>CM038143.1:131606896-132967452 GCA_021437245.1 Aegilops speltoides
CACCAAGGCAATCGCTTTTGGCGCAGAGCTAGATCATGCCCATCGCAACAAAGGCGGGCGCTGCTTGTGGCTCGAGTCCGTCAAGATCAAGTCTCCGCGACATCGGCCGTGAAGTTTAGGCTTCCGAATCTGACTCGACGCCAGGGCGAGCTTTCGATCTGCTCCAGATGGCCAAGCAAATTAGCCCAGCAGTGAAGCCGCGAATCGAAGATCTGTCCGGGAGAAAAGTCTCACCGACAGCGTCGTTGGTTGCAGATGCCATCGCTTCTATCGGTGACGACACGTAGGAACTCTCAATGAAAGCACCAATGTCGGTGTCAAAACCGCGGATCTCGGTAGGGGGTCCCGAATCTGTGCGTCTAGGCGGATGATAACAGAGACGAGGGACACGATGTTTTACCGAGTTCGGGCCCTCTCGATGGAGGTAAAACCTCACGCCCCGCTTGATTAATATTGATGATATGGGTAGTACAAGAGTGGATCTACCACGAGATCAAGGAGGCTAAACCCTAGAGCTAGCCTATGGTATGATTGTTGTAATGTATGTCGTCCTACGAACTAAAGCCCTCCGGTTTATATAGACACCGGAGGAGGCTAGGGTTACACAGAGTCGGTTACAATGGTAGGAGATCTACATATCCGACGCCAAGTGTCGGTGTCAAAACCGCGGATCTCGGTAGGGGGTCCCGAACGTGCGGCTAGGCGGATGGTAACAAGAGACGAGGGACACAATGTTTTTACCTGTGTTCGCCCTCTCGATGGAGGTAAACCCCACGCCCCGCTTGATTAATATTGATGATATGGGTAGTACAAGAGTAGATCTACCACGAGATCAAGGAGGCTAAACCCTAGAAGCTAGCCTATGGTATGATTGTTGAGATGTAATGTTGTGTCCTACGGACTAAAGCCCTCCGGCTTATATAGACACCGGAGAGGCTAGGTTACACAGAGTCGGTTACAATGGTAGGAGATCTACATATCCGTATTGCCAAGCTTGCCTTCCACGCCAAGGATAGTACCTTCCCGACACGAGCCAAGTCTTCAATCTTCTATCTTTGCAAGATGGGAGTCCGCGGATATTGATAGTCCGCTATCCTGACACCCCTAGTCCAGACTCCTCAAGAGCCTCGAACCGGTCTTCAATGACGATAAGTCCGCGCGTATAATGTTCGGCATTGCAAGGCGGGTTCCTCCCTTGAATAATCCGGAGAAGATAACGAACACCGGATAGTGTCCGCTGTGCAAAATAAATTCCACATTCCAAACGTAGAGAGAATAAAACATATACATCGATTCAATCTGCCGACGATTAGGGCGGCGTGACATCACACCGCTACCAAGCCCTTGTTTGAATTGTTTTACTTATTCCACCTCAAAGACGCTTAGCAAAGCGTTTCCTTGGCACGCCTTGTCAAGCGCAGATCTTGTTCCCTTTATTCCGGATCCTCATCAATACGCGTGGGTAACCCAACTGCCCTGCCGCCACGCCTCCATCAAGGGGGAATCCTAAACGGTCACGGAGATGGCCCTTGGTATTTCTTCCCTTTATAAGAGGACCAAGGCCTGTCCTGTCTTTCAACCTTGCATCGAATCTTCTTTCGCCTCCCAGCCCAACACCTAGAGCTTCAGATTCGAGCGCCTGGATCCACAACAATGTCCGCCCGACCTCCAGTGGTCAGGATGCCCTCCTCCGCCACGGAGGAGGACATATTGAAGCTTGCGAGAGGCAAGTACCGCCCACGAGGTTTCGCAGATAGGTTGCTGCCCTGTGGCAGGCCGTACAGCCCCGAGCCCGGCGAATACGCTGCTGCACCTCACCTCCGCCGGATTAGGCTTCGACGGATCCCTTCGTGAGAGGGCTCCTCGTTCTACTACGGGCTGGACTTCCACGACTTGGCTCCGAGTCCATCCTCCACATCTCCGCATTCATTATTATTCCGAAGCCTTCCTCTCGCCATCCCCACTTTGGCCTGTGGCTGAAAACATTTAAGGTGGAGCCAAGATGATCGGGGCGCTAAGCGGAGGCGCGCGGGCGCACCATAAGCAAGAAGGCCGATGCCCCGTGGCTCAAGGTTCCTTCCAAGAGGAACTGGATTGTGGCAGCAGGAGGGTTTTACATCATCGCTCCAAGGGGCGCAAGCAAAGCCGCCGCCTCCTTCCGCCCGGACCTCCACGGCAACCGATGTCGTGGGTCAACCAAGGGCTCAACTGGGGCCGCCCAAGGACGTGCCCGCACTCGCAGGCCGAATTCAAGACCTCCAGCAAGGGAGATCGACCAGGTCAAGGTGATGCAGTCATGCTAATCAGCACCTCCTACCCTCGCAAACGCCGCCCTTCCGCTCTATGGGAGTTCAATCCGAGGGACCTCAGATTCTCCAGCATTTTATGGGTGCGACACCCACGGAGATGTACAAGTTGTTCTTCGACCGCAGGTGGCGTGTTCGGATTCGCCGAGGACGCAGCCTAAGCCGCGATCGCCTCGGATACTCGTGTAAATAGCTCAGAGTCCCGACATTCTATTTGTATGCCTTTTAAAAGTTCGCTCTCGACCCTTTGTTCTTTACAAGAATGGGTGGCGCGATCAAGGCTGATAAGGTGTCCGCCCCCTCCCGAGACCGACCGAGCCCGTGCTGGTCGAATGTTGGAGGTTGCGCCTATAGAGGGGGGGCGACGGGGAAATAAAGGAGCTAATACTTCGCCAAAGGGCGATCAAGAGGAGGGAACCAAGGATCCTCCTTCAGAGGGAGAAGAGGACCGCCCAAGATCCGGAGGTCAAAGCCCCTAAGCTGGGAAGAAATCCTCACTGGTCCGGCGTCCGGAGAGAATCCGGACGCGCAATCATCGCCAAGGACCAGCCTCCAACGAGCCGTGAGTATGAAAGAGGAAGTTTAATAAGGAAGTACCTTCGCTTATGCTTCAGAGGTAACCAAATATTTATATCGCAGTTCGGATCTCGCAGCCGCCTCGTATGAGTTCATCCTCGGGATCTTTCTTCCGGAGATGATGGAGAGCGACACGCCCGTCTGCAGGCCGCCAGATGAAACAAAGCGAGCCCGGTGTCGCCACGGAGGGCGCCCCGAGTTCGAGAGGGGCCAGAGAGTTCGCACCCGCCAGAGTCCGCCGGAGAACTAAAGAGTTTGCTTGAGAGGGCGCCCATTTCAAAGATCACCGCGCGACAATCGCGTATGGTGGTCGGAAGGATTTCGTCCGCTGAAAGCGGATTATGTAATGCCGCCTCGAGCTTGTCAAGGGATTTGAGGTATGCGAAAATGATGCACCCTTTGTCTTTTAACAGTTTTGCATATAAAAAATGCGCCCTGTATAGATAGTAGCCCCTGAGACTCGGTAGGTTGTCGAGAATGACAGCGTGCCGAGGATCAAAATCTCAACATCTCGTAATGAATACCGCTGCTCGATATGTGGTGGATAGTCCGGGGGCCAGCCGGACTAGTGAGTTTGCCGAATTAAGTCGACAACTTGACGTGGCAGATGCTGACATCGCACTTGTCAATCGGCGACTTGACGAGTCGCAAGGTAAATAAATTCTCCGCAGCCGCTTTATTGAGTGGGTCCAAGCCCGCCTCGATAAGTTATATGTCTGTTAATACGATAGTGCTGCTGTGTGGAGAGTTTTCGGGCCGAACTTGTTCTAGCTAAGGAGCAAGCCCGGCGAGTGTCGTGGTTGCCGCAAGGGCGGCCAAGAGTTGAAGGTCGAGAAGGCTGCGCACCGCCTAAGGTAGGCGGAGGTACGAATTGGCCAAGAAATTAAAGGATGCTACCGACCGCAGTGAGGTTTTGAAAAGGAGCGCCTATCGGAGCGGGAAGACTCAAGAAGGCCACCGCCGGTTAAGGATGCCCGCCTACAATGCGGGCTATGAAGGAGGAGCTGCGCCAAGCCGAGAAATCGTGGGTCGGCAAGCCTTTTCTTATGCGTCGCGGGTTTATGGATGCTGGCACGCCAATTTGAGCGGCAAAGGAGTTCGGAGGATCCGTGATATGGACTTGGCTGCGAAAAGCGGCCGATGCCGCGTACACTTCCGAGCCAAGGGGATCACGAGGCTAAGAGTTGTATTGGTCTCAATTCCACATCCGGACGCCTCTTCCGCTGATGGACCGTTGGCGAATGGGCCAAACTAAATAGATCGTCCGGAGTGGCTATGATCGACATCGTGGCCTCATGTCCGCCAGAGAGGTCCAAGGCGACGAGCTACTTTGGCTTATCGCAGCAATTCCTTGGGGCGGTGCCGCATATAAAGGAGATGAAGCGGTCGGCTCGCATCGAGGGCGCCGATGGCTCTTGCCCGTGTGAAGGTGCATTATCCCGAAATGGATGCCACCGCCGCCGCCGCCTCGGGTCCGATGAAAGCTGCCTCGCCGAGCACTACTGGGAAGTCATGCGCGGTGCTCAGAAGTAGAGGCGCAATGCTCAAAGGATGTAACGCTCAAATGAACGCAGACCTTGTAAATCAATGATTATAGTTTGAATGCTTTTTATACTTGTGCCTCCAAGTAGTAAAACTTCTCCGGCGGCCGCTTAAGTATACTTGTGTATAACGTGAAAGATGCGTCTTGGCTTCGCGCCAAGACAAGGTGCCGGGTGTTCGCAAAATAGCGATTTTCACACTTAATCCGACGCCTCGGTCCTGTTATAAGGAGGTGGTAGCGTGAGCTAACGAGGCAATCCGGACTATAGTGCTTTATCTCTTTCACTTAGCCAATGGAGCTCGAGGGTGGGGCTACGATATAGTCCCCGATGACACCGCACATCTCCGCATTTCGGTGCGATGTGTCTAACCGGAAACGGTCCTTCGTCAAAGCGGGAATTCTAAACATTCCGATGGTCGATCAAGGGTCACCGACTCTCGCTATATCATGACAATCGCTTTCGCCTTTCTACCGAGGTGCTCGCCAAATTTAACTGGGGCACAATCGCAGAGTTCTCCCGGTGCCGTTAGCCGTAATACGGAACGTAAGGCAAAAAAACTCAGAGCCGCAAACCCAACATTTGACCAAAGACATGATTCGAGCTGATGCATATAATGCCTAATCTCGAGACGCCAACACTCCCGAAGGTGTTCGAACTTTATGATAATGGGCAGAATTATGCCCTAAGCCCCTTGTGTCCGTGCACGGCATGGTCTTCGACGCGCCGATGCCAAAGCATCAGTTCGCTTTGGCTATAGGAAGGAGCCAAGGAGAGTAACAACAAGAGACAAGAATAAAAAGGTTCACGCAGGTCTTAATCGAAAAGAATCTCGCAACGGTCCCTCACCGCACGTCATACTGTGGTCTCCGCTGCGCCATTATCCTCGACGGTACGCACGTTGTTCATCTCAGTAGAAAGAGAGGAACGCTTAGTTTTAGAAGCAGTTCGTATGTAAAAATATGCAAAAGAAGAAATATAAATAATTAAAGCAAGGTTTATATGAAACCGCGGTCATTTCAGCGCACAACCCTTGTGAAAGGGTATGCGGCTAGGGAGCCCCTAGCCTGCTTAGTCTGATTCGTTTTCCGAGTCCGGGTCTTTAAATGACCCGCCAATGAAATGGTGCCATGTGGGCCGGCATCTTGAGTGTAAGAGACGCGTAATGAGGTATGGCATTGAAATGGATTTAAAGCCTTTCGTCCCAACAAAGGCTTGATATTGACTTTTAAATGGGACGATATGGAAAATTAGTTTCGTGTCGAAAGTTGCTCGGCGATCCCAACACGACTTCTAGTAATATCGAGCCATGCACTTGGCGTAAGGGCCCCGCGCCACTCCTTTGAAGGAAGTGCGGCTATGTCGAATTTTGGTAGGGTCTATCCCCATCCGACGGATTGTGTTTGAATATAGCAGGTTTAAGTCGCTGCCTCCGCCCATTAGGACGCTTGTGAATTGTAATCCGCTTATGATCGGATTTAATATCGTGAGTCCTTCCGTTTCAACGCTTCGAATAGTCCAGTGGTCAAGGTGATTGGTTTTGATATCCAATCTCTATGGTTCATTGGCTGGACTGCGGCGTTTTTTAGAAAGTGCCGCACTGTTTTTCCGTGTCCTCACACGGCGTGAGTTTATGCTGACCCCTTGTGGGAAAGTCTTTTGTTTTCCGGTGCCCTGGCGGGTTTATCTTCTTCGCTGACGGTCGAGCCCCTTGTGTTCGGCGCTTAATCGGCCGGACTGTTTGAAAACCCAACAATCCTCGTGGGTGTGATTTGCGTGCCTTCCGGGTACCGTGGATTTGACATATCCGACCCAAAATCTTCTTTAGGTTGGACGATTCGTCACCGCCATCCTTTAGAGGCTGAGCTTTATTATTTGGCTGTGAGCTTTTAAATCCGCGCTGACTACCGTGTTTTTGGGCTTTTATCTTTATTCCGGCGCTGTTCTTTTCGGCGCCGTGATTTTCCGCTTCCATCTCTTATCTCGATGTACTTGGGTCGCCGGTGCCTTCTTGCTAGCTGCCTATCCTCCCCCGCATGTAAGCGGGTCATGAGGCTTGTTAATGCGGTCATTGTCCTCGGTTTCTCTTGACCGAGGTGTCTCGCAAGCCATTCGTCTCGGACATTGTGCTTGAAAGCTGCTAAGGCTTCAAATCCTGACAATGACTATTTGGTTCTTTTTGGTAAGAAACCTGTTCCGCACTTCCGCTACCGACTCTCCGGTTGTTGAGTTATACTGACTTAAATCGTCTGTGATCCGGAGGACGGACATAGGTCCCTTGAAAATTTGCTCTAAATGCTTCCTCGAGCTCTTCCCAACTTCCAACAAGAGTTTTCTCGGGAGGCTTTTGAGCCAATGACGGCTGGCCCTTTGAGCTTGAGGGGAGGTATTTTATGGCGTGGAGATCATCTCCTCCGCCATGTGTATATGCAATATATAGTCTTCTATCCGCACTCTGTGGTCTGTTGTTCCATCGTAGGCTTCTATGTTTATGGGTTTAAACCCCGCTGGGAACTCATGATCCAAAGACCTCGTCTGTGAAACATAGTGGGTGTGCGGCGCCTGCATTTATATGTGCCGCTATCGCCGGACACTTGACGTGTTGCTTTACTTGGGGCTTGTTTGGGTCCGTAAATGGACCTAGCTGGGCCGTTGGATCGGTGGGGCTCTACGGCCTCCTTGTCGAATTCGTGAAGCATCTTGCGCTCGGGTAGCTCTTCGATTGGTGGCCGCCGTCAGATTTATCAAGGGTTTTGAGTACTTTGCTCCATCTTGTCCGGAAAGCGCCGTCCATTGTTGTGAGCTTCGCTTTTCCTTCTTGCTTCTTGTCAGAGCGATGAGCCTGTGCTTAAAAAGCTCTTGTACGATGGGGTCTCGATGCGCATTTAATTGGCTGTCACCGAGTCTTGTTTCGCCTTCTGAGGGAGGTACATAGCTTTGATCCTCAACCTTTTCTTCCGCCGCCTTTCGTGAGGGCTTGCTTCGCATCCTCCTGTCGGCCGAGCTGGCCGAGGGGGTTGTCTTCGCACTCTCCGGTATTGTTATTTCGTGCCGAATCTATATTCTTGTTGTGGCGGATTTAGAGCGCGCCACGACGCCGGGCTTGGGCTGCTTCTTTAGAGAATCTTCCTCCGCTGCTTTTTCGCCATCCCTTCTTTTGGGGTATCCACCATGTAGACGTCAGATGACGAGGTGGCCTTCCAGCGTCCTGTGGGTGTTGGTCCCGCTCGGCTCACATCGTGGTCCATAGCGCCGATGTCATCGGAGTCGAGTCTAGCATGTCGGCTAAATCTTCGACAAGGCTATAAAGTGGGTGGTGGGTGGGCTCAATTTCTTCGTCGCTCGAACTCCGACCGCCCCGCCATAGTCCGCCAGATTCTCCGATAGCGAAAGATGCTTCAGAGAATTTAGGATATCGCCAAAAGGCGAGTCTTGGAAGATGTCCGCGGCGGTGAATTCCATAACCGCGCCATCCGGCGAATTGGTAGGGCGCGGGAGGCTCGGAGTCCGCGAGGAGTCCGCGCCGGGATCACGAAGTTTCGCAGGGACAAGATTGGTATTCGCCCATCGCTGCGGATGTTGAAGCCCGAGGGCGTGTCATCCACCGCCTCGACATGGGCAATCGGCTCGCCAGTGGCCGGAGCGATCCGAAAAGCGCCACCAAAGCACCGTCCGGCGGTAGAGCTAGATCATGCCCATCGCCATAGTGCGGCGCGCTCGGGTGTGGCTCGAGTCCGTCAAGATCGAAGTCTCCGCGTCATCGGCCGTGAAGTTCGAAGCTCGAATCGACTGACGGCGTGGGCGAAGCTTTCAATCTGCTCCAGATGGCCAAGAGAATTGCCCGCAGCAAAGCCGCCGAATCTTTAAGATCTGTCCGGGAGAAAAGTCTCACCGACAGCGTTGATGGTTCAAGATGCCATCGAGCCTATCGGGACGCATACGAGGAACTCTCAATGAAAGCACCAATGTCGGTGTCAAACCGCGGATCTCGGTAGGGGGTCCCGAATCGTGCGCCTAGGCGGATGGTAACAAGAGACGAGGGACACAATGTTTTACCTGTGTTCGGCCCTCTCGATGGAGGTAAAACCCTCGTCCCGCTTGATTAATATTGATGATATGGGCAGTACAAGAGTAGATCTACCACGAGATCAAGGAGGCTAAACCCTAGAAGCTAGCCTATGGTATGATTGTTGAGATGTAATGTTGTGTCCTACGGACTAAAGCCCTCCGGTTTATATAGACACCGGAGAGGCTAGGGTTACACAGAGTCGGTTACAATGGTAGGAGATCTACATATCCAGACAAGCAAGCTTGCCTTCCACGCCAAGGAAAGTACCTTCCGGACACGAGCCGAGTCTTCAATCTTCTATCTTCGCAGTATGGGAGTCCGGCGATATTGATAGTCCGCTATCCTGACACCCCTAGTCCAGACTCCTCACCAAGCTTGCCTTCCACGCCAAGGAAAGTCCCATCCGGACACGGGACGGAGTCTTCAATCTTGTATCTTCAGAGTCTTGGAGTCCGTGGACGATGATAGTCCGGCTGTCCTGACACCCCTAGTCCAGACTCCTCACCGGGCCAAGGCTTTAGCAAAAGAAGCGGCCGGGAGAAGGTAGGAAGAGGCCGGCCCAGTTGGAGATTGTTGAACTTGTCTCCACTGTTCATAAAAGAAAAAGATGGAGAGGAAGAGGAAGAGAAAGAAAATATTTGAGGGTTCAAATATTTTCTAATTGAGCTGAAAATTAACAAGTAGCCACTTGGCATATTGCCAAAGTGCCACAACTTGGGCCATGCGGAGAAAAGATCATGGATGCAAAATAGTTTAGAAACGAGAGGGATTTATAATGCAAGTTTGTTGCGGTGGCTTCCAAATAAATGGAATATTTTATTATAGCTCCCTAATATTGGGAGGATATGTTATAAAGAGAAATCACCATGTGAAATCCCTCGATTTAAATAGATCAACCATCTATGCAATTTATTAGTTGAGTTGAGATGCAAAGATTAATGACATGATGGCATGATGACATGATGCAATGCAAAAATAAAAGAGCAAGCATAAATGAAACACACGGTTGATCACGAAAATATGGAAGTCTTCAAGCTGCCGGTCTTGGGGCGCTATAACTATTACGCAATCGGAAGTAGGCGTAAGAGTGCTTTCGTAAAGGCTCAAAGATTGCCGATGCTCGATGGCGAGGGTAGAGCTGCAGGAATACCGTAAAACCGCAGATCCGAAAGGATCTGCGAGCCAAGAAGCCCGCTATAGTGTCAAGATTTCACCGTCCGGTGAGACAAAGCCGTTCACATTCACTCGACCAACCCCAAAGCTGTCCGACTCATATCTTGACAACACTCGACTCCAAATAGGAAGAAGCGCCATCCGGTTCCTCCATGAGAATCTGGGACATCTTCGCATGGAAGCCTGCTGACATGTTGGGTGTTCCTGTGGGTGGCCGAGCATCGCTCACGATTCGACTCAAAAGTGAAACCTGTCAAAGAACATCTTCGACGGTCTGCCATCTAGAAGAGAAAGGCCATTGGCGAGGAGGTGGCCCGGCTCTTAGCCGCAGAGTTTATCCGAGAGATTTACCACTCCGAGTGGCTCACCAATGTTGTCATGGTCCTCAAGAAGGACAAGTCACTTCGCATGTGCATTGACTTCAAACATATCAATCGGGCCTGCCCGAAAGATCATTTTCCTCTCCCCCGCATCGACCAAATAGTCGACTAATCTGGATGTGAGCTACCGTCTTTTTAGACGCCTATTCCGGTTACCATCGATCCGTCAGATGGACCCGACGAGATTAAAACAGCTTTCATCACTCCATTCGGTGCTTCGCTATGTCACCATGCCATTCGGCCTCAAGAATGCCGGAGCCACGTTTATGAGGATGATTCGAAGTGTTTGCTCACTCAAATCACGGAAAGTGGAAGCATACATGGATGATATTGTGGTCAAATCACGAAAGGGTTCCGACCTATTGACCGACCTTGCTGAAACATTTGCCAACCTCAGAGGTATGATATCGCTTAATCCATCAAAGTGCACATTCGAGTTCCCGGTGGAAAGTTGCTCGGTTTTCATTTCCAACAAGGAATCGACGCCAACCCGTAAAAAGTTGGCACTATAATTCAATGAAACGCCTACATGCGTGTGCGATGTCCGAAGCTTACCGATGCTTGGCCGCTTTAAGTCGATTCATCTCTCGCCTCGGTGAAAAGGCATTGCCTCTTTACCGACTGATGAAGAAGTTAGACAAGTTCGAGTGGACTCCCAAAGCTGAGGCAGCGTTTGCAGAGCTAAAAGCCCAGCTCTCCACCCAGCCGGTGCTTGCTGCCCCAATCAGCAAAGAGCCTTTGCTGCTTTACATTGCAGCCACATGACAAGTCGTCAGTATAGTACTTACGGTCGAGTGGGAAGAAGAAGGGAAAGCCTTCAAAGTTCAGCGTCCAGTGTATTATCATTCTGAAGTTTTGACCCCATCAAAGCAAAGATACCCACATTATCAGAAGCTTGTATATGGGATTTATATGATCACAAGAAGGTTGCTCATTACTTCTCGACCATTCCATTACAGCCGTGAGCGACGCCCCATTGTCGAGATTCTCGCACAATAGAGATGCAATCGGTCGAAAGGTAAAATGGGCGATTGAACTCCTTCCCTTGATGTCAAGTTTGAGGCAAAGAAAGCCATTAAGTCCCAAACAAGAGTAGATTTCATCGCCGAGTGGATTGAACAAAGAACTACCGACTCAAGTTCACTCGAGCAATTTGGACCATGTTCTTTGATGGTTCTAAGATGCTGAATGGTTCCTTGCAACGGGTAGTATTGGTTTCCCCGAGGAGATAAGCTTAGATATGTGCTCCAGATCCACTTTGATTCCTCCAACAATGAAGCGTAATACTGAAGCACTTTTGTATGGGTTATGATGGCCATTTCACTCGGCGTCCGTCGCCTCATGGTCTATGGCGACTCAGATTTAGTGGTCAATCGGTGATGAAGAGGGGGCGCCAAGAGTCCAGCCATGACTGGTTATCGCAATGCAGGAGAAAGCTAGAGAAGAAATTGAGGGGTTAGAGCTTCATCATATACCCGATCGAAAAATCAAGCAGCTGATGATTTGGCTAAAATAGGTTCCAAGAGAGAAGCCATTCCCAGTAATGTGTTTTTGGAACACATCCACACACCGTCAGTTCAAGAGGATCCTTTCACCGAAGAAGCTCCACAGCCAAAAAGTGTCACAGATCCGATTGAAGTTGAAGTACCAGCCGTGGTCGACCTGATCATGGAAGTTTTGGCCATCACTCCCGATTGGACAGTGTCGTATATCTCGTATATCCTAAGGAAAGAACTCCCAGAGAACGAGGAAGAGGCTCGACAGATCGTCCGTCGATCCAAGGCCTTCACTGTGATAAAGGGGCATGTCGGTGTCAAAACCGGCGGATCTCGGGTAGGGGGTCCCGAACTGTGCGTCTAGGCGGATGGTAACAGGAGACAAGGGACACGATGTTTTACCCAGGTTCGGGCCCTCTTGATGGAGGTAAAACCCTACGTCCTGCTTGATTAATATTGATGATGTGTATTACAAGAGTGGATCTACCACGAGATCAAGGAGGCTAAAACCTAGAAGCTAGCCTATGGTATGATTGTTGTAATGGATGTTGTGTCCTACGGACTAAAGCCCTCCGGTTTATATAGACACCGGAGAGGGCTAGGGTTACACAGAGTCGGTTACAATGGTAGGAGATCTACATATCCGTATTGCCTAGCTTGCCTTCCACGCCAAGGAAAGTCCCATCCGGACACGGGACGGAGTCTTCAATCTTGTATCTTCGTAGTCTTGGAGTCCGGCGGACGATGATAGTCCGCTGTCCGGACACCCCTAGTCCAGACTCCTCAAGAGTCCCTAACCTCGGCTTCAATAACGATGAGTCCGGCGTGCATAATGTTCGGCATTGCAAGGCGGGATCCTCCTCCAAATAATCCATAGAAGATTGTGAACACCTGGATAGTGTCCAGCTCGCAAAATAAATTCCACATTCCACCGTAGAGAATAGTATGTACACAAGTTCAATCTGGCCGACGATTTTGCGGCATGACGTCACACCACTACCAAGCCTTTACTTGAATTGTTTTTATTATACCGCCTCGGCGTTTAGCGGCGGTTTCCTTGGCACGCCTTGTCGAAGCAGTAGATCATGTTCCCTTATTCGAGATTCTCATCAATACGGACGTAGGTAACCCAACCGCCCATTGATGGTGGCGCTTGGGAGATAAGCAAGTTTTACCAGGCCAGGGACACATAGTCTTCGGCGCCTATATATAAGGGATAAGGATTCACCCTTTCACCTACGCCTTCTTCCTCCTTTGCTTATCCATCTCCGCGCACTCGAGCTCCCGCGCCTAAGTTCGCGCATCTCATCTCAATATTCTCCGACCATGTTCGGAGCGGGAGGTAAATGGTTGGCCTCCACCGTTAAGGAGGAGCACATCGCCAAACTGCGTAGCGCCGGATACCTTTCCGGCGACATCACAAGACCGCCGCCTGACAAGGGCAGCTCATCCCCACCCCTGTGCCCCATGAGAGGGTCGATTTCTCCCCACTTCCTCCGCTGGATCGGGCTTTCCACTTCACCCTTTTGTCCGGGGCTCATGTTCTACTACGGCCTAGATTTCCATGATCCGCGCTGAACTTCATCCTCAACATCTTGGCGCTTATTGTCGTAGTGCGAGGCCTTCCTCTCGCATCCAACCCCACTTCGCTTAGGCTCAAGACCTTCAACGCTGTCAAGGTAGTGAAGGGCACGCAGCGGAGTCTTGGAGGCGCCATGTTGGGCAAGATGCCCAACGCCCTCTCCGTTCAAGGGCCTTCGTGGAGTCCGCCAAGGGGTGGCGTCGGGGTGGTTCTACATCACCGAGCCACGCGACCCTAAGTGGGCGGCGGCCCCGAGTTCAGATCTGGTATCCCTGCAGCTCACCTCCGGAAAGAGAAGGGCTTGCTATGGGGTGATTCAAAGGAGCTGACGGGACTCCAAGCTCAGATCCAAGCCGGTGAGCAAGAAGCTCAGGCTTGTTAATGTGGTCCAAGTCATGCTCGTCCGCCGGATTCTCCCATGCCAAGAGCAGGCATTCAACCTTTGGGATTTTGATCCGGCACAGCACCAGGCGCTGAGCGGGCTCTTCAACACGACGCACGGCTGGCGCGCTGGAGGGTGCTGTTTAAGGGCGCCGAAGCCCCGCATCCGCGACGGAAGACCATGGATTTCACTCGCAGCGTCCAGCTGACGAGGTAAGTGATTCTACCCCTTTTTGGGACACTTGTTGTTAACAATTCGCCCTAAGCGGTTTCAATCTCCCTTTCCTTTGACAGAATGGATGAAGAAGGCCGAGTAGCTCATCCGCCCGGCCCCATGCCGAAGGCCAGTGGGCGCCTGCCTAGCGGGGCTGCTGGTTCCGCACCGCACGTGGTGCCGGAGAAGAAGGCTAAGAAGGTGGCCACGGTACTCGAAAGAGTTCCTGTTTCCAGTGTCCGACGACTCGAGGCGGATTCCTCCCCCGAAGATGAGGAGGAGGAAGAAGACTCTCTCCCAGAGGAGGGAGAGAGAAAAAGGAAGGCCTCCCCATCAGGGGAGGCCGAACGGTCCAAGAGGGGAAGAACTATTCCCCCGGATAGTTCCGCCAACGCCAACGTTGGCGAAGAAGAATGGCCTTCAAGGGCCAGGCCTCCGGCAAGATCGTAAGTATCCGGATTCCTGAGTAATTTATAATTTCTTTTTATGTCACATAGTGTCCTTCTAATGCCGCATACTGCTTGTAGTCCGGCCGATGATGATCTCCCCGCTTCGTCAAGTGGGTCGTTGGCTGCGTCGGATGTGGATTCCATTCCGACTGCCTCCACCCCTCGCGCCGCTGAGGACGCCGAGGTGGGATCCTGGGAAAGGACCCATCAGGAGGAGGTTCCGGAGGTGCTGCAAGGCAACCTCCCGAACTTTGCACCGGACTCCACGCCGGAACCTGCAGTGGTCCCGGAGTCCGGCAGGCGGCCCCTTCGCAAGAAGGGCAAGACCGTGACGCCGGCAGCCCCCGTCCAACTGGAGGCGCCGGACAACTTGGTGGAGGCGCTCAAAGGCGCTTCCATCGAGGAAGAACACCGCACTATCATGAGTGCGGTGATTCAAGGTTCACTCGCCAAGAGGAGGCTGACAAAGCTCGCAACAACCTTCTAACAGTGCTTTGAGGTAAGAAGATGAAATTATGCAATGTAATACCACATAGACAGTAGCCCCTGATGCTCGGTTCGGTGTTCGGAAAGAAAAGCCGGACTGAGGATCTAAAAAGATATACGCAGGGTTGCTAATAAATTATGTCAATATGGGTTTGCAGGCTACGCTGCTGACCTCTGCTGCACTGACTGTGGAGGTCGGTGCATTGAAGCAAGATCTCGAGCGGTCCGAGCGAGAGCTCGGCCGTGCCAAGAGGCAGCTCGAGGACAAAGAAGGTGAGTAGCACCACTTTGAATATTTACCTTACAGAAAAGGATTTCGGTTGCAATAAAACTAACAAGGATAACGTGGATACTGCAGGGGCCACGAACGAGGTGGCAACCCTGAAGGAGGCTGTGTCCACGGCCGAACGCAATACGGCCGCGGAACAGGCAGAGCGAGAGAAGCAGGAGGCGCTGGTGGCGGAAGTGCGGCAAGAGCTCCAGGCTCTCATGGAAAAGCATGGGAGTTTGGAGCGTGACTCAAAGACTCGAGAGTCCGAGCTTGCCTCGGCTCTCGAAAGTGCCAAAGCCGCCAAGGCTGAGGCCCATAAGGCCCTTCAGGAGGTTGAGGATATGAAGAAAATAGCGGCGGGTAAGGCATTTTTCATGCAAAGCAAGCATGTTAATGTAAACTACCGACACTTACCCAATTCGAGCTCTCGAGGCGCTTGCCGATCTGCCTGCAGTGTATCCGATGCCGCCGCATTCTACCGTGGCGAGGAGGGAGCTCAACGGAGAAGGTCTTCGGTCTCGATCTGCCGAGACCGCCTTTCAGTGCCCCTAGCGACCAGTGAAGCAGTGGTCGAGCTCCACAAGGTAGCCGAGCAGGCCATGAAGGGCCTCATAGTCCGGCTGTGGCCTGGAGAGGCCATGCCTGGGAGCTAATTCGGCCCCGTGCGGCGGCTGGTGGATGTGTGCCCCTGGGTGGAGGTCATCAAGCGCTCCGCCTGTATTGAATGCGCTCGTCGGGCCCTTGCCCGCGCAAAGGTGCACTGGGGCAAGCTGGACGTGAAGAGGCTTATCACTGACGCGCTGCGAGTGGGCAAGGAGTATCGTACGCCCGAGATGTATTATAAGACTGTCCTGAAGGGTGCCCGCAAGATTGCAGATGAGTGCCCCAAAGATGTAATTATTGAGTAGGCTCGCTATGTATTATCCTGTGCGCTGAAAACTTTGTTCATATGCGCCAAGCAACGCTTGTTTAATTTAAAATATTACCTTCTGTGCGGCCGTTTATAAAATCTGAGAGATGGCAAGTCGTCGGCTTCAGCCCCCATGCCACTAGTGCTGGGGTGTTCGGGATAAATTTGAGCACTCTTGTTCCCATTTTGGGTCCATCTAGGAGGCGCTCAACACAACGAACAAGGCAACCGGACTTATAATGCTTGAACACTCTCACTTAGCCATAGAATTCTATAATTTTAAATTTCGTGAAGCCCCTAGTATTCGAAGACCAAATTGGGCGCTATCCACGCCTTCGCCGACATTATCCGTTCGCTTGAAGCGGCATAAGTCTTTAGGGACCAAAAGACCTCTCGAACAGCGACCAGTCTCTCGCCTTATCATGCCGATCGCTTTTAGCTTTCCATCGAGGCGCCGCCCAGCTCAACCAGGCGCAATCACGGTGGTTCTCCCAAAGGCCACCTTAGCCGGCGAACGGAACGAAGGTACCAAAACGTGGGAGCCGGGCAAACCCAACTATTGACCCAAGACACGATTCAGAGCCGATTCATATAATGCTATAAGTTCGGGGTGCCGCACTTGTGAAAGTGTTCGGACTTATCACACCATAATGCGGGGAACATAAGCTCCTGGTGTATTCGGCCGTACCAAAATATACGGGTGCAAGATGTCATTAGTGAACATATATGTAAAGTAATGCCATAACAGGCAAAAAGTGTTGCCTTATTTATTCAAGGGATTCTGCTATGAGTGCGGAATGATACAAATAGTGCGGTAAGCAAGGGATTGGACTAATTAAACATGTCCCCCTCCAGGGGTGGGCTACGGACTGGTGTATATAATCAAAATTAATGCTCGTAATGGAGACCACCTGAGTGTTCGTCGCAGCCTTCTTCCCTCCCTGGCTGTTGCATCGTGAGTTCGGCGGGTTCATCGCGACAGAACCTCCGTGAACGGAGTCCTGTGTATACAAAGAAGGAAAATAATAAAAAGAGCGACACACTTGTGAGCCCCTGGTGTGGTCGAGCCGCACTGGGTCTGTTGTGGTCGTGCCCTCCCCTAGGCCCATGGTATCTCGGAGCGTAATGATGTACGCGGAGGGTTGGTCTTGCAATTATGCAAGGGCTGGGGTTAGCCGCATTGCTACGCTGCGTTCGGATCGTGCTGTGGTCTTGGTTGATGTTGATTCGAGGCGCATTTGGCGTGTCCGCCGCTTAACAACCGGACTCGAAATTGCCTTAAAAGTCTGCTCAGTATTTCCGCCAGAGAGCCATCAGATGTTCCTCCATTCGAGGGAGCGCCGTATTTCCGCTGACCGTGATGACTCCACGAGGGCCTCGCATCTTGAGTTTTAGGTATGCGTGTGCGGCACCGCTTGAACTTTGCAAACGCGGTTCGTCTGAGCAGAGCGTGATAGCCATCGCGAACGGGACTATGTCAAGATTAACTCGCCCGAAAATTATCCGGGATCCGAAGACCACTTCGGTGTGGTCGAGCTCGCATAATTGGCCTCAACACCTGGTATGACGCCTTTGAAGGTCGTCTTTGTAGGTTTAATCCTTGAGGGTCTATGCCCATCTTGCGCGATCAGATCTTCGATAAAGCAGGTTCAGCTCTGCCGCCGTCCCATCGTGACTCTTGTGAGGTGAAATCTATCGACGATTGGGTCAAAAAGCAGGCGGCGAATCCGCCATGGCGGATATTGGTCGGATGGTCTCTTCGATCGAAAGTGATCGGGCAAGAGGACCATGGATTGAACTTAGGGCGACTCGCTCCATCGCATATACGCCCCTTAGTGGACGCCTGCTCCCTCTTGGGTATATGGGTTGCGTATATCATGTTTACCGTCCGCACTCGTGGGGGGAAGCCCTTCTTTCCTCTACTGTTCGGCGGTCGGGTCTCTTCCTCATCATTGCTGTGCAACCCTTTGTCATTGTTTTCGGCAATTAACTTGCCTGCCTGCTTGAATACCCAACAATCTCTGTTGGTGTGATTAGCTGGCTTTTTGGGGGTGCCATGTATCTGGCATGAGCGGTCGAGTATTCGGTCCAAATTGGACGGACCCGGAGTGGTTCTTTTGAATGGCTTCTTCCGCTGACCGGGTTTAGAGCCTCATAATCCGGCGTTAACTGCCATATCCTCCTTGTCGTCGCCGTTAATGCGGCGTTTATTTTTGCTTCGACGCGACCTGCCATTGTGGTCCTTAGTGTCCGGACTACCAGCATTTTTACTGAGGTTGTTGCTGCGAGCTAGCCAGCTATCCTCTCCCGCACAGAAGCGGGTCATTAATGATGTGAGGGCTGCCATGGATTTCGGCTTTTCTTGTCCTAGGTGCCGGGCTAGCCACTCATCGCGGATGTTATGTTTGAAGGCTGCGAGGGCCTCTGCATCCGGACAATCGACGATTTGATTTTTCTTGGTTAAGAACCGTGTCCAGAATTGCCTGGCTGATTCGTCTGGCTGCTGGATTATGTGGCTTAGGTCATCGACGTCTGGTGGC
Source organism: Aegilops speltoides (assembly GCA_021437245.1). Lineage (NCBI taxonomy): Eukaryota > Viridiplantae > Streptophyta > Magnoliopsida > Poales > Poaceae > Aegilops > Aegilops speltoides. The sequence goes on from CM038143.1 coordinate 131,625,271, forward strand.
CACACATATGTGCCCTGGAAGTTGTCAAGGAATGCGGCTTCCAGGTCCTCCCAACACCCAATTGACTCTGCGGGCAGGCTGTTAAGCTAATGCCGAGCTGGTCCTTTAAGCTTGAGCGGGAGGTATTTGATGGCGTGGAGATCATCACCGCGGGGTCTGTCGTTCCATCATAGGATTCAATGTTTACGGGTTTAAACCCTTCAGGGATTTGATGATCCATTACTTCGTCAGTGAAGCATAGCGGTGTGCGGCACCTCTCAGATTGAGCAATATCACGACGTAGCTCCGTGGAGCGTTATGTGCTGTGTTCGCCTGGCCGGAGTTGTTGTATCCGCTCGACGGTATTCGCCGTGGGTCGTGGGCGCCCACGTGATCCATAGATAGATCTGGATTGTCTTGCCTTATCCTCCAATATGTCCCGCAAGTCCGGTAGCGTTCCTCGTGGCTTCGCACTTTTGAGCGATGCCGGGTACGGTCTTGATGGAAGGCCCGATGCCTCTCTGCCGCGACCACGGGTGGTCGGTCACCGACAGCGCCGGTGATGAAGGTATGTATGCTTCCTCCTCTAATCGGGGAGCAACTTGCGCTTTGGGTAGCTTTTGAGGGCGTTCGAATTCATACTCTTGCCGCGAGGACCTCGGTCCATCTGTCGGCCAGCAGGTCTTGATCAGCTTGAAGTCTGCTTTGCTGCTTTTCTTTAGGCTATTTGTCGTGGCCATTAGCCTGCGCTTGAAACGCTCTTGTTCGACGGGATCCTCGGCACGATTTAATTCATCGTTGTTGAGGCTTGCCTCGCCTTCGGAGGAGGTATGTAATTATCATCCTCGACCTCTTCGCCCGCCGCTCTCGTGAGGGCTTGCTTCGCATCCTCCTGCGCTGAATCTTGGCCGGAGGGATTGTCTTCGGCACTTTCTGGGGTGTTATTATCTCCTGTGTCGGAATATCCATTCTTGCTGTGGCGGGATTTAGAGCGGCGCCGCTGACGTCGGCGCTTGGGCTGTTTCTTTTAGGAATCTGCCTCCGCTGCTTCTTTGCCGTCCCCATCTTTTGGGGTGTCCACCATGTATATGTCATAAGACGAGGTGGTCTTCCAGTGCCTTGTAGGCGCTGGTTCTTGTTCATCTCCGACATCGTCGTCCATACCGTCGATGTCTTCGGAGTCATAGTCTAGCATGTCGGTTAGATCGTCGACAGTGGCTACAAAGTGGGTGGTGGGAGGGCTTTGAATTTCTTCGTCGTCCGCATCTCAACCATCCCGCCATAATTCGCCAGGCTCTCCGGATAGCGAGAGATGTTTCAGTGAATTTAAGATGTCGCCAAAGGGTGAGTGCTGAAAGATGTCAGCAGTGGTGAACTCCATGATCGGCGCCCAATCGGATTCGATTGGCAGGGGCGCAGGAGGTCCAGAGTCCGGCAGGGAGTCCGGCACCTCGGAGTCACGAGTTTTATAGGGGACGAGGCCAGTGTTCGGCTCCATCGCCGTGGAAGTTGCAGCTCCCGAGGAGGTGTCCAGCCACTCATCCTCGATCTGCACGATCGGCTCCAAACTATGGGTCGGAGCGGATTCATGTGCGGCCTCCAAGGCGCTGTCCGGCGGCAGAGTTAGATCATGCCCATCGTGACAGTGCGGCGCGCACGGCTGTGGCTCGGATCCATCGAAGATCAAGTCTTCGTGGATATCCGCCGTGAAGTTTAGGCTTCCAAATCTGACCTGACGGCCAGGGGCGTAGCTTTCGATCTGCTCCAGATGGCCAAGTGAATTGCCCGCAGTCGGCCGTCGAATCTGAAGATCTGTCCGGGAGAAAAGTCTCACCGACGGCATTGTTGATCATAGAAGCCATCAAGCCTATCGGTGACGACACGAGGAACTCTCAATGAAAGCACCAATGTCGGTGTCAAACCGCGGATCTCGGTAGGGGGTCCCGAACTGTGCGTCTAGGCGGATGGTAACAGAGACAAGGGACACGATGTTTTACCTGTGTTCGGGCCCTCTTGATGGAGGTAAAACCCTATGTCCCGCTTGATTAATATTGATGATGTGTATTACAAGAGTGGATCTACCACGAGATCAAGGAGGCTAAACCCTAGAAGCTAGCCTATGGTATGATTGTTGTAATGGATGTTGTGTCCTCACGGACTAAAGCCCTCCGGTTTATATAGACACCGGAGAGGGCTGGGGTTACAGAGTCGGTTACAATGGTAGGAGATCTACATATCCAGATTGCCAAGCTTGCCTTCCACGCCAAGGAAAGTCCCATCCGGACACGGACGGAGTCTTCAATCTTGTATCTTCAGAGTCTTGGAGTCCGGCGGACGATGATAGTCCGGATGTCCGACACCCCTAGTCCAGACTCCTCGTAAGCGGTTGTACAGGAAAGCGCGATCGAGTCGGTCGAAATGCATAACACCATAAGAAGGTCGGATAATCCTTGACGATATCCACTGGGACCTGTGGTCATCATGCGCCCTCTCGACCATTGTGGCTAAAGCATACCGAGGGATTTATTAACCAAGAGCAAATGAAATGGCAAAGGATATAGTCGACAAGTGTGAAGGATGTCGGTTCTATTCCAATCTATCGCACAAACCTGCCTCAGCCTTGAAGACCATTCCACTCGTCCGCCCTTCGCCGCTTGGGGATTGGATATGGTTGGACCTCCGAGAACTGGCAGAGCGGCTTCACCCACGCATCGGTGGCATTCGACAAGTTCACTAAGTGGATTGAATCTAAGCCTATCAAGAACCTTGATGCCAAAGATCGCTATCGGCTTCATCGAGAGTTAGTATTCATATATGGAGTTCCGCACAGCATCATCACTGATAATGGGTCAAACTTCGATTCTGATGAATTTAGAGACTTTTGCGCCTCTCAAGGCACACGAGTCGACTACGCTTCAGTCGCTCACCCCCAGTCGAATGGACAAGCGGAACGAGCAAATGGTCTAATTCTCAAAGGACTGAAACCCCGGCTGATGCGTGATCTCAAGCATGCAGCAGGAGCGTGGGTCGACAAACTTCCATCAGTTCTTTGGGGATTGAGGACCACTCCTAATCGGTCGACTCGATGAACTCCATTCTTTCTGGTCTATGGAGCTGAAGCAGTTCTGTTGAGTGACCTGCTTCACAATGCACCTCTAGTCGAGCTCTACACTGAAGATGAAGCAGAACAAGCCCGGCAGGACGCAGTCAACCTTCTAGAAGAAGAAAGAGAGATGGCTATGATCCGATCGACTATCTATCAGCAAGACTTGCGTCGATTCCATGCCAGAAACGTGAAGAGTCGAGCCTTACAAGAAGGAGATTTGGTTCTCCGAGTGGATCAGCAGAAGCCACACAAGCTTGCTCCTACTTGGGAAGGCCCCTTCATCGTCACCAAAGTCCTCCACAATGGAGCGTACCGTCTTTACAATGTTGATCGCCAGATTGACGAGCCACGAGCTTGGAACGCGGAGCTGCTCCGCCCCTTTTATACTTAAATATTCACTCGGATGAGATGTAATAAAAAGTACTTCTGTAGTTTGTTTTTCAAAGACAAGAGTGTTATAATTTTCCCAGTGATTGTTGTTACTTTTGTTTGCATGAGAAATCCCTCAAAGGTGGCTTAGCTACGAATCCCTTTTGCTAAGTTTGTAAAAAACAAAAAATCCTACCGAGTGGAGAGCAAACCTCCCACTCGGGGGCTTAGCCGCGAATCTGTTTCGCCTAAGTACTTAAAAATCCTACCGAGTGGTGAGCCAACCTCCCACTCGGGGGCTTAGCTACGAATCCGTTTTGCCTAATACTTAAAAATCATACCGAGTGTTGAGCCAGCCTCCCACTCGGGGGCTTAGCTGCGAATCTATTTTGCCTAAGTACTTAAAAATCCTACCGAGTGGTGGGCCAGCCTCCCACTCGGAGGCTTAGCTGCAGTCCTAGTACTCGCCTAAGTGTTTAAAATCCTACCGAGTGGTGAGCCAGCCTCCCACTCGGGGGCTTAGCTGCAAATCCGTTTCGCCTAAGTACTTAAAAATCCTACCGAGTGGTAGGCCACCCTCCCACTCGGAGGCTTAGCTGCAGTCACAGTACTCTCCTAAGTGTTTAAAATCCTATCGAGTGGCGAGCCAGCCTCCCACTCGGAGGCTTAGCTGCAGACCCAGTACTCGCCTAAGTGTTTAAAATCCTACCGAGTGGTGAGCCAGCCTCCCACTCGGAGGCTTAGCTGCAGTCCAAGTACTCGCCTAAGTGTTTAAAATCCTACCGAGTGGTGAGCCAGCCTCTCACTCGGGGGCTTAGCTGCAGTCCAGCACTCGCCTAAGTACTTAATCCATCCCGCTCTGCAAGGACGACGAGGTGCAGGTCGACTGCTGCCTTCTCCTTCGGAGCTACGCCACAAAAAATCCTACCAAGTGGAGAGCAAACCTCCCACTCAGGGGCTTAGCTGCAGTCCAGTACTCGCCTAAGTATCTGAAAAACCTACCGAGTGGAGAGAAAACCTCCCACTCGGGGGCTTAGCTGCAGTCCAGTACTCGCCTAAGTATTTGAAAATCCTACCGAGTAGAGAGCAAACCTCCCACTCGGGGGCTTAGCTGCAGTCCAGTACTCGCCTAAGTATTTGAAAATCCCACCAAGTGGAGAGCAATCCTCCCACTCGGGGGCTTAGCTGCAGTCCAGTACTCGCCTAAGTATTTGAAAATCCTATCGAGTGGAGAGCAAACCTCCCACTCGGGGCTTAGCTGTAGTCCAAAGACTCGCCTAAGTATTCGAAATTCCCACCGAGTGGAGAGCAATCCTCCCACTCGGGGGCTTAGCTGCAGTCCAGCACTCGCCTAAGTACTTAATCCATTCCGCTCTGTAAGGACGACGAGGTGCAGCTCGACTGCTACTTTCTCCTTTTTGAGCTTCGCCACAAATACAACGTACGCTCTGCAAGGATGACGAGGTCGACTGCCATCTGTGCTCCATCCCAACCTGCAAGAGCGATGAAGTGCTGGTCGACTGGACTTTCCACCTCAGAGCTGCGTCTCAACCACTAAAGAATATTCCGAGTGAAGAACAAAGTTCGCTCGAAGGCAAATGCAAGCATATTCAACGATAAGCCAAATTTAGATAACGTCCTACGGATTCGGAAGTGCTCAGGCGTCAAGCCTGTAAAAGTTTATCGGTTACAAAACCACTCGACATTTCGAGGCAAATTTAAGACGAAGTATAGAAGTTTTTACTCCTCGTGGAGGATCGGAGGGCGTGACAAGCTGGTCCAGGTCGATTCTATCAGCAATCCGAGTGGCAGCAGCAATGAAGGTCTCCATGAAAGATTGGAAGTCATGCTTCTTGGTATTGGCCACCTTGATGGACGCCAGCTTGTCCTCTCGCGCATCCTTGCAGTGAACACGTACCAGGGACAGAGCAACATCAGCACCACACCTGGCAGAAGACTTCTTCCATTCCTGCACTCGACCTGGAACGTCATTCAGTTGAGTCATTAAAGACTCGAGGTCATTTTGAAGCGTCTCTCTTGGTCAGAGTGTCATGTCGATTCGTGACACCGCAACCTTCAGTCGAGCAAGGTAGTCGACCACATCAGCAACACGAGACTCCAGTCGGAGCACGTTCATAGCGGCTTCATCCTTCACAGGAGAGTTAATGGGGTCCAGGCTTGTCTCCACTCAACTGGTTTCCTCTTCAAAGTTCTGGCAGAATTCTGTAAACACAATACGGAGTTAAGCCAACATTTTTATGATGAGTCGATAATAACAAGTCAGTCGGATAGAAGGGATTACCTTCAAGCATGAGGAATAACTTCTTGGCAGGCCCTCCTAGATAAGCCTCTAGATCGTTCTTCTTCCCCGCCAGTTCGCTAGCTTTGTCACTCAGAGCTATCATGTCATTCTTCAGTCGGCTGACCTCCTTGTTGGCCGCGTCGAGAGCATCTTTCAGATTGGCGTTCTCCTCTTCAAGTTTACCGACTGAATTCAGCTTTTCTTCCGCGAGCTTCGTCTTGTCTGAAGCCGCTTTCTGCGCCTCGGCGAGGTCAAGGTCCTTCTTCTTCAGAGCCTCCTTCAGTGTATCTGCAAAGTGACAATGAGATTAGAATCAGGAATGGACAAAAAGGTAATGACAGTCGTCAAGATTCTCACCAAACATACCTTTTGCTTCATCCTTTGCCTTCCTAAAGTTCTCCTGGACAAGCTTCAAGTCAAGTTCGAGCTGGATATGTTTGTTCTCCAATTCAGTATAGCGAGCCACAAGCTCGCAAGATTTCTGCGAAAGGACAGTCGACAAACATTAAGGATAGGTTACTTCCGAGTGACTAAGAGAAAAATCGTAGCATTTCTAAGACTACAGCCGAATCAAAATATTCAACAGTAGTCTCGGGGACTACACCCAGTGGGTGCACTCAGCGTGCCCCCACTAGTTCCAAAATTCCATTCGACCAGATCGAGTGGAGAAGTTAGAGTGATGAAATTCAAAGTATAAAGACTACAGTCGACTGCCAGCAGTCCACCATAGTCTCGGGGACTACACCCAGTGGGTGCACTCAGCGTGCCCCCACCAATCAAAAAATTCAATCAACACACCCAGTGGGTGTACAGATACAAAGATCTTCAGAAAGAAGAGTTTTCAGATACCATATCCTAACAGAACAAGCGGTGACCAACTAACCTGGACGTTGCTCTGAAGAGCTGAGCTTGCATCATAAGCCGCTTGGCTAGCGTCCCGGATCGCCTTCACCTGCTCCATCATGACCCCCGCCTGGCGTATAGCCTCCTTAGTAGCACCCGCTTGGTCCTCTGGGATGTGGTGTGTGGCGAAAAGGGAAGGCAGATCAGCAGTCGACGACGAAGGTCGAGCACTCGTCAACGGCACAGGGAAAGATACGGGAGTCCGAGTGACATTTCCACCCTCCTGAACTAGCATCTCAGGTGCTGACGCAACCTGAGCAGTCTTGCCAGCAGGCGCCTTCTTATTCCTCCTCGGCCTTAGCGACACCTCATCGTCATCATCAGGGAGGTCAATGACATGAGGTGGGGCTACAAGAAAGATTCAAAGTTAAAAATGAAGATCCAATCGACCAAAAGCGAAGCTACAGAGATCATACCAAGGTTGGAGGTGGCAGCATCTTCCATTTCGTGGTCTTCGTTCCTGGCTGACGTCTCGGAGGTAGCAGCACTGCGGATTTCAGAAATCAGTCGGTTAGCCAACGAGTCGACCAAGAGTCTATCCATGTTAAACGAGAAAACACAAGTTCTTCTGTTACCCGGAAATCATGGGAATGGCCATTCTCATCTTGGGCAGGGCCTTCGACGGCTTTGATGATGCCGCTCGGGGATGCTTCGGCGCTTTTTCAGTTGGCGCAGGGGAGGACATCCGAGGGCATTTCGTCGACTGACCAACAGGCACAGTCGTTTTACCATGCTCGACCACAAGGTCGTGGGTGAGCTTGGATCGCCTTTCCGTGCGAGGAGGGTCAACTTCCTCCTCCTCTTCTTTACCGGAGCCGTCGTCATCTTCATCCCCCTCACCATCAGATTGCCACTCCTCCTGACTTTCACCTCTGCTCGCCTCCTCCTCCTCAACCTGTTCTTGCACCCCGTTGGGCATCGAGTACATCTCAGTAGTGGCCTAGAGGACAACAAACAAGACAGAAGTCAGTCGACTGATTTTAAGCAAAGCAGAGTGAAGAAAACAGGATCACAGTCGACGATGCAGAATTGGACCTTGTCTACTTCGTATGATTGGTCGAGTGGGGGAATCCTCCTGGCTCCTCGGGAGTTGTCCTTGTTCCCTGTGATGGCAGTCATCCACCTCTCCAGCGTGGCATCCTCGACCTCCTCCGGGTGGATCTGAGTGGTGTCTTCAGTGCCAGAATACATCCACATCGGACGGTCTCGATATTGAAGCGGCTGGATGCGTCGGAGGAGGAAGACCTCCAAGAGATCCATGCCGGTCACCCCGTCACGAATAAGCTGGACTACACGCTTGACCAGCACCTTAACCTGCGCCTTCTCCTCCGGGACCACCTTCAAAGAGGAAGGCTTCCTCACTCGATCCATAGAAAAAGGAGGGAGTCCAGTCGACTGCCCTGGCGTCGGCTGGTCTTGGCAGTAAAACCAGGTCGAGTGCCATCCACGGACCGAGTCGGGATGGACCATGGCTGAAAAGGCACTTTCCCCCTAATCTGAACTCTAAGACCCCCACACATCTGAATCACTTGGGTTCTCTCGTCACTTGGATTGGCCTTTTTCACCGTCTGCGAGCGACATGTGAAAATGTGCTAGAAAAGACCCAATGAGGCCGACAACCCAAGAAATTCTCGCACAAGGACACGAAAGCAGCAAGATACATGATAGAGTTGGGTGTGAAGTGGTGGAGTTGTGCCCCAAAGAAGTTCAGAAATCCCCGAAAGAAAGGATGAGGGAGCAAAGAAAATCCGCGGTCAACATGGGTGGCCAAGAGGACACACTCACCCTCCTGAGGCTGCGGCTCCGACTCATTCCCCGGGAGCCGCGCTGATCCATGGGGGATCAGTCCTTCATTGGCCAGGTCGTCAAGATCTTTCTGATGGATCGTCGAGCAGATCCAGTCGCCCTGGATCCAGCCCCGCGGCAGGCCGGCCCTTGACGAAGATCCGCCCCGACTGGTCGCCCTTCCCTTCGCCTTCACCGTCGCCTTCTTCGCCTGCTCCAAAGCCACCGTCTTCTCCTTCACCATCATCGCCGGCGAAGCGTGCACAAAGCAGCATCGCTGAGATGGAAGTGAACGCGGCGGATAACTCTGAGGAAGAGGGAGAGAAAATGAGAGCGCATTGTTCAAAAACCCCCGTCCGGTGCCTTATATGAGGTTGCTTCCGAGTGACTGACTTGTAGGCCCGGGCGATCCTGTCAAATCCCGCAACAGTCGCGCGCGCGATATGTGGCGAAAAAGGTGGCATGGAGATCGAGGCGTTCCTGCCTTATCCCATCCGAGTACCGCAGCCTCCTCCGCCCCGCGCGCTCCCCGAAATTTGGATCACGCTAAATCCGCGAAGTACAGAGCAACCTGTCAGACGGGAGATTTTCTCCGCTCGGTCGTTCGGAGATCTCCAAGTAAAGAAAGTTCACTCGACAGATACAAAGAATGGATCAAGGTGACTGAAAAGGAAGTTGGTGCCGTCACCTAAGTTCATTGATCAAGAACAAGACATATTCATAGCACGAAAAATGAATCAGAAGAGTTCTCAACTCCTTCCCCACTCAAACCTCGATCCATTTGGGGGCTAATGATGAAGCCATGTACCTAGGGTAGGGTCATGGACCTGTCCAAGATACCCTCCCCAAGGACATATCTAGAAGAAATCACCTTTCAGTTGACCTGGAAGGGTTCCACTTGACGGACTCGAAGATACTCGACCATGAAGCCAACCACTCGACCAACAGGAAACCTAAAGTCACTCTGCATGCAATGGTCTATCATTAAGTAGCCTTTATGGTCATCATAGCACTTTATGTGGGGCGTTACCAGTAACCCCCGGTCTTAATGTACTTTAAACCCTGCATAACTGAGGGCTGGAGGGGTCTGGCGAACTCTATATAAGCCACCCCCCTCCTCAGTGTAAAGGGTTCGCACCCTTGTAACCCATACACGCATAATACAGTCGACCGCCTCCGGGCTCCGAGACGTAGGGCTATTACTTCCTCCGAGAAGGGCCTGAACTCGTAAATATCTTGCGTATACAACTACTCCATAGCTAGGATCTTACCTCTCCATTCCTACCCTCCTATTCTACTGTCAGACTTAGAACCACGACAGCCCCCTCGAGGCTCCCCTGACCGACTTCTTTCGCCTATATAAGCCTACGTACCCTAAAACCATTGAATATCAAGATAGATTGGGAGTTCTGCTGCCGCAAGCTTCTGTAGTCACCAAAAACCTCTCGGGAGCCCGTTCCGGCACCCTGCTGGAGGGGGAACCCATCACTGGTGGCCATCTTGTTGGGGAATGTAGCAATAATTAAAATTTTTGTATGCATCACCAAGATCAATCTATGGAGATTCTAGCAACAAGAGAGGGTGAGGATGAGTTGATCTTCATACCCTTGAAGATCGTGATGCGGAAGCGTTACAAGAACGTGGTTGGTGGAGTCGTACACGTAGCGATTCAGATCGCGGTCAGTTCTGATCTAAGCGCCAAACGGACGGCGCCTCCGCGTTCAACACACGTACAGCCCGGGGACGTCTCCTCCTTCTTGATCCAGCAAGGGGAGAGGAGAAGTTGAGGGAAAACTCCAGCACGACGGCGTGGTGGCGATGGAGCTCGTGGTTCTCTGGCAGGGCTTCGCCAAGCACTACGGAGGAGGAGGAGGTGTTGGAGGAGGGAGAGGGCTGCGCCAGGGAAGAGGTGCGGCTGCCTTCCCACCCCTCCACTATATATAGGGGCAAGGGGAGAGGGGGAGGCGCCCTAGGGTTTCCCCTAGGGGCGGCGGCCGAGCAGATTGGATCTCCCTAGGGAAAATCCTAGGTAGACTTGCCCCCCAAGCCAAGCAGGTGGAGGATTGCCTCCCAAGCTAGGTGGAGGCGCCCCACCTCCCCAAGCAATATGGGAAAGGGTGTGGGGGCGCACAGCCCCTTAGTGGGCTGGTTTGCCCCCTCCCCTTGGCCCATGAGGCCCTGCAACACTTGTCGGGGTCCCTGAAACACCTTTTGGTCATGCTGGCCTTAGCCTGGTACCTCCGGAACACTTTCGGATTCCAATACCCTTCGTCCAATATATCGATCTTCACCGCTGGACCATTTCGGAACTCCTCGTGACGTCCGGGATCACATCCGAGACTCCGAACTACCTTCGGTAACCACATACTATTTCCCATTACAACTCTAGCGTCACCGAACCTTAAGTGTGTAGACCCTATGGGTTCGGGAACCATGCGGACATGACCGAGACACCTCTCCGGCCAACAAACAATAGCGGGATCTGGATACCCATATTGGCTCCCACATGTTCCACGATGATCTCATCGGATGAACCACGATGTCGGGGATTCAATCAATCCCGTATACAATTCCCTTTGTCAACCGGTATGTTACTTGCCCGAGATTCAATCGTCGGTGAGGGAGTCCTGGACTAGGGGGTGTCCGGACAGCCGGACTATCAATATCCGCCGGACTCCCATACTACGAAGATAGAAGATTGAAGACTCCGGCTCGTGTCCGGAAGGTACTTTCCTTGGCGTGGAAGGCAAGCTTGGCAATACGGATATGTAGATCTCCTACCATTGTAACCGACTGTAATAACCCTAGCCTCTCCGTGTCTATATAAACCGGAGGGCCTTAGTCCGTGAGGACACAACATTACATCTCAACAATCATACCATAGGCTAGCTTCTAGGGTTTAGCCTCCTTGATCTCATGGTAGATCTACTCTTGTACTACCCATATCATCAATATTAATCAAGCAGGGCGTAGGGTTTTACCTCCATCGAGAGGGCCCGAACACAGGTAAAAACATTGTGTCCCTCGCCTCCTGTTACCATCCGCCTAGACGCACAGTTCGGGACCCCCTACCGAGATCCGCCGGTTTTGACACCGACATTGGTGCTTTCATTGAGAGTTCCTCTGCGGTCACCACCGATAGGCTCGATGGCATCTTCGACCATCAACGCTGTCCAGGGTGAGACTTTTCTCCCGGACAGATCTTCGTGATTCGGCGGCTTTGCACTGCGGGCAATTCTCTTGGCCATCCGAGCAGATCGAAGCTACGCCCCGGGCTGTCGAGTCGATTCGAAGCTTGAACTTCACGGCCGATGACCGCGGAGACTTGATCTTCGACGGACTCGAGCCACAGCCAAGCGCTACCAGACCGTGGACGATGGGCATGATCTAGCTCGCCGCCCGACAAAGTGCTTTGGAGGTCAGATTGATCCGCTCCGGCCACTAGCCCGGAGCCGATTGCCCATGTCGAGGGTCGGTGGATAGACGCCGCCCCGGGGGCTTCAACATCCACGGTGATGGAGCCGAATACCAATCTTGTCCCCTGCGAAACTCGTGATCCCGAGGCTCCGACTCTCGCCGGACCCGAGCCTCCCGCGGCCCTGCCAATTAAATCAGATTGGGCGCCGGTTATGGAATTCACCGCCGCGGACATCTTTCAGCGCTCGCCTTTTGGCGATATCCTGAATTCTCTGAAGCATCTTTCGCTATCAGGAGAATCCTGGCCGGACTATGGCTAGGTGAAAGTGCAACTAATCCCCGGGAGGTTTTGGTAATTAATAACAACATATATATCATTGAACTAATAGTTTCTTGAGAATCATTTCAGAAAGTTCAGTGATATGGGTATGGCAAGGACTGAAGAGTGGACCCCTCAAAATGCTAAGGCAAGCATTGGCAAAAGCTCAAGACTCCATTTTTGGTTTAGTGATCCAAGATCACATTGAGTCTATAGGAAAGCCAATACTATTAAAAGGGATGAGGTTATGATAATGATCTGGTTGCTCAAAGTGCTTAGTGATACATCTCCTAAACTATCAGCAACTCTCACTTCCATAATACACTCATAAGTAATCTCGGTCCCACCGATTTCCTAAACTCACCACACCGAGATGAACCACCTCACCATATAGCCAAACCCTAGAAATCTCGGATTTTCCGATTCGAACTCGGTCTCACCAAACTTGGGTTGCCAAGCTTCAGAACCTTCATCATCAAATCGGTGTCACCGAGATGATGAAGTCGGTCCCACCGAGATTGGCAAGCCCTAGTCTTTACACGAATCGGACTCACCGAGATTGTATTTTCGGTCCCACCGAAAATCCCAACGCTCACATGTTTTGAACTTTCGGTCTCACCGAGTTGTCAACTTCGGTCCGACCGAGATTGGTCAAATGTGTGTAACGGTTGGATTTTGTGTGGAGGCTATAAATACCCTCCACCCCTCTTCATTCGTGGAGAGAGCCATCGAAAGAACTACCACTCCTACCTTACATTTCGAGAAGAAAACTACCTACCCTTGTGTTGAGATCAAGTTGCTCCACTCCCACCATATGAAGCTTGATCTCTAGCCTTCCCAAGTTGCTTTCCACTCAATCCTTTCTTCCACCACAGCCAAATCAGTGAGGAGAGTTGAGTGTTGGGGAGATTATCATTTGAAGCACAAGAGCAAGGAGTTCATCATCACCAACACCATCTATTACCTTTTGGAGGGTGGTGCCTCCTAGATTGGTTAGGTGTCGCTTGGGAGCCTCCATCGAGATGTGGAGTTGAACCAAGAAGTTTGTAAGGGCAAGGAGATCGCCTACTTCGTGAAGATCTACCCCGAGTAAGGCTAGCCCTCCGTGGGCGTATGCCATGATGGCATAGACAAGGTTGCTTCTTCGTGGACCCTTCGTGGGTGGAGCCCTCCGTGGACTCTCGTAGCCGTTACCCTCCGTGGGTTGAAGTCTCCATCAACGTGCATTGACGATAGCACCACCTATCGGAACCACGAGAAAAAATCTCCGTGTCTCCAAATTGCGTTTGCTCTTCTCCATCTCTCTTTACTACATGTGCAATTTACTTTCCGCTGCCTATACTCTAGAATTGCATGTGTAGGGTGATACTTGACTTGATCATCATTATGAACTTGCCAAAAACTTGTCTTTATCAAAAGGCTGAATTTTTATATTGTCAAGTAGTCTAATCACCCCCCCTCTAGACATACTTTTGATCCTACAAGTGGTATCAGAGCTTTGGTCTCCATTGTATTGGTCTCCATTGCATTGGACTCCATAAGCTTGGTTTCACAACCTAGGAGAGTATGGCGTCTAGTGAGGGTAATTTTCGTAGAGGTCCTTACTTGGATGGTTCAAACTTTGCTAGTTGGAAGCATAAAATGAAAATGCATATTCTTGGACATAACCCAGCCGCATGGGGCATTATTTGTGTTGGTTTGCAAGGTGAGTTCTTCGAGGAAGGAAAAGTTCCGGATCGTGAAGCTACAACGGATGAATTGCGGATGTTGCAAAACAATTCTCAAGCTTGTGACATTCTCTTCAATGCTTTGTGTCCCGAGGAGTTCAACAAAATCAGCCGTCTTGAGAATGCAAAAGAGATTTGGGATACTTTGGTCGAAATGCACGAAGGTACTGAGTCCGTGAAGGAATCAAAGCTAGATGTTCTTCAAGGTCAACTTGACAAATTCAAGATGAAGGAAGGTGAAGGAGTCGCTGAAATGTACTCTAGGCTTGCTCTCATCACAAATGAGATTGCCGGCTTAGGAAGCGAAGAAATGACCGACCGATTCATCATCAAGAAGATTCTCAGAGCTTTGGATGGAAAGTATGACACCGTGTGCACTTTGATCCAAATGATGCCAAACTACAAGAATCTCAAGCCAACCGAAGTCATTGGAAGAATTGTTGCTCATGAGATGACACTTAAAGATAAGGAAGAGCTTCACAACAAGTCAAGTGGTGCTTACAATGCTACAATTGATGCTCCCACAACCTCAAGTGACAAGCTAGTTTCCAATGAAGAGATAAGCCTAATGGTGAAGAACTTCAACAAATTCTACAAGAGTAGAAGCAAAGAGAGAAGCTCAAAGTCTAGATCATATGATGAAAAGAGATCTTCTAGTCGTGATCAAAACTACTACAATTGTGGAAGACCCGGACACTACTCAAATGAGTGCTCGGCTCCCCACAAGAGAAGAGAAGAATCTCCAAGAAGAAGAAGCTCAAGAGAAGAGTCACCTCGGAAAGAGAGAAGGAGTAGAGATGATCGTTATGAACGAAGACCCTCTCGGAGAAGCAAGGATTCGGAGAGGAAAGGCAAGTCATCAAGGAGCTACACAAGAAGAAAACATCAAGCTCATGTAGGTGAATGGGTCTCCGCTCCGACTCAGACAATTATTCGAAAGAAGCTATCACTCCAACTCCGACTACACCAAGATGAAGGTGTTGCGGTCTTGCTCTCATGTCCTCCAACTCCAACTCCTATGACTTGTTTGATTCACCAAATGAGGGAATTGGAAGATGCTTCATGGCTAAAGGCCCCAAGGTATCACACCCTGAATTTATTGACTTTGATAGTGATGAGGATGACTTGCTTGGTGAAGATGAGCTTTTACATGATAAATCTAGTGAGCCTAGTAATGATGAACATGCTAGTAGTCTTTATAGTCGAGAAGAGTCGAATGACAATGCTATGAAGGAGATTGAGCGCCTAACTAAAGAACTAAACATTCTTAAGTTAGCTCATGAAACAACTCAAGAAGATCATAGAGAGCTCCTAAGATCTCATGAGAAGCTACGCTCGAGAAGCTCAATCTAGAGCAAGAACATGAGTTTCTAAAAGCAATCAATGACGATCTTCAAATAAGAGTTCTTCATATCTTGCCAAACGACTTCTCTTGTCTAATTTCTTGCCACCTATTAAAACTAAGCATGACAAGCATAAGAAAAATTCTTCACCTAGTAGTAACAATAACCATGCTAAATCCAATATTGTTGCTCCTAGTAGTTCTCTTGATTCCACTAACAATGTTTCAAGCCAAGTTACACTTGAGCAAGAAAATAGTTTATTGAAAGGGATTATAGAGAAAGGTGTCTACAAGAGCCTTGCCGAAAGCAAGAACTTTGAGGAAATTGTTCGCAAGCAAGGAAGACACCAGAAGAATCAAGGAATTGGTTTTGAGTGAAAGTTCAACGCCGAGGGTGTTGAATGGGAAGAAGGTCAATATCCCACTCCAAAGTTTGTTTCTCAAAAGGAGAAGTACGATCCTACTTCTTCCAATGTGGAACAAGCTCAAGATGATCTTCCACCACAAGACCACAAGCTAAAAGGCAAGGACAAGCTTCAAGAGGAGATTGATGCATTTATTGAAGCACCTAAAACCATGGTCAAGTGGGTTCCCAAGGAAACATCAAGTTCTACTTCAAGCTCAACTACAACCCCAAGGATTCCCATCAAGATGATGTGGATCCCGAAGAAGAAGAACTAGAGAGTTCTTGAGGGTGACTCCGCCAACATACTTCACTCACATTCATTTTGGCAAGAACTTGTGCAATCAACTTCCACATCTTGCACTAGTTCATGGAGTCACAAACCCTCTTGTTGGTAAGTCAAGGGACAAGGTAATCATTGCTTTCATGGACATCATCTATTGTGTACTTCAATCTATGTCCATGGATATCCTTGTTTGTTCCTTGTGGGACTAACCCATGTAGGTATTGAAAGTGCCCGAATCCAAAGGATTGCTCCCAACTCTTGATGATATTCATCAACATTGAGCATCCACATCTTCAACATCTACATGAAGTCTTCTACGACAACCCAAGGTTAGTTTGACCCTTTAAAAGGGGTTCTCACATCTAGGGGGAGCTTCGCTCTAAAGAATTGAGCTAAAGCATCCTCAAATGATGTGAACACATTAATGCTTTATGTAAAAGTGGTAACCCCACTTGTGCTTAAACGATGAGTATGACCTATGATCAAATGTTCTCATTTGACTCCTAAGTCAATATACTCATATATAGATGACCTAGTCATCGACAAATTGTGTGATAGTAGCTAGAGTTTTTGTTGGTGCATGTTTGACACATATTTCATTTGCTATCTTATTGTGTGAGCATGTTGGATGCATGATTTTATCCATTCGAGGACATCCATTTGTTGCTTTGGTCATTTTGATTTTTTTGACCAAATGGATGGACAAGAATGCCTAAGTTCCTCCCCTAGCTATCTATGCTTTCTTGTCTCAAATTCTATTCATGCTTATATCACAAACTTTGAACAAGTCATTTTCGGACCCACCGAGTGAGGAGCACTCGAGCCACCGATCCGTCAAGGGCTAACTTCCAAAACCTTCTAAGTGATTTCGGTCGACCAACCCACTCAAACTCGGTCAAACCGAAAGCATTTGATTGATCTAGGTTTTCACCTCGGTGAAACCGAGTTGTGATTTTCGGCGTGATCAAGTGTATAATCGCCTCAGTTATCCATCTCGGTGCCACCGAAGTTTTACAACTCGGTCCCACCGACAACAAAGGGGTATATATACTCGAGGGCAGCGCGCATTGATTTCTACTTCAAACGCCTCGCCCCACACCCTTCTTTGCCGCCGCCGTGGTCTCCGGATCGCCTCCGTAAATGCCGCCAGGCGCCCTCCGCAGGTCTCCGTCGCCGTCAACGGACATCTTCTCCGCGCCGTTGCAGCCAGAGAGGAACTCCACCAAGTTAGGGTGAGTTTCAATCCCACTCGTGCTCCCATCTCCGATTCAATGCACGCTTGGTTTGCCTAGCATCTTGCCACGCTTGAGATCTTCCTATACACCAGATTAGTTCCTTTGAACGAAATTGAGTAAAAGTTTTAGGTTAGGTTTCCGCCAAACACATCTCGGTGAGACCGATTTTACATTCTCGGTATGACCGATTTGGCCTCTGGCCATTGCATCAGCTTTTCGGTCCAACCGAAGTTGTGCAAATCGGTGTGACCGAAATGAGGATTTAGTGAAACCCTAGTGTTTTTGGCAGGACCGAAACCCATTTCGGTCCAACCGAAAGTGGTGTGAATGGTTCTGTTTGAACACTTCGGATTCACCGAATTTTAAACTCGGTCTGACCGAAATGTCTTCTGTGAAAACCTAAAACTGAAATTTGAACTCATTTGTTTGCAAAATCTTCGCAGCTTTGTGATAACTCTTCCACTGCCTACACCTTATCTATTCACAAAGTTGTCACCATGTCGATGCCGTGACAGCCGTAACAGGTCCGAGTCACCTATTGAAGAAATTCTAGAGGCAGCACTAGTCCCGAGCCCAAAGAGCTCTTCAGATGATGGTGAGAGGAGTACACCAAGTGGTTTGCCTCCTGCAGCCACCAGGGCGTAAAGAAGAGGAACTCGATGAAGAAGATTCGATTTTATTGTTGAGGAAGAGGTCTCCTCCAAGCCAAAGAGAAAAGTTGTTGCCAAAGAGCATCAAGGGCAAGAAACCAAGAAAGGCACCGAGAAAAGTGAAGAAGTCCACTTGCTGCCAAGAAGCTGAGTATGGAAGAGGAAACTACAAGCAAGGTGAAGAAAACTTCCAAGAGGAAGAGGATAGTGCATGATGAAGCAGGCAGATGAAGATGATGATGAGGAAGCACCCCAGCCTCCTCCTCGAAGTCTAAATTCATGGGTGATGCCATCGTAGCAGGAGCCCTTCTAAGTCTAAGCCATCTGCTCCAAAGAAAGGCAGCTCAAGCCAAGCCTCGCGCCAAGCCCAAGAAGACCGTCAGAACATCCCCAGATCTCGAGAAGAAGAAAGATGATGTGCCACCAGCAGTGTCGATGATGAGGCACCAGCTTTCTTGAAACTTCGACAGAAACTGCCACTTCACAATGATGCTCATCCTCAAGCTGAGAACATGAAGGAAAGGAAGGATAGAGGACTCAGGCTATGGAGACAAGCTGATCCATATGCTGTGAGGAGAAGAACTGCTGTTGATCCAAGATTCCACACCAGAGAGCAGCAGGACTTCTATGAGACTGTGCTGATGGACAAGAAGCCCATAGTTGCAGACACTCGCTATGTTGACTGGGCATACATTGACAGTGAAGAGCACAGAGACTTCTTTCCACATGTGCATGAGAGCTTCACTGCATGTGGTGTTGCAGAGTTCGTTGGTCAAAATTTGACAAGTTGGAATGATGAAATGATTATGCAATTCTATGCCACAGCTCATTTCTATCCAGATGGAAAGATCACATGGATGACTGAAGGCCAAAGATTCTCTTCAACTGTTGAAGAATGGGCAGAACTGCTGAATGCTCCAGTACCAAGAGAGGATGATGTTGATGTGTATGGTATTCCCAAGAAGAACCATGAGTCTATGAAGAACATGTACAAAGAGGTTCCAGCTAAGGATGTGGAAATCTTGAAGCTCGGCTCAGTGTATCGTCTCCAGGCAGGTCTACCTACCACAAACACTATTCTGAGGCATACCTTGATGCCCAAGTGTGGAGATCATCGCATGATCAGAGGGTACTCTATCAACATGTTCCATATACTTGATGAGAAGGCACCTTTCAAGGTGATGGATTTGATAGTTGAGACTATCAAGAGGACTGCAGCTGACCAGAAGAGGTCATGTGGATTTGCCCCGCACATTCAGATGCTTATCAATGCCAAGTTTGGCACGGGCACGTACTTGTTGGAGAGACCACACTTGCCACTGCAGCCTGAGCATGAGGACAATGATGTTGTGATGGATGAGGAGGACCCAACGTCAGTTGAAGGTCAAGCAAAGATTGAAGCTGCCAAGAAAGCCAAAGCTGAGAAGGAAGCAGCAGCAGCAGCAGCTAAACCCAAGAGTGTTGGAGAGCAGCTCCTTGAAGCTACCCAGAGGATTGAACAACGCCTGCCAAGATTGTGCAGCCTCAGAGAGTCTTGAGAGGATTGTTGAAGACAAGATCCATGCTCGATGTGAAGTCGATCAAGTGCAAGTAATCACAACAAGCTTGAGGCAGATATCGAGGAAGCAAAGAGGGAGAAGGAAGAGCTCATGCGTGAGATGCAGATGACCTAGTCCAGATGCTTATGAACAGATCGCTCCGGTTCCCACAGACCCGATCAGCTGCTATTCCAAAGGATGACACCAGACTACAGCCTCAAGACCTCCCACAGCTCCATCAGTTGCTCCAGCTCCAGCTCCAGTGACCACTCCTCCAGCTCCACAGATATCAGCTGAAGTCTTCGCAGATGCTGCCATATGAACTCCATCAACCCAGACAGGAGCCGCCAGCAGAGTCCCTAGTGACGTTTAGCTCTATACTTTTTGAACTTTTTGGTAACTTGTTGCCAAAGGGGGAGAAATTGTATAGATCATAGGACTTCGAGAGAGAGAGAGTGCTTTTGTCTTTGTGTTTTTGCTCTTTCGTTTATTTGCGGTCTTTTTGAGATTCTTTTGAGATTTTCGAGACATTCTGTGTGTTTGATACTACGTTTCATTCTACCTTAATGAGTGCTTGGTCGTACTATGCTTTAATGTGTGCTTAATGCTTATCATATGCTATCCATATCTTGTATGACCATTTACTCATGTCTTGGTGATTGGGTGCATGCTATTCATTCTTATCATTTTGTGCGCTCCACCAAGATGTATGTGACATGGAAGAGTGACCCATGATCCTAATCGATTGTGCATTTGCATTCAAACGCAAATCTTAAATAATGCACAAATTTAGGGGGAGCTCTTACTTATCACATACTTCTCAAAGCGACGATATTATTCATTGATTATATCCTTTGTCGAAGCTTTGATCTATATGTTGTCATCAATTACCAAAAAGGGGGAGATTGAAAGTGCAACTAATCCCCGGGTGGTTTTGGTAATTAATAACAACATATATATCATTGAACTAATAGTTTCTTGAGAATCATTTTAGAAAGTTCAGTGATATGGGTATGGCAAGGACTGAAGAGTGGACCCCTCAAAATGCTAAGGCAAGCATTGGCAAAAGCTCAAGACTCCATTTTTGGTTTAGTGATCCAAGATCACATTGAGTCTATAGGAAAGCCAATACTATTAAAAGGGATGAGGTTATGATAATGATCTGTTGCTCAAAGTGCTTAGTGATACATCTCCTAAACTATCGCAACTCTCACTTCCATAATACACTCATAAGTAATCTCGGTCCCACCGATTTCCTAAACTCACCACACCGAGATGAACCACCTCACCATATAGCCAAACCCTAGAAATCTCGGATTTTCCGATTCTCGAACTCGGTCTCACCAAACTTGGTTGCCAAGCTTCAGAACCTTCACATCAAATCGGTGTCACCGAGATGATGAAGTCGGTCCCACCGAGATTGGCAAGCCCTAGTCTTTACACTAATCGGACTCACCGAGATTGTATTTTCGGTCCCACCGAAAATCCCAACGCTCACATGTTTTGAACTTTCGGTCTCACCGAGTTGTCAACTTCGGTCCGACCGAGATTGGTCAAATGTGTGTAACGGTTGGATTTTGTGTGGAGGCTATAAATACCAGTCCACCCCTCTTCATTCGTGGAGAGAGCCATCGAAAAGAACTACCACTCCTACCTTACATTTCGAGAAGAAAACTACCTACCCTTGTGTTGAGATCAAGTTGCTCCACTCCCACCATATGAAGCTTGATCTCTAGCCTTCCCAAGTTGCTTTCCACTCAATCCTTTCTTCCACCACAGCCAAATCAGTGAGGAGAGTTGAGTGTTGGGGAGATTATCATTTGAAGCACAAGAGCAAGGAGTTCATCATCACCAACACCATCTATTACCTTTTGGAGGGTGGTGCCTCCTAGATTGGTTAGGTGTCGCTGGGGAGCCTCCACGAGATGTGGAGTTGAACCAAGAAGTTTGTAAGGGCAAGGAGATCGCCTTACTTCGTGAAGATCTACCCCGAGTAAGGCTAGCCCTCCGTGGGCGTATGCCATGATGGCATAGACAAGGTTGCTTCTTCGTGGACCCTTCGTGGGTGGAGCCCTCCGTGGACTCTCGCAGCCGTTACCCTCCATGGGTTGAAGTCTCCATCAACGTGGATTGACGATAGCACCACCTATCGGAACCACGAGAAAAAATCTCCGTGTCTCCAAATTGCGTTTGCTCTTCTCCACCTCTCTTTACTACATGTGCAATTTACTTTCCGCTGCCTATACTCTAGAATTGCATGTGTAGGGTGATACTTGACTTGATCATCATTGTGAACTTGCCAAAAACTTGTCTTTATCAAAAGGCTGAATTTTTATATTGTCAAGTAGTCTAATCACCCCCCCCTCTAGACATACTTTCGATCCTACACCAGGACAGTTGGAGTACGCACGACGAAGAAATTCAGATCCCACCCACCACCCACTTTGTAGCCACTGTCGAAGATCTAACCGACATGCTAGACTACGACTCCGATGACATCGACGCTATGGATGACGATGCCGGAGATTTATCAGACCCAGCGCCACGTAGACCGGAAGGCCACCTCGTCGCATTTGACGCCTACACGGTGGATGCCCCAAAAGAAGGGATGGCGAAAAAGCAGCGGAGGAAGATTCTCTAAAGAAGCAACCCAAACGCCGGCGGCGTCGGCCGCCGCCTAAATCCCGCCACAACAAGAATGGAGATTCCGCACGGAGACAATAACACTCCGGAGAGTGCCGAAGACGATCCTCCTGCAAGACTCAGCGCAGAGGACGCAGGCAAGCCCTCACGGCAGGCGGCGCATTTAAGGGGTTGAGGACGATAACTATATGCCTCCTCCGAAGACGGCGAGCCTCAACGACGATGAATTCGTCATACCCGAGGATCCCGTCAAGAAGAGTGCTTCAGCGCAGCTCATAGCCACGGCAAATAGCCTAAAGAAAAAGCAGCAACAACTCCAAGCTGATCAAGATCTGCTAGCCGATCGATGGACCGAGGTCCTCGCGGCCGAAGAGTATAAACTCGAACTCCCCTCCAAAAGTTACCCAAGACGCAAGCTTCTCCCCCGATTAGAAGAGGAAGCATACATACCTTTATCACCAGCGCACGACATGGCTGACCGACCACCCCGTGGTCGCGACAGAGAGGCATTCAGGCCCCCAGCCAAGACCGTACCCCGGCATCAATCCAAGAGTACGAAGCCAAAATGGAACGCGCCGGACTTGCGAGAAATCTTGGAGGACAAAGCAAGACAATCCAGATCCATTTATGGATCACGTGGGCGCCCTACGACCCACGACGAATACCGTCGCGCCGAACATAACGCTGGCCGGGCCGAACGTAGCAGACAGCGCTCCCTCGAGCTGCGTCGCGATATCGCTCAATACAGGGGCGCCGCACACCCGTTATGCTTCACTGATGAAGTAATGGATCATCAGATCCCCAAAGGGTTCAAACCCGTGAATATCGAATCTTACGATGGCACAACAGACCCGGCGGTGTGGATCGAAGATTATCTTCTCCACATCCATATGGCCCGCGGCGACGATCTCCACGCCATCAAATATCTCCCACTCAAGCTTAAAGGACCAGCTCGGCATTGGCTTAACAGCTTGCCCGCAGAGTCGACTGGGTGTTGGGAAGACCTGGAGGTTGCGTTCCTTGATAACTTCCAAGGAACATACGTGCGACCACCAGACGCCGATGACCTAAGCCACATTATTCAGCAGCTGACGAATCGCCGCATAGCTACGACACGGTTCTTGACGAAGAAAAATCAAATCGCCGATCGTCCGGATGCGGAGGCCCTTGCAGCCTTCAAACATAACATCCGGGACGAATGGCTAGCCCGGCACAGGGGCGGGAGAAGCCAAATCCATGGCAGCCCTCACATCGCTAATGACCCGCTTCGTGCGGGAGAGGACAGCTGGCTAGCCCGCAGCAACAATCTCCGCAAAAATTCTGGCAGTCCGGACACTAAGGACAACCACGGCAGGTCACGTCGAATCAAAAACAAACGCCGCATTAACGACGACGACAAAGAGGATACGGCGGTCAATGCCGGATTCCGAGGCTCAAAACCCGGTCAACGGAAGAAGCCATTTAAAAGAACAACTCCGGGTCCGTCCAACTGGACCGAATACTCGACCGCCATGCCGATACATGGCACCCCCGAAAAGCCAGCTAATCACAAGAATAGAGATTGTTGGGTGTTCAAGCAGGCCGGCAAGTTAATTGCCGAACACAATGACAAGGGGCTAAATAGCGACGACGAGGAAGAGACTCGGTCGTCGAACAGCAGAGGACAGAAGGGCTTCCCCCCACAAGTGCGGACGGTGAATATGATTTACGCAACCCGTATACCCAAGAGGGAGAGGAAGCGCGTACTACGGGACGTCTATGCGATGGAGCCAGTCGCCCCGAAGTTCAATCCATGGTCCTCCTGTCTGATCACTTTCGATCGACGAGACCATACGACCAGCATACGCCATGGCGGATTCGCCGCATTGGTCTGAGACCCAATCGTCGATAG
The DNA here is from genome assembly GCA_021437245.1 of Aegilops speltoides. Lineage (NCBI taxonomy): Eukaryota > Viridiplantae > Streptophyta > Magnoliopsida > Poales > Poaceae > Aegilops > Aegilops speltoides. Next base: position 131,649,166 of record CM038143.1, read on the forward strand.
ATTTCACCTCACAAGAGTTCTGATGGACGGCGGCAGCAGCCTGAACCTGCTTTATCAGGACACAATGCGCAAAATGGGCATAGACCCATCTAGGATTAAACCTACCAAAACAACCTTTAAAGGTGTCATCCCAGGAGTGGAAGCCAACTGTACAGGCTCGGTCACACTGGAAGTGGTCTTCGGATCCCCGGATAATTTCCGAAGCAAAGAGTTAATCTTCGATATAGTCTCGTTCCGTAGCGGCTATCATGCCCTGCTCGGACGAACCGCATTTGCCAAATTCAACGCGTGTCAGATTATGCATACCTAAAACTCAAGATGTCGCCCTCGTGGAGTCATTACGGTCAATGGGAATACGGAACGCCCTCCGAACGGAGGAACATACAATGCTCTCGCGCGAATCTGAGCAGCCTTCTCGGCAATTCTCTAGTCCGCGATTAAAAAGTCGGGTACATTAAAGCGCGCCGAGCAACACCAACCAAGACCACTGGCGCGATCGAGAGCATCGCCAGAGTAATGCGGCCCCAACCCCCACCAAGCATGATCACTAGAATAACACTCGCAGACATCATTACGCTTTGGAGATACCATGGGCGCAGGGAGGGCTTAACCACAAGGACCAAAGAGTGCAGCTCGACCACACAAGGGCTCATGCGACGCCCCTTGGCTTTGTTTTTATCTTTTTTTCTTTTGCATACACAGAATCCATTAACCGAAGCCTCGTCCGACGGCGAACTTGCCAACTCAAGATGCAACAATCGAGGATTAAAGAAGGCTGCGATGAACACTCAGGTGGTCTCCATTACGAGCATTAAATTCGATTACATACACCAAGTCTGCAGCTTATCCCTGGAGGGGGACATGTTAATTTAGTCTGAATCCCTTGCTTACTGCACTATTTGTATCAGTCCGCTTTATTAGCGGACCTTCTTTCATAAATAACGCAGCATTTCCTTCTTGCAAGTACATTACCTTTTCATTGCAATTGCGTTATCTTTTACATATGTTCATTATATGACATCTTGCACCCGTATACTTTGGTACGGCTGAATACACCAGGGGCTTCTGTTCCCCATATTATGGTGTGATTAAGTCTGAACACTTTCACAAGTGCGGCACCCCGAACTTATAGCATTATATGAATCAGCTCCGAATCATGTCTTGGGTCAATAGTTGGGTTTGCCCGGCTCCCATGTTTTGGTACCTTACGTTCCTATCCGTCGGCTAAGGTAGCACTGGGAGAACCACTGCGATTGCGCCTCGGTTGAGCCGGGTTAACGCCTCAGTGGAGAAAGCTAAAACTGACTGGCATGATAAGGCGAGAGACTGGTCGCTGTTCGAGAGGTTCTTTCGGGTCCTTAAAGGCTCATGCCGCTTCGAGCGAAGTTCCGGATGATGTCCGACGAAGGCGTGGATAGCGCCCCGGATTCGGCCTTCCGAATACCAGGGGCTTCACTGAAATTTAAAATTATAGAATTCTATGGCTAAGGAGAGTGTTCAAGCATTATAAGTCTAATCGCCTTGTTAAATGCGTGTTGAGCGCCTCCCTAGATGGACCCAATAATGGGAACAAGAGTGCTCAAGTTTATCACCGAACACCCCAGCCTTTGTAGCCTGGGGGCTGAAGCCAACGACTTGCCATCTCTCAGATTTTACAAACGTCTGCACAGAAGGTAATATTTTAAATTCAACAAGCGTTGCTCATGGCGCATATAAGCGAAGTTTTAAACGCACAGGATAAATATACAGCGAGTTCACTCAATAATTACATTAAGGGGGCACTCATCTGCAATATCGCGGGCTCCCTTCAGGACAACTTTATAATATCGCTCCGGCGGGCGATGCTCCTTGCCCGGCGGCGGCGGATCCATGAGAAGCTTCTCCGCATCCAGCTTGCCCCATTGCACCTTTATGCGGGCAAGGGCCCGACGAGCACCTTCAATGCAGGCGGAGCGCTTGATCACATCCAGCCTAGGGCATGCATCGACCAGCCGCCGCACTAGGCCAAAGTAGCTGCCAGGCATGGCCTGCCCAGCCACACCGGATCAGTGAGGCCCTTCATGGCCTCCTCGGCTACCTTAGGATCTCGACCACCGCTTCACCGGTCGCTTGGGGGCACCGGATGGCCGGCCTCAAAGATACCGAGACCGAAGACCTTCTCCGTTGAGCTCCCCTCCTCGTCACGATAAAACGCAGCGGCATCAGACGCACTACGCGGCAGATCTGCAAATGCCCCTAGAGAGCTCCGAATTCGGGTAAGTATCCGGTAATTTACATTAACATGCTTGCTCTGCATGAAAAACGCCTTACCCGCCGCTATCTTCTTCATGTCCTCTACTTCCTCATGGGCCTTCTGGGCCTCGGCCTTGGCGGACTTGGCACTTTCGAGAGCCGAGGCAAGCTCGGACTCTCGAGTCTTGGAGTCACGCTCCAAACTCTCATGTTTTTCATGAGGGCCTGGAGCTCTTGCCGAACTCCCGCCACCAGTGCCGCTTGCTTTTCTCGCTCAGTCCGTTCAGGGCATTGCGTTATGCTCGGCCACGGACACGGCATCCTTCAGGGCTGCCACCTCGTTAGTGACCCCTGCATTACATATATTATCCTTATTAATCATGTTTGCAACCAAACCCTTTTCTCAGAAGGTACTTATTTAATGTGGTGTTATTCACCTTCTTTTTCCTTGAGCTGCCTCTTGGCATGGCCGAGCTCTTGCTCCGACCGCCAAGGTCCTTCTTCAGCGCCGACCTCCGCCAAGCACGCGGCAGAGGTCAACAAATAAGAGCCTCGCACACCCATATTGACATATTTTTCAGCAACCCTGCTTTATTTTGTTAGATCCTTAGTCCGCTTTTCTTTTGAACACCGAACTAAGCATCGAGGGCTACCGTCTATGCGGTATCACATTACATTATTTTAAACTTCTTACCTCAAAGCCTGTTAGAAGGTTGTTGCGAGCTTCGGTCAGCCCGCCCTTGGCGAAGCCGACCTTCTCAATCACCGCACCCATGAGAGTGCGGTGTTCTTCCTCGATGGAAGCGCTTTAAGCGCCTCCGGCAGTTATCCGGCGCCTCGGTTGGGCGGGCCGCCGGCGCCACGGTCTGCCCTTCTTTGAAGGGGCCGCTTGTTGGACTCGAACCGCTGCGGGTTCTGATGTGGAGTCCGCACGAAGTCCGGGGCTACTCGACGCCGCTTCGAGCCTCCTCCGGGCGTGTCCCCTCAGGATTCCGCCTCGTCATCCTCGGCGCGGGGTAGAGGCAGTCGGGATGGAATTTACATCCGACGGCGCCAACGACCCGCTCATCGAGTCGGGAAGGTCATCAACGGCCGGACTAAAGAACAATGCGGCATTAGAGGGACGCTACGTGACATACAATATACGGCATATAAATGATCCGGATACTTACGATCCTGCCGGACGCCGGGCCCTTGGAGGCCACTCATCCTCGCCAATGTCGATGTTGGCGAAACTGTCCGGGGGATAGTTCTCCTTCTTTGACCTTCGCCGCCCGGTTGGGGAGGCCTTCCTCTCCTCTCTCCTCCTCCGGAGAGAGTACTCCTCCTCCTCCTCCTCCTCGCCTTGGGATGAGTCCTCGTCGTCGCCGTCGACGCTCGATTCTGGAACTCTTTCGAGTCCCCGCGGCCACCTTCTTGGCCTTCTTCTCCGGCACCACGTACGGTGCCGGAACCAGCAGCCTTGCTAAGCGGGCATCCACTGGTTCTTCTTGCATGGGAGTCGGGCTGATAAGCAGCTTGGCCTTCTCCATCCAGTCCTGTCAAAGGAAGAGGCAGATTAAAAACCTCACTAGAGCCAATCTAATTACTTCAAGTGTCCCGTAATGGGGTCGAATCACTTACCTCGTCGATGGAGATCGCGAGCTGAATCCATGGGTCTTGGTCGCGGATGCGGGGCTTCAGCGCTTTTGAACAGCACCCTCCAGCGCCTTTCAGACGTTGTGTCAAAGAGCGCTTAACATCCGGTGCTGTTCGGATTAAACTCCCACAGATTAAATGCCCGTTCTTGGCATGGGAGAATCCGCGGAGGAGCATGACTGGACCACGCCGACGAGCCGGAGCCTATTGCTCACCAGCTTCTTGATGCAGGCTCAAGTCCCGCCACCTCCACCGGATCACCCCATCGCAGCCCTTCTCTTTCCGGAGGTGAGCTGCGTGGGGATTCCAGATCTGACTGGGGCCGCCGCCCATGTGGGCTTGCGCGGCTCGGTGATATAGAACCACCCCGATTGCCACCCCTTGACGGAGTCCACGAAGGTCCCTTCTAGCCAAGGGACGCTGGGCGGTTGCCCAACATGGCGCCTCAAGATTCGCTTATGCCCCTTCACAACCTTCGCTTGACGTTGAAAGTCTTGAGCCACAGGCCGAAGTGGGGCCGGATGCAGAGAAAAGCCTCGCACACGACGATAAATGCCGAGATGTTGAGGACGAAGTTCAGCGCCAGATCGTGGAAATCTAGGTCGTAGTAAAACATGATCCCCCGGACAAATGGATGGAGCGAAAAGCCCAGTCCGCGGAGGAAGTGGGGAAGGAAGACGACCCTCTCATGGGGCCCTGGGGTAGGGATGAGCTGCCCCGCGTCGGGCAGCCGATGCGTGATGTCGCTGGAAAGGTATCCGGTGTCACGCAGCTTGGTGATGTCCTCCTCCTTAGCGGTGGAGGCCAACCATTTGCCTCCCCCTCCGGACATATTCGGAGAAGGGTCGAGGTGAGATGCGCGAGCTTGGGCGTTGGAGCTTGAGTTCGCAGGGGTGAATGAGCAAAGGAGGAAGAAGGCGTAGGTGAGAAGGTAAATCCTTATCCCTTATATATAGGCGGACAAAACTATGCGTCCCTCACCGGCCTGGTAAAACTCGCTTATCTCCCAAGCGCCACCATCAATGGCGCAGTTGGGTTACCCACGCACGTATTGATGAGAATCCCGGAATAAGGGGAACACGATCTCTGCTTCGACAGGACGTGCCAAGGAAACCGCTTCGCTAAACGTGCTGAGGTGATATGGTAATTCAAACAAGGGCTTGGTAGCGGTGTGATGTCACGCTGCATAATACGTCAGCAGATTGGATCAGTATATGTGTTTTATTCTCTCTACGTTTGGAATGTGGAATTTATTTTGCAGAGCCGGACACTATCCTGGTGTTCATTATTGTAGGATCGAAAGTATGTCTAGAGGGGGGGTGATTAGACTACTTGTCAATATAAAAATTCTGCCTTTTGACAAAGAACAGTTTTTGGCAGATTCACAATTATGATCGAGTCAAGCATCACCCTACACATGCAATTCTGGAGTATAGGCAGCGGAAAGTAAATTGCACATGTAGTAAAGAGAGGTGGAGAAGAGCAAACGCAATTTTGGTGACGCGGTGATTTTTCTCGTGGTTCCGATAGGTGGTGCTATCATACTTCCACGTTGATGGAGACTTCAACCCACGGAGGGTAACGGCTGCGAGAGTCCACGGAGGGCTCCACCCACGAAGGGTCCACGAAGAAGCAACCTTGTCTATTCCATCATGGCCTACGCCCACGGAGGGCTAGCCTTACTCGGGGTAGATCTTCACGAAGTAGGTGATCTCCTTGCCCTTACAAACTTCTTGGTTCAACTCCACATCTCGACGACGGAGGCTCCCAAGCGACACCTAACCAATCTAGGAGGCACCACCCTCCAAAAGGTAATAGATGTTGTAGATGATGATGAACTCCTTGCTCTTGTGCTTCAAATGATAATCTCCCCAACATCAACTCTCCTCACTGATTTGGCTGTGGTGGAAGAAAGGATTGAGTGGAAAGCAACTTGGGAAGGCTAGAGATCAAGCTTCATATGGTGGGAGTGGAGCAACTTGATCTCAACACAAGGGTAGGTAGTTCTCTTCTCGTAAATGTAAGGTATGAGTGGTAGTTCTTTCGATGGCTCTCTCCACGAATGAAGAGGGGTGGAGGGTATAAATAGCCTCCACACAAAATCCAACCGCTACACACATTTGAGCAATCTCGGTGGGACCGAAGTGGACAACTCGGTGAGACCGATAGTTCAAATAATGTGAACGTTGGGATTTTCGTGGGACCGAATATACAATCTCGGTTAGTCCGATTCGTGCAATGACAAGAGCATGCCAGTTTGGGGGACCGACTTCATCATCTCGGTGACACCGATTTGATGACGTATGTTCTGAAGCTTGGCAACTCATGTTTCGTGAGACCGAGTTCGTAATCGGAAAATCCGAGTTTACTAGGGTTTGGCTTATGGCTGAGGTGGTTCATCTCGGTGTGACTGAGTTTGGAATATCGGTGGGACCGAGACTACTTATGAGTGTATATGGCGGTGAAAGTTGCCGATAGTTTAGGAGATGTATCACTAAGCACTTGAGCAACCAGATCATCATCATAACCTCATCCCTTTAATAGTATTGGCTTTTCCTATGGACTCAATGTGATCTTGGATCACTAAACCAAAAATGGAGTCTTGAGCTTTTGCCAATGCTTGCCTTAGCATTTTGGGGGTCCACTTCTTGATCCTTGCCATACCCATATCAACTGAACTCTCTCAAATGATTCTCAAGTAACTATTAGTTCAATGATATATATGTTGTTATTAATTACCAAAACCACCGGGATTAGTTGCACTTTCAATCTCCCCTTTTGGTAATTGATGACAACATATAGATCAAAGCTTCGACAAAGGATATAATCAATGAATAATATCGTCGCTTTGAGAAGTATGTGATAAGTAAGAGCTCCCCCTAAATTTGTGCATTATTTAAGATTTGCGTTTGAATGCAAATGCACAATCGATTAGGATCATGGGTCACTCTTCCATGTCACATACATCTTGGTGGAGCGCACAAAATGATAAGAATGAACAGATGCACCCAATCACCAAGACATGAGTAAATGGTCATACGAGATAGGAATGGCATATGATAAGCATTCAGCACACATTAAAGCATAGTACGACCAAGCACTCATTAAGGTAGAATCAAACGGAGTATCAAACACATCAATGTCTCGAAAACCAAAAGTATCTCAAAGAAACCGCAAAAGAACGAAAAGAGCAAAAGCGCAAAGACAACAGCACTCTCTCTCTCGAAGCCCTATGATCTATACAATTTTCCCCTTTGGCAACAAGTTACCAAAAGTTCAAAAGCGAGAGCTAAGCGTCACTTGTGGACTCTGCTGGCGGCTCCCGTCTGGGTTGATGTCGGAGTGGATATGACGACATCGGCGAAGACTTCACCGATGTCTCAGGCTTTGGAGGAGTGGACACTTTGGAGCGGAGCTGGAGTAAGAGCAACTCATGGAACTGTGGAGGTGCCGAAGCTGTAGTCCCGTGTCGATCCATCGAATAGCAAATGATCGGGGTCCTTTGGGAACCGGAGCAATCTGTCGATGAGAATCTGGACTAAGTCATCCTGCAACTCACGATAAGCTCTTCCTTCTCCTGCTTTGCTTCCTCAATGTATGCCTCGAGCTTGTTGACAATCACTTGTACTTGATCGACTTCACGCCCGGAGCGTGGATCTTGTCCTCAACAATCCTCTCTAAGCTCTCCGAGACTGCTCAATGCTGGCCAGGCGTTGTTCAATCCTTTGAGTAGCTTCAAGTATTTGCTCTCCAAACTCTTTGGTTTAGCTGCTGCTGCTTCTTTCCTTGTCGACTTTGGCTTTCTTAGCAGCTGCGATCTTTTCTTGACCTTCAACAGATGTCGGATCCTCCTCATCCATCACAACAACATTGTCTTCATGCTCTGGCTGCAATGGTAAATGTTCTCTATCCAACAAGAATGTGCCCGTGCCAAACTTGGCATTGATAAGCATCTGAATCATGGGCAAATCCACATGACCTTTTCTCGTCACCGCAGGTCCTCTTAATGGTCTCTACCATCAAGTCCATCACCTTGAAAGGTGCTCTCTCATCAAGTATGTGCAGCATGTTGATAGAGTATCCTCTGATCATGCGATCATCTCCAGATTTGGGCATCAAGGTATGCCTCAAAATGGTATTAGTGGTAGGTAAGCCCGCCTGGAGATAGTAGACTGAGCCGAGCTTCCAGATTCCCAAATCCTCTGCTGGAATCTCTTTGTACATGTTTTTCATGGATTCATGATTCTTCTTTGGAATCCCATATACATCAATATCATCTTCTCGTTGCACTGGAGCATTCAGAATTTCTGCCCATTCTTCAACAGAAGAAGAAAATCTTTGACCTTCACCATCCACATAATCTTTCCATCGGGGTAGAAGTGAGTGTGGCATAAAATTGCATTATCATCTCATCGCTCCAACCGGTCAATTTCGACCTACAAAATCTGCAACTCCACATGCAAAGAAACTTTCATGCACATGTGGAAAGAAATCTCTGTGCTCTTCATTGTCAATGTACTTCCAAATAACATATCGGTGTCTCTGCGACTATGGGCTTCTTGTCCATCAGCACGGTCTCATAGAAGTCCTGCTGCTCTCTGGTGTGAAATCTGGGATCTACAGCAGTTCTTCTCCTCACGGCATATGGGTCAGTTTGTCTCCATAGGCTGATACCTTTATCTTTCCTTGCCTTCATATCCTCATCTTGAGGATGAGCATCATTATGGAGTGGCAGTTTTGGACGAAGTTTCAGCAAAACTGGTCCTTCATCGTCTGACTCAGCTGGTGGCACATCATCCTTGTTCTTCTCAGACGCTGGAATGTTTCTGACGGTCTTCTTGGGCTTGGCAGCAGGCTTTGCTAGAGCTGCCTTAGCTGGAGCAGATTTCTTGGGCTTTGATGTGGCTCCAGCCTTAATGGCATCACCCATGAGCTTCGGCTTCTGAGGAGGAGGCTGGGGTGCTTCCTCATCCTCATCCTCTACTGCTGCATCATGCACTATCCTCTTTCTCTTGGAGGTTTTCTTCACTTTGCTTGCAGCTGCCTCTCCCAAATTCAGCTTCTTAGCAACAGTTGACTGCTTGACTTTGCTGGTGCCCTTCTTAGATTGTTGACCTTGTTGCTCTTTGGCAACAACCTTCCTTTTAGGCTTTGAGGTCACCTCTTCCTCAACAACAAAATCTGAATCCTCATCATCTGAATTCCTCTTCTTTCTAGCTCTGGTGGCTGCAGGAGGCATGCCACTTGGTGTACTCCTCTCACCATCATCAGATGAGCTACTAGGATCAGGACTAGTGCCTGCCTCTGGAAATGTCTGCAATGGGTGTCTCGACCTGTTCTCACCGCCACTGCATCCGACATGGCCGACAACCCGTGAATAGATAAGGTGTAGGCAGAGAAGAAGAGTCATCACAAAATGCGAAGTTTTTGCAAAAAATGAGTTCAAATTCTAGTATTAAGTTTTCATAGAAGACATTTCGTCGATCGAAGTTTAAGGTTCGTGAATCCAAGTGTTAAACAGAGCTTGGCACACCACTTTCGGTTTGACGAAGTGGGTTTTGGTCCCGCCGAAAACACTAGGGTTTCACAGAATCTTCATTTCGTCACACCGATTTTGCACAACTCGGTTGGACCGAAGGTGCGATGCAATGGCTATAGGCCAAATCGGTCATACCGAAAATATAAAATTGGTCTCACCGAGATGTGTTCCATGAAACCTAACCCTAAAATTTTACTCAATCTAGTTCAAACGAACTAATCGGTGTACAGGAGGATTTCAATCGTGGCAAGATACTAGGCAATCCAAACGTGCATTGAATCGGAGATGGGAGCACGAGTGGGATCAAACTCACCCTAACTTGGTGGAGTTTTTCACGGCAGCAACGGCGCGGAGGAGATGTCCGCTGACGGCGACGGAGACCAGGGCGAGGGCGCACAGCGCGCATTTACGGCGACGATCCGGAGACCAAGGTGACGGCAAGAAGGTGTCGGGCGAAACGCTTGAAGGAGGAATCAGCGCGCCCTCGAATATATACCCCTTCATTGTCGGTGGGACCGAGTTGTAAAACTCGGTGGCACCGAGATGGATAACTGCTAGGCGATTATGCACTTCGTCACGCCGAAAATCACAACTCGGTTTCACCGAGATGAAAACCTAGATCGTCTAAATGCTTTCGGTTCGACCGAGTTTGAGTGAGTTGGTCCGACCAAATCAATTAGAAGGTTTTGGAAATTAGCCCTTGACGGATCGGTGGCTCAAAGTGCTCCTCACCCGAGGGTCCGAAAATGACTTGTTCAAAATTTGTGATGTAAGCATGAATAGAATTTGAGACAAGAAAGCATAGATAGCTAGGGAGGTATTTAGGCATTCTTGTCCATCCATTTGGTCGAAAAAATCAAAACGACCAAAACAACAAATGGATGTCCTCGAATGGATAAAATCATGCATCCAACATGCTCACACAATAAGATAGCAAATGAAATATGTGTCAAACATGCACAACTAAAACTCTAGCGACTAGCACACAATTTGTCGATGACTAGGTCATCTTTATATGAGTATATTGACTTAGGAGCCAAATGAGAACATTTGATCATAGGTCATACTCATCGTTTAAGCACAAGTGGGGTTACCACTTTTACATAAAGCATTGATGTGTTCACATCATTTGAAGATGCTTTAGCTCAACATTTAGAGCAAAGCCCGCCCTAGATGTGAGAACCCCTTCTAAAGGGTCAAACTAACCTTGGGTTGTCGTAGAAGACTTCATGTAGATGTTGAAGATGTGGATGCTCAATGTTGATGGAGATCATCAAGATTTGGAGCTATCCTTTGGATTCGGGCACTTTAAATACCTACATGGGTTAGTCCCACAAGGAACAAACAAGGATATCCATGGACATAGATTGAAGTTCACAATAGATGATGTCCATGAAAGCAATGATTACCTTGTCCCTTGACTTACCAACAAGAGGGTTTGTGACTCCATGAACTAGTGCACGATGTGGAAGTTGATTGCACAAGTTTTTGCCAAAATGAATGTGAGTGAAGTATGTTGGCGGAGTCACCCTCAAGAACTTTCTAGTTCTTCTTCTTCGGGATCCACATCATCTTGATGGGAGTCCTTGGGGTTGTAGTTGAGCTTGACGAAGTAGAACTTGACGTTTCCTTGGGAACCCACTTGACCATGGCTTGAGGTGCTTCAGCAAATGCATCAATCTCCTCTTGAAGCTTGTCCTTGCCTTTTAGCTTGTGGTCTTGTGGTGGAAGGTCATCTTGAGCTTGCTCCACATTGGAAGAAGTAGGATCATACTTATCCTTTTGAGGAACAAACTGTGGAGTAGGATATTGACCTTCTTCCCATTCAACACCTTCGGCATTGAACTTTCGCTCAAAACCAATTCCTTGATTCTTCCGTGCCTTCCTTGCTTAAGTAACAATTTCCTCAAAGTTCTTGCTTCCGCAAGGCTCTTGTAGACACCTTTCTATGATCCCTTTCAATAAACTATTTTCTTGCTCAAGTGTAATTTGGCTTGAAACATTGTTAGTGGAATCAAGAGAACTACTAGAAGCAACAACATTGGATTTAGCATGGTTATTGTTACTGCTAGAGGAAGAATTTTTCTTATGCTTGTCATGCTTAGTCTTAATGGGTGGCAAGAAATTAGACAAGAGAAGTCGTTTGGCAAGATATGAAGAACTCTTCTTTCGAAGATCGTCATTGATTGCTTTTAGAAACTCATGTTCTTGCTCTAGAGTGAGCTTCTCGAAGCGTAGCTTCTCATGAGATCTTAGGAGCTCTCTATGTTCTTCTTGAGTTGTTTCATGAGCTAACTTAAGAGTGTTTAGTTCGTTAGTTAGACGCTCAATCTCCTTCATAGCATTGTCATTCGACTCTTCTCGACTATAAAGACTACTAGCATGTTCATCGTTACTAGGCTCACTGGATTTATCAAGCAAGAGCTCATCTTCACCAAGCAAGTCATCCTCATCACTATTGAAGTCAATGAATTCAGGTGTGATACCTTGGGGCCTTTAGCCATGAAGCATCTTCCAATTCCCTCATTTGGTGAATCAAATAAGTCGAGGAGTTGGAGTTGGATGATACGAGAGCAAGACCGCAACACCTTCATCTTGACTGTAGTCGGAGTTGGAGTGATAGCTTCCTTCGGATTGATTGTCGGAGTCGGAGCCGAGACCCATTCACCTACATGAGCTTGATGTTTTCTTCTTGTGTAGCTCCTTGATGACTTGTCTTTCCTCTCCTAATCCTTGCTTCTCCGAGAGGGTCTTCGCTCATAACGATCATCTCTGCTCCTTCTCTCTTTCCGAGGTGACTCATCTCTTGAGCTTCTTCTTCTTGGAGATTCTTCTCTTCTCTTGGGGAGCCAGACACTCATTTGAGTAGTGTCCGGTCTTCCACAATTGTAGCAGATTTCGATCACGACTAGAAGATCTCTTTTCATCATATGATCTAGACTTTGAGCTTCTATCTTTGCCTCTATTCTTGTAGAATTTGTTGAAGTTCTTGACCATTAGGCTTATCTCTTCATTGGAAACTAACTTGTCACTTGAGGTTGTGGGAGCATCACTTGTAGCTTTGTAAGCACCACTTGACTTGTTGTGAAGCTCTTCCTTATCCTTAAGTGTCATCTCATGAGCAACAATTCTTCCAATGACTTCGGTTGGCTTGAGATTCTTGTAGTTTGGCATCATTTGGATCAAAGTGCACACGGTGTCATACTTTCCATCCAAAGCTCTGAGAATCTTCTTGATGATGAATCGGTCGGTCATTTCTTCGCTTCCTAAGCCGGCAATCTCATTTGTGATGAGAGCAAGCCTAGAGTACATTTCAACGACTCCTTCACCATCTTTCATCTTGAACTTGTCAAGTTGACCTTGAAGAATATCTAGCTTTGATGCCTTCACGGACTCGGTACCTTCGTGCATTTCAACCAAAGTATCCCAAATCTCTTTTGCATTCTCAAGACGGCTGATTTTGTTGAACTCCTCGGGACACAAGGCATTGAAGAGAATGTCACAAGCTTGAGCATTGTTTTGCAACATCCGCAATTCTTCCGTGTAGCCATGATCCGAACTTTTCCTTCCTCAAGAATTCACCTTGCATACTAACACAAATAATGCCCCATGTGGCTGGGTTATGACCAAGAATATGCATTTTCATTTTATGCTTCCAACTAGCAAAATTTGTACCATCAAAGTAAGGACCTCTCTGAAAATTACCCTCACTAGACGCCATACTCTCCTAGGTTGTGAAACCAAGCTTATGGAGTCCAATGCAATGGAAACCAATACAATGGAGACCAAAGCTCGATACCACTTGTAGGATCGAAAGTATGTCTAGAGGGGGTGATTAGACTACTTGTCAATATAAAAATTCTGCCTTTTGACAAAGAACAGTTTTTGGCAGATTCACAATTATGATCAAGTCAAGCATCACCCTACACATGCAATTCTAGAGTATAGGCAGGGAAAGTAAATTGCACATGTAGTAAAGAGAGGTGGAGAAGAGCAAACGCAATTTTGGAGACGCGTGATTTTTCTCGTGGTTCCGATAGGTGGTGCTATCATACTTCCACGCTGATGGAGACTTCAACCCACGGAGGGTAACGGCCATGCGAGAGTCCACGGAGGGCTCCACCCACGAAGGGTCCACGAAGAAGCAACCTTGTCTATTCCATCATGGCCACGCCCACGGAGGGCTAGCCTTACTCGGGTAGATCTTCACGAAGTAGGCGATCTCCTTGCCCTTACAAACTTCTTGGTTCAACTCCACATCTCGACGACGGAGGCTCCCAAGCGACACCTAACCAATCTAGGAGGCACCACCTCCAAAAGGTAATATATGTTGTAGATGATGATGAACTCCTTGCTCTTGTGCTTCAAATGATAATCTCCCCAACACTCAACTCTCCTCACCGATTTGGCTGTGGTGGAAGAAAGGATTGAGTGGAAAGCAACTTGGGAAGGCTAGAGATCAAGCTTCATATGGTGGGAGTGGAGCAACTTGATCTCAACACAAGGGTAGGTAGTTATCTTCTCGTAAATGTAAGGTATGAGTGGTAGTTCTTTCGATGGCTCTCTCCACGAATGAAGAGGGGTGGAGGGTATAAATAGCCTCCACACAAAATCCAACCGTTACACACATTTGAGCAATCTCGGTGGGACCGAAGTGGACAACTCGGTGAGACCGATAGTTCAAATAATGTGAACGTTGGGATTTTCGTGGGACCGAATATACAATCTCGGTTAGTCCGATTCGTGCAATGACAAGAGCATGCCAGTTTGGTGGGACCGACTTCATCATCTCGGTGACACCGATTTGATGATGAAGGTTTCTGAAGCTTGGCAACTCATGTTTCGTGAGACCGAGTTCGAATCGGAAAATCCGAGTTTACTAGGGTTTGGCTTATGGCTGAGGTGGTTCATCTCGGTGTGGTGAGTTTGGAATATCGGTGGGACCGAGACTACTTATGAGTGTATATGGCAGTGAAAGTTGCTGATAGTTTAGGAGATGTATCACTAAGCACTTGAGCAACCAGATCATCATCATAACCTCATCCCCTTTTAATAGTATTGTCTTTTCCTATGGACTCAATGTGATCTTGGATCACTAAACCAAAAATGGAGTCTTGAGCTTTTGCCAATGCTTGCCTTAGCATTTTGGGGGGTCCACTTCTTCAGTCCTTGCCATACCCATATCACTGAACTCTCTGAAATGATTCTCAAGTAACTATTAGTTCAATGATATATATGTTGTTATTAATTACCAAAACCACCCGGGGATTAGTTGCACTTTCAATTATTTTCTCTGGATTATTCAAGGGAGGAACCCGCCTTGCAATGCCGAACATTATGCACGCCGGACTTATCGTCATTGAAGATTGGTTCAGGGGCTACTAAGGGAGTCCTGGACTAGGGGGTGTCCGGACAGCCGGACTATCAATATCCGCCGGACTCCCATACTACGAAGATAGAAGATTGAAGACTCCGGCTCGTGTCCGGAAGGTACTTTCCTTGGCGTGGAAGGCAAGCTTGGCAATACGGATATGTAGATCTCCTACCATTGTAACCGACTCTGTGTAACCCTAGCCTCTCCGGTGTCTATATAAACCGGAGGGCCTTAGTCCGTGAGGGACACAACATTACATCTCAACAATCATACCATAGGCTAGCTTCTAGGGTTTAGCCTCCTTGATCTCGTGGTAGATCTACTCTTGTACTACCCATATCATCAATATTAATCAAGCAGGACGTAGGGTTTTACCTCCATCGAGAGGGCCCGAACCTGGGTAAAAACATTGTGTCCCTCGTCTCCTGTTACCATCCGCCTAGACGCATAGTTCGGGACCCCCTACCCGAGATCCGCCGGTTTTGACACCGACAGTCGGTATCCCAATAGCTCGTTCAATCTCGTTACCAGCAAGTCACTTTACTCGTTCCGTAATGCATGATCCCGTGACTAACTACTTAGTCACATTGAGCTTATTATGATGATGCATTACCGAGCGGGACCAGAGATACCTCTCCGTCATACGGAGTGACAAATCCCGCCTCTATTCGTACAACCCAATGAGACACTTTCGGAGATACCTGTAGTGCACCTTTATAGCCACCCAATTACGTTTTGACGTTTGGTACACCCAAAGCACTCCTACGGTATCCGGGAGTTGCACAATCTCATGGTCTAAGGAAATGATACTTGACAATAGAAAAGCTCTTAGCAAACAAACTACACGATCTTGTGCTATGCTTAGGATTGGGTCTTGTCCAACACATAATTCTCCTAATGATGTGATCCCGTTATCAATGACATATTATGTCCATGGTCAGGAAACCATAACCATCTATTGATCAACGAGCTAGTCAACTAGAGGCTCACTAGGGACACGTTGCGGTCTATGTATTCACACATGTATTACGGTTTCCAGTTAATACAATTATAGCATGAACAATAGACAATTATCATGAACAAGGAAATATAATAATAACCATTTTATTATTGCCTCTAGGGCATATTTCCAACAGTCTCCCACTTGCACTACAGTCAATAATCTAGTTCACATCACTATGTGATTGTATTGAATCAACACCCATGGGGTTTGATCATATCTCGCTTGTGAGAGCGGTTATTAGTCAACAGATCTGAACCTTTCATATCCGTGTGTTCTTTGCAAATCTCTATGTCATCTTGTAGATGCAGCTACCACGCGCTATTTGGAGCTATTCCAAATAAGTGTTCTACTATATGAATCCGGTTTACTACTCATAGTCATCCAGATTAGTATCAAAGTTTGCATCGATGTAACCCTTTACGACAAACTCTTTTACCACCTCCATAATCGAGAAAATTCCTTAGTCCACTAGTTACTATGGATAACTTTGATCACTGTCTTGTGATCCATTCCTAGATCACTCTTGTACCCCTTGACTGACTCATGGCAAGGCACACTTCAGGTGCGGTACACAACATAGCATACTGTAGAGCTTACGTATAAAGCATAGGGGATGACCTTCGTCCTTTCTCTCTCTTCTGCCGTGGTCAGGTCTTGAGTCTTACTCAATACTCACACCTTATAACACAGCTAAGAACTCCTTCTTTGCCGATCTATTTTGAACTCCTTCAAAAACTTGTCACGGTATGTATTCATTTGAAAGTACTATTAAGCATTTTTTATCTATCCTTATAGATCTTGACGCTCAATGTTCAAGTAGCTTAATCCAGGTTTTCCATTGAAAAACACTTTTCAAATAACCCTATATGCTTTCCAGAAATTCTACATCATTTCCGATCAACAATATGTCAAAGAACATATACTCATCGAAATTCTATAGTGCTCCCACTCACTTCTTTGGAAATACAAGTTTCTCATAAACTTTGTATAAACCCAAAATCTTTGATCATCTCATCAAAGCGTATATTCCAACTCCGAGATGCTTACTCCAGTCCTTAGAAGGATTGTTGGAGCTTTGCATACTTGTTAGCATTTTTCAGGATTGACAAAACCTTCTGGTTGTATCACATACAACCTTCCCTCAAGAAAATCATCGAGGAAACAATGCTTTGACATCCTATCTGCAAGATTTCATAAATAATGCAGTAACTGCTAATATAATTCCAACAAACTATTAGCATCGCTACAAGTGAGAAAGTCTCATCGTAGTCAACTCCTTGAACTTGTGGGAAAACATCTTAGCGACAAGTCGAGCTTTCTTAATGGTGACACTTACCATCATTGTCCGTCTTCCTTTTAAAAATCCATCTGTACCCAACAGCCTTACGACCATCAAGTAGTTCTTCCAAAGTCCACACTTTGTTCTCATACATGGATCCTCTCTCGAATTTTATGGCCTCTAGCCATTTGTGGGAATCCGGGCCCACCATCGCTTCTTCATAGCTCGTAGGTTCATTGTTGTCTAGCAACATGACCTCCAAGACAGGATTACTGTACCACTCTGAAGCAGTACGCGTCCTTGTCGTCCTACGAGGTTCGGTAGTGACTTGATCCGAAGCTTCATGATCACTATCATCAGCTTACACTTCAATTGGTGTAGGTGCCACAGGCTACACACTGGTTGAAGTGATGGTTCATTAACCTCATCAAGTCTGCACCATCCTCCCACTCAATTCTTTCGAGAGAAACTTTTCCTCGAGAAAGGACCCATTTTAGAAACAATCACTTTTGCTTCCAGATCTAAAATAGGAGGTATACCCAACTGTTTTGGGTGACCTATGAAGATGCATTTATCCGTTTTGGGTTTGAGCTTACTAGGATGAAACTTTTTTACATAAGCGTCGCAGCCCCAAACTTTCAAGAAACGACAGCTTAGGTTTCTCTAAACCATAGTTCACACGGTGTCATCTCAACGGAATTACCTGGTGCCCTATTTAAAGTGAATGTGGTTGTCTCTAATGCTTAACCCATAAATGATAGTGGTAATTCGATAAGAGATGTCATGGCATGTACCATATCCAATAGGATCCAGCTATGACGTTCGGACACATCATCACACTATGGTGTTCCAGGCGGTATTAGTTGTGAAACAATTTCCACAATGTCTTAATTGTGTACCAAACACGTAACTCAGATATTCATCTCTATGATCATATCATAGACATTTTATCCTCTTGTCACGACGATCTTCAACTTCACTCTAAAATTACTTGAACCTTTCAATAATTCAGACTTGTGTTTCATCAAGTAAATATACTCAGCATCTACTCAAATCATCTGTGAAGTAAGAACATAACGATATCCACTGCGTGCCTCAACACTCATTGGACTGCACACATCAAAATGTATTACTTCCAGCAAGTTGCTTCCTTGTTCCATCTTACTGAACGAGGCTTTCAGTCATCTTGCCCATGTGGTATGATTTGCATGTCTCAAGTGATTCAAAATCAAGTGAGTCCAAACGGTCCATCTGCATGGAGTTTCTTCATGCGTACATACCAATAGACATGGTTCGCATGTCTCAAACTTTTCAAAAACGAGTGAGTCCAAAGATCCATCAACATGGAGCTTCTTCATGCGTTTTATACCAATATGACTCAAATGGCAGTGCCACAAGCAGGTGGTACTATCATTACTATCTTATATCTTTTGGCATGAACATGTGTATCACTACGATCGAGATTCAATAAACCATTCATTTTAGGTGCAAGACCATTGAAGGTATTATTCAAATAAATAGAGTAACCATTATTCTCCTTAAATGAATAACCGCATTGCGATAGACATAATCCAATCATGTATATGCTCAACACAAACACTAAATAACAATTATTTAGGTTTAACTCCGATCCCGATGGTAGAGGGAGCGTGCGATGTTTGATCACATCAACCTTGGAAATACTTCCAACACATATCGTCACCTCACCTTTAGCTAGTCTCCGTTTATTCTGTAGCCTTTTATTTCGAGTTACTAACACTTAGCAACTGAACCGGTATCTATTACCTGTTGGGGAATGTAGTAATTTCAAAAAAATTCCTATGCACACGCAAGATCATGGTGATGGCATAGCAACGAGAGGGGAGAGTGTTCGTCCACGTACCCTCGTAGACCGTAAGCGGAAGCGTTATCACAACGCGGTTGATGTAGTCGTACGCCTTCACGATCCGACCGATCCAAGCACCGAACGTACGGAGCCTCCGAGTTCAGCACACGTTCAGCTCAATGACCATCTCCGCCTCCGATCCAGCCGAGCTCGGAGATGAGTTCCACAAGACGATGGCATGGTGACGATGATGATGTTCTATCGGTAGCAGGCTTCGCCTAAACTCCGCGACGATATGACCGAGGTGGAATATGGTGGAAGGGGCACCGACACGGCTAAGGAATGATCCAGAGATCAACTTGTGTGTCTATGGGGTGCCCCTACCCACGATATAAAGGAGTGGAGGAGGGAGGGCCGCCCTCTTCTATGGCGCGCCTTAGGGGAGTCCTACTCCCACCGGAGTAGGATTCCCCTTCCTAGTCCAACTAGGAGTCCTTCCATGTATTAGGAGTAGGAGACAAGGAAGGGGAAGAGAGAAGGAAGGAAGGAGGGGTGCGGCCCCCCCCTAGTCCATTCGGACTAGGCCATGGGGGCGCGCCTGCCCTAGGCAGCCCTCTCTCTTTCCCCGCGAGGCCCAATAAGGCCCAATACTTCTCCTCGGCGAATTCGCGTAACTCTCCCAGATCCAAAAATACCCAATCACTCGGAACCTTCCGAACTCCGAATATAGTCGTCCAATATATCGATCTTTACGCCTCGACCATTTCGAGACTCCTCGTCATGTCCCCGATCTCATCCGGGACTCAACTCCTTCGGTACATCAAAACTCATAAACTCATAATATAACTATCATCGAAACCTTAAGCGTGCGGACCCTACGGGTTCGAGAACTATGTAGACATGACCTAGAACTATTCTCGGTCAATAACCAATAGCGGACCTGGATGCCCATATTGGCTCCTACATATTCTACGAAGATCTTTATCGGTCAAACCGCATAACAACATACGTTGTTCCCTTTGTCATCGGTATGTTACTTGCCCGAGATTCGATCGTCGGTATCCAATACCTAGTTCAATCTCGTCACCGCAAGTCTCTTTACTTGTTCTCAGTAATGCATCATCCGTAACCAACTCATTAGTCACATTGCTTGCAAGGCTTATAATGATGTGCATTACCGAGAGGGCCCAGAGATACCTCTCCGACAATCGGAGTGACAAAACCTAATCTCAAATACGCCAACTCAACATGTACCTTCGGAGACACCTGTAGTACTCCTTTATAATCACCCGATTACGTTGTGACGCTTGGTAGTACCAAAGTGTTCCTCCGTAAACGGAGTTGCATAATCTCATAGTTACGAGGAACATGTATAAGTCATGAAGAAAGCAATAGCAACATACTAAACGATCAAGTGCTAAGCTAACGGAATGGGTCAAGTCAATCACATCATTCTCCTAATGATGTGATCCTGTTAATCAAATGACAACTCTTTTGTCCATGGCTAGGAAACATAACCATCTCTGATAAACGAGCTAGTCAAGTAGAGGCATACTAGTGACACTATGTTTGTCTATGTATTCACACATGTATTATGTTTCTGGTTAATACAATTCTAGCATGAATAATAAACATTTATCATGAAATAAGGAAATAATTAATAACTTTATTATTGCCTCTAGGGCATATTTCCTTCAGTCTCCCACTTGCACTAGAGTCAATAATCTAGTTCACATCGCCATGTGATTTAACACCAATATTCATATCTGTATATGATTAACACCCAGAGTTCACATGATCATGTGACCAACATCCAAAGGGTTTACTAGAGTCAATAATCTAGTTCACATCGCTATGTGATTAACACCCAAAGAGTAATAAGGTGTGATCATGTTTTGCTCGTGAGAGAAGCTTAGTCAACGGGTCTGTCACATTCAGAGCCGTATGTATTTTGCAAATATTTTATGTCCACAATGCTCTGCACGGAGCTACTCTAGTTAATTGCTCCCACTTTCAATATGTATCCAGGTTGAGACTTAAAGTCATCTGGATCAGTGTAAAAGTTTGCACTGATGTAACTTTTACAACAAACTCTTTTATCACCTCCATAATCGAGAAACATCTCCTTAGTCCTTACTAAGGATATTCTTGACCAATGTCCAAAGGATCTACTCCTAGATCACTATTGTACTCCTTGCCAAATTCAGAGCAAGGTATACAATAGGTCCAGTACATAGCATAGCATACTTTATAGAACCTATGATGAGGCATAGGGAATGACTTTTCATTCTCTTTCTATTTTCTCGTTGTGGTCGGGATTTGAGTCTTACTCAATTTCATACCTTTGCAACACGTGCAAGAACTCTTTCTTTGACTGCTCCATTTTGAACTATTTCAAAATCTTGCCAAGGTATGTACTCATTGAAAATCTTATCAAGCGTCTTGATCTATCTCAATAGATCTTGATGCTCAATATGTAAGTAGCTTTTACTGAGGTCTTTTCCTTTTAAAGAATTCCTTTAAAACACTCCTTTATGCTTTGCAGAAAAATTCTACATCATTATTTTATCAACAATATGTCACTCACATATACTAATCAGAAAGGCTGTAGTGCTCCCACTCACTTTATTGTAAATACAGGCTTCATCGTAAGTCCATATAAAACTATATGCTTTGATCAACTTATCAAAGCGTATATTCCAACTCTGAGATGCTTGCACCAGTCCATAGATGGATCGCTGGAGCTTGCACATTTTGTTAGCACCTTTAGGATTGACAAAACCTTCTGGTTGCATCATATACAACTCTTCTTTAATAAATCTATTAAGGAATGCAGTTTTGACATCCATTTGCCGATTTCATAAAATGTGGCAATTGCTAACATGATTCGACAGACTTAAGCATTGATACGAGTGAGAAAATCTCATCGTATTCAACACCTTGAACTTGTTGAAAACCTTTCGCAACAAGTCAAGCTTGGTAGATAGTAATACTACTATCGCTGTCCGCCTTCCTCTTGAAGATCCATTCATTTAACATGGCTTGTCGATCATCGAACAAGTCAATCAAAGTCCATACTTTGTTCTCATACATGGATCATATCTCGATTTTATGGCCTCGAGCCATTTCATGAATCTGGGCTCATCATCGCTTCCTCATAGTTCATAGGTTCATCATGGTCTAGTAACATGACTTCCGAACATGATTACTACACCACTCGTGCGGATCTTACTCGAAAGACCTACGAGGTTCTGTAGTAACTTGATCCAAGTTTCATGATCAATATCATTAGCTTCCTCACTAATTGGTGTATTTGTCACAGGAACTGATTTCTGTGACGAACTACTTTCCAATAAGGGAACAGGTACAGTTACCTCATCAAGTTGTACTTTCCTCCCACTCACTTCTTTCGAGAGAAACTCCTTCTCTTGAAAGGATCCATTTTTAGCAACGAATATCTTGCCTTCGGATCTGTGATAGAAGGTGTACCCAACTATTTCCTTTGGGTATTCTATGAAGACACACTTCTCCGATTTGGGTTCGAGCTTATCAGGATGAAACTTTTTCACATAAGCATCGCAGCCCCAAACTTTAAGAAACGACAACTTGGGTTTCTTGCTAAACCATAGTTCATATGTTGTCGTCTCAATGGATTTAGATGGTGCCCTTTTAATGTGAATGCAGCTGTCTCTAATGCATAACCCCAAAACAATATTTGTAAATCAGTAAGAGACATCATAGATCACACCATATCCAATAAAGTGCGGTTACGACGCTCGACACACCATAACGTTGTGGTGTTCGGTGTGCGTGAGCTGTGAAACTATTCCACATTGTTTTAATTGAAGACCAAACTCAGAACTCAAATATTCCTCTCCGCGATCGATCGCGAAACTTTATTTTCTTGTTACGATGATTTTCCACTTCACTCTAAAATTCTTTGAACCTTTCAACTATTTCAGACGTATGTTTCATCAAGTAGATATACCCATATCTGCTCAAATCATCTTGTGAAGGTCAGAAAATAACGATACTTGCCACGAGCCTTCATACTCATTGGTCTGCATACATCAGTATGTATTATTTCCAATAAGTCGGTAGCTCGTTCCGTTGTTCCGAAGAACGGAGTTTTAGTCAACTTGCCCAAAAGGCACGGTTCGTAAGCATCAAATGATTCATAACCAAGTGATTTCGAAAATCCATCTTTATGGAGTTTCTTCATGCGCTTTACACCGATATGACCCAAACGGCAGTGCCACAAATAAGTTGCACTATCATTATTAACTTTACATCTTTTGGCCTCAATATTATGAATATGTGTATCACTACGATCGAGATCCAACAAACTATTTTCATTGGGTGTATGACCATTGAAGGTTTTATTCATGTAAACAGAACAACAATTATTCTCTGATTTTAAATGAATAACCGTATTGCAATAAACATGATCAAATCATATTCATGCTCAACGCAAACGCCAAATAACATTTATTTAGGTTTAACACTAATCCCGAAAGTATAGGGAGTGTGCGATGATGATCATATCAATCTTGGAACTACTTCCAACACTCATCGTCACTTTCCCTTCAACTAGTCTCTGTTTATTTTGTAACTCCTATTTCGAGTTACTAATCTTAGCAACCGAACAAGTATCAAATACTCAGGGGCTACTATAAACACTAGTAAGGCACACATCAATAATCTGTATATCAAATATACCCTTGTTCACTTTGCCATTCTTCTTATCCACCAAATATTCAGGGCATTTCCGCTTCGGGACCATTTCCTTTGCGATTAAAAACACTCGGTTTCAGGCTATGGTCCAGCTTTGGGCTTCTTCGCAGGAGTGACAACTTGCTTGTCTTTTCACTTGAAGTTCCCTTTCTTTCCCTTTGCCCTTCTCTTGAAACTAGTGGTCTTGTCAATCATCAACACTTGATGGTCTTTTCTTGATTTCTACCTTCGTCGATTTCAACATCACGAAGAGCTCGGGAATCGTTTTCGCCATCCCTTGCATACTATAGTTCATCATGGAGTTCTAGTAACTTAGTGATGGTGACTAGAGAATTTTGTCAATCACTATCTTATCTGGAAGATTAACTCCCACTTGATTCAAGCGATTGAAGTACCTGCATAATCTGAGCACATGCTCACTAGTTGAGCGATTCTCCTCCATCTTTTAGCTTTAGAACTTGTTGGAGACTTCATATCTCTCAACTCGGTATTTGCTTGAAATATTAACTTCAACTCTGGAACATCTCATATGGTCCATGACGCTCAAAACGCCTTTGAATTCCCGATTCTAAGCCGTTTAAGTATGGTGCACTAAACTATCAAGTAGTCATCCTTTTGAGCTAGCCAAACGCTCATAACGCCGCATCCGCTCCTGCAATAGGTTTGTCACCTAGCGGTGCATTAAGGACATAATTCTTCAGGCAGCAATGAGGATAAACCTCGGATCACGGATCCAATCCGCATTATTGCTACTAACATCTTTCAACACAATTTTCTAGGAACATATCAAAATAAACATATGAAAGCAACAACGCAAGCTATTGATCTACAACATAATTTGCAAAATACTACCAGACTAAGTTCATGATAAATTTAAGTTCAATTAATCATATTACTTAAGAACTCCCACTTAGACAGACATCTCTCTAGTCATCTAAGTGATCACGTGATCCAAATCAACTAAACCATAACCGATCATCACGTGAGATGGAGTAGTTTTCAATGGTGAACATCACTATGTTGATCATATCTACTATATGATTCACACTCGACCTTTCGGTCTCCGTGTTCGAGGCCATATCTCGCATATGCTAGGCTCGTCAAGTTTAACTCGAGTATTCGCGTGTGCAAAACTGGCTTGCACCCATTGTAGATGGACGAGAGCTTATCACACCCGATCATCACGTGGTGTCCGGGCACGATTTAACTTTGGCAACGGTGCATACTCGGGAGAACACTTCTTGATAATTAGTGAGAGATCATCTTAAAATGCTACCGTCAATCAAAGCAAGAATAAGATGTATAACAGATAAACATCATATGCAATCAAAATATGTGACATGATATGGCCATGATCATCTTGCGCCTTTGATCTCCATCTCCAAAGTACTGTCATAATCTTTATCGTCACCGGCACGACACCATGATCTTCATCATCTTGATCTATATCAATGTGTCGTCACATGGTCGTCTCGCCAACTATTGCTCTTGCAATTATTGCTATCGCATAGCGATAAAGTAAAGAAATTATTTGGCACTTGCATCTTATGCAACAAAGAGACAACCATAGGGCTTCTGCCAGTCGCCGATAACTTGAACAAAACATGATCATCTCATACAACAACTTATATCTCATCACGTCTTGACCATATCACATCACAACATGCCCTGCAAAAACAAGTTAGACGCCCTCTACTTTGTTGTTGCAAATTTTACGTGGCTGCTACGGGCTGAGCAAGAACCGTTCTTACCTACGCATCAAAACCACAACGATAGTTTGTCAAATAGACTCCGTTTTAACCTTCGCAAGGACCGGGCGTAGCCACACTCGGTTCAACTAAAGTGAGAGAGACAGACACCCGCCAGCCACCTTTAAGCACGAGTGCTCGTAACGGTGAAGCCAGTCTCGCGTAAGAGTACGCGTAATGTTGGTCCGGGCCGCTTCATCTCACAATACCGCTGAACCAAAGTATGACATGTTGGTAGGCAGTATGACTTATATCGTCCACAACTCACTTGTGTTCTACTCGTGCATATAACATCAACGCATAAAACCTAGGCTCGGATGCCACTGTTGGGGAACATAGTAATTTCAAAAAAATTTCCTACGCACACGCAAGATCATGGTGATGGCATAACAACGAGAGGGGAGAGTGTTCGTCCACGCACTCTCGTGACCGTAAGCGAAGCGTTATCACAACGCGGTTGATGTAGTCGACGCCTTCACGATCCGACCGATCCAAGCACCGAACGTCACGGAGCCTCCGAGTTCACACACGTTCAGCTCGATGACGAATCTCCGGCCTCCGATCCAGCCGAGCTCCGGAGATGAGTTCTGTCAGCACGACGGCGTGGTGACGATGATGATGTTCTACCGGCGCAGGGCTTCGCCTAAACTCCGCGACGATATGATCGAGGTGGAATATGGTGGAAGGGGGCACCGCACACGGCTAAGGAACGATCCGTAGATCAACTTGTGTGTCTATGGGGTGCCCCCTACCCACGTATATAAAGGAGTGGAGGAGGCCGGCCCTCTTCTATGGCGCGCCCTAGGGGAGTCCTACTCCCACCGGGAGTAGGATTCCCCCTTTCCTAGTCCAACTAGGAGTCCTTCCATGTATTAGGAGTAGGAGACAAGGAAGGGGAAGAGAGAAGGGAAGGAAGGAGGGGGTGCGGCCCCTCCCCCTAGTCCAATTCGGACTAGGCCATGGGGGGGCGCGCGGCCTGCCCTAGGCAGCACCTCTCTCTTTCCCGCAGGGCCCAATAAGGCCCAATACTTCTTCTCGGCGAATTCCCGTAACTCTCCGGTACTCCGAAAAATACCCGAATCACTCGGAACCTTTCCGAACTCCGAATATAGTCGTCCAATATATCGATCTTTACGCCTCAACCATTTCGAGACTCTCGTCATGTCCCCGATCTCATCCGGACTCGAACTCCTTCGGTACATCAAAACTCATAAACTCATAATATAACTGTCATCGAAACCTTAGCGTGCGGACCCTACGGGTTCGAGAACTATGTAGACATGACCTAGAACTATTCTCGGTCAATAACCAATAGCGGACCTGGATGCCCATATTGGCTTCTACATATTCTACGAAGATCTTTATCGGTCAAACCGCATAACAACATACGTTGTTCCCTTTGTCATTGGTATGTTACTTGCCCGAGATTCGATCGTCGGTATCCAATACCTAGTTCAATATCGTCACCGCAAGTCTCTTTACTCGCTCAGTAATGCATCATCCCGTAACCAACTCATTGGTCACATTGCTTGCAAGGCTTATAATGATGTGCATTACCGAGGGGCCCAGAGATACCTCTCCGACAATCGGAGTGACAAAACCTAATCTCAAATACGCCAACTCAACATGTACCTTCGGAGACACCTGTAGTACTCTTTTATAATCACCCGATTCGTTGTGACCTTTGGTAGTACCCAAAGTGTTCCTCCGTAAACGGAGTTGCATAATCTCATAGTTACGTGAACATGTATAAGTCATGAAGAAAGCAATAGCAACATACTAAACGATCAAGTGCTAAGCTAACGGAATGGGTCAAGTCAATCACATCATTCTCCTAATGATGTGATCCCGTTAATCAAATGACAACTCTTTTGTCCATGGCTAGGAAACATAACCATCTCTGATAAACGAGCTAGTCAAGTAGAGGCATACTAGTGACACTATGTTTGTCTATGTATTCACACATGTATTATGTTTCCAGTTAATACAATTCTAGCATGAATAATAAACATTTATCATGAAATAAGGAAATAAATAATAACTTTATTATTGCCTCTAGGGCATATTTCCTTCATTACCATGGTTCTACTAGGAGTACTAGTAAAGTACACATCAATATAATGTATATCCAATATACTTCTGTCAACCTTGCTAGCCTTCTCATCTACCAAGTATCTAGGGTAGTTCTGCTTCAGTGACCATTCCCCTCATTACAGAAGCACTTAGTCTCGGGTTTGGGTTCATCCATGGGTTTCTTTACTAGAGCAGTAACTGATTTGCTATTTCATGAAGTATCCCTTCTTGCCCTTTCCCTTCTTGAAACTAGTGGTTTCACTAACCATCAACAATTGATGCTCCTTGTTGATTTCTAATTTCGCGGTGTCAAACATCGCGAATAGCTCAAGGATCATCATATCTATCCCTGATATGTTATAGTTCATCACGAAGCTCTAGTAGCTTGGTGGCAGTGACTTTGGAGAAACATCACTATCTAATCTGGAAGATTAACTCCCACTCGATTCAAGTGATTGTAGTACTCAGACAATCTACGCATATGCTCAACCATTGAGCTTTTGTCCCTTAGTTTGTAGGCTAAGAACTCATCAGAGGTCTCATACCTCTTGACGTGGGCACTAGCCTGAAAACCCAATTTCAGCCCTTGGAACATCTCATATGTTCCACGACGTTTCAAAATCGTCTTCGGCGCCTCAATTCTAAACCGTTTTAACATTACTGAACTATCACGTAGTTATCAAAATGTGTATGTCAGATGTTCGCAACATCCACAGATGACGTTTGAGGTTCAGCACACCGAGCGGTGCATTAAGGACATAAGCCTTCTATGCAGCAATAAGGACAAATCCTTAGTTTACGGACCCAGTCCGCATAATTGCTACTATCAACTTTCAACTAAATTTTCTCTAGGGACATATCTAAAACAGTAGAACTGAAACGCGAGCTACGACAAAATTTTCAAAGACCTTTTGACTATCTTCAGGATAATTAAGCTCATCTAATGAACTCCCACTCATCTTACGACCATCAAGTAGTTCTTCCAAAGTCCACACTTTGTTCTCATACATGGATCCTCTCTCGAATTTTATGTCCTCTAGCCATTTGTCGGAATCCGGGCTCACCATCGCTTCTCCATAGCTCGTAGGTTCATTGTTGTCTAGCAACATGACCTCCAAGACAGGATTACCGTACCACTCTAAAGCAGTACACGTCCTTGTCGTCCCACGAGGTTCGGTAGTGACTTGATCCGAAGCTTCATGATCACTATCATCAGCTTCCACTTCAATTGGTGTAGGTGCCACAGGAACAACTTCCTGTGCCCTGCTACACACTGGTTGAAGTGATGGTTCAATAACCTCATCAAGTCTCCTCCATCCTCCCACTTAATTCTTTCGAGAGAAACTTTTCCTCGAGAAAGGACCCATTTTAGAAACAATCACTTTTTGTAACGCCCCCGGACATACCCGCCGGTGGTCGTTATCCTGGCGGGATCTAGACTGGCCCCACAGATCAATACTAGTCTTTTCTGCGCACTTTGTCCTCACTGCATGCGCACCCGGAGCAACTTCGGTCGGTCACCCATCTGAGACTACTCCAAGCTGAGCACGCTTAACTTTGGAGTTCTGCTCAATGGGCTCCGGAAAAGAAGGAATTCCTTATTGATATGAGTAGTCTATCATCCCTAATAAGCCGAGCTATTACATACACCCACACTCGGAGGAACCGACGTCCTCGTCGGGCCACGAAACGTTCCTCTTGGCACATACGCCTGCAGCTTCCATCCGCACATGTGCCATGCCGTGTGCCACGACGGGTCACAAACGTCATGCACAACATGACCGCGACCTGTCCGCAACCATCCGTGTAACCGCGAGGGTCGGCTCGATACCAACTTGTAACGCCCGGACATACCGCGGTGGTCGTTATCTGGCGGGATCTAGATCGCCCCACAGATCAATACTAGTCTTTTCGCGCACTTTGTCCTCACTCGTGCGCACCGGAGCAACTTCGGTCGGTCACCCATCTGAGACTACTCCAAGCTGAGCACGCTTAACTTTGGAGTTCTGTCCGAATGGGCTCCCGGAAAAGAAGGAATTCCTTATTGATATGAGTAGTCTATCATCCCTAATAAGCCAGGCTATTACACTTTTGCTTCCGGATCTGAAATAGGAGGTATACCCAACTGTTTTGGGTGACCTATGAAGATGCATTTATCCGTTTTGGGTTCGAGCTTACTAGGATGAAACTTTTTCACATAAGCGTCGCAGCCCCAAACTTTCAAGAAACGACAGCTTAGGTTTCTCTAAACCATAGTTCACACGGTGTCATCTCAACTGATTGAGAGATGACGTGGTGAGTACCCCCTAGTCCATGACACCATCAGTAGCCCCCTGAACCGGTCTTCAAGTTGGGGACGCTTCTCGATTCTTCCAAACTGTTCTTCATCTTCGATCGTCGGTCTTGAAAACTGGCTCAACAAATCTTCTCATCTTCGATCTTGAGGGTCGCCGAAGGGCATCTGAAGAGTTTACACGTCAGGTATCCGAGGAGCCCCTTTAAGTTTCCGGCCTTTATCAATGCCTTGTTATTTTTATGCCGCACCTTGGGTTTGAAGTTGTTCCCGGGCGGTAGCGTCCTCTTGTGTCCGAGCTCCAATGCCGGACTGCATTCGAGGTATCTTTAGCAGTCGAGCACCAATGCCGGACCGCTTCCGAGCTCCAACGTCGGAATGTGTCTGAGCTCCAACGCCGGACTATGTCCAAGCTCCAACGCCGGACTGTGTCCAAGCTCCAACGCCGGACTGTATCCGAGCTCTAATGCCGGACTATATCTGAGGTGGTGCACCACCTCGGCCATGGGCTGATTTCTATGAATTTAATTCCGAATTATTCAATGTAATCTCTGCTGAGATGTATAGTCAGTAGCCTTCAAGGTGCGTGTTGGCCTAATATCTGGGATGCAGCTGAAGGAAAAAATCAAACCGCTGACCCTAGTAGCCCCTGAGACTCAGGTCGATTCATAAAATCAGCCTGAGGATCAATTCCCAGCTCTGCAGCATACTTAGGAATAGAAACGCGGTGTGCAAAGTCCTCGAGACTCAGGTTGGGTGCGGCCGGCCAACCTGAGGATAATAATCTCCTCGAAAACTATATTGCACTATAAATTTTCTGCATTGGATTGTCAATGCAGTAGCCCCCGAGACACTGGTCGGGTGGCAACACCAGATCAGGGGATCGATGTACCCCTTTAATATTTGTAAATGATAAGCACGAAGCCCAGTAACCCTCGAGCCTTAATGTGGGCATGAGTGGCCGAATTAAGGTTTCGATGTCCGAAGTAAAATCACAAATTCTGTGTAATGATTCTACGTACCCAAGTACTCTACATCATTAATACTCGAATCCGTATTGTACAAAACTTTGTTGACTGACCATCGGCTTCAACCTCCTCGGCCAGTAGCCGGGGAGTGTTTGTCCCACTTTATAAACCCTTGACAAGGGCAAAGATTTACGACAAACAAGGCAATCCGGCCATACGGTTTTATAAACAAAGGTACGCAGAGATATATGTTATATTACTTTATAATGTAAGAAACATTTTCCAAAGAAAATAATCCCGATATCGGTTTATTTCTTTGGGTTGTCATGCCAACCATGATCATCAAACCACACCTCCGATCAATGCAGGAGAAAATATTGAGGATTTAGTTCGGGGAAAGTTCCCAAACTCTATGGTATTAATGAACCAAAATTTTCACTTCCGTCATTGCCGACCAATGTGATACTTTAAGATTGCTAGCTTTTTGGCTTAACCCAGTCTGAGGTACTAACTTGGATGACCCGGCAGTAACAATCACAGAGGTGCTTCCTTTACCGCCTAGCCGAACAATCGGGAACGTAGGAGTAAGCACAGGAGCCAGGCAACCCAGCTTGGCCAAAATCTGAAGTCAAATTGATGCATATTTATGGCTTTATAACAGTGATTACGGAAGGCAGCCCTTGTATATTAAATAATGACAAAAACAGCTCATATAAATTTAAGCCCCCCAAGTGACTTGGTAAAAGAATTTTATATATAATGATTGTATGTACCGAAGTACTTGTATCATATCTGTGTTCACCCGAACTTTATACACGTCTTAACCGATCGTCGGCTTCTCCCTCTTCGTTCAAGGACCGAAAAGTGTTATGTACTCCACCTGTCGAGAATATCGACGGTGTTTCTGATAACCAGGCAATCAGGCCATAAGGCTGTAATGCATAAAGCGCTCAGGAACTTATGCTATATTACCGACGAAGTGTAAGAAGCATCTTCGAAGAAAATAGTACCTCCACCGATACCTTTCTTCGGTTGCTCATTATTACTGTGAGACTTGTGCAATAGATTTTTTGTACTCATGAGTTCCATTGTGTGCCGGCCATTATTGAAAACAGTAAGAGCGCTAGCTTTCGGCTTCCCCTAGTCTGAGGTCCGGCTTGGATGACCCGATCGTGACAATCGCAGAGGTGCTCCCTTTACTCCCTAGCCGAACAATTGGGAACATAGGGGTAAGCACAAGAGCCAGGCAACCCAGCTTGCGGAACACTTTGGTCAATATGGTGCATATTGTGGCGTAATACACGAACAAGGAACGAAGCCATACAACTATAATCATATGCAAGAGGAAAGGCTTCACAAAGGAAGCCCCCAAATAAACGTGGTATTTGAATTTGTGTGCCACAAACAAAGTTATGACAAGGAATTTTTTCACAAACAACTTGTTGCCAAAAAGGTATAATGCTTGGTCGAACCGAACAAAATTTAAAACTGAAAGTTTTTTAGCATGAGAGCGACTTAGCTAGTTTAATGTGTTCGGCATTGATGACATGGTCCAAGCTTGATGCGGGACAAGGTTCTAGCCCCCAGGTTGGTCCCGAGGTGGCCGAGTAGAGAGTTCGGCATTCCGAAAAGATGAAGCCCCCTGTCCAGCCGCGGTGATGGAGCAGGTCCGCGAGTGACACCGGAGTCCCTGGCTGAGTAGGTTGACGAAGCGACGATGCGGGGTTGCCAACATAGGGCAGCGCGCCAAGGCGACAACACAATTTGGTCGACGGAGGCAACAACGCGGCTTAGTCTAAGTCGATTGGCTGCACAGATAAGATAGTGCAAACCAAAAGTAATGACAAATAAGGATAATAATGCATATTAAAAAATCTTCTACTTAATTCTTAATTAATATAAGTGAAGTAAATAATGAAAGAGATATGGCCTCAGCGTCGAGGTCGGCCCGGTGAAGTGGTCGCGTGGTAATGCTGACAAAGGGATGTGCGCCGAGGCGACTCCCCAACTTGATCAACGCAGGCAGGACGATGTTGTTGACCCCATAGAGTTGACCGCGTGACGAAGTCGAAGGTGATTACCTGCGCACATAAAATAGTGCAGTCCAAAAAATAAAAAATCTTCTATTTAATTGACATAAGGGAATTTTTTTCAAATAAATATGGCCTGGGCGATAAGGTCAGCCCGGCGGAGCCGCAATGCGGAAAAGTTGACATAGGGACACGCGTCGACGCGACGCCACGACTTGGTCAACATCGGCAGGATGACGATATCGCCTTGCCGAGGTGTTAGCGCGGCCCAACCTATATAGATTGCCTGCACACACAAAGTAGTGAAACCAAGAAATAATAATAGTGAAAAAAAGTGCATAATTAATTTATGCAAAAAAAGTTTGGTAAATATGGCCTGAGCGCTGAGGCTAGCTCGATGGCGCGTTGGCGTCGTGGCACGGCGATGTCGGCGAAGGTCGGCCTGCCCATGCGACAGGGAGAGGTTGGCCGGACTGATGCCAGGTACAAACGTCGGTAGAATTTCTCTGCCAAAATGATGCAGTGCAGGCCAACAAAAAATATTCTGTGCATGATAATGCTAAACGAATAATTTGGAAAAATACAACCTGAACGCCAGCAGCGACGCCTGTAAAAGACCGAAGCAAACAGATGAACTCATCCGTTTCGAACATGCTGCAAAGCCAATCCTTGATATGCGTAGTAGCACTTTTATTCTGCGTATTTGTCAGAAAAAGTAGAAGACAACCAGCGATCGACTACATAGGTATCGAATTTAAAAAAGAAAATAAATAAATCTCCCTGTGGTGTGCTGCCATCGAGCCGAGCTCTGATCAGTGCACTGCTCCGCACTATCCCTTTGGCCGGATCACACGTGCGCCAGATTGAGGCCGGATCCGATGTATCGCCAAGCAGTGGACGTGAACATATGCCTCACTGTGATCTATATACATACATGAGTAACAATCTAACAAAAAACATGATGTCCAGTGAAGCTGCAGGCATGCAGGGTGACATTCTAATAATGTGGGCATCCGTCAGACGAGGATACATGCCTGCTGCTTGCGTGCAAAAACATTGCAGATAGAAAGCACAAAATTTCTCGAATGGATTAAGTGATAGTACGAGACAAATAACTAGAAAAATTGCACCTGAGCCCGGATCTCCATAGGAGAAAAGGAAATGCACCAAGGTGCTAGTTGCTTTACGTGGGAGGCAGCCAAATAGGCTAGTGCTACGTCTTGAGCTTGCGTTGGTTTTCCTTGAAGAGGAAAGGGTGATGCAGCAATAGTAGTGTAAGTATTTCCCTCAATTTTGAGAACCAAGGTATCAATCCAGTAGGAGGCTCCTCAAAAGTCCCACGCACCTACACAAACAAACAAAGAACTCCCAACCAACGCAATAAAGGGGTTGTCAATCCCTTCACGGCCACTTGAGAAAGTGAGATCTGATAGAGATAGTATGATAAGATAAATATATTTTTGGTATTTTATAATATAGATGCAAAAAGTAAAGATGCAAGTAAAAGTAGATTGAAAGCTTATATGATAAAAGATAGACCCGGGGGCCATAGGTTTCACTAGAGGCTTCTCTCAAGATATCATAAGTATTACGGTGGGTGAACAAATTACTGTCGAGCAATTGATAGAAAAGCGAATAATTATGAGATTATCTAGGCATGATCATGTATATAGGCATCACGTCCGTAACAAGTAGACCGACTCCTGCCTGCATCTACTACTATTACTCCACACATCGACCGACTCCTACCTGCATCTAGAGTATTAAGTTCATAAAGAACGAGTAACGATTAAGCAAGATGACATGATGTAGAGGATAAACTCAAGCAATATGATATAAACCCCATCTTTTTATCCTCGATGGCAACAATACAATCGTGCCTTGCTGCCCTAGCATCACTTTGGGAAAGAACACCACAAGATTGAACCCAAAGCTAAGCACTTCTCCCATGGCAAGAAAGATCAATCTAGTAGGCCAAACCAAACCGATAATTCAAGAGACTTGCAAAGATAACTCAATCATACATAAAAGAATTCAGAGAAGATTCAAATATTTCTCATAGATAAACTTGATCATAAACCCACAATTCATCGGATCTCGACAAACACACATAAAAAGAGTTTACATCGAATAGATCTCCACAAGAGAGGGGAGAACATTGTATTGAGATCCAAAAAGAGAGAAGAAGCCATCTAGCTAATAACTATGGACCCGAAGGTCTGTGGTAAACTACTCACAACTCATCGGAAGGGCTATGGTGTTGTTGTAGAAGCCCTCCGTGGTCGATTCCCCCTCCGGTGGAGCGCCGGCGAAGGCTCCAAGATGAGATCTCGCGGATACAGAAGGTTACGATGGTGGAAATTGTGTTTCATTGGCTCCCTGGATGTTTTCGGGGTACGTACGTATATGTAGGAGGAAGGAGTACGTTGGTGGCCGCCCGAGGGGCCCACAAGACAGGGGGTGCGCCCAAAGGGGGTGGGCGCGCCCTCCTATCTCATGGCCGCCTCGGCTGCTTCTTGGATTGCACTCCAAGTTCTCCGGATCGCGTTCGTTCCAAAAGTCACGCTCCCAAAGGTTTCATTCCGTTTGGACTCCGTTTGATATTCATTTTCTTCGAAATACTGAAATAGGCAAAAAAAACAGCAATACGGGCTGGGCCTCGGTTAGTAGGTTAGTCCCAAAAATGATATAAATGTGTAAAATAAAACCCATAAACATCCAAAAGGGGTAATATAATAGCATGGAACAATAAAAAATTATAGATACGTTGAAGACGTATCAGCTAGCACATAGAATTAATCAAACCTCGATTGAAGTGCCACAACTAGTTGTGCTAGTTGATCATGGCTCTGGTTGATTGCTCCACGATTTAAAAGATAGAGAAAGTATTAAGGAAACGTGGGCCATCTAGCTGCTGGGTTTATGAAGAAAAAGATAAGGAATCTCCCTGAAGTCACGCCGCTTTGAGCCGGACTGTTCTCCGCTTCGAATAGCACTAGTTGCCATGGTTTGCCGAACTTTCCACGGTACGCGAAAGAATCGGCTCATAGCAGCGGAGCTCAATCACCGGGCACGGCCGCAGCCGCTAATCTCATCTTGATCTTGATCTAATACTGCGGCCAAAGTAGTACGAAGCCCACAGTAATAACTTCGAAGAAATTAACTGTTGCAAGATAATCTAATTAAAAAAATAGCACCTGATCGGGTGTTGGTTGAGGATCCCATCGTGCCACGACGACACCTTAGCCGGCTCTCAATGAAAGCACAATGTCGGTTCAATATCCGGCGTATCTCGTAGTAGGGGTCCTAATCTAGACGTCTTGAAGCGATGGTAACATGAACACGGGGTTTTACCCAGCTTCGTGCTCTCTTGATGGGATAATACCCTACATGCTGCTTTTGATTGTATTCATATGGATGTAGTACAGAGTAGATGTATCTACCACGAGATTGTAGTAATGAATATGAGATTGTCTATTGACTAGCCTGGCCTCGGTTTATATAAGACGCCTGAGGCCTAGGGTTTAGGAGAGTCCTTGTCTTGTGCACCAAGTCTTGTGGAGTCTTCCTTGTATGCGGCAGGAGCTATCCGAACTGGCCCATGAGTATACGGCCATGGGGGTCCTCGGCCCAATCTAACTGATCGGGAGACGACGTGGTGAGTACCCCCTAGTCCATGACACCGTCATGCTCTGCCTCCACCTCCTGCCGACGACGATGTTTGGCCTTCGAATTTGACTGGAGGGAATCGAGGATCGCCTGCTGCTCTGCCTGCAAATCCGCGTCCCCAGCTTCCTCCACGTCCTCCTCCTGCTCCTCCACCGCCAAGTCCTCCTCCGGATCCACCACGTCTGAAGGTAGCCCCCCGGCAATCCATGCTTCGCGCGCTTGCCTGGATCTGCTCAAGGAGCTGCAGTTGGCGCTCCGGCGTTAGATATGGGTAACTCCTTACCGTAAGGCGTGCATGGCTACTAGTGGTTGCGGGTGGCGATTAGAAAGTGCGGCGGCGGCGGACGTAGAGGGGGGAAATGTTGACAAGTAGGGTTTCGATACTGACGGTTGGCTTAAATAGTCGGGTTAGGGCACTACACGGCCTGCCGAAGTAGCGCCACATGACGCCATCCGTCCGATGGAGGAGACAAGTTTCAGATCGCCGGGTTTCAGAGGGTTTTTCTATGGGACCCTATCGTCAGTCCGATGTGACGGGCGCGCCCGAGCCTCCCCATATCCGCCTAGATTTAGGCTGGGTATGGGAGGTGTTGGTCAATCCGGGCGTATGAGACCCATTTGAGACGTCCTCTAGATCGCTTTTTTGTGACCGGTCACTGATCGGACTGTCCGCCCAGACGTTTGGGGCTGATTTGAGGCGACCGGCCGTAGATGTTTTCAGGTACCTGAAATTTTTGTGTCCTTCAGTTAGCGAGTGATGCGGTACCAAAGAGTCCAGATTCAAGGTCAACATATTGGCGTCCTCCGCATTGGCGGCGATCTTCAACTTCTTTTCCTCCGACACCGCCGCCACCTCCATCTCCAATAGGTTCTCTCCTGATTCTATGTGTCGGCGGCGAAAGGAAGAAGAGGTTGGGAGAAAAGGGCGGGAAATTGTGTGGTGAGCAACGGGGGATGGAAGAAGAGAGTGGGGGATTTTGGCGCGGAAACAGTGCGGGTTGCTACAAAAGCGCGGGCTCTGCCTTCCTTTTGGATGGGCCGAGAGGGCCAGAGTGCGACGTTTAGCGTGTCCGGACTCCCGCAAAACCCCCCACGTTTGGTTTCAATTTGGGGGGAAATCATGGTCCAGGCCGCGCCACGGACTGATACAGGACCGTGTTGGATGACTTCCGCGGTCCGGACGTATGTGGGTGGTTTGAGGGCCACCGTTGGTGATGCCCTAAGGAGGTCACGGCTCGATCCTCACTCCCCGCACCACCCGGTTCTTTTTTTGTTTGGGAAGAAAAAAGGGGCATTCACTGGCCAGGCCGTTAGCAGTGAACTGGTATGGGAAACTGATGTGGCACTGCCGTTGCACTATGATTCATGCGAAAGTAATCTATGGCTGGATGGCCGTTCGCCGGCAACTGCCACACAGCTAGTTGCCGTTTCTCGGCTAAAAATTAACGTTAAAGATAACGAGCATACGTTCACGTTGTTGCTTCCGCCCGCGACGCCATGAGGGTCGTCAGATTGCTTTGACCGAGTCTGGATGAAGAGAAGCGAGTTTTATTCGGGAAGATTCTTTCCCGTCAACCGCTATCCATTTTGCCCTCCTCCTTGAGCCACCGCTCGCTCCCCTCAAAATCTCTAGGCCACCCCAAGCAAAAATCTAGAGAGGACATCGAGCAAACGTGCCTCGGATAATGCAGCAATGGCACGGTGGAATAGGGATTCCTTCGCTGACAGTCAACTGCGTTCGAATTCTTGGCGAAATGGTATAGCAGCTGAACAAAATTGTGGTAGGGGGAGTGGAGTGCGCGAGTGGAGGAGAGATGGGTGAGGAAGCGTGGGAGGGAGGGGGAGGAGATTTGTGGGGGGATTGTTCGCATGTTTGCTGGTAAGAGCGAACGGTTCCAAAACGTGAGGTGACCTGACGACTCCGCCCGCGTCAAGATTCGTGCGCCTCATCCAACGGCCGGCAGGACGTTCACCCTTATTTGGCTCTGAACAGACGTCAGACGCACATACGTATATGCGTACTCCCGAAACCGGAAAGGCGTCACCGACTCCATGAAGGAGCCGGAGTCGAACCAAACCGAGGTTGTCTCGTCTCCTTGTCCACAGCCTACATATACGGTCACGGCCCGAGCCATCGATCCCATCGTCGCAAAGCAAACTTTCTCGTCTCTCTTGGCGAAGGAAGTAGGGAAGGGATATGGCGTCGTCGCCGCTCGAGTTTGAGGATCTGTCGCGGACATGCCGGAGGGACCGTTTTTGCCAGATTTGCGCCCGCGCCTTCTGCTCTCACTGCTGCGGCTACCATCACAGCGGGCCATTCCACTCGGTCATCCCTGTCGACGTGGACGCCGCCGGCCGGCCCGTCTTCTCCACGACCTTCGAGTTTGGGGACTCGGAGCAGTCGCTGCGCTTGCGCGACGCCGTCGTCGGCACCATTGCCGCGGAGGACTACGCCACGCCGCTCCTCAGGGACTCGTACTGCATGGCATGTAAGAGAATCTTCTGCGCTGGCACCTGCTCGCACCATCATGACCTGTGTGGCCCTGACGCCGTTCTCCACATCCGCGAGCACGGTGGCGCCTACTGCGTCCGGTGCACGGGCTCCGAGCCATGGTTCCCTCACATGGAGAGCATTCTGGGTGACCCGGTCGGTGAGGATCGGGACGAGCACGGCCGCTGCCAGCTGCTTCTGCCGGTGCTGAGGAGGGCACCGGGCAAGTGCGTGCAGTGCGGCGCCCAGGTGCAGTGGGATTCGAAGGAGCACTGTTCGGAGCCCTGCGCCGCCGCCCACCAGCAGGAGGTAGACCGGCGGAGGGAGCGCCGGGAGGCCAGGCACGCAGCAAGGGAGCTCGCTAAGCTACAAATCTATTGATAGAGTTTGATTGATGCAGGACGCGGCGGATGAAGACACTGTCAATCGGAGGGCGCATCGATCAGCTTCTTCTACTTCAACTAGCTTTGTTCCTCTCGTTTCCTTCGCCCAGGAGCATATTGTGATCTGCTGTAGTTATGTTGGTCGTTCTATAGAAATTATAGATGTATAATCAACATTTTTAGATTCACTACGTTTTTCGGGCTACTAATTTTGGAATGCATTTATGAGAATGTGACGAAATCTTTTCGTACACGAAAAATAAACGAATACATGTTTCTCCATCTTCTTCTTCATGTTCACTGTTTATAAAAGAGCAAACTAGCATAAATTGCTTTTGGAGGGCAAGTTCCATGGAGGCCCCTTTTTGCAAAATTCATATTTTTACATTTCAAATTTTTTGAAAAAATATAGATATCCATGGAGGCATAATGTACAAGTTTGTAAATTTTCAGGACAAAATGCGTTGAAACAAGGGCTGTGCAAAAACAAAAAAAGAAATATGAGGTTTTCAAAGTCCAGAATTTTTTTTCCTGTACATGTCGCATTTCAAGGTATTTCATCCTGAATTTTTACACACATATACATTGACCGTTAGATTAGGGTGGATAGACGGCTCATAAAATCACCCATCACCGTAACAGTTGTAATAAATCAAATTTAAGTTAATTGAATCTCTAGGCCCACAAGAACACGTGGAACTCACCTATTTGCTCTGCACAATAATTCCTGCTGGGAACCCAGCAGGTGAGCCGAACCCGGCCCAGCTGATGTAGGGCGGAACCTTAGGGGCCGATCTTTCACGTTTGGAGTGGATCCTACGGGGAAACACGAAGAACGCGCGGAAGAACACAAGGGAAAACACGGGAAGAAACGAGAGAAACACTCAACCGACAAGGAATCGATCAACAAGGCCTAGATCACTGAAAGCATAAGGTAGCACAAGATTCGAAATCAACAAAGGAAGATACAAGAGTAGCCGTCCTTCTCCGTGAGGAGGTCTTGATTGTCTTCTCCGGATGGAGGCCTTGAATCCGAATGGATCTTCTCCGAAGAGGCACGGTCCCTCACGTGGAGTAGATCCGGTACAGATGAGCAGAGCTCTATCTCTAAATGAGCTATCACAATGCTAACCCTAAAACGTAGGTGGGGATGGAGTATATATAGTCTAGGGGCGAAGAGGGATACATGGGCCTCGGCCCTGCACTGTGCGCAGACAGGGAAGGCCGGATGTCCGGGCGTCGGGCGGGATGTCCGGTAGCTCGCGAATGGCCGGATGTCCGGGCTGAAGGGCCGGATGTCCGGGCTGGTGTAGCTGGCCGTTCTGTTCTCTGGATGTGTGACGCCGGATGTCCGCTCGGAGGGGCCGATGTCCGCTGCTTCAGGAGGCGCCGGATGTCCGGGCTGACGGGGCAGCCTTCTGTGCTCCCTGGACTCTGGTGCCAGATGTCCAGGATTTTGGCCAGATTTCCGGTGAGGGGGCCGGATGTCCGGGCTGGGCGCCGGATATCCGGTCCCTGTAGCTTCTTCTGCAGAGGCCTGGCCATGTAGATCTACAGGGGCCGGATGTCCGGGGTCCTGGCCGGATGTCCGGTGCCTGGAGGTTGTTCTTGCCTTCTTCCATCGGTTCTCTTCTTCCGTGGACTTAGGGTCTTGATCATCTTTGTGTGCATCCTCGGGAGGGTCCTCTTGGTACCTAATCATGCACAACATTCCGGATTGAGGTAGTAGCCATGTCTCGAGAGGATCATGTGATATATCACTAAGGAGAGAAGTCACCTCGGTCTCGAGAGCTCTAGCTCATGCTCTAGT
The DNA here is from genome assembly GCA_021437245.1 of Aegilops speltoides. Classification (NCBI taxonomy): domain Eukaryota; kingdom Viridiplantae; phylum Streptophyta; class Magnoliopsida; order Poales; family Poaceae; genus Aegilops; species Aegilops speltoides. Next base: position 131,690,255 of record CM038143.1, read on the forward strand.
CATGGGTCCTCTTGGTGCTTGGCGAGACGATGGAAGGTCCATGGGGATGACCGAAGGATGCTCTGCACCATCTCCCCCCCCCCCCTTGGGAAAGATACGACCTCGGATCAAAATCCCCATCACCATGGTATGGGGAGAGATCGGAGACGTTGAAGATGTCGCTCACGTTGTACTTGTTGCGTGGGAGATCAATCTTGTAAGCGTTGTTGTTGTAGCGTGCTAGCACCTTGAAGGGTCCATCGGCTCGAGGGAGAAGCTTGGACTTGCGTTCGTTGGGGGAGCGGTCCTTTTGAAGGTGTAGCCACACAAGGTCTCCAATGTTGAATATCATGGGATGCTTGTTGACGTTGAGCTTGGTCGCGAGTCGTTGTACTTGGCGCTCGATGGTGTGCCTTGTATCTTCATGCATCTTCTTGATGTAGCTTGGACGGGCACTTGCGTCGAGGTTGGTGCGCTCTTGTAGAGGAAGAGGTAGAATGTCCAATGGGGACAACGGGTTGAAGCCGTAGACGACCTCGAAGGGGGACTTGCCGGTCGTCAAGTTTCTTGCCCGGTTGTAGGCATACTCGGCGATGGGTAGACACTCCTCCCACTCCTTGATGTTCTTCTTGATCAACACGCGAAGTAGCGTGGATAGTGTGCGGTTCGTCACCTCCGTTTGGCCGTCGGTTTGAGGATGGTATGCGGATGAGAACAAGAGCTTGATTCCGAGCTTGGCGCATAGCGTCTTCCAAAAGTAACTCAAGAACTTGACATCGCGGTCTGAGACGATTGTCTTTGGTACTCCATGGAGGCGCAAGATTTTCGTACAAAAGAGATTTGCAATGTGTGAGGCATCGTCTATCTTGTTGCAAGGGATGAAATGTGCCATCTTAGAAAATCAGTCCACAACAACAAACACGGAATCCTTGCCATTTTGAGTTCTAGGCAAACCAAGTACAAAGTCCATGCTAATGTCTTCCCAAGGTTGATAAGGAATAGGAAGGGGCATGTAAAGGCCATGGGATTGAGCTTTAGACTTAGCTTTGCGACATGTAGAGCATCGGTTGGTGAAGCGTCAGACGTCGCGGAACATCTTGGGCCAAAAGTAGTTCTTGGAGAGCGTGGCGAATGTCTTGTCGCGTCCAAAATGTCCCATGAGTCCGCCTCCATGAGCCTCTTGCAAAAGGAGCAAACGAAGAGAAGACTCGGGAATGCATAGTTTATTAGCTCTCATAAGATAAACATCCTTGATGTAATATTGTTCCCAAGATGTATGCGTCAAACATTTAGCATAAGGAGTCGTAAAAGATGGATCATTAGCATACAAGTCTTTTATGTGCTCAAAGCCAATAACATTCAACTCAAGTTTAGTGACAAGCGTGCATATGCGTGAAAGTGCATCCGCAACTACATTCTCCTTACCCTTAATGTACTTGATCACATAGGGGAAAGATTCAATGAATTCACTCCATTTGGCATGACGCTTGTTCAACTTAGTTTGACCTTTTAAGTACTTAAGCGTTTCATGATCGGTATGGATGACAAACTCATGAGGTCTAAGATAATGTTCCCAAACATGTAGCACACGCACTAAAGCATACAATTCTTTGTCATAGATGGGATAGTTAAGTTGCGCACCGGAGAGTTTTTCACTAAAATAAGCAATGGCTTGTTTTTCTTGCATCAAAACTCCGCCAATTCCGGTACCACTTGCATCACAATGAACCTCAAAAGTTTTGTCAAAGTTGGGCAAAGCAAGAATCGGAGCATGAGTAAGCAAAGACTTGAGCTCATCAAAAGCGGTGGATTGCAAAGATCCCCAAACAAAAGGAGCATTCTTCTTACTCAAAGCATGCAAAGAGCGGCAATAGTGCTAAAGTCTTTCACAAAGTGACGATAAAAACCTGCTAGACCAAGAAAACTACGCACTTGTTGCAAATTGGTGGGTTGAGGCCAAGTTTTAATTGCTTCAATTTTAGATTCATCAACATGGGTACCCTTGGAAGATACAACAAAACCCAAGAAAACCACTTTGTCAACACCAAATGTGCACTTTTTCATGTTGGCATAAAGACGTTCCTTGCGAAGGGTTTGCAAAACAGCCCTAACATGATTAAGATGCTCTTTCATGGTTTTGCTAAACACAAGACTATCATTGAAGTAAACCACAACAAAGACTCCAATATAAGGGCGCAGCACATAATGCATGAGACGCACGAAAGTACCGGGAGCCTCCGATAAACCCATAGGCATTACTAACCACTCATATAAGCCAAATTTGGTTTTGAAAGCAGTTTTCCATTCATCACCCTCTTGTATGCGGATTTGATAATAGCCACTTTTAAGATCAATTTTTGAGAAAAAGTTGGCTCCGCTAAGTTCATCAAGCATATCATCTAAGCGAGGAATGGGATGCCTATAGCGAACGGTAATAGCATTTATAGGTCTACAATCGGAACACAAGCGGAAACTTCCATCTGGCTTAGGCACAAGTATAACGGGAACAGCACAGGGGCTTAAGCTTTCACGTACATGACCGTTGTCGATGAGTTGTTGTACTTGTCGTTGAATCTCCTTAGTTTCTTCGGGATTGACATGGTATGGAGCTTTGTTTGGAAGTGGCGCTCTGGGGATGAGGTCGATTCGATGCTCAATGCCTCGAAGAGAAGGTAGACCCGGAGGTAGCTCATTGAGGAAAACATCTTGGAATTCCTGCAGAAGAGATTGTTCCTGCAGAAGAGATTGAAACACTAAAGGTAGCTCGTGAGAGGTGTTAGTTTTTGGTTCCCCATCCTTGCACACAAGGACAAAGTGCATCATACTCGATGGGTTCTCACACACTTCTCTCATCTCACGTTTTGTGGCAAATAGTATGAGGTTTTTCTCTCTAGGCGAAGAGGCACTCAAGTTTGGCTTGTGGCTCTCACTCACTCTTGGGTGGATCACTTTCTCACTCTTCTCTCCACGATGGGTGGCTTGCTTGTCGGCTATCACTTGACTAGGAGACATAGGTCGTAGCACATATTCCTTCCCTTTCATCTTGAAGCTATAGTGATTGGTGCGCCCGTTGTGGATGACACCACGGTCGAATTGCCACGGCCTACCAAGAAGGAGGTGGCAAACGGTCATGGGGACCACATCACACTCCAAAGTGTCTTCATAGGCACCAATTTTGAAGGAGACTTGGACAGTATGCTCAACTCGTATAGTGTCGGAGTCACTTAGCCATTGAACCTTGTAGGGGTGCGGGTGCTTCCTCTTGACCAATTGAAGCTTGGAGCATAATTCTTCACTTGCCAAGTTGTGACAACTACCTTCATCGATGATGACCTTGACGGACCTTCCATTGATCTTTGGTCTTCTTCTTGTTGATGTTGAAGAGTCAAGACCATGGAGACAACAAGAGCGGGGCTCGAATCCTCATCACAAAAGACTTGATCATCTTCATCCTCGTTCATGCGCCGGTGCATGGCCACTTGCTCAAGGGCTTCCATATCCTCATCACTCATGGAGTCATGTGTGCCATCGTCGTTGAGGATCATGGTGCGCTTGTTTGTGCATTCATAAGACTTGTGGCCTCGGCCGCCGCAAGTGAAACACTTGAAGGAGCTTGTCTTGACGGTCTCATCGGTCGGAGTAGAGGATGAAGCACGCGATTGAAGTTGCTTGTAGTAGGAGGAAGACAACTTGAACTTGCCGAAGTTTTCTTGTAACTTGACTTGTCATCATTGCTTGGAGAAGGCTTGGTTGATGTAGAGGTTGGAGGAGTTGTTGAAGCTTGGATGTTGGAGAAGTTGTAGGTCTTGGACAAGTACTTGGCGTACTTGAAGTCATCTTGCACTTGGCGTTCCGCCTTTGTAGCTTGATGCACGGAGCTCAATGAGGTTGGTGTTGGGGAACGTAGTAATTTCAAAAAAATTCCTACGCACACGCAAGATCATGGTGATGCATAGCAACGAGAGGGGAGAGTGTTGTCCACGTACCCTCGTAGACCGTAAGCAGAAGCGTTATGACAACGCGGTTGATGTAGTCGTACGTCTTCACGATCCGACCGATCCAAGCACCAAACGTACGGCACCTCCGAGTTCAGCACACGTTCATCTCGATGAAGATCCCCGGACTCCGATCCAGCAGGGTGCCGGGGATGAGTTCCGTCAGCACGACGGTGTGGTGACGAGGATGATGTGCTACCGACGCAGGGCTTCGCCTAAGCACCGCAATGATATGACCGAGGTGAAATATGGTGGAGGGGGGCACCGCACACGGTTAAGGAACGATCATGAAGATCAACTTGTGTGTCTATGGGGTGCCCCCTGCCCCCGTATATAAATGAGTGGAGGAGGGGGAGGGTCGGCCCTCTCTATGGCGCGCCCTAGGGGAGTCCTACTCCCACCGGGAGTAGGATTCCCCCTTTCCTAGTAGAACTAGGAGCCCTTCCATGTAGTAGGAGTAGGAGAGAAGGAAAGGGAAGAGAGAAGGGAAGGAAGGAGGGGGCGCAGCCCCACCTCCTAGTCCAATTCGGACTAGGCCTTGGGGGGCGCGCGGCCTGCCCTAGGCAGCCCCTCTCTCTTTCCCGTATGGCCCAATAAGGCCCAATACTTCTCCCGGCGAATTCCCGTAACTCTCCGGTACTCCGAAAAATACCCGAATCACTCTTAACTTTCCGAAGTCCGAATATAGTCGTCCAATATATCTATCTTTACGTCTTGACCATTTCGAGACTCCTCGTCATGTCCCCGATCTCGTCCGGGACTCCGAACTCCTTTGGTATATCAAAACTCATAAACTCATAATAAAACTGTCATCGAAACGTTAAGCGTGCGGACCCTACGGGTTCGAGAACTATGTAGACATGACCTAGAACTATTTTCGGTCAATAACCAATAGCGGAACCTGGATGCTCATATTGGCTCCTACATATTCTACGAAGATCTTTATCGGTCAAACCGCATAACAACATACGTTGTTCCCTTTGTCATCGGTATGTTACTTGCCCGAGATTCGATTGTCGTGATCAATACCTAGTTCAATCTCATTACCGCAAGTCTCTTTACTCGTTCGTAATGCATCATTCCATAACTAACTCATTAGCTACATTGCTTGCAAGGCTTATAGTGATGTGCATTACCGAGAGGGCCGAGAGATACCTCTCCGACAATCGGAGTGACAAAACCTAATCTCAAATCGCCAACCCAACATGTACCTTCGGAGACACCAGAGAGCTCCTTTATAATCACCCAGTTGCGTTGTGACGTTTGGTAGCACACAAAGTGTTCCTCCGGTAAACGGGAGTTGCATAATCTCATAGTTACAGGAACATGTATAAGTCATGAAGAAAACAATAGGAACATACTAAACGATCAAGTGCTAGGCTAACGGAATGGGTCATGTCAATCACATCATTCTCCTAATGATGTGATCTCGTTAATCAAATGACAACACATGTCTATGGTTAGGAAACATAACCATCTTTGATTAATGAGCTAGTCAAGTAGAGGCATACTAGTGACGTTATGTTTGTCTATGTATTCACACATGTATCATGTTTCCGATTAATACAATTCTAGCATGAATAATAAACATTTATAATGAAATAAGGAAATAAATAATAACTTTATTATTGCCTCTAGGGCATATTTCCTTCAGTCTCCCACTTGCACTAGAGTCAATAATCTAGTTCACATCGCCATGTGATTTAACACCAATATTCATATCTGTATATGATTAACACCCATAGTTCACATCGTCATGTGACCAACACCCAAAGGGTTTACTAGAGTCAATAATCTAGTTCAGATAGCTATGTGATTAACACCCAAAGAGTATTGAGGTGTGATCATGTTTTGCTCGTGAGAGAAGCTTAGTCAACGAATCTGTCACATTCAGAGCTGTATGTGTTTTGCAAATATTCTATGTCCATAATGCTCTGCATGGAGCTACTCTAGCTAATTGCTCCCACTTTCAATATGTATTCAGATTGAGACTTAGAGTCATATGGATCGGTGTAAAAGCTTGCACCGATGTAACTCTTTACGACTGGTTCTTTTATCACCTCCATAATCGAGAAAATATTTCCTTAGTCCTCACTAAGGATATTCTTGACCAGTGTCTAGTGATCTACTCCTAGATCACTATTGTATTCCCTTACCAAATTCAGAACAAGGTATACAATAGGTCTGGTACATAGCATAGCATACTTTATAGAACCTATGACTGAGGCATAGGGAATGACTTTCATTCTCTTTTCTATTTTTTGCCGTGGTCAGGATTTGAGTCTTACTCAATTTCACACCTTTGCAACACAGGCAAGAACTCTTTCTTTGACTGTTCCATTTTGAACTCCTTCAAAATCTTGACAAGGTATGTACTTATTGAAAAAAATTAGCAATCGTCTTGATCTATCTCAATAGATTTTGATGCTCAATATGTAAGTAGCTTCATCGAGGTCTTTCATTGAAAAACTTTTATTCAAGTATCCCTTTATGCTATCCAGAAATTCTATATCATTTCCAATCAACAATATGTCATCTACATATAGTTTTAGAAATGCTCTGAGCTCCCACTCACTTTCTTGTAAATCTGAGGCTTCTCCAAAAGTCTCATATAAAACCATATCTTTGATCACACTATCAAAGCGTTTATTCCAACTCCGAGATGCTTGCACCAATCCATAGATGGATCGCTGGAGCTTGCATACTTTGTTAGCACCTTTTGGATCGACAAAACATTCTGGTTGCATCATATACAACTCTTCTTCCAGAAATCCATTCAGGAATGCAGTTTTGACATCCATTTGCCAAATTTCATAATCATAAAATGCGGCAATTGCTAACATGATTCGGACAGACTTAAGCATCGCTATGGATGAGAAAGTCTCATCGTAGTCAACCCCTTGAACTTGTCGAAAACCTTTTGCAACAAGTCGAGCTTTGTAGACAGTTACATTACCATCAACGTTAGTCTTCTTCTTAAAGATCCATTTATTCTCAATGGCTTGCCAATCATCGGGCAAGTCAACCAAAGTCCATACTTTGTTCTCATACATGGATCCCATCTCAGATTTTATGGCTCCAAGCCATTTTGCAGAATCTGGGCTCATCATCGCTTCCTCATACTCCCTCCTTCCCAAAATATAAGGCGCGATTGACTTTTTACGGTCTTTGATGCACAACTTTGACCACTAATATATATCAAAGTATATGGATTGAACATGTATAAATGACATCGTTGTATTTGTCTTGCAAAGCAATTTTATTTCATATGTATGTATAATAATTTTATAGACATATAATACATAAAAAATATAGTCAAAGTTGTGCAACGAAGACCAGAAAAGTCAAACCGTGCCTTATATTTTGGGAAGGAGGGAGTAGTTCGTAGGTTCGTCATGGTCAAGTAACATGACTTCCAGAATAGGATTACCGTACCACTCTGGTGCGGATCTTACTCTGGTAGACCTACGAGGTTCAGTAGAAACTTGATCCAAAGTTTCATGATCAATATCATTAGCTTCCTCACTTATTGGTGTAGCTGTCACAGGAACCGGTTCTTGTGATGAACTACTCTCCAATAAGGGAGCAGTCTGATTACCTCATCAAGTTCTACTTTCCTCCCACTCACTTATTTCGAGAGAAACTCCTTCTCTAGAAAGGATCCGAATTTAGCAACGAAAATCTTGCCCTCAGATCTGTGATAGAAGGTGTACCCAATAGTCTCTTTTGGGTATCCTATGAAGACACATTTATCCGATTTGGGTTCGAGCTTATCTGGTTGAAGGTTCTTCACATAAGCATCGCAGACCCAAACTTTAAGAAACGACAACTTTGGTTTCTTGCCAAACCACAGTTCATAAGGCGTCGTCTCAACGGATTTTGATGGTGCCCTATTTAAAGTGAATGCAGCTATCTCTAATGCATAACCCCAAAACGATAGTGGTAAATCAGTAAGATACATCATAGATCGCACCATATCCAATAAAGTGCGGTTACGACGTTCGTACACACCATTATGCTGTGGTATTCCATGTGGCGTGAACTGTGAAACTATTCCACATTGTTTAAAATGAAGGCCAAACTCATAGCTCAAATATTCATCTCTACGATCAGATCATAGAAACTTTATTTTCTTGTTACGATGATTTTTCCACTTCACTCTGAAATTCTTTGAACCTTTCAACTATTTCAGACTTATGTTTCATTAAGTAGATATACCCATATCTGCTCAAATCATCTGTGAAGGTCGAAAAATAACAATACCGCCATGAGCCTTAACACTCATCGGATCGCATACATCGGTATGTATTATTTCCAATAAGTCAGTAGCTCGTTCCATTGTTCCGGAGAACAGAGTTTTAGTCATCTTGCCCAAAAGGCACGGTTCGCAAGCATCAAATGATTCATAACCAAGTGATTCCGAAAATCCATCTTTATGGAGTTTATTCATGCGCTTTACACCGATATGACCCAAACGGTAGTGCCACTAATAAGTTGCACTATCATTATTAACTTTGCATTTTTTGGCATCAATATTATGAATATGTGTATCACTACGATCGAGATCCAACAAACTATTTTCATTGGGTGTATGACCATTTGAAGGTTTTATTCACGTAAACAGAACAACAATTATTCTCTGACTTTAAATGAATAACCGTATTGCAATAAACATGATCAAATCATATTCATGCTCAATGCAAACGCCAAATAACATTTATTTAGGTTTAACACTAATCCCGAAAGTATAGGGGTGTGCGATGATGATCATATCAATCTTGGAACTATTTCCAACACTCATCGTCACTTCCCCTTCAACTAGTCTCTGTTTATTCTGTAACTCCTGTTTCGAGTTACTAATCTTAGCAACCGAACAAGTATCAAATACTCATGGGCTACTATAAACACTAGTAAAGCACACATCAATAACATGTATATCAAATATACCCTTGTTCACTTTGCCATCCTTCTTATCCACCAAATGTTCAGGGCATTTCCGCTTCCAGTGACCATTTCCTTTGTAGTGTAAGCACCCAGTTTCAGGCTTTGGTCCAGCTTTGGTCTTCTTCACGGGAGTGACAACTTGTTTGCCATTCTACTTGAAGTTTCCCTTTCTTTCCCTTTGCCCTTTTCTTAAAACTAGTGGTCTTTTCAATCATCAACACTTGATGCTCTTTCTTGATTTCTACCTTCGTCGATTTCAACATCACGAAGAGCTCGGGAATCATTTTCGTCATCCCTTGCATACTATAGTTCATCACGAAGTTTTAGTAACTTAGTGATGGTGACTAGAGAATTCTGTCAATCACTATCTTATGTGGAAGATTAACTCCCACTTGATTCAAGCGATTGAAGTACCCAGACAATCTGAGCACATGCTCACTATTTGAGCGATTCTCCTCCATCTTTTAGCTATATCAACTCGGGTATTTGCTTGAAATATTAACTTCAATTCCTGGAACATCTCATATGGTCCATGACGTTCAAAACATCTTTGAAGTCCCGATTCTAAGCCATTAAGCATGGTGCACTAAACTATTAAGTAGTCATCATATTGAGCTAGCCAAACGTTCATAACGTCTGCATCTGCTCCTGCAATAGGTCCGTCACCTAGCGGTGCATTAAGGACATAATTCTTCTATGCAGCAATGAGGATAAACCTCAGATCACGGATCCAATCCGCATCATTGCTACTAATATCTTTCAACACAGTTTTCTCTAGGAACATATCAAAATAAACATATGAAAGCAACAACGCGAGCTATTGATCTACAACATAATTTGCAAAATACTACCATGACTAAGTTCATGATAAATTAAAGTTCAATTAATCATATTACTTAAGAACTCCCACTTAGACAGACATCTCTCTAGTCATCTAAGTGATCACGTGATCCAAATCAACTAAACCATGTCCGATCATCACGTGAGATGGAGTAGTTTCAATGGTGAACATCACTATGTTGATCATATCTACTATATGATTCACGTTCGACCTTTCGGTCTCCGTGTTCCAGGCCATATCTGTTATATGCTAGGCTCGTCAAGTTTAACCTAAGTATTCCGTGTGTGCAACTGTTTTGCACCCGTTGTATTTGAACGTAGAGCCTATCACACCCGATCTTCACGTGGTGTCTCAGCACGAAGAACTTTCGCAACGGTGCATACTCAGGGAGAACACTTCTTGATAATTTATAGTGAGAGATCATCTTAAAATGCTACCGTCAATCAAAGCAAGATAAGATGCATAAAGGATAAACACATCACATGCAATCAATATAAGTGATATGATATGGCCATCATCATCTTGTGCTTGTGATCTCCATCTCCGAAGCACCGTCGTGATCACCATCGCCACCGGCGCGACACCTTGATCTCCATCGTAGCATCGTTGTCGTTCGCCATCTATTGCTTCTCGACTATCGCTACCGCTTAGTGATAAAGTAAAGCAATTACAGGGCGTTTGCATTTCATACAATAAAGTGACAACCATATGGCTCCTGCCAGTTGCCGATAACTTTGGTTACAAAACATGATCATCTCATACAATAAAATATAGCATCACGTCTTGACCATATCACATCACAACATGCCCTGCAAAAACAAGTTAGACGTCCTCTACTTTGTTGTCACAAATTTTACGTGGCTGCTACGGGCTGAGCAAGAACTGTTCTTACGTACGCATCAAAACCACAACGATAGTTCGTCAAGTTAGTGTTGTTTTAACCTTCGCAAGGACCGGGCGTAGCCACACTCGGTTCAACTAAAGTTGGAGAAACAGACACCTGCTAGTCACCTGTGTGCTAAGCACGGCGGTAAAACTAGTCTCGCGTAAGCGTACGCGTAATGTCGGTCCGGGCCGCTTCATCCAACAATACCGCCGAACCAAAGTATGACATGCTGGTAAGCAGTATGACTTGTATCTCCCACAACTCACTTGTGTTCTACTCGTGCATATAACATCAACGCATAAAACCTAGGCTCGGATGCCACTATTGGGGAACGTAGTAATTTCAAAAAAATTCCTACACACACGCAAGATCATGGTGATGCATAGCAACGAGAGGGGAGAGTGTTGTCCACGTACCCTCGTGAGACCGTGGCGAAGCGTTATGACAACGCGGTTGATGTAGTCGTACGTCTTCACCATCCGACCGATCCAAGCACCGAACGTACGGCACCTTCGAGTTCAGCACACGTTCAGCTCGATGACGATCCCCGGACTCCGATCCAGCAGGGTGTCGGGGATGAGTTCCGTCAGCACGACGGTGTGGTGACGATGATGGTGTTCTACCACGCAGGGCTTTTCCTAAGCACCGCAACGATATGACCAAGGTGGAATATGGTGGAGGGGGGCACCGCACACGGTTAAGGAACGATCATGAAGATCAACTTGTGTGTCTATGGGGTGCCCCCTGTCCCCGTATATAAAGGAGTGGAGGAGGGGGAGGGCCGGCCCTCTCAATGGCGCGCCCTAGGGGAGTCCTACTCCCACCGGGAGTAGGATTCCCCCTTTCCTAGTAGAACTAGGAGCCCTTCCATGTAGTAGGAGTAGGAGAGAAGGAAAGGGAAGAGAGAATGGAAGGAAGGAGGGGGCGCAGCCCCTCCCCCTAGTCCAATTCGGACTAGGCCTTGGGGGGGGAGGGCACGGCCTGCCCTAGGCAGCCCCTCTCTCTTTCCCGTATGGCCCAATAAGGCCCAATACTTCTCCCGGCGAATTCCCGTAACTCTCCGCTACTCCGAAAAATACCCGAATCACTCGGAAGCTTTCCTAAGTCCGAATATAGTCGTCCAATATATCGATCTTTACGTCTCGACCATTTCAAGACTCCTCGTCATGTCCCCGATCTCATCCGGGACTCCGAACTCCTTAGGTACATCAAAACTCATAAACTCATAATAAAACTATCATCAAAACATTAAGCGTGCGAACCCTATGGGTTCGAGAACTATGTAGACATGACCTAGAACTATACTCGGTCAATAACCAATAGCGGAACCTAGATGCTCATATTGGCTCCTACATATTCTACGAAGATCTTTATCGGTCAAACCGCATAACAACATATGTTGTTCCCTTTGTCATCGGTATGTTACTTGCCCGAGATTCGATCGTCGGTACCCAATACCTAGTTCAATCTCGTTACCGGGAAGTCTCTTTACTCGTTACGTAATGCATCATTCCGTAACTAACTCATTAGCTACATTGCTTGCAAGGCTTATAGTGATGTGCATTACCGAGAGGGCCCAGAGATACCTCTCCGACAATCGGAGTGACAAAACCTAATCTCGAAATCGCCAACCCAACATGTACCTTGAGAGACACCTAGAGCTCCTTTATAATCACCCGATTCGTTGTGACGTTTGGTAGCACACAAAGTGTTCCTCCGTAAACAGGAGTTGCATAATCTCATAGTTACGAGAACATGTATAAGTCATGAAGAAAGCAATAGCAATATACTAAACTATCAAGTGCTAGGCTAACGGAATGGGTCATGTCAATCACATCATTCTACTAATGATGTGATCCCGTTAATCAAATGACAACACATGTCTATGGTTAGGAAACATAACCATCTTTGATTAATGAGCTAGTCAAGTACAGGCATACTAGTGACGTTATGTTTGTCTATGTATTCACATATGTATTATGTTTCCGGTTAATACAATTCTAGCATGAATAATAAACATTTATCATGAAATAAGGAAATAAATAATAACTTTATTATTGCCTCTAGGGCATATTTCCTTCAGTTGGAGTAGGGTTGGAAGTCGGCAATCTTCTTGATGGGATGATTGAGTCCATTCAAGAAACGTGCCATAGTTTGCTCATCATCTTCCGTGACATTGGCTCGAATCATGGCTATCTCCATTTCCTTGTAGTATTATTCAACACTCTTTGTTCCTTTCTTGAGGAGTTGGAGTTTCTTGAAGAGGTCGTGATTGTAGTATGTGGGCACAAAACATGCTCGCATGACATCCTTCATTTGAGCCCAAGTGGTGATTGGAGGTTCACCTCTTGCTTGTCGGCGCTCAAGGACTTGTTCCCACCATATGAGCACATAGTATTGGAACTCTAGTGATGCCATAGCGATCTTCTTCTCTTCCTCATAGTTGTGCAAACGAAAGATTTTGTCGACCTTCAATGCCCATGAGAGGTACTCTTCCGGACCATTGCTTCCATTGAACTTGGGCATTGTGAATTTGAGCTTGCCATATCGTTGCTCTTCATTGTGTTGTTAGCGATGGTGATGATGACGCCCTTGACGTGGAGGGTAATCATCCTCATATTGCTCTTGACGTGGAGGAAGTCCATGATCAACTTGCTCTTGGTGAACTTGAGGTTGAGGTGGAGCTTGACGAGCTTGTGGAGGAGCTTGAGGAACTTGACGTTGCACACGCGGTTGGTAGTTCCTCTCTTGGATTTCTTCTCGAAGGGCTTCCTCTTGATTGCACCGTTCGCAATTGCGGTTTGCGATGGCTCGACTTGATTCTTGAAGGGCACGTTGCGCCTCAAGAGCTTGCGCTTCACATAGTTGTTGTTGAAGACGTTGAGCCTCAGCGTCTTGTTCCTCTTGGTGTAGACGCGCTCGTTCTTCTTCTTCTTGGCGCCATAGTCGTTGTCGTTCTTGAGCTTGAGCAAAAGTGACTTGGTTTGAGTGAGGACGAGGGACTTGCTCATCGACTTGCTCTTGTGAATGCTTGTCGTGTAGCGGGTTGCGAGATGAATGACGGTCTTGACGCGCGGCTCGTCGAAGAGTGTTCGATGACGGTGTACTTGAGCCGGAGAAGGAGTCGTCGGAGTGTCCACTTGAGTGGCTCCGTCTTGAGTATGACGATGTAGAAGGAGGCCGGTTCAACAACAAGGCGCGGATCTCGTCCATCCTTGCATCTTTCTCTTGCTTGTGCGCGTCGAGCTTGTTGTCAAAGTAGTCCTTGGCACGTTGCTCAGAGAGTCGCAAGTCGGTGGCGAGGTTGTCGATGCATTCGTTCATAGCTTGTTGCTCTTGATGCAACGCTCGTTGTGCACCGAAGAGGTGGCTCTTGGTGACGTATGATGACATGTCGTCGTCTTGATCAATTAAGAATGGGTTGGTAGAAGTACTCGGCCTATCCATCATTCCAAGCGAAATGTGAGTGGTAGAAGGAGAAGAACTTATACCAATGTACCTTGACCGATGTTGATGAATCAAGTTCACTCAAATGCGAAAAATGAAATAGCCCTATTGGTACCAATTTTTGTCGGTTCTCACACCTACACAAGTAAAAGCTTATGGTGGAGCTTGGTTAGGATGGTGGCAAAAATTTGATGCAATTGAAAGTGAGATTCAATAATGTTGGAAAAGATTCACAAATTTTCAAATGCAACAAGTAGACCAGGCAAGTAGTGGTACATGAAAACACACACGCAAAGAGATAAGTGGGATTGTGCAAACCAAAAGTGAGCCAAAATGTGGAATCCACGAAAATGCTCTTGTTGCACAATACTAGAGATACGCTAGCACGATTGCACAATAGGCGGATACGGAGCTTGTGCACAACCTACTAGGCAAAAATGCAACGACCTCTATCCCAAGTATGCTATATGTATGGTATTTCAGTGCTATGATCGAAGATGATCTTATATGACAATCTTAATGTAGTATGATGCTATGGTTCTTGCTCATAAGCTTTTTGCTTACTTTCCTCTTTGCTTAAAAGCTTGGGTGGCTCTTTCATTTTTGAGCTCTTTTCTCATGCAAAACTTCACGAACCAAGATAGCAATTGTGTATGCTATGACAACTTTGTGACGCACAAGTTGATGCCAAGATATGCACCACTTTGGTATGGTATGTATGCTATGGAGTATGATCACTAATGTGCACAAGTCACGTTGCCGGCAATACTCAATGGCTAGTCTCAATGGGTAAGCTACGCAAAAGTAAGGCCATGTAGGGTATCAATGCAATTACAAGGTATGACAGAGATGTCGTCGAGTTTACCGTCCTTGGCGATGATGAGTAGTCGATGGAGGTGAGTGGTGGTGATGGTGACGTCAAACCGTACCTATATAGCCGAAACACAATAGGACACGGGAACCACAACCCAAAATCTCAAAGACCACAACGTGTCAAAATCAACATAGGAGGTAGTGGTGAGCAGTGGTGGTGCTTGTGGAAAGCGTTGGGGATATGCGGAAGTAAGTGTGGGCACCGGGGCAAAATTAGGCGAAAGTAAGCGGAAATAGGCGCGGGGAATGGAGTTGCTGCTGCCAGTGGCCGGATGTCCGGGCCGGCTGCCGGATGTCCGGGGCGTCGGATGTCCGGTGGACACGGGGCGGATGTCTGGGCTCCTGGATCGGGGACGAACACGATGAACTTCACGGGAAAAATTGCAACTCCGGGGCAAAATTCGGACGAATTGGTGGATGGAAATCGCGGGAGAGATGGGGAAAAGCTAGATCAACTCGATGCAAAGCAGATCCGTGGATCAAATCCAACAAAACTTCATCACACCAACATATCACAAAAAAAATTGGGGCTATTTTTGGTGGGGATTCTCGGATTTAGGACGAAATCAACAAAATCAAGCTAGAAAACACGGGTAGGGGCTCCAAAAACGTGATCAACGTGGCTCATGATACCAAGATGATGTAGGGTGGAACCCTAGGGGCCGATCTTTCACGTTTGGAGTGGATCCTACGGGGAAACACGAAGAACGCGCGGAAGAACACAAGGGAAAACACGGGGAGAAACGAGAGAAACACTCAACCGACAAGGAATCGATCACACAAGGGCTAGATCACCGAAAGCATAAGGTAGCACAAGATTCGAAATCAACAAAGGAAGATACAAGAGTAGTCGTTCTTCTTCGTGAGGAGGTCTTGATTGTCTTCTCAGGATGGAGGCCTTGAATCCGAATGGATCTTCTCCGAAGAGGCACGGTCCCTCACGTGGAGTAGATCCGGTACGGATGAGCATAGCTCTATCTCTAAATGAGCTATCACAATGCTAACCCTAAAAAGTAGGTGGGGATGGAGTATATATAGTCTAGGGGCGAAGAGGGATACATGGGCCTCGGCCCTACATTATGCGCAGACAGGGAAGGCCGGATGTCCGGGCGTCGGGCCGGATGTCCGGTAGCTCGCGAATGGCCAGATGTCCGGGCTGGTGTAGTTGGCCGTTCTGTTCTCTGGATGGGCGACGCCGGATGTCCGCTCGGAGGGGCCGGATGTCCGCTGCCGAGGCGCGCCGGATGTCCGGATCTTGGCGGATGTCCGTGTGACGGGCAGCCTTTCATGCTCCACGGACTCGGTGCGGATGTCGAGATTTTGGCCGGATGTTCGGGCTGGGCGCTCGATGTCCGGTCCCTGTAGCTTCTTCTGCAGAGGCCTGGCCAGGTAGATCTTCAGGGGCCGGATGTCCGGGGTCCTGGCCGGATGTCCGGTGCCTGGAGGTTGTTCTTGCCTTCTTCCATCGGTTCTGTTCTTCCGTGGACTTGGGGTCTTGATCATCTTCGTGTGCATCCTCGGGAGGGTCCTCTTGGTACCTAATCATGCACAACATTCCAGATTGAGGTAGTAGCCATGTCTCGAGAGGATGATGTGATATATCACTAAGGAGAGAAGTCACCTCGGTCTCGAGAGATCTAGCTCGTGCTCTAGTCATGGGTCCTCTTGGTGCTTGGTGAGACGATGGAAGGTCCATGGGGATGACCGAAGGATGCTCCGCATCACCAGCCAACCACAGCTGCCCACTGCGTCAAGGGGATGCAGGTGTGACATGCTGGAAGTAGACCTGAAACAGATTATTGTGTTCCATATTCGCCGCAATTAGTACTATTATCTAGGACAACGCTAACGCCCACATGTGTGGTGGGAGCCAAACCCGCCCACACACCCTATAGCACACAGACTACGCCATGTCACCGAATGCATGCATGTGCAAATCTTTTTGGATTCGGAAATGTTAACGCCCACACGTGTGGGCATTAACCATCTCGACCACACGCATCCATCACCGTCCAGTACAATATGCACAAATCTTGGCACAATCTGGCCGATTTTCTATGCCACGTAGGACAAGGCGCGTGTGTGGTGTGTGACATAGTACGCCCGCACGTTGGTTGCCCCCCCCTCCCGCGGTCAGCGGTTGCCACTCGGGGGCGTGCGGTGGAACTGCTATGCGCCCGCATGCCACGCGCCGACCGTGGTTGACGTCAAACACGTCGCGCACTCCGCCCCCCTCCCCCTCACGGTTCCATTTACTCATCCTCACAGTTCCTCGCACAACCCACTTCGCATTTCAGACGATTGGAGGAGAAGACGAGGGGAGAAGGCGACGGCGGAGGCGGAAGAGTCGATGGTGTTCGCGGCCATCGGTGGTGCTCGCCGGACCGGAGCGGCTTCGCTGGAGCGCCTACAGATTGAAGGTAATGCTCGCTCCCACTCTCACAATCCTTGCCTGCATTTTCTCCCCTTCCCCCGTGTTCGATGCTTCACTCGAGATTCGTAGAGATTCAGGCGATTTGGCGATGCGCCGGTGTTCCCGCCGGCGACGGAGTCCTGTGCTTGCTGTTTTCGGTGGCACTGGGCAGTTTCGTCGCCGCCGCGGTGGCGGTCTCGCCGGTGTGGTTCTGCCTGCCCGGAGACACACACTGGTTGTGCCTTGAGATTGGGCCGTCATTTTTCGGTCTGATAGTTGCGCATTGCTTTGAATTGGTATGTGCAATCAGTTCGGGGAGGGGATGAATTTCAAGTCATTATAGTTGCCATTGAACCCTAGATCTAGTTAGTTGTTTTTCAAACTGCAGTATCAAGGCAAACATGGTAGTTTGAGTAACTATCATGACCGTATGGCAACTAATTTCCCGAATGACTGTGATAGTTGCCACAAACATGCTTTTCCATGTGGCAACTAATTTCTTGAATGACTGTGATAGTTGCCACAAACATGCTTTTCCATGTGGCAACTAATTTCCTGAATGACTGTGATAGTTGCCACAAACATGCTTTTCCATGTGGCAACTGATTTTCATGAATGACTGTGATAGTTGCCACACTGTAGGAATGGTAAAGTGTAGTAAATCGGTAGCCACTACAGTTTTCAGCAACCAATTGCACTGGATGGCAACTAATCTGCACATCAACTATGTCTGTTGCCACATGGATGGTATATTCTTGTGGCAAATAGACTGTGAACACACTGTGGCTGTTGCTAGTTGTAGACAGGATAATGTGGCAAATTGGCTTCATAACATGGCAACTGATTTGCACATCAATTGTGTCAGATGACATATATATGCTTTCCATGTGGCAAGTATTTGTTTGAACACAGCATGTCTGTTGCCATGTTACAGTCAATATAATGTGGCAAATTCATTGTACGGCAGACGCAATTTTCATGTTTTGCCATGATGACTTGTGATATCTGAACATATTTGTCCGTACTAAATGGCACGTCATTTTTGATATGAGGTCAGTGTGTGCGTTGCAATTTTAGGTTGTTCATTAGATGTTTTTCATCGCTTTTTTGAATTCTGTGTTGCATTTTAACATGGCAATTTCAACCTAACACATTTTGCCATTGAACACATGGCAAGTCATTGTTGTATGAGGACAGGGTGTGAGCTACCACATCTTAGGTTTGTGCAGTGGAGGATTTTGTGACTTTTTTCGTACTATCTTGTGCTAACATGGCAACTTCAACATTTTGTTTTTAAGTGCACTTACGATCTGTACATTTTTTTCAAATGTAACCAATGTGCTTAATTGCCACATTTATGTTTCGACAATCATGGGGGGGTGCGTGTTCATGTGATATTTTGCATTCACTAGTTGACATTTTCACTCGAGCCCATGCGGCAAGTACATTCTGTTAGGTGGCAGCTGCTTACTTCCTGCATTTTCATTTCCACCGTGACAATTTGGTCTGTTCTTACCTCAGTAGAATGGCTTGCGGTGATCATCAAAACGATGATGATGATTTCATGGATCCACCACAGCAGAGTCGGGCAACTGGACGGAGAAAAGAGGGCGACGAGGTAACTGTCCACACACCCTCCTCCTCCTGCATATGTTATTGGTTGCCACCTCGAGCTTGCAGTTGTCTGTCATGAACTAAAATTTCATGATAGTGAAAACATGGCAACAACTGATCATTTGTCTGTTTTTTGCAGAAGAAGAAACGTACTCGCAACAGGGCCTCACAGGAACGACTGACTTCATTGACTAACAGATTTACCAACGATCAGAAGGGAGCTGCTGCTGAGATGGGTATGCAGGCTCTGATGAATGTCTGGTGCATGAATCTAGTCAACCCTGTATGCCACTGGCTTGGTGAGATTTACGACCCCGCCTCTAGGGAATTTGTGATTCCGGGACGTGGAAGACTGCCGTTGAACGAGGAATCCGTGTTCTGCACTTTGGGTGTGCCCCGTGGACAAATCAAAGTCCCGTATGAGGTCAATAACAAGATCAAGGAAGCGTTGTTCCCCCGTTTGTTTCCTGGGTTGTAATCCATGCCGAACACGTCTGTACTGGCAGATTCGCTGCAGGCCATGACAACCCATGGCGAGGTTTTTAAGATGAAACTACTCATGTACCTCATCTCAGCTGTTTTCGCGCCGACCACTTCTCTTCGCCCACGCAACAAATGCTTCCCCATCCTGGTGAATGATCTATCTTTACTACATTATTTTCCTTCACTTTTTTGGCTCCGGTGTCATGTGCAAGCTAGTCCTTTGCCGGTGTTTTTGATGTTTTTCCATTTGATTTCGATGTGGCAACTCGTTGTCACGAAAATTAGGCGGTGCGGTGGCCGAAAGATGTGAAGAACATGAATTGGTGTAAGTTCATTGCTGACTTCCTGCATGATGCATTCTCAAGCAAGATGTACCAGAAGGGTTGTCGACTGCATTTAATGGTATTTTTTTAACCAGACCTTTCTGTGAACACTCTTTTTAACACCTTTTATTCATGCATGGCAACCTGATCATAACAAGATGGCAACTACCATAATGACAATATGGCAACTGCCATAATGACAATATGGCAACTGCCATCATACTATGATGGCAACTGCCATCATACTATGATGGCAACTGCCATCATGACAATATGGCAACTACCATAATGACAATATGGCAACTAGCACATATAGATGGCAACTTCTTCTTTTTCTCTTTTCATGCACTTCAACTTGATGATCGTAGGAACATATATTATCCTGTTTTTTTTTGCAAAATACCATGATGGCAACTGATATTTCTTTCTTTTTAAAATTGTTGTACATCAGCTCATGTACGTCGACTGTCTTGATCTGTCCACCGTGGATTTCACTGGGACAGGAGGCCCGCCACCTATGCACAAGTTTGCTGTTTCTGCGTGGACTTACGATGCTGTCAAGGCTGTGCTTGCTGCAGACAGGGTAACTGATACCAAATATGGAAAAATGTAGGTAAGTTCTGGTTTCTTTCTCTACACGACATTCTTACAAATTTTTGCGGCATAACATATGAAAAAATCGTCATGTGGCAACCGTCTGTGATTAACAAGAGATGACTACCTTTGTTAGCCATGGCTGTCTGCGCATGGTATCCATGTCTCACTCCACATGGCAACTCTATCATTCGTGCTGAAACTTATATTCGCGTCTTCTTCTTTTTGTTGTATTTGCAACACATGAACTGCTAGTCAGTGTTCATCATTCTCTCTCTTACATCCTAGCTATTTTTTTGGTTTTTCCAGCTGATGGCCAAGCATGCTATAGACTACAGCGTGTTTGGGGGGCCTCAAAACTTTGGAAAGTGGATGGACGTGCACTCAGCTCCATCTTGCCCTACTGAGGTAATCAAGGATATATATCTATGGCTGCCTTGGATTATTTTTGATCTCATGCAAGTGACTGTAATATGGTTGGTTATTGCTGCTTCTTGTTTAGTACCTGAGCGAGGCACTGTTGAGCATCTAATTGGGCAGTTTGCATCCGGAATGACCGGCTTGCTCGGGAAGTTGGTTGAGGGTTGGACGTCCCTTAATGGCTCTGACAGCGACGCGGTTGTGAGGCAGTTCACTACATTTATCCCAGAACGGACACATCGGCCAACGGGTTGCCGTGGCCGGTATGACTACAACAGTTCCCAAGAGCTTGCTAGCACACAAGATGACCTAGATGGAGACGCTGGTCTCGACAAGGATGACAACGATGACATGGAGAACGTGCAACAGGACACCGATGATGATGAACATGTTGAATTTCGTGCAGGTGGTAAGAAGGGCAAGGATGCACCAGATGTCCCCCCACCGGAGAAAGTCAAAGAACATACGGCTGCGAGAGGCGAGGGGGTGTTGCCCTCAAAGAGGGGGAGGGCTCTAGAAGATGTTGGGCAGGGTTCTCCTAGCAAGAGGTCTAGGACTGATCACATAGCTGCTAGGAGGAGGTTCGACTTTTATTTTAGTGTTTTGTTTTGTCTATATTTTTGGAACATACTGACCCCTTTTTGCATTTGTTATTGCTAAGCGCGGCAATGAGTTTGCTGTCTGACAATTGCCACCTTTTTTGCCTCCATCTTATCGTGCGGTGGGCGGCAATGGTGGACGAGCGATTCTGAAAAGCAGCACCAACACCAACCCGTGTTTCTGCTCGGTTGAACAAAGGTGCCCCCATTGCTAGTGACACCCCTTCCACCAGGTCATCTCCTCGTACGACAACGTCCAACACCGGGGATCCTATCGTGTTTCCAGACCTGAGAAAGCCAGTCAAGAAGTAGGTTTTCCGTGTGCTTTCATTGCCATAGTGCTATATTTTTTATTTTTCAATGCATCTGTTCAGCTTGCCACATGGGCTTCTATCATCATTCCAACATG
Source organism: Aegilops speltoides (assembly GCA_021437245.1). Taxonomy (NCBI): domain Eukaryota; kingdom Viridiplantae; phylum Streptophyta; class Magnoliopsida; order Poales; family Poaceae; genus Aegilops; species Aegilops speltoides. The sequence continues at coordinate 131,712,075 of CM038143.1, forward strand.
GCAACTGCTATTTTTCAAATGATTTCATTCCTTTTTTAACTGCATGGCAACACCTGCTTGTTTTTGCATGGCAACTGATATCTAGGCCAAATGGCATCTCTTTTTGCACCTGTATGGCAACTGCTATATTTGCATTGGCTTTGTGTGCTCACCATATACCTAGTTTTGAAAATGCATTCCTGGCATATCAGACATTTTTATCATTCTCCATGTTGGCTAGCATGGAAACTCTTGTTGGATTTACATGGCAACCGGTAACTATGCCACATGGCAACTCATATTCCCCTTACATGGCACTACCAGTTTTTCTAGCTACTTTTCATTTTTTTTAGATTTCTAACATGGCAAATATTTTTTGTTCATTTCTTAATACCTTTTTCATGTGCTTTCTTTTTTACAGGGTGAAGAAGACTACTACACGCGGGGCCAAGTGTAACGCCCCGGACACACCCGCCGGTGGACGTTACTCCTGGCGGGATCTAGACTGGCCCCACAGATCAATACTAGTCTTTTCTGCGCACTTTGTCCTCACTCGTGCGCACCGGGAGCAACTTCGGTCGGTCACCCATCTGAAACTACTCCAAGCTGAGCACGCTTAACTTTGGAGTTACGTCGAATGGGATCCGGAAAAGAAGAATTCCTTATTGATATGAGTAGTCTATCATCCCTAATAAGCCGAGCTATTACATACACCCACACTCGGAGGAACCGGCGTCCTCGTCGGGCCACGAAACGTTCCCTCTTGGCACAACCGTCATGCATCTAGTCCGTACATGTGCCATGTCGTGTGCCACGACGGGTCACAAACGTCATGAACAACATGACCGCACACATGTCGCAACCATCCGTGTAACCGCGAGGGTCGGCTCGATACCAACTTGTAACGCCCGGACACACCGCCGGTGGGCGTTACTCTGGCGGGATCTAGGCGGCCCCACAGATCAATACTAGTCTTTTCTGCGCACTTTGTCCTCACTCGTGCGCGCAGGGAGCAACTTCGGTCGGTCACCCATCTGAAACTACTCCAAGCTGAGCACGCTTAACTTTGGAGTTACGTCGAATGGGATCCCGGAAAAGAAGGAATTCCTTATTGATATGAGTAGTCTATCATCCCTAATAAGCCAGGCTATTACACCAAGCATATCATTAGGGACCCACTCGAACGCCTTCATTCAAAGTTGTCAACAGGGGGCAACTCAGATGTTCATGAGGCGCCAGTCGACAAAACTGCTGCTGCACCGTCAACTGTTCCCACTAACTCTGACGCAAGTGGCCGACCATCTCCGCCGGTTGCAGATGTGCAGGCTAGAACTACAGGCATCCGTACATCGGGGAGTGACGAGTCGGTATCTGCCAGCACCGCTGAAATATTGCCCACTCTTCTGGCAATGAAGGATACTGCTGTGAGCCATGCCACCCCATCAGCAAGCGTTGAAGTGGACGCTCCCGAGACCAACCTAAGCAAGGAAGATTCCGCTCATCTGACACTGATTCCAAGCGCGCACGTGGTGGCACTCCTGTGTCCATGACAGAAGTGGCTGAGGTGGCAGTTCATAATGATATGCCATCTACAGGTGAGAGTCTTGGCACAACAGATCCAGCTCCTGTCGGTGCAGATACTACTAAGGCGACTGTTTCGTGTGCTGGTCTTCCACCTAGGCGTCTTAGCCCCCGCAAGCAATCAACAGACATACCCAACGCACCAGTCGTAGCTAGGAGCAGCAGAGATGAGTCTGGTTATGTTCCTGCGTCCACACTGTTCCCGCCACCTGTCCAAAGCAATGTTATGGAGAAACCGGAAGACCGGAGCACAACTGATGCAGGTGTCAAGCCGGGCACAAGTGACGCAGTGAGCGTCGAGCGGATCGCGCCTTTACCCGATGGAAATCCCGGCTTAAATCTGCGCACTTCCAGGCTCCCAGTCAATGTTGGTGTCCCCTATAGCCCAAACAAGAAGATTGTCAAGAAAGTTGTGGCCGATAGCGCTGACAACACGCCCCGCCCTACAAACAAGCCCGACGATTCTGCAGCAGCAGATTCAGATATGTTTGTTAATCTTTCACCCTTGGATTCTGCCCTGCAAGTTGTTCGCGGTCCAGCCAGTAGGCATGAGAGGCACCCAATGGCCTTCACCCCACCAAGCTTCAGCCTTGGCATCAGTCAAGATCAACCAGTGGTGCCAGATCCTATGCCAGTTACCTTTGCTTTCCCGGGAGGCATGCCCGCAATGATGGCGCAGCCAATGGTCGAGGGCAGGAAGGCTGTCATGTTCGCAGAGCCGATCGTCCAAGGTACATTTCTTATGTTCTTAACATTTTCTTGTATACATCTGTGTAGTCTGACTTTTATCCCAAGCATTTTTTTTGGGGTTCTCACTTGTGATGGCAACTGTTATGTGATGACATGGCAACTAGATTTGCTGCACCATGTTACCTACATTTTTTTTGTTGCCATGCTCCATTTTACATTCGGCAATCACATGGCAACTGTAGTTGCTGTCACATGGCAACTACAGTGCACTACACATGGCAACTGGATTTGCTGCACCATGTTACCTCTATTTTTGTTTCCATGCTGCATTTTCCATTCGGCAACCACATGGCAACTGGAGTTGACACAACATGGCAACTATAGTTCTTTGTCACATAACAACTTCTGATTACTACACATGGCAACTGGATTTGCCTCCACATGGCAACTCCCTACTTTTTGTACCTACATTTCACATCATGCACCCTATCTTTTCACATTCCATTTGTTTTGTTTTCCAGGTATCCTAACCCACTTTTTGATCCTTGCAGGCACCCTTGAGGAGATTTCACCGTCACTTGATGAAGCTTACCGCAGGATCGAGGAGGCAGCATTGAAGAGGAGGTCCTCACGAGGTCAGGGGCAATCAAGTTCCAATGCGCCTGCAGATACGGTACCTGAGGATACCATTAGGAGTGCCACCCCTGATTCTGTGAGGCAGTAGAGGGTAGTTCACCCACCTCCCGTGGAAGACTACGAGCCCGAAGTCAGGGCCACAAAGGAGCAGACCCAGCTGTATGATATTGTCAAGCAACTTGGAAATGCGAGGGCCAGCAGCAAGCACATGAAGGAGCTGAAAGCGTAATGACCACATTTTGCTTTGCTCTTTCTACCATTCATATTTTTTTCTACTTGCTAGATATGATCCGCTTACGTTTTAGTTCTTCCTTTTTTACTTAGTAGACATGATTCTTTCATGTTATATCATTTTCATACAGCTCATGTTTGGACAGAACCAAGGTCATTCAATGCGAAGCGACGTACGTCGACCTGGGTGATCTTGCCGAGTCCGTGAGGCCACTCGGTAAAATGTGGACGAACGTAGTTGCATGTGGGATTGACTACATCAACAAGCATATGGACATGTCTCCCGACAAAACAATCATGCATTACAGTGTGACATGCAAAATATGGGATGGTGACTTCCACCACAAAATCTTGAGGAAGAATTTTGCTGCACACGGTGAATTCATGCTCACAGTGCAGAAATGTGTGAGTACTGCCTGTTGGAAATATGCCCTAGAGGCAATAATAAAATGGTTATTATTATATTTCTATGTTCATGATAATTGTCTATTGTTCATGCTATAATTGTATTATCCGGAAATCGTAATACATGTGTGAATACATAGACAATAACAAGTCCCTAGTGAGCCTCTAGTTGACTAGCTCGTTGATCAACAGATAGTCATGGTTTCCTGACTATGGACATTGGATGTCATTGATAACGGGATCACATCATTAGGAGAATGATGTGATGGACAAGACCCAATCCTAAGCATAGCACAAAGATCATATAGTTCGTTTCACTAGAGCTTTTCCAAATGTCAAGTATCATTTCCTTACACCATGAGATTGTGCAACTCCTGGATACCGTAGGAGTGCTTTGGGTGTGCCAAATGTCACAGAGTAACTAGGTGACTATAAAGGTGCATTACGGGTATCTCCGAAAGTGTCTGTTGGGTTGGCACGAATCGAGACTGGGATTTGTCACTCCGTATGACGGAGAGGTATCTCTGGCCCACTCGGTAATGCATCATCATAATGAGCTCAATGTGACCAAGTGTGCAGTCACGGGATCATGCATTACGGATGCGAGTAAAGTGACTTGCGATAACGAGATTAAGCGAGGTATTGGGATACCGACGATCGAATCTTGGGCAAGTAACATACCGATTGACAAAGGAATTGTATCACGGGATTGATTGAATCCTCGACATCGTGGTTCATCCGATGAGATCATCGAGAACATGTAGGAGCCAACATGGGTATCCAGATCCGCTGTTGGTTATTGACGGAGAGGCGTCTCGGTCATGTCGCATGTCTCCGAACCCGTAGGGTCTACACATAAGGTTCGGTGGCGCTAGGGTTGAAGAGATATTAGTATCAGATAACCGAAAGTTGTTGGAGTCCGGATGAGATCCCGGACATCACGAGGAGTCCGGAATGGTCCGGAGGTAAAGATTCATATATAGGAAGTCAAGTTTGACCATCGGGAAAGTTTCGGGGTCACGGTATTGTCTGGGACCACCGAAGGGTCTCGAGGTCCATCGGGTGGGGCCACCTATCCCGGAGGGCCCCATGGGCTGAAGTAGGGAGGGGAACCAGCCCCTGGTGGGCTAGTGCGCCCCCTAGGGCCTCCCCCTGCGCCTAGGGCAGGAAACCCTAGGGGTGGGGGCGCCCCTGCTGGCTTGGGGGGCAAGCCACCCCCTTGCCCGCCGCCCCCCCCCCCTTGGAGATCCCATCTCCTTGGGCTGGCCCCCAGGAGGCGTATATAAAGAAGGGGGAGGGCAGCCGCACCCCAAGTTTCTGGCGCCTCCCTCTCCCCTGCTACACCTCTCCCTCTCGCAAGTGCTTGGCGAAGCCCTGCCGAGATCGCTGGTGCATCCACCACCAGGCCGTCGTGCTGCTGGATCTTCATCAACCTCTCCCTCCCCCTTGCTGGATCAAGAAGGAGGAGACGTATTCCCGACCGTACGTGTGTTGAACGCGGAGGTGCCGTCCGTTCGGCGCTAGGATCTCCGGTGATTTGGATTACGACGAGTACGACTCCCTCAACCCCATTCTCTTGAACGCTTCCGCACGCGATTTACAAGGGTATGTAGATGCACTCCTCTCTCTCATTGCTAGATGACTCCATAGATTGATCTTGGTGAACGTAGGAAAAAATTTATTTTATGCAACGTTCCCCAACAGTGGCATCATGAGCTAGGTCTATGCGTAGTTACTATGCACGAGTAGAACACAAAGCAGTTGTGGGCATAGATGTTGTCAATTTTCTTGCCACTACTAGTCTTATCTTGCTTCGGCGGCATCGTGGGATGAAGAGGCCCGGATCGACCTTACGTCTGCGGTTCGTGAGACAGGTTCCACCGAATCGACATGCACTAGTTGCATAAGGTGGCTAGCGGGTGTCTGTCTCTCCCACTTTAGTTGGAGCGGATTTGATGAAAAGGGTCCTTATGAAGGGTAAATAGAAATTGGCATATCACGTTGTGGTTTTACGTAGGTAAGAAACATTCTTGCTAGAAACCTATAGAAGCCACGTAAGAAACTTGCAACAACAATTAGAGGACGTCTAACTTGTTTTTGCAGCAAGTGTTTTGTGATGTGATATGGCCAAAGGATGTGATTAATGATATATGTGATGTATGAGATGATTATGTTCTTGTAATAGGAATCACGACTTGCATGTCGATGAGTATGACAACCGGCAGGAGCCATAGGAGTTGTCTTTATTTTTTGTATGACCTGCGTGTCATTGAAGAACGCCATGTAAATTACTTTACTTTATTGCTAAACGTGTTAGCCATAGAAGTAGAAGTAGTCGTTGGCGTGACAACTTCATGAAGACACAATGATGGAGGTCATGATGATGGAGATCATGGTGTCATGCCGGTGACGATGATGATCATGGCGCCCCAAAGATGGAGATCAAAGGAGCAATATGATATTGGCCATATCATGTCACTATTTGATTGCATGTGATGTTTATCATGTTTTACTTCTTATTTGCTTAGAACGATGGTAGTAAATAAGATGATCCCTTATGATAATTTCAAGAAAGTGTTCCCCCTAACTGTGCACCATTGCGAAGGTTCGTTGTTTCGAAGCACCACGTGATGATCGGGTGTGATAGATTCTAACGTTCGAATACAACGGGTGTAAGGCAGATTTACACACGCAATACACTTAGGTTGACTTGACGAGCCTAGCATGTACAGACATGGCCTCGGAACATGGAAGACCGAAAGGTCGAGCATGAGTCGTATAGAAGATACGATCAACATGAAGATGTTCACCGATGATGACTAGTCCGTCTCACGTGATGATAGGACACGACCTAGTTGACTCGGATCATGTTTCACTTAGATGACTAGAGGGATGTCTGTCTAAGTGGGAGTTCATTGAATAATTTGATTAGATGAACTTAATTATCATGAACTTAGTCTAAAATCTTTACACTGTGCCTTGTAGATCAAATGGCCCACACTAATGTTGCCCTCAACTTCAACGCGTTCCTAGAGAAAACCAAGCTGAAAGATGATGGCAGCAACTATCTGATGGGTCCGGAACACGAGATCATCCTCATAGCTGCCAAGAAAGATTATGTCCTAGAAGCGCCGCTAGGTGAAGCACCAAACCCGAGAGAACCAAGGCGTTATGAGCGCTTGGCGGTCTTGTCTTGATGATTACTCCATCGTTCGGTCGGCATGCTTTACAGCTTAGAACCGGGCTCCAAAAGCGTTTTGAGCAACACGGAGCATATGAGATGTTGAAGAGCTGAAAATGGTTTTCCAAGCTCATGCCCGGTCGAGAGATATGAAGTCTCCGACAAGTTCTTCAGTTGTAAGATGGAGGAAAATAGTTACATCGGTGAGCACATACTCAAGATGTGCAGGTTGCACAACCGCTTGACTCACCGGGAGTTAATCTCCGGATGATGCGGTCATTGATGAGAATCCTTGATCGCTTCCACCGAGCTACAAGAGCTTTGTGATGAACTTCAATATGCGAGGATGGAAAAGACCATTCTGAGGTATATTCAATGCTGAAATCAGCGAAGGTAGAGATCAAAAGGAACATCAAGTGTTGATGGTTAATAAAACCACTAAGTTCAAGAAGGGCAAGGGTAAGAAGAACTTCAAGAAGGACGGCAAGGAGTTGCGCGCCCGTAAGCCGATTGCGGGAAGAAGTCAAAGAATGGACCCAAGCACGAGACCGAGTGCTTTTATTGCAAGGAAGTGGTCCTTTGGAAGTCGGAACAGCCCCAAGTACTTAGCGGACAAGAAGGCGGCAACACCAAAGGTATATGTGATATACATGTTATTGATGTGTACCTTACCAGCACTCGTAGTAGCTCCTGGGTATTTGATACCGGTGCGGTTGCTCATATTTGTAACTCAAAGCAGGAGCTGCAGAATAAGCGGAGACTGGCGAAGGATGAGGTGACGATGCGCATCGGGAATGGTTCCAAGGTCGATGTGATCGCCATCGGCACGCTACCTCTGCATTTACCTACGGGATTAGTTTTAAACATGAATAATTGTTATTTAGTGCCAGCTTTGAGCATGAACATTGTATATGGATCTCGTTTAATGTGAGATGGCTACTCATTTAAATCCGAGAATAATGGTTGTTCTATTTATATGAGAGATATGTTTTATGGTCATGCCCCATTGGTCAATGGTTTATTCTTAATGAATCTCGAACGTGATGTTACACATATTCATAGTGTGAATACCGAAAGATGTAAAGTTGATAACGATAGTTCCACATACTTGTGGCACCGCCGCCTTGGTCACATTGGTGTCAAGCGCATGAAGAAGCTCCATGCTGATGGACTTTTAGGGTCTCTAGATTATAAATCGTTTGACACATGCGAACCATGTCTCATGGGAAAAATGACCAAGGCTCCGTTCTCCGGAACAATGGAGAGAGCAACCAACTTATTGGAAATCATACATACTGATGTGTGCAGTCCAATGAGCGTTGAGGCTCACGGAGGATATCATTATGTTCTCACTCTCACTGATGACTTGAGTAGATATGGGTATGTCTACTTGATGAAACACAAGTCTGAGACCTTTGAAAAGTTCAAGGAATTTCAGAATGAGGTAGAGAATCAACGTGATCGAAAGATAAAGTTCTTACGATCAGATCATGGGGGAGAATATTTAAGTCACAAATTTGGTACGCACTTAAGGAAATGTGGAATCGTTTCACAACTCACGCCGCTGGAACACCTCGGTAGAACGGTGTGTCCGAGCGTCGTGTCGCACTCTATTGGATATGGTGCGATCTATGATGTCACTTACCGATTTACCGCTATCATTTTAGGGATACGCTCTAGAGACAGCTACATTCACTTTAAATAGGGCACCGTCTAAATCCGTTGAGACGACACCGTATGAATTATGGTTTGGGAAGAAACCTAAGCTGTTGTTTCTAAAAGTTTGGGGATGCGATGCTTATGTCAAGAGACTTCAACCTGAAAAGCTCAAACCCAAGTCGGAAAAATGCGTCTTCATAGGATACCCTAAGGAAAGGATTGGGTATACCTTCTACTTAAGATCCGAGGGCAAGATCTTTGTTGCCAAGAACGGGTCCTTTCTGGAGAAAGAGTTTCTCTCGAAAGAAGTAAGTGGGAGGAAAGTGGAACTTGATGAAGTACTACCTCTTGAACCGGTAAGTAGCGCATCTCAGGAAGATGTTCCTGTGGTGCCTGCACCAACTAGAGAGGAAATTAATGATGATGATCAAGGTACTTCGGATCAAGTCACTACTGAACTTCGTAGGTCCACGAGGACACGTTCCACACCAGAGTGGTATGGCAACCCTGTCCTGGAAATCATGTTGTTAGACAACGGTGAACCTTCAAACTATGAAGCAATGGCGGGCCCAGATTCCAACAAATGGCTTGAAGCCATGCAATCCGAGATAGGATCCATGTATGAAAGCAAAATATGGACTTTGACAGACTTGCCCGATGATCGGCGAGCAATATAAAACAAATGGATCTTTAAGAAGAAGACGGACGCGGATGGTAATGTTACCATATATAAAGCTCGACTTGTCGCTAAGGGTTATCGACAAGTTCAAGGGGTTGACTACTATGAGACTTTCTCACCCGTAGCGAAGCTGAAGTCCGTCTGAATCATGTTAGCAATTGTCGCATACTATGATTATGAGATATGGCAAATGGACGTCAAAACGGCATTCCTTAACAGCCATCTTAAGGAAGAAATGTATATGATGCAGCCGGAAGATTTTGTCGATCCTAAGAATGCTAACATGGTATGCAAGCTCCAGCGCTCCATCTATGGGCTGGTGCAAGCATCTAGGAGTTGGAACATTCGCTTTAATGAAATGATCAAAGCGTTTGGGTTTATGCAGACTTATGGAGAAGCCTGCGTTTACAAGAAAGTGAGTGGGAGCTCTGTAGCATTTCTCATATTATATGTGGATGACATACTTTTGATGGGAAATGATATAGAACTTTTGGATAGCATTAAGGCCTACTTGAATAAGTGTTTTTCAATGAAGGACCTTGGAGAAGCTGCTTACATATTAGGCATCAAGATCTATAGAGATAGATCGAGACACCTCATAGGTCTTTCACAAAGCACATACCTCGATAAGATATTGAAGAAGTTCAATATGGATCAGTCCAAGAATGGGTTCTTGCCTGTGTTGCAAGGTGTGAAATTGAGCTCGGCTCAATGCCCGACCACGGCAGAAGATAGAGAAAAGCTGAGTGTCGTCCCCTATGCCTCAGCCATAGGGTCTATCATGTATGCCATGACATGTACCAGACCTGATATAAACCTTGCCGTAAGTTTGGTAGGAAGGTACCAAAGTAATCCCGCATGGAACACCGGACGCGGTCAAGAACATCCTTAAGTACACGAAAAGGACTAAGGATATGTTTCTCGATATCTGGAGGTGACGAAGAGCTCGTCGTAAAGGGTTACATCGGCGCTAGCTTTGACACATCTGGATGACTCAAAGTCACAAACCGGATCGTGTATATTTTGAATGGTGGGGCGATGGTAGTGCGATTGCAAGCGAGCGTCGTGGCGGGATCTACATGTGAAGCGGAGTACATGGCAGCCTCGGAGGCAACGCATGAAGCTATCTGGGTGAAGGAGTTCATCACCGACCTAGGAGTCATACCCAATGCGTCGGGGCCGATCACACTCTTCGTGACAACACCGGAGCTATTGCACTTGCCAAGGAGCCTGGTTTCACAAGAAGACCGAGCACATCAAGCGTTGCTTCAACTCCATTCGTGAAAATGTTCAATATGGAGATATAGATATTTGTAAAGTACATACGGACTGAATGTAGCAGATCCGTTGACTAAACCTCTCCTATGACAAAACATGATCAACACCGAGCATAATGGGTGTTCGATACATCACAATGTAACTAGATTATTGACTCTAGTGCAAGTGGGAGATGTTGGAAATATGCCCTAGAGGCAATAATAAAATGGTTATTATTATATTTCTTTGTTCATGATAATTGTCTATTGTTCATGCTATAATTGTATTATCCGGAAATCGTAATACATGTGTGAATACATAGACCACAACAAGTCCCTAGTGAGCCTCTAGTTGACTAGCTCGTTGATCAACAGATAGTCATGGTTTCTTGACTATGGACATTGGATGTCATTGATAACGGGATCACATCATTAGGAGAATGATGTGATGGACAAGACCCAATCCTAAGCATAGCACAAAGATCGTATAGTTCGTTTCGCTAGAGCTTTTTCAAATGTCAAGTATCATTACCTTAGACCATGAGATTGTGCAACTCCCGGATGCCGTAGGAGTGCTTTGGGTGTGCCAAATGTCGCAACGTAACTGGGTGACTATAAAGGTGCATTACGGGTATCTCCGAAAGTGTCTGTTGTGTTGGCACGAATCGAGACTGGGATTTGTCACTCCGTATGACGGAGAGGTATCTCTGGGCCCACTCGGTAATGCATCATCATAATGAGCTCAATGTGACCAAGTGTGCGTCACGGGATCATGCATTACTGATGCAGTAAAGTGACTTGCGGTAACTTGATTAAGCGAGGTATTGGGATACCGACGATCGAATCTCGGGCAAGTAACGTACCGATTGACAAAGGGAATTGTATACGGGATTGATTGAATCCTCGACATCGTGGTTCATCCGATGAGATCATCGAGGAGCATGTGGGAGCCAACATGGGTATACAGATCCCGTTGTTGGTTATTGACCAGAGAGGTGTCTCGGTCATGTCTGCATGTCTCCTGAACCCGTAGGGTCTACACACTTAAGGTTTGATGACGCTAGGGTTGAAGAGATATTAGTATGCAGTAACCCAAAAGTTGTTCGGAGTCCCGGATGAGATCACGTACATCACGAGGAGTTCCGGAATGGTCCGAGGGTAAAGATTCATATATAGTAAGTCAAGTTTCGGCCATCGGGAAAGTTTCGGGGGTCACCGGTATTGTACCGGGACCACCGGAAGGGTCTCGGGGGTCCATCGGGTGAGGACACCTATACCGAAGGGCCCCATGGGCTGAAGTGGGGACAGGAACCAGCCCTGGTGGGCTGGTGCACCCCCCTAGGGCCTCCCTCTGCGCCTAGGGAAGGAAACCCTAGGGGTGGGGGCTCCCCTGCTGGCTTGGGGGGCAAGCCACCCCCTTGGCCCCCCCCCCTTAGAGATCCCATCTCCTAGGGCCGGCGCGCCCCCCCAGGGGGGCTATATAAAGAGGGGGGAGGGTGGGCAGTCGCACCCCAAGTCTCTGGCGCCTCCCTCTCCCCTGCTACACCTCTCCCTCTCGCAAGCGCTTGGCGAAGCCCTACCGAGATCGCTGCTGCATCCACCACCACGCCGTCGTGCTGCTGGATCTTCATCAACCTCTCCCTCCCCCTTGCTGGATCAAGAAGGAGGAGACGTATTCCTGACCGTATGTGTGTTGAACGCGGAGGTTCCGTTCGTTCGGCGCTAGGATCTCCGGTGATTTGGATCACGACGAGTATGACTCCCTCAACCCCGTTCTCTTGAACGCTTCCGCACGTGATCTACAAGGGTATGTAGATACACTCCTCTCTCTCATTGCTAGATGACTCCATAGATTGATCTTGGTGAACGTAGGAAAAAATTTATTTTATGCAACGTTCCCCAACACTGCTCCCCTGTTTGCACTTTTTTTCCATGGTATGTTTTTTTTTCAGTAGCTGTAATCTGTTTATGTGGCAGATGTTTCATGTGGAAACAGCTGCCATGTAAACTGACTTTTTGATCTGCATCCCCGTGCAAACTATGTGGCAACTTCAAAGTAAAATACAGGGCAACTTTGTACATACATGGACGGCAACTTTCTTTTAACTAATCACTATAACTAAACATCCTATGTGATTCTACTTTTATTTGTCCCCTTGCTGTTCTTCATGTGAACTCTGCTTCTCAATTCCTTCATTTTACTTGCAGGTCCTGTTCCCCATATTCCAGGAGCTTGCACCACATGACCAACACGACAAGTGTGGTCACCACTACGCGATCTGCCTTGACCTGAAGAACCAACGCTTTGAGGTGCTTGATTCAATGCGTTCGGCAGCTGATGCAGACCTTACTACGCATGCTGAATTCTTCATCAACAACCTCAAAGAGACATGGAACCGTCACTACGAAAACTCAAAGGTCCAGATAAGCCACTTTCCAATTGAGTATGTGGCAACTACGAAGCAGGGGAACACGTAATTTCCTACCTCTTTCTTCATGTGCCCTTTTACACCAATTCCACCCCTCTTTTTGTTAAATCTGAATTGAAGTTTATCATTACTATCTCTGTCCTTTTTGCGAGTTCACCTGATTCTTTTTCTTGTGCAAGACAGACTGTGGCTTTCACACGCTGGAATACCTTGCAAAGTGGGAAGGCAGACTGGTTCCTGTCGTCACAGCTGCAACCGTCGTTGAGCTCCGGAAAATTTACACATGGAACTGGTTGACAAATGAAGATTTCAACAAGCAGTCCGGAGCACGTGAGTTCGTAGAGGAAGCTGTGAAGAAAGTCATCAAGAAGTACAAGTGATCATGTGGCGCTCCATACCCAACGCCTACCTTACATTCTGTTGCCGAGGAATGTAAGGTACTGTCTTTTGTTCTTGTCCAAAACTATGTCCGTGTGCTATGTTATGACTGCAACCCCGCGTAGCCTAGTATGTAGTGGTTGTGTGTGACCGACATTTGAATATTTTCTGTAATATATGTGTGGGTGTGAACCTATTTAGGCGTGACAGCAGATACATTTTATGTTTATCATTATTATTATGGTTTCATCGTTTGTAGCACCAGTTTGATGTTTCGAATGCGTCTACGATGTTTTTAAAACATGGCAAATGTAGTTCATCAGACATGGTTAGTGAAAGTCATCGTTGTTTTTCGTTTGGCTGATTTGCTTCTTCTTTTTCGTCGCTAGCTGCACCGGCTAGCATGGTAGTTTGTTCATGTAGCCGTAACCTTTCCTGTGGTTGATGCACGTTACGCTTTTTTCAACTCGTTTCTGATAAATTGCACACAACACTCTATGTGTGACTGAACTGCGTCCAATTAACACGGAAATATATGCGATGCAGAGTCATTACAAATAACATGGCATATTTCAGTACAGCTAACATGGCAGTTTCAGTACAAACAACACAGGAGATTCAGCATAAACAACATGGCAGATCCGTATACTTAACATGGCAGATCCAGTATAATTAACATGGAAGATCGAGTACAATTAACATGGCAGATCAAGTATAAAATATCATGGCATATTTTAGTATAAAATAGCATGGCAGATTAACTACACATAACATGGCAGATTAAGTACACATAACATGGCAACTGCAGTTATCTATTCAATGCAGTTTCCTTCAACTTCTGATGCCCCTCAAGAGTCATTCTCCCATTTTAAATAAATTTTGGAACATCTAGATTACAAAATAAAATGTCACCAAGGACCATGTCACAGTGCCCCAATGTTGATTACGGATTGCCCGTCCCTTTCTTTGTTTTCTTGTGTTTTGCTTGAATCTCCAATCCTGATTTGTATCTTATCTCTTTTGGACGCCCTTTTGTGATGGAACGGGGCGGGTTCCTGACCTGGGTTTGTGTGCTTGCTGTTCCAGATCCTATCTCCGAGTTTTCAGATGATGGCCCCGTGGACGAAGGCACACTTGATGTGCGGGGGAACCTATGTAAGGCTTCCTCAGCTTTCCTCTTCTTGATCTCATCAAGCTCTCTTTTCAGGGCCTTCCTGTGTTTTTCTGCGACTCTCGCTGTCTCATCACTCTTGCACGCTTCATCAATTAGCTCAGCATAATTCTTTGTCAACACAACGTGCCTCACGGCTTCCATGGTTGACTCCGGTCTCTCGTCATGCACAGCCAGAACTGCGTTTGTTGTCTGCAGCGCCAATGCGTCGTCAGCGTCCCAAGTCCATCACCGCCTTATGAAATGGCAGGGCATCCGTGTCACAGCGTTCATGTCCATTACTTTTAGTATGTGACAGCACACAATGCCGTCCCGTTCAAACTTGCAGCATTGGTAGTAGTATTCGCCTTGGCCTATCGAGGCTTTCACGAAGTAGTTCCTTCCTTTGTCCGGGTCTTCAGGTTCTGAATCTGACATGCCCAAAATAGAACACACCTTGAATGTATGTTCGTCCACCTGGAAAGCCGTGAACATGCTGGCACGCTTTATTTCTTCCTGGAATCTGCAAGTTTTTGTGTGTTTTCTGTTAAACTATCGTGCGCTCTTTTTTGTAGCACCTTATGTTGTCATGGAAATAGAAATACATTTTGTTTGAACATGGCAAATATAGTACATTGAACATGGTAAATATAGTACATAAGACATGGCAACTGTAGTACATTAGACATGGCAACTGTAGTACATTAGACATGGCAACTGTAGTACATTAGACATGGCAAATGCATATCATTTTCAACTGGCCATTGTCATTTCAGTACCAACATTTCCAATGGAAGCACAGTGCATAAAACATGGCAACTGCATTTTATTAAACATGGCAACTAAAGTTGAGTAAGCATGGCAATTGCATTTCAACAAATATGGCAGTTGCATTTCAGTAAACATGGCAATTGCATTTCAGCAAATATGGCAACAACATAACATTTTCAATTGACATTAGCATTTGCATACCAACATGCCTAATGGAAGTACAGTGCATTAAACATGGCAGTTGCATTTCATTGAACATGGCAACTGCATGTGAGTAAGCATGGCAAACAGTATTTTCATTGAACATGGCAACTGCAGCTGAGTAAGCATAGCAAACAGTATTTCATTAAACATGGCAAACACATATCATGGCAACTACATTGCATTCTATATGGCACCTACTGCCTTCGTGCTTTGTGCAAATAAGACTGTAACGCAACTGACTTACTTGTTAAAATCTTGTTGGTGTATATCTTGCTCATTTGCCTCTCCATCGGTAAATACGTTATCAATTTTGGCTGCTTTAGCACGGTGTTCACTTCTTGCTGTAGCTCAGATCCCAGTATTTTTTGTTGCAAAGCTGTGTACTGCTTGGCAAACTGTAGCAATGAGTTGCCAGGGCTCACGTACCGCTTCAAAATAGCATTGAACCCCCTCGCTGCGCTGCGTAGTCTGCAGAAACAGGAAGAAGCACTGCATGAAGTAGGCCGGCACCCAGTACATTCGCTTCTCCCACAGGCTAGCAAGAGTCTCGTTGCCTTCGACTTGATATGTTTCAATCATGGCCATCCAGCTCCTTTCAAACTCCTCCACCGTCAAGCTATGGTCCACGCACAGCTCGAATGCCTTGTGCAGCTCTGGATGGTCAACAAAGAACGGTCCTAGCGTCTCCTCAGCCTTCTTTATAATGTGCCACCTGTAGTGCCTGTGCACTGCCAACGGAAAGACCTCCTCTATGCCTGCACGCATGCTAAAATCCTGGTCTGTTATTATGTTCATCGGAGCAAGTCCATCAATGCACTCCAAGAAGGTCTTAAATAGCCAAACGTACCCATCCGTGTCTTCGTTCCGAACGAGCCCGCATCCGAACTGCAACGGCTGATTGTGGTTATTTATTCCTATGAATGGAGCGCATGGCATCTTGTACATATTAGTGAGATACGTCGCGTCGAATGAAATGCAATCTTGGAAATGTTTGTAGGCTCTTCTTGCAGCACCATCCACCCAATACATGTTCCTGACACGGTCCTCATCGTCCAACATTATCCTGTAGAAGAAATCTGGATCTTCCTTCGCTTTCTCATCGAAGTAGGCCATTGTGGCCTCTATGTCAGCCAACTTGCTCTCTCTACGGTACTTTGCCTTTAGGTTTGTGACGTCAGCTGGTATGTAGGGCATGCTACTCAGAGTCCCATTTTTGCTGTGGATGAGTGATAGTATCTGGACCATTCTTGATGGACCAACGTTACAATCATGTAGCAGCTTTATGAATTTCCTTTTGAGGAGGGTGAATCCTCTGTGGGCGGTCAAAAATTTTACCAGGTCAAACTTCTTTATGAGTTTGTGGTTGTGCTCGTCAAAATATCCAGTGACCACATACTGTGTTCCATCTACGTTTAGCTTACACCGGACAGGGCATTCCATCTTGAGAATGATACCTCTCTTTCGTTCCAGAACGACAGGCGCAACACCTTTCCGCTTCTTGTTCCTTCGTTCCTTGTGGCACCTCATCTCACCTCTGTTGTACTCGTTAGTTTTCTTAATTTTCCTATGGTATTCGGTGTTGACCGCAAACCCATGGAACTTTGCATATGTCTGGTAGAATTCCTTTGCTTCTACGAACGATTCACATCTCTGCCCAACGAACGGCGGTTGAGGTACCACGATCTCTGATTGCCCATCATCTTCATCCCCTTGTGCTTCATCATCGGTTTCATCATTCACTTCAGTATCGGCGGTAGTTTCATCTACTTGAGTGTGGCCAGTGCTTGTGTTCAAAGGGGTGCATGTCGGCATTGCTGGAATGATTGCCATTTTCGACTCTGACTCGGCATTGTTTGCGGCATGATTGTCGGCTGGCTGGTGGAACGCATCTTCCGTGCGCTCAGAGCTCCCCGCAGTAGATGTCCCCGCGCCGCTGTTCACTATAGTTGTAGGCCCTGTAATAGAAAAAAACGAGCATAAGATTTTGCTTGAATAACATGTTTATCGTAATGGATCACATCAACTTCAAGTGATTTGGCATGACATCATTCAAACAGCAAGCCGTGAGTCTGCGTGTGGACATGCATGGCAACTGTAGTTGTCCAGTCATGGCAGCTACAGTCCAACAAACATGGCAACTATTGTTTGCCAATGCATGACAACCAGCTTCTTTTTAGTACGAAAACTTGGATTCTATATGCATGGCAGCTGCAGTTCTGCATACATGGCAAATACTGCTACCAATACATGGCAACCAGTGTGTTCTAGCATCAAAACTTTTCATTCTAGGCTTGAGCTCACTAGGCAAATGCAATCAACCATTAGTGCTGCACACATGCTTTTAGCAGTTGGCAAATTTCCGAAGACAATATATGACTCATTGCACACAGCCACTTGTTAGCGTTTTATGCTTGATTTTGTCCACCATCACTGCTACAAATCTTCTTTTTCGTCACGAGCTATTTGCCACAAAAACAAATGTAGTGCTCTTTTGTGGTTCAATTTTTTCCTTACCTTGTTGTGCTGCATGTGCCCATCTTGTGTGGTCTGTCACACCAAATTGACGTGCTCTATCTACAATCTGTGAAGCTTGCCACAAGACGTTTGCTGGGGTACCACCACCGTAATAACCTGTAAGCATCGTAGTAGTTGGTCAATACATGGCAACTGCAGTTTGTGCTGGCATGGCAACTGCAGTTATCCTGGCATGGCAACTGCAGTTGTTCCTCCATGGCAACTACAGTTGTCCAGGGAGGGCAACAACAGTTGTCCAGGGATGACAACTGCAGTTATTTATTCATGGCAATTGCGGTTGTCCAGTCATGGCAACTGCAATTGTCAACTATGCTCCTTCTGCTAATTCACCGTCCATAACTTCACTTTTTATGGACTCACCTGTGTATAACGTCGATGGTAGATACATGGGTGTTGCCTGATGCCACGTGATGCATGAAGGCTCTGCATTTTTTTTCGACATAACTCGTGAGTCTTTTGCCAACCTTTGCAAGTTTATTTTTCATGTCCAGACCAGTATGTGTTCTTTTTCGTATGCGTTACCTTGATTAGCCACATTAGCTAGTTGAAGTTGGCTGCCTGTACATTTGTCAGTGTTAGTGCCCTGTGACTAAACTTGCCACGAAGCCCCCCGGAGTGTGTTTTGGTCATAAGAACCTGGGAAAAAATGACAGTGTAGGACACAAGTAGAATGTCATCTTCATCGTCGCGAACATGGCAAATGTTATTTTCTTTGTTATCACACATCATATCAACGCCTGCGTACTGTTCTAGTAGTGGCGACAACGGCCTGCGAAAATGAGTTGATCAGACTACGATGCATCCCAAGGGGCGTTTACGCCTTTGAGAACCCCAAGTATCGGCGCCATCTTCGTGATTCATTCTTTCCGCGTCTCGTTTCTGCCAATGTGTTCTCAATCACTACATGAACAAGAATGCATCAACAATCCACAAAAAATGTATTCTTCTGTTGCTTGCATGTAGAAGATAACACGTCAGTGTTATCACATTTTCATGCGTTGGCAATCAACACATCACGGCAAGTAGGACATGCACATCCACTCTCTTTTTCTAAAATCTGGGTGCTAGCTATCTGTTCGATTCGATGGCAACAACCACTACAGTAGGATGGCAAGCAACAGGTTAACATGGTGGCAGTTAACGACAATGAAAGGTGGCAACTGACGTTAGACACAAGTGGCAATTAATTTTTCCCACCCCCTTTATTCCAAATTTGTCATTTCTCTCCCTTCTTTAGGGATTCCTACTCATCCATTTCATTACCTACTACTTGCGTCTAGCGAACTAGGAACTTAAGCTAATCTCAAACATAGTACATGGAAGATCTGGTGTATTCTTCTTGGCAAATGCAAAGATACACAGAACCTAGTAGTGTTTTATCCCTATAGCGTGGATCCAGTCGCCACCTTCATCGGTAAGTTTGTAATTTTCTGCCCAAAAGAAGGATGAGAAGCAGTATGAGATCGGGAGCTGTCACCTGCTTTTAGCTGATCGTCTTTGGAGGGCAGGGTTGGAGTGGGGGGCGGGGGTGGGGGAGGGTTGGGGTGTGGTTTGCGGTGGGAAGGCCATATGGATCTGCTCTGGTTTCCATGGCAACCAGAGAAGACCGGTGATGGAGGTAGGGGTTCGAGAGATGGGAGACGATGGCGGCAGTCGGGAGTGGGGATCGATCAGAGGCCGGGAACGGCTGGGTCGTGCGAGCAGCGGGGTCGTCTGGCCCGGACGGTGTCGTGCGGGCGGGGTTGCCACAACCCGAGCGTCTGGTTGTGCCTTCTTGGCGCGGGACGCGATCGTCTTGGCGGGTTCCTGTACATGCCACACGAGGCGTGCGGGCGGGTTCCTGTCCATGCGACACGTGTGGCAGTTATCGGGACCCTTTGGATTTTTTGTTTTTAAAATGTTTTATCTCTTAAATGAAAATTCCGATTGAAGATCTGTTTTCACCATTAAATCCCTCGCGACGAGATCTTCGAAACTAGATCTCATATCAATATATTTCGACGATTTTTTTTCTTTTGTTAAAAGTTGATGTGTCTATTGCACATGAATTGCCATAATATGTTTCAGCTATTTTCTTCTACATCTAAAAGTAAAAAAAAAAATTGCGGGTGATCTAAAAGTAAATTTTGACATATTATAAAACGGGGAATTAAGAAGCTAGACTTGCCATGCACCATAAATTAAAATTGTCATGATACATGCACTTAAAATTGTCATGGTTCATACAAAAAAATATTTTCATGGTCAAAGTACTGGAATTGCCATCATCGAAAAACTAAAATTACCATGATCTACAAACTAAAATTGCCACATGGCAACTTTAGTTTAAGCACTATGGCAACTACAGTGTAAACATCATGGCAACTTTTGGATAAAAAAAATTCATCGAAACATATCAACATGGGGTCTAGTTTTGAAGATCACGTCAAGACGGACTTAATGGTGAAAATGGATTTTTAATTCGCTTTTTTAATTAAAAGATAAAACATTTTTAAGCCGAAAACCAAAAAAAATTCTGCTGATGTCCGTGGTGTGCAAACGCCCACACGTGTGGACGTTAGTTTTTCCGGTTATCTATCTATGCTAAATGGGCGCAGACAAGTGTTAGAGGCACATTGCTTATTGTTAGCTATAACAAGGAACCTTTTTCTTGAGTAGTACGTAATTAGCAGTGACAGTGAGGACTCGCCATATTTTTATGTTGTGGCAAACAGATGGCTGCCGTGGCTGCCCTTGTTTGTGCAGTACGAGGCGGATTTCCGGCCAAGCATGAGCATCGTCGTCAAGGCTCTGGCCCCGCTGCTGCACACCCGGCCAAGCAACCGATCTGCCGGCCGGCTCAGCCACCGCCGTTGCCGTCCAGTGATCTCCAACCGACTGCATGCGTGCGCTGCGATTTTTCCGGTTGCGACAATCTGGTGATGCTTAGGGCGTTTTGCCCTGGGTTGCCCTGGGTTTTGCGGGGTGGTGTTGGTGTTGTACATTGTGTGGTGAGGCGAGGTGAGGTTTGGTGCGGTGTGGTGGGATCTCATTTTCTTCCTCGCTTGGCAGGGACTCGTGCTGTTGTACGTTGGGCAGGCAGGCAGGTGTGGTGGCCTCTCGACCTCTCCTAGTGAGCAAAGCAATGGACACTCTTTGCCTTTTCATGAAATGAAATGCCAACAATTTGGGAGGGCCATTTGAGAAGAGGACGGACAACAACTTTCCATTAAATTCACACAGGATACTCTCTTGTGCCAGTACTCATGAGCCTACAACTGTACACAGCACTGTTAACAACTTACAGCAGCACATCGTCGTCAACAACTGGTGTAGGTACAAATAAATTGTTAGGTAGTAGAAAACCAATAGCCTCTACAAATAAATCATACATAAAAATGTTACAGCCATCCAGAAACAACACGAAATGCACGTTCTTCATCAGCCCTCTCAGTAGTCAAAGCTTCCATCGTTACTAGCCTGTTGGAGAAAAGTGAATGCTTGTGTGCTCATTTGGAAGATGATGCTCTGCTCCTGCTCGGTTTGGAATCTGGGTTGTCACTCTTGTCCGTGTCGGAGTTCTCCCGTTGGGAGTCCATTTCGGTGCTCCCCCCGCGGTTATGCCTCGATCTTCTGTCCTGCTCACATCATTTTTCTGCTTTCAGTATCATAATCAATCAATGGTCAACATATATGAGAACAAGTGTGAGTTCATTGAATGAATGGTTCCATCCCACCACACATTCACATGAAATGTATCGAAAAAAACAATTAAAAGTAATTAAGAATACATGCATGACATAAACAAGGATGAAGTTGCTTTTTTTATCTTTCAAAAAATATTACGTACCACACGAGGAATTGGGTCATCTGACTCCAGCATCCGCACAACTTGACCCATCTTCGGTCTCTTTTCTGAATCCGGATCCACACACCTCAAAGCTGTTAGAAGTGCACGCTTGAGAACCCTTGTCGAAGGCCGTGTCTCTATGGTGGGATCCACCACCTCCTCTGAACGCCTGCTAGCAACCATCATTTTTAACCAGTCAACCAGATTTACCTGCAAACGGCACAAAATCATGTGTTGAGTTGGAAAATCGCAAGGAATGACCCCCTGATTTCACTGAAAAGACAATGCAAGACACTACGCATCACATGAAAGATATTTATGAGCAATGTATTTTTATATTTCAATGTGGTCAATAGTATTTTATCCTACAAGTCATCAAGTTATGCCCTCTTCAGACCACAAGCGTGCACATTGCAACGCATGCACACAACGCACGCAAGTGTGCCCCTAGCACATGCCTAGAAATTTACAAAGGCTGAGGATAAATTTGCAACCTCATGGTGCACAAAGATGTACTGTCAAGGCTCTGAATGACCAAGTTATGCTATTTATGCATAGATGAACACTATCGAGTTAACAAGGGTGTAAACTGGTAAATGATAATATGTACTCCCTCCGTCCGCGAATAAGTGTACTTCTACCTTTTGTCTTAAAGTCGAAGTTTTCAAATTTTGACCAACTTTATACAAAAGAGTACTAGCATATATAACATCAAATTGGTATATTATGAAAGTACATTTCAAAACGAATCTAGTGATACTAATTTAGTGCCACAAATGCTGCTACTTTTCCCTATAAAGTTGGTCAAAGTTTTAAAATTTTGACTTAGACAAAAGCTACATGTACAGTTGTTCGCGGATTGGAGGGAGTGTTATCCAATATTTGTAATCAGGAAAAACACAAACGATCTGCCAAGCAAGATCCACATCCAAATCAAAAGGATTAGAATACAAATTGCATCAGATACGGATACAGATATGTAATCATATGCGGATTCTGAGTAGAATACCAATTTGACCTCTTGATTTGAGTAAATAAGATTTGTGTTTGGTTGCCACTACAAGGCAAACATCAGTATGGCCTCCAGTTTTCCATTTGAGGAAGTTTCACACATTCTCCAACGAAATTGTAGGATAGTCACATCTAACGGGATTAAGTAGACATTTGATCCGTATACATATGTTCCAACAATATCCAATTCTTATTTGCACTCAGTAATGTTGGAACTTGTATTTTTATCCAATTAATGGACACAGGAATGACAGTGGAAAGGGAACTATCATATCCATACCAATTTGTTTTCTCATTAGGTAGCCTAGTTTGGGCTGGTATTATCAAGCCAATGATATCCAAGCTCCTCTCCTCTCCTCGGCCACCCCTTCTCTCTCCAAAACACAACCAAAACCACCACTCCGGAGTCAAAGCTCTGCCACAGCGCGCTTCCAGACACGTCGGACACAACAAGGATGCTGGAATCATGGAACTACGTGCGGTCGGCCTCTTGGCGCTTTTTTTTAGTTGGCCTATTGGCGCTGATGTAGCTCCTTCACACAACACGGCCGTCAAAGTCTGCAGCACCAGTGAACCGGAATGGTGAGGTGGACGCCGAGCGCCGCGCAGCACTCGTGCACAAACCAACCGGGACCCGATGAGACACAGCCGCCATCACCGTCCTGCCGCGGCCGCACAGCGGTCAGCACGGTCTCAGGCTGGGTGCGGCTATGCTACCGTATGGCCATGGCGATTCCGAGGATGGAGATTGCCACAGCAGTGGCCCCGTCGTTGTTGAGGATGGCATGGCAGCGTGGCTGCTGTCAAAGGCTAAGAGCCGGACATTGTGCTGCTAGCTACAACACTTTGAGAGTTCGCCCAGGGACTGAAGACGTCTAGCTTCCTAGGTCATGATCGGTCGAAGATAGGAAGAACAGAAAGTAGAACACGCGAGAAGTACCCAGGTTCGGGCCACCTTATTGGTGTAACACCTTACTCCTGCATTCGCTCTTTATTTCGGATGATGTCTCGTTACAATGTGTTTTCTGGTTCCTCCTCCCCTTGTTCAAGCTCCCGGCGTCCCTTATTTATACCGTCTCTCGAGGGCCCTCGCGGCGGCTCCCATTGGTCGAGTATTTTAGCTAGTAGGCCGACCCTAGCTTGTACCACCGCGGTATGGCCGTTCATGGCACGCCGGTACGTGGGGTGATGATGACTTCCCGGGGCAGCATATTGCCCCGCGGATGTTTCTCTGCCTCCACCTTTGTACAACACGATTAATATTAAGGTACCGTCCCCGCAGCAACGCGAGGGCCATCCCTCAAACGATTCCTACCGTACCGCCTAACAGTCATTGTTGCGTGTTGCGGAAGAGAGGCAAGGGGGACCACAAAGACCGTTCCCGGGGTTTTTGGCTCCCGGGAGGACCTTCTTGAAGCGGCAGAGGTGTCTGTCAAAACCTTTGAGACCAACGTTTTCCAGACCCTTCTCGGGGCTGATCTTTCCGGAGGCTTCGTTCATCAGAGTCGACCATGTCCCCGGGGATAGTCAAACCCGAGGCCACCGGACCGTGGCACCCTAGTTTCCACCGGTCCGACAGCTGCGTGCACAGTGGCAGCCTGATGGCAAGCACAGGAGGCCCATCCTCAGCACAGTGTCAGCCCGCTATATGTTACTCATAGGCCTCAAAACCTTATTTGGGATTTCCCCCAATTGTGTAATTACCCTATCCCCAAATGTGGAGGTTTTGCGTAATTACCTCCCATCAATGCCTAGCTTTTCCAACTAGGGACAGCTCTGGTTGGAATGTCACATTTCCTTAGTTAGACAGTGCTCAAGTTCAGATGCCAGCTATGCAAATAACAAAGCTAGGGGCTCTAATGCCCTGTTGCCAATTATTTAATTTAAAAGCAGCGGCAGAGTCGACAATGTTGTCATGGGCACTGGGGGCACACATTGTGACTGAAAAGACCAGAACAATGCTAGTGCAACCACTCTACTGTTGGCTAATGTTAATATAGGAAGTTAAAATGACACAGAACTGCATTTACATAATATTTTCAAAGTCAGCTCTGAGCATTCCATATCCTAATAGACACAAATTAAACTTTGAGTAGGATTCAACTTGAGATAAGAAGCATCCTAATGTTACCATCCTAATGATATCTTGCCACTTGATGGTATTAAAACAAGCAGAATGCATCTAACAAACAGTTTTGACAACTCGCAAATACCTCATTTGCGGGCGACCATAGTCAACAGGATCCCTCCCTGTAATTGCCTCTAGAATAACAACTCCAAAGCTGTAAATGTCACTTTTCTCATTCAACAGTCCAGTGTTTGCATATTCTGGTGCCACATAGCTGCAATGAGCAAATGCAGCACATTATTAACTATCACTAACATAGTGTAACTGTACTCTAGCTCATTAGTTGCCCAACATACCCAAAGGTTCCCATAACCCGAGTAGTTACATGACTCTTGCCGGCACCAAGAAGCTTGGCTAAACCAAAATCTGATACTTTAGCGTCAAAATCATCATCAATCAAAATATTGCTGGATTTGATATCACGGTGCACGACTTTTGGTTCAATTGCCTCATGCAAGTAAGCAAGCCTGCAATGAATTGAATGAAAGTATTGAATTAAATTGTTACACAAGATAGACATGGTATTAGGAATTCGTTCAGCTTAAGGCCTCACTTCCATCGTGAATGACAATATGTTATAGAGCAATTACTATTTAATGTAGAATTAGCTCCAGGTAGAAATATGATGCAATTTCGGGACCTTTATGATTGCATTATCCAATTGGCAAGATAAAGAATAAATGACACCGCATTAGCAGCAAGAAAGGGCATTTCAGGGAGAACTCACGCTTTAGCTGTCCCTAGAAGAATCTTTATCGGGCCTCCCATGTAAGGGAGCCCCGGTGACTCATAGCTCCATGAAGCCATTGCTCTAGGTTTCCATTGTTCACATATTCATAGACAAGTATCCTGAAAAGGTCACTTGAAGTAAGGAATGATGCAACAGAATTCCATACAACCATTGCAGTTAAACGAGTTTTATGTTCTGCAGAGCATTTAAGGTCAAGAACAAAATGATTTGCTTGGTAATACATGTACCAAGGATATGTTTTCTCTTGTGAATGCGATATGTAACCAATGATAATAGAGATATAACAAGAATATGACAGTGAAAGACAGTAAAAGTACCTCTGAGTACCCTCCACACAGTAACCAAGAAGACGGACTAAGTTCTTGTGGCGAACATGACCAATAGCCTCAACTTCTACTCTGAATTCCTTCTCAGCTTGCCCTCTACAAGATCAAATAACATCATTTGATAAAAATAAATTCAATATAAAGCAGGATGTTCTGTTACGAAGGAACATGTATGGGCAGTGTAAACAGGCAGGCCTAATTGTGATAAGGCAATTCTTACAGGTTATTGAGAAGCCTTTTGACAGCAACAGGAGTGCCATTGACGATCTCGCCACGATAAACTACACCATATCCACCCTCACCAATAATGTTATCCTTGGAAAAACGGTTAGTGGCAAGTTCCAAATCCCTCAAAGTAAACCAATGACCCCAGCCAAGGTAGGAGAACTCTGGCAAGCCAACCAAAGGTGAAGGGCGGTTATTCCATGAGTTGAAGCTTGCCGAAAAGTTCCCGACCCTCCTTCTTCAGCTGATTGAAAGCCTGCATCCTTGTCCATGTAACGGAATGACCCTGAGTGGCTCTCGTCCCCACGTCTCGATCTGCTTACACCCAAATGGACCATGACCTTGTCTGATTCCCGGTCACTAGGCTTGTCTTGGATCGTTAGTAGGACTCCGTCATGCGCCCCAAAGTCAGTTGCAGGACTTGCTCCACCCTCACTTCCTTGATTTCCTTGGAAATGGCAGGGATTTGGGTGACTGGGATATTTGCAGATGCTCGTCTGGTCCTCTTCCTACTCCGCATAGTGAGCCAGACAGTCAAAAAGAAGACGACCGCCATGAAAACTCCCAAGGCAATGCATACAACCTCCCATACTTTGAGATGCAAGGGGCCAGTTGGCTGGGAGAGATGATCTTGCAGAGTAGGGGATGACGAAGGCGCCTCCATAGTGAACTACCAGTGTCCTGATCCTACATACAAGCAAAACTGTTAGGTACTCATGTTGCACAACTCCACAGATCAGACATTGCAGCTAATTAAACGCAATTGTGAGCATCTACGTCCACGGTACAAGCCCATAAAGAATGACGGATTCCCGAAATAAATTGCGGTAATTAAGACATGATCTTGGGCTGGAAGGGAATCAAGGACAAGGTGTTACTCTGAGGCTGAACAAGGGGAATAAATTCCTGCGATGGCGACCGATCGCAGCACCGACACATACACATAGAGGGATCGACAGCTAGCGCATTTAATTTCCCTCAGGCTTTGTTTGGTTGCAAGGGGAGGAAAACCCAGGGTAGCAAACCCCTGTGGAGAATTTTCACGGGCACAAGGGGCCCCCTTCTCCCGTGGGGATGATCTCCCCCTTTCCCTTTGGTTGTTTGGCAATAGGCAACAGGGGGTTTGCTCCAGGCACACAAACAAGTCCGAATTCAGTATGAAAACAATAATTTTGCAAATATTGCAGCTAGTAACGATCTATCACTGCAATCAAGTTGTTTTCTGGACCATTTTCATGTGCCACTAGTAATATTGCAGCCAGGTATATGTACCAGAACAAGAGCAACCATTATAAATAAGAGCATCACTGCTCAACAAGTTCTGAATTTTAGAACTGCAAGGTGAACACAAATTGGAATGAATCAATTTTGTCTATCAGAAATTCTGATGCAAATGCAAGAACTGCGGGGTTGTCCTGGATCTATGTCTTGGAACAAAAAAACTAAAATATAACATCATCATGTCCGGGGTGGTGAGACTTCTGAAGAGGCAAGCTGAAAGGCAATGGTCACTCCTGGCTTTTCTCCACTGCACATTGGTTGGGAACCGCAGCTCGACATTTCCCAAATTACAAGAAACAATTAGGAAGTCAACGGCAGTTTCGGAATACAACAATTTGGCAAACTGTTTCATACTATAACAGTTTTGGAACATTGTTTTCAAGCATAAATAGGTTTGCATAAAGAGATGATGGTAAGACTAGTGAAAAGGCTCCATTCTAGTTAGTCATGTACTCAAGCAACAAGTTGATGCTATTTGGGATAAACTGGAGCAATACAACTAAAGTAATATTACAAAAGAAAATGGTTTCTTCAAGCGTCGTTGTGATTTACAAACAAATGATTCTGTTGGGATGCATTTGGTATATAGATTCTCATATGAATTTAAACGAGAAATTCTTCATTACTTCTGATCATCAGAGTGGAATTTCATTATTGCAACATGAACTGTACAAGTACAGATTCAACTTGTCCCACATCGTACCAATTTTTTTTACCAAGATAAGCTATCAGATTGTGATTCTTCGGAGCAAGTTTACTAGCAGAAGCAAAATATATCAAATGCTATTTTCATCATGCAAGTCTGACCAGTACAAGAAAACCAAAACTCCTAGCAGATGATAAGAAACTGTAAGTACAGAACAAGCAATGAAGAACTCTCACACCCTATGAGTTTTTCACAAGCGATTAACATGCAAACGGCTAAACCCTCATGTGTGTATATGTGTTTCACACTGACAAAGGAGCTTCACAAAGCAAATACCAACCTGTCATAATTCTATCACCACCATAACAAGTGAACAACTGACATGAGAACTTCACCGGTTTTTTTTGTAGAATTGGATAACCATAATCCATAATCCCAGTGAGATAGTCTGAGGAATGAACACTGATTGTCAATGGATCACTGGGCTGAATTATGACCTATTAAATAGCCAAAGTTGACCAGATACTTCTGAAAAGGTACTACATACCCTTTTCCACAAATTACAGAAAAGTCATCCTCATTTTTTATAATGGCATTTAACAAGAGTTAGCGCATTTCCTCTTTTACATGAAATGAGTTTATAAATTGATACTATGCTTCGCTACAAATAAATCAAGTGACCGCGGCACCGCGCTTAACAAAATAGGAAAATCTATATCAGAAATGTGAACAGATACGAAGCTCATATCTTAGCAGGCATCGAACAATAGCAGTATAACACCTATGCGTCTGTGTCATGAATTGTAATCAAGAAGCAATCTACAATTGCTCAACTTAATCAAATAATAGTGATTGGTACAACCTTCATGAGACATTATTTGTAAACTGAGCACAAGAGGGGCATGCTCACTTCATCCTCGGTGATCAATGTTTCGGCTAAAGCACGCGGAAGACATCAACATCAAACAAATGGGGAATGTAATTCACTGGCTAATTTAATTTGCAAGGAATGAACTAGTGAGTTGCTGCTGGTGCCTTAACTTGCAAACTGTTGTTACAACTATAGTCTATACTCATTCAACCCAACACTAAATTTCAAATAAAATCGCTCAATAATCCTGGACATGAATAAACCAACGAATCAATTGACTTTCCAGGAAATTCAACAAGCAATAGATCTGAATACATTGTAATATGGAGGGATGGAACCAATTACTTGGAGAGAAGCCACCGGATCTGCTCGGGAAATGCTGGAACAGGAGCAGATCCGGAGGGAGGTGGAGGTCGCAGGATGGAGATCACCACCCGAGGCGTCGCTACTGGTGCGAGAGACAAGAAGAGGCGACCGTGATGAGGCTGAGCCCGCCGCTGCTCACGGGGGAGGTTGCAGGAAGGAGAGGACGTGCTCGCGCCGGAGGGAGGCGAAGGACGTGCTCCCGACGTCGGGAGGTGTGGATTTGACGCCCAGGGAAGTGAAGGGGATAGGGCTGAAAACCCCCCGCCGGCGGGGACAACCAAATATGCGTCGGCGGCCTGACCGGGGGCCTCAATGCTTTCAGCAGTGGAGAAAGTGTAGCTGGATCATGGCGTGCGGGCGTTTAACACGTGAAGCAACCTACACCAAACTAGTAGTAGCACCCAGTAGAGTACTAGTGGAGTAGTGGTAATCAAGCAGCTAGGCAAGGTTGGAGAAACATTCACATCTTGTCGCTATGGAGGAAAGGAGGTTGCTTTGTTTTTCAGTTCTTTTCTAGCTCGATTTCTATTTTACAAAAAATGATGATAGTTTATCAAGATTCTCCGAAACAATTGTAACAAGTTTTCCGTTCTTTCAAAAATTTAACAAACCAAGAAAAGCATTCGGCCAGGAAACCCGAAAGGGCGAGAAGAGCGCCCAAGAGCAGCCCGAGATCCAAAATAAGAAACGCAAAAGGCCGCACCAAACAGAGGCGCATTGTGGCAGCGGGCAAGCAGAGGAACAAGATGGGAGCCCGCCTAAGAGATCTCCAGATTTCCTCCTCCGCCTGCCTCTTGGGCAAATTAAACCACAAGGCGCGAGCGAAACAGTAGGATACGGATCGACCACAGTAGCGGTAGCAGCAGCAGCTACATCACCCGACCGAGGAAGAAGCAGGGGACTGACCCTGCCCACGGATGAATCCCGGCAAAGCTTAAGACTAAGAGTGGCTTTATTCCTTGAGATTTTGGAGAGGGGCGACGAAAGAAGGGAGGACCGGAGAGAAGGTTGGTAAGTGGTATGTGTGGAGCATTTCGCATGCTAGCTTTGCTCTTGCGCTTTTCTTTTGTTTTGTATATCTTCGAAGAAACTCAAATGATGGTGAGGTGAGTGCCTGGCTATGGCCCCACCGCTGGGAGGTGGTGGTAGAAGTAGTGGTTGCCCCACTGCCTTTTCCGCCCGTTTTGTCCCTTGTTTTACCCAGGAACAGTAGCGTTTACCGCTCGAAAGTGCTTCGCTGTTAAATTAGAGGCGTTAGGGCAACTCCAGGCCGACGCAAATGCACATGGAATTTGTTCGTTTTTTATTCGTTTGGATTGGTTGTAGGGGAAGGAGCCCTTTGTCCGTGCTTTCCTAGGCAGTGCGCCCAACCGAGCGACCCATTTGGTCTGCCTCGTCGGTTTTTTCCAGCAAATATATTTTCATCATCAAATATAGCAAGTAGATTGCAAAATGAAGCTAGAATTCATGTCGGCATTCACGCCAACATACGAAACAATCGCATCTCGGCCAACCATAAGATGATCACTCGCTCGAGCATTAACTTTTGTGTCTTCTCAAACCAAACCCTTTTTCTCGTGGACATCTTGCTTAAGTCCGTCGCCATGATCTCCATTTCCTTCGTGATTACCACGAGCTCCACCTCCTTGGCTCTTGATTGGGCATTGGTTTCATCGATCTCGAACTTCTTCTTTTGAATGTCAAAGATGGTCTTCATTGCCTCCTCTTTCTCGGCGCTTCCTCTCTTCCCTCTTCTCAATTGACATCTCCTTTTGGGTCATGAACCTCTTCAAAGTTTCTTGCAAGGCGAGTGTTAAAGCATCACACTTTTCATCCACCTTGGAATTTTGGTCTTCCCCCTCGGTCGTTTCTCACTTTCACTTGGGTCGACGACCGATGAGGCCCCCACCTTTCTTCTGGGTCGCAATGGGTCACGGTGAATGTTTGCCCCCATGTTGAACCTTGAAGGTATCCGAAGCTTGAAACACCTACATATGGCGACGAAACCAATAAAATGCATTCATATGCATAGGAGGACGACATATGCTCATATGAACATGGGAAGGAATTGTATACCATGTCTCGCCAATGCCACTCACGGGTCGGCCGACGACATTCTCATGAGAGCCAAAAAATTGCACACAATTGGATGAAGCCCCACCTCTTTTGAAGTGACGAGACTGGCTAAGTCGCGGAACCCTAGCAGAAGGAGGGTGGCTTGCATGACTTTAGCAGCGATGGCATCAGTGTTCGCAGCAGTGGCCTGCGCCTGAGCGGTGGCGGCGTCTTCTTTTTTCCTTCCCCTCTCTCCAGTCGGCTCGCTTCGCCGTCTGGGTTGCACTCTCCTTGTTGGTGAGCTTATTCGACTTCTTTAGGGCCACGGTGTGGGCAGCCACGACGGGGACGGGCAGGGAAGGGGCGGCGAGTGAGGGAGTCCTGGATTAGGGGGTCCTCGGACAGCCGGACTATATGCTTATGCCGGACTATTGGACCATGAAGATACAAGATTGAAGACTTCGCCCCGTGTCTGGGTGGGACTCTCCTTTGCGTGGAAGGCAAGCTTGGGAATTCGGATATGTAGATTTCCTTCTCTGAACCGACTACTGTAACCCTAGCCCCTCCAAAGGTCTATATAAACCGGAGGGTTTAGTCCGTAGGACAACAACAATCATAATCATGGGCTAGCTTTCTAGGGTTTAGCCTCTACGATCTCGTGGTAGATCAACTCTTGTAATACTCATATCATCAAGATCAATCAACCTGGGTAAACATTGTGTCCCCCGCCTCCTGTTACCATTAGCCTTAGACGCACAGTTTGGGACCCCCTACCCGAGATCCGCCGGTTTTGACACCGACATTGGTGCTTTCATTGAGAATTCCACTGTGCCGCCACCATAAGGCTTAATTGCTCCTTCATTCATCTACAACTATGCGGTCCGGGGCGAGATTTTCCTCCCCGGACAGATCTTCGTATTCGGCGGCTTCGTACTGCGGGCCAACTTGCTTGGCCATCTGGAGCAGATCGATAGCTATGACCACAGCCATCGTGTCGAGTTCTAAGCTTGAACTACTGCTGCGACACCATGGAGACTTGATCTTCGACGGATTCGAACCCATGACAGGTGCGCCCTACGGTCGCGATGAGCATCACTTAAATCTGCCATCGGACGGTGCTCGGGAGATTGCACCTGCAGCTGCCTCGGCTTTAAATCCAGAGCAGATCGTGCCATCCGAGGATGGGTGTATGAAACCCGCCAGGGAGGCCGAACACTCAGTGGCGATAGAGCCGGACACAGGTGAGGGAGTCCTGGACTAGGGGGTGTCCGGATAGCCGGACTATCATCATCGGCCGGACTCCAAGACTATGAAGATACAAGATTGAAGACTTCGTCCCGTGTCCGGATGGGACTTTCCTTGGCGTGGAAGGCAAGCTTGGCAATCTGATCGTAGATCTCCTACCATTGTAACCGACTACGTGTAACCCTAGCCCTCCCGGTGTCTATATAAACCGGAGGGTTTTAGTCCATAGGACGAACAACCATTACAACAATCATACCATAGGCTAGCTTCTAGGGTTTAGCCTCCTTGATCTCGTGGTAGATCCACTCTTGTACTACCCATATCATCAATATCAATCAAGCATGAGTAGGGTTTTACCTCCATCGAGAGGGCCCGACCAGGTAAAAACATCGTGTCCCTTGTCTCCTGTTACCATCCGCCTAGATGCACAGTTCGGTACCCCCTACCCGAGATCCGCCGGTTTTGACACCGACATTGGTGCTTTCATTGAGAGTTCCTCCGTGTCGTCATCGATAGGCTTGATGGCTCCTTCGATCATCAACAACGATGCGATCCGGTGAGACTTTTCTCCCGGACAGATCTTCGTGTTCGGCGGCTTTGCATCGCGGCCAATTCGCAGCCATCCGGAGCGGATCGAAGCTACGCCCGGCCGTCGGTCGATTTGAAGCCTAAACTTCACGGCTGACATCCGCGGAGACTTGATCTTCGATGGATTCGAGCCACAGCCGAGCGCGCCGCACTGTCACGATGGGCATGACTTAGCTCTGCTGCCGGACAGTGCCCTGGAAGCCGCACATGGGTCCGCTCCGATCCTTAATTCGGAGCCGACCGCGCAGATCGAGGACGGGTGGCTAGACACCGCCTCGAGGGCTGCAACCTCTACGGCGATGGAGCCGAATACTGACCTTGTCCCTTGTAAAGCCCGTGCCTCCGAGGTGCCGGACTCCTCGCCGGACTCCGAACCTCCTGCGCCCCTGCCAATCGAATCCGATTGGGCGCCGATCATGGGGTTTACTGCTGCGGACATATTTCAGCACTCACCCTTTGGCGACATCCTGAATTCGCTAAAGTATCTCTCGTTATCAGGAGAGCCCTGGCCGGACTGCGGTCAGGATGGTTGGGATGCGGACAACGAAGAAATTCAAAACCCTCCCACCACCCACTTTGTAGCCACTGTCGACGATTTAACCGACGTGCTAGACCACGACTCCGAAGAGATCGACGGCATGGACGACGACGCTAGAGACGACCAAGAACCAGCGCCTACCGGGCACTGGAAAGCCACCTAAACTCATGATATATATATGGTGGACACCCCAAAAGGGAGCGATAACGAGGAACAACGGGACGCGACGAAGGATAATTCTCCGAAAAACAACCAAAACGGCGACGCAAGCGCTGCCCCAAGTCCCGCCTCGATAACAACAACACCCATAATGACCTAGCAGTAGAGCAGGGCAAACAATCCGAACAGGATGAGTCAGACAATCAACCCATCCTCGACGAAAACAACAGTCCAGACAATCTCACGCCGGACACACCACCGGAGCATAAGAACATTCAAAAAAGGCTTGTCGCCACTGCAAGAAGTTTGAAGAAGGAGAAACGGAAGCTCAAAACAGCGGAAGACACACTCAGAATGAGGTGGAGCAAAGTACTCAAGACTGCGGACAAATATGGCAATAGCCACCAAACAAAGAGCTACCCGAAGCGCAAGCTGCTGCCCGAATTCGACGAGGAGGCCGTAGAGCCCCCACAATCAAAAAGCAAAGAGGCCGCCTGGCCGGATAGACGACCAGATGACAGGCTAAGAGCGGCAAGCGGCGCCGCACACAAGCCGGCACAGGATCCTCGCCAAACAGATGGCCCGGTCAGGTCCATTTGTGGGCCAAAGAAGAGGGGCCCAGGAAGCAACACAACACGCCGAGTGTTCGAAGATAACGGCACACCTAAATAAAGGGGCGCCGCACACCCACTATGTTTCACCGATGAGGTGCTGGATCATGAATTTCAGTGGGTTCAAGCCCGTAAACATAGAGGCATCTGACGGAACAACAGACCCGAGTGCGGATTGAGGATTACATCCTGCACATACATATGGCTAGAGGAGGCGATCTCCACGCCATAAAATATCTACCCTCAACCTCAAAGGGCCAGCTCGGCATTGGCTCAAAAGCCTCCCGAAAAATACCATTGGAAGCTGGGAAGAGCTCGAGGACGCGTTTAGAGCAAATTTTCAGGGGACTTATGTCCGCTCTCCGGATCTGAGCGATTTAAGACACATAATCCAACAGCCCGAGAGTCGGTAGCATAATTCGGAACAGGTTCCTCACCAAAGAACCAAATAGTCGATTGTCCGGACGCCAAGCCTTAGCAGCTTTTAAACATAACGTCCGAGACGAATGGCTCGCCAGACACCTCGGCCAGGAAAAGCCAAGAACAATGGCCGCGCTAACAAACCTCATGACCGCTTTTGCGCGGGCGAAGATAGCTGGCTAGCAAGATGCAAGCACCAATGACCAGTACATCCGAGATCGAGATGGAAGCGAAGATCACGGCGCAGAAAGGACCAAATACGAAATAAAGAAAAGAGCCCAAAGAACACGGCGGTCAACGCCGGATTCAAAAGCTCATGGTCGAACAACGAAACACCGCCTCTTAAGGACAACGGTGACGAGCTATCCAACCTAAACAAAATTTTGGATCGGATATGTCAAATCCACGACCCAGGAAGCTCGCAAACCACACCCACCGAGAGTGTTGGGTCTTCAAACAGTCCGCCGACTCAACGCCGAACACAAGGGGCTCGATCGCCAAGCGAGGATGACGACGAACCCCACCAGCAGAGCGCCGGAAAACAAAAGACTTTCCCACAAGAAGTCAAAACAGTAAACTCACTTCATGTGATAATACGGAACAATAGTGAGGCATCCGCTAAAGTACGTGTCGCACGGTCCACCCCAGCAGAACCCCGAGATTGGATGTCAAAACTAATTACTTTCGACCACCTGGACTATTCCAGAAGTATTCGAAACGCAGGATGACCTGCTCTGATATTGGATCCTATAATCGATGGACTACAATTTACACAAGTCCTAATGGATGGCGGCAGCGATTTAAACCTGCTATATCTGGACACAATCCGCAAATTGGGGATAGACCCTACTAAAATTCGCCATAGCCGCACTTCCTTCAAAGGAGTGACGCCAGGCCCTCACGCCAAGTGCACGGGCTCCTTACTACTAGAAGTTGTGTTCGGATCACCCGACAACTTCCATCGCGAAAAGCTAATCTTTCATGTCGCCCCATTCAAAAGTAGCCATCAAGCACTATTGGGACGTGAAGCTTTTGTCCGCTTTAACGCAATACCGCACTACGCGTCTCTTACACTTAAAATGCCCGGTCCACGCGGCATCATCTCATTAAAAGGTCGTTCAAGACCCCGGACACGGCTAGGCGAGTCCGGCATAAATAAACTAGGGGCTCCCTAGCCGCACACCCCTTCACAAGGGGTTGTGCGTATGAGCAATAGATGTTGGAAATATGCCCTAGAGGCAATAATAAAAGTATTATTATATTTCAATGTTCATGATAATTGTCTTTTGTTCATGCTATAACTGTATTATCCGGAAATCGTAATACACGTGTGAACACTTAGACCACAAATGTCCCTAGTGAGCCTCTAGTTGACTAGCTCGTTGTGATCAATAGATAGTCATGGTTTCCTGACTATGGACATAGGATGTCATTGATAACGGGATCACATCATTAGGAGAATGATGTGATGGACAAGACCCAATCATAAGCATAGCATAAAAGATCGTATAGTTCGTTTGCTAGAAGCTTTACCAATGTCAAGTATCTATTCCTTCGACCATGAGATCGTGTAACTCCGGTTACCGTAGGAGTGCCTTGGGTGTATCAAACGTCACAACGTGGCGGGTGACTATAAAGGTGCATTACGGTATCTCCGAAAGTATCTGTTGGGTTGACACGGATCGAGGCTCGATTTGTCACTCCGTGTATGACGGAGAGGTATCTCTGGGCCACTCGGTAATGCATCATCATAATGAGTTCAAGTTGACCAAGGTGTTGTACGGATCATGCATTACTGATGCGAGTAAAGTGACTTGCGTAACGAGACCGAACAAGGTATTGGGATACCGACGATCGAGTCTCGGGCAAATAACGCATCCGATTGACAAAGGAATTGTATCTGAGGTTTGATCGAATCCTCGACATCGTGGTTCAACCGATGAAATCATCGAGGAGCATGTAGAGCCAACATGGGTATCAGACCCGCTGTTGGTTATTGCCCAAGAGTCGTCTCGGTCATGTCTGCGTGTCTCCGAACCCGTAGGGTCTACACATAAGGTTCGCGACGCTAGGGTTAGCAGGAAGTCAAGTATGTGACTACGAATGTTGTTCGAGTCCGGATGGGATCCCTGACGTCACGAGGAGTTCCTAAGGGTCCGGAGGTAAAGAATAATATATAGGAAGTGGTGTTTCGCCATCGGGAAAGTTTCGGGGTTTCGGTAAAACTGGGACCACCGGAAGGGTCCCGGGTCCACCGGTGGGGCCACCTATCCGGAGGGCCCCATGGGCCAAAGGGAAGGAACCAGCCCACAAGGGGCTGGTGCGCCCCTAGGCCCACCCTGCGCCTAGGGTTGAAACCCTAGGGGTGGAGCGCCCACCGGCAGGGGGCACTCCACCCCCTTGGTTGCCCCCCGGAGATTGGATCTCCAGGGGCGCCACCTGGGGCCTATATAAGGGGGGGGAGGGTGCTGCTGTACCAACTCCCAAGGCGCAGCCCTCCCTCCCCAACACATCTCCTCCTCCGTAAGAGCTCGTGCGAAGCCTGCCAGAGTATCTTCTTCTCCACCATCACCACGCCGTTGTCTTTGCGGTGGAGTTGTCTTCCTCAACCTCTCCTTCCCCTTGCTGGATCAAGAAGGAGGAGACGCCGCCGTCCCATACGTCGTTGAGCGCGGAGGTGCTGTCCGTTCAAAGACTTGGCATCGGTGATCTGAATCACGTTCGAGTACGACTCCATCATCACCTTGCAAGCTTCCGCACGCGATCTACAAGTGATATGTAGATGCAAACTCTCTCCGTTACTCGTTGCTTAGATGAACTCATAGATGGATCTTGGTGAAGCTGTAGGAAAATTTTAATTTTCTCGCAACGTTCCCCAACAATGGCATCATGAGCTAGGTCTATCGTAGTTCTCTAATGCACGAGTAGAACACAATTTGTTGTGGGCGTTGATCTTGTCATCTTACTTGCCCTACTAGTCTTTTCTTGCTCAACGGTATTGTGGGATGAAGCGCCCGGACCAACCTTACACGTGCGCTTACGTGAGACCGGTTCCACCGATGACATGCACTAGTTGCATAAGGTGGTCTGGCGGGTGTCTGCTCTCCCACTTTAGTTGGAGCGGATTCGATGAACAGGCCCTTATGAAGGGTAAATAGAAGTTGACAAAATCACGTTGTGGTGATTCGTAGGTAAGAAAACGTTCTTGCTAGAACCCAATCGCAGCCACGTAAAAGATGCAACAACAACTAGAGGGCGTCTAACTTGTTTTTGCGGCGATTGATCATGTGATGTGATATGGCGAAGTTGTGATGAATGATGAATTGTGATGTATGAGATCATGTTCTTGTAATAGGATTCACGACTTGCATGTCGATGAGTATGACAACGGCGAGAGCCATTGGAGTTGTCTTTATTTTTGTATGACCTGCGTGTCATTGAAGAACGCCATGTAAACTACTTTACTTCATTACTAAACGCGTTAGTCATAGAAGTAGAAGTAGTCGTTAGCGTGACAACTTCATGAAGACACGATGATGGAGATCATGATGATGGAGATCATGGTGTCAAGCCGGTGACAAGATGATCATGGAGCCCCAAGATGGAGATCAATGGAGCTTGATGATATTGGCCATATCATGTCACAACTATATAATTGCATGTGATGTTTATTATGTTTATGCATCTTGTTTACTTAGGACGACGGTAGTAAATAAGATGATCCTTACAAAATTTCAAGAAGTGTTCTCCCTAACTATGCACCGTTGCTACGGTTAAATGCGTTTCTAAGCACCACGTGATGATCGGGTGTGATGGATCCTTACGTTCACATACAACGGGTGTAAGACAGTTTTACACAACGAAAACACTTAGGGTTAACTTGACGAGCCTAGCATGTGCAGACATGGCCTCGGAACACGGAGACCGAAAGGTCGAACACGAGTCGTATGAAAGATACGATCAACATGAAGATGTTCACCGACGATGACTAGTCCGTCTCACGTGATGATCGGACACGGGCTAGTCGACTCGGATCGTGTAACACTTAGATGACTAGAGGGATGTCTAATCTAAGTGGGAGTTCATAATTTGATTAGAACTTTATTATCATGAACTTAGTCTAAAACCTTTGCAAATATGTCTTGTAGATCAATGGCCAACGCTAATGTCAACATGAACTTCAATGCGTTCCTAGAAAACCAAGTGAAAGATGATGGCAGCAACTATACGGATTGGGTCCGGAACACGAGGATCATCCTCATAGCTGCCAGAAGCAATATGTCCTAGAAGGACCGCTAGGTGCCTCTCCGTCGAGAGAACCAAGGCGTTATGAGCGCTTGCAAACTCGTCTTGATGATTACTCCCTCGTTCGGTGCGGCATGCTTAGAACCGGGCTCCAAAAGCGTTTTGAGCATCACGGAGCATATGAGATGTTCAAGAGCTGAAACTAGTTTTCCAAGCTCATGCCCGGTCGAGAGATATGATGTCTCCGACAAGTTCTACAGCTTGTAAGATGGAGGAGAACAGTTACATCGATGAGCACATCCTCAAGATGTCCAGGTTGCACAACCGTATGACCCAAATGAACATTAACCTCCTGATGAGGCGGTCATTGACAGAATCCTCCGATCGCTCCCACCAAGCTACAAGAGCTTTGTGATGAACTACAACATGCGGGGATGGTAAAGACCATTCTGAAGTGTTCTCAATCTCAAGTCAGCAGAGGCTGAAATCAAAAGGAACATCAAGTGTTGATGGTCAATAAGACCACTAAGTTCAAGAAGGGCAAGGGTAAGAAGAACTTCAAGAAGGACGGCAAAGATGTTGCCGCGCCCGTAAGCTTGTTCGGAAGAAGTCAAAGAATGGACCCAAGCCCGAGACTGAGTGCTTTTATTGCAAGGGAAGGGCACCGAAGCGGAACTGCCCCAAATACTTAGCGGATAAGAAGGCCGCAACACCAAAGGTATATTTGATATACATGTAATTGATGTGTACCTTACCGATGCTCGTAGTAACTCCCGGTATTTGATACGGTGCCGTTGCTCATATTTGTAACTCACAGCAGAGCTGCGGAATAAGCGGAGATCGGCGAAGGGCGAGGTGACGATCTTGCGTTGGGAATGGTTCGAGTCGATGTGATCGCCGTCGCACGCTGCCTCTACATTTACCTCTGGGATTAGTTTTGAACCTCAATAATTGTTATTTAGTGCCATGTTTGAGCATGAACATTGTATCCGGATCTCGTTTAATACGAGATGGCTACTCATTTAAGTCTGAGAATAATGGTTGTTCGATTTATATGAGAGATATGTTTTATGGTCATGCTCCGATGGTCAATGGTTTATTCTTAATGAATCTCGGCGTAATATTACACATGTTCATAGTGTGGATGCCAAAAGATGTAAAGTTGATAACGATAGTCCCACATACTTGTGGCACTCGCCGCCTTGGTCACATTGGTGTCAAGCGCATGAAGAAGCTCCATGCCGATGGACTTTAGAGTCTCTTGATTATGAATCGTTTGACACATGCGAACCTTGCCTCTTAGGCAAAATGACCAAGACTCCGTTCTCGGAACAATGGGCGAGCAACCAACTTGTTGGAAATCATACATAACGATGTGTGCGGTCCAATGGCGTTGAGGCTCATGGAGGATATCGTTATGTTCTCACTCTCACGATGACTTGAGTAGATATGGGTATGTCTACTTAATGAAACACAAGTCCGAGACCTTTGAAAAGTTCAAGGAATTTCAGAGTGAGGTAGAGAATCAACGTGACCGTAAGATAAAGTTCCTCTGATCGATCGTGGGGAGAATACTTAAGTCACGAATTTGATACACACTTAAGAAAATGTGGAATCGTTTCACAACTCACGCCGCTGGAACACCTCGGTAAACGGTGTGTCCGAGCGTCGTGTCGCACTCTATTGGATATGGTGCGGTCTATGATGTCTCTTACCGATTTACCACTATCATTTTGGGGATACGCTCTAGAGACAGCTACATTCACTTTAAATAGGGCACCGTCTAAATCCGTTGAGACGACACCGTATGAATTATGGTTTGGGAAGAAACCTAAGCTGT
This sequence comes from Aegilops speltoides, assembly GCA_021437245.1. Classification (NCBI taxonomy): domain Eukaryota; kingdom Viridiplantae; phylum Streptophyta; class Magnoliopsida; order Poales; family Poaceae; genus Aegilops; species Aegilops speltoides. Next base: position 131,752,974 of record CM038143.1, read on the forward strand.
CATTTCTAAAAGTTTGGGGATGCGATGCTTATGTCAAGAAACTTCAACTGAAAAGCTCGAACCCAAGTCGGAAAAATGCGTATTCATAGGATACCCTAAGGAAACTATCGGGTATACCTTCTACTTAAGATCCGAAGGCAAGGTCTTTGTTGCCAAGAACGGATGCTTTACGGAGAAAGAGTTTCTCTCGAAAGAAGTAAGTGGGAGGAGAGTAGAACTCGATGAAGTACTACCTCTCGAGCGGGAAAGTGGTGCGGCGCAGAAACCGTTCTGTGATGCCCACACCAACCAAGAGGAAATCATTGATGATGATCAAGGTACTTCGGATCAAGTTACTCTTGAACTTGAAGGTCCACGAGGACACGTTCCGCACAGTGGTACGGCAACCTGTCATGGAAATCATGTTGCTGAACAACGATGAACCTTGAACTATGAAGAAGCAATGGCGGGCCGGATTCCAACAAATGGCTTGGAGCCATGAAATCCGAGATAGAATCCATGTATGAAAACAAAGTATGGACTTTGACAGACTTGCCCGATGATCGTGAGCGATAGAAAACAAATGGATTTTTAAGAAGAAGACGGACGCGGATGGAAATGTTACCATCTATAAAGCTCGACTTGTTGCTAAGGGTTATCGACAAGTTCAAGGGATTGACTACTGACGAGACATTCTCTCCGTGGCGAAGCTTAAGTCCGTCCGAATCATGTTAGCAATTGCGCATACTATGATTATGAGATATGGCGATGGGCGTCAAAACGGCATTCCTTAATGGACATCTTAAGGAAGAGCTGTATATGATGCAGCGGAAGGTTTTGTCGATCCTCGAGCGCTAACAAAGTATGCAAGCTCCAATGATCCATTTATGGACTGGTGCAAGCATCTCGGAGTTGGAACATTAAGCTTTGATGAGATGATCAAAGCGTTTGGGTTTATCTTGAGACTTATGGAGAAGCCTGCGTTTACAAGAAAGTGAGTGGGAGCTCGTAGCATTTCTCCTATTATATGTAGATGACATACTCTTGATGGGAAATGATACGAAACTCTGGACAGCATTAAGGCCTACTTGAACAAGTGTTTTTCAATGAAGGACCTTGGAGAAGCTGCTTATATATTAGGCATCAAGATCTATAGAGATAGATCGAGGCGCCTCATAGGTCTTTCACAAAGCACATACCTTGATAAGATTTTGAAGAGGTTCAAAATGGATCAGTCCAAGAAGGGTTCTTGCCTATGTTACAAGGTGTGAGATTGAGCTCGGCTCGATCACCGACTACTGCAAAAGATAAAGAAGAGATGAGTGTCATCCCTATGCTTCAGCCATAGGATCTATTATGTATGCCATCTTGTGTACTGACCGATGTAAACCTTGCCGTAAGTTTGGTTGCAAGATACCAAAGTAATCCCGCAAGGAACACCGGACAATGATCAAGAATATCTGAAGTACCGAAAGGACGAAGGACATGTTTCTCGTTTATGGAGGAGACGAAGAGCTCGTCGTAAGGGTTACGTCGGCGCTAGCTTCGACTCGAGATCTGGATGACTCTAAGTCACAAACCGGATCGTGTATATGTTGAATGGTGGAGCGATGGTAGGTGCAAATACAAGCGAGCATCGTGGCGGGATCTACGTGTGAAGCGGAGTACATGGCAGCCTCGGAGGCAGCGCGATGAAGCAATTTGTATGAAGGAGTTCATCACCGACCTAGGAGTCATACCCAATGCGTCGGGGCGATCAAACTCTTCTGTGACAACACCGGAGCTATTGCCCTTGCCAAGGAGCCAGGTTTCACAAGAAGACCGAGCACATCAAGCGTCGTTTCAACTCCATCCGTGAAAATGTTCAAGATGGAGACATAGAGATTTGCAAAGTGCACACGGATCTAAATGTCGCAGATCCGTTGACTAAACCTCTCGCGTGCAAAACATGATCAACACCGAACTCTATGGGTGTTCGATTCATCACAATGTAACTAGATTGGTGACTCTAGTGCAAGTGGGAGACTGTTGGAAATATGCCCTAGAGGCAATAATAAAAGTATTATTATATTTCAATGTTCATGATAATTGTCTTTTGTTCATGCTATAAGCGTATTATCCGAAATCGTAATACACGTGTGAACACTTAGACCACAAATGTCCCTAGTGAGCCTCTAGTTGACTAGCTCGTTGTGATCAATAGATAGTCATGGTTTCCTGACTATGGACATAGGATGTCATTGATAACGGGATCACATCATTAGGAGAATGATGTGATGGACAAGACCCAATCATAAGCATAGCATAAAAGATCGTATAGTTCGTTTGCTAGAAGCTTTACCAATGTCAAGTATCTATTCCTTCGACCATGAGATCGTGTAACTCCCGGTTACCGTAGGAGTGCCTTGGGTGTATCAAACGTCACAACGTATCGGGTGACTATAAAGGTGCATTACGGTATCTCCGAAAGTATCTGTTGGGTTGACACGGATCGAGGCGGGATTTGTCACTCCGTGTGACGGAGAGGTATCTCTGGGCCCACTTCGGTAATGCATCATCATAATGAGTTCAAGTTGACCAAGGTGTTGTACGGGATCATGCATTCTGATGCGAGTAAAGTGACTTGCCGATAACGAGGCCGAACAAGGTATTGGGATACCGACGATTGAGTCTCGGGCAAATAACGCATCGATTGACAAAGGAATTGTATACGGGTTTGATCGAATCCTCGACATCGTGGTTCAACCGATGAAATCATCGAGGAGCATGTAGGAGCCAACATGGGTATCCAGGACCCATTGTTGGTTATTGCCCAAGAGTCGTCTCGGTCATGTCTGCGTGTCTCCCGAACCCGTAGGGTCTACACACTAAGGTTCGGCGACGCTAGGGTTAGCGAGAAGTCAAGTATGTGACTACCGAATGTTGTTCGAGTCCGGATGGGATCCGGACGTCACGAGGAGTTCGGAAGGGTCCGGAGGTAAAGAATAATATATAGGAAGTGGTGTTTGACCATCGGGAAAGTTTGGGGTTTCGGTAAAATCACGGACCACCGGAAGGGTCCCGGGTCCACCGGTGGGGCCACCTATCCGGAGGGCCCCATGGGCCAAAGGGGAAGGAACCAGCCCACAAGGGCTGGTGCGCCTCAGGCCCACCTGCGCCTAGGGTTGAAACCCTAGGGGTGGGGCGCCCCAGGCTTGGGGGCACTCCACCCCCTTGGCCGCCGCCCGGAGATTGGATCTCCAGGGCCAGCCACCAGGGGCCTATATAAAGGGGGGAGGGAGGGTGCTGCTGTACCAACTCCCAAGGCGCAGCCCTCCCTCCCAACACATCTCCTCCTCCGTAAGAGCTCGTGAAGCCACAGCCAGATATTCTTCTCCACCATCACCACGCCGTTGTCTTTGCCGGTGGAGTTGTCTTCCTCAACCTCTCCTTCCCCTTGCTGGATCAAGAAGGAGGAGACGTCGCTCGTCCGTCGTGTGTTGAACGCGGAGGTGCTGTCCGTTCAAAGACTTGGCATCGGTGATCTGAATCACGTTCGAGTACGACTCCATCATCACCTTGCAAGCTTCCGCACGCGATCTACAAGTGATATGTAGATGCAAACTCTCTCCCGTTACTCGTTGCTTAGATGAACTCATAGATGGATCTTGGTGAAGCCGTAGGAAAAATTTTAATTTTCTGCAACGTTCCCCAACAATAGAGAGCCAATAAAAGCTCAACTTTATTCATTCATTCATACTTCATTTTTAATACATTTTTGCATGATTTCTTTTCAAACTAAGTTCCTCTCTTTTACAGATGAATAGCGTGTACACCCGTCCAGGATACGGCACAACGGAGACACAGGCGCAGACGTGCAGCAGGGACCCGTGAAAAGGATTCTTTTCAGATTAAGACCCTAGATAAACCTTTCTTGCTGTCTCTTGTTGATTCACATCCACCGGTTTTTCACCATAACCGACGAGGAGGCTGGCGTTTTGGCATCAGCCGCGTCAGAAATTTTCACTTGTACATGGACACTAGGGGTTTAGGGCATTGTTCTGCCCATTATCATAAAGACCGAATACCTTAGGGAGTGTTCGGCGTCTCGAGTTAGGCCTTATATGCATCAGCTCCGAATCATGTCTTTGGTCAAATGTTGGGTTTGCCCGGCTCACGTGTTTTGCTGCCTTACGTTCAGATCATCGGCTAACGCGGCACCGGGAGAACTATCGCGATTGTGCCCCGGTTCGGCGGCGAGCACCTCGGTGAGAAAGCCAAAACTGATTGTCATGATACAATGAGAGACTAGTCAACCACTCGATCGACTACCGGAATGTTTAGAATTCCTCCGCTTTGACGAAGGACCGTTTCGGTCAGCACATCTGCGCCCGAATTGAGAGAGCGCGGTGCCCTCGGGGCTATATCGTAGCCCCACCTTCGAACTCCTATGGCTAAGTGAAAGCGATAAAGCATCATAGTCCGGTTGCCTCGTTTGCTACGCTACCACCTCCTTCACAGGACCAAGACGTTGGATTAAGTGTGAAAATGCGCTATTTTGCAAACACCCCCGCACCATGTGCGTGGGGGCTGAAGCCGAAGACTGTCATCTTTCAGGTTATACACAAGTATACATTAACGGCCGCACAGGAGATATTTCAATACTTGAACGCACAAGTATAAAAAGCGCTTATATTATGAATATCGTTTTATAAACCATAAAGATCATTTGAACATGACATTTTTTGAGCACTGCGACTCTATTATACGAGCAACCCGCAGAACTTCCCCAAAATAGTGCTCGGCGGGTAACCGGCTCTCGTCCGAACCCCTGGTTGCAACATCGGTGGCATCTATCTCCGTCCAGTATGTCTTCACACGGGCGAGGGCCATCCGTGCACCCTCTATACAGGCCGACCGCTTCATCGCCTTGATATGCGGCACCGCCCCAAGGAATTGCTGCAATAAGCCAAAATAACTCTTCGGCTTGGGCCTATCCGGCCAGACATGAGCCACGATATCCGTCATGGCAAGTCCGGACAATCTATTCAGCTCAGCCCACTCAGCCAACCGATCGGTCAATGGAAGTGAACGCTCTGGGCTGTGGAATTGAGACCAAAAAAGCTCTTCCGTCTCGTGATCCTTTTGACTTCGAAAGTGCACAACAAAGATCTGCCGCTTTCGCCGCTAAATCCATATAAGGATCCTCCAAACCCCACAACCGGCCAAGTCGAGCATACTGGATCTGTGAACCTCTGCGCGGCGAAAGGGCTTACCGGCCACCGCAATATCTCCGACTGGCGCAGCTCCTCCTTTATAGCCCTCATTGCGAGCGGGCATCCTTGGCTTCGGTGGCCTTCTTCAGGTCTTCTTGCTCCGCTCGGCGTTCTTTTTTCAAGAACCTCATAGCGGTCGGTAACATCTTTCAGCTTCACGTCCGTTTTGGCCATCTCCTTGCTGCTTCGGCAGTGAGCAGCCCTTTCGGCTTCTAGCTCTTCGGCCGCCTTCGAGGCAGCCGCATCACTCCTTCTGGCCTGCTCCTTGGCTCGAGCGAGCTCTGCTCGAAGGTCCTCCGCAGCAGCGGCACCATCTGCATTAAGCACACATATTGTAAGGAGTGAGCATCAGCTCCCTTACTAGGTGACCACAGAGAAACAACCTACCTTGCGACTCGTCAAGTCGTTTATTGACCAGCGCGATGTCCGCATCCGCAACGTCGAGTTGCCGCTTTAGCTCGGCAACTCCATCAGTCCGGCTGGCCACCGGACTATATGTCACCTGCATAGGAAAGGCGAAAATTAATACCTGAGATTATGATCCTCGGCATGCTGTCGTTTTCGACAACATACCGAGTCTCGAAACTACTATCTATCTGAGGCGTACTTCATGTGTAAAACTGTCAAAAGGTATGTCATTTTACGTACCTCAAACCCTCGCCAAACTTTCGACGCATCATGCAACCCGCCCTCGGCGGATGAAATTCTTTCAATCACCGTACTCATTAATGTACAAAGTGATCTTACGAGATAAACGCCTTCTCAAGCAGATCCTTCAGCTCCCCGCCGTACACCGTTGGTGCGAACTCTCCGCCCTGCGGACTCAGGACACCCTCGCGATGACACCTCGGGTCATCCCCCGCTGACGGTGCGGCGGATGGGCGTCTCGCTCTCCATCATCTCCGGATAAAGGTCCCCAAGACGAGCTCACCATGCGAAGGGCGGAGATCCGAACTACAAGGTAAAAACTTCGTTATCCTCGGAAGCAAAAATAGGGATGTCCTTATTACAAAACTCCCTTTTCCTACTTACGGCTCATTTGGAGGCTGATTCCTTAGGGAGATAGTGCGGCCGGGCCTCCCAGACGCAGACCCTCCGGTGAAGATCTCTTCCCCGCTTGAGGCCTTGGCCTCCGGGTTTTTGGAAGCGGTCCTCTTCTCCCCTTGGAAGGAGGGGTTCTCGACCCCCCCTTTCTTGAAAGCCTCCTTGGTAGAGGTGGTAGCTTCTTTGTTTCCCCCTTCGCCTTCCTCTGAAGGCGCAACCTCCAACATCTGACCAAAGACGGATCCGCGCGGTCTCCGGGGGGGCGGACATCAGATCGGTTTCGCTCGCTATCCACTCCTATTCAAAGGACGATTGGTTAAAAGGCAAATTCAAGAATACACAAACGAACGGTGTGTCCGGACACATGGCTACTTACTTGAGCATCCGGGCGATTGCAGCTTAGGCCGGCATCCTCGGTCAATTCGGGACACACTTCTTGTGATCCGAAGAACAATTTATACATCTCCACGGGTGTCGTACCCATGAAGTGTTGAAGTGCTCGTGGCCCCTCTGGATTGAATTCCCACAAGCGGAGGGGGCGTTTCTTGAGGCGAAGACGCCGAATCAAGCATAACTCGTGCATCACTACGACCAGATTGATCTCCCTCTCTTGGAGGTCTTGAATCGCCCCGCAATAGGGGTACATCCTTTGACGGCCCCCAGTTGAGCCCTTGGTTGACCCATGACATCAGCCGCTGTGGAGGGCCCGAGCGAAAGATGGGCGGCGGCTTCTGCCTGCTGCCCCTGGGAGCGGTAATGTAGAACCACTCATGTTGCCACAAGCCTAGCTCCTCCTGGAAAGAGCCCTCGGGCCATGGATCATCGGGCCTCCTGCTTACAACCGCCCCGCCGCACTCTGCTTGACGCCCCTCGATCACCTTCGGCTCCACGTTGAAGGTTTTGAGCCACAAACCGAAGTGAGGGGTAGTGCGGAGGAAGGCTTCGCAGACGACAATGAATGATGAGATGTGGAGGATGGACTCCGGAGCCAAGTCGTGGAATTCCAACCCATAGTAAAACATGAGCCCTCTCACAAAAGGATCCATCGGGAAGCCTAAACCCCGACGGAGGTGAGACATAAACACGCCGCTCTCGCCAGGCTCGGGAGTAGGAATGACTTGCCCTTTGGCGGGCAACCTATGCGAAATCGCGTAGGTCAGGTACCTGGCTTCTCTCAGCTTTAGCACGTCCTCTTCCGTGATGGAGGAGGGCATCCACCGGCCCTGTAGGTCGGAGCCGGACATTGTTGAAGGTCCGAAGCGCTCGAATCTGGGGCTCCGGGTGTTGGAACTCGGGGCGAGAGGCAGATTCGATTGAGGATTGAAGAAAAGAAACGTGCCTTGGTCCCATTATAAAGAGGGAGAATACCAAGAGCCGTCCCCATGACCGTTTGGGACTCACCTTCGATAGAGGAGGCGTGGCAACGGGCACGGTTGGGTTACCCACGTCCGTATTGATGGGAATCCCGGAATAAGGGGAACACGATCTCTGCTTCGACAAAACGTGCCAAGGAAACCGCTTCGCTAAGCGCGCTGAGGTGGTATAATAAAAACGATTCAAGTAAAAGCTTGGTAGTGGTGTGACGTCATGCCACAGAATACGTCAGCAGATTGAACTTGTGTAAATATTATTCTCTCTATGGTGGTATGTGAAATTTATTTTGCAGAGCCGGACACTATCCTGGTGTTCACAATCTTCTATGAATTATTCGGAGGAGGAACCCGCCTTGCAATGCCGAACAATATGCGCGCGGACTCATCGTCATTGAAGCCTGGTTCGGGGAGCTCTTGAGGAGTCTGGACTAGGGGTGTCCGGATAGCGGACTATCATCATCGGCGGACTCCAAGACTATGAAGATACAAGATTGAAGACTTCGTCCCGTGTCCGGATGGGACTTTCCTTGGCGTGGAAGGCAAGCTTGGCAATACGGATATGTAGATCTCCTACCATTGTAACCGACTCTATGTAACCCTAGCCCTCCCCGGTGTCTATATATACCGGAGGGTTTTAGTCCATAGGACGGACAACCATTACAACAATCATACCATAGGCTAGCTACTAGGGTTTAGCCTCCTTGATCTCGTGGTAGATCCACTCTTGTACTACCCGTATCATCAATATCAATCAAGCATGAGTAGGGTTTTACCTCCATCGAGAGGGCCCGAACCTGGGTAAAAACATCATGTCCCTTGTCTCCTGTTACCATCCGCCTAGACGCACAGTTCGGGACCCCCTACCCAAGATCCGCCAGTTTTGACACCGACAACAGGTCTCACTTCCAAGGAGGTTTGTGTCTTCGGACCTTCGGACTCATCTCCGGCCATAGGCTCCGAACCACGTGCGTCCGTGCCCATCGAACCTGATTGGGCACCGATCATGGAGTTTAGCTCCGCGGATATCTTTCAGCACTCGCCCTTGGGCGACGTGCTAAACTCATTGAGATCTCTCTCCCTATTAGGAGACTCTTGGCCGAACTATGTCCGGCTTCAATGGGAAGCAGACGACGAAGGAATTTGTTACCCACCCACCACCCACTTAATAGCCATTGTCAATGACTTAACCGATACGCTCGACTTCGACTCTGAAGACATCAATGGCATGGACAATGATGACAGAGAAAAACGGGAACCACCGCCCCTAGGGTGCTGGACAACCACTTCATCATATGATATATATATGGTGGACACACCCAAGAAAGTAATGGCGACGATGCAGCGGAGGATAATCCCCTTGAGAAGCAAACAAAGCGCCGATGTCAGCGGCACCGCTCTAAAGCCCGCCATAGCAAAAACAATGATACCGGCACAAGAAAGAATAATACCCCGGAGGACGCTAAAAATAACGATGACCCCGTAGACCCAGCGATGGAGCAGGATGAGCCAGGGGACGACGAACACAGTCTAGGGCCGATGTTTGATCACTGCGATGCCGAAGACAAAACCTACAAGCCTATCTCCGGAGAGGAGAACAGTCCGGACGACGATGCACGCATCATCCCAGAAAAGCACTTAGAACAAGAGCACCTCCACAAAAGGCTTATTGCTACTGCGAGGAGCTTAAAGAAGCAGAAGCAACGGCTTAAAGCCGCGCAGGATACGCTCAACCATAGATGGAATAAAGTGCTCGACACTCACAAAATACATGGCGGTGATCGCCACACAAAGAGCTACCCAAAACACAAGCTGCTGCCCGAATTCGACGACGAGGCCATTTCGCCCAGTCCACCGAAAAACAATAAGGCTGATCTGCCGGACCGACCACCCCGTGGCCGAGACAGAGTGGCTAATGACGCCACACACAAGTCAGCACACGATCTACGTGAGCACCTGGACAAAAGAGATGATGTGGCTAGGTCCATCTATGGATCTAGAAAACGTGTTCCTATGCAGGATCACGGCCACCAGACCGACTATGCGGATCGACTACCAGCTCGGAATCAATACCGAACACTACAGCCGTCGGACCCATGCCACGACACATCCAAGTACAGGGGCGCCGCGCACCCCCTGTGCTTCACCGATGAGGTGCTGGATCATGAACTTCCAGAGGGGTTCAAACCCGTGAACATCGAGGCATACGACGGAATGACAGACCCTATAGTCTGGATTGAGGACTTTATTCTTCACATCCACATGGCTCACGGAGACGATCTCCATGCCATCAAATACCTACCCCTCAAGCTGAAAGGACCAGCTCGGCACTGGTTGAAAAGCCTCCCCGAAAATTCCATTGGAAGTTGGGAGGAACTCGTGGACGCTTTCAGGGCTAATTTTCAAGGGACATATGTCCGACCTCCGGATGCAAACGATTTAAGTCACATAATCCAACAACCCGGAGAGTCAGCTCGTAAGCTTTGGAACAGATTTCTCACCAAGAAGAACCAAATCGTCGACTGTCCGGACGCTGAAGCCCTAGCAGCTTTCAAACACAGTATCCGGGACAAATGGCTTGCCAGACACCTCGGCCAGGAAAAGCCAAGGACAATGGCAGCCCTAACAACTCTTATGACCCGCTTTTGCGCAGGCGAGGAAAGTTGGTTGGCCCGTAGCGGCACCAGCGATCCAGGCACATCCGAAATCAGGGATGGCAATGGAAAGCCGCGACGCAATAAAAATAAGTGTCGAATAATGAAGACAGCCCAGACAATACAGCGATAAACGCCGGATTCAGGGGCTCTAGACCCGGTCAACGGAAAAAGCCATTTAAAGGCAGCAGAGATGGTCCGTCTAGTCTAAATAAAATTCTAGACAGGTCCTGCCAAATTCATGGCACCCCCGAGAAACCTGCGAATCACACCAACAGAGAATGTTGGGTCTTCAAGCAAGCCGACAAGCTAAACACCGAACACAAGGGGAGGGAGCCGCCAAGTGAAGACGAGGATGAACCTAGCCAGCCAAACACTAGGGGACAGAAAATTCTCCACTAGAGGTCAAAACAGTAAACATGATTTACGCCACCCACATACCAAAGAGGAAGCGCAAACGCGCACTCCGAGACGTATACGCTATGGAACCAGTCGCCCCCAAATTCAATCCATGGTCGGCCTGCCCGATCACCTTCGATCGCAGGGATCATCCGACTAGTATCCGGCATGGAGGTTCGGCCGCCTTGGTGCTCGACCCAATAATTGATGGATACCATCTCACCCAAATCCTCATGGACGACGACAGTAGTCTTAATCTGATATATCATGACACTGTCCGCAAGATGGGGATAGACCCGTCGAGAATCAACCAAAGCAGTACTACCTTTAAAGGAGTAATACCAGGCTCTTTGACGTTAGAGGTTGTATTCGGCTCTCCCGACAACTTTCGAAGTGAAGAACTAATCTTCCACATCGCCCCGTTCCGAAGCGGCTATCATGCACTACTCGGAGCCTTCGCTCGTTTCAACGCAGTACCGCATTACGCTTATCTTCAACTTAAGATGCCCGGTCCACGCGACGTCATCACTATCAGCGGAAACACTGAGCGTTCTGTTCGCGCGGAAGACTATGTGGCAGCTCTAGCAGCCGAACCACTGAACGACCTCTTCAACCCGAGTAACTGATAGGTCCTCGAGAACACAGACACGGCTAGACGTGTCCGGCGCACCACTAGTTGTGCAGCCCTGATAAACTTGAACTTAATTAATGGTTACGCCCCATATGTGGTGCTAGGGGCTGCCCGCACAAGGCCCATAGTTCGGCCCGAATGTATCTACACTCAAGATATCAAATTTTCATGGCTCATTAAGATTGACCGACTTTACGCACGGTCACACCAGATTCTTTCACCTGGGTTTTTCTTTCTTTTTACAGATCACCATCGTGCTATACCCTTCCAGGATAGGGCACAACGGAGATAAAGGCGCAGACATGCAGCAGGGCCCTGTTCAAAGGTTTCTTTTTAGATTAAGACCCGGTGTAAACCTTTTTTATTGTCTCTTGTTGGCTCATACCCTCATGGTACTTAAAATGACCAAGAGGGATACCGGCGTTATTGGCAAGCTTATTATTCACCGATCTAAAATAGACGTTACAAGGGCAGCAACCAATGTGTTTTTGGGATCTATGCTCTGACCACAGCCGCTCTTTTGTCACGCCAAATTAATGAACATACCTGGAAATTCAGGGCTCATTATCGAGGACGGTTCTCAGTCCAGTATATGTTGTAAAAGTACGAATACCTTCAGGAGTGTTCGGCGTCACGAGTTTGGCCTTATATGCATCAGCTCCGAATCATGTCTTTGGTCAATAGTTGGGTTTGCCCGGCTCCCGTGTTTTGCTACCTTACGTTCCGCTCTATCGGCTATGGTGGCACCGGGAGAACTACTGCGATTGTGCCCTGGTTCATCTGGATGAGCACCTTAGTAGAAAAGCCAAACCGGTCATGATGATAAAGCGAGAGACTGGTCAACCACTCGATGACTCAGCGGAATCTTCGCGATTCCTCCGCATTAACGAAGGACCGGTTTCCCGGCCACGTATGTACACGCACCATATTCAGATGAGTGTGGACATACCAGGGGCTATATAGTAGCCCCACCGTCAAACTCCTATGGCTAAGTGAAAGTGTTAAAGCTATATAGTCTGATTGTCTCGTTCGCCGTGCTACCACCTCCTTAACGGACCAAGACGTTGAATCAAGTGTGATTACGCGCTTTGCCGAACACCCTTGCATTATATGCAAGGGGGCTGAAGCCGACGACTGCAAACTTTCAGGTTATATACATATATACATAAGCGGTCGCACATGAGGCACTACAATACTTTACAGGCAAAAGTATAAATATAGCCTTTATTATCAAAAGCATTGTTTTTACAATCTAGATATGTGTCATTTGAACATGGTATGTTTTGAGCACTGAGCCTCTATTAAATGGGCACCTTCTAAGACTTCTTCAAAATAGTGCTCGGGTGAGTCCTGGCCCCCGGTCGGACCCCTGGTTGCAATATCGGTGGCCTCCATTGTCGCCCAATATGTCTTAACACGGGCAAGAGCCATCCGCGCACCCTCTATGCACGCCGACCTCTTGGCAGCATCGATATGCGGCACATCACGAATAAATCGTTGCACCAAACCAAAATAACTATCCGGACTTGGTTCCTTTGGCCATAGGTGGTCCACAACGGCCTTCATGGAAAGCCCGGATAACCTATGGAGCTCGGCCCATTCAGCCATTTGCTCATTCAACAGCCGCGGACGCCTTGGATTACTGAACTGCGACCAGAACAATCTTTCCACCTCATGATCTTCTCGATCTTTCAAATACTCTGTCGCATCAGCAGCACTCTCTCTAAATCCAAGTATGCGTCTGAAGAACTCCACAGTTGATCAAGAGGGGCATACTTTGGATCGCCGAACTTCGTTCGCAATAAAAAGGGCTTTCCAGCCGCGATATCACCGGCTTGCTGAAGCTCCTCTCGTGCCGCTCTGATTTTAGAGTGAGTCTCCTTTGCTGCTTACAAGGCCTTCTTTTAGGTCAGCCGTTTTCGTTTGGTTCTCCCTTTCGAGAAGCTCATATCGGCTGGCGGCATTTTGCAGCTCAAGAGCCATGTTAGCAGGCTCGTAAAAGCTTTATTCAACCCGCTTTTGCGGATGAAATCCTCTCCACCACCGTACCCATTAAGGTACAATGTGCCTCTGAGATATCCGCTTGCTACAGAAGACCCATCAATGTGTCCGGTTGTACATCGGACAATCCCGGGCTTTTTCTGTTGGTCTCCCTAGGAGCCAAGAACCTGGGACTTCGGGCGGCCGAAGAGTTACCTTCCAGCCTTTACGGATCGGGAGAGATCCTACGGGACGACTGAGGGAGTCTTGGATTAGGGGGTATCCAAACAGCCGGACTATGTACATTGGCCGGACTGTTGGACCGTGAAGATACAAGACTCAAGACTTTGTCCCATGTCCGGATGGGACTCTCCTTTGCGTGGAAGACAAACTTGGCGATCCGGATATTAGATCTCCTTCTTTGTAACCGACTTTGTGTAACCCTAGCCTCCTCCAGTGTCTATATAAACCGGAGGGTTTAGTCCGTAGGACGGGAACAATCATAATCATCATAGGCTAGCTTCTAGGGTTTAGCGTCTACGATCTTGTGGTAGACCAACTCTTGTAATACTCATATCATCAAGATCAATCAAGCAGGAAGTAGGGTATTACCTCCATCGAGAGGGCCCGAACCTGGGTAAAACATCGTGTCCCTTGCCTCCTGTTACCATTAGCCTTAGACGCACAGATCGGGACCCCCTACCCGAGATCCGCCGGTTTTGACACCGACATTGGTGCTTTCATTGAGAGTTCCTCTATGTCGTCGCTGCAAGGCTCGATGGCTCCTTCAATCATCAACAACAACGCGGTGCAGGTGAGACTTTTCTCCCGGACAGATCTTCGTGTTCGGTGGCCGCTTTCTGGGCCAATTCGCCATTATCTGGAGCAGATCGACAACTCGCCCAGCCATCGTGTCGTTTGAAACTTGAATTACACGGCCGATATCCACGGAGACTTGATCTTCGATGGATTTGGGCCTGCTCCAGGAGCGCCGAACAGTCACGGTGAGCACGGCTTAGACCTGATGTCAGACAATATTCAGGATATCGCACCTGTAATAGCCATGGACCTAAATCCGGGGCAGATCGTGTCATCTGAGGACGGGTGGATGGACCCCGCCCCAGAGGCCGCATACTCATTGGCGGTAGAGCCGAACATAGACTCCACCCCAAGGAAGTCTATGTCACCGGACCCCCAGACTTGTGTCCGGCTGTAGGTTCCAGACCGCGCACCCCCGAGCCCACCGAATCTGGTTGGGCTCCGGTAATGGAGTTCACCGCTGCGGATATCTTCCAGCACTTGCCCTTTGGCGACATGCTGAATTCATTAAGGTCTCTCTCTCTGTTAGGAGACTCTTGGCCGAACTATGTTCGGCTCGAGTGGGAAGCAGGCAACGAGGAAATTCGTTACCCACCCACCACCCACTTCATTGCCACTGTCGATGATTTGACCGACGTGCTTGACTTTGACTCTGAAGACATCGACGGTGTGGACGACGAAGTAGGAGAAGATCAGGAACCACCGCCCACGGGGCGCTGGACAACCACCTCCTCGTATGATATATATATATGGTGGACACCCCCAAAGAAACCAATGGCGATGAGGCAATGGAGGATAACCCTTCAAGGAAGAAACCAAAGCATGGGCGTCATCGGCGCCGCTCCAAGCCCCGCCACAGCAATACCGGTGCAGGAGACGAAAACAATCCGGATGTTGCCGAATATGAATACAATCCCAATCAGCCTGCCTTCGAGCAAGCCGAACAGGAAGACGGGCATGTCAGCCTAGACGAACAGGCGACGGACGAATACCTAGAGGAGGACAACTACATGCCCCCCTCCGAAGACGAGGTGAGCCTCGGCGACGATGAATTCGGCGTGCCTGAGGATCCCGTAGAGCAGGAGCGCTTCAAGCGCCGGCTTATGGCCACTGCAAGAAGCCTGAAAAAGAAGCAGCAGCAGCTCCAAGCTGATCAAGATCAGCTCACAGACAGATGGACTGAAGTCCTGGCAGCCGAGGAATATGTACTCGAGCGCCACACCAAAGGTTACCCCAAAGCACAAGTTGCTACCTCAGCTCGAGGAGGAGCCTATACTACCAACACAGGATAAGGCTGACCGGCCACCTCGTGGCCGGGATAAAATGGCGTATCAGCCCGAATACCAGCCCGCACCCCCACGCCAATACACTACGGCCCGGGGCAATAGGCAGGACCTGCGAGACATACTAGAAAACAAGGCATGACAGTCAAGATCGATCTACGGATCGCGGGGGCATGCCCCAACACGTGACGATGATCGTCATGCCAGATACACTATTAACAAGTCCGGCCGGGCCAAACATATCCGACCGGACTTATTCGAACTGCGTAGCAACATAGCCCGGCATAGAGGCGCCACACACCCCCTCTGCTTCACTGACGAAGTGATGGATCACGAATTCCTAGAAGGGTTTAAACCCTTAAAAATTGAATCATACGATGGCACAATAGACCCCGCGGTATGGATCGAAGATTTCCTTCTCCACATTCACATGGCCCGCGGTGACGATCTACATGCCATCAAGTGTCTTCCCCTTAAACTCAAAGGACCGGCCCAACACTGGCTGTATAGCCTGCCGGCAAATTCCATCGGCAGTTGGGAAAACCTGGAGGACGCGTTCCTCGACAACTCAGGGGCACCTACGTGCGACCACCGGATGCTGATGACTTGAGTCACATTACTCAACAGCCCGGAGAGTCAGCCAGGAAATTCTAGACTCGGTTCCTAACTAAAAAGAACCAAATTGTCGACTGTCCGGACGCCGAAGCCTTGGCGGCCTTCAAGCATAATATCTGCGATGAGTGGCTCGCTTGACACCTTGGCTAAGAAAAACCGAAGTCCATGGCGGCCCTCACGACACTCATGACCCGCTTCTGCACGAGCGAGGATAGCTGGTTAGCTTGCAGTAGCACCACGCCTCGATCCTCTGGCACTTCAGATGTCCGCGATAGTAACGGCAAGCCATGGCGCAACAGACACAAGCGTCGGAACAACAGCGACAACACCGAAGACACGACAATCAATGTCGGATTCAGTGGCTCAAAATCCGGTCAGTGAAAAAAGCCGTTCAAAAGAAACAATCAGGGATCATCCAGTCTGGACCGCATACTTGATCGCTCATGCCAAATTCACGGCACCCCTGAAAAGCCAGCCAACCATACTAACAGAGATTGTTGGGTGTTCAAACAGGCCGGCAAAATAAATGCCGAAAACAAGGACAAGGGGCTGCACAGCGACGATGACGAGGAGCCCCGGCATCCGAATACGGGGGGACAAAAGAAATTTCCTCCCCAGGTGAAAACGGTAAACATGATCTATGCCACCCACATTCCCAAACGGGAATGAAAGCGAGCTCTAAGGGACATCTATGCGATGGAGCCAGTCGCCCCAAAGTTCAACCCATGGTCAGCCTGTCCGATCACTTTTGATCGTAGGGATCACCCTTCCAGCATCCGTCACGGCGGTTCAGCCGCACTAGTCCTTGACCCAATCATCGACAGATTCCACCTCACGTGAGTCCTTATGGATGGTCGCAGTAGCCTGAACCTGCTTTATCAGGACACAGTGCACAAAATGGGCATCGATCCTTCAAGGATCAAGCCCACCAAAACCACCTTCAAAGGTGTAATTCCAGGAGTAGAGGCCCGTTATGCGGGCTCCATAACTGCTTGAAGTGGTCTTGGATCCCAGATAACTTCCGGCGAGGAGTTAATCTTCGATATCGTCCCTTTCCGTAGTGGCTATCATGCACTGCTTGGACGAACCACATTCGCTCGATTCAATGCGGTACCACACTATGCATACCTCAAGCTCAAGATGCCAGGACCTCGCGGGGTTATAACATTCAATGGAAACACAAACCGCTCTCTCCGTACAAAAGAGCACACTGCGGCCCTCGCGGCAGAAGTACAAAGCAACCTTCTCCGGCAAACCACCAATCCGGCGACAACAACCCCGAGCACCGTCAAGCGAGTCGGGAGTACCCTGCAATAGGATCGCCAGGCACGCCAAGAGCGCAACTAGTAGTCCGGCCTCCGCCCTAGCCCTATTCAGGCAGCATTTGTGCCGCGCGTACACAATTACGCACTCAAAATACCATGGGCATAGGCGGAGGCGCAACGGTGACGCGGTCCACAGTGCGGTTCAACCGTCACATACTTTAAATAACCTTCTTTCTCTTTCAGGACACCACTTTCGGGTAGCCCCCTTAGAGAACCAGATCATCGGGCTTATCACAGGAGACAAAACCAAGGAGGCAAAAAGCTTTGCGCACATAGGGAATACCCAGGTGGTATCTGTCAATGATCGTTATACCTGTTTTACATACCCGCATGCGGCCCGCCCTTGGATAGGACATGTCAATTAGTCCTATTTGCTTTTACTTAATGCATCAATTGTACACATATGCTTGGACGTATTATTTAACAATGGGAAATAATATATAGCGTCAGCTTATTATTCCTATCTTCACATTTTCCCTAAAAATGTTTATTTAATATTGAATCCATACACTTTGGTACGTTCAGTTTGCCAGGGGCTTCTTATGGTGCCCCATAATACGGTAAGATAAGTCCGAACACTTTCAACAGTGCGGCACCCCGAACTTATAGCATTATATGCATCAGCTCCGAATCATGTCTTGGGTCAATAGTAGGGTTTGCCCGGCTCCCTTGTTTTGATACCTTACGTTCCGTTATATTGGCTAAGGTAACGCAGGGAGAACTACTGCGATTGTGTCCCGATTCTTCCGGACGAGCACCTCAATAGAGAAAGTGAAAAACTGACTGTCATGATGTGGCGAGAGCTGGTCGCTGTCCGAGAGGTCTTTAAATCCTTAAAGATTTTTTCCGCTTCAGGCGAGGAATCGTCCTTGTCCGATTTAGGCATGTATAGCGCCCCAATTCGGTTTTTCGAACTCTAGGGGCTTCGCCGAAATTTAAAATTGTAGACTTCTATGGCTAAGTGAGAGTTATAAAGCCGCATAGTCCGATTGCCTTGTTCGCTGCGCCAAACACCTCCTTCGAGGACCAAAAATTTGGATAAATAGTGTTTGGGTTTTCCACGAACACCCCAGTACTAGTTACCCGGAGGCAGAAGCCGACGACTGGCCTACTTTCAGAATTTTATAAACAGCCACACATAAGGTAATATTTTAAATCAACAAAGCGCCATATAGCGCAAACAAATTCGTTTTCATATTACAAAGACGACATGAGTACATTCACTCAAAGATTGTGTCCTTGGTACATTCATCGACCACGAGACGAGCGCCTTTCATCACGCCATCATAATATTTCTCGGGGTAGCAATGCGCCTTGCCCTCCGGCGGTCCATCCTTCACCAGCTTCTCTGCATCCAGCTTGGCCCAATGCATTTTCGCACGGGCAAAGGCCCGGCGGGCACCCTCAATACAAACTGATCACTTGATAACTTCAAGCCGCGGATAGGCATTTACCATCCGCTTTATAAGGCCGAAGTAGCTGTCGGGCGGGGCTCACCAGGCCACATCCGGACTATGAAGTCCTTCATGGCCACTTCGGCCGCCCTGTGGAGTTCAACCAATTGCTTCAGTTGGTCACTCAGAGGCATTGGGTGTTCGGCTCCAGCATACTAGGACCTACACAGCTTCTCCGTTGAGCTTCCCTCTTCAGCACGGTAGAACTCCGTGGCATCCGATATGCTGCGTGGCAGATCTGCGAATGCCCCTGGAGAGCTCCGAATTCGGGTAAGTAATAGAAATGTCTCCTCCACATGTTTGCTTTGCATAATAAATGCCTTACTCGCAACTATCTTCTTGGCCGCCTAGATTTCCTGTTGGGCCTTTTGGGCTTCGGCCTTGGCGTCTTTCGCGCTCAGAAGGGCCTTCGCAAGCTCAGACTCTTTCGTCTTGAAGTCACGCTCCAAGAACTCGAACTTCTTGCCGAGCTCCTGGAGCTCTTGCTGTACCTCGCCCACCCTAGCATCTTGCTTTTCACACTCAATACGCTCCGTGGCCGCCTTGTCTTCGGCCTCGGATAGCGCTTTCCTCAGGGCCGCCACTTCGGTCGTGGCCCCTATTAAAAAATCATGATGCTATTTGTTAGCATCACCAATTCTTCTCCTCTACACGACACGTGAACGGGGTATTACTCACCTTTGTTCTCTTCGAGCTGCCTCTTCGTGAGGCTGAGCTCCTCTTCGGCCTGCTTCAGGTCCCGTTCGAGTCCGGCGACCTCTGTTGTGCGGGCAGCAGCGGCAAGCAGCACCGCCTGCTTATTCACATAGGCACATACTGTTAGATCCCTGCGGTTTAAAGTTGACCCACCGTTTGGCTTTTCTTACCGAACACCAAACAAAGTATCAGGGGCTACTGTCTATTGGGTATAATTTCTCACACTTTTGCTTACTTACCTCAAAGCCTGCCAGGAGGCTGGTGCAGGCTTCGGTCAATCCACTTTTGGCGGACCGAACCTTCTGAATCACCATACTCATAAGAGTATGGTGCTCTTCATTCACGGAAGCGCCACGAAGCACTTCCAGCAGACCATCCGATGCCTCTAGCGCAACGGAGGTCATTGGGACGGCCGGCTCGCCCTCCCTAGCGAGGGGCTGCCTACCCGAATCCGGAACCTTTGGAGGTTCCGGTGTAGTATCCGGCTGGGAGCCCGACTTGCTGCGGCTCTCGTCAGCATGATCTATGTGGATCTTACTCCCCATGTGCCCGGCGTCTGGAATTTCGCCTTGGGGCGTCTCCGGAGCCGCCTCCCTCTGCTCTAGTATCCTTTGGGACCACACCTCCATGTCATCCGCAGGCCGAGGGGAGGTAGCCGTCAGGAGTGAATTCATTGCCGAATCACTCAGAGACCCATCCGAAGAGGATACCCCGGGATGGGACCTGGCCGGACTGCACATGCGAGTTCGGCGTTATAACAAACTATGAAGCTAAGTTGCGTTAAAAGTATTACAGAGTGCGGATACTTATGATCTCACTAGGGGCTTACCCCTAGGTAGCCACTCCTCCTTGCTATAGGCGCCGGTTGTGGAGTGGTCAGGAGGGAGGGTCCGTCCCTTCTTGGACCCTTCGGCCTCCCTGGAAAGGGTGGCCTTCCTCTTCTTCCCCCCTTCATTTTCGGGGAGAGGGTTTTCCTCCTCCTCCTCGTTGTCGTTGGAGGAGTGCGCCCTGGTGTCTTCGGACGATGAGTCTGGCACCACATTGCGTCAGGAACTTCTTCTGGTCCCCGTGGCCTTTTTCTTGGCCTTCTTTTCCGGCACCTCATAGGTGCCGGAGCCAGCATCTCCGTCAGGAGTTCGTCTGCTGGGTCCTCATGAAATGGAGCCGGACAGTCGATCCGCTCCACTGTCGCCACATATTCCTGTTAAAATCAGCACAGTGGCCTAAGTTTCTCCCACAAATATACTGGGGAAAGGCACATCTTGAAATATAGAATGCTTACCGCATTGGCTTGGCGCCAGGTGCTGAGTCCGCGGTCCTCAAAGCTAGGGGGAGGAACTTCGCTGGCCTTGAACAACACCTTCCAGGCGTCTTTGTGCGTCATGTCAAAGAGCTCTTGCAGTGTCTAGTGTTGGGCCGCATCGAACTCCCACAAGTTGAATGCCCGTCTCTGACACGGGAGAATCTGGCGAAATAGCATAACCTGGACCACATTGACCAGCTTGATACTCTTGGTTATCATGTTTTTGACATAGTTCTGGAGTCCGGTCAGCTCCGCGGATGCGCCCCAGGCCAGGCCCTTCCTCTTCCAGGAAGTGAGCCGCACAGGGATGCCGAATCGGAATTTGAGGGCCGCCACCCAGTTGGCATCGCGTAGCTCGGTGATGTAGAACCACCCCGATTGCCACCCCTTCACGGTCTCCGCAAAGGAGCCTTCAAGCCAGGTGACATTGGGCATCTTGCCCACCATGGCGCCACCACACTCCGCCTGCTGGCCGACCACTATCTTCGGCTTTACGTTGAAGATCTTTAGCCATAGGCCAAAGTGGGGCCTAATGTGGAGAAAGGCCTCGCACACGACGATAAACGCCGAGATGTTGAGGATGAAGTTTGGGGCCAGATCATGAAAATCCAGCCCGTAATAGAAAATGAGCCCACGAACAAATGGGTGGAGGGGGAATCCCAGTCCACGAACGAAGTGGGCGAGGAAAACGACCCTCTCATGGGGACCCGGAGTCGGAATAATCTGCCCTGCGTCCGGTAGCCGGTGTGCGATATCTGCGGCCAAGTATCCGACTGTTCGGAGCTTCATAATGTGCTCCTCCTTGACGGTGGAGGCCACCCACTTGCCTCCCGCTCCGGACATATTTGGCTGTGTGGAGAAGGCGTGAGCTAGGGCGCTGGAGCTCGAAGGTGCAAGAATGGATAAGCAAAGGAGGAAGAAGGCGTGGGTAAAAATGGGGGATCCTTATCCCTTTATAGAGGCGACGAAAACGCCTCCCCATTTGCCCGTTAAAAATCGCTTATTTCCCAAGCGCCATGATTGATGGCGCAGTTGGGTTACCCGTACCCGTATTGATGAGAATCCCGTGATAAGGGGACATGATCTCTGCTTCGACAAGACGTGCCGAGGAAACCGCCTCGCAATATGTGCGGTGGCTGGTTGTGGGGAAACGGTTCAATAATGACTCGACCATGGTGTGACGTCACGTTATCTAAAAAATGTCGGCAGATTATATTTATGGAATATCATTCTCTCTGCGGTGGTATGTGAAAATCGTCTTGCAGAGCCGGACACGATTTAAGTGTTCGAGACTTACTTTGGAGTATTTGGAGATGGAACCCGCCTTGCAATGCCGAAGATAATCTACGCGCCGGACTCATCATCATTGAAGCCTGGTCCAGGGGCTACTGAGGGAGTCCTGGATTAGGGGTTATCTGGACAGCCAGACTATGTACATTGGCCGGACTGTTGGACCGTGAAGATACAAGACTCAAGACTTTGTCCCGTGTCTGGATGGGACTCTCCTTTGCGTGGAAGACAAGCTTGGCGATCCGGATATTAGATCTACTTCTTTGTAACCAACTCTGTGTAACCCTAGCCTCCTCCAGTGTCTATGTAAACCGGAGGGTTTAGTCCGTAGGACGGGAACAATCATAATCATCATAGGCTAGCTTCTAGGGTTTAGCCTCTACGATCTCGTGGTAGATCAACTCTTGTAAGACTCATATCATCAAGATCAATCAAGCAGGAAGTAGGGTATTACCTCCATCGAGAGGGCCCGAACCTGGGTAAAACATCGTGTCCCCTGCCTCCTGTTACCATTAGCCTTAGACGCACAGATCGGGACCCCCTACCCGAGATCCACCGGTTTTGACACCGACAACGACACCTCAGGGTCGTCCGCCTCATGAGGCGGGGAAGTAGTAGGAGGAGTTTTGCTCTCCATCATCTCCAGAAGAAGATCCCTCGATGACAAACATTGTTGAGAAGGGCTATGAGCTGGACTGCAAAACATATGTCTCGGTTGTTATTCTCAGGAAAAAGAATAGGACATGCTTACTAAAGTACCTTTGTTCACTTACAACTCGATTGACGACTGGCCCCCTTGTGGGTGCTGTGCGGTAAGGTTGCCTTTCTGAGGCAGGGCCCCCTGATGCAGGTTTCTTCCCTCGTTTGGAGACCTCTGCTTCCAAATCTTCAGGGGCGCTCCTTTTCTTCCCGTGGAGAGACGGGATGCTAGAATCTCCTCCCCGTTCACCCTTCGACACGGGGGTACTGATTTGCCCAGTTAGGATGCGTAATGTACCTCCAGCATGAAGTCCGCTTTTGGCTTCCCTATTACTCCCATTGTCCTCTCCTGATGGCACTTGATAAGGTGCGCGAGCCAGCATCCTGGTTAGTACAGGATTCAGCGAGTCTTTGGGAAGAGGGGCCGAACACCTGATCCTCTCCGCCTTTCTTATCCAGTCCTGGCCGAGGGTGGTTATTCAGAATAATGTTGTGACAAATATAATGACAGCATGTTCGGTCGCGGATTTACTTACTTGGGTATCTGGACAGTTGCAATTGAGACCCGCATCCTCTGTTGTGTCCGGACACTTTATTCGTGATCCGAAGAATGATCGATACATCCCTTCGAGCGTCACACCGAAGAAGTGCTGAATGGTTCGAGGTCCTTCTGGGTTGAACTCCCACATGCGAGAGATCGACGTTGGCATGGCAGGATCCGATGAACTAGCATTACTTGAATAACTTTTATGAGACTGATATCCCTCTTGAGGAGATCTCGGATGCGGCTTTGCAATGTCAGCACATCACTAATTGGTCCCTAGTCCAGCCCCGTGTTGACCCATGATGCAAGCTGTGGCGGAGGGGCAGAGCGGAAGGCCGGAGCGGCTGCCCACTTTGTACCTCAGGATGCTGTGATGTAAAACCACTCCTGTTGCCATAGGTCGGACACCTCCGAGATGGAACCCTTTGGCCATAAGGCGTCGGCACCTTTGCTTATTATAGCTCCTACGCACTCCTTGTGTCGCCCGTCGATCATCTTCGGCTTCACATTGAAGGTCTTGAGCCATAAGCCGAAGTGTGGGGTAATGCGGAGGAAGGCCTCACACACGATGATAAACGACGAGATGTGAAGGAAGGAATCTGGAGCTAGATCATGAAAATCTAGCCTGTAATAAAACATGAGCCCTCTAACGAAGGGATGAAGACCGAAGCCTAGCCCTCGGATGAAGTGGGAGATGAATACACCGCTCTCGTTAGGTTTGGGAGTAGGAATAACCTGCCCTGGGGCAGGAAGTCTGTGAAGGATTTCGGCGGTCAGATACCTAGCCTCCCTAAGCTTCTTGATGTCCTCCTCTATAACAGAAGAGGCCATCCACCGGCCTTGAGGGTTGGATTCGGACATGATTGAAGGTCCGGAGCGCGTGGACTGAGCCTTGGGTGTTGGAACTCGAGGTAGGAGAAGGGACGGATCAGGTGTGGAAAGAAAAGGGCAGGTCTTGGCCTCTTTATAAAGAGGATGAATGTCAAGCGTCCTCCGCGCGGCCGTTTGGAACTTGCCTAAACCGAGGAGTCATACTAACGGCATGGTTGGGTTGCCCATGCCCGTATTGATGAGAATCCCGTGATAAGGGGAACACGATCTCTGCTTCGGCAAGACGTGCCAATAAAACCGCCTTGCAGGACGTGCAATGCCAGGTTGGTAAAAACGGTTTTGATAATAACCGAGACGCGGCGTAATGTCACGCTAGGTAAAAGTTGTCAGCAGATTAGATTAGTGGAATATTGTGCTCTCTACGGTGGTATGGGGAATTTGTTTTGCAGAGCCGAACACGATCCTTGTGTTCAAGATCTTCTTTGGAGTATTCGGAGAAGGAACCCGCCTTGCAATGCCGAAGACAATTTGCGCGCCGGACTCATCGTCATGGAAGCCTGGTTCAGGGGCTACTAAGGGAGTCTTGGATTAGGGGGTCCTCAGACAGCCGAACTATATGCTTATGCAGGACTATTGGACTATGAAGATACAAGATTGAAGACTTCGTCCCATGTCCGGGTGGGACTCTCCTTTGTGTGGAAGGCAAGCTTGGCAATTCGGATATGTAGATTTCCTTCTCTGTAACCGACTCTGTGTAACCCTAGCCCCCTCCGGTGTCTATATAATTCGGAGGGTTTAGTCCGTAGGACAACAACAATCATAATCATAGGCTAGCTTCTAGGGTTTAGCCTCTACGATCTCGTGGTAGATCAACTCTTGTAGTACTCATATCATCAAGATCAATCAAGCAGGAAGTAGGGTGTTACCTCCATAGAGAGGGCCCGAACCTGGGTAAACATTGTGTCCCCCACCTCCTGTTACCATTAGCCTTAGGCGCATAGTTTTGGACCCCCTACTAGAGATCCACCGGTTTTGACACCGATTAGCAGGGTTGGGCGCGTTGGCCGTGGCGGGAGGGCGGGAGGGTTTTGGTAGAGAAATGGTGGGAATGGAGATGGTGTGCCACTCAGGATGGGAATGGGCTGGCCTGGATGTTGTGGGAACGATTCTGATAGTAGAAAGGGGTAGGTAAAGGAGCCTGATCTATCGAGATGCAAACGGGTGACACGGTGTTTTTTAACGAGTTTGGGCCTCTCGCGGTGGAGATAACAACCCTACGTCTCGTGCTCCGGGGAGGGTTTCTCTTATCTAAGTATGAATCCGGAGATTACAATGTGTGGGAGTTTGAGAGAGAGATGGAAGAATGAGAGCGAGAGCCCTGAGCTATGTGGTGGGGTGGCGTATATAGAGTACGCCACCTTCTCACCTCTTATGTTACAAAGTGGGACATCATGGCCATTATTTTAGCCCACAACGAAACCTCCACTGTGAAGATGATGCCTGAACTGCTTTGCTGACTATTGGCCTTCGAATATCCGAGTGAATCATACATCCGAGTAGATGATTGATACGTCCAACGTATCTATAATTTATGAAGTATTCATGTTGTTTTATTATCATTCTTGGATGTTTCACAATCATTTTATAGCAACTTTATATCATTTTCTGGGACTAGCCTATTGACCCAGTGCCCAGTGCTAGTTGTTGCTTTTTGCTTGTTTTTTACATCGCAGGAAAGCAATATCAAATGGAGTCCAAACATCGTGAAACTCCTGGAGGATTTTTATGGACCAGAACACTCAGGATGGGCCAGAGCAGCACCTGGGGGTGCCCTGAGGGGGGCACAACTAGGGCTACAAACGAGTTGAATTCGAGCGAGTTGGACTTGACTCAGCTCAACTCATATTATAATTCAAGCGAGTTCAAATTCAGTGAATCTCAAGATCGAGCTGTAGAATATGACTCGTGCTCAACTTGTAATGATCTCGAGTCGATCTCGAGCTAGTTTCGAGCTAAATGAGACGACAATTTTTTAAAGTCTATGACTATTATTCCCACTAGATAAGGCACAACTTGACGTAGAAAACATTAAAATATTTATCCCAATCAAAACGATGATATTCTTAGAATGACTTATTCTCTCACAACTGAAAGTCTGGGAAAACAAAATATAGGCCAACAATCATGAAAACTTGCAGCGTAGTGCATGCTGGAGATGCCAAAAACAATAGACTATTTAACACATGGCCGACCACATACCATAATATGGTCGAAATTTTCCCTACAATTAATTAAGCTTCCATGTTTTCTTGTAAATAAAATGGAGAAAAATCCTGGGCGATATATATGGTAATAAATTATCCTATTTCTATTTAATATATGACGTGATCATTTAACATAATTATATTATGCTGAGCCATCGAGCTAAAATCGAGCGAGCTAGTATTGACTCAAGATCAGCTCGTTTCTCAACCAAGCTACAAAAAGTGTTCATACTCAGCTCATTTCTTTTTGAGTCGATCTCGAGTCGAGCCAAAAAACGAGTCGATCTCGAGCGGCTCACGAGCCTCGAGCTTTTCTTGCAGCCCTAGGCACAACCCACCAGGGCGCGCCTAGGCCCCCAGGCGCGCCCAGGTGGGTTGTGCCCACCTTGGTGGCCTCCCGCACCCCTTCTTTGCCCTATAAATTCCCAAATATTCCAAAACCCTTGGGGGTAGCCCTAGATCAGACGTTCCGCCGCCGCAAGGCCTCTGTATCCACGAGATCAAATCTAGACCCTGTTCCGGCACACTGCCGGAGGGGGGAATCATCACCAGTGGCCATCTTCATCATCCCGGCGGCCACCACGATGAGGAGGGAGTAGTCCACCCTCGGGGCTAAGGGTTTGTACTAGTAGCTATGTGTTTAATCTCTCTCTCTCTCTCTCTCGTGTTCTTGAGATGTCACGATCTTGATGTATCCCGGGCCTTGTTAATATAGTCGGATCATATGGTGTTTTCCCCTCTCTACACTTGTTGTGATGAATTGAGTCTTTATCCTTTTGTCTTGTCGGATTGAATGTTCAGATCTGAGAACACATGATATATGTCTTGCATATGAATACCTGTGGTGACAATGGGGTATTATTTTTGATTCGCTTGATATATGTTATGGCACTCAACTTGTGGATTCCCGAGGTGACTTTGGGGCAATCTATGCATAGGGGTTGATGCACGTTTTTATTATCTTTTCTCCGATAGAAACTTTTGGGTCTCCTTGTAGTTCTTTGTGTGGATTGAGTATTATGAACTTGAAATTGTTTGATACATATCGTATAATTAACTCATGGATACCCGCGGTGACATTGGGGTATCTAGGTGACATCAGAGTTGGTTGATATGCATCATATGGTGTTATTTTAGTACGAGCTCTTGATTAGATCGACCGGAAAGAATAGCTTGCTATTATTTTAGTACAAACTCTAGGATAGATTGATCGGAAAGAATAGCTTTGAGGTGGTTTTGTACCCTACAAACAATTTCTATCTTTTGTTCTTTGCTAATAGGAACTCGGGAGTGATTCTTTATTACACTTTGAGGGATAATCATATGATCCAACTATGTTAGCATTGTTGAGAGATTGCACTAGTGAAAGTACAGACCCTAGGCCTCATTTTCCATTATTGCAATACCGTTTGTGCTCCATCTTATCATTTACTACCTTGCTGTTTTTTTGTTCACACTACAAAAACTCATATCTACTATCCATACTACACTTTTATCACCATCTCTTTGCCAAACTAGTGCACCTATACAATTTTCTATTGCATTGGGTGTGTTGGGGACACAAGAGATTTCTTGTATTTGATTACAGGGTTGCTTGAGAGAGACGATCTTCATCCTACGCCTCCCACGGATTGATAAACCTTAGGTCATCCCCTTGAGAGAAAATTGCTACCGTCCTACAAAACTCAGCGCTTGGAGGCCTAACATGTGTCTACAAGAATAAAGTTGCATAGTAGACATCAAGCTCTTTTCTGCCGCCGTTGCCGGGGAGGTGAGTGCTTGAAGGTATATCATTAGATCTTGCAATCGAATCTTTTAATTTCTTGTTTTATCACTAGTTTGGTTTATGAAAAGAAAAGTACAAAAAATGGAATCATATTGTTCATTTTTATAATGTCTTTCGTGAAAATGACGGGAAGGAAAATTGTGCAATTGTTAGAAGAAGAATGCTATAAAATGTTTGGCAGAGAATATGTAAATGATGAGCATGATTGCAATGTTGTTAGTATGAATTCTTTGAATATCCATGATGCTAATGATATGCAAAGCCATAAGCTTGGGGATGCTATGTTTGATGAAGGTGGTACTGTTAGTCCCCCAAGATTTGATGTGCAAATTTGTTATAATGATTGCATGCCTCCTATTTATCATTATTATAATGATGAAAGTGGATTTGGAGAGGTCATGACTTTATTTAGTGATGAATCCACCATTTTGAATGAGGCTTCAATTGACTATGATAACAAAGTTGCTATCTATGATGATTATGGTGATGACATGTTTGCTATAAAGAATAATGATAATCTTGAAACTTGTCATCATGATTTTAATTTTCAATCTCATGATAGTTATTTTGTTGAGTTTGCTCCCACTACCATTCATGAGAATAAATTTGCTCATGTGGAGAGTAAGAAGATTGCTATGATTTTGGATCATGAAAAGAATGCTTTATGTGATAGTTATATTGTTGAATTCATTCATGATGCTACTGAAAATTATTATGAGAGAGGAACATATGCTTCCACACATCTCAATAATATCAAGTTTCCTCTCTTTATGTTGAAAGTTTTTAAGTTGCACTTGTCTTGCCTTCCTATGCTAGTTGATTCTTGCTCCCAAAAGTTATTTGCTCACAAAATCCCTATGCATAGGAAGTGGGTTAGACTTAAATGTGCTAGCCATATGCTTCGTGATGCTCTCTTTATGTTTCAATTCTTATCTTTTATGCAAGCACCATTGAACTCATCATGCCTAGCTAAAAGGCATTAAAGAAAAGCGCTTGTTGGGAGACAACCCAACACTTTTACCTACTGTTTTTGTGTGTTCACATGATTATGCTACTGTAGTAATCATGTTTCATTACTTTTGTTTCAATAAAGTGCCAATTAAATCCTTTGGGGTCATGTTGGGTGATAGTTGATTTGATCTTGCTGAAAAACAGAAACTTTTGCACTCACAAAAATAACTCTTATTTTTAACAGAAGATTGCTTTTGAGTTGATTCTTTTTGAAGAAGATTAATATAAAAATTTCTCACGTGGTCCAATTTTTTTCATAATTGTTGGAGTAGCAAAAGTATGGTTTGAGTACAGATTACTACATACTGTTCTGTTTTTGATAGATTCTGTTTTCAATGCATAGTTTGCTTGTTTTCTAGTTTCTATGTCTTATATTGCTCAATATAAATTGTGGAAATGATATGCTACAGTAGGAATTGTGTGGAAACAATTATGTATCTTGTCTTTGACAGTACCAAAGTGAAATGGTTTGCTCTTTATCATACTAACCTGTCTCACAAGGTTCCGTTAAGTTTTGTGTTTGGAGTTTTCAAGTTTTGGGTGAGATGTCGATATGAGGAGAATAAGGTGTGACAAGACCATAAGCTTAGTTATTCCCAAGGCACCCCCAAGGTAATATTCAAGGAAGATCCAAGCAACTAAGCTTGGGGATGCCACGGAAGGCATCCCCTCTTTTGTCTCCAACATTATCGATAACCTCACTTGGAGCTATGTTTTGATTCGTCACATGATATGTGTTTTGCTTGGAGCGTAAATTTATTTTGTTAGGATTTTCTCGATGTTATTTAGAATAATGTTTTCGGCGTCCTGGATATAGGGGTATCCAGCTCTGCCTTCCTGCGGTCCACCACGTGGCTCCATCGATGGCCTGGTATGGCCCAGCTTCAGCATCAACAACTCAAGACCCTCGCGAGGGGCCAAGCCTCGTGAGGCAGACGATGCCAAGACCCCCGAGGGGATCGGCCTCCTCAGGCTGGCTCCCGAGTGGCAGAGAGTTCTATGCAAGGTATACCTCACGAGGCTCAGCTGACGTGAGCCATGATGACCAAGGCCAGGCATTAGGGGACATCATTCAAAACATGGAGGCAACTGGCCGGGTTGCTAAGTGGGCTATTGAGCTTGGGCCTCACGGATTGAAATACATGTCTCACACTGCTATCAAGTCCCAAGCGCTCGTAGACTTCATTAACGACTGGACGGAGTTACAGGCACCGGAGGATAAACCGGATAACACATACTGGACTATTCACTTTGATGGATCCAGACAATTGGAAGGCTCGGGGGCTGGAGTTGTCCTTACTTCCCCTCGAGGTGACAAATTTTGTTATGTTCTCCGCTTAATGTTTCCCTGTACTAACAATGCAGCTGAGTATGAGGCTTTGCTCCACGGTCTACGGATGGCTAAGGAGATGAACTTAATCTGGGTACGTTGCTTTGGTGACTCCGATTTAGTCGCTCAGCAAGTATCCGGTATGTGGGACTCCAAGGACCCACTCATGGCGGCTTATCGGCGAGAGGTGGATGTTATTGCTGGTCATTTCAAAGGTTATCAAGTCGAGCACATTGATCGGCGCAAAAATGAAGCGGCAGATGCTTTAAGCCGGCTTGGGTCCCAGCGTAAACCGGTGCTGCCTAATCATTTTCTGGATGTTTTGCAAGGTATACTTTCTGCTCCATTAGGGGACATCATTCAAAACAAGGAGGCAACTGGCCGGGTTGCTAAGTGGGCTATTGAGCTTGGGCCTCATGGATTGAAATACATGCCTCGCACTGCTATCAAGTCCCAAGCGCTCGTAGACTTCATCAACGACTAGACGGAGTTACAGGCACCTGAGGATAAACCGGATAGCACATACTGGACTATTCACTTTGATGGATCCGGACAATTGGAAGGCTCGGGGGCTGGAGTTGTCCTTACTTCCCCTCAAGGTGACAAATTTTGTTAACCCGGGGTTGTAGGTGAATACACCAGGCTTCCAATTGTCTGCATTGTTAGTATAGGAAACATTAAGCGGAGAACATAACAAAATTTGTCACCTCGAGGAAGTAAGACAACTCCGCCCCGAGCCTTCCAAATTAATCGGATCCATCAAAGTGAATAGTCCAAGATGTGTTATCCGGTTTATCCTCCGGTGCCTGTAACTCCGTCCAGTCGTTGATGAAGTCTACGAGCGCTTGGGACTTGATAGCAGTGCAAGGCATGTATTTCAATCCGTGAGGCCCAAGCTCAATAGTCCACTTAGCAACCCGGCCAGTTGCCTCCTTGTTTTGAATGATGTCCCCTAATGGCCCATAGTGATTTGATGGCCTTGAAAGCATTGTTTGAGCTTCCGGCTCGCCATAAACACTCCATACACCAGCTTCTGCCAATGTGGGTATCTCTGTTTGGACTCAATAAGCACCTCACTGATAAAATAAACCAGCCGTTGAACCGGATATTCCTTACCATCCTCCTTGCGCCACCACAATAGCCACGCTGACAGCTTGGGCATTAGCAGCCACATATAACAGCAATGGTTCCTTATCAATAGGGGCAGCAAGGACGGGCGTCTCGGCCAACTGCTTCTTCAAATCCTCAAACGCTGCATCAACAACATCACTCCAAACAAAATTGTCTGTTTTCTTCATCATCTGATAAAGCGGGATCACCTTCTCTCCCAACGGGCTGATAAACCGGCTTAGCGCTGCAATCCGACCTGCCAGTCTTTGAACGTCATTGATACACGCCGGTTTAGCCAGGGATGTGATAGCCTTGATCTTTTATGGATTAGCTTCAATGCCCCTATTGGATACCAGAAAACCCAAGAGCTTGCCAGCCGGTACAACAAAAACACACTTAGCCGGATTGAGCATCATTTTATAAACCCTCAGGTTATCAAAAGTTTCCAGCAAATCAGCTATGAGTGTCTCTGCTTTCCTGGATTTCACCACGATATCATCCACATAAGCATGAAAATTACGCCAAATCTGATTATGGAGGCAATTCTGCACACACCGTTGATAAGTTGCCTGAGCACTCTTGAGCCCAAAAGTCATGGACACATAATAGAAGGCTCCAAAAGGAGTTATAAAAGCTGTCTTCTCCTGGTCCTGAACTGCCATTTTGATCTGATGGTAGCCCGAATAAGCATCCAGGAAACTCAAACGCTCACAACCCGCCATAGCATCAATGATTTGATCAATACGAGGGAGGGCAAAGGGATCAGCTGGGCAAGCTTTGTTCAAATCTATGTAATCCACACACATGCGCCAAGTGCCGTTTTTCTTAAGTACCAGCACCGGATTAGCTAACCCCTCAGGGTGAAACACCTCCACAATAAATCCTGCTGCCAATAGTCGGGCTACCTCTTCACCAATGGCTCTTCATTAAAATAGCGAAGAAACTGTTTGATCGGTTTGAATTTCGGATCAATATTAAGAGTGTGCTCAGCGAGTTCCCTCGGTACACCTGTCATGTCAGACGGTTTCCATGCAAAGATCTCCCGGTTCTCATGGATGAACTCTATGAGCGTGCTTTCCTATTTCGGATGCAAGTTGACGCTGATGCTGAACTGCTTGGATGAATCGCCAGGAACAAAATCAACCAATTTAGTCTCATCAGCCGATTTGAACTTCAAAGCCGGATCATGCTCTGTAGTGGGCTTCTTCAGAGAAGTCATATCTGCCGGATCAACATTGTCCTTATAGAACTTCAACTCCTCCGTTGCACAAACCGACTCAGCATAAGCCGCATCACCTGCCTCGCACTCCAGAGCAATCCTGCGGCTACCGTGAACCGTGATGGTCCCCTTATGACCAGGCATCTTGAGCTGCAGATAAACATAACATGGCCTTGCCATGAATTTAGCATAAACCGGCCGTCCAAATAGGGCATGGTACAGACTTCTGATTTTAACCACTTCAAAGGTCACCGTCTCAGATCTTGAATCATGATAATCTCCAAAAACCACCTCCAGAGCTATCTTACCGACAGGGTAAGCCGATTTACCGGCACCACACCATGGAAAACGGTGTTTGACGGTTTAAGATTCTTATCTGTTAACCCCATACGCTGGAAGGTTTCATAATACAAGATATTGATACTGCTCCCTCCATCCATGAGCACTTTGGTGAACTTATAACCTCCAACATGCGGTGCAACCACCAAAGCTAGATGGCCAGGATTATCAAACCGGGGCGGATGATCCTCCCGACTCCAAACAATAGGCCGTTCAGACCAAAGCCACGGATAGCGGGGCCTTTGTCGGTTCAGCGAGTTCTTGCCCTTTTATGGAGCTTCTGATCGCGCTTGCACAGACTAGTAGTGAAAACATGGTACTGTCCACCATTTAACTGCTTCAGGTTGCTCTGATAACCCGACTGTTGCTAATTCCCCTGATTACTCTGCTGATTGTGACCACCTTGGTTGTTCTGGTTGCCCCGATTATTCTGAAATCCGGACTTTGAACCGCCACCGCCGTAACCTGGCCCGTGAGACCTTGGACCTGAACCGCCAAATGGACCCTGATCGTACGGGAAGAGATCAAAGTTTTTGAACTCCTTCATAATGAAGCAATCCTTCCAGAGGTGCGTGGCTGGAACCTCCTTCGTCCCGTGCTTTGGGCAGGGCTGGTTTAACAGGCGCTCTAGATTCATGCCTCCACCGCGCTGGGGTGGTTTACCCTTACGACGCTGCGCATTGCCCTGCATATTGGTGTTAGCCACAAAATGCAAATTGTCCGCTTTACGCTTACCATTGTTCCCATGGCCCACCTGGTTATGCTGCTGTCCCTTTGCACCGTCGTTCTTCTTTCCCTTCTCCGGCTTCTCTTTGTCAGAATCGGGATCCTTGGTATTATCAGAATCAGCATACTTAACCAAGGCTGCCATAAGTGTTCCCATGTCATTGCAGTGGCGTTTGAGCCGTCCCAATTTCATCTTTAGCGACTTAAATCGGCAATTACCCTCCAATGTTAGGATTGCCGAATCAGCCCAGATACGGTCCGATGAATGCAGAATTTCCGAAACCCGGTGCACCCAATGAGTTGTTGATTCGTTTTCCCCTTGGACACAAGCAGCCAGATCCACAATTGACATGGTTTGCTTGCATGTATCTTTGAAGTTTGCTATAAACCGGGCTTTCAACTCATCCCATGAACCGATGGAGTTAGCGGGCAGGCTTTTTAACCAAGTGCGAGCTGTTCCTTCTAACATCATAGTGAAGTACTTTGCACACGCCGCTTCATCCACATTCAGCATCTCCATTGCCATCTCATAACTTTCAATCCATGCCTCGGGGGGTTGATCGGCGGTATAATTAGGCACTTTATGAGGACCCTTGAAATCATTGGGTAGCCGTACATTACGCAGAGCTGGGGCAAGGCACGACACCCCCAAGAGCTAAAAGCCAATCCACGTTCAACTGATGCCACTGGTTGAACCGGAGCGGTTTGATGATTTGGGTACTGTGCCACTAACTGTGCCGCTAACTCTGCCTCTCGTCGTGCTCTGCCGTTGTTCACCACATCCTGAGCATTCATACCGCCGCGCGCAGGATTAGGCCCTCGAGGGGCATCACGGTGCCGCGCACTGCTTGACACAGCCGGTTCATCCATGTGCCTTCTGTAACTCTTGCTCGGACGAGGGGTTGAATGTATTTTGTCCTGGGTGTAGGAATAAGCCTGCTGCTGCACAACAACGGTTTGAAGAAGATCCCTGGCTCGTCGCGTCTCAACCGCCGCCAGCGAGTCACCCTCCATCGGAATAGCTGCCAAACGCGATGCTGTAGCAATCATGTTATCCAAAGGGCTAGAGACCTGGCGGCGTTGGAACGTATTGCGGCGGGTTGTCCGTCCGTCGAGGCGGGTCCATCACCCGTGGCTGATCCGGAGTTCCAGTTCCGGGTGCCTCGGTCTGGTTTATTGCTGTCGGATTACTTGGCCCAGCTCCTGGCGTATTGAAGAGATTCATTCCTTCGTAAACAGCGGCAGACGAGACCGGTACTTCCTCCGCAGCACTTCATTTGATGCGTTCTGATCCAACATAAGCCGGTAATTCTGCGCCTGGATCTACTGTGACTGGGCATCTAAAGCGGCCCGCTCTTCAGTCATCCTGGCTTCCTTAGCCGCCAAGTCCTCCTTGGCCTGAGTTATCTGGTCCCTCAGCTTTGTAACCTCCGCATTATGCTGATCCTGGGTCTTCGGGGTGACTGCCATGGTCAACAATGTCGTCAAAGCATCCAACAAACCGGTAAGAACTTGAGCCGGCCAGCGCGCAGGGCCTCATGCCCCGGCTGCCGATCCGGAAATCATTACTGTTGCAGATGAAGATTGCAAGGTGGGCTGCATACCGGCCATGAAGATTGCAACCCGATTCGGCGGTTCAAAGAGGTCCGAAATACTGTCGCCACCAGAACAACCCCCAATCCGGCCATCTTGCAATTGGTACAGCGACTCGGTTTCGCCAGTGGATGATTCGCCATCTGAGTAGATGACCATTTCACCGTCGGACATCGGTTCAGATCCTGCACCATGGATGAATCCTACGAACGCACGCTTCCTGGAAGGCTGAACCCAGGCAGGACTTGCACGCTGAGCCGTCTCGACGAGGTCGGTGGAGATGTTCGGCTCAGGGCCCGGTTCGCCGATCTTGCCGATGAAAACGTGAATTCCGCCAAAGGGAACCCGGTACCCGTACTCTATTGAGATGGCTTCGGGACTCCATCCTGCATCGTCGATGTAGAGCTTGCCGCGACGACTCTTGGTCATCTGGCCAACCACGTATCCCTTGAGTCCTTTGAAGTTGCCCTTTAAGAACTCGAAACCATCGTGCGATAGCCCCACGATGGGCGCCAACTGTCGTGGAATTAACACGTCAGATCTCCTAGCAGAAGGACTTAGTCGTGGAGCCATCGCAACGAGATTAGCTTAAAGGGGTTAAACCAGAAAAAAGGACACATGAAGTTTATACTGGTTCGGCTCCTTGCGGTGAAGGTAAAAGCCTACAATCCAGTTGTTGTGGGATTGATTGATCTCGATGAGCAGGGAGCGAATCTGCTTTACCTATCTCTCGAGCTGTTGTTTCTTGTCCCTGAACCGCCGCCGGATCGTCCCTTTATATACATAGGTTGGCCTTGGGCGGTCTCTGTGAATCAGCTGGGGAAGCTGGGGTGCCTCGCCCGGCCGCTAGCCAGTCTTGGCGGTGCAGCCCCACAACCTGAAGATGAAGGCCGCTCAAGGGGCACCCCCTGCCAGCAATGACAAGAGGAAGGATCACCGGTGCATCCCCCATCTCACAGGCTGAGTCGCGGGCAGAGCGAGAAGGGAGCCCGGTTCCAGGGCACCCTCGCGGCGTCATGGTAGTTGGAGTCGGCCCCACACCCTATGTAGGACCAGGGCGCCGGGGGCTGCGTGCGGGAGTCAAGCCGGGATCCATGGGGGCGCTCCCCTCCCGAGGTTTCGCCTTCGTGGGAGACCTGCAAGGCCCTGTGAGGGAGTCCTGGACTAGGGGGTGTCCGGACAGCCGGACTATCATCGTCCGCCGGACTCCAAGACTATGAAGATACAAGATTGAAGACTCCGTCCCGTGTCCGGATGGGACTTTCCTTGGCGTAGAAGGCAAGCTTGGCAATACGGATATGTAGATCTCCTACCATTGTAACAAACTCTATGTAATCCTAGCCTCCTCCGGTGTCTATATAAATCGGAGGGCTTTAGTCCGTAGGACACAACATACATTACAACAATCATACCATAGGCTAGCTTTAGGGTTTAGCCTCCTTGATCTCGTTGTAGATCCACTCTTATACTACCCATATCATCAATATTAATCAAGCGGGGCGTGGGGTTTTACCTCCATCGAGAGGACCGAACACAGGTAAAACATCGTGTCCCTCGTCTCCTGTTACCATCCGCCTAGGCGCACATTCGGGACCCCCTACCGAGATCCGCGGTTTGACACCGACATTGGTGCTTTCATTGAGAGTTCCTCGTGTCGTCGCCGATAGGCTCGATGGCATCTTCAACCATCAACGCTGTCGGGGTGAGACTTTTCTCCCGGACAGATCTTACGTGTTCGGCGGCCGCCTGCGGGCTATATCGCTTGGCCATCTGGAGCAGATCAGCTCGCCCCTGGCGTCGGTCGGTCGAAAGTCTAAACTTCACGGCCGGCGTCGCGGAGACTTGATCTTGACGGGCTCGAGCCTGACCAAGCGAGCCGCCTTTATTACGATGGGCATGATCTAGCTCTGCCGCGAGTAGTGCTTGGTGGCCGCACGAATCCGCCCGGCCCTTAGTCCGGAGCGATCGCCCGGATCGAGATCGGTGGATGGACACCCCTCGGGGCTTCAACTTCCGCGGCGATGGGCGAACGCTAATCTTGTCCCTCGCGAAACTTCGTGATTCGGCGCGGACTCCTTGCGGACTCGGACCTCCCGCCCTACCAATCGAATCGGAATGGGCGCGGTTATGGAATTCACCGCGCGGACATCTTCAATACCGCCCTTTGGCGACATCCTCAATTCGCTAAAGCATCTCTCGTTATCGGGAGAGTCTGGCGGACTATGGCGGGATGGTTGAGGATCTGAGACGACGAAGAAATTGAGCCCACCCACCACCCACTTTGTAGCCACCGTCGGCGATCTAACCGACATGCTGAACTACGACTCGAAGACATCGGCGCTATGGATGGCGATGCGGAGGCGAACGAGAACCAGCGCCTCGAGGCACTGGAAGACCACCTCGTCATCGACATATACATGGTGGACACCCCAAAAAGCGGGGCGAGCGAAGAAAGCGGCGGGGCAGATTCTTTAAAAAAACAGCCCAAGCGCCCGGCGTCGTGGCGCCACTCTAAATCCGCCACAGCAAGAATGGAGATTCGGCACGGAGATAATAATACCCCAAAAGTGCGAAGACAACCCCTCCAGCGAGACTCAGCGCGGGAGGATCGAGAAGCAAGCCCTCACGAGAGGCGGCGAGGCCGAAGGTTGAGGATTATAACTATATGCCTCCCTCCGAAGGCGAGGCAAGCCTCAGCGACAGCGAATTCATCATGCACGAGGATCCGTCGAACAAGGCGTTTTAAGCGCAGGCTTATCGCCACGGCAAATAGCCTAAAGAAAAAGCAGCAGCAGCTTCAAGCTGATCGGGACCTGCTGGCGATCGATGGACCGAGGTCCTCGCGGCGAAAAGTATAAACTTCGACGCCCTCAAAAGCTACCCAAGGCGCAAGCTGCTCCCCGATTAGAGGAGGAAGCATACATACCTCCATCACCAGGTGCGATCTGGTGACCGACCACCCGTGGTCGTGTGACGAAGAGCATCGGGCCCCAACCAAGACCGTACCCGGCATCGCTCCAAAAGTCTGAAGCCAAGAGGGCAGCGCGCGGACTTGCGAGATATATTGGAGGACAAAGCAAGGCAATCCAGATCCATCTACGGATCACGTGGGCGCCCGACCCATAGCGAATACCGTCGCGCCGGATACAATAACCCGGCGGGCGAACACAGCAGACAACGCTCTCTCGAGCTGCGTCGTGATATTGCTCAATCTGAGCGCCACACACCGCTATGCTTCACTAGCAGTAATGGATCATCAAATCCCGAAGGGTTTAAACCCATAAACATTGAATCCTCGATGGCACAACAGACCCAGCGGTTTGGATCGAAGATTATCTTCTCCACATCCATATGGCCCATGACGGCGATCTCCATGCCATCAAGTATCTCCCACTCAAGCTTAAAGGACCAGCTCGGCATTGGCTTAATAGCTTGCCCTACGAGTCAATTGGGTGTTGGGAAGACACGGAAGCCGCATTCCTCGACAACTTCGAGCATGTATGTGCGACCACGAACGCCGATGACCTAAGCCACATCATTCAGCAGCAGACGAATCGGCGGACAATTACGGACACGGTTCTTGACAAAGAAAAAATCAAATCGTCATTGTCCGGATCACGAGAGGCCCTTGCAGCCTTCAAACATAACATCCGTGACGAATGGCTAGCCCGGCACAGGGGCGGGAAAAGCGAAATCCATGGCAGCCCTCACATCATTAATGACCGCTTTTGCGGGGAGAGGATAGCTGGCTGGCTCGCGACAACAATCTCCGTAAAAATTCTGGCGGTCCGGATACTAAGGACAACAACGGCGGAGTCACGTCGAAACAAAACAAAGCGCCGCGTGCGGCGACGATAAGGAGGATCTGGCGGTCAGCGCGGATTCGAGGCTCTAAACCGGTCGAAGGAAGAAGCCATTCAAAGAACCACTCGGGTCCGTCCAATTTGGACCGAATACTCGACCGCTTTGCCAGATACATGGCACCCCTGAAAAGCCAACTAATCACACTAATAGAGATTGCTGGGTGTTCAAGCTGGCAGGTAAGTTAATTGCCGAAAACAATGACAAGGGGCTAAACAGCGATGACGAGGAGGAGACCCGACCGCCGAACAATAGAGGACAGAAGGGTTTTCCCCCACAAGTGCGGACAGTGAATATGATTTATGCAACCCATATACCCAAGAGGGAGAGGAAGCGCGCACTAAGGGACGTCTATGCGATGGAGCCAGTCGCCCCGAAGTTCAATCCATGGTCCTCTTGTCCGATCACTTTCGATCGAAGAGACCATCCGACCAGCATCGCCATGGCGGATTCGCGCGTGGTTTTAGACCCAATCGTCGATGGATTTCACCTCACGAGAGTCTGATGGGCGGCGGTAGTAACTGAACCTGCTTTATCGGGATCGATTGCACAAGATGGGCATAGACCCCTCAAGGATTAAACCTACAAAGACAACCTTTAAAGGTGTCATACGAGTGTGGAAGCCAATTATGCGAGCTCGATCACTGCTGAAGTGGTCTTGGATCCCGGACAATTTCGGGCGAGAGTTAATCTTGACATAGTCCCGTTCGCGATGGCTATCACGCTCTGCTTTCGGACGAACCGCGTTTGCAAAATTCAGCGGTGCCGCATTATGCATACCTCAAGCTCAAGATGCGGGCCCTCGTGGAGTCATCACGGTCAATGGGAATCTGGGCGCTCCCTCGAGCGGAGGAACATACTGGCTGACTCTCGCGGCGAAGTCTGAGCAGCCTTTTAAGCAATTCTCGAAAAGCGGCGGATCTGACAAAAGCGCGAAGCAATACCAACCAAGACCACTGGCGCGATCGAGCCGCAGCGTAGCAATCGGCCCCAACCCCGCCAGCGCATGATTGCAAGAACAACTCTCCACGTACATCATTACGCTTTGGAGATACCATGGGCGCGGGGAAGAACACGATCACAATGGACCCAGTGCGGCTCGACCACACGAGGGGCTCGCAAGTGTGCCCCCCTTTCTTTTTATTATTATTATTTTCCTTCTTTGTGTACACAGGACTCCGTCAACCAGAGGCCCTGTCCGGCGATGAACCTGCCGAACTCATGATGCAACAACCAGGGAAGAAAGAAGGCTGCGACGAACACTCAAGTGGTCTCAATTACGGGCATTAAATTCGATTATATACACCAAGTCCGCAGCTCACCCCTGGAGGGGGACATGTTTAATTAGTCCAAATCCCTTGCTTACCGCACTATTTGTATCGGTCCGCACTCATAGCAGACTTTCTTTAATAAATAATGCAGCACCTTTTGATTGCAATTACATTACCTTTTATATATATGTTCATTACATGACATCTTGCACCCGTATATTTTGAGTGCGGCCTAATACACCGGGGCTTATGTTCCCCACATTATGGTGTGATAAGTCCGAACACTTTCATAAGTCGGCACCCGAACTTATAGCATTATATGAATCGGCTCGAATCATGTCTTGGGTCAATAGTTGGGTTTGCCCGGCTCCCACGTTTTGGTGCCTTACGTTCCGTTACATCGGCTAAGGTGGCCTTTGGGAGAACCACTGCGATTGCGCCCGGTTGAGCAGGCGGCGCCTCGATGGAAAGCTAAAACGGCCCGGCATGATAAGGCGAGAGACTGATACGCTGTTCGAGAGGTTTTTGGGTCATAAAGACTCACGCCGCTTGACGAAGTTCGGACAATGTCCGATGAAGGCG
Source organism: Aegilops speltoides (assembly GCA_021437245.1). Taxonomy (NCBI): domain Eukaryota; kingdom Viridiplantae; phylum Streptophyta; class Magnoliopsida; order Poales; family Poaceae; genus Aegilops; species Aegilops speltoides. Next base: position 131,794,237 of record CM038143.1, read on the forward strand.
TGGATAAGCGCCCAGATTGGTCTTCGAATACCGGGGCTTCGCCGAAATTTAAAATTATAGAATTCTATGGCTAAGTGAGAGTGTTCAAGCATTATAAGTCCGGTTGCCTTGTTACGTTGTGTTGGCGCCTCCTAGATGGACCCAAAATGGGAACAAGAGTGCTCAAGTTTATCCCGAACACCCGGCACTTTCGTGGCTTGGGGGCTGAAACCAACGACTTGCCATCTCTCGATTTTATAAGCGGCCGCCTGAAGGTAATATTTTAAATTAAAACAAGCGTTGCTCAAAGGCGCATATGAACAAAGTTTTCAGCGCCGAGGATAATACATAGCGAGTTTACTCAAAGATTACATTTACAGGGCACTCATCCGCAATATCGCGGGCTCCCTTGAGGACAGTTTATAATACATTTCGGCGTGCGATACTCCTTGCCGGTGGCGGTGGGTCCGTGAAAGCTTCTCCGCATCAACCTGCCCCAATGCACCTTTGTGCGGGCAAGGGCCCGGCGAGCACCTTCAATACAGCGGGCGCTTGATGACCTCCACCGAGGGCACGCATCCACCAGCCGCCGCCTGCAGGCCAAAGTAGCTCCCAGGCATGGCCTGTCGAGACCCAGGCCGGACTATAAGGCCCTTCATGGCCTCCTCGGCTACCTTGTGGAGTTCGACCAGCTGCTTGATTGGTGGCTTAAAGGCACCGGATGGCGGCCTCGGCGTCTTGAGACGAAAGACCTTCTCCGTCGAGCTCCCTCCTCGCCACGATAGAATCTTGGCGGCATCGGACGCACTCTGGCAGATCTGCAAGCGCCCAGAGAGCTCGAATGCGGGTAAGTGTCGGGTAGTTTACATTAACATGCTTGCTTTGCATGAAAAATGCCTTACCGCGCTATCTTCTTTACATCTTCAACCTCTGAAGGGCCTTACGGGCCTCGGCCTTGGCGGACTTGGCACTTTCGAGGCGAGGCAAGCTCGGACTCTCGAGTCTTGGAGTCACGCTCCAAACTCTCATGCTTCTCCATGAGAGCACGGAGCTCTTGCCGTACTTCCGCCACCGTGCCTCCTGCTTTTCTCGCTCTGCCCGTTCAGGCCGCCTTGCGTTCGACGCGGACACAACCTCCTTGAGGGCTGCCACCTCGTTAGTGGCCCTGCAATACCCATATTATCCTTGTTAATTTTATTGCAGCAAAATCCTTTTACGTAAGGTAACTATTCAAAGTGGTGTTACTCACCTTCTTTGTCCTCGAGCTGCTTCTTGGCATGGCGAGCTCTTGCTCGGACCGCTCGAGATCTGCTTCAACACACCGACCTCCATGATCGGTCTGGCGGAGGTCGGCGCAACCTGCAAACCCATATTGACATATTTTAAGCAACCTGCGTATATCTTGTTAGATCCTCGGTCCGGCTTTTCTTTCCGAACACGAACCTGAGCATCGAGGACTCTTGTCTATCTTGGTATTACATTACATAATTTTAACTTCTTACCTCAAAGCACATTAGAAGGCTGCTGCGAGCTTCGGTCGGCCCGCTCTTGGCGAGCTGAACCTTGAATCACCGCACTCATGATAGTGCGGTGTTCTTCCTCGATGGAGCGCCTTTAAGCGCCTCCAACAAGTTATCCGGCGCCTCGGTTGGGCGGAGGCCCGGTGTCCGCATCTTGCCCTTCTTTGAAGGGCGCTGCCGGACTCTGGAACCACTGCGGGTTCGATGTAGAGTCGGCGCAAAGTCCGGGAGGCTGCTGGCGGCGCCTCCGGAGCCTCCTCCTGATGGGTCCCTCTCTAGGATCCCACCTCGGCGTCCTCGTCGGCGCGGGGGTAGAGGCGGTCGGAAGTGAATCCACATCCGGCGGGGCCAGCGACCCTTCGATGAAGCGGGGAGATCATCATCGGCGGACTACGGACGAAATCACGGCATTAGAAGGACACTACAAGACATGAAAGAAATTGCATATCGAGGATCCGGATACTTACGATCTTGCGGGGCCTTTGGCCCTTGAAGGCCCTCCTCCTCGCCAGCGATGGTGTTGGCGAAACTGTCCGAGGAATAGTTCTCCCCTCTTGGACCCTTGGCCTCCCCTATTGGGAAGCCTTCCTCTTCTTCTCTCCCTCCTCCGGGAGAGAGTCCTCTTCCTCCTCCTCGTCTTGGGGAGAGTCCGCCTCGTCGTCGGGCGCTGATTCTGGGGAACTCTTTGAGTCCCCGGCCACCTTCTTGGCCTTCTTCTCGGCACCACGTGCGGTGCGGAACCAGCAACCACTAAGCAGGCGTTCACTGGGTCTTCGGCATGGGAGCCGGGCTGATGAGCTGCTTGGCCTTCTCCATCCATTCTGTCAAAGGAAAAGAGAGATTGAAACCCTCTTAGAATCAATTTGATTACCACAAGTGTCCCGTAAAGGGGTTGAATCACTTACCTCGTCGGCCGGATCTGCGGCGAAATCCGCGATCTTCCGTCGCGGATCACGAAACTTGGCGCCCTTAAACAGCACCCTCGAGGCGCCTTCGTATGTCGTGTCGAAGAGCCGCTTAGCGCTGGTGCTGTTCGGATTGAACTCCACAGATTGAATGCCCGTTCTTGGCATGGGAGAATCCGGCGGATGAGCATGACTTGGACCACGTCGGCGAGCTGAGCTTATTGCTCACCAGCTTACGGATCAGGGCTCGAGTCCGTCACCTCCTTGGATTGCCCCACAGCAAGCCCTTCTCTTTCGGGAGGTGAGCTGCGTGGGGATGCGAGATCTAAACTTCGGGGCCGCCGCCCATGTGGGCTTCGCGGCTCGGTGATGTAGAACCACCCGATTGCCACCCCTTGGCGGAGTCCACGAAGGCCCCTGAGCCAAGGGCGTTGGGCGGCTTGCCCAACATGGCGCCTCCGCATTCGCTTGCGTGCCCTTCACAACCTTGACAGCGTTGAAGGTCTTGAGCCACAGGCGAAGTGGGGCGGATCACGAGGAAGGCCTCGCACCTGACGATAAGCGCCGAGATGTTGAGGATGAAGTTGGCGCGGATCGTGGAAATCGGGCCGTAGTAAAACATGGCCCCGGACGAATGGGTGGAGTGGAAAGCCCGATCAGCGGAGGAAGTGGGGAAGGAAGGCGACCCTCTCATGGGGCCCGGGGGTAGGGATGAGCTGCCCCTCGTCGGGCGACCGATCTGTGATATCGCGGAAAGGTATCCGGCGCTGCGCAGCTTGGTGATGTGCTCCTCCTTAGCGGTGGAGGCCAACCATTTGCCTCCGCTCCGGACATATTCGGAGAAGGTCGGCGAGATCTTGTGACTTAGGCGTTGGAGCTTGAGTCTTGCGGAGATGGATAAGCAAAGGAGGAAGAAGGCGTGGGTGAGAAGGTAAATCCTTATCCCTTATATATAGGCGGACGAAAACTATCGTCCCCACCGGCTGGTAAAACTAAGCTTATCTCCCAAGCGCCACCATCAATGGCGCGGTTGGGTTACCCACGTCCGTATTGATGAGAATCCGGAATAAGGGAACACGATCTACTGCTTGACAAGGCGTGCCAAGAAACCGCTTAGCTAAGCGTCTTGAGGTGGTATAATAAAAAACGATTCAAACAAAAGCTTGGTAGCGGTGTGATGTCATGCCGCATAATCGTCGGCAGATTGGACTTGTGTACATTTTATTCTCTCTACGGTGGAATGTGGAATTTATTTTGCGAGCGGACACTATCACAGGTGTTCATGATCTTCTCTGGATTATTCAAGGGAGGAACCCGCCTTGCAATGCCGAACATTATCTTGCCGGACTTATCGTCATTGAAGCCTGGTTCGAGAGACTCTTGAGGAGTCTGGACTAGGGGTGTCGGACAGCGGACTATCATCGTCGCGGACTCCAAGACTACGAAGATACAAGATTGAAGACTCCGTCCGTGTCGGATGGGACTTTCCTTGGCGTGGAAGGCAAGCTTGGCGTCTGGATATGTAGATCTCCTACCATTGTAACCGACTCTGTGTAACCCTAGCCTCCTCCGGTGTCTATATAAACGGAGGGCTTTAGTCCGTGGGACACAACATACATTACAACAATCATACCATAGGCTAGCTTTAGGGTTTAGCCTCCTTGATCTCGTGGTAGATCCACTCTTGTACTACCCATATCATCAATATTAATCAAGCGGGGCGTGGGGTTTTACCTCCATCGAGAGGGCCCGAACACAGGTAAAACATCGTGTCCCTCGTCTCCTGTTACCATCCGCCTAGGCGCTTGATTCGGGACCCCCTACCGAGATCCGCGGTTTGACACCGACATGAGGGGCGACTCAAGGCACATGCGGGGCTGACCGGACCCCGACTGGCGATCCTCGGGAGGAGGAGCATTCGGCGGGGCAGCCGGAGCAAGGATCCCAGGGGCTGGAGCACCCGGCAGGATCCTCTAGTCTATGGCTTCGGAGCCATTGGTGGGCTCCTCGCCATCGGCAAGCCATCGCCCCGGACGTTAGGGGCCTCCGCCTCCAGAACTTGGGGGCGTGCCAGCCCCGCGGCGACCCCCTTCAGGGCCTTAGGATCCCCGATCTCTTGGGCCCTCGTTGGCACCAAGCCTCCGGAGGGGCCCTCAACAGCTGTAGGCCGCGAACACTCCCCCGCTTCTACACTTGGGGCGCATGCGGCAGGATCGAATAGAAGGGGAGCCACGAAGACGGGGTTCTCGCGGGGACCCTCGAGGCCCTCCGGAAGCAATCCCCACTCGTCGAACAGAGGCATCATCCCAGCAAAGGCCGCCTTGTTCGAGCACTGGTAGAGAAGGCAACCACCCCCCGAAAGGTCAGCAGGCTCGGGTTCGCCCGTCAGGAGTTTGAGCACCATCTCAAGGTCCCAACAGCCATTGATGGCCTCTACAGCCTCATCGGATCCTCGACACCCTCAAGGTCCCACATTGGGCAAGAATGGCGCTGGAGGGGAGCGATGTGCTACCTGACGAATTCCTTCACCACCATCGGCGCCGTCACTTCCAGTTCTTGTAACCTCGCCAACCTCTTCCAGGCGAAAGCAAGGCGCCGGTCGGAGAGCTTCTCGTGGCACCAATCGGAGCTAGGCGATGCCGGCACCATAGGAGTCAAGAGCAGGGGGCTGAATGCGTCGGCATCCATAAGCAACCACTGCTTCCGGAATCCCTTTGTAGCAGGCGAGAGCTCGAAGTCGATTCTCGAACCAGTAGTTGTGGCCACAACTTCGAAGGTCACGCACCCAGAGCATTGGCAGGCGTCGACCAACTGAAGCAAGAAGAAATGGCGAAATAGTGCCACAGAAGGAGTAAAGCCGACCATGGCCTCGCATAGGAAGGCGAAGACAGCAAGAAGGATAACAGAGCGGGGGTCCAGATGCAGCAGGTGGATCTGGTAATGTGATATCACAACATTGAAGAAGGGGGAGAAGGAAGGAATCAACCCCATGAGAAGAGCATGGAGATAGATGGGGATCTCGATGGAACTCATCTCATTCACTCGCCAAGATGCAGGGCGGACGGCCGTCGCCCTCCACTCATTGGAATCGGCTGCAAGCGTGTGGCGAACCTTGTCCAGCCCCTCCTAGTTGATCACCGTCGACTGCTCGAGGGCTGGCTCCAAGGTCGGCGGAGGACTGGCCAGGGCGCGCGCCTTCCCCTTCTTCTTCCTCGGCTGGGAGCCATGACGAGCACCAGAAGAGGGGCGAGGTGCCGATGCCGGATCTACGGACGGGGTGGCAAGATTGGAAAGGAAGAAACAAGGGCCGAGCGCGACAATCTGTGAAGGGCGAGCTGCACTGACAACGGGCGACCACTAGGCCTGCCAGATATCAAGGCGGCATGGGGAAGTGGAGACGCCCATGTCCCATCAACCGCCACGTGTCATCAAGGCCGCAGGTAGTTAAGGCCTATGGCGCTCCTCACTTGCCCTTTGGCTTCGCCTGGAAGCCAAGTCCGAGCACGCCTTGGGCCCGGGGGCTACTGTCGGCGTCCTGGATATAGAGGTATCCATCCCTGCCTGCCTGCGGCCCACCACGTGGCTCCTCGGCGGCTGGTGCGGCCCGGCTTGACATCAACAACTCAAGACCCTCGCGAGGGCCAAGCCTCGCAAGCGGGCGGCGCCAAGGCCCCGAGGATCGGCCTCCTTAGGCTGGCTCCCGAGGGGCGGAGAGTTCTATGCAAGGTATACCTCGCGAGGCTCAGCTGACATGAGCCATGACGACCAAGGCTAGGCGGGCGTAGAGCGCAGGTTTCCTCTTCGGTGCAAAGGAGGCAGGCCGCAGGCATGGAGTCATGAGGAATCAACCAAATGTTTCCATTCTGGTGCAACAAGACCAAGACCGCCAGGACGGCAGGATGGAGGTCATCGACGAGCCCACCACAGCATCACGACCAGAGGCTTTTTGCAGGTGAAGACCACTTTTGTTAGGATAAGCTGTACTCCTTGTCCCCTTTCAAATCCGGCCATTGTGGGATCCCTTCCCGCCAACTTTTGGGTAAAGGACCAAGGCCACTATAAATATGACTTAGCCACCACCATGGAGGGGGATGGGATCCATTCTCACCCGACCACCTCACTAGCTCTCTTGAGCTCAAGAACACCTCACATCTTGAGGCCAGTTCATCCACTGTACTAGTTCATCCTTAGCCCTCGAGGCAATCCACCAAAACACTGGAGTAGGGTATTACACCGCAAGGTGGACCAAACCAGGATAAACTGTTGTGTCTCTTTGTCTCTTCTAGCTCATCGCACTAGGCTTAGGAGGATCGCGAGTAGGCAGGCTGGATAGGTTGAGATCTCCGCACGCACCCTAGAGTTCAAACCTCTCAAGGGTTTGCGGAACCCGTAATCCGACAACCCCCGTTTTGACCGTAGCGCTCCAACACAAGTCTGTTTCCTCCGTTTTGCGGTACGCCACACCCCTCCCGATCAACAGGACCCCGTTTCAACCGTAGGAGGTCCAACAGAAGTATGTTTCCTCCATTTTGCGCTATGCCAGACCCCTCCCGATGAACATGATCCCGTTTTGACCGTGGCTAGTCGAACACAAGGACGTTTCCTCTGTTCTGCGGTACGCCAGGCCTCGTTTCCATTGGCTGTTCCGTCCAAGCCGGTTGGCTCCCACGTGTTCCGTTGCCTCCCAATGAACACGACACATTCCGTTGCCTCCCCATGAACACGAGCGGCAGCCAGCGGTTTCTCCGTTCGACCCTGCCATGTACACGAGCCCGGCCGTCGTATCTGCAGTGATAGGCGTTGAGACCCGCCCGTATGTACATACGTGGCCGTATTTACTTTCTTGTACCATGGCCGTTGTACGTACATGTACCTGCTACGTGCACGCCTCTACTACGACACGTGCGCCCTCTACTACGACATGTGCGCGCCTCTACATCGACTAGTATGTCTTTAAACGTACACGTTCGCGACCAGAATGACAACGCTATGTACGCTTCGACCAGATGGGTCCCGATTGTCAGGCACTTCCTTGCGTGCGAAGATGTAGCTCGTGGGTCCTAGCAGTCAGGGGGCTAATCGTTTTTTTTGTAATATGGACGCACTTCCTTGCGTGTGAAGATGTAGCTAGTGGGTCCCAGCAGTCAGGGGGAAAACATTATTTTTCATGGTAAAAAGGATGCAGTTGCATGCATGCGTCCATGGGCGTGGTGCGTCCCCACTGTCAGCCTCTCACGTATAGTCATCTTCCGATGACTCTCGTTTGTTGACCACATTGACCACACCGTGCCGAGGGCACCAAGGCCGGTGGACAATGGCGAGGCCCCAGACTTGAACGACCAGGAGATGGGGAAGACACTGAAAGGATCGAGAAGAGGTGTCTAAGGGGGATGAATAGACTCTAAGCAAGAAAAGTTGCAGTTTTTAATTTCTTTAAGTTGAAGTGGAGTTTTGGCACAAGTTTAACACACAATACGTATCAAGCAAGCATGCAAAGAGCATATGAGCAGCGGAAAGTAAAGCATGCAATTTGCAAGAATGTAAAGGGATGGGATTGGAGTGTGCAAACGCAATTTGGAGACGCAGAGATTTTTGAGCTGTGGTTCCGATAGGTGGTGCTATCGTACATCCACGTTGATGGAGACTTCAACCTCTGAAGGGTAGCAGTTCTTGTGAGTCCACGGAGGCTCCACCCACGAAGAGTCCACGAAGAAGCAACCTTGTCTATCCCACCATGGCCGTCGCCCACGAAGGACTTGCCTCACTAGGGTAGATCTTCACGAGTAGGCGATCTCCTTGCCCTTACAAACTCCTTGGTTCAACTCCACAATCTTGTCGGAGGCTCCCAAGTGACACCTAGCCAATCTAGGAGACACCACTCTCCAAGAAGTAACAAATGGTGTGCTGATGATGAACTCCTTGCTCTTGTGCTTCAAATGATAGTCTCCCCAACACTCAACTCTCTCTCACAGGATTTGGATTTGGTGGAAAGAAGATTTGAGTGGAAAGCAACTTGGGGAAGGCTAGAGATCAAGATTTATATGGTAGGAATGGAAGATCTTGACCTCAACACAAGTGTAGGTTGTTCTCTCTCAGAAAATGTATGCTGGAAGTGTAGGCACGTTCTAATGGCTCTCTCCACAAGTGAAGAGTGGGTGGATGGGTATATATATATAGCCTCCACAGAAAATCTAACCATTACACACAACTTACCAAACTCGGTGGGACCGAATCGTGAAACTCAGTTAGACCTATTTAGGAAATAATGTGACCGTTAGGATTTTCGGTGGGACCGACATGTCATCTCGGTGGGACCGATATGGTTAGGCTTAGGGCATAACGTAATCTCGGTGGGACCGATTACACAAACTCGGTGAGACCAATTTTGGTAATGGACACACATAGGGTTGGTCAGGCAAACTCGGTGGGACCAATTCGCTCATCTTGGTTAGACCGAAATGTTACATAGAGGAACAAAGAGTTTGCATTGTAATCTCGGTAGGACCGATTACACGAACTCGTTGGACCGATTCTGGTAATGGACATACACAGAGAGATTACAATCCCATCTCGGTGAGACCGAGATCCCTATCGGTGAGACCGAAAAGACTAGGGTTTTGTGGCAGTGGCTGTGATATAAAACTCGGTGGCGCCGGATAGAAAGATTCTGTAGTGCCGAGTTTGACTTTTGGTTTGGGACACATGTGGATGTGAGAAAGTGGTTGAGAGCTTTGGAGCATATCGCTAAGCACTTTGAGCAAGCAAGCCATTAAGCAACACCTCATCCCCTCTTGATAGTATTGGCTTTTCCTATAGACTCAATGTGATCTTGGATCACTAAAAGTAAAATGTAGAGTCTTGTTCTTTGAGCTTGAGCCAATCCTTTTGTCCTTAGCATCTTGAAGGGGTTCCACATCCTCTAGTCCATGCCACTCCATTGTTGAGCTTATCTGAAACATATTAGGTAAAAGTATTAGTCCAACAAGAGATATGTTGACATAAATTACCAAAATCACCCAGGGAGCAATTGTGCTTTTAGTCACCCCCTTTTTGGTAACTGATGACAACATACATCAAAGCTTTAGATAAAGATATAGAGAATAGCAAGAAAAGCTTTGGAAAGACATGTAACATGCATAGGCTCCCCCTACATGTATGCAATCATGTAAATATGGAATATAGGAGCATGTGAATTGAGGGAGTCCTGGACTAGGGGGTGTCCGGATAGCCGAACTATCATCTTTGGCTGGACTCCAAGACTATGAAGATACAAGATTGAAGACTTAGTCACATGTCGGATGGACTTTCCTTGGCGTGGAAGGCAAGCTTGGCGTCTGGATATGTAGATCTCCTACCATTGTAACCGACTCTGTGTAACCCTAACCCTCTCCGGTGTCTATATAAACCGGAGGTTTTGAATCCATAGGACGAACAACAATCATACCATAGGCTAGCTTCTAGGGTTTAGCCTCTACGATCTCGTGGTAGATCTACTCTTGTACTACCCATATCATCAATATTAATCAAGCGGGGTAGGGTTTTACATCCATCGAGAGGGCGAACACAGGTAAAAACATCGTGTCCCTTGTCTCCTGTTACCATCCGCCTAGACGCATACGGTTCGGGACCCCCTACCGAGATCTGCGGTTTGACACCGACATTGGTGCTTTCATTGAGAGTTCCTCATGTGCGTCACCTTTAGGCCCGATGGCTCCTTCGATCATCAACAACGGCGCGATCGGGTGAGACTTTTCTCCCGGACAGATCTTCGTATTCGGGGCTTTACTGAGGCCAACTTCAGGCCATCTGGAGCAGATTAAGCTTCGCCCGCCATCGGTCGATTTGGAAGTTTGAACTATCTGGTGGCGTCTCACGGAGACTTGATCTTGACGGGTTTGAGCCACAGCCAAGCGCGCCGCCTTGTCCACGATGGGCATGATCTGGCTCGCTGCGAGGGCGGTGCCTGGAGGCTGCACAAGTGTCGCTCCGACCCTTAGCTCGGAGTCGACTGCGCCGGTCGAGGACGAGTGGCTGGACACCGCCTCGGGGGCTGCTACCTCTATGGCGATAGAGCCGAATACCAACCCTGTCCTTTGTGAAGCTCGTGACTCCAAGGTGCCGGACTCCTCTCTGAACTCCGAACCTTCCGCGCCCCTGCCAATCAAATCTGATTGGGTGCCGATCATGGAGTTCACCGGTACGGACATCTTTCAGCACTCGCCATTTGGCGACATCCTGAATTCGCTAAAGTCTCTCTCTTTATCAGGAGAGCCCTGCCGGATTATGGTCAGGACGGTTGGGATGCAGACGACAAAGAAATCCAAAGCCCACCCACGACCCACTTCGTAGCCACTGTCGAGGACTTAACCGACATGCTAGACATCAACTCCGAAGACATCGACGGTATGGATGACGATGCAGGATACGACCAAGAACCAGCGCCTACAGGGCACTAGAAGGCCACCTCGTCATACGACATTTACATGGTGGACACCCCAAAGGATGGGAATGGCAATGGAACAATGGAGGACGACACCTCCAAAAAACAGCCTAAGCGCCGGCGTCAGCGGCGCCGCTCTAAATCCCGCCACAGCAAAAATGGAGATTCTGGCACCGGAGACAATAACACCCCGGACAGTGCCGAAGACAACCCCCTCCAGCAGGATTCAGCGCAGGAGGATGGAGAAGCCGGCCCTCATGAGAGAGCGGCAGACAGAGAGGTAGAGGACGATAATTATATGCCTCCCTCCGAAGACGAGGCAAGCCTCAACGATGACAAATTTGTCGTGCCTGAGGATCCCGTCGAACAAGAGCATTTCAAACGCAGGCTTATGGCCACGGCAAGCAGCCTCAAGAAAAAGCAGCAACAGCTTAGAGCTGACCAAGACTTGCTAGCCGACAGATGGACTAAAGTCCTTGCAGCCGAGGAGTATGAACTCGAACGCCCCTCCAAGAGCTACCCAAAACGCAGGCTGCTACCCCGATTAGAGGAGGAGGCACCTAAACCTACATCACCAGTGCATAATACGACCGACCGGCCACCTCGTGGCCGCGACAGAGAGGCCTCTCGGCCCTACACTCAAGCCGCACCCGGCACCGCTCAAAAATACCAAAGGCGGCGGAAAATCGCGGACCTGCGGGATATACTCGAGGACAAGGCAAGGCAAACAAGATCGATCTCACGGATGGCGTGGGCGCCCACGATACGTGATGACAACCGTCACGCGGATACTGACAATTCGGCCGGGCCGAACCACGATGACAAAGCTCATTTGAGTTGCGTCATGACATAGCCCAATACAGAGGCGCCGCACACCCACTATGCTTCACAGACGAAGTAATGGATCATCCAATCCCCGAGGGTTTCAAACCCGTAAACATTGAATCATACGATGGCACAACGGATCCGGCAGTCTGGATCGAGGACTATCTCCTTCATATCCACATGGCCCGCAGTGATGATCTACACGCCATCAAATACCTCCCACTCAAGCTTAAAGGACCAGCGCGGCATTGGCTTAACAGCTTGCCATCAGAGTCAATCAGTTGTTGGGAAGACCTGGAAGCCGCATTCCTCGACAACTTCGAGGGCACTTATGTGCGACCACCAGACGCCGATGACCTAAGCCACATAATTCAGCAGCCCGGAAGAATCGGCCGGACAATTCTCGACACGGTTCCTAACCAAGAAAAATCAAATCGTCATTGTCCGGATCAGAGGCCCTTGCAGCCTTCAAACACAACATCCACGACGAGTGGCTTGCCCGGCACCTAGGACAGGAAAAGCCGAAATCCATGGCAGCCCTCACAACACTCATGACCCGCTTCTGCGCGGGAGAGGATAGCTTGCTAGCTCGTAGTAACAACATGACCAAGAGCCCTGGTAATTCGGATACCAAGGACACCAACGGCAGGTCGCGTCACAACAAGCACAAGCGCTGCATTAATGGCGATAATACTGACGATACAACAGTCAATGCCGGATTCAGAGGCTCTAGACCCAGTCAGCGGAAAAAGCCATTCAAAAGAAATACTCCGGGCCCGTCCAATTTGGACCGAATACTCGATCGCTCGTGCGGATACGGTATCCCGAAAAGTTAAATCACACCGAGGATTGTTGGGTGTTCAAGCAGGCAGGCAAGTTAATTGCCAAAAACAATGGCAAGGGGCTGCATAGCGATGACGAGGAGGAGACCCGACCGCCGAACAATAGAGGACAGAAGGGTTTTCCCCCACAAGTGCGGACGGTGAACATGATATACGCAACCCATATACCCAAAAGGGAGCAAAAGCGTGCACTCAAGGACATATATGCGATGGAGCCAGTCGCCCCAAAGTTCAACCCATGATCCTCCTGCCTGATCACTTTTGATCGAAGGGACCACCCCACTAGCATCCGCCATGGCGGATTCGCCGCATTGGTTCTAGACCCAATCGTCGATGGATTTCACCTCACTAGAGTCCTCGATGGGCGGCGGCGGCTTTGAACCTGCTTTATCGGGATACGGTTGTGCAAGATGGGCATAGACCCTCAAGGATTAAACCCACAAAGGCGACCTTCAAAGCGTCATACCAGGTCTAGAGGCCAACTATGCAGGCTCGATTACACTTGAAGTGGTCTTCGGATCCCGGATAACTTCCAAGCGAGGAGTTAATCTTGACATAGTCCCGTTTTGCGGCGGCTATCATGCCTTTGCTTTCGACGAACCGCATTTGCAAAGTTCAATGCGGTGCCGCACTATATACCTCAAGCTCAAGATGCGGGCCCTCGAGAGTCATTACGATCACGGAAACACGAGCGCTCTCTCCGAGCGGAGGAGCATACTGGCAACTCTCTCAGGCGGAAGTACAAAGCAGCCTCTTAAGGAAATTCTCGAGTCTGGCTGTTAAGCGGCCGGACACCGTCAAGCGCGCCCGGAGTAACCTACAACAAGACCGCCTGGCACGTTCCGAGCACGCGTAGCAATGCGGCCCCAACCCCAGCCCTCGCGAAATCGCGAGACCAGTACCGCGCGTACATAACTACGCTCTGGAGATACCATGGGCATAGGGGTAGGGGCACGACCATGGCATGCCCGGAGAGCGGCTTAACCGCACCAGGGGCTCCCAATTGTGTCGTTCCTTCTTTTTCTTATTCGCAGGACTTCGTTTTTCAGAAGCCCTGTCCGGCAGCATAATTGCTGAACTCACGATGCAACAGCCAGGGAAGCAGAAAAGCTACGTCGAGTGTCCAGGTGGTCTCTATTACGAGCATTATACCTGTTTTACACACCATCCCGCAGCCTACCCCTAGAGGGGGACATGTTAAACAGTCCCATCCCTTGCTTATCGCACTATTTGTATCGTTCTGCTTTCATTGCAGTATTTTTATAAACAATGCATCGCTTTTTGCCTGTTATTGCATTCCTTTTTTATCTATATATGTTCAGTTATGACATGTTGCATCCGTATGCTTTGGTACGACCAAATACACCAGGGGCTTAAGTTCCCCAAAATATGGTGTGATAAGTCCGAACACTTTCACAAGTGCGGCACCCCGAACTTATAGCATTATATGCATCGGCTCCGAATCATGTCTTGGGTCAATAGTTGGGTTTGCTCGGCTCCCATGTTTTGGTACCTTACATTCCGTTATATCGGCTAAGGTAGCACTGGGAGAACCACTGCAATTGTGCCCCAGTTGAGCTGGGTGGAGCACCTCAGTGGAAAGCTAAAAGCTGACCGTCATGATAGGGCGAGAGCCGATCGCTGTTCGAGAGGTTTTTCGAGTCCCTAAAGACTTATGCCTCTTAGGCGAGGAGCGGCTTTGTCCGGCCCAGTGATAATAAGCGCCCGAATTGGTCTTCGAATACTAGGGCTTCCTTGAATTTAAAATTATAGAATTCTATGGCTAAGTGGGAGTGTTCAAGCATTATAAGTCCGGTTGCCTTGTTCGTTGTGTTGGCGCCTCCTCGAAGGACCCAAAATGGGAACAAGAGCGCTCAGGTTTATCCGAACACCCCAAAGACTGGCATGGGGGTTTGAAGCCAACGACTTGCCATCTCTCAAATTTGATAAACGGTCGCACAGAAGGTAATATTTTAAATTAACAAGAGTTGCTTAGTGCATATGAACAAGTTTTCAAGCTTACAGGATAACAAATGCGAGTTTACTCAAAAATTACATCTTTGGAGCATTCACCCGCTATAAGGCGGGCACCCTTCAGGACACCCTTATAGTACATCTCGGGCGTGCGATACTCCTTGCCCGGCGGTGGCACGTCCGTCACAAGCTTCTCGGCATCCATCTTGCCCCAGTGCACTTTAGCGCGGGCAAGGGCCCGACGGGCACCTTCAATGCAGACGGAATGCTTGATGACTTCAATCCATGGACATGCGTCCACCAGCCACTGCACCAGACCGAAGTAGCTCGCAAGCATGGCTTCTTTAGGCCACAGCTGAGCTATGAGGCCCTTCATGGCCTGTTTGGCCACCTTGTGGAGCTCGACCGGCTGCTTCAGCTGGTCCCTCAGGGGCACCGGATGTCCGGCCTCAGCATATTGCGACCAAAACACCTTTTTCGTCGAGCTCCCTTCCTCGGCCCGGTAGAATGCGGCAGCGTCAGATACACTACGGGGCAGATCTGCGAATGCTCCTGGAGAGCTCCGGATTTGGGTAAGTAACAAGTAATTCACTTTCACGTGCTTGCTTTGCATGAAGAATGCCTTACCCGCCGCTATCTTCTTCATTGCGTCAATTTCCTGGAGGGCTTTCTGGGCTTCGGCCTTAGCGGCTTTGGCACTCTCAAGAGCCGAGGCGAGCTCGGACTCTCGAGTCTTCGAGTCATGCTCCAAACTCTCGTGTTTTTCAACGAGAGCCTCGAGCTCTTGCCGCACCTCCGCCAACCGTGCCTCCTGCTTCTCTCGCTCGGCGCGCTCCGTGGCCGCACTTTTTTCGGCCTTGGACACCGCCTCTTTCAGGGTCGCCACCTCATTCGTGGCCCCTGCAATACTCACGTTATTCCTATCATTTTTTGCAACCAAATCCTTTATATAAGGCATTACTTTAATAAGGTATTACTTACCTTCCTTGTCCTCGAGCTGCTTCTTGGCACGGCAGAGCTCGTTCTCGGACCGCTCGAGGCTCTCCTTCAATAAATTGACCTACGCAGTCAGTGCGGCAGAGGTCAGTAGCGCAGCCTGCATTCCCACATTGACATGCTTATGTTAGACTCCTGCGTATATCTTTTTAGATCCTCAGTTCGGCTTTTCTTTCTGAACACCAAACTAAGCATCAGTGCTACTGTCTATGCGGTACTATGTTTACATATCTTAATTACATACCTCAAAACCTGTTCAGTCAGCCCACTCTTGGCAGACTGAACTTTCTGAATCACCGCACTCATAATAGTGTGGTGCTCCTCGTCGATGGAGGTGCCGTTGAGCACCTCCAGCAAATTATCCGGCGCCTCCGGTTGGATGGAGGCCACCGGCATCGCAGTCTTTCCCTTCTTACGAAGAGCCTGCCCGCCGGACTTCGGAACCACTGTAGGCTCCGGTACGGAGTCCGGCACAGGGCCGGACTGAGAGCCCTCTGGGGTTTCGCCCTCTTTGCGCCCAGAGTCCGGGAGGTCGCCTTGCGGCGCCTCCAGGACCACCTCCTCCTGGTTGGGCCCCTTTTGGGATTCCACCGCGGCATCGTCTACGTCGCGGGGGGAGGAGGCGGTCGGAAGTGAAGTGCTGTTCACATCCGACGAATCCAGGGAGCCGCTCGATGAAGCGGGAAGCTCGTCCTTGGGCGGGCTACGTGGGTGTATTCGGCGTTAGAAGACACTACGCGACAAAGGAAAAATCATGAGTTATTCTGGAATCCGGACACTTACGATCTCGCTAGGGGCTTGGCCCTCGAGGGCCAATCCTCTTTGCCGTCGTCGACGTTGGTGGAGTAATCCGGAGGAAGGGTCCTTCCCTTCTTGGACCCTCCAGCCTCCCTAGTTGGGGAGGCCTTCCTTTTCTTCTCTCCCCCCCGCCGGGGGAGAGGCTTCCTTTTTCTCCTCCTCGTTTTCACGGCAGGAGTCCGCCTCGGAGTCATCGGACGATGAGTCCGATAACACTTGATGACGGGAACTCTTTCAGGTTCCCGTGGCCTTCTTCTTGGCCTTCTTCTCCGGCACCACATAAGGCGCCGGAGCCAGCAGCCCTGTCAATCGGGCGTCCGCTGGGTCTTCTGGTAAGGGAGCCGGACAGTTAACCTGCCCGGACTTCTTCTGCCAGGCCTATCAAAGGTAGGGGAGTTTAGATCCCGCATAGAGTCAAACTATGAAAAACAAGTGTCCCGTAAAGGGTAAAATAGCTTACCTCGCCGGCTTGATGCTGCAAGCTGAATCCGCGATCTTCAGTAGCGGATGCGGGAGCCTCAGCGCCCTTGAACAGCACCCTCCAGGCGTCTTCGTACATAGTGTCGAAGAGCCTGCTCAAGGTCTGGTGCTGGGCCGGATCAAACTCCCACAAGTTGAAAGCCCGTTGTTGGCACGGGAGGATCCGGCGGATGAGCATGACCTGGACCACGTTAACAAGCTTGGTCTTCTTGTTCACAAGGTTTTGGACGCAGGTTTGGAGTCCGGTCAGCTCTTCCAAATCACCCCACGTCAGGCCCTTCTCTTTCCAGGAGGTGAGCCGTGTGGGGATGCCAGATCTGAATTCGGGGGCCGCTGCCCATTCAGGGTCACGCGGCTCGGTGATATAGAACCACCCCGATTGCCACCCTTTGATGGTTTCCACGAAGGCACCCTCGAGCCATGTGACGTTGGGCATCTTGCCCACCATGGCGCCTCCGCACTCCGCCTTCTGGCCGCCCACTACCTTCGGCTTGACATTGAAGGTCTTTAGCCATAAGCCGAAGTGGGGTTTGATGCGGATGAATGAAGGAAATATGCCCTAGAGGCAATAATAAAGTTATTATTTATTTCCTTATTTCATGATAAATGTTTATCATTCATGCTAGAATTGTATTAACCGGAAACATGATACATGTGTGAATGCATAGACAAACAATATGTCACTAGTATGCCTCTACTAGACTAGCTTGTTAATCAAAGATGGTTATGTTTCCCAACCATGAACAAAGAGTTGTTATTTGATTAACAAGGTCACATCATTAGTAGAATGATCTGATTGACATGACCCATTCCATTAGCTTAGCACACGATCGTTTAGTATGTTGCTCTGCTTTTATCCATGACATATACATGTTCCTCGTAACTATGAGATTATGCAACTCCGTTTGCGGAGGAACACTTTGGTGCTACCAAACGTCACAACGTAATCGGGTGATTATAAAGGAGTACTACAGTGTCTCCAAAGGCGTATGTTGGGTTGGCGTATTCGAGATTAGGTTTTGTCACTCCGATTGTCGGAGAGGTATCTCTGGGCCCTCTCGGTAATGCACATCACTTAAGCCTTGCAAGCATTGCAACTAATGAGTTAGTTGCGAGATGATGTATTACGGAACGAGTAAAGAGACTTGCGTAACGAGATTGAACTAGGTATTGGATACCGACGATCGAATCTCGCAAGTAACATACCGATGACAAAGGAACAACGATGATGTTATGCGGTCGACCGATAAAGATCTTCGTAGAATATGTAGGAACCAATATGGGCATCCAGGTCCGCTATTGGTTATTGACCGAGACGGTCTCGGTCATGTCTACATTGTTCTCGAACCGTAGGGTCCGCACGCTTAAGGTTTCATGGATGTTATATTATGAGTTTATGTATTTTGATGTACCAAGAAGTTCGAGTCCGGATGTGATCACGGACATGACGAGGAGTCTCGAAATGGTCGAGACATAAAGATTGATATATTGGAAGCCTATATTTGGAGTTCGAATGGTTCCGGTGAAATCGGATTTTACCGAAAACCGGGGTTACCGAACCTCCGGAGGCTATTGGGCCTTAGTGGGCCTCGAGGGAGAAGAGGAGGGCCGCCGGGGCAGGCGCGCCCCTCCCCTAGTCCGAATAGGACAAGGAGGGGGCGGGCCCTTCCTTCTTCCCCCCTCCCCAATCCTACTCCAACTAGGAAGGGGGAGTCCTACTCCCTGGGAGTAGGACTCCTCGCGCCGCCTCCTCTGGGCCGGCCGCACCTCCCCCTCCCTCCTTTATATACGAGGCAGGGGGCACCCTAGGACACACAAGTTTGATCTACGGATCGTTCCTTAGCCGTGTCGGTGCCCCCTCCACCATATTCCACCTCGGTCATATCGTCAAAGCTTAAGCGAAGCCCTGCCATGAGAACATCAAGATCGCCCCACGCCGTCGTCTTGACGGAACTCTCCCTCGACACTCGGCTGGATCGAGTACGAGGGACATCATCGAGCTGTCGTGTGTCAAGAACTCGGGGCGCCGAGTAACGGCGCGGGATCGGTCGGATCGCGAGGAGAACGTCGACTACTTCCTCTACGCTGTGATCGCTTCCGCTTGGTCTCACGAGTGCGTAGACAACACTCTCCCTCTCGTTGCTATACATCACCATGATCTTGCGTGTGCGTAGGAAATTTTTGAAATTACTACGTTCCCCAACAAAGGCATCCGAGCCTAGGTTTTTATGGTTTGATGTTTTGCACGAGTAGAACACAAGTGAGTTGTGGGCGATACAAGTCATACTACCTACCAAAGATGTCATACTTTGGTTCAGCGGTATTGTGAGATGAAGCGCCGGACCGACATTACGCGTGACGCTTACGCGAGACTGGTTTCACCGCCACGAGCACTCGTTGCTTAAAGGTGACTGGCGGGTGTCTGCTCTCTCACTTTAGTTGAACTGAGTGTGGCTACGCCGGTCCTTGAGAAGGTTAAAACGGAGTCTATTTGACAAAGTATCGTTGTGGTTTTGATGCGTGGGTGAGACTGGTTCTTGCTTAAGCCCGTAGCAGCCACGTAAAATTTGCAACAACAAAGTAGAGGACGTCTAACTTGTTTTTGCAGGGCATGTTGTGATGTGATATGGTCAAGGCGTGATGCTATATTTTATTGTATGAGATGATCATGTTTTGTAACCGGTTATCGGCAATCGGCTGGAGCCATATGGTTGTCGCTTTATTGTATGCAATGCATCGCTTCTGTAATGCTTTACTTTATCACTAAGCGGTAGCGATAGTCGTAGAAGCATAAGATTGGCGAGACGACAACGATGCTACGATGGAGATCAAGGTGTCGCGCGGTGGCGATGGTGATCATGATGGTGCTGCAAAGATGGAGATCGCGAAGCACAAGATGATGATGACCATATCATATCACTTATATTGATTTGCATGTGATGTTTATCCTTTATGCATCTTATCTTGCTTTGATCGACGGTAGCATTATAAGATGATCTCTCACTAAATTATCAAGAAGTGTTCTCCCGAGTATGCACTGTTGCCAAAGTTCGTCGTGCCCGCACACCACGTGATGATCGGGTGTGATAAGCTCTCGTCCATCTACAACGGGTGCAAGCCAGTTTTGCACACGCAGAATACTCGGTTATACTTGACGAGCCTAGCATATGCAGATATGGCCTCGGAACACGGAGACCGAAAGGTCGAGCGTGAATCATATAGTAGATATGAACAACATAAGATGTTCACCATTGAAAACTACTCCATTTCACGTGATGATCGGTTATGGTTTAGTTGATTTGGATCACGTGATCACTTAGATGACTAGAGATGTGTCTCGCTAAGTGGGAGTTCTTAAGTAATATGATTAATTGAACTTAAATTTATCATGAACTTAGTACCGATAGTATCTTGCTTGTTTATGTTTGATTGTAGATAGATGGCTCGTCTTTGTTGTTCCGTTGAATTTTAATGCGTTCCTTGAGAAAGCAAAGTTGAAACATGATGGTAGCAATTACACGGATCGGGTCCGTAACTTGAGGATTATCCTCATTGTCTGCACGTAAGAGTTACGCCTGGATGCACCGCTAGGTGCCAGCCTCTTCTTGATGCAACCGACGACGTTAAGAGCGTCTGCGAGCAAAGCTGATGACTACTCTATAGTTCAGGTGCCATGCTTTACGGCTTAGAACCGGGACTTCAACGACGTTTTGAACGTCATGGAGCATATGAGATGTTCCAGAGTTGAAGTTAATATTCCAACGGAATGCCCGGATTGAGAGATATGAAGTCTCCAATAAGTTATATAGCTGCAAGATGGAGGAGAATAGTTACATTAGTGAGCACATACTCGTAATGTCCGGGTACTACAATCACTTGACACAATTGGGAGTTAATCTTCCTGATGATTGTGTCATTGATGTAATTCTTCAATCACTCGCCACCAAGCTACAAAGGCTTCGTGATGAACTATAATATGCAAGGGTTAGTAAAGACTATACCGAACTCTTCGCAATGCTAAAAGCTGCGGAGGTAGAAATCAAGAAGGAGCATCAAGTGTTGATGGTCAATAAGACCACTAGTTTCAAGAAGAAAGGCAAAGGGAAGAAGAAGGGAACTTCAAGAAGAACAGCAAGCAAGTTGTTTGCTCAGAGAAGAAACCCAAGTCTGGACCTAAGCACAAATCGAGTGCTTCTCTGCAAGCGATCGTCACCGGAAGCGGAACTGCCCCAAGTATTTGGCGGATAAGAAGGATGGCAAGGTGAACAAAGGTATATGTGATATACATGTTATTGATGTGTACCATACTAGAGCTCGCAGAGCACCGGGTATTTGATACTGGTTCTTGCTAATATTTGCAACTCAAATAGGGACTACGGATTGCTTAACAACGCAAAGGACGAGGTGACGATGCGCTGTGGAAATGGTTCCAAAGTCGATGTGATCGCGGTCGGCACGCTACCTCTACATCTACCTTCGGATTAGTTTTAGACCTAAATAATTGTTATTTGGTGCTGCGTTGAGCATGAACATTATATCTGGATCTTGTTTGATGCGAGACGGTTATTCATTTAAATCGAGAATAATGGTTGTTCTATTTATATGAGTAATATCTTTTATGGTCATGCACCCTTGAAGAGTGGTCTATTTTGATGAATCTCGATAGTAGTGATACACATATTCATAATGTTGAAACCAAAAGATGCAGAGTTGATAATGATAGTGCAACTTATTTGTGGCACCGCCGTTTAGGTCATATCGATGTAAAGCGCATGAAGAAACTCCATACCGATGGACTTTTGGAGTCACTTGATTATGAATCACTTGGCACTTATGAACCGTGCCTCTTGGGCAAGATGACTAGAACCCGTTCTCCAGACTATGGAGAGAGCAACAGATTTGTTGGAAATCATACATACAGATGTATGTGGTCCAATGAATGTTGAGGCTCGTGGCGGATATCGTTATTTTCTCACCTTCACAGATGACTTAAGTAGATATGGGTATATCTACTTAATGAAACATAAATCTGAAACATTTGAAAAGTTCAAAGAATTTCAGAGTGAAGTTGAAAATCATCGTAATAAGAAAATTAAATTTCTGCGATCTGATCGTGGAGGTGAATATTTAAGTTACGAGTTTGGTCTACATTTGAAACAATGTGGAATAGTTTCAGCAACTCACGCCACCCTAACACCACAGCGTAATGGTGTGTCCGAACGTCAGAATCGTGCTTAACTAGATATGGTGCGATCTATGATGTCTCTTACAGATTTACCGCTATCGCTTTGGGGTTATGCTCTAGAGACGGCCGATTCACACTGAATAGAACACCGTCAAAATCCGCTGAGACGACACCTTATGAACTATGGTTTAGCAAGAAACCAAAGTTGTCGCTTCTTAAAGTTTGGGGATGCGATGCTTATGTGAAAAAGCTTCAACCTGATAAGCTCGAACCCAAATAGGAGAAATGTGTCTTCATAGGATACCCAAAGGAGACAGTTGGGTACACCTTCTATCACAGATCCGAAGGCAAGACATTTGTTGCCAAAAATGGATCCTTTCTAGAGAAGGAGTTTCTCTCGAAAGAAGTGAGTGGGAGGAAAGTAGAACTTGATGAGGTAATTGTACCTTCTCCCTTACTTGAAAGTAGTTTGTCGCAGAAACCGGTTTCTGAGACAACTACACCAAGTAATGAGGAAGTTGATGATGTTGATCATGAAACTTCAGATCAAGTCACTACAGTAACCTCGTAGATCAACCAGAGTAAGATCCGCACTGAGTGGTACGGTAATCCTGCTCGAAATCATGCTACTAGATCATGATTAACCTATGAACTATGAAGAAGCGATGGTGAGCCCAGATTCCGCAAAATGGCTTGAGGCCATGAAATCTGAGATGGGATCCATGTATGAAAACAAAGTATGGACTTTGGTTGACTTGCCCGAGGGTAGGCAAGCAATAGAAAACAAGTGGATCTTCAAGAAGAAGACCGACGCCGACGGTAATGTTATCGTTTACAAAGCTCGACTTGTCGCAAAGGGTTTTCGACAAGTTCAAGGGATTGACTACGATGAGACCTTCTCACCAGTAGCGATGCTTAAGTCTGTCTCAATCATGTTAGCGATTGCGCATTTTATAATTATGAAATTTGGCAAATGGATGTAAAACTGCATTCTGAATGGATTTCGGAAGAAGAGTTGTATATGATGCAACCGAAGGTTTTATCGATCCAAAGGAGCTAACAAAGTATGCAAGCTCCAATGATCCATCTATGGACTGGCGCAAGCATCTCGGAGTTGGAATAAACGCTTTGATAGTGTGATCAAAGCATTTGGGTTCATCTGAGACTTTGGAGAAGCCTCAGATTTACAAGAAAGTGAGTGGGAGCTCAGTAGCATTTCTAATATTATATGTAGATGACATATTGCTGATCGGAAATGATATAGAATTTCTGCATAGCATAAAGGGATACTTGAATAAGAGTTTTTCAATGAAAGACCTCGGTGAAGCTGCTTACATATTGGGCATTAAGATCTATAGAGATAGATCAATACGCTTAATTGGACTTTCACAAAGCACATACCTTGACAAAATTTTGAAGAAGTTCAAAATGGATCAAGCAAAGAAAGGGTTCTTTCCTGTGTTACAAGGTGTGAAATTGAGTAAGACTCAATGCCCGACCACTGCAGAAGATAGAGAGAAAATGAAAGATGTTCCCTATGCTTCAGCCATAGGCTCTATCATGTATGCAATGCTGTGTACAGACCGATGTGTGCCTTGCTATAAGCTTAGCAGGAGGTACCAAAGTAATCCAGAGTGGATCATCGACAAGGTCAAGAACATCTGAAATACCGAAAAGGACTAAGGATATGTTTCTCGATATGGAGGTGACAAAGAGCTCATCATAAACGGTTACGTTGATGCAAGCTTTGACACCGATCCGAACGATTCTAAATCGCAGACCGGATACGATTTACACTAAACGGAGGAGCTGTCGGTTGGTGCGCTTCTAAACAAAGCGTCGTGAAGGGATCTACATGTGATGCGGAGTACATAGCAGCTTCGAAGCAGCTAATGAAGGAGTCGGATGAAGGAGTTCATATCCGATCTAGGTGTCATACCTAGTGCATCGGGTCCAATGAAAATCTTCTGTGACAATCTCGAGCAATTGCCTTAGCGAAGGAATCCAGATTTCACAAGAGGACCAAGCACATCAAGAGACGCTTCAATTCCATCCGGACTTAGTCCGTGGGAGACATAGAGATTTGCAAGATACATACGGATCTGAATGTTGCGACCCGTTGACTAAGCCTCTTCCACGAGCAAAACATGATCAGCACCAAGACTCCATGGGTGTTAGAATCATTACTATGTAATCTAGATTATTGACTCTAGTGCAAGTGGGAGATGAAGGAAATATGCCCTAGAGGCAATAATAAAGTTATTATTTATTTCCTTATTTCATGATAAATGTTTATCATTCATGCTAGAATTGTATTAACCGAAACATGATACATGTGTGAATGCATAGACAAACAATATGTCACTAGTATGCCTCTACTAGACTAGCTTGTTAATCAAAGATGGTTATGTTTCCTAACCATGAACAAAGAGTTGTTATTTGATTAACAAGGTCACATCATTAGTAGAATGATCGATTGACATGACCCATTCCATTAGCTTAGCACACGATCGTTTAGTATGTTGCTCTGCTTTTATCCATGACATATACATGTTCCTCGTAACTATGAGATTATGCAACTCCGTTTGCGGAGGAACACTTTGGGTGCTACCAAACATCACAACGTGAATCGGGTGATTATAAAGGAGTACTACAGTGTGTCTCCAAAGGCGGATGTTGGGTTGGCGTATTTGAGATTAGGTTTTGTCACTCCGATTGTCGGAGAGGTATCTCTGGCCCTCTCGGTAATGCACTTCACTTAAGCCTTGCAAGCATTGCAACTAATGAGTTAGTTGTGATATGATGTATTACGGAACGAGTAAAGAGACTTGCCGTAACGAGATTGAACTAGGTATTGGATACCGACAATCGAATCTCGGGCAAGTAACATACCGATGACAAAGGAACAACGATGATGTTATGCGGTCGACCGATAAAGATCTTCGTAGAACATGTAGGAACCAATATGTGCATCCAGGTCCCGCTATTGGTTATTGACGGAGGCGTGTCTCGGTCATGTCTACATTGTTCTCGAACCGTAGGGTCCGCACGCTTAAGGTTTCGATGATGTTATATTATGAGTTTATGTATTTTGATGTACCAAGAAGTTCGAGTCCGGATGTGATCACGGACATGACGAGGAGTCTCGAAATGGTCGAGACATAAAGATTGATATATTGGAAGCCTATATTTGGAGTTCGAATGGTTCCGTGAAATCGGGATTTACGGAAACCGGGGTTACTGGAACCCTCCCGGAGGCTATTGGGCCTTAGTGGGCCTCGAGGGAGAAGAGGAGGGGCGGCCAGGGCAGGCCGCCCCCTCCCCTAGTCCGAATAGGACAAGGAGGCGGCGCGCCTTCCTTCTTCCCCTCCCCCAATCCTACTCCAACTAGGAAGGGGGAGTCCTACTCCCTGGGAGTAGGACTCCTCGGCAGCGCCTCCTCTGGGCGGCCGCACCTCCCCCTCCCTCCTTTATATACGGGGCAGGGGGCACCCTAGGACACACAAGTTTGATCTACGGATCGTTCCTTAGCCGTGTCGCGTGCCCCTCCACCATATTCCACCTCGGTCATATCATCGTGAAGCTTAGGCGAAGCCTCGCGCGATAGAACATCAAGATCGTCCCACGCCGTCGTCTTGACGGAACTCTCCTCGACACTCGGCTGGATCGAGTACGAGGGGCGTCATCGAGCTGTCGTGTGTCAAGAACTCGGGCGCCGAATAACGGCGCCGGGATCGGTCGGATCGCGAGGAGAACGTCGACTACTTCCTCTACGTTGTGATCGCTTCGCTTGGTCTCGAGGGTGCGTAGACAACACTCTCCCCTCTCGTTGCTATACATCACCATGATCTTGCGTGTGCGTAGGAAATTTTTTGAAATTACTACGTTCCCCAACAATGAAGACCTGGCACACAACGATAAACGCTGAGATGTTGAGGATGAAATTCGGGGCCAGATCGTGGAAATCCAGGCCATAGTAGAACATGAGCCCCCGGACAGATGGATGAAGTGGAAAACCTAGTCTGCGGAGGAAGTGGGTGAGGAACACCACCCTCTCATGGGGCCCGGGGGTGGGGATGAGCTGCCCCTCGTCGGGGAGCCGATGCACGATGTCGCTGGACAAATATCCGGCCTTTCGCAGCCTCTTGATGTGCCCCTCCGTGACGGAGGAGGCCATCCACTTGCCTCCCGCTCCGGACATGGCTGGGGAAGGTTGAGGGCGAGATGTGCGGACTTGGGCGCTGGAGCTCGAGTGCGCAGAAATGGATAAGCAAAGGAGGAAGAAGGCATAGGTGGATCCTTATCCCCTTATATGGACGGGCGAAACTATGCGTCCCCACCAGCCTGGTAAAACTCGCTTATCTCCCAAGCACCATAATCAATAGCACGGTTGGGTTACCCACGCCCGTATTGATGAGAATCCCGGAATAAGGGGACACGATCTCTGCTTTGACAAGACGTGCCAAGGAAACCACTTCGCTAAACGTGCTGAGGTGGGACAGTAAAAACGATTCGAATAAAGGATTGGCCGTGGTGTGATGTCACGCCACGGAATAGGCCAGCAGATTGAACTTGTGTAAATATTATTCTCTCTACAGTGGTATGTGGAACTTATTTTGCAGAGCCGGACACTATCCTTGTGTTCAAAATATTCTATGAAGAATTCGGAGGAGGAACCCACCTTGCAATGCCGAAGACAATATGCGTCTTTGGACTCGTTGTCATTGAAGCTGGGTTCGAGGGCTACTAAGGGAGTCCTGGACTAGGGGGTGTCCGGATAGCCGAACTATCATCTTTGGCCGGACTCCAAGACTATGAAGATACAAGATTGAAGACTTCATCCCGTGTCCGGATGGGACTTTCCTTGGCGTGGAAGGCAAGCTTGGCAATACGGATATGTAGATCTCCTACCATTGTAACCGACTCTGCGTAACCCTAACCCTCTCCGGTGTCTATATAAACCGGAGGTTTTTAGTCCGTAGGATGAACAACAATCATACCATAGGCTAGCTTCTAGGGTTTAGCCTCTCTGATCTCGTGGTAGATCTACTCTTTTACTACCCATATCATTAATATTAATCAAGCAGGAGTAGGGTTTTACCTCCATCGAGAGGGCCCGAACCTGGGTAAAAACATCGTGTCCCTTGTCTCCTATTACCATCCGCCTAGACGCACAGTTCGGGACCCCCTACCCGAGATCCACCGGTTTTGACACCGACATGAATGCATAAGCATGACAGAGTAGGCAATGTGTTACATGTATCTTGGCTATATGCATCAGAGCAAAGGATGTGAATATGGGAAATGTACCTTCATGCTCATGAGTTCTTCTTGCAAACAGTATGTACATCAGCAAGAAATCCTCATACACATGACTGTGATGCATATACTTACCTTGTGGTCTTGAGTTGGCTTAGGAGGGAGTGAACCTGCGTAAACAAGGTTAGATAACACTAATACACCTACTAGCCAGAGCAAACAAAAGAAACCACAAGAGTACCAAGACTAGGATGACATGTAGAGAGTGAGTACTGAGTACCACATTGGATATAGACATGTCCCCAAAGGTAAATATTTGCAATGAATTCAAGGATTTCCTTCCCTTGGATGTCTTGCTCCCCCTGAATCTAGCATGGGATATTGGGAGAAGATAGGGAACAGAAAATCAGAGCAAAGAAACAGAGCTGAAACAATCAAATATGAACATGTCTTTCCCCTCTTAAAGACATGTGGCTTCTCTCCTCTTCAACACCAAGCATCTGGGGTCTCTCTCTCTTCCTGAGTATTCTCCCCCTATAGAAATGATTAAGCTTTGATGTGATCTCTCTCTCCCCCTTTGACATCAATTTCCAAGAAGGGTTCTTCTGGATTTTTTTGTCACAAATGGGTTTGGTCCTGGAGTCACAGAACAAAGCAGCAAGTTGAACGTGATGCTGGTAGAGGACAAGAATCACTGAGTGGAGCTGGATCAAAAGAAATCAGGAATAAGTGGCAAGCTGTGTTTCCTGTAGTGAAATCGGTGGCACCGAGTTGTGTGCTTTGGTAGCACCGAAAGGTTTCGGTTGGACCGAAGGCAATAGACCGGTGTGACCGAGTTCATCACAGAGAAAACACTTGTCACCTCAGCTCACTAGACAAGTAAGATCTCACAAGGATTTGCAAGGAATTAACTGAAAGATTTGCAATGAATTGAATGCAGGGAATGCAGAACAAAACAGAACCAAAAAGAAAGAAAAAAAATCTAGATGAAGTTTTTTTGAAAGGGGAAACAAATATGCAAGAGCACAGAAAAAACACACGAGAGAACTTCATCTAGAATTGGTTGGCGACAAAGTCACCTATGTTAGAGTATATTGACTTAGGAGTCAAGTGGGATCACTTGATCATAGGTCATACTCATCGTTTTAAGCTCAAAATGGGGTTACCATTTTTCGTTTAAGCATCTTGATGTATTCGCATCTTGTTGAGTTGCTTTGACTCATGACTTGGAGTAAAGCTTCTTTAAGATGGAATAACATACCTTGGGTGGTCGTGTTGATCGTGATCATGTAGTTGAACTTATGTGGGTTGCTCAAGGTTGATGTAGCTCATCAAGAATTGGTAGCACCACTTGGATTTTGAGTTCATCTTCCTACATGGGTTAGTTTTTGCAAGGAAGACCACTTGTGTATCCAAAATGACAATCATGAAGCTCAATATAATATTTGTCAAAGGATATGTTGAAAGGTTTCGTGCTTCCTTGTCTTCAACCACCATTGTGTAGAGACTTGGTGATGTAGAGATTGCTCAAGATGTGAGTGAGTTGCAATCTCATAGATTTTGATTCATCCAAGTACCTACAAGGGTTAGATAACATGCATGCAAGGTGCAAATATATCCAAGACATAAGATTATCATCATAAGAGAAGTATCAAGGATTAGTCATAGGCTCATGTCTTGCATGTATCCAAATGGAGTTCCTACTCCAAGTTTGAAGCATCATGATGTTCAATTCACCTCTTAACCTGCAAAACACTTTCTCATCAAGTGGTTTAGTGAATATATCCACCAATTGCTTGTCGGTACGAACATGCTTAAGATTAATGTCACCCTTTGCAACATGATCTCGAATGAAATGATGACAAACTTCAATATGCTTAGTTCGAGAGTGTTGCATGGGATTGTGAGCAATCTTGATAGCACTTTCATTATCACAAAGCAATGGAACATGTTTCACATATATCCCACAATCTTTAAGAGTTTAGGTCATCCAAAGTAATTGAGCACAACATGAACCAGCGGCAATGTGTTCCGCTTCGGCGGTGGATAAGGATACCGAGTTTTGTTTCTTGGAGGACCAAGACACAAGAGATCTACCAAGAAATTGACAAGTACCCGAAGTGGACTTTCTATCAACCTTGTCACCAGCATAGTCCGAGTCGGAGTAGCCAACAACATTAAAAGAGGCCCTCTTTTGATACCAAATGCCAAAATTTGGTGTATGGATTAAGTATCTCACTATCCTTTTCACAACCTTAAGATGACATTCTTTAGGGGCGGCTTGATATCGTGCACGCATAAACACACTTAGCATAATATCAGTACGTGAAGCACATAGATATAACAATGAACCAATCATGGAGCGTAAACCTTTTGATCAACTGGTTCACCATCTTTGGTCAAATCAAGATGTCCACTAGTAGGCATGGGTGTTGTCATACCTTTGCATTCTTGCATATTGAACTTCTTGAATAAGTCCTTGGTGTACTTTGTTTGAGAGACAAAGGTGCCTTCCTTAGTTTGCTTGATTTGCAAACCAAGAAAGAATTTGAGCTCACTCATCACCGACATCTCAAACTTCTCCGACATTAGCTTTCCAAACTTTTCACTAAAGTGAGGGTTAGTCAAACCAAATATAATATCATCAACATAGATTTGGCACACAAATAGTTCTCCATTAACCCTCTTTGTAAAAAGAGTGGAATCAATTTTTCCAATTTCAAAGCCTTTTTCAATGAGGAACTTGGTCAAGCATTTATACCACACTCTAGGAGCTTGTTTAAGACCATAAAGAGCTTTGTGAAGTTTGTACACATGATTAGGTTTCTTAGTATTAACAAAACTGGGAGGTTGCTTAACATAAACTTCCTCCTCTATTTCACCATTTAGAAAAGCACTTTTAATGTCCATTTGGTACAAGGTGATATCATGGTGATTAGCATAGGCAAGTAAGATGCGAATGGACTCAAGTCTAGCAACGGGGGCATATGTCTCACCATAGTCCATACCTTCGACTTGAGTGTAGCCTTGGGCGACGAGACGTGCTTTGTTGTGAACTACTTGTCCATCTTCATCTTGCTTGTTGCAAAACACCCATTTGGTACCGATGATGTTGTGGTTGTTGTCGGGCTTCTCAACCAATGTCCAAACTTGATTTCTCTCAACGTTATGTAGATCTTCGTGCATGGCGTTTATCCAATCCGAATCTTCCAAAGCTTCTTCAACCTTCATAGGTTCAATGCTAGAGATGAATGAATAATGTTCACAAAAGTTAGCTAAACGAGTTTTAGAGCGAGTGATTCTCCCAGTTTGGATATCATTGTAGATTCGCTTGACGGGATGGTCTTTAGCAACTCTTGCTCGAACTCCTGAAAGCTTTTGCTTGGATCTAGGTGGAACATCTTCTTCATCATGTTATTCTTCTTGGCCTTCTTCATTGTTGACATTGTCGTTCTCTTGTCGTGGTGGAGAAGGAGGTTGTTGATGTTCATCTCGATCTACTTCCTCGTTTTCTTCATCTTGGTGTGTCCCACTTGTGGATACTCCCGTATCAACTCTTGGTTCACCTTGTCATGAGGTGGAAGCTTCCACTTGGACGGACGAGGTACTCTCCTTCACCTCCGTTGGACGAATCTTGCCAATAGACAAGTCTTGGATTGCTTTCGAAGGGTCTTTGTCCCCTACATCAATTGGCAATTGCTCTACTTGCGAGCCATTAGATTCATCAAACTTCACATCTACCTTCTCTTCAACCTTTCGGGTGAAATTATTGTAGACACGGTAAGTGTGAGAGTTTGAGCGATAACCAAGTAGGAAACGTTCATGAGACTTAGGAGCAAATTTAGAGCGACGATGCTTATCAAGAATGTAGCACTTTGAGACGAATACTCGAAAGTATCCAACTTGGGGTTTGTTACCGGTGAGAAGCTCGTATGTCGTCTTGCCGAGTAGCTTGTGAAGATACAAGCGATTTGTCGCATGACAAGCTGTCTCAACCGCTTCCGCCCAAAAGTGCTTTGGCATCTTGTACTCATCAAGCATCATTCTTGCCATTTCGATGCGCGTCCGGTTCTTCCTCTCAACAACTCCATTTAGTTGAGGTGTGTACGTAGCCGAGAACTCATGTGAAATCCCTTCTTAGTCAAGAAAGGTGTCCACATTTGCATTCTTGAACTCCGTTCCATTGTCGTTGCGAACCTTCTTGATCTTCACTTCAAATTGATTTTGGGCCTTCCTGGCAAAGTTTTTGAAGATCTTTTGGACCTGCGATTTATCATCGAGAAAGAATACCCACGTAAATCTTGAAAAATCATCAACTATAAATAGACCAAAAGAATTTCCACCGAGACTCTTGTAAGCGTTGGGACCGAAAAGATCCATGTGAAGTAGCTCGAGTGGCCTCTTGTGGTCATGATGTTATTCACGGGATGCCTTCCTCCAACCTGTTTACCTGCTTGACAAGCGCTACAAAGTCTATCCTTATCAAATATGACATCGTTAACACCAAGGATAAGATTTCCTTTAATAAGCTTGGCAAGGTTTCGCATACCAACATGACCTAGCCGTCTATGCCATAACTAGCCTTTAGAGGATTTAGCAATTAAGCAAGTTCTAGGTTGAGCTTTTTTAGTGAAATCAACAATGTAAAGATCACCTCTACGTATACCGGTAAAGACCATTTTATGATTATCTCTTCAAAACACTTCGCAATCTACTTCAGTAAATAGGATATTTGAAACCAAAATCAGCAAGTCTAGATACTGAAAGTAAATTGTACCCAAGAGATTCAACGAGCATGACATTTTGTATGGAGCTATCATGTGAGATGGCCACCTTACCGAGGCCAACCACCTTACCCTTTGAGTTTTCACCAAAAGTGACATACTTTTGAGGGCCGTCATTTTCAGCAAGCTCATGAAACATATCTTTATCTCCGGTCATATGATCGGTACATCCACTATCAAGAACCCATTCCTTTCCTCCTGCCATGTATCCCCGAAGATTTGCCATAAGACCAAAGTATCTCATTGCATCATCAAGATCAAAGTCACTATCATCGTCCTCATCATAGTATCCATGTTCAACATCGTCATGTGATGGATCAATTCCTAAAGAGGGCAATTCGTTAGAATGAGTTTGACAATGATCTTCTTTATGAATTTTAATAGCTTCGGAAATAATATCGCTAATAATTCCAACATCTCCTTTGGCACACATAAGGTTTGTAAGCTCAAATAGACAATCACCAAACTTAGGATCATTGGAATTCATCTTACTCAAGGCAATAGACTTATGGAGAATTTCATCTAGATTTTTCAAGGAATAGTTTGGAAAACGTTCCTCAAGAAATTTCCATATAGTGTAGGCACACTCAAGAGTAGGCAAACATCCAATCAAGTTTCTAGGCAAGCCTCTAGTGATAATATTGACAGTTCTAAGATTGCAAATCATGTCAATTGACTCATCAAGGGTGGGATGCATAGGATCAACATGAGGTGCACAAGGGCTAGTAATGTACTTGTTCAAATGATATTCATTGAAAATTGCAAGCATCTCATTTTTCCACTCATGAAAGTACTCTCCATCAAGTATAGGCACTCTATGTCTAAGACTCCCCAAAGTAGACTCATCCATCTTCCTCCAATGGTGTTTAAACCAAAGCAATGGAGACCAAAGCTCTTATAGCAATTGAAAGGATCGAGAAGAGGTGTCTAGAGGGGGGTGAATAGACTCTAAGCAAGAAAAGTTGCAGTTTTTAATTTCTGTAAGTTGAAGTGGAGTTTTGGCACAAGTTTAACAATCACAATACATATCAAGCAAGCATGCAAAGAGTATATGAGCAACGGAAAGTAAAGCATGCAATTTGCAAGAATGTAAAGGGATGGGATTGGAGTGTGTAAACGCAATTTGGAGACACAGAGATTTTTGAGCCGTGGTTCCGATAGGTGGTGCTATCTTACATCCACATTGATGGAGACTTCAGCCCATGAAGGGTAATGGTTGTGTGAGTCCATGGAGGGCTCCACCCACGAAGGGTCCACGAAGAAGCAACCTTGTCTATCCTACCGTGGTCGTCGCCCACGAAGGACTTGCCTCACTAGGGGTAGATCTTCATGAAGTAGGCGATCTCCTTGCCCTTACAAACTCCTTGGTTCAACTACACAATCTTGTCGGAGGCTCCCAAGTGACACCTGGCCAATCTAGGAGACACCACTCTCCAAGAAGTAACAAATGGTGTGTTGATGATGAACTCCTTGCTCTTGTGCTTCAAATGATAGTCTCCCCAACACTCAACTTTCTCTCACAGGATTTGGATTCGGTGGAAAGAAGATATGAGTGGAAAGCAACTTGGGGAAGGCTAGAGATCAAGATTTATGTGGTAGGAAGGGAAGATCTTGACCTCAACACAAGTGTAGGTGGTTCTCTCTCAGAAAATGTATGTTGGAAGTGTAGGCACGTTCTGATGGCTCTCTCCACAAGTGAAGAGTGGGTGGATGGGTATATATAGCCTCCACACAAGATCTAACCGTTACACACAACTTACCAAACTCGGTGGGACCGAATCGTGAAACTCGGTCGGACCGATTTAGGAAATAATGTGACCGTTAGGATTTTCGGTGGGACCGACATGTCATCTCGGTGGGACCAATATGGTTAGGGTTAGGGCATAACGTAATCTCGGTGGGACCGATTACACAAACTCGGTGAGACCGATTTTGGTAATGGACACACAAAGGGTTGGTCAGGCAAACTCGGTGGGACCGATTCGCTCATCTCGGTTAGACCGAAATGTTACGAAGAGGAACAGAGAGTTTGCATTGTAATCTCGGTAGGACCGATTACACAAACTCGGTTGGACCGATTCTGGTAATGGACATACATAGAGAGATTACAATCCCATCTCGGTGAGACCGAGATCCCTATCGGTGAGACCGAAAAGACTAGGGTTTTGTGGTAGTGGTTGTGATATTAAAACTCGGTGGCGCTGGATAGAAAGATTCGGTAGTGCCGAGTGTGACTTTTGGTTTGGGACATATGTGGATGTGAGAAAGTGGTTGAGGGGTTTGGAGCATATCACTTAGCACTTTGAGCAAGCAAGCCATTAAGCAACACCTCATCCCCTCTTGATAGTATTGGCTTTTCCTATAGACTCAATGTGATCTTGGATCACTAAAAGTAAAATGTAGAGTCTTGTGCTTTGAGCTTGAGCCAATCCTTTTGTCCTTAGCATCTTGAAGGGGTTCCACATCCTCTAGTCCATGCCACTCCATTGTTGAACTTATCTGAAACATACTAGGTAAAAGTATTAGTCCAACAAGAGATATGTTGACATAAATTACCAAAATCACCCAGGGAGCACTTGTGCTTTCAGATGCGGTAGTGGAGTCGCAGATGGAGAGCAGTGGGAAACTTGACTGGTTCGGGTGCGCGGCAGCACTACCGCCCATGGGAGACAGGAGCAAGAATAGAGGTTGAAGAAGGAGCACGGCTGTTGGATTAACATCCAACGGTCCAACTGCTAGAATCATTTGTTGATTAAGTTGACAAAGCTCTACGTACACGTCTGCTTAGGAGGCCCACAAGTCAGCCACCAAATCTGTCGGGTCCCAGCTGTCATCGGGAGGAATAGTTTTTGCGCATAACAAGGAGGCACTTCCTTCCGTGCGAAGATACAGCCGGTGGGTCCCACCTATCAGGGAGAGGAAACATCTTAATAAGGAGGAACTTTTCTTGCGTGTGACCATGGACCTCGTGGGTCCCAGCCTTCAGGCTATCACATACAGTCCTCTTCTGATGACTCTCGTTTGTTGACCACGTCGCGCCGAGCATAGCGAGGCGGTGGACGATGGCGAGGCCCTAGACTGGAACGACCCGGAGATGGGGAAGGCGAGGCAGTGGAGTCGCAGACAGAGAGGAGTGGGAAACTTGACTGGTTCGGGTGCGAGGTGGGCCTACACTCGGTAGAGAATAACAGGAGGTGCGGAATGGAGGGATGGCCTGGTCGTCGGCGGGGTAGCGTTTCGCTGCGAGGCGCGCAAAACAACACCGCCGGACGCCGAAGGCTGGAGCAGGCGGTCCCGACAGCACTGGGGGAAGAAGACGAGAGATTGAAGAAGAATGCCGACCGTTGGATGTAAATCCAATGCCTTGCTTAGGCTTCGACCTACTGGCCCACATGTCAGTCAGCCCATTTGTTTTTTAGTCCATTTGGTGGGCTGAGTGAAACAATGATGTAGCATCTATGCAGCCCGTTTATATATATGGTAGAATTTAAAGCCCATTTGCATTTTTCTCGAAATCCGTGGACTTGCTGGGCTGGGTGAAAATATCATGTTGGGCTAGACGGAGAAATGTTATAAAAACATAAACACATGATTGCACGTCTATTACTGCATTGGTCAGTGAAATCTTTGCAAGCTTATGTACGCAATCACTAGGAGTTAACTTGCCAAGTTATATATAAACAATTATTATTATTATTTTGTAAGAACTTTCAATTTATGAAATAAAATATCATTTTAATTTGATGATTTAATAGGACGTTGGGTATTTTTATTATTTAGGCTAGACGTGGGACAGTTGAGTTGGTTCTTGGGGAAAATACTGGGAGAAAACTCAGTTTACATCAAAAAAGAAAGTGGAAGAAAATTCAGATATAGGATTAATGAAAACAAAAAATAAAGGAAGTGGGAAGGTCTATAAAATGGTTGGACGAATGACAGGTTTAATGGAACCTTATGTTGTTTCTATTATAGAAGGGAAAACATAGGTTCAGTTTTGCATTCTTATAGAAAATAGAACTGAGCTGTGCATCATCTTGAAAAAACAAAATAACTTGGGATGCTGATGTTATAGACAAGCTAGGTTGGGAGGCCCAGAGGCCGCTTGATCCAAAAAACATTGAAACATGTTATGGGCTGCCCATGTTAAAAAAACCTTGGCCATGGACCTGGTGGGCCCGGGACTATCAGCCTCTCAACGAACAGTTGTCTCCCGATTCCTCTTGTTTTGCTGACCATCTTGGGAACGACGGACGGCGGCACCGCGGCGAGAGCACTAAGGCGGAGGACGACGTCGAGACCGCGGACCGAACAAACTGGAGCGGGCGAAGACGCTTGCGGAGGGGAGTACGAGGGTTGACTTGTTCGGGTGCAGGGTGGCCTGTGGAGCTCCTTGGTATCGTTGTCTTCTTTCATGTTGGCATAGCAGGGGTTGATGATGGTCTCGGCGAGGTCAACCACAGAGTCCTTCTCCTACCCGTTGCCGATGATCTTGTATTGCTTCTGGATGTCGACAAGCTTGTTGCACCAGATGGCTGAATCATCGTGTTCTTCCATCTCTCCACCGTAGCGAAGGTGCAGTCGGCGCTGCTGATGAAATGGGCGAATGCTCCAGAACCTCTGATGGCCCTACAAAAGTGGTAGACGAGAACCTTGTCCCGCACGCATACCTGGGCGACCGCGATCTACTGGTCCCTGTCAGGAGATGAATGGATGGGCACAAGGTCTAGTCCTGCGACCTTGTGCTTTCTCGTCCTGTAGGTACTGCTTGAACTCGGCGAGGCAGAGCTTCACCGAGTCCGGATCGTTGGTGTACATCACATTCAACTTGATGCTGCCACGGGACAGAACAGAGAACTCAAAGGTGAACTCCTTGTTGAAGTCCATATCCAGCACGCTCACCCCTTGGATCGCCATTTTAGTCTCTTCAAGTGAACGAGTGAGTAGGCGGCAACAGCAGTTTGTTTTTCAGCTCTTGGGGAACTGGATTCAACAGTAAACTGAGTGTGTATAGGCGACAACAGTTACTACCCTTCCCTCGCCCGCTGCATGCCTGGCAGAATATGCACCCTCGGCGCATTCAAACACCTCCATTAAGAAACCTATTCTGGCTACACACGTCGGTTCACAAGCGGGTCTGTATTGGTACTATAATAACAAGTGCTAGTGGTCACTTTTCTTAAATTTAATTAGCTTTAATTAAAATGTATTCTTAAAACAAGCAATGCATTGGCTCGTTCTATGGGTGCCACGGGATCAACATGCATAACAATTAGAATTATTATTCTCAGGGCGCACATGATCAACACATTTGCCATACTTTCACACAGACAATACTACCAAGTTTGAACAGTTTGTTATGGTTGCTGTCCTGTGCATCATCATGTCGTGTTTCCCAGCTTGTAAGATTCAGAACCAACAAATAAGATTCAAATAATAAGTACAATAAAGATGCCTACACATCTCATTGATTCCCAGCTTCCAAGATTCAGAACCAACAAATAAGATTCAAATAATAAGTACAACAAAGATGCCTACACATCTCATTGATTCCCATCTTGCAAGATTCAGAACCAACCTATTAGAGCCTTTTGATAGAGTGAATATCGGGATTAAATCCATCTTCGCTAGCCGTGTCATACAACCCAAGAACTTGGTGAATGCTCTTGACCATCACAACATCTGTAGTAGAGTATTTCTGTTTGCACAGATAAGAAAGAGCATTGATTTAGGACTCTAGCAGCCGTAGAGATGGTTGTACAAACATTGGCCTTTTCTTTTGGCCACCAATTCTATCTATGTTCCTGATGCGTCAATCTTTGACGCATCCCTTGAAATTACTATAATAGTGGCACTAGTTGAAGCAAACTTTATTTCCAAAACGAGAAAAGATTGCAATAGAATAGCTTTATTTAAAAAATACAACATTGGCACAGCATGACAAAGCACAATCATGTTGATAAAGGACAATATTGACCGGTGTGAGGGGCCCTATGCCGCCACGACTCGATCTGGTGAACCTGCAACTCCACTCGGATGAGGTCAACCTACAACTTCGTGATTCAGTTCATGCACCTTTTTCTGCAGTTCATCTGAAATGAAGCAAAGATTGCATCATTCAGCTAGCAAGAAGTACTTGCTCTCGTGAGCTGGCAGGTTCTTCTTTAGTAGTTGCACTAAAATTGAGCAACATTAAGGTTGGCTGCCCTGCTCATGTAAGGTGCAACTATAATTTGCTTATCCTTTTGTGCAGTTCCACTAAAATAAAGTGCCATTCTGGTGACAGTGACGACTCATCTTGCAAAGGCTAACAAAATGTTGCACGAGATTACCAAAAAAATTTGACGGAGATTTTAGGAACTCCAGTCACCATTTTGTGCAGTTCCACCAAAATTGAGAGATGTTGCCCACGTAACATTTTAGTTGAACTGCACAAGACACTCATTCCAAAAAAAAAGTGTTTTGTGCAGTTCACCAAAAGATCACAATAGCAACAAGGTGAAATGGATATCCCTATCTGCACAAAAAGATAGAAAGTAAACAGTTGCTGATCAATAAGAATATATGAAACATACATGAAATGAAAAGAAGCATCTTAATTATGTTCATGGCAATCACGCAAGGATAGTAGAAATTTTAAAACGTCGGCAATGCTTCATGTTACCGGAAGCATTACGATCAACTATGACATTTGTCAAATATGGGATTACTTTAATGGTGGCATTGCTTGCTTACCAGATACAGTAAATCAACAGTAGCTAAAGAGTTGGTTTAAGGGCATGGGACCGTGGGGACACCAGGTCAGTCAACAGCGTAAAGAAGCAACTTACTTATCATACTGGGGAAAACAGCAGGAGTACCATTTGTTAACACAGTTTTATTGTATCAATATCACTGGAGGCATTAGATTAACAATAACACTGGTTAGACATGTCCTTAAGGTAACAATGTGATCAATTCAGTTTACATGCACCCTTACATTAACAACAGCAAAAGGTTGGTATAAGGACATGCGAGAGTGGATGCATCAGCACAATGTACCTACGAGGAGGCATAAAGTCTTGATGCCGAGTTTGTTCATGCTCGTGAGGGCGAAGAAATCTAATCACAGAGACCTTTTACTATGTGAGGGCACAAATCTAATTCGAGACCTTTACTATATGAGGCGACAAATCTAATCTGGACATACTCGTTGACTTGTCCACCAACCGCCACTTTCTATCCTTTTTTCAACCAATAATAGATCTGTTCCTTATCCAGTTTGTACTGAGTTTTCCCATTATTTCCCTTTTCAACCAAGAGATCGGCTAGGTATTCGGTCTCTACTACTTTCCCCCTATTATTTCCTCTTTGAATCAAGTCCTAGGTTCATTCTACGATTTCCCCCCTTTCTTCGTTGTTTGAACCAAGTCCTAGATTCGAATGCATGAAGTAGCTTTACCTCTAATAATACTAAAAATTTAGGTGGATTTGGAAGAGCTGATGGAAGTAGAAAAAGATGCACATGCAGACATGTGGGGAGATGGGGCAGTAGAGCAAGGCCGCTTTCGAAGAACTTGTACCTGAGGTTCGTCGGGATGTCGGCGGCGATAGGTCTGATCTGCGCACAATACGGCAGGGAGGAGAAGGGTCGGAGGACCTCCCGAGTCGGCGCTGTGTTGAAGAGAATGGCATGGGTAGAGGATCGGGCCCCGCCGACAGTTGTGGGTTTCCTCCCTTGGCGGCGATGGCCGCATGAACGATGCACCTTTTAGTCCTCTACACACACCGGCCGAAAGGATCCACCCGGATATGTGACCAGCGGTGAGCAGAGAGAAAATGACGCTACCGATGTCTTGTTTAGATCTGGAGAGGATGAGAGAATGAAGAGAGCAACCCTAGTAATGCAAGCGCTCAGGCCCCTGCGTACATATATAGTGGAGTGATTATCTTTTTCTCTCCACAACAAGCTTTTCAATTTGTGTACGTGGCATTAAAGAAAAGAAACTCTCTATTTAAGGTGACTAACTGTACGACTCCTACTTACTACTAGTAGTACTAGTATTGTTCACTTGTGCTCCCCGGCCCTCCATTCATTGAACAACCACATGGGTGAACAAACATACATTACTAGTATTTATATAGAACGAACAAGCTTGAACTATTTTCGCGTAGTTCAAAGTTGAGGGCGGGGCTTTTCCTGGGCAGTACACGCGGCAGTTTTCGGGTAGGCGGTTTGATAGGGAGGCGAGGAGGGTGAGGGAGTGGCGGATCCAAACTTACTGCTGGAAAGGTTGGGTTGTGCGCTTTGATGGCGCGTTACTGCTGGAAAGACTTGTGATATGACTACTCACTATAGTCATGAATTACTGGCGCCACGACCGGGGTGATGCCCCCTTCCGTTCCGCACTCTAATCTGGTGCATGACACATCGACCCGGATGCTGGCTCTCCCACATGTTGGCGAAGTACGTAGTAAGAAGGAGCAAAGAATGATGCGGTATATAGTACTACTACTCACGTCGGAGGAGTGCGAACCACGGCAGCCCAGTGAACCAGCAGTGCGAACCACGACAGCCCAGTGAACCAACAATAGAAAACAATGTGGTGATATGGCGATAAAAAACGTCCTACGGTCCAGACTGTAGCATGTATAGTACTACTCCTCTTTGTTTGGATCCCTGATTAGAGCTAGTTTGTGTTGAAATAGCC
The DNA here is from genome assembly GCA_021437245.1 of Aegilops speltoides. NCBI lineage: Eukaryota > Viridiplantae > Streptophyta > Magnoliopsida > Poales > Poaceae > Aegilops > Aegilops speltoides. The sequence goes on from CM038143.1 coordinate 131,834,911, forward strand.
TCAAATTATCGAAACAGGAGGGGTTAGTTTGAGCTAGTTTGCTCTAACCCAGCTAAAAAAACTAGCCCGGTGGAGAGGTTCTAATTGGGTTAGTTATCCTTGGGCCCACTAAAAGAGAACTAAAAAAAATCTCCCCTGCCCGCACCAGATCGCTCCCTCCGCCCCCCTCGCACGACTCCTCTCTGTTCCCCATCAGGCCGCCCGCCCAAGCACTGCTCTATCGCTCGCCCTCTCTCTCCTTCGGCCGCCCTCTCCCTCCGGCCTCCGCTGCCATACTCAGTAGCGCTCTCCTTGACCTTGAAGGTTGCCCCTCCCCTTCACGGTCATTTTCTCCTCTGTCATGTGTGATGTAGCGCATCTACCAGGGAGGTTGCGAGAGGGGTGAGTTTGTTCGTTCCTTCTCTATCGCACAACCATATATCTTGCTTGCTCTAGCGCTAATTCTGATTTGGAAAAGTAGATCCTGATCAAACTTGGTATAGATTTGTGGTGCATGCATGGAATTGTTTGATGCTACTTGAGGAGGTAATAAATCTTTCTGGAGGCACAAAGATTCAGTTCACCTTTCTAGGTATTTCAGTTCCAGGCTTGCTTCAATTCTAGAGGCCCAAAGATTCAGTTCACCTTTCTAGGTATTTCAGTTTCAGGCTTGCATTTCTAGAGGCCCAAAGATTCAGTTCACCTTTCTAGGTATTTCAGTTTCAGGCTTGCATTATTTCTAGAGACCCAAAGATTCAGTTCACCTTTCTAGGTATTTCAGTTTCAGGCTTGCATTATTTCTAGAGGCCCAAAGATTAAGTTCGTAATCGGCGGCAAGCGGCCCTGCTACCTATGCCAGTGTTGACTTAAACTCGCAAACGCCATTGTCGAAGGGGTTCTCGGGGCTTGGGCTCTATAGAGCCTTCCTCCAGAGCGACGATGACGAGCTCCTCCATGGGTGCGTGAGGGGCTCCGGGCTCCCTCCCTATTGTGAATGACTTCCGTAATGAGTTAGCTCATGCTTTGTTTCATGGAGTGTATTTTTTTGTGAAGTTTGATTGAAGACTTGTATGTTTAAGTGGGATATCTCGTTTGTATGGACAAAGTAAAATTTATCATGTTTTGCATGCTTAATTTGTAAAGACGGTTCGTTTATGTCAATTGTGAGCGGGAGGAGGCCACGCAAGAGCCGGCCACACCAAATCCGGTAGGAAATAGGGTCCAAAGTAGTCAAATCATTGAGAAAGAGCATTTATTGTCAATCTAACCCTGCCATCCATACACCTCTTTGGTTTAGAGTTAGTTCAGGGTTAGTTCAGGGTTAGAATCTAACTCTAACCTCTAACTGAGTTAGAGTTCTCCTCGTCTTGGTTCATCGCCATCATATTTTCCCCATTCCTGTGTTTTCAATATCCTGCGAATCAAAGAGGCCCTTTTTTGCGTGAAAATCAAAGAGGCCCTTAGACTGGTTTAGGTCCGGTCATTTTTTATAAACGTGTTATGTCCAAATTTAATGAACATGCTCCGGTTTCTACGAAAATAATCCAGTTTCATGTAGTAATTTATTTATTTATTTATTCTTCTGCGAGGGGTTTGCATGTAATTCGTGAGGTATGAAATGTAAAGTACCCCAGCATATGCTACGAGTTGTGCATGCACTACGACCCAGATGCTCTATGTCCTACATATTGGCGAAAGGGAGCACATGGAAATAGCCTAGGAATACATATAGGAGGATAAATGCGTGAAAAAATATGTACTGTGAAGCGTAGCTGCGGTTCGAAAAGGAGACCAAAAGTAATGACAGCTATAGGTCGCACGCACCCAACTAGTGGTACTAGATATACGACTATTTTTTCCCTAAAAAAGAGGTATGAGTGCTCAGTACTCCTATTCTATCAACACGAGTCCCATCTGACAACAACGTCCATGCTACAACTAGCTCTTCTCCCTCGTTTCTCTCTTCTAATTCTAAACTTCGGCGGCGCCTGGGGGCGGGTGTGTTTGCTCAATCATGCCCCACCTCACAGTGAAAACGTTATGACTGGAATAAAAATGCCATATACTCCCTCCGTTCCTAAATATAAGCCTTTTAGATACTATTTCAAATGGAATACAACTTACGGATGTATGTAGACATATTTTAGAGTGTAGATTCACTCATTTTGCTCCGTATGTAGTCACTTGCTAGAATCTCTAGAAAGACTTATATTTGGGAACGGAGGGAGTACTATACTAATAAAACATTAAGGCCACGAGGCGATGCATTGCTGGTTACAGGAGGCAAGAAGAAGAGATGCATCCATCGACGACGCCCACCTCCTCGACTCAGGGCGCCGGCCCACCTAACGGCGACTAAGTAGCAGCGGCTTTCATGGCCTGGTCGACGTGCTTCTGCACAATGGCGTCCCAAGATTCCAGCCACTGGAAGAAGGCCAACGTCTTTCTGTCCTCACTTGCCTTGTAGTGGCCTATGTAGACGATTTCCTCGTAGACGTGGATGTGCAGGTCGACATTTTCTTGCATGGTGAGGCACTGCATGGCGAGCGCGGCCTCGAGGTGCACATTCTTCGTCGCGACCTCCGGCACCTGTAGGGCCACCAGGGCTTGAAAGAGTTCGTCACCATGGAGGCCGATGAGGGTGGTAGGAAATGAGGATCCTGGGCGCATAGGCTGGAGCAGTACGATAAGGTCGTCCGCGTGCTTCTTGACGGCGGTGAACTTGCAGATGGAGTTGACCATCAAGTCGTCCATGCGAGAGGTGAAGGTGGCGCCGGCGAGGGCTACGATGCCGGCGGTCACCAGCACCGTATGGAAACACCGCATGGTGCGGGGCCGCAAGCTGGCACCTTGGATGATTTGGCACAGCCGACTGCCGCTCGCGTCCATCGCCTCCATAGGTGCTTGTGACTTCTGGTCACTTGGTCTTGGATTGGAGTGAGCAGTGTTGTGCAGAGACTAGGACTAGATGGATTGGAGTGGTGGGGCGCCTTTATATGAGAGTCCAAACTCTGTTGCATTCACATCGTGCTGGCTCTATTCTGCTTCTCCAATTAATTCCCTCTGCATGTAATTGAGGATGCATCATTGACCGTTCAACATCTCGGGAACCGCTACCCTCTCCCTCCTTGGCATTCAAGCACCTATGAAGGCAACTGCCGCTCGCGTCTATCGCGTGTCAGGAGACGTTCCCGTCGATGACGAGGTGCCTATGGTGACTTCGTAAATTTCAAGATGATAGTGTCGGCTCAGTCTTTTGGAGGTGCTCATAGGGGTAGGATGTGCGTGTGTGCTTTCATAGGGGTGAGTGTATGCACGCGTATATGAGCGCTTGCGTCTGTACTGTGTTAAAAAACGTAAATGCGTGTCAAAAAGGGACTAGTCAGTATACTCAATATTGTGCACCGCAACCAAGGCGGAGAGGAAAACGAGAGAACTACGTATTTATTTACGGTGCAGATTCACTCATTTTGCTCCATATGTACTACGTCTCGGTGTAGTCTAATCACTTGTTGAAATCTCTAGAAAGGCATAGTCCTATCTGGTTTACAGGGCTATACTAGCAAGTAGCATGTACTACAATAGTGGGCTCACATAGCAATTTTGTCTCATGCAAGAGCACAGCTATATCGTGCTCAAGGTTATAATCGCCACATTCGGGTTGCGCTTGCCTCTTCGCCTCTTTGAGAAGACGAACAATGATGTTACTACTGCTGCTTCTACAGTATCAAATCGACCGCTACTGTCCGTCCACCGCAAGCGGGAGGGATAGCTTGTTGTAGTACTATAAGCAAAAGCCTATCCTCATCTGCGAGCCACCGCGTGCATGGGCGAGGGAGAAGGCGTGTAGTAGTAAAATCAAGCTTCTCCTCATTGTACAAATTGACGCGACACATCATAGCACTGGCCCCACATGCTTGCCTCTAAACTTGACTGAAAGACCCGCAGTGTACAATATATTTGCTGCAACCTCTAACATTTACCCACCACAAATTAAAATATATATTCCTATCTTGACTAGATGAGCGTGCAAACTACAATCACCAGGATGACAGGTAGGGCTAGAAGATTATTTTAATAAAAAAAACTTCGAGACGGCCACATAGCATGGAGCCGACTCCAACGATTTTAAGCTTACAGGCACGGTATACGCTATCCTAGACTACTCTACACATGAAACTGCCACACGAGCATTCGGGCTGCACTTGGCTCTTCGCCTCTTCGAGAAGTCGAACAATGATGGAGTACTACTGCAGTGGAGGAGTACTACAGTACGCTTCTGGCCATCTGACACCGATTGAACTGCTGCATGTCCACCGCGTGTGGGAGGGAGAGCGTGTCGCGAAAGCTTCTCCTAGTCCTGCCAGCCACCACGCTCATGGGCGAGGGAGGGACGCAGCTTCATTGACTTAGTGTTCCTGCCTTTGCGTGTATGACAGGTGGGACCAACTGGTGGGTGGCCCACCTGTCATACAGATAAAGGCAGGTGCAGTTAAGGCACCGGAGCTCGGACTGCGAGGTAGAAGATAATCAAACTTCTCATTGTTGTACGAGTTGACGCGACACATCAAAGCACTGCACTTGATATATTTCAATAGTTTGCGTTTACTTATGTGTTAATTACAACACATGCATGCATGCCGTGACTCTCCTTTTGATACTTGCATGTGTTGATTTAATGCACCTTGAAGTAGTATGAATATGTGACGGTAAAGCTTTGTAATGCCCCGGCCCTAAAGAGAGATATGGTTGTGCATGAGGAGGGCGAGATCATGCAGATGGAGCAGGACCCGACAATGGAGCTCTCTATGGTCTCGGTGGACCTCACCTTGCTCCATTGCCCTTGTGCCTCCACCCCTTGAAGCATTCAGTGTATGAGGTTCGAATACACCTCGTCCGTTCGGCGGATCGAGCAAGGTGCAGGTTCCTTGATTGATGTGCTGTTCGATTGATTTGTGTAGTGCAAGGGAGGGCACCTGGCCTGCGCGGATTGCCGCGTCAAGCTCCCCGAGAACCAGGGGCAATGCCAGAAGTGAGAGCGCGGCGGTGGCTTCGACATGCGGAACACGGCGGTGGACGCCGTCCTTTCGTCGGTTAGGGTGGAGTGCCCGCACAAAGGTTGGGGGCTCTTCGTCACTCACCACAAGCTCGCCGATCACCAGAGCGTGTGTCCGCTCGCGCCCTACAAATGCCCCATATGCCAGTCTGAGGCTACGAAGGCCCGCCGCCGGTGCTCTCCCACCACATTAGCACCACGCATCCCATGCCCACGCACAAGATCCAGTACGGCAAGGTGCTCCAGCTGCAAGTGCCACTGTCGGAGCCACGGCTCTTGCTGTTCGTAGAGGAGGATGATCGCATGTTTTTCTTGGTCGGCAGCATGCTCGACATCGGCGCGCCTATCGCCGTGTCAGATGTTTGCATCAGAGCGGGGGCATCCCCACTACCGCACTACATGGCCAAGCTGTGGGCGAACAGCCCGCCGGGGGAGCCCAAAGGCACGACCGATGCCGTCAAGGTCGAAATGGAGGTGACAAGCAGCAAGGATCCCGGCAACGTCACCATGCAGGAGCTAACCTTCTTCACAGTTCTTCCCAAGCTGCTGCCCGGGGTTAAGCTGGTGTCCCTCCACATTCAGATTGACAAGCTCACATCCTAAATGTTTCTACACTGCCTTCTGTTTATCTTAGTAATATGCTAATATAGGGATTAGCTCGGTCTACTTTAGCTTAAGAGATGGTGGGTTTTGGTGGCGATGCAGCAATTACTTCGACATCAGATCAGTAATTTCCAACAGTCGAATGGATATTTTGTGTCTGTTGGATATAAAGTTCCTTTGGGTAAGAAGTACTACTTGTCATCAAAATGGATAAAAGGAGATGTATCTAGACATATTTTAGTTCTAGATACGTCCCTTTTTATCCATTTTGATGACAAGTATTTTCGAACAGAGGGAGTGTCAGTGTCAAAACCGGCGGATCTCGGGTAGGGGGTCCCGAACCGTGTGTCTAAGGCTAATGGTAATAGGAGGCGGGGGACACAATGTTTACCCAGGTTCGGGCCCGCTCGATGGAGGTAGTACCCTACTTCCAACTTGATTGATCTTGATGATATGAGTATTACAAGACTTGATCTACCATGAGATCGTAGAGGCTAAACCCTAGAAGCTAGCCTATGATTATGATTGTTCTTGTCCTACGGACTAAACCCTCCAGTTTATATAGACACCGGAGGGGGCTAGGGTTACACAAAGTCAGTTACAGAGAAAGATCTTCATATCCTAACCGCCAAGCTTGCCTTCCACGCAAAGGAGAGTCCCATTCGGACACGGGATGAAGTCTTCTATATTGTATCTTCATAGCCCAACAGTCCGTCATATGCATATAGTTCGGCTGTCTGAGGACCCCTTAATCCGGGACTCCCTCAGTAGCCCCTGAACCAGGCTTCAATGACGATGATGTAGGAAATATGCCCTAGAGGCAATAATAAATGGTTATTATTATATTTCTTTTTTCATGATAATTCTCCATTATTTATGCTATAACTGTATTATCTGGAAATCGTAATACACGTGTGAATACATAGACCACAACATGTCCCTAGTAAGCCTCTAGTTGACTAGCTCGTTGATCAACAGATAGTCATGGTTTCCTAACTATGGGCATTGGATGTCGTTGATAACGGGATCACATCATTAGGAGAATGATGTGATGGACAAGACCCAATCCTAAGCATAGCTCAAAGATCGTGTAGTTCGTTTAGCTAGAGCTTTTCCAAGTGTCAAGTATCATTTCGTTAGACCATGAGATTGTACAACTCCCGGATACCGTAGGAGTACTTTGCGTGTGCCAAACGTCACAACGTAACTGGGTGACTATAAAGGTGCACTACGGGTATCTCCGAAAGTGTTTGTTGGGTTGGCACGAATCGAGACTGGGATTTGTCACTTTGTATGACGGAGTGGTATCTCTGGGCCCACTCGGTAATGCATCATCATAATGAGCTCAATGTGACCAAGTGTCTAGTCACGAGAACATGCATTACGGTATGAGTAAAGTGACTTGCCGGCAACGAGATTGAACGAGGTATTGGGATACCGACGATCGAGTCTCGGGCAAGTAACGTACCGATTGAGAAAGGGAATTGTATACGGGATTGATTGAATCCTCGACATCGTGGTTCATCCGATGAGATCATCGAGGAGCATGTGGGAGCCAACATGGGTATCCAGATCCCGCTGTTGGTTATTGACCGGAGAGGCATCTCGGTCATGTCTGCATGTCTCCCGAACCCGTAGGGTCTACACACTTAAGGTTCGGTGACACTAGGGTTGTAGAGATATGAATATGCAGTAACACGAAAGTTGTTTGGAGTCCCGGATGAGATCCTGGACGTCACGAGGAGTTCCAGAATGGTCTGGAGGTGAAGAATTATATATAGGAAGTGCTGTTTCGGCCATCGGGAAAGTTTAGGGGTCACGGTATTGTCTGGGACCACGGAAGAATCGAGGTCCACCGGGTGGGGCCACCTATCCCGGAGGGCCCTGTGGGCTGAAGTGGGGAGGGGACTAGCCCGTGGTGGGCTGGTGCGCCCCCCCTTGGGCCCCCCGCGCCTAGGGTTGGGAACCCTAGGGGAGGGGGCGCCTCCACTGCCTTGGGGGCAAGTCTCACGCGCCACAGGGACCCTATAAAAGAGGGGGGAGGGCAGCCGCACCTTGCATCTGGCGCCTTCCTTCCCCCTTGCTATACTCTCCCTCCCTTGACGCTACTTGGCGAAGCCCTGCCGGATCCCTGCTGCATCCACCACCACGCCGTCGTGCTGCTGGATCTTCATCAACCTCTCCTTCCCCCTTGCTGGATCAAGAAGGAGGATACGCCATGCTGAGTGTACGTGTGTTGAACGCAGAGGTGCCGTCCGTTTGGCGCTAGGATCTCCGGTGATTTGGATCACGACGAGTACGACTCCCTCAACCCCGTTCTCTTGAACGCTTCCGCTCGCGATCTACAAGGGTATGTAGATGCACTCCTCTCTCTCGTTGCTGGGCGAACTCCTAGATTGATCTTGGTGAACGTAGGAATTTTTTTATTTTATGCAGCGTTCCCCAACAGTGGCATCATGAGCTAGGTCTTTGTGTAGTTCTCTTTGCACGAGTAGAACACAATTTGTTGTGGGTGTAGATGTTGACAACTTTCTTGCCACTACTAGTCTTATTTTGCTTCAGCGGTATTGTGGGATGAAGCGGCCCGGACCGATCTTACACGTACGCTTACGTGAGACATGTTCCACCGACTGACATGCACTAGTTGCATAAGGTGGCTAGCGGGTGTCTGTCTCTCCCACTTTAGTTGGAGCGGATTTGATGAAAAGGTCCTTATGAAGGGTAAATAGAAGTTGGCAAATCACATTGTGGCTTTAACGTAGGTAAGAAAACGTTCTTGCTAGATCACCTATAGAAGCCACGTAAAACTTGCAACAACAATTAGAGGACGTCCAACTTGGTTTTGCAAGCAAGTGTTTTGTGATGTGATATGGACAAAGGATGTGATGAATGATATATGTGATGTATGAGATGATCATGTTCTTGTAATAGGAATCACGACTTGCATGTCGATGAGTATGACAACCGGCAGGAGCCATAGGAGTTGTCTTTATTTTTTGTATGACCTGCGTGTCATTGAAGAACGCCATGTAAACTACTTTACTTTATTGCTAAACGCGTTATCCATAGAAGTAGAAGTAGTCGTTGGCGTGACAACTTCATGAAGACACGATGATGGAGATCATGGTGTCATGCCGGTGACAAAGATGATCATGGCACCCCAAAGATGGAGATCAAAGGAGCAATATGATATTGGCCATATCATGTCACTATTTGATTGCATGTGATGTTTATCATATTTTTCATCTTGTTTACTTAGAACGACGGTAGTAAATAAGATGATCCCTCATAATAATTTCTAGAAAAGTGTTCCCCCTAACTGTGCACCGTTGCGAAGGTTCGTTGTTTCGAAGCACCACGTGATGATCGGGTGTGATAGATCCTAACATTCGAATACAACGGGTGTAAGCCAGATTACACCGCAATACACTTAGGTTAACTTGCGAGCCTAGCATGTACGGACATGGCCTCGGAACATGGAAGACCGAAGGTCGAACATGAGTCGTATAGAAGATCGATCAACATGAAGATGTTCACCGATGATAACTAGTCCGTCTCACGTGATGATCGAACACGCTAGTTGACTCGGATCATGGATCACTTAGATGACTAGAGGATGTCTATCTGGTGGGAGTTCATTATTTGATTAGATGAACTTAATTATCATGAACTTAGTCTAAAATCTTTGCAATATGTCTTGTAGATCAAATGGCCCACGCTAATTTGCCCTCAACTTCAATCGTTCCTAGAAAACCAAGCTGAAAGGCGATGGCAAGAACTATCTGATTTGGGTCCTAACTTGAGATCATCCTCATAGCTGCCAAGAAAGCATATGCCCTAGATGCACCGCTAGGTGAAGCACCCATCTTCCTAGCAACTCAAGACGTTATGAACGCCTGGCAGTCGCGTAGTGATGATTACTCCTTGATTCAGTGCAGCATGCTTTACAGCTTAGAATCGGGGCTCCAAAAGCGTTTTGAGCAGCACAGAGCATATGAGATGTTCCAAGAGCTGAGAATGGTTTTCCAAGCTCACGTCCGGGTCGAGAGATATGAAGTCTCCAACAAGTTCTATAGTTGTCAGATGGAGGAGAATGGTTACGTCGTGAGCACATACTCAAAATGTCAGGTTGCACAACCGCTTATCTCAGCGGGAGTTAATCTCCCGGATGGCCGATGGTCGACAGAATCCTCTAGTCGCTCCCACCAAGCTACAAGAGCTTTGTGATGAACTTCAATATGCAGGGGATGGAAAAGACCATTCCTGAGGTATATTCAATGCTGAAATCAGCGGAGGTGGGGATCAAAAAGGAACATCAAGTGTTGATGGTGAATAAAACCACTAAGTTCAAGAAAGGCAAGGGTAAGAAGAACTTCAAGAAGGACGGCAAGGGAGTTGCCGCTGTCGGATTTAGGGTTCCGGCAGACCCTTGAGGTTCGAACACTGGGGTGCGCGCGGAGATTCAACCCTCTACCGGCTCGCTCGTCACCGAATCGCAAGGACCTAAACTACTAAACAGAACAGCACAAGAGACACAAGATTTATACTGGTTCAGGCCACCATTGTGGTGTAATACCCTACTCCAGTGTGTGGTGTGGTGGATTGCCTCTAGGGCTTGATGATGAACAATACAAGGCGGAACAGCCTCGCGAGGGTCTGTTCTTGGCTGGTGCGACGAACAGCTAGGAGGAGCTCGGTCGCCCTATCTACCGGTTTCTTGGTCAGGATCGAGAGATGGTCTCTAGCCCGATGCCTCTCGATGTCTCTACCTTGGGGTGACTAGTCCTATTTATAGGCAAAGGCCCTGGGCCTCTTCCCAAATATTGAGCGGGAAGGGCGCCAACAATTGGCCATTTTGAAGGGGAATAGCGGGTACACTTATCCTGACTAAAGTTGGTCCTCGCTTTGTCAAAGGCTCACGGTGGTGATGCCAGCTTGGGCTCCTGATGACTTCCTTCCTGCCCGTTGGGCGGTCTTGGTCTTGTTGCACCAAAATGGATGCCTTTGCTTGATGCTCTACTGCGCTTGCTCCCTTTGCACCAAAGAGGAAGGAGGACCTGCTTGCTGGCGCCCGGCCAGCGCCCTTGGTGCGTCATGGCTTGCGTCATGGGCACCTCGCGAGTACCATGCCTTGAACTCTCCGCCTCCTCATGAGCTAGCTTTGATGAGGCCGTGCTGAGAATCTCCTTGTCGTCCGCCCATGAGGCTTGGCCCCTCGCGAGGTCTTGAGCTGTGTTGATGAAGGTGGGCTGTGCTGGGCCTTCTTTGAGCCACGCCGCAGGCCGCAGGCAGGCAAGTCTGGGGACCCCCGTTCCCAGAATGCTGATAGTAGCCCCTAAGCCCACGGCGCGCCCGAACTTGGCCGAGCAGAGAGGCGAAAGGGCAAGCGCGAAGCGTCGCGGGCTCTAACAGCCTGCGGCCTTGGGCACCGCGTGGCAGTTGATTGGACGTGGGAGCCTCCACTTCCCCACGACGCCTTGGTAACCGCACGAATTCGACAAGTCCCTGCATGCAAAGCGCGTCATGATTACCTGTGATCATGGAGGTCGATGGTTGGCCTTCGTTGGCTATAAGTACGGAACGGCGCGCGCCCTTCCGGTCTATCCCTCTGCTTCTCCTCCTTCCTGGGCCTTGCTCCATCTTGCTGCAATGGCTCCGATCCCCCGGTTCTCCGCGGAAGAGAAGGGAAAGGCTCCCCAAGAGGATCCTGACCCGCTTCCCTCGAAGAAGCGGCCTGCCCTATGGTGTCAGGGCGAGGGCGCTCGCCAGGAAGCGTCGAGACCCTGGTGTGAGCGGCCGCCACCAGGGTTCCCTCTTCCCTTGTACGCGCACATTGGCGGCTCTGAAGGGGCCGACGCCGAATGCCTCGAGCGGCACCACCGACGACGCCGGCGGGTCAGGAAGGTGTGCGTCTTCCCTCCTGGAGTCCACGCCGAGGGCTCCTGCCGAGAGTTCGTGCTTCACGACGCCACGCCTCCTAAGTCTTGGATTCGTCTTCCCCCTTTCTTCGCCTCCGTCGTCCGGTAGGGGGAGCCCCTGGGGCTTTGGCTGCAGCACGCCGGCTACGGCACCCTCGCAACCGGGGCAGAGGTCGCGGTCGTTGCCCCGGGCGAGGTCTTCATGACTCGAGGCTAGGGTGAGGTCGCCCGGGTCTGCAGGACGAGGGGTGCCCTCACGATCCATTTGGAGTACGACGGTGCTTCGGTGATGTCCTTCAAGGTCTTCGATGCGGAGGGTCGCTGGTGGAGTGCTGCCGGGAGGCGGTCGGGACCTGCTGCTTGGCGAGGCAGAGGCCGCTAATCGCTCCTTGGCGCTCCTCGGCGGCAGGCGCCGGAGGATCGATGACTCTGCCGAGCTCTTGGCGACTCGGAGGCGGCGGCGACAGCTCTGAGCCCCGAGCCGGCGCCGTTCCCGGAGCAGGGCGGGCTCATTAGGCCACCACCGCCTCTGATCTGGATGGGGCTGGCGTCGGTGCTGGGCGGCCCACTGTTGATGATGGCGTCTGCCGCGATGCCCCCTGTAGTTAGGACTCCTTAGGATTCGCGTCTTTTGTTCCTGCGAGGAGCCAAGAATATACCCCACGGGGGCTTGTAAGATGTTTGTAGCTCCGTCTGTTAATATGATCCTTATTGTGAAGTAGTGCGGGATGCTTATTCCGTTTTAGCTTAGTTTCCTCCTTTCAGACCTCGTGAGGGCTTGATGCTCTCCGCCGACAGGTCCCAGTCCCAAGGCGGCTTCAGCCGTCGCTGGTATGCCAGGTCGCATTGCCGTGGTCAAGGCCAGGAGGTGAGCGGCCCGAGGTCCGGTAAGAGCCCCTGAGTCACGACGCTTAGGAGGTCCCCTTTAGCGCTCAAGCAGCCATCATTCGGTGAGAAAGGAGAGCGACGTTGCTAGCACGGGATTGCATTGGGTGCGGGGATGGTGCTGCGATAACTAGTGTTTCCGGAGAGTGACTTACCTTGAGGGTCAGGAAACGCTTCCTGGTGTGGCGCTAGGTCCGTGCCTTAGCCGGCGAGGGGTTGCTTGGTGAGGTCCTCGCGTGCTCCTCCCCTCTCGCCTTCACCCCCCTTTCTGCTCTACATCCTCGGGTCCCGGCCCTCGAGCGAGTCTCAGCCGTCGCTGGCATGCCAGGTCGCGATGCCGTGGTCAAGGCCAGAGGGTGAGGGCTGGAGGGCCAGTAGGAGCCCTGAGTCGCAATGCTCAGGCACCCCCCCTTTAACGTGCAAGCGGGTTGCGCGGACGAGAGCGAAGAAGGCGTCGTGATGGCCTCGCTTGGCAATGCTCCTTGGAGGGACCCTGCAGGCTCATCACAAAAGGAACGAGAGTTCGCCATGGCAAGCGACAGTTAGACGTTAGTTGCTTTGGAGAGGCGACGAGGCACAAACGGCCAGGCGAGGTGTATTGGGGCACCCGTGGGCCAGCGCGGGACTCGCGGGGCCCAACCCGAGGGCGGGTTGCGCCCGGCACAGGGCCTTACCTTGGAATGTGTTCCTGCAAATTTGGTTAGTTGCCGGTGCTCTACGTCTTCGGGTCCCAGCTCTCGGGCTGGTCTCAGCCGTTGCTGGTATGCCAGGTCGCGATGCCATCGACAAGACCAGATGGTGAGGGCCGGAGAGCCGGTAGGAGCCCTGAGTCGTGATGCTCAGGCACCCCCCCTTTAACGCGCAAGCTGGGTTAGATGACGAAACTCTATGTCCTCGGGTCCCGGCTCTTGGGTTGGTCTTAGCCGTCGCTGGCATGCCAGGTCGCGATGCCATGGACAAGACCAGAGGGTGAGGGCCGGAGAGCCGGTAGGAGCCCTGAGTCGCGATCCTCAAGCACCCCTTTAACGTGCAAGCTGGGTTAGATGTGAAACTCTCGTCCTCGGGTTCCGGCTCTCGGGCTGGTCTCGGCCGTGCTGCATGCCAGTCGCGATGCCATGGACAAGACCAGGAGGGTGAGGGCGGAGAGCGGTAGGAGCCACTGAGTCGCGATGCTCGAGCACCCCACCCTTTAATGCCCAAGATTCCAACACCGGGATAAAAGGTGCGAAATAACAAGCATGGTGGATCGAAAGCATTGCCCTAAGATAAGCATAAGAAGGATACATGCATTTGGGACAGGCCCGGCGGCTTGGGGATGATGCAGCCGAGCGCGCCCCAATAAGGTAAGCTAAAGACATGAAATAATAGGGATACATGCCGCAGGGACGGACCCACGCGGCCTGGGAATAATGCGGCCCTGAGGGCGCTCCCAGCTAGAAATGAAACTTAAAAGATGTCACCTGATGATGTTGGGGACGAAGGGGTGTCGGTGTAGCAGACTCGGTGGGCTGCGGGAGCCGATCCCCATGAGCCCCCAGGCCCAGGGGCCTCAGGAGGCTCCGGAGGCGCTGGCGGCTCCTCGCGAGCCATCTCCATTTCTGCCAGGGCTATGGCTCGCCTGACCTCTTGAGCCTCCAAGATGGCCCTCATGAGACACTAGTGCGCAACAGCCGCGTTCGGCATAACCGTATGGCATGCGCACGTAGCTGTGGGGCGGACCCTCGCAACGTCCCACTCGCGAGGGCCAGAGGCGCTCTTGAGATGCGGCTCGGTTGAGCCCCGGTATGTCGATGCAGACGCGTAGCCCACCATCCTCGCCTGGATGGGGGGCCACAGCGGGTAGGCGGCGGCTGCCTCTCATGACCCTTGACTGAACTCCTGAGGGTTTGGCCCTCCTTGCCTTGCTCCTTCTTGAGGGAAACATGCGTCGAAGCACGCCTCCACGTGGTGCCCAAGCGCCTCCTTCGTGACCTTGGCGAGGTCGGCCCGCCAGGAGAGCCTCGAGCCTGCTGAGGAGGCGCCGCGCGGCGCCCTCCTATCGATAGAAGGAGGCTCCACAGGTGGCGCGGGGCCTGAGGGGCCAGCCTCCTGAGGGGCCGGGCCGGACGATGTCTTCTTCTTCTTGGGGGCGGCCTCGGGAGGCCTCCTGCTGCTGAGGTCCGGGTCTTCTAGTGTCGCGGCCTGAAAGGCTCGCTCCGAGGAGCACTGCTTGCATCTCTCTCTTCAGGGGCACCGTGATGACCCGCCGCTTCACGGCATCTTGAGGACGTTGTAGCCGTGGTGGGTCACGGCCATGAACAGCCAGGCGCCGGGTACCCGAGGATGGCGTTATCGGCAGCGAATGTGGGCGACGTCGAAGTCGATGAGCTCGGTCGCGATGGTTATCGCGCCCGAAGGTGACAGGAAGGCGGACCTGCTGATCGGGACCGTAGAGCCGTCGGTGACTCGGAGAAAGGCTTGGTTGGTGAAGCTGATTGTAGGGCACTTGAAGATTGTTGAGCGTTTCCACGGATGGGGCGTTGAGCCCTGCCCGCCCGTCGATGAGGGTCTGGTGACTAGCACATTGCGATGATTGGGAACAAAGCATCGGGAGGACTCCACCGTGGCCGCGCCTTGAGCTGATCCGCTGAGCTGAGCGTGATGGCGCATCTTGGCCATCCGAGGAGGCGCGTGGCCTCGAGCTTGGGAGGACTGCATTCACCTCATGGTGAACTGCTTGAAGATCGCCGAGAGGCTGGGGCTTGAGCTCCTCCGGGATCTGGCGATTGCGTGGTTCTGGAAGCCCCAGCCCCTCGTCGATGACAGTCTTCATTTCTCCTTGGCTGCGGCGGCAGCGGAGGGAGGCCTGCGTTCCCTTGCGGGCGATCATCGCGAGGCTGATCCCTCAAGCCTCCCTCGCGAGGCGGGTCCTGCCAGCGATCCTCGCAAGGTTGGTCGCGCCACCCTTGGCGCGGGCCGCGGTCTTCCCAACGTCCTGCCTTCCTTCCTCCTCCTCGGCCGCAGCCCCGGTCGGTGCGGTCGGGGCGCCTGCCGACCCTTCCTTCACGCACAGCCCGGAGCTCTTGGCATTCATTGGTGTTGTGGGTGTGGAGGTCGTGGTACCGCAGATCCGACGCCCTTGGAGGATTCAGCTGATCTCTGCCCGCTTGGTGTGCTGCTCGGCCGTGGTCTGGCGGCCCCTTGCGCTTCACGTCCTTGGCCTTGGGCTTCTTCTCTTGAAGTCTGCGGCAGCAGTCTCAAGGAGGAGAGCCCCTCCTCAACCACAGCACACTTGGTCGCCAAGTTGAACAGCTCCAAGGAGGTGCACAGGTCTTCATGCATTGCCAGCTCCTCCTTCATCTTGACGTCGCGCACACCGTCGGAGAAGGCAGAGATGATGGCCTCCTTCGTCACCTTGGGGATCTTGAGGCGCGCGTTGTTGAAGCGCTCGATGTACTTCTGCAGGGTTTCCCCTGGTTGCTGCTGATCTGTGCATGTCGCTCCGGCGGTGGCGATCGCGAGTACCTGGAAGTTGGCGATGAAGCGAGTCGCATCTCGTCGAGAGGAGATTGTGCACTGGGCGGTCGGGAGCAGTGCGGGCTCCGTCCATGAGCGCCATGGGAAACCAGTTCGCCATGACCTTTTCGTCTCCGTTGGCAGCCTCGATGCCCAACTCGTAGAGTTGGAGGAACTCTGCAGGGTCAGCCGTGCCGTCGTAGCGAGGAGGTAGGTCTGGCTTGAACTTGTTGGGCCACGCGACGCTCCGCAGCTCGGGGGTGAACGCACAGCAGCCCGCCGTGGCCACAGGGGGCCTTGGGCGACGGAGAGCCTGGTCCTACGGGTCCCCATGCGCTGCGGCTGGGGGTAGCGCAGGGTCTTGACGTCTTTGGAGCGAGGCGCTCGGCGGCCTCTCGGCGAGGACTTCGGCAGCTCTGCTCTTGCAGCGGCTGGCGCTGACGGAGCGGGTTCCGTCCGAGGCCGCGACGCCTTGGGGCGAGGCGCCTTCTTGAGGAGGCGGCCGAGGCGCCCAGAGCCGTTACTGCGCAGGCGGGTGTGATCAGCGAGAAGGGCGGCGCTGGGCGCCTCGGCGGCGCGACGAGCTTCAGCGACTTCGGTCGAGCCATTCTTCGTAGACGTCGTCGATGGGGCGATAGCGCAGGAGCTCGTTTGCCGCGATGAGCACAGCTCGGGCCTCCATGGCGCGCTGCGCGCGTGGCGAAAAGCGGTGAGGTGGCGAGGTATGGCGGTCGGCCGTCCCTCCTCATGGATGGATGCTGGGACGATGCTTGATGTTCGTTCCCGGCCGGGCCGGTGGCGGCGTTGACGGTAGGTGACGGGGAACGACGAGGGCGCCCGCCGACGGGAGCCATCTGGCGACATGGGAAGCGAGGGCAGCTCAGAGCTCGGCGCGAGCCCGACGAGCGTCAGACATGGGCGCGATGGTCGGAGAAGAACGAGACGACGGAAGGCAAATTCGGCGCCCCTACTGGCGCGCGGATGCCAGATTCGGGTTCAGCCGGGACCCTTGAGGTTTGAACACTGGGGTGCGCGCAGAGATTCAACCCTCTACCGGCTCGCTCCTCACCGAATCGCAAGGACCTAAACTACTAAACATAACAGCACAAGAGACACAAGATTTATACTGGTTCAGGCCACCATTGTGGTGTAATACCCTACTCCAGTGTGTGGTGTGGTGGATTGCCTCTAGGGCTTGATGATGAACAATACAAGGCGAGAACAGCCTCGCGAGGTCTGTTCTTGGCTGGTCTGACGAACAGCTAGGAGGAGTTGGTCGCCCTATCTACGGTTTCTTGGTCGGGATCGAGATGGTCTCTAGCCCGATGCCTCTCGATGTCTCTACCTTGGGGTGGCTAGTCCTATTTATAGGCAAAGGCCCTGGGCCTCTTACCAAATATTGAGCGGGAAGGGCGCCAACAATTGGCCATTTTGAAGGGGAACTGCGGGTACACTTATCCTGACTAAAGTTGGTCCTCGCTTTGTCAAAGGCTCTGTGGTGGCCTTGACTTGGGCTCCTAATGACTTCCTTCCTGCCGTTGGGCGGTCTTGGTCTTGTTGCACCGAAATGGACGCCTTTGCTTGATGCTCTCACCTGCGCTTGCTCCCTTTGCACCAAATAGGAAGGGAGGACACTGCGTGGGCTGGCGCCCGACTGGTGCCCTTGGTCGTCATGGCTTGCGTCATGGGCACCTAGCGAGGTACCCTACCTTGAACTCTCCGCCTCCTCATGAGCCAGCCTGACGAGGCCGTGCCTGAGGAATCTCCTTGTCGTCCGCCCCGCGAGGCTTGGCCCCTCGCGAGGGTCTTGAGCCTGTGTTGATGAAGGTGGACTGTGATGGGCCTTCTTTGAGCTACACCGCAGGCAGGCAAGTCTGGGGACCCCCGTTCCCAGAATGCCGACAGCCGCACCCGGTAAGCCAGTTGCTGGGAAGAAGTCAAGTAATGGACCCAAGCCTAAAACTGAGTGCTTTTATTGCAAGGGAAGCAGACACTGGAAGCGGAACTGCCCCAAGTACTTAGCGGACAAGAAGGCCGGCAAAACCAAAGGTATATGTGATATACATGTAATTGATGTTTACCTTACCAGTGCTCGTAGTAGCTCCTGGGTATTTGATACTGGTGTGGTAGCTCGTATTTGTAACTCAAAGCAGGAGCTGCGGAATAAGCGGAGGCTGGCGAAGGACGAGGTGATGATGCGCGTCGGGAATGGTTCCAAGGTCGATGTGATCGCCGTCGGCACGCTACCTCTACATTTACCTACGGGATTAGTTTTGAACCTCAATAATTGTTATTTAGTACCAGCTTTGAGCATGAACATTGTATCGGGATCTCGTTTAATTCGAGATGGCTACTCATTTAAATCCGAGAATAATGGTTGTTCTATTTATATGAGTGATATGTTTTATGGTCATGCCCACTGGTGAATGGTTTATTCTTGATGAATCTCGGCGTAATGTTACACATATTCATAGTGTGAATACTAAAAGATGTAAAGTTGATAACGATAGTCCCACATACTTGTGTACTTGCCGCCTTGGTCACATTGGTGTCAAGCGCATGAAGAAGCTCCATGCTGATGGACTTTTAGAGTCTCTAGATTATGAATCGTTTGACACATGCGAGCCATGCCCCATGGGCAAGATGACCAAGACTCCGTTCTTCGGAACAATGGAGTGAGCAACCAACTTATTGGAAATCCTACATACTGATGTGTGCGGTCCAATGAGCGTTGAGGCTCGCGGAGGATATCGTTATGTTCTCACTCTCACTGATGACTTGAGTAGATATGGGTATGTCTACTTGATGAAGCACAAGTCTGAGACCTGTGAAAAGTTCAAGGAATTTCAGAATGAGGTAGAGAATCAACGTGACAGAAAGATAAAGTTCTTCGATCGATCATGGGGTGAATATTTAAGTCACGAATTTGGTACGCACTTAAGGAAATATGGAATCGTTTCACAACTCACGCTGCCTGGAACACCTCAGCGAAATGGTGTGTCCGAACGTCGTAATCGCACTCTATTGGATATGGTGCGATCTATGATGTCACTTACCGATTTACCACTATCATTTTGGGGATACCTCTAGAGACAGCTACATTCACTTTAAATAGGGCACCGTCTAAATCCTTTGAGACGACACCATATGAATTATGGTTTGGGAAGAAACCTAAGTATCGTTTCTAAAAGTTTGGGGATCGATGCTTATGTCAATAAACTTCAACTTTGAGAAGCTCGAACCCAAGTCGGAAAAATCGTCTTCATAGGATACCCTAAGGAAACCATTGGGTATACTTTCTACTTAAGATCGGCGCAAGATCTTTGTTGCCAAGAACAGGTCCTTTCGGAGAAAGAGTTTCTCTCGAAAGAATTAAGTGGGAGGAAAGTGGAACTTGATGAAGTCTTGCCTCTTGAACCGGTGAGTAGCGCAGCTCGGGAAGATGTTCTGTGGTGCTGCAACGACAAGAGAGGAGGTTAATGATGATGATCAAGATACTTTGGATCAAGCTCTTCTTGAACTTGAAGGTCCACAAGGACACGTTCCGCACAGTGGTGCGGCAAACCTGTCTTAGAAATCATGTTGTTGAACAACGGTGAACCTTGAACTATGAAGAAGCAATGGCGGGCCTAGATTCCAACAAATGGCTTGAAGCCATGCAATCCGAGATAGGATCCATGTATGAAAACAAAGTGTGGACTTTGGCAGACTTGCCCGATGATCGTCGAGCAATAGAAAACAAATGGATCTTTAAAAAGAAGACGGACGCGGATGGTAATGTTACCATATATAAAGCTCGACTTGTCGCTAAGGGTTATCGACAAGTTCAAGAGATTGACTACGATGAGACATTCTCTCCCGTAGCGAAGCTGAAGTCCGTCCGAATTATGTTAGCAATTGCCGCATACTATGATTATGAGATCTGGCAAATGGACGTCAAAACGGCATTCCTTAACGATCACCTTAAGGAAGAACTGTATATGATGCAGCCGGAAGGTTTTGTCGACCCTAAGAATGCTAACAAGGTATGCAAGCTCAAGCGCTCCATCTATGGGCTGGTGCAAGCATCTCGGAGTTGGAACATTCGGTTAAATGAGATGATTAAAGCGTTTGGGTTTATGCAAACTTATGGAGAAGCCTACGTTTACAAGAAAGTGAGTGGGAGCTCTGTAGCATTTCTCATATTATATGTGGATGACATACTCTTGATGGGAAATGATATAGAACTTTTGGACAGCATAAAGGCCTACTTGAATAAGTGGTTTTCAATGAAGGACCTTGGAGAAGCTGCTTACATATTAGGCATCAAAATCTATAGAGATAGATCGAGACGCCTCATAGGTCTTTCACAAAGCACATACCTTGATAAGATATTGAAAAGTTCAATATGGATCAGTCCAAGAAGGGGTTCTTGCCTGGGTTGCAAGGTGTGAAATTGAGCTCGGCTCAATGCCCGACCACGCCAGAAGATAAAGAAGAAATGAGTGTCATCCCCTATGCATCAGCCATAGGGTCTATCATGTATGCCATGACCTGTACCAGACCTGATATAAACCTTGCCATAAGTTTGATAGGAAGGTACCAAAGTAATCCTGGCAAGGAACACTGGACAGCGGTCAAGAACATCCTTAAGTACCTGAAAAGGACTAAGGACATGTTTCTCGTATATGGAGGTGACGAAGAGCTCATCGTAAAGGGTTACGTCGACGCTAGATTCGACACAGATCTGGATGACTCTAAGTCACAAACCGGATACATGTATATTTTGAATGGTGGGGCGATGGCAGTGCGATTTACAAGCGAGGCGTCGTGGCGGGATCTACATGTGAAGCGAGTACATGTCAGCCTCGGAGGCAGCACATGAAGCAATCTAGGTGAAGGAGTTCATCACCGACCTAGGAGTCATACCCAATGCGTCGGGGCCGATTACACTCTTCGTGACAACACTGGAGCTATTGCACTTGCCAAGGAGCCTGGTTTCACAAGAAGACCGAGCACATCAAGCGTCGCTTCAACTCCATCCGTGAAAATGTTCAAGATGGAGACATAGATATTTGTAAAGTACATACGGACTGAATGTAGCAGATCCATTGACTAAACCTCTCCCTAGAGAAAACATAATCAACACCGGGGCGCAATGGGTGTTCGATACATCACAATGTAACTAGATTATTGACTCTAGTGCAAGTGGGAGACTGTTGGAAATATGCCCTAGAGGCAATAATAAATGGTTACTATTATATTTCTTTGTTCATGATAATTGTCCATTATTCATGCTATAACTGTATTATCCGGAAATCGTAATACACGTGTGAATACATAGACCACAACATGTCCCTAGTAAGCCTCTAGTTGACTAGCTCGTTGATCAACAGATAGTCATGGTTTCCTGACTATGGGCATTGGATGTCGTTGATAACAGGATCACATCATTAGGAGAATGATGTGATGGACAAGACCCAATCCTAAGCATAGCTCAAAGATTGTGTAGTTCGTTTAGCTAGAGCTTTTCCAAGTGTCAATTATCATTTCGTTAGACCATGAGTGTACAACTCCCGGATACCGTAGGAGTACTTTGGGTGTGCCAAATGTCACAATGTAACTGGGTGACTATAAAGGTGCACTACGGGTATCTCCAAAAGTGTCTGTTGGGTTGGCACGAATCGAGACTGGGATTTGTCACTCCGTATGACGGAGAGGTATCTCTGGGCCCACTCGGTAATGCATCATCATAATGAGCTCAATGTGACCAAGTGTCTGGTCACGGGATCATGCATTACTGATGCGAGTAAAATGACTCGCGATAACGAGGCCTAGCGAGGTATTGGGATACCGACGATCGAGTCTCGGGCAAGTAACGTACCGATTGACAAAGGGAATTGTATATAGGACTGATTGAATCCTCGACATCGTCGTTCATCCGATGAGATCATCGAGGAGCATGTGGGAGCCAACATGGGTATCCAGATCCCGCAGTTGGTTATTGACCGGAGAGGCGTCTTGGTCATATCGCATGTCTCTCGAACCCGTAGGGTCTACACATAAGGTTCGGTGGCGCTAGGGTTGCGAGATATGAATATCAGATAACCGAAAGTTGTTAGGAGTCGAGATGAGATCTGGGCGTCACAAGGAGTTCGAGAATGGTCGGGAGGTGAAGAATTATATATAGGAAGTGCTGTTTCGCCATCGGGAAAGTTTGAGGTCACGGTATTGTCTGGGACCACGGAAGGGTCCCGGGTCCACCGGTGGGGCCACCTATCTGGAGGGCCCGTGGGCTGAATTGGGAGGGACCAGCCTGGTGGGCTAGTCGCCCCTTGGCCCCCTAGCCTAGGGTTGGGAACCTTGGGGAGGCGCCTCCACTGCCTTGGGGAAAGTCTCCCCCTTGGCCGTCGCCCCTAGGAGATCCCATCTCCTAGGGCGGCGCCACAGGGACCCTATATAAAGAGGGGGGAGGGAGGGCAGCCGCACGCTTGCATCTGGCGCCTCCCTTCCCCCTTGCTACACCTCTCCCTCCCGCAGACGCTTGGAGAAGCCCTACCGGATCCCTGCTGCATCCACCACCACGTCGTCGTGCTGCTGGATCTTCATCAATCTCTCCTTCCCCCTTGCTGGATCAAGAAGGACGAGACTTCACGCTGACCGTACGTGTGTTGAATGCGGAGGTGCCGTCCGTTCGGTGCTAGGATCTCCGATGATTTGGATCACGACGAGTACGACTCCCTCAACCCCGTTCTCTTGAATGCTTTCGCTCGCGATCTACAAGGGTATGTAGATGCACTCCTCTCTCTCGTTGCTGGGAAAACTCCTAGATTGATCTTGGTGAAGGTAGGAATTTTTTTATTTTATGCAGCGTTCCCCAACAGATGAGTCCAGCGCGCAGATTGTCTTCGGCATTGCAAGGCGGGTTCCTTCTCCAAATACTCCAAAGTAGATCTTGAACATAAGAATCATGTCCGGCTCTGCAAAACAAATTCCACATACCACCGTAGAGACTATAATATCCCATGAGTCCAGTCTGCTGACAACTTATAGCGTGACATCACGCCACGGCCCGATCTTTATTCGAACCGTTTCTTATCCTTCCCCTCTATATCTCGAGGCGCGGTTTCATTGGCACATCTTGTGAAAGCAGAGATCGTGTCCCCTTATCACGGATTCTCATCAATGCGGGCACGGGTAACCCAACCATGCCATGAGCACGGCACTTGGGAAATAAGCAAGCTTTAGGGCGAGTGGGGAGGCGCATGATTTTTACTGCCTTTATAAAGGGATAAGGATTCCCCTCTTTCACCCACGCCCTCTTCTTCCTCTGCTCATTCATTCTCGAGCTCCAACGCCCAAGCACCCATATCTTCCGCCCAAAAAGCACTCCAACCATGTCTGGATCCGGAGCACAAGGCAAGTGGATGGCCTCCTCCGTCAAGGAGAAGGATATCAAGAAACTCCGGGAGGCCGGATACCTGGCCAAGAAGATCGCACACCGTCTCCCGGCGGTGGGACAGATCGTCCCTACTCTGGAACCCCACGAGAGGGTTGTATTCCTCCCTCACTTCATCCACGGGCTTGGGTTTCCACTCCACCCATTTGTTCGCGGCCTTATGTACTACTACGTGATAGATTTCCATGACCTATCCCCCAATTCTTTCCTCAACATCTCGACATTCATCGTTGTGTGCGAGGCCTTCCTCCGCATGCCGCCACACTTCATACTGTGGCTAAATACTTTCAATGTGAAGCCAAAGGTGGTAGGCGACGAACACGCTGAGTGCAGAGGAGCCATGGTGAGCAAGATGCCCAACGTCAAATGGCCATCAGGTAAATTCAATGAGTCCGTCAAAGGTTGGCAACAACAGTGGTTCTATGTTACCGAGCCACGCGGTGGGCTGCCGCCCCCGAGATCCGATCCGGAGCCCCGCTGCGGCTCATGTCCTGGCCCGAAAAGGGCCTAGACTGGTCTACGTCAGACGGGCTAACGACCCTTCAAGCACGTATCAAGAGCATGGAGGACAAGATATCAAACTTGTCAATGTGGTCCAGGTGATGCTAGTTCGCCGGATCCTTCCCTGTCAGCGCCGGACTTGCAATCTATGGGAGTTCGATCCGGCCAAGCACCAAACCTTGCTGGAGTTCTTCGGAACGACGCACGAAGACATCTGGAAGGTGCTATTCAAGCCCGACAAGTCATGGCCGGACACCGCCGAGGATCGCGGGTACAAATTGTCCCGCCCCACAAGTTCGGTAAGTCTTTATATGTTTTCAAGGTGTATCCTTTATTTGTATACCTTGGGGAAAACACCTAATATTTCCATAACGATTCTCCCGGGGCTGGACGAAGAAGGCAGAGCGGATCTACTGTCCGGCTCCACTGCCTAAAGAACAAGCCGGCCCACTTCTGATGAAGATGCTTGTCCCGGTGCCATATAAGGCGTCGAAGAAGAAGGCCAAGAAGGAGGCCAAGGAGACCAGGCGCGGGCTCCGTCACAAGGGTACTTCGGACATGATGTCCGAAGACACCGAGGCCCACTCCTCCACCGAAAAAGACGAGGAAGAGGAGGAGGAAGAAGAGGAAAGCCAGTCCCCCCCCTACGAGGGGGAGAAAGAAGAGGATGGCCTCCACACGTTTGGAGGCTGAAATGTCTAAGCAGGGGAAAGCCTCCCTTCCAGATGAATCCACCACAGCCACCGACAACAGCCCGGAGTGGGAACCCAGGGTCAAGCCCCTGGCCAAATCATGAGTACAAAGAAATCCGGACACATCCATATATCCAGTCTCACTTTTGCATAGCATTAATGTATTGAGTCACATATTCTGCAGTCCGGCCGAGTCCGACATCGAGCGATCTCTGTCAGAAGATTAGTTGGACCCGAATGCGATGGACAGCGAGACCCTCTGTAGGACCTTGAAGTATGTCTAGAGGGGGGGGTGATTAGACTACTTGACCAATTAAAAACTTAACCTTTTCCCAATTTTAGGGTTTGGCAGATTTTAGCTATTTAGGACAAGTCAAGAAATCATCACACTATTCAAGCAAGCATGCAAAGAGTATATAGGCAGCGGAAATTAAAGCATGCAACTTGCAAGAAAGTAAAGGGAAGGGTTTGGAGGATTCAAATGCAATTGGAGACACGGATGTTTTTGGCGTGGTTCCGATAGGTGGTGCTATCGTACATCCACGTTGATGGAGACTTCAACCCACGAAGGGTAATGGTTGCGCGAGTCCACGGAGGGCTCCACCCACGAAGGGTCCACGAAGAAGCAACCTTGTCTATCCCACCATGGCCGTCGCCCACGAAGGACTTGCCTCACTAGCGGTAGATCTTCACAAGTAGGCGATCTCCTTGCCCTTACAAACTCCTTGGTTCAACTCCACAATCTTGTCGGAGGCTCCCAAGTGACACCTAGCCAATCTAGGAGACACCACTCTCCAAGAAGTAACAAATGGTGCGTTGATGATGAACTCCTTGCTCTTGTGCTTCAAATGATAGTCTCCCCAACACTCAACTCTCTCTCATAGGTTTTGGATCTGGTGGAAAGAAGATTTGAGTGGAAAGCAACTTGGGAAGGCTAGAGATCAAGATTCATACGGTAGGAATGGAATATCTTGGCCTCAACACATGAGTAGGTGGTTCTCTCTCAGAAATGGTAAGTTGGAAGTGTAGGTTTGTTCTGATGGCTCTCTCCACGACTGAAGAGGAGGTGGAGGGGTATTTATAGCCTCCACACAAAATATAACCGTTACACACAATTTACCAAACTCAGTGGGACCGATTCAACAGACTCAGTCAGACCGATTTAGTAAACCTAGTGACCGTTAGGATTTTCGGTGGGACTGACATGCAACTCGGTGAGACCGATTCGGTTAGGGTTAGGGCATAAATTAATCTCAGTAAGACCGATTATATAAACTCAGTGAGACCGATTTTGGTAATAAGCTTTCCAGAGAGTTGGTCAGGTAAACTCGGTGGGACCGATTTGCTCTTTTCGGTGAGACCAAAATGTTACAAAAAGGAAACAGAGAGTTTACATTGCAATCTCGGTGGGACCGATCGCTCACTTCGGTTAGACCGAAACGTTACGAAGGGAAACAAAGAGATTACAATCCCATCTCGGTGAGACCGAGATCCCTATCGGTAAGACCGATTTGCTTAGGGTTTGTGGCAGTGGCTATAACCTTTGGAATCGGTGGCGCCAGATAGGAAGAATCGGTGTGACCGATTTTAGCTTTGGGTTTAGGTCATTTGTGGATGTGAGAAAGTAGCTGAGGGTTTTGGAGCATATCACTAAGCACATGAAGCAAGAGGCTCATTAAGCAACACCTCATCCCTCCTTGATAGTATTGGCTTTTCCTATAGACTCAATGTGATCTTGGATCACTAAAATATAAAATGAAGAGTCTTGAGCTTTTGAGCTTGAGCCAATCCTTTTCCTTAGTATTTTGAGGGATCCACTTCCATCATCCATGCCATGCCATTCATTGAGCTTTCCTGAAATAATAGTCTTGGAATAGCATTAGCTCAATGAGCTATATGTTGTTATGAATTACCAAAACCACCTAGGGATAGTTGCACTTTCAATCTCCCCCTTTTTGGTAATTGATGACAACATATAGATCAAAGCTTCGACAATTGATAATAAGATTGAACTACATCGTCGCTTTGAGAAGTATGTGATAAGCAAGAGCTCCCCCTAAATTTGTGCATAGTTTAAGATTTGCTTTGGACTGCAAATGCACAATGAATTAGGCTCATGGGTTACTCTTCCATGTCACATACATCTTGGTGGAGCGCTCAAAATAATAAACATTGAATACATGCACTCATCACCAAGCAAAGTGAATGATCACATAAGATAGATAGGATAATATCAAACATGCATAAGTGTAGCTTATGATCAAAAACATGATCATCAATGTCTCACAAGCATAGTATCTCAAGCAATCAAAAGCAAACAAGTTTAACCACCAAATAAAGCAAGAGAGAACAAAAGCAACACTCTCTCTCTCGAAGCCTATGATCTATACATTTTCTCCCCTTTGGCAACAAGTTACCAAAAGTTCATAGAAAATGCAGTGCTAGATCGTCTCTCGGGCTTGATCTTGGTGGTGGTGTCCGGATAACTCCAAGGACGAAGGCTTGGTGAAGTAGAGGGTGCTGGAGTTGATCTTTGGAGCTGGTTGCCTTTGAGCTGAAGGGGCTGTAGCTGGTGCGTAAGATGTTGCTCTAGTGTCCATCACGAGCCTTTGCAATCGACCTCTGGGCTCTAGGCACTCTGCAAACACATTAGTTGTAGTCTTGCCTGCCTCTCCTGCATGTCATCCTGCAGCTGCTCTACAACCGATCAATCTCGCCACTTTGACATCAAGGTCATGGAATTTGAGTTCCATGATTCTCTCCAGGCTCTCCTGGTTCTGAGTGAGGGTGGCCAGTCCCTTCTCAATCCTCAGTGTTGATGATATTAAGTAACCAAGTTGCTCCTGCTTGTTCTTCAAGAAATACTCAGATGCCTCTTCTTGAGTTGGCATCTTGGCAGCCTTCTCCTTCCTTGCCTTCTCCTTCTTCTCTTGAGCTTGAACTGATGATGGATCATTCTCATTCATGACAACCTCATTGTCCTCAAAGTCTGGATAAAGTGGAAAATGTTCCTTATCCAATTGATATTTCCCTGTGCCCATCTTTGAGTTTATCAACTCCTGAATCTGAAGGGCATATCCACAGCTCCTCTTCTGATCTGCTGCAGTCCTCTTAATGGTTTCAATCATAAGGTTCAGGACTTTGAACTTCTGTGGCACATCAAACACATGCAACATGTTGATGGCATGCCCTCTGATCATGTTATGGTCACCAGACTTGGGCAACAGAGTGTGCCTCAGAATCCAATTGATAGTTGGCAGCCCTGACAGCGGAAAGTGGACTGATCCAAACTTATGTGTTTCAACAGCCTTGTCTGGGATCTCCTTGTACATGTGTGCCATGGAATTGTGATCCATCTTATTTTTTGCATAAATGTCCAGGTCATCCTCATTTTCCTTTGGGGCATTTATTAGACTTGCCCATTCTCCAACAGTGGACTGGTACCTTGTACCTTCAGACATCCAAACAATTCTTCCATCTGGACAAATGTGTGCTGTGGAGTAGAATTGCATGATAAGTTCATCATTCCAGTGGGTGAGATTTTGCCCAACAAAATCAGCAACTCCACAAGCAACAAAGCTGTCTTGCACTCCAGGATAGTGCTCTTCATTGTCCTTGATGTAGGTCCAGTCGACCCACCTCATGCCACAAACTATGGGCTTCTTATCCAACAGAATTGTTTCATAGAAGTCCTGCTGTTCCTTTGTATGGAACCTGTAGTCAACAACAGTTCTTCTCCATGAGGCATATGGATCTTCCATCCTCCACAGCCTCAACCCTGAGTCCTTCTTGATCCTCATGTCCTCAGCCACAGGATGGGCATCATTGTGGTATGGTATCTTGGGCTTGAGCTTCCTTAGGACCTGTCCTTCTTCATCCTCTTCATCAGCAACATTCGGCACTGGGGCCTTGTTCTTCTCAGCAGCTGGAATACTCCTAGTATTCCTCTTTGGTATAAGCTTGGCCTTGGAGGCAGCTTTGGGTGCTTCCTTGTGCTTAGATGTTGCAGCCCCTGATCTTATAGCATCACCCATAAGCTTTGGTCCCTTAGGTGCTGGTGCAGCAACCTCTTCTTCTTCTTCAAAATCTCTTCTCATAGAGGGCTTTCCAAGAACCTGGGCAGTTGTGGTTCTTGCTCTCTTCTTCTTCTTGTCCTGAGCACCTTCATCCTCTGATTCAATGGTAAACTTCATTGTCTCTCTAGTGGGAACTTTCTTGGGTTTGGAAGATGTGACTTTCTTTTCAGGTGCCTCTTTGGGTTCAGTCTGTTCTGGCACTTGAGTGGACCTTCTGGCCTTAGGCATTGGTGTCCTCTTGGCAGGAACTTTCTTTTTCAGTTCAGGCTTTGTGCTATGTGTTGAGCCATATTCCTTCTTGAGCACTACATTCTTGGAAGTAGCCTCACCTTCTTCAGCTTTGTAGTCCTCATCCTCTGAGTCTGAAGTTCTTTTCCTCCTTTGCCTGGTAGCAGCCTTAGGCAGGTTGCTAGGAGTGCTTCTGCTCCCTTCATCTGTAGAGCTTGAGGGACTAGTGCCCTTGCTCATGTCAATCTGCTCTTCTGACCTATTCTGGCTGTCACTCTGGTCTGACATGCTGCAAACACTGACTGCTGACCCTGTGAAGAGTTGTAGGCGAGATAGAATAGATGAGCATCACAAAATGCAGAGATTTTTGCAAAAGAATGATTCAAAAATTCAGTTTTAGTTTTCCACAGAAAGCATTTCGGATCAACCAATTTTCAAACTCGGTGATACCGAAGCAGTTTTAGAACCTAAACTGATGAACTCGGTTGGACCGAGTCACAGTTCGATGGCACCGAGACTGCTAGGGTTTCACAAAGTCCTAAAATTGGTCGCACCAATTAGCAATTCTTGGTCAGACCAACAGTTACTAGTGCAATGGCATAAGCCAAATCGGTGGGACCGAGTTTTTCAACTCGGTGGGTCCGAGATGGTTTCAGCGGAAACCTAACCCTAAAATTTTGAATCTCATCTAATCTACGAACTATATTGAGTGGATAGGATTGTTTCAATCGTGGCAAGAATCAATAAGAACATAATGTGCTAGGAATCAGACGAGGATAGCACAAAGATTGA
Organism: Aegilops speltoides; assembly: GCA_021437245.1. Lineage (NCBI taxonomy): Eukaryota > Viridiplantae > Streptophyta > Magnoliopsida > Poales > Poaceae > Aegilops > Aegilops speltoides. The sequence goes on from CM038143.1 coordinate 131,864,574, forward strand.
GTCCATACCCTAGCTTGGCGATGAACTCGCTACGGCGGCAACGGCGGGGGCAAAATCCGTTGACGGTAGCGGAGACCGGCTAGTGGAGGCGGCTGGCGACAAGGAGACGATTCGGAGACCTGCGATGGTAGAGCGAGCTATTGCGCGGGCGAAGGGGTTCAGAGAAATTTCCAAAATTTTGCCCTTGACTATATATAGCCCGACCCTGTCGGTGTGACCGAGTGGAAAAACTCGGTGGCACCGAGATGCATAACTGTGTACAGTTACAGCAACTCGGTGAGACCGGAAAGTTCAAATCGGTTGCACTGAGATTGAAAATTTAGATCAACTTAATGATCTTGGTAGGACCGAAATGGAGGAATCGGTCAGTCCGAGAATCACAAAGAGGTTTTGGAAGTTTAAGTCTATGACGAATTGGGGACTCCGAGTGCTCCTCACACAGAGTGGTTTGAATCTGACTTGATCAAAATTTGTGATGTAGCATGAATAGAGTTTGAGACGAGAAAAGCATAGATAGCTAGAGAAGGTTCTTAAGCATTCTTGTCCATCCACTTGGCAAAAAGAAAAGAAGCAAACAATCAAAACAACAAGTGGATGTCCTTGAATGAGTAAAATATGCACCAACATGGTCACACAATAAGATGACAAATGAAATATGTGGCAAAGCATGCACAACCAATTCTATCATCTATCAAACAATTGGCGATGACTAGGTCATCTATATATATGAGTATATTGACTTAGGGGTCAAATGAGAACATTTGATCATAGGTCATACTCATCGTTTAAGCTCAAGTGGGGTTACCACTTTTACATAATGCATTGATGTTCTCACACCATTAGAGTTGCTTTGACTCAATTCTTAGAGTTAAGCTCCCCCTAGATGTGAGATCCCCCCTTAGAGGGTTGAACTAACCTTGGGTTTTGTCGATGATGACTTCATGTAGGTGTTGAAGATGTGGATGCTCAATGTTGATGTAGATCATTTGGAGCAATCCTTTGGAATGAGTTGCACTTTCAACTTACCTACATGGGTTAGTCCCACAAGGAACAAACAAGAATATCCATAGACATAGAGTGATGCACACACAAGATGATGTCCATGAAATCATTAGGTTACCTTGTCCCTTGCCTTACCAACATGAGGGTTTGTGACTCCTTGAACTAGTGCAAGATGTGGAAGTTGATTGCACTTGTTCTTGCCATAATGATATGAGTGAAGAATGTTGGCAGAGTCACCCTCAAGAACTCTCTAGTTCTTCTTCTTCGGGATCCACATCATCTTGATGAGAATCCTTGGAGTTGTAGTTGTACTTGATGAAGTAGAACTTGACGTAGTCTTGGGAACCCACTTGAACGAGGCCTTAGGTGCTTCTTCAAATGCATAATCTCTTCTTGAAGCTTGTCCTTGCCTTTGTTCTTGTGGTCTTGTGGTGGAAGATCATCTTGTGCTTGTGTTCCCTTGAAGGAAGTAGGATCATACTTCTCTTTTTGAGGAACAAACTTCGTCTTAGGGTATTGATCTTCTTCCCACTCAACTCCATTGGCATTGAACTTTCGTTCAAAATCAACACCTTGATTCTTCCGGTGCCTTCCTTGCTTGCGTACAATTTCCTCGAATTGGTTACTCCCGGCAAGGCTCTTGTAGACACCTTTCTCTATAATTCCCTTCAATAAGCTATTTTCTTGCTCAAGTGTAACTTGGCTAAGAGAGTCATTAGTGGAATCAAGAGAACTACTAGAAGCAACAGTATTAGATTTGACATTATTATTGTTACTGCTAGAGGAAGTATCTTTCTTGTACTTGTTACTAGACTTAACTTGAGGCATGTAAGTAGATAAGTGTAAACGCTTGGCAATGTAAGAACTTTTCTTACATAGATCATCATTGATTGCCTTTAAGAACTCATGCTCTTGCTCAAGATTGAGCTTTTCAAAGCGTAACTTCTCATGAACCCTTAAGTTCTCGATGGTCTTCGAAGATAGTTTCATGAGCCAACTTAAGAGTGTTTAGTTCTTTAGTTAGAAGCTCAATCTTCTCCTTATCATTGTCATTCGTTTTATCTTGATTAGCATGATTAATTGACGTTTCATCATAGTATTCATCACTAGAGTTGTCAACAAGTAAATCATCATCCACAAGCAAGCCATCTTCATCACTATTGAAATCAACATACTCAAGATGTGTTACCTTTGGACCATTGGCCATGAAGCGTCTTCCTATTCCTTCATTTGGTGAATCAAATATGTCGTAGGAGTTGGTTGACACAAGTGCTAGACCAGCAACACCTTCATCTTGAGTATATTCGGAGTCGGAGTGATAGCTTCTCTCGGAGTGATTGTCGGAGTCGGAGCCGGATACCCATTCACCAACATGAGCTTGATGTCTTCGTTTTGTGTAGCTCCTTGATGACTTGTCCTTCCTTTCCGAATCCTTGCTTCTCCATGATGGTCTTCATTCATAACGATCATCTCTACTCCTCCTCTCTCTTGGTGGTGATTCTTCTCTTTTGCTTCTTCTTCTTAGAGAATCTTCTCTTCTTTTGTAGGGTGCCGTACACTCATTGGAATAGTGTCCGGGTCTCCCACAATTGTAGTAATTGCGCTCTCGACTAGAAGATCTTTTGTCATTGTAAGACGTTGACTTGGAGCTTCTTTCTTTGCTTCTACTCTTGTAGAATTTGTTGAAGTTCTTCACCATTAAGCTCAATTCTTCATTGAAGGTTTGTTTCTCACTTGATGATGTGGGGGCTTCACTTGAGGCTTTGTAAGCACCACTTGACTTGTTGTGAAGTTGCTCCTTATCCTTGAGTAACATCTCATGAGCAACAATTCTTCCAATGACTTCCGTTGGCTTGAGATCTTTGTAGTTTGGCATCATCTGGATCAATGTGCACACGGTATCATACTTTCCATCCAATGCTCTTAGGATTTTCTTGATGATGAATTTGTCGGTCATCTCTTCACTCCCTAAGCCGGCAATCTCATTTGTGATAAGTGCAAGCCTAGAGTACATTTCAGCGACACCTTCACCATCCTTCATTTTGAACTTGTCAAGCTGACTTTGGAGCACATCCAACTTGGATTCCTTGACGGATTCGGTACCTTCATGCATATCAATCAAAGTATCCCAAATTTCCTTTGCATTTTCAAGACGCTGATTTTGTTGAATTCTTCGGGGCACAATCCGTTGAAGATGATATCACAAGCTTGAGCGTTGTATTGCAGCATCTTCAATTCTTCCGCATTAGCTTCACAGTTCGGTTCTCTCCCATCAAAGAATTCACCTTGCAAGTCAATACAAATAATTGCCCAAACGGTGGGGTTATGTCCAAGAATATGCATTTTCATCTTATGCTTCCAACTAGCAAAATTAGTACCATCAAAGTAAGGACCTCTACAGTGATAATTTCCCTCGCTATACGCCATACTCTCCTAGGTTGTGAAACCAAGGCTATGACCACCAAAATCTATGGAAATGAAAGCAAATGGAGACCAAAGCTCTGATACCACTTGTAGGACCTTGAAGTATGTCTAGAGGGGGGTGATTAGACTACTTGACCAATTAAAAACTTAACCTTTTCCCAATTTTAGAGTTTGGCAGATTTTAGCTATTTAGGACAAGTCAAGCAATCATCACACTATTCAAGCAAGCATGCAAAGAATATATAGGCAGCGGAAATTAAAGCATGCAACTTGCAAGAAAGTAAAGGGAAGGGTTTGGAGGATTCAAACGCAATTGGAGACACAGATGTTTTTGGCATGGTTCCGATAGGTGGTGCTGTCGTACATCCATGTTGATGGAGACTTCAACCCACGAAGGGTAACGGTTGCGCGAGTCCACGGAGGGCTCCACCCACGAAGGGTCCACAAAGAAGCAACCTTGTCTATCCCACCATGGCCGTCGCCGACGAAGGACTTGCCTCACTAGCGGTAGATCTTCACGAAGTAGGCGATCTCCTTGCCCTTACAAACTCCTTGGTTCAACTCCACAATCTTGTCGGAGGCTCCCAAGTGACACCTAGCCAATCTAGGAGACACCACTCTCCAAGAAGTAACAAATGGTGCGTTGATGATGAACTCCTTGCTCTTGTGCTTCAAATGATAGTCTCCCCAACACTCAACTCCCTCTCATAGGTTTTGGCTCTGGTGGAAAGAAGATTTGAGTGGAAAGCAACTTGGGAAGGCTAGAGATCAAGATTCATATGGTAGAAATGGAATATCTTGGCCTCAACACATGAGTAGGTGGTTCTCTCTCAAAAATGGTAAGTTGGAAGTGTAGATTTGTTCTGATGGCTCTCTCCATGAATGAAGAGGAGGTGGAGGGTTATTTATAGCCTCCACACAAAATCTAACCGTTACACACAATTTACCAAACTCAGTGGGACCGATTCAACAGACTCGGTCGGACCGATTTAGTAAACCTAGTGACCGTTAGGATTTTCGGTGGGACTGACATGCAACTCGGTGAGACCGATTCGGTTAGGGTTAGGGCATAACGTAATCTCGGTAAGACCGATTACACAAACTCGGTGAGACCGATTTTGGTAATAAGCTTTCCAGAGAGTTGGTCAGGTAAACTCGGTGGGACCGATTTGCTCTTTTCAGTGAGACCAAAATGTTACAAAAAGGAAACAGAGAGTTTACATTGCAATCTCGGTGGGACCGATCGCTCACTTCGGTTAGACCGAAACGTTATGAAGGGAAACAGAGAGATTACAATCCCATCTCGCTGAGACCGAGATACCTATCGGTAAGACCGATTTTCTTAGGGTTTGTGGCAGTGGCTATAACCATTGGAATCGGTGGCGCCGGATAGGAAGAATCGGTGTGGCCGATTTTGGTTTTGGGTTTAGGTCATTTGTGGATGTCGGAAAGTAGCTGAGGGTTTTGGAGCATATCACTAAGCACATGAAGCAAGAGGCTCATTAAGCAACACCTCATCCCTCCTTGATAGTATAGGCTTTTCCTATAGACTCAATGTGATCTTGGATCACTAAAATATAAAATGAAGAGTCTTGAGCTTTTGAGCTTGAGCCAATCCTTTGTCCTTAGTATTTTGAGGGATCCACTTCCATCATCCATGCCATGCCATTCATTGAGCTTTCCTGAAATAATAGTCTTGGAATAGCATTAGCTCAATGAGCTATATGTTGTTATGAATTACCAAAGCCACCTAGGGATAGTTGCACTTTCACCCTCTCAATGGCCTCCTCCCCAGAGGCGTGGACAACACTGAGGTGTCATCCCAAAGGGGCCCAGGCCAGGGCGAAGCTCAGGAGACCATTGAGGCGGCGCCAGAGGGTCAAACCTCGGCAATCGGACACATGGGGGAGTAGACCCCCATGGAGGCTGAAGGCGGGGGCCCTCCTGAATTCGGCCCCTAGCCAGAGACAACTCCGGAGACCAATACGGCTCCAAAATCAGGCCAACAACCTTCTTCAATAGAAGGTGGTGCGCCTATTCCACCGGTGACCTCAGTCCACCCAGAGGTGCCGGATACTTTATTAGTGGCGCTGCAAAGCGCTTCCATCGTTGAAGAGCATTGTACCCTTATGGGTGCGGTGATTGAGAAGATCCTGTCCGCCAAAAGCGGGCTGACCGAAGCCTGCACCAGCCTTCTAACAGGCTTTGAGGTAAGTAATGAAGTTAAAAGAATGTCATAATATAAATAGTAGCCCCTGATACACTGTTCGGTGTTTCGAAAAGAAAGCCGGACAGAGGATCAAATATATTTCGCAGGAGACTAATTAGGAAATACCTATGTGAATGATCAGGCGTCGTTATTGGCTGCAACCTCTCATACTGCGGAGGTCTCTGGACTAAAGCAGAGTCTGGAGCGGGCCAAAAAGGAGCTCGGCCAAGTAAAAAAGCAATTGGAAGATAACAAGGTATGGGATAACTTTGTTTGTATTTAAATATAAGTGAATAGTCATTTTGACTGAAAAATGTCATGATATGTAGTAGGAGCGCCGACCGAAGTCGAGCCTCTTAAGAAGGCGGTAGCCGAGGCCGAGAAGAAGGCGCCCAAGGAGCAGGCCACTCGTGAAAACCACGAGGCCCGGGTCATTGAATTTGAACAAGAGCTCCAAGAAGCTATAAAGAAGTGCGAGACCTTGGAGCAGAGTATAAAGGATCAAGAGTCCGAACTCACCAAGGCTCGTCAATCCGCACATGATGCCCGGGCTGAAGCCCAAGGCGCCTTCCAGGAAATCCAGGAGGCCCGAAAGATCGCAGCGGGTAAGGCCTTCATTATCCAGAGCAAATACACGAAGGAAAGATTTCTTTTACTGACCCGGATTTGGAGTTCTCCAGGGGTGTTTGCGGATCTGCCGCGCAGCGTGTCTGACGCCGCACAATTCTACCTAGCCGAAGAGGGGAGCTCTACGGAGAAGCTATTCTGGTCGCAATATCTTGCGCCAGAATACCCAGTACCCTTTACCGATTAGCTGAAGCAGCAGGTCGAGCTGCATAGGGCGGCCAAACTAGCCCTCAAGGATTTGATTATCCGTCTATGGCCTGCCGAAGCGATTCCCAACAGCTACTTCAGACTCTGAAGTGGCTGGTTAGTGCCTGTCCTCAGCTTGACGCCATCAAGCAGTCGGTCTGCATCGAAGGTGTGCGAATGGCCTTTGCCCGCGTCAAGGTGCATTGGGCGAAGATGGATGCTGTGAAGCTGATGGCCGAAGGACCACCTGAAGGGAAAGAGAACCACAAGCCCGAGCTGTACTATGACAGTGTCCTGGAGGGATCCCGCCTTGTGGCGGAGCAATGTGCCAAGGATATTATATTCCCATGAATGTATGCATGTTATCCTATGTTGTAATATGAAACAAGGTCGTTATGTAAAATAATGCTTGTTATTTGAATTATTACCTCCTGTGCGGCCGTTTTTAAATTAATTCTGAGAGTTGGCAAGTCATCGGCTTCTGCCCCCACATAGGAAGTACGGGGGTGTTCGGGATAAATCTAAACACTCTTTACTCCAGATTTTTTTGGTCCATAAAGGAGGTGTTTAGCACGACGAACCAGGCAATCGGACTATAAGGCTTTATCACCCTCACTAAGCCATAGGAGTTTGACAAAAGAAAGGTAGGCGCAGCCCCTAGTGTTCGAAAGACCGAACTTGGGGTATTGTAAAACACCTGATCGGATAAAAACCGATCTGTCGCACGATGCATTAGTTATCGCATAATGCGGAAGAAATCGCTAAAGATTTTGTGACCTCCCGAACAGCTGACCAGCTCTCGCCGCATCATGACAGTCAATTTTTGGCTTTCTCTACTAAGGTGCTCGTCCGGAAGAACCGGGACACAATCGCACTAGTTCTCCCTTTACTACCCTAGTCGATATAGCGGAACGTAAGGTAGCAAGCACAGGAGCCTGGCAAAACTGTTGACCAAAGACATGATTCGGAGCCAATGCATATAATGTTATAAGTTTGGGGTGCCGAACTGTACTGTAAAAGTGTTTGGACTTTCTTGCCGTGTTATGGGGTACAATGAAGCCCCTGGCAAATTAAGGCGTACTAGAATGTACGGGTGCAATTGATAATAAATAAATAGACAAGGGAAAAATTAAGTAATAAGCTGACGCTGCAAATTATTTTTGGTTGTAATTTGATTAATACGTCAAGGCGTATGTGTACAAGTAGTGCAATAAGCTAATAAGGCTATTTAGCATGCCACGACCAAGAGCGAGTTGTGTGCGGGTATTTAAAACAGGTATGACAATCATTAGCAAAGACCACCTGGGTATTCCGTTGTACGTCCAAGCCCCTAGCTTTCTTGGTGTATCCGTCCCACGATGGGTCCGATGATCAGGTTTATCAGAAAAAAGCCTCGAGAGGAGAAAAACCTGAAAGAAAGACAAAAAGTGAAGGTATGCGAATCCGGGAGCGGTTGAGCCGCGTTGTGGACCGCGGTCTAGCCGTGCCTCCGCCCGTGCACATGGTATTTTAAGTGCGTAGTTGTGTATGCGCGGCACGAATTTCACCACTTGATTGGGGCTGGGACGAAGGCCGGGTTGCTAGCTGAGCTCTGGACGAGCCGAACGGTCCTGCTGCAGAGTAGCTCGGACTCGCTTGATGGTGTCCGGGGGCTTCATTGCCGAATTGAGGTTTTGCCTAAGAAGGCTACTATGTACTTCTGCTGCAAGGGCCGCGGTGTGCTGTTCAGTACGGCGGTAGCACTCCGTATTTCCATTGACTGTTATAACACCGCGAGGTCCGGGCATCTTGAGCTTAAGGTAGGCATAGTGCGGCACCGCGTTGAAATGAGCAGATGTGGTTCGGCCAAGCAGTGCGTGATAACCACTGTGAAAGGGGACGATGTCGAAGATTAATTCTTAACCGGAAATTATCAGGGACCAAGACCACTTCGGTGTGATTGATCCCGCTGACAGGCCTCTACACCTGGTATGACACCTTTAAAGGTGGTTTTGGTGGGCTTGATCCTTGAGGGATCAATACCCAATTTGCGCATTGTATCCTGATAGAGCAGGTTCAGGCTGCTACCACCGTCCATGAGGACGCGTGTGAGGTGGAATCCGTCAATGATAGGGTCGAGCACCAGTGCGGCTGAACCGCCATGATGGATACTGGTTGTATGGTCCCTTCGATCGAAAGTGATCGGACAGGAGGACCACGGGTTGTATTTTGGGGCGACTGGCTCCATCGCGTAGACGTCCCTTAGTGCGCGCTTCCGCTCCCTTTTGGGGATATGGGTAGCATATATCATATTCACCGTTTTAACTTGGGAGAAACTTCTTCATCCCCCGTGTTCGGTGGCGGGGTTCCTCGTCGCCGCTAAACTGCGATCCCTTTTCCTTGTTTTCAGCATTTAACTTGCCTGCCTGTTTGAAGATCCAACATTCTCTGTTGTATGATTGGCTGGTTTATTGGCGAAGTTGTGGATTTGGCATGGACGATCGAGTATGCGGTGTAGACTGGACGGGCCCGGATTATTTATATTAAATGGCTTTTTCCGCTGACCGGACTTGGAGCCACTGAATCCGACGTTGATGGCCGTGTCTTCAGAGTTATTGCCATTATTTCGACGCTTGTGTCTACTGCGTCGGGGCTTGCCGTTACTGTCTCTGGCTTCAGAAGTGCCAGGTTTACTTGGGGTGCTGTTGCTACGAGCGGCCAGTTATCCTTGCCCGCGCAAAAGCGGGTCATGAGCATTGTGAGGGCTGCCATGGACTTCGGCTTCTCTTGGTCGAGGTGTCGGGTGAGTCACTCGTCACAGATGTTATGCTTAAAGGCCGCTAGGGCTTCGGCGTCCGGACAGTCGATGATTTGGTTCTTTTTAGTTAAGAACCGAGTCCAGAATTTCCTGGCTGACTCTCCGCGCTGTTGGATTATATGGATTAAGTAATCAGCATGCGGAGGTCAGACATAAGTGCCTTGGAAGTAAGGAATGCATCTTCCAGGTTCTCCCAACTACCAATGGAGTTTTCAGGCAGACTGTTCAACCAGTGCCGAGCTGGTCCCTTGAGTTTTAGCGGGAGATACTTGATGGCATGGAGATCATCACCGCGGGCCATATGTATATGGAGAAGGAAGTCCTCGATCCATACTGCAGGATCTGTTGTTCCATCATATGATTCGATGTTTACGGGTTTGAACCCTTCTGGGAATTCATGTTCCATTACTTCACCGGTCAAGCATAGGGGGTGTGCGGTGCCTCTGTGTCGGGCTATGTCGTGACGCAGCTTGAATGGAGCTGGTCTGCGGTATTCGGCCCGGACATGTGTGTATTCGTTATATTCGGCGTGGTGGCCGTCGTTGCGCATTGGGGTGCACCCCCGGGATCCATAGATCGATCTGGTCTGGCCTGCTTTGTTCTCCAAGTCATACCGCAGGTTATGTGTATATCCCCGAGCTGTTGTGTTTCTGTTTGTTCGGCGACGTGGTGCCGGCTGGTGCTCGGGCTGAATTGCCGCTTTGTCTCGGCCACGCGGTGGTCGGTCCGCCGCATTATGCGCTGGTAGTGCTAGCTCCACTGCCTCGTCATTGAATTGAGGTAGCAATTTACGCTTTGGATAACTTTTGGTTGGGCGTTCGAGTCAGTATTCCTTGGCTGCCAGGACCTCATTCCATCAATCGATGAGCAGATCTTGATCAACTTGAAGATGCTGCTGCTTCTTCTTCAGGCTCTTTGCCGTGGCTATAAGCCGGTGCTTAAAATGCTCCTGCTCGATGGCATCCTCTGGCACGATAAATTCTTCGTCGCCGAGGCTCTCCTCATCCTCGGAGAGAGGCATGTAATTGTAGTCCTCCGAGTCGTTGTTCGTGGCATGTTCGTCGGGGCTAGCTCGCCCGTCTTCCCGTTCAACCTGTTCGAAACTTGGCTTGGCGGGGTCTTCGTTGTCTTCGGCATCGTCCGGAGTGATATTTTCTCTTGTGTCGGTATCGCTATTTTTACCATGGCATGATTTAGAGTGGCACGCTGACGTCGGTGCTTAGGCTGCTTCTCAGTAGGTTTATCCTCAACTGGATCCTTTGTGTCATCGCCATTGTCTTCTTTGGGTGTATCCACCATGTATATGTCGTATGAGGAGGTGGCTGTCCAGCGCCCTGTGGGCGGTGGTTCCTATTCTTCTCCGGCATCGTCGTCCATACCGTCGATGTCTTCGGAGTCGAAATCAAGCATGTCGGTTAAATCATCAACAATGGCTATCAAGTGGGTGGTGGGTGGGTAACGAAGCTCTTCGTCATCCGCTTCCCACTCAAGCCGGACATAGTGCGCCCAAGAATCTCCTGACAACGAGAGAGATTTTAATGAGTTTAACACGTCGCCTAGGGGTGAGTGTTGGAAGATGTCCGCGGAGCTGAACTCTAAGATCGGTGCCCAGTCGATGGGTGCGGATACACGCGGTTCGGAGCCTATGGCCGAAGACAAGTCCGAGGTTCCGATGACACATGCCTCGTTGGAGGTCAGATCTGTGTTCGGGTCTAGCACCGCTGAGTCTGCGGCCTCCATGGCGAGGTTGAGCTTCCCGTCCTTGGATGGCGCACTCTGTTCTGGATCTAGGGCCAGAGCGATTGCAGGTGCTATCTCCTGCACACAATCCGATGACAGATTTAGGTCATATTCATCGTGGCGGCTGGGCGCGACTATCATGGGCTCGAATCCGTCGAAGATCAAGTATCCGCGGATGTCGGCGGTGTAGTTCAAGCTTCCAAACCTGACCTGATGGCCAGGGGCATAGCTGTCGATCTGCTCTAGATGGCCAAGCGAGTTGGCCCACAGTGCGAAGCCGCCGAATACGAAATGTCCGGGGAGAAAAACTTCACCCTGGACTATGTTGTTGTAGATGATTGAAGGAGCCATCAAGCCTTATGGTGACGACACAGTGGAACTCTCAGTGAAAGCACGAATGTCGGTGTCAAAACCGGTGGATCTCGGGTAGGGGGTCCCGAACTGTGCGTCTAAGGCTAATGGTAAGCGGAGGCGGGGGACACAATGTTTACCCAGGTTCGGGCCCTCTCGATGGAGGTAATACCCTACTTCCTACTTGATTGATCTTGACGATATGAGTATTACAAGAGTTGATCTACCACGAGATCGTAGAGGCTAAACCCTAGAAGCTAGCCTATGATTATGATTGTTCTTGTCCTACGGACTAAACCCTCCAGTTTATATAAACACCGGAGGGGGCTAGGGTTACACAGAGTCAGTTACAGAGAAAGGAATCTTCATATCCTAACTGCCAAGCTTGCCTTCCATGCAAAGGAGAGTCCCATCCGGACATGGGACCTGGTCTTCTATCTTGTATCTTCATATCCCAACAATCCGGCATATGCATATAGTCCGGCTGTCCAAGGACCCCTTAATCCGGGACTCCCTCAGGGAGCTTATATATTTGTTTATTCAAAAAGTGTTTCATACTTGGGCGAGTTGACGCGACACATCAAAGTAGTACTACTACTAGTAGTACTCCCTCCGACCCTAATTTCTCTGCGCATAAGTCGAGGCGCACATACCAAGCAGGGCATGGTTGTTTTGGACAACTCACCCGACTGTGCACCAGGCAGACAAAGCTCGTGTCGTGTTGGTGCCGTGTGCGGCCCGCACATTAACCAAAACCTCGCGCCTCCAGCTTAGCCTCCGCTTTTTAAACTTCTCAATTTATAGGCCAAGGAGCAACGTGAAACCTATGATAGAGCCAATCGGATGGTTGAGAACACTACAACTCGTACGAGTAAAGTGACTTGCCGGTAACGAGACTGAACAAGGTATTGGGATACCGACGATAGAGTCTCGGGCAAATAACGCACCGATTGACAAAGGGAATTGTATCTGAGGTTTGATCGAATCCTCGACATCGTGGTTCAACCGATGAAATCATCGAGGAGCATGTAGGGAGCCAACATGGGTATCCAGATCCCGCTGTTGGTTATTGACCGAGAGTCGTCTCGGTCATGTCTACATGTCTCCGAACCCGTAGGGTCTACACATAAGGTTCGGTGGCGCTAGGATTATTAGGAAGACTTGTATGTGATTACGAATGTTGTTGAGTCCGGATGAGATCCCTGACGTCACGAGGAATTCGAAATGGTCCGGAGGTGAAGATTTTATATGGGAAGTTGTCATGCGGACACCGAAAGTTTCGGGGCATATCGGTATTATACAGGGCCACCGGAGAGGTTCGGGGTCCACCGAGGGGCCACCCCTCTCGGAGGGCCACATGGGCCGCAAGGGGCAGGGAACCAGCCCTTGGAGGGCTGGGCGCGCCCCCCACCTTGGGCCCATGCGCCTAGGGTTTGGGGGGAACCCTAAAGGGGGCGCCCCCTTTGCTTGGGGGCAAGTCCCCCCTCCCTGGCCGCCGCCCCCCTTCTAGATCCCATCTAGAGGGGCCGGCCCCCCTTGCCCCTTCCCCTATAAATAGAGGGGTGAGGGGTGGGCTGCTAGACACAACTCAAGGCGCAGCCCCTCCCCTCCCCAACACCTCTCCTCCTCCGTTACGTGCTTGGCGAAGCCCTGTCGGAGTACTGCTGCACAAACACCACCATGCCGTCGTGCTGCCGTTGGAGCAATCTTCCTCAACCTCTCCTTCCTCCTTGCTGGATCAAGATGGAGGAGACGTCGTCCGTCCCGTACGTGTGTTGAACGCGGAGGTGTTGTCCGTTCAGCACTTGTTCATCGGTGATCCGAATCACGGCAAGTACGACTCCATCATCACCATCCCCTTGAACGCTTCCGCACGCGATCTACAAGTGGTATGTAGATGCAAACTCACTCCCTTGACTCGTTGCTTAGATGAACTCATAGATGGATCTTGGTGAAACCGTAGGAAATTTTTTAATTTTCTGCAAGGTTCCCCAACAGTGGCATCATGAGCTAGGTCTATGCGTAGTTCTCTATTGCACGAGTAGAACACAATTTTGTTGTGGGCGTGGATCTTGTCAACTTGCTTCCCACTACTAGTCTTTTCTTGCTTCAGCAGTATTGTGGGATGAAGCGGCCCGGACCAACCTTACACGTACGCTTACGTGAGACCGGTTCCACCGACAGACATGCACTAGTTGCATAAGGTGGCTGGCGGGTGTCTGTCTCTCCCACTTTAGTTGGAGCGGATTCGATGAAAAGGGTCCTTATGAAGGGTAAATAGAAGTTGACAAAATCACGTTGTGGTTATTCGTAGGTAAGAAAATGTTCTTGCTAGAACCCAATTGCAACCACGTAAAAGATGCAACAACAATTAGAGGACGTCTAACTTGTTTTTGCAGCAATTGTCATGTGATGTGATATGGCCAGAAGTTGTGATGAATGATGAATGATATATTGTGATGTATGAGATCATGTTCTTGTAATAGGAATCACGACTTGCATGTCGATGAGTATGACAACCGGCAGGAGCCATAGGAGTTGTCTTTATTTCTGTATGACCCACGTGTCATTGAAGAACGCCATGTAAATTACTTTACTTTATTGCTAAACGCGTTAGCCATAGAAGTAGAAGTAGTCATTGGCGTGACAACTTCATGAAGACACGATGATGGAGATCATGATGATGGAGATCATGGTGTCATGCCGGTAACAAGATGATCATGGAGCCCCGAAGATGGAGATCAATGGAGCTATATGATATTGGCCATATCTTGTCACTACTATATAATTGCATGTGATGTTTATTATGTTTATGCATCTTGTTTACTTAGAACGATGGTAGTAAATAAGATGATCCCTTACAACAATTTCAAGAAGTGTTCTCCCCTAACTGTGCACCGTTGCTAAAGTTTGTCGTTTCGAAGCACCACGTGATGATCAGGTGTGATAGATCCTTACGTTCACATACAACGGGTGTAAGACAGTTTTACACATGCAAAACACTTAGGGTTAACTTGACGAGCCTAGCATGTACAGACATGGCCTCGGAACATAGAGACTGAAAGGTCGAACATGAGTCGTATGGAAGATACAATCAACATGAATATGTTCACCGACGATGACTAGTCCGTCTCACGTGATGATCGGACACGGCCTAGTCGACTCGGATCGTGTAACACTTAGATGACTAGAGGGATGTCTAATCTGAGTGGGAGTTCATTGAATAATTTGATTAGATGAACTTAATTATCATGAACTTAGTCTAAAACCTTTGCAAATATGTCTTGTAGATCAAATGGCCAACGCTCATGTCAACATGAACTTCAACGTGTTCCTAGAAAAACCAAGCTGAAAGATGATGGCAGCAACTATCTGATCGGGTCCAAACCCGAGATCATCCTCATAGCTGCCAGAAACAATATGTCCTAGAAGGACCGCTAGGTGGCGCTCCGTCCCCAGAGAACCAAGGCGTTATGAACGCCTGGCAGTCTCGCGTTGATGATTACTCCCTCATTCAGTGCGACATGCTTTATAGCTTAGAACCGGGGCTCCAAAAGCGTTTTGAGCAACACGGAGCATATGAGATGTTCAAGGAGCTGAAACTAGTTTTCCAAGCTCATGCCCGGGTCGAGAGATATGAAGTCTCCGACAAGTTCTATAGTTGTAAGATGGAGGAAAACAGTTACATCGGTGAGCACATACTCAAAATGTCCGGGTTGCACAACCGTCGACCCAAATGAACATTAACCTCCCCGATGAAGCGGTCATTGACAGAATCCTTGATCGCTCCCACCAAGCTACAAGAGCTTTGTGATGAACTACAATATGCAGGGGATGGTGAAGACCATTCCTGAAGTATTTTCAATGCTGAAGTCAGCAAAGGTTGAAATCAAGAAAGAACATCAAGTGTTGATGGTCAATAAGACCACTAAGTTCAAGAAGGGCAAGGGCAAGAAGAACTTCAAGAAAGACGGCAAGGATGTTGCGGCGCCCGCAAGCCGATTCATCGGAAGAAGTCAAAGAATGGACCCAAGCACGAGACCGAGTGCTTTTATTGCAAGGGAAGGGTCCTTTGAAGCGGAATTGCCCCAAATACTTAGCGGATAAGAAGGCCGCAACACCAAAGGTATATTTGATATACATGTAATAGATGTGTACCTTGCCAGTACTCGTAGTAACTCCTGGGTATTTGATACCGGTGCCGTTGCTCATATTTGTAAATCACAGCAGGAGCTGCGGAATAAACGGAGACTGGCGAAGGACGAGGTGACGATGCGCGTCGGGAATGGTTCCAAGGTCGATGTGATCGCCGTTGGCACGCTACCTCTACATTTACCTACGGGATTAGTTATAAACCTCAATAATTGTTATTTGGTGCCAAGTTTGAGCATGAACATTGTATCTGGATCTCGTTTAATACGAGATGGCTACTCATTTCAATCCAAGAATAATGGTTGTTCTATTTATATGAGAGATATATTTTATGGTCATGCCCCTATGGTCAATGGTTTATTCTTAATAAATCTCGAGCGTAGTATTACACATATTCGTAGTGTGAATGCCAAAGGATGTAAAGTTGATAACGATAGTCCCACATACTTGTGGCACTGCCGCCTTGGTCACATTGGTGTCAAGCGCATTAAGAAGCTCCATGCTGATTGACTTTTAGAGTCTCTCGATTATGAATCATTTGACACATGCGAACCATGCCTCATGGGCAAAATGACCAAGACTCCATTCTCCGGAACAATGTAGCGAGCAACCAACTTGTTGGAAATCATACATACCGATGTGTGCGGTCCAATGGCGTTGAGGCTCATGGAGGATATCGTTATGTTCTCACTCTCCGATGACTTGAGTAGATATGGGTATGTCTACTTAATGAAACACAAGTCTGAGACCTTTGAAAAGTTCAAGGAATTTCAGAATGAGGTAGAGAATCAACGTGACCGAAAGATAAAGTTCCTACGATCAGATTGTGGAGGAGAATATTTAAGTCACGAATTTGGTACACACTTAAGGAAATGTGGAATCATTTCACAACTCACGCTGCCTGGAACACCTCAGCGTAACGGTGTGTCCGAACGTCGGAATCGCACTCTATTGGATATAGTGCGGTCTATGATGTCTCTTACCGATTTACCGCTATCATTTTGGGGATACGTTCTAGAGATAGCTACATTCACTTTAAATAGGGCACCGTCTAAATCCGTTGAGACGACACCGTATGAATTATGGTTTGGGAAGAAACCTAAGCTGTCGTTTCTAAAAGTTTGGGGATGCGATGCTTATGTCAAGAAACTTCAACTTGAAAAGCTCGAACCCAAGTCGGAAAAATGCGTCTTCATAGGATACCCTAAGGAAACCGTTGGGTATACCTTCTACTTAAGATCCGAGGGCAAGATCTTTATTGCCAAGAACGGATGCTTTACGGAAAAGAGTTTCTCTCGAAAGAAGTAAGTGGGAGGAAAGTAGAACTTCGATGAAGTACTACCTCTCGAGCGGAAAGTAGTGCAGCTCGGAAAATATTCTGTGATGCCTACACCAACTAAAGAGGAAAATAATGATGATGATCAAGGTACTTGGATCAAGTTGCTCTTGAACCAGAGGTCCACAAGGACACGTTCCGCACTGCAGTGGTATGGCAACCCTGTCCATGATATCATGTTGTTAGACAACGGTGAACCTTGAACTATGAAGAAGCGATGGTGGGCCCAGATTCCAACAAATGGCTTGAAGCCATGAAATCCGAGATAGAATCCATGTATGAAAACAAAGTATGGACTTTGACAGACTTGCCCGATGATCGTGACGATAGAAAACAAATGGATCTTTAAGAAGAAGACGGACGCGGATGGAAATGTTACCATCTATAAAGCTCGACTTGTCGCTAAGGGTTATCGACAAGTTCAAGGGATTGACTACGACGAGACATTCTCTCCCGTAGCGAAGCCGAAGTCCGTCTGAATCATGTTAGCAATTGCTGCATACTATGCTTATGAGATATGGCAGATGGACGTCAAAATGGCATTCCTTAACGGACATCTTAAGGAAGAGCTGTATATGATGCAGCCGGAAGGTTTTGTCGATCCTAACAATGCTAACAAAGTATGCAAGCTCCAGCGATCCATTTATGGGCTGGTGCAAGCATCTCGGAGTTGGAACATTCGCTTTGATGAGATGATCAAAGTGTTTGGGTTTATGCAGACTTATGGAGAAGCCTGCGTTTACAAGAAAGTGAGTGGGAGCTCTGTAGCATTTCTCATATTATATGTAGATGACATACTCTTGATGGGAAATGATATAGAACTTCTAGACAGCATTAAGGCCTACTTGAATAAGTGTTTTTCAATGAAGGACCTTGGAGAAGCTGCTTATATATTAGGCATCAAGATCTATAGAGATAGATCGAGATGCCTCATAGGTCTTTCACAAAGCACATACCTTGACAAGATTTTGAAGAAGTTCAAAATGGATCAGTCCAAGAAAGGGTTCTTGCCTGTATTGCAGGGTGTGAGATTGAGCTCGGCTCAATCCCCGACCACGGCAAAAGATAAAGAAGAGATGAGTGTCATCCCCTATGCTTCAGCCATAGGATCTATTATGTATGCCATCTTGTGTACTGACTGATGTAAACCTTGCCGTAAGTTTGGTAGGAAGGTACCAAAGTAATCCCGCAAGGAACACCGGACAGCGGTCAAGAATATCTGAAGTACCGAAAAGGACAAAGGACATGTTTCTCGTTTATGGAGGTGACAAAGAGCTCGTCGTAAAGGGTTACGTCGACGCTAGCTTCGACACAGATCTAGATGACTCTAAGTCACAAACCGGATACGTGTATATGTTGAATGGTGGAGAAGTAAGCTGGTGCAGCTGCAAGCAGAGCGTCGTGGCGGGATCTACATGTGAAGCGGAGTACACGGCAGCCTCGGAGGCAGCGCATGAAGCAATTTGGGTGAAGGAGTTCATCACCGACCTAGGAGTCATACCCAATGCGTCGGGGCCGATCAAACTTTTCTGTGACAACACTGGAGCTATTGCCCTTGCCAAGGAGCCCAGGTTTCACAAGAAGACCAGGTACATCAAGCGTCGCTTCAACTCCATCCGTGAAAATGTTCAAGATGGAGACATAGAAATTTGCAAAGTACATACGGATCTGAATGTCGCAGATCCGTTGACTAAACCTCTCTCGCGAGCAAAACATGATCAACACCAGAACTCTATGGGTGTGCGATTCATCACAATGTAACTAGATTATTGACTCTAGTGCAAGTGGGAGACTGTTGGAAATATGCCCTAGAGGCAATAATAAAAGGATTATTATTATATTTCCTTGTTCATGATAATTGTCTTTATTCATGCTATAACTGTATTATCCGGAAATCGTAATACAGTGTGAATACATAGACCATAATATGTCCCTAGTAAGCCTCTAGTTGACTAGCTCCTTGATCAACAGATAGTCATGGTTTCCTGGCTATGGACATTGGATGTCGTTGATAACGGGATCACATCATTAGGAGAATGATGTGATGGACAAGACCCAATCCTAAGCATAGCACAAGATCGTGTAGTTCGTTTACTAGAGATTTTCCAATGTCAAGTATCTCTTCCTTAGACCATGAGATCGTGCAACTCCCGGATACCGTAGGAGTGCTTTGGGTGTATCAAACGTCACAACGTAACTGGGTGACTATAATGTTGCACTACAGGTATCTCTGAAAGTGTCTGTTGGGTTGACACAGATCGAGACTAGGATTTGTCAATCCGTATGACGGAGAGGTATCTCTGGGCCCACTCGGTAATGCATCATCATAATGAGCTCAAAGTGAACAAGTGGTTGGTCACGGGATCATGCAATACGGTATGAGTAAAGTGACTTGCCAGTAACGAGACTGAACAAGGTATTGGGATACCGACGATCAAGTCTCGGGCAAGTAACGTACCGATTGACAAAGGGAATTGTATATGGGGTTGATCGAATCCTCGACATCGTGGTTCATTCGATGAAATCATCGAGGAGCATGTGGGAGCGAACATGGGTATCCAGATCCCGCTGTTGGTTATTGACCGGAGAGTCGTCTCGGTCATGTCTGCATGTCTCCCGAACCCGTACGGTCTACACACTTAAGGTTCGGTGACGCTAGGATTATTAGGAAGACTTGTATGTGATTACCGAATGTTGTTCGGAGTCCCGGATGAGATCCCGGACGTCACGAGGAGTTCCGGAATGGTCCGGATGTGAAGATTTATATATGGGAAGTTGTCATGCGGACACCGGAAAGTTTCGGGGGCATATCGGTATTGTATCGGGGCCACCGGAGAGGTTCCGGGGGTCCACCGGGAGGGGCCACCCCTCTCGGAGGGCCACATGGGCCGCAAGGGGCAGGGAACCAGCCCCTGGAGGGCTGGGCGCACCCCCCACCTTGGGCCCATGCGCCTAGGGTTTGGGGGGGAACCCTAGAGGGGGCGCCCCCTTTGCTTGGGGGGCAAGTCCCCCCTCCCTGGCCGCCGCCCCCCTTCTAGATCCCATCTAGAGGGGCCGCCCCCCTTGCCCCTTCCCCTATAAATAGAGGGGTGAGGGGAGGGATGCTAGACACAACTCAAGGCGCAGCCCCTCCCCTCCCCAACACCTCTCCTCCTCCGTTACGTGCTTGGCGAAGCCTGCCGAGATCTTGCTGCACCAACACCACCACGCCGTCGTGCTGCCGTTGGAGCAATCTTCCTCAACCTCTCCTTCCTCCTTGCTGGATCAAGACGGAGGAGACGTCGTCCGTCTCGTACGTGTGTTGAACGCGGAGGTGCTGTCCATTCAGCACTTGGTCATCGGTGATCCGAATCACGGCGAGTACGACTCCATCATCACCATCCCCTTGAACGCTTCCGCACGCGATCTACAAGTGGTATGTAGATGCAAACTCACTCCCTTGACTCGTTGCTTAGATGAACTCATAGATGGATCTTGGTGAAACCGTAGGAAATTTTTTAATTTTCTGCAACGTTCCCCAACAGCGGAAGCACGAGAGATGTCCCGCCTCGCCGTGAAAGCAGCCGACATGTCCTACCGCGTGGAAGTAGCAGCATAGAGGTCCTGCCGCACCACCGAAGTAGCACGGAGGTCCCGCCGCACCGTCGATGCAGCAGACTGGTCCGGCTGTGCCACGAAAGCAGTAGAGATGTCCCACTGTATCGCGAATGCAGTAGAGATGTCCGCCGTGCCGCAGAGGCCTGGGAAAATGTCTCGCGGGTAGGCGACAACTCTTCTAGGCGCATGCGTGCGATCGTCCATAGCCAGATGGATCATATCTCCGGCTGGGCGAGATTGCAGGACGACATGAAAGCCTCGTTTGAACAGGCTACCGGCATCATCCGACACCTAAGGGAGGGCAATGAGAGGCTCCGGGTCGAGCGCGACCTGCTGAGGGCGAAGATGGTCCGAAGTGCAGACCAGCAGGAGGAGACCAATGCCTTGTAGAAGAGGACCGGCGTCATTGTCAAGAAACTTATGGACGAGAATGACATGCTCCGCATAAAGCGCCAAAGGCTGGTGGAGGAATCCGTGGATGCTCTCAAGCAGCATCTTGGGGACACTAAAGAGCTCATCGCCGCTCGCGAGACCAGTTCCTGCGGCCTGCAACAACGCATCAAGAAAGTAGAGATCAGCGAGCCAGATCATTGTCTTCCTTCTTCTTTTGCCCTTGTGTATTTCGGGCGTAGCCGCATGTGGCTTTTTTAATTATCTTCCTAATTATGTAAGGCAATTGTTATCCACTGTCATCGTCCTTATATATTCATCAGTCTTGCTATAAGTCGCAGTAGATGCTATATATGTCCGTCGGATCTTACATCAAGATCCATGTAGAATTTTCTTTTCAGATTTTGTTTTTTCTCTCTTAAATCTCAGTCGAGTGAGACATAACCACGCCATTAAACAGAGGCTCAGGCGCCATTAATGGAGACCTTGGGAGAGAGGTGGACGGCAGATGGAGGTCAAAGGGCTCTCCTCCCGATAAGCACATGTCAGGGTCTGATCGCACGCCTCTCGTACTCAAATAGCTACCCTGCACGGCGCCTGCTAGCTAATAAAAAGGGGACGCGTGGCGGCACGTAAATGGTAGAACGCCCACAATTTCAATAATACTTGTGTTTCCGATTGTAACATGACAACACTTGTTCAAAAATGACTTTGTTGATTGTTAATGTGTGCGCCTTCGCAAACCGGACAACAAAATTACCACAGCATGTTGGTGCCATGTCATGGCACCAAGCCAAGTTTCATGATTTTCATGCGTGTTTTGGATTTACAGGAATTAGAAAACCAAGTTTCTCAATGTTTCCACGCAGCCACAACGCCCAGAATTTTGAATTTCATTCCCATTTATTGCATGGGACCTAGAAATTTACCCGATGACACACATGTGATTTTTCAACCAACTTTGCTGCACTGGACATGTGCTTGTGTTTCAAATTTGAATTATGCACACAAAGGTGACACGTTCCCTCTCAGAACCACGAGCCTTCTTGAGAGAAGCTCCGGTTTGCAAGAAGCTTATACCAAAATTTGTTCCTATTCGGCCAATTTTTTTACCACGACATGGACATAACACCATGTCAAGTTTCATGATTTTCAGGCGTGTTTTGGATTTACAAGAATTTTAAAACCAAGTTTCTCGATGTTCTTGGCGAGCCATGATGCCCAGATGTTTGGATTTCATTCCCATTTCTTGCATGGGACCTAGAAATTCACCCGAGGACACATATGTGATTTTTCAACCAACTTTGGTGCACAGGAGCATGTGCTTGTAGTTCAAATTTGAATTATGCACATTAAATGACCAGAAACTCAATTGATGTATAAAAAGGCCAAACGAACCCGGAATAATTCCAAAATTTAACAGGGCACTCATGTAGTTCTATGTTTCCTCTGTAAAGAAACTCAAGGGGGGCAGCGTATATCGTTTCGCACTCAAAGGTGGCACGTTCCCTCTCAGAACCACGAGCCTTCTTGAGAGAAGCTTTAGTTTGCAAGAAGCTTATACCAAAACTTGTTCCAAATCGGCCCAATTTTTTACCACAGCATGTTAGTGCCATGACATGACACCATGCCAAGTTTCATGATTTCCAGGCGAGTTTTGGATTTACATGAATTTAAAATCCAAGTTTCTCTATGTTCTCGGCCGAGTCATGATGCCCAGATGTTTAAATTTCATTCTCATTTCTTGCATGCGACCTAGAAATTCAACCAAGGACACACATGTGATTTTTCAACCAAATTTGGTGCACCAGAGCATGTGCTTGCAGTTCAAATTTGGATTATGCACATTAAATGTCCAGAAACTAAATTAATGTATAAAAAGGCCACACGAACCCGGAATAATTCCAAAATTTAACAGGGCACTCATATAGTTCTATGTTGCCTCTGTAAAGAAAATAAGGGTGGAGGCAGCGTATATCCTTTCGCACACAAAGGTGACACGTTCCCTCTCGGAACCATGAGGCTTGTTGAGAGAATCTCCGGTTTTGAAACAAGCTTAAATTAAAACTTGTCCCAATTCAGCCAAAAAATATAGATATGAAAACAGGGTTTAAATTATCCCGAACATCTCACTACCTAGACCAATGTACTATGATTTGAATTCAACATAAAATGGATACACATATTTGAATTGGAGATCGTATGGTACATGTAGTTCATAGTGAAATATGATTACTGTTATATGCATGTTTTTTGTTATCAAGATAATATTTAAATGGTTGTATAACTTGACAGCAATCTTATTCAAATAAGGAAAATTGATTCAAATTTAGTCCATACGGTAGACGACAATATATATGTTCATAGGGTGGAGTAAAATGTTCATATATGATGGAGATCAAAATGTACAACTACATCAATTATAAACCGCAAGGTCACCTAACGATATATTCGAATTCAACATAATGTGGATTCAAAAATTGAAAAATTTGAGATCCTGGCATTTGTAATCATATAAAAAGGGACATTACTCTTTATTTTGGTGGGAATTGATTTGTTTTTTGTTGTTGTTGAGGGAAGTGCGAATCGATTTGGTACTGTACAGGGTAATCTTGTTCTCCTGATTTTTTTTACATTTTTCTTGTAGTTTTTTCAATGGCATTTATAGCAATATAGTAAAAGGGGACATGACTCTCTTGTGTCTTGTATGAATTGCTTTTGTACACGTTAAGTTTGTCCTGCCGAACAAGGAATCCGCACCTTGTTATCCCAAAATTTTCAAGCTCGAGTATCTTTTGTCTTACCTGCTTTGAAACTCTCGCCTCTTTAACCCGCGCTGCGCCTTGTTATCCTGAAATTTCGACGCGCGCGAAAACTCCCTCCTCATTCGAAATTGGCCCCGCAGCCCAGACACGCAAAATCCCCCTTCCACCCCTCAGCCGGAAATGCCGGCTCGACATTGCGGTGTCAAAACCGGTGGGGGTATGCTGGTAACTTACCCTACATTTCGGACAAGCGCGTCCCTAAGCCATGGCTCCCCTAGCTTCCCCTTCGTTCCCCCCATTCGTACACCGAGGCCACCAAAACCCACGAAACCCCACGCTCCTCCGTCGACCTCCCGACCGCCGCCCAGCCGGAGACTCTTCCCCGACGACGTCGTCCATCGCCACAGCTCACCATTCGTCATCCACCGCACCAGATGAGGATCCGTCGTCGATCTTGTCGTCCCGCCGGATCAGCCGCCCCGTCCTCTACCTCCAAGGAGCTGCTCCGACATTCGCCTCGTCTATCGCACCACTCCCATCCCCACAACACCGTCTTGTCCTGCTCCACCAAAACTGTAACACCCTCACCAATTCCTCTGATGAAGCCGAGGCCAACTCGGCGCCACCAAGGAGGTTCTGCACTCACCGCTGAATTTTCTTTTATTCGATCTCACGGGGCTGCCGGTGCTCGATATCGAGCAGCCATGGCAGGTCTCCATCGATGGTGAAAGTGCAACTAATCCCCGGGTGGTTTTGGTAATTAATAACAACATATATATCATTGAACTAATAGTTTCTTGAGAATCATTTCAGAAAGTTCAGTGATATGGGTATGGCAATGACTGAAGAAGTGGACCCCTCAAAATGCTAAGGCAAGCATTGGCAAAAGCTCAAGACTCCATTTTTGGTTTAGTGATCCAAGATCACATTGAGTCCATAGGAAAGCCAATACTATTAAAAGGGGATGAGGTTATGATAATGATCTGGTTGCTCAATGTGCTTAGTGATACATCTCCTAAACTATCAGCAACTCTCACTTCAAATATACACTCATAAGTAATCTCGGTCCCACCGATTCCATAAACTCAGTAACACCGAGATGAACCACCTCAGCCATATAGCCAAACCCTAGAAACTCGGATTTTCCGATTCTGAACTCGGTCTCACCGAAACTGGAGTTGCCAAGCTTCAGAATCCTACGTCATCAAATCGGTGTCACCGAGATGATGAAGTCGGTCCCACCGAGATTGGCAAACCCTAGTCTTTGGAAGAATCGGACTCACCGAGATTGTATTTTCGGTCCCACCGAAAATCCCAACGTTCACATGTTTTGAACTTTCGGTCTCACCGAGTTGTCAACTTCGGTCCGACCGAGATTGGTCAAATGTGTGTAACGGTTGGATTTTGTGTGGAGGCTATAAATACCCTCCACCCCCTCTTCATTCGTGGAGAGAGCCATCGAAAGAAGTACCACTCCTACCTTACATTTCTCGAGAAGAAAACTACCTACCCTTGTGTTGAGATCAAGTTGCTCCACTCCCACCATATGAAGCTTGATCTCTAGCCTTCCCAAGTTGCTTTCCACTCAATCCTTTCTTCCACCACAGCCAAATCGGTGAGGAGAGTTGAGTGTTGGGGAGATTATCATTTGAAGCACAAGAGCAAGGAGTTCATCATCACCAACACCATCTATTACCTTTTGGAGGTGGTGCCTCCTAGATTGGTTAGGTGTCGCTTGGGAGCCTCCGTCAAGATGTGGAGTTGAACCAAGAAGTTTGTAAGGGCAAGGAGATCGCCTACTTCGTGAAGATCTACCCCGAGTAAGGCTAGTCCTCCGTGGGCGTATGCCATGGTGGCATAGACAAGGTTGCTTCTTCGTGGACCCTTCGTGGGTGGAGCCCTCCGTGGACTCTCGCAGCCGTTACCCACCGTGGGTTGAAGTCTCCATCAACGTGGATTGACGATAGCACCACCTATCGGAACCACGAGAAAAAATCTCCGTGTCTCCAAATTGCTTTTGCTCTTCTCCACCTCTCTTTACTACATGTGCAATTTACTTTCCGCTGCCTATACTCTAGAATTGCATGTGTAGGGTGATACTTGACTTGATCATCATTGTGAACTTGCCAAAAACTTGTCTTTATCAAAAGGCTGAATTTTTATATTGTCAAGTTGTCTAATCACCCCCCCTCTAGACATACTTTCGATCCTACAAGTGGTATCAGAGCTTTGGTCTCCATTGTATTGGTTTCCATTGCATTGGACTCCATAAGCTTGGTTTCACAACCTAGGAGAGTATGGCGTCTAGTGAGGTAATTTTAAATGAGGTCCTTATTTTGATGGTTCAAACTTTACTAGTTGGAAGCATAAAATGAAAATGCATATTCTTGGACATAACCTTGCCGCATGGGGCATTATTTGTGTTGGTTTGCAAGGTGAGTTCTTGAGGAAGGAAAAGTTCGGATTGTGAAGCTACAATGGATGAATTGCGGATGTTGCAAAACAATGCTCAAGCTTGTGACATTCTCTTCAATGCTTTGTGTCCCGAGGAGTTCAACAAAATCAGCCGTCTTGAGAATGCAAAGAGATTTGGGATACTTTGGTGAAATGCACGAAGGTACCGAGTCGATGAAGGAATCAAAGCTAGATGTTCTTCAAGGTCAACTTGACAAGTTCAAGATGAAGGAAGGTGAAGGAGTCGCTGAAATGTACTCTAGGCTTGCTCTCATCACAAATGAGATTGCCGGCTTAGGAAGCGAAGAAATGACCGACCGATTCATCATCAAGAAGATTCTCGAGCTTTGGATGGAAAGTATGACACCGTGTGCACTTTGATCCAAATGATGCCAAACTACAAGAATCTCAAGCCAACCAAGTCATTGGAAGAATTGTTTCTCATGAGATGACACTTAAAGATAAGGAAGAGCTTCACAACAAGTCAAGTGGTGCTTACAAAGCTACAATTGATGCTCCCACAACCTCAAGTGACAAGCTAGTTTCCAATGAAGAGATAAGCCTAATGGTGAAGAACTTCAACAAATTCTACAAGAGTAGAAGCAAAGAGAAAGCTCAAAGTCTAGATCATATGGTGAAAAGAGATCTTCTAGTCGTGATCGAATCTGCTACAATTGTGGAAGACCGGACACTACTCAAATGAGTGTTCGGCTCCCCACAAGAGAAGAGAAGAATCTCCAAGAAGAAGCTCAAGAGAAGAGTCACCTCGGAAGAGAGAAGGGTAGAGATGATCGTTATGAGCGAAGACCCTCTCGGAGAAGCAAGGATTCGAGAGGAAAGACAAGTCATCAAGGAGCTACACAAGAAGAAAACATCAAGCTCATGTAGGTGAATGGGTCTCCGGCTCCGACTCGACAATCACTCCGAAAGAAGCTATCACTCCAACTCCGACTACAGATCAAGATGAAGGTGTTGCGGTCTTGCTCTCGTGTCCTCCAACTCCAACTCCTATGACTTATTTGATTCACCAAATGAGGGAATTGGAAGATGCTTCATGGCTCAAGGCCCCAAGGTATCACACCCTGAATTTATTGACTTTGATAGTGATGAGGATGACTTGCTTGGTGAAGATGAGCTTTTACATGATAAATCTAGTGAGCCTAGTAATGATGAACATGCTAGTAGTCTTTATAGTCGGGAAGAGTCGAATGACAATGCTATGAAGGAGATTGAGCGTCTAACTAAAGAACTAAACACTCTTAAGTTAGCTCATGAAACAACTCAAGAAGATCATAGAGAGCTCCTAAGATCTCATGAGAAGCTACGCTTCGAGAAGCTCAATCTAGAGCAAGAACATGAGTTCCTAAAAGCAATCAATGACGATCTTCGAAAGAAGAGTTCTTCATATCTTGCCAAACGACTTCTCTTGTCAAATTTCTTGCCACCTATTAAAACTAAGCATGACAAGCATAAGAAAAATTCTTCATCTAGTAGTAACAATAACCATGCTAAATCCAATATTGTTTCTTCTAGTAGTTCTCTTGATTCCACTAACAATGTTTCAAGCCAAGTTACACTTGAGCAAGAAAATATTTTATTGAAAGGGATTATAGAGAAAGGTGTCTACAAGAGCCTTGCGGAAGCAAGAACTTTGAGGAAATTGTTACGCAAGCAAGGAAGGCACCGAAGAATCAAGGAATTGGTTTTGAGCGAAAGTTCAACGCCGAGGGTGTTGAATGGGAAGAAGGTCAATATCCCACTCCAAAGTTTGTTTCTCAAAAGGAGAAGTATGATCCTACTTCTTCCAATGTGGAACAAGCTCAAGATGATCTTCCACCACAAGACCACAAGCTAAAAGGCAAGGACAAGCTTCGAGAGGAGATTGATGCATTTATTGAAGCACCTAAAGCCATGGTCAAGTGGGTTCCCAAGGAAACATCAAGTTCTACTTCGTCAAGCTCAACTACAACCCCAAGGATTCCCATCAAGATGATGTGGATCCCGAAGAAGAAGAACTAGAGAGTTCTTGAGGGTGACTCCGCCAACATACTTCACTCACATTCATTTTGGCAAGGACTTGTG
The DNA here is from genome assembly GCA_021437245.1 of Aegilops speltoides. Classification (NCBI taxonomy): domain Eukaryota; kingdom Viridiplantae; phylum Streptophyta; class Magnoliopsida; order Poales; family Poaceae; genus Aegilops; species Aegilops speltoides. The sequence goes on from CM038143.1 coordinate 131,892,686, forward strand.
CAATCAACTTCCACATCTTGCACTAGTTCATGGAGTCACAAACCCTCTTGTTGGTAAGTCAAGGGACAAGGTAATCATTGCTTTCATGGACATCATCTATTGTGTACTTCAATCTATGTCCATGGATATCCTTGTTTGTTCCTTGTGGGACTAACCCATGTAGGTATTGAAAGTGCCGAATCCAAAGGATTGCTCCCAACTCTTGATGATCTTCATCAACATTGAGCATCCACATCTTCAACATCTACATGAAGTCTTCTCGACAACCCAAGGTTAGTTTGACCCTTTAAAGGGGTTCTCACATCTAGGGGAGCTTTGCTCTAAAGAATTGAGCTAAAGCATCTTCAAATGATGTGAACACATCAATGCTTTATGTAAAAGTGGTAACCCCACTTGTGCTTAAACGATGAGTATGACCTATGATCAAATGGTCTCATTTGACTCCTAAGTCAATATACTCATATATAGATGACCTAGTCATCGACAAATTGTGTGATAGTAGCTAGAATTTTGATTGTGCATGTTTGACACATATTTCATTTGCAATCTTATTGTGTGAGCATGTTGGATGCATGATTTTATCCATTCAAAGACATCCATTTGTTGCTTTGGTCGTTTTGATTTTTCTGACCAAATGGATGGACAAGAATGCCTAAGTTCCTCCCCTAGCTATCTATGCTTTCTTGTCTCAAATTCTATTAATGCTTATATCACAAACTTTGAACAAGTCATTTTCGGACACACCGAGTGAGGAGCACTCGGAGCCACCGATCCGTCAAAGGCTATAACTTCCAAAACCTTCTAAGTGATTTCGGTCAGACCAACCCACTCAAACTCGGTCAAACCGAAAGCACTTGGATTGATCTAGGTTTTCACCTCGGTGAAACCGAATTGTAATTTTCGGCGTGACCGAAGTGTGTAACTGCCTGCAGTTATCCATCTCGGTGCCACCGAGTTTTACAACTCGGTCCCACCGACAGCTAAGGGGTATATATACTCCGAGGGCAGCGCGTTGATTCCTACTTCAAAACACCTCGCCCCCACACCCCTTGCTGCCGTCGCCGTGGTCTCCGGATCATCTCCGTCGTCGCCTATGCGCCCTCGCCGCAGGTCTCCGTCGCCGTCAACGGACATTCTCTCCGCGCCGTTGCCGCCGTAGAGGAACTCCACCAAGTTAGGGTGAGTTTCGATCCCACTCGTGCTCCCATCTCCGATTCAATGCACGTTTGGTTTGCCTAGCATCTTGCCATGTTTGAGATCTTCCTATCCAGCAGATTAGTTCTTTGAACGAAATTCGAGTAAAAGTTTTAGGGTTAGGTTTCCGCCGAACACATCTCGGTGAGACCGATTTTACATTCTCGGTATGACCGATTTGGCCTCTGGCCATTGCCTTTGCACTTTTCGGTCCAACCGAAGTTGTGCAAATCGGTGTGACGAAATGAGGATTTAGTGAAACCCTAGTGTTTTCGGCAGATCGAAACCCATTTCGTCCAACCGAAGTGGTGTGAATGGTTCTGTTTGAACACTTGGATTCACGAATTTTAAACTCGGTCGACCGAAATGTCTTCTGTGAAAACCTAAAACTGAAATTTGAACTCATTTGTTTGCAAAATCTTCTGCAGTTTGTGATAACTCTTCTACTCTGCCTACACCTTATCTATTCACAAAGTTGTCACCATGTCGGATGCCAGTGACAACCGAACAGGTCGAGTCACCTATTGAAGAAATTCGAGGCGGGCACTAGTCCCGAGCCCAGCTCTTCAGATGATGGTGAGAGGAGCACACCAAGTGGTTTGCCTCCTGCAGCCACCAGGGCGAGAAAGAAGAAAATTCGATGAAGAAGATTCGATTTCATTCTTTGAGAAGAGGTTTCCTCCAAGCCAAAGAGAAAGTTGTTGCCAAAGAGCATCAAGGGCAGCAAACCAAGAAAGGCACCAGAAAAGTGAAGAAGTCCACTGTTGCCAAGAAACTGAGTATGGAAGAGGAAACTACAAGCAAGGTGAATAAAACTTCCAAGAGGAAGAGGATTGTGCATGATGAAGCAGCAGATGATGATGATGATGAGGAAGCACCCCAGCCTCCTCAAAAGCCTAAGCTCATGGGTGATGCCATCAGGGCAGGAGCCCCTTCTAAGTCCAAGCCTTCTGCTCCAGTCAAGGCAGCTCAAGCCAAGCCTGCTGCCAAGCCCAAGAAGACTGTCAGAACATTCCAGCTTGAGAGAGAAGAAGAAAGATCTTGTGCCACCAGGTGTCGATGATGAGGCACTGTCTTGTCAAACTTCGTCGAAACTGCCACTCCACAATGATGCTCATCCTCAAGCTGAGAACATGAAGGAAAGAAAGGATAGAGGTCTCGGGCTATGGAGACAAGCTGATCCATATCTTTGTGAGGAGAAGAACTGCTGTTGATCCAAGATTCCACACCGAGAGCAGCAGGACTTCTATGAGGCTGTCTTGATGGACAAGAAGCCCATAGTTGCGCACACTCGCTATGTTGACTGGGCATACATTGACATGAAGAGCACAGAGACTTCTTTCCACATGTGCATGAGAGCTTCACTTGCATGTGGTGTTGCTGACTTTGTAGGTCGGTCGACAGATTGGAATGATGAAATGATTATGCAATTCTATGCCACAGACTCATTTCTATCTGAGATGGAAAGATCACATGGATGACTGAAGGCCAAAGATTCTCTTCTACTGTAGAAGAATGGGCAGAACTGCTGAATGCTCCAGTGCCAAGAGAGGATGATGTTGATGTCTATGGCATTCCCAAGCAGAACCATGAGTCTATGAAGAACATGTACAAAGAGGTTCCAACTAAGGATGTGGAAATCTGAAGCTCGGCTCGATGTATCATCTCCAGCAGGTCTACCTACCACAAACACAATTACGAGGCATACTTTGATGCCCAAGTCAGAGATCATCGCATGATCGAGGATATTCTATCAACATGCTGCATATACTTGATGAGAAGGCACCTTTCAAGGTGATGGATTTGATAGTTGAGACTATCAAGAGGACTGCATTGACGAGAAGAGGTCATGTGGATTTGCCCGCACATTCAGATGCTTATCAATGCCAAGTTTGGCACGGGCACATACTTGTTGGATAGACCACACTTGCCACCGCAGCTGAGCATGAGGACAATGAAGTTGTGATGGATGAGGAGGATCAACGTCGGTTGAAGGTCAAGCAAAGGTTGAAGCTGCCAAGAAAGCTAAAGCTGAGAAGGAAGCAGCAGCAGCAGCTAAACCAAGAGTGTTGGAGAGCAGCTCCTTGAAGCTACCGGAGGATTGAACAACGCTGGCCAGCATTATGCGATCTCGGGAGAGTCTTGAGAGGATTGTTGAAGACAAGATCCATGCTCTGGATGTCAAGTCGATCAAGTGCAAGTCACTTGTCAACAAGCTTGAGGCGATATCGAGGAAGCAAAGAGGAGAAGGAAGAGATCATCGTGAGATGCGGGATGACCTAGTCCAGATAATTATGAACAGCCTGCTCCGGTTCCCACAAGACCCGATCAGCTGCTATTCCAAAGGACCACCACCAGACTACAGCCTCTCGGCACCTCCCACAGCTCCATCAGTTCCAGCTCCAGCTCCAGTGACCACTCCTCCAGCTCCATAGACATCAGCAGAAGCCTTCGCAGATGCTGCCATATCAACTCCATCAACCCAGACAGGAGCCGCCAGTAGAGTCCCCAGTGACGTTTAGCTCTATACCTTTCGAACTTTTTGGTAACTTGTTGCCAAAGGGGGAGAAATTGTATAGATCATAGGACTTCGAGAGAGAGAGAGTGCTTTGTCTTTGCGCTTTTTGCTCTTTCGTTTATTTGCGGTCTCTTTGAGATACTTTTGAGTTTTTCGAGACATTCTGTGTGCTTGATACTACGTTTGCTCTACTTTGATGAGTGCTTGGTCGTACTATGCCTTAATGTGTGCTTAATGCTTATCATATGCTATTCATATCTTGTATGACCATTTACTCATGTCTTGGTGATTGGGTGCATGCTATTCATTCTTATCATTTTGTGCGCTCCACCAAGATGTATGTGACATGGAAGAGTGACCCATGATCCTAATCGATTGTGCATTTGCATTCAAACGCAAATCTTAAATAATGCACAAATTTAGGGGGAGCTCTTGCTTATCACATACTTCTCAAAGCGACGATATTATTCATTGATTATATCCTTTGTCAAAGCTTTGATCTATATGTTGTCATCAATTACCAAAAAGGGGGAGATTGAAAGTGCAACTAATCCCCAGGTGGTTTTGCTAATTAATAACAACATATATATCATTGAACTAATAGTTTCTTGAGAATCATTTCAGAAAGTTCAGTGATATGGGTATGGCAATGACTGAAGAAGTGGACCCTCAAAATGCTAAGGCAAGCATTGGCAAAAGCTCAAGACTCCATTTTTGGTTTAGTGATCCAAGATCACATTGAGTCCATAGGAAAGCCAATACTATTAAAAGGGATGAGGTTATGATAATGATCTGGTTGCTCAAAGTGCTTAGTGATACATCTCCTAAACTATCGCAACTCTCACTTCAAATATACACTCATAAGTAATCTCGGTCCCACCGATTCCATAAACTCAGTCACACGAGATGAACCACCTCACCATATAGCCAAACCCTAGAAACTCGGATTTTCCGATTCTCAACTCGGTCCCACCGAACTGGAGTTGCCAAGCTTCAGAACATACATCATCAAATCGGTGTCACCGAGATGATGAAGTCGGTCCCACCGAGATTGGCAAACCCTAGTCTTTGGAAGAATCGGACTCACCGAGATTGTATTTTCGGTCCCACCGAAAATCCCAACGTTCACATGTTTTGAACTTTCGGTCTCACCGAGTTGTCAACTTCGGTCGACCAAGATTGGTCAAATGTGTGTAACGGTTGGATTTTGTGTGGAGGCTATAAATACCCTCCACCCCTCTTCATTCGTGGAGAGAGCCATCGAAAGAACTACCACTCCTACCTTACATTTCGAGAAGAAAACTACCTACCCTTGTGTTGAGATCAAGTTGCTCCACTCCCACCATATGAAGCTTGATCTCTAGCCTTCCCAAGTTGCTTTCCACTCAATCCTTTCTTCCACCACAGCCAAATCGGTGAGGAGAGTTGAGTGTTGGGGAGATTATCATTTGAAGCACAAGAGCAAGGAGTTCATCATCACCAACACCATCTATTACCTTTTGGAGGGTGGTGCCTCCTAGATTGGTTAGGTGTCGCTTGGGAGCCTCCGTCAAGATGTGGAGTTGAACCAAGAAGTTTGTAAGGGCAAGGAGATCGCCTACTTCGTGAAGATCTACCCCGAGTAAGGCTAGTCCTCCGTGGGCGTATGCCATGATGGCATAGACAAGGTTGCTTCTTCGTGGACCCTTCGTGGGTGGAGCCCTCTGTGGACTCTCGCAGCCGTTACCCTCCGTGGGTTGAAGTCTCCATCAACGTGGATTGACGATAGCACCACCTATCGGACCCACGAGAAAAAATCTCCGTGTCTCCAAATTGCGTTTGCTCTTCTCCACCTCTCTTTACTACATGTGCAATTTACTTTCTGCTGCCTATACTCTAGAATTGCATGTGTAGGGTGATACTTGACTTGATCATCATTGTGAACTTGCCAAAAACTTGTCTTTATCAAAAGGCTGAATTTTTATATTGTCAAGTAGTCTAATCACCCCCCCTCTAGACATACTTTCGATCCTACAGATGGCGGCATCGCCGGCCACTTCATCCATGACGTCTCTCCCCATGTTGTTGTTTCCTCGGCGGCGACTTCCACATCGGCACTAGCTGCAACTGCTCCGGCTCTTGCTGGTGCGTTGTTGCTGCTGCTCCGGCTCTATTGTGCTGCAGCTCTGTTCTTGCTGTCGGTCGCGCTACTGCACTGCTCTTGCTTTCGTTCATGCTGCTGCTCTGCTCTGCTATTGCTGTTGGTCGCGCTGCTGCTCCGCTCTTGCTCTCGTTCATGTTGCTGCTCTACTCTTGCTCTCGCTCATGCTGCTGCTGCACGACCTCTGGCAGCTACAGGAGTTGCTACTTTAGCACTCGCTCGCGGTGCTACTACATGACTTGCTCTCTGCTAGTGCGTTCTCTACTTGAGCGTGTGCTGATTTAGATCATTGCTTCTCTGCTACTAGTGCTCGAACGCCCTAAACAGCTATTGCAATGCTCTGCTACTAGTTCAATCAGTTTCAACAGTAAAATTCAGTTTCGACTGTAAAGTTCAGTTTCTTTAGTTAAGGTCAGAGTGAACAGTACTTACATCATCTGTCGAAGCGGCCGTGGCGCGGCTGATGCGTTTTACATCTAGCACTTTTTGGTGATGTATTTTACATCATCTATTGCAGATGATATTAGAGTCCCACTTCAGATTAACGTTGTCTATCTTGTCCTGCTTCAGCCTCGCCGCCGTACACCTCACAGGAGCTGCTCCAACGACGGAACCATCCATCACAGCGGAGCAGTACCCTCGGCGCCGTTTCCATAGGCCTCAGATCTTCTTCCCCGCCTCCAACAGTCACACCAGTATCACCATCCTCCATGTCCAACCCAATGATGCTGAGGTCCACAAGGCTACACCAAAGAGGTTGTACACTCGTTGCATCACTTTGTTACTCTGCATTCATGTCGATCCCTCACGGATCCTTTGCTATGGAACTACTATGGTACTACTATTCGTGCATTTGGTTAGAAGGAGTGGAGCAAAGCAAAACTGGAGGATTTTATTCCTTTGGTGTCGCTTTCAAAGAAAAAATGTAGGAATTTTAATATTCACTTGGACGTCCTTTTCAAATTAATATGCATGAAGAACAGAACTAATTGCATTACTGGCATAATAAGATCCTTATTTTTTTCATTTTCACATGGTTTGACTTTAATTTGACCCTGTTTCTCCATTCCTGTGTTCTTCCTATTCATGTGAACCAAACACCCAGGTTGACAGAAATCCTATGTTTCCAAATTCTCTATTTTGCACGTGCATTCCTATCCTATTGCTGTGTTTGTCCTATCCCTGCGTTTATAGAATCCTCTGATTCTAAGGAGCCCTTACAGATTTACTTCATTTTCAGATAGGCGTCAAAGAAAACTTTGTGTGTTATGTCCTGCTCCTACCGTGTCATCATCCACACCACCTGAGGTGCACCATCAACAGAAGCGTTCATTGCAGCAGAGATTCCCCCTACAGACTTTCTTTCGCCGCCTTAGATCATCTTCCCTGTTGCCGGCAGCCATGCCAACTACATTACCATCATCGGCTGAGCAGATGAACCTGAGGACTACACAGTTCTGGAAGAGAGGTCACAGTCTTTCGTGTTTGCTTACGTTATACATCGGTTATTATTACCTGCTACTTTATTATTCAAACTTGAGTTTTAAAATGCCCGTGGGTCTCATATCAAGGCAGCAACGAATAGTATCTATCTACTATCTAGTTCATTTGGGGTCTTCTATGTGGTTCATGTTGGGTGGGAAACAAACAGTAGAGGATCCATTGTCTATCTTTTTAAACTAAAGCTATAATCTACCTGCTATCCTTGGTTTTGGATCTATCCACTCGTTTGCTACCATCAGTCTTGATTTCTACATGCACCCCTTAGGCCTTACAAAATCTAACTATTTTTTTATTATGCATGTTAGTTTTTGTACACAATCGTACTGAACATGTAGAGAAAAAGAATAGACCATTGCATGGTGATATAATGTCATGCAGACGCCGCTCCATGGTTGGCGAAGTGGGGCCCCCCTCCTGCTATTCCAGATTGTATTCCAGAGGAAGATAACTGTTCAGATGGGGATTCAAAGGGAGCCGACCACTCCTATTTACCACCTGAGGTGTTTGCTCTAACCTGGCATGCTGATGTTGGTCATATCATGCATATGGCGCCTCACATTGCTTACATTATCCATCTTATATGTCATCAGCTTAGTTTAGATTTGCTTTGTGTGAATGACACCTATTTGGTTTCTATATCATACTCCCACCATTCCTAAATATTTGTCTTTTTAGAGATTTCAACATGTGACTACATACGAAGCAAAATGAGTGAATCTACACTCTAAAATATGTCTATATACATCTGTATGTAGTAGTCCATTTGAAATCTCTAAAAAGACAAATATTTAGGAATGGAGGGAGTATATGGGAATTATGCAATGCCATCTTCTTTAGCCAGGCATCATATACGTGAATCATGCAATGCCATCATGTTTAGCCAGTCATCGTATATGTGAATTGTATCGTGCCATATCTTTTTCATAATGTATTCCATTTGTCAATAATGTTTGTACATTCATCTACTCTTGTTGTGCATCAGCCATTTGAGTCGGTCATGGGAAAAAATGGAGTGAAAACAAGGTCTTCTGAGCAGTCAGTGCTACCTGTCAATGCAGATTTCTTGCTGGTTACAGGTAGCTCCTCAGAGGAGGATTCAGAGACAGATGACCAGTCGCATTCCCCGAGGTGCATGCTCTAACTTGGCAGGGTTATATTGCTCATATCATGCATATGGTGTCTTGCATTGCCATGCCATCTGCTTAGATTAGACATGTTTTGTGTGAATGCCTCCTGATTGCTTTCTATATCCGATATGTGAATTATGCAATGCCATGTTTTTCAGCCAGTTATCATATATGTGAATTATGCACCGCCATGTAGCCAGGCATCATATATGTGAATTATCCCATGCCATCTTTTTTTTTCATTACGTATTCCATTTGTCGACAATATGTGTATATTGAACTACTCTTAATGTGTATCAGCCATTTGAGCCGGTTATGGAAAAATCTGGAGTGAAAACAAGGTCTTGAGCGAGCAATGGTACTGTTGAAGCATATATCTCGATGGTTCTGAGGAGCTCCTCAGAGGAGGATTCAGAGACAGATGACCAGTCCTATATCCCACCTGAGGTGTATGCTCTAAGTTGCAATGTTTATATTTCTCATATCATGCATATGGTGTTTTGCATTGCTTAGTTTAGACATCATATGCACAATATTGAATTCCATCTGCTTAGTTTAGAGATCATACATGCGAGTGCCAGTTGCTTAGTATATGAATCAATTATGTCAATTATATCATGCCATCCTGTATACTTAAACAACATGTATGTGAATTATTTCATCCCAACCTATTTTAGAAAGACATCATATAGTTTTGTCATGTCATCCTATTTAGATACTCATCATATGTTGAATTATGCCATTATATCCTGTTAAGTTATCCATCATATATCTGAAACTGTGTCATGCTATCATGTTTAGTTAGGCATCATATATGTGAAATTGTGTCATGCTGTCTTGTTTGGTTAGACAACATATATGTGAATTACCACATCTGTCTATCATACAATGTATGTTCGTTCAATTTCATTTCTTGTTTATCAGCCATTTGAATTGGAGGGGGTGATGGCAGTATCTAAGGGAGCAAAAATCTGTTCTTCACAAAAGACAGTGCTACCCGTCGATGCAGATAGAACCATGGTTGTACTGGCCCACAAACTAGCCCCACCACACATAATCGAGACTCTTCCAGATTGCACACTTACACAATTGGGCAGAGAACCAGCTACAACCCATCTAACAGCAACCCCAGCGGATAGTAACCCACTTCTAGTTGACAAAGCACCATGTCCACCACAGAGTACCCACACACAAGCAGTTTGTAAAGCAACTACAATGCCCAAAGCATGAAGACCACCATAGCTAACCCAAACTCAACGTTTAAAGCGGAAGAGCAACTGTTCTCAGGTCAGATTCCGTAGCTATGGTCCATACTCCTTTGTTGTTGCATCACTGTATTTACTCATACCAACTACTTTCAAATTTGAAGGATCCAATTGAAACTCCAGTGGCGCAACAGGTATGTTTTAAACCTATTTCTTTAACTGGATTGCTGTTCTAACTTCTTGCTCTATGTAGATTTCAGTTTCAGTTGTATAAACAGTTATGTTCTCATGTGATGCACATTACAAGTGTTGCCAATGATGTGTAGTTTCTCACACTTATATTCTGTCTATGCTACTGTGTCTTAAAAATATATGAGTTGAACTGTGTCTCTATCTTGATTAGGCAACATAAACTAGAATGATATGGACAATACAGTGACCATAGTACATAGATATATGTCTGTCTGTTCCATGCTGTTATCCTGTCCACCTTACTACTGAACCAGTTTACCAAAATGAGTTTCGTACACTACATGCTAGACCTGTGATGTGTCTGCTTGTTTCTCTTGTAGTATGCAAACAAAATATTGGAGAAGAGCACCCCACAATGCAATGGTAGAAAAAGTAATGTAGATAAGGTTCAAGATAGTGAGACAACCCTGTTGGTCTCCAAGAAAGGTGATAAAAACGATCTTGTAGACAGTGAGAAAACCCCACAGTCATGTGTTCATGTAGTGTTTGAGTTACTGGCCAGTACCGCTAGCACAAGCTCTTCGAACTCGCTGCCTGAATCACTTCGGCTTCTTCAGTCTCAGCTACAAGCTGAAAGGCATCGATCGGTGTCTTTGCGGCAAGAAGTCAAGGACCGAGGAAGTCCTGCGAAATTCAGATGCTTACTTTCTTGTGCAACAAAAGTTACTGGAGGATTTAAGCGCCAAACAAGAGAAAGTTAATAAGCTTGCTAAGCATGTTGCCAGCATTATGGGTACCCAGGATATTGTTTCTTGAGCTCTTCTAAAGTGGTTTCAGTTCTGGACTTGTTTTGCCGCGGCATTTATATGATGTTTTGTTCCCTATATTTGCACTGGTGGTGAACTTTGATGCCCAATGGATGTAATGTGAGTGTCACACCCTGCACTTTGTAACATTTCATTTGCATTATTAAAGCATAAAAATTTGGACCAACAAAAACTTTTGCATTATTTGGCTTTTATTTGGAGTTGGTTCTCTCTCTGTGATTCTTTTTCAAGTGCTCCTTAAAGTCAACTACTCCACTTTCTGTATTTCCCTAGCCCCAAACTTCTGCCCAATGACCATGCCATGTGTATAGTGCAATATAGAATTTTCTTACAAAAATAATTTGGCCAAAAAGTATTTTCTAAATTTAGTTTTCCAAAAACCCCTGAATTGAGGTTTGCACTGCAAGTACTTGATTTGGGTTATGAAAAATATTTCAAAAGGCATATTTGAATCCTATTAGATGTAGGACTCCCATAAACCACATAAATATAATTTTAAGAGTTATTTTACTATTTTATTTAAAAGCTTTTTCTTAAGGCCAGAAATGGTCTTTAATAGGGAAAAATTATTTTATTGTTTTAAAAATATTTGACAAAAATTAGGGAAACTCAGTGGACATATATTTTCCATATATAAGAGTTTCAACACATGGTCATGTTCAAAATATTGGTCAAATCCCTCAAAAACCCTTTCTGGATATTTCAAGCTTTTGAAATATTTACAAAGGAAATATTCTCCAAAAATTCCAAGAAAATTCTATCATCTCATATATGACATACTTGATGATCTTGACAAGTATCATGTCATGGAGAATAGTATAACCCCATGAAATCCCCTCAAAACCATTTCTGTCCATTTTGAAGTTTGAGCAACTTTACATTGCCAAACATGGCCAAATGTTCTCAAACTTGGTTCACATGCTCCAATGGTCTAATAATGCATCTAGACCAAATGGCACAGGTTGGAGAATAAGATATCTTGGTCAAAGTTCCTCAAAACCCTCTCTGACCAGAATCAAATTTGAACTACTTTGTACTACCAACTTTTTCTCCATGGCCCCAACTTTTGTGAGCCTGATCACATGACTAAATAAGGCCACCACACCAAGTGGTGCATCAAGTAGAAGTGATCTACTCAACTGGATCTACACAAATCCATTCCTGGCAATTTTTAGGGTTTGCAAAAGTTGCATTGGCAACTTTGTCCAAATAAGCTCAAAATGGGTGGAAGGCCCTAATTATATGTGGCATCTCACCCTGTGGAGTCTCATGGCCAGTGGAAGTCATTGACTTGCCCAAAACATCATCAAACACCTTATGGCAGAATTTTGAAATGCAAATTCCAGCCTCTTCCACTAATCTCCTTGAGCCCACCTTTTTACCACAACCCCTCCTAGTTCCCCTCTGCAACTTGGATGCTTTTCTGCCCGAGGAAGCAATGATGAGGGAGGGGTAAACCCCATTTGTCTTCTCTGGACAGCAGCTTCTCCCCTCTCTCTCAGCCTTCTTCTCTCCCCTCGGCTCTCCAGGGCATCCAAGTCCCGTTCCAGCTTTTGCCCACACCCTCTGCAGCCTCCAGACACTAGTGGACGCACGCGGACTGTAGGATCGAAAGTATGTCTAGAGGGGGGGTGATTAGACTACTTGACAATTTAAAAGTTTAGCCTTTTGATTAAGACAAGTTTTTGGCAAGTTCACAATGATGATCAAGTCAAGTATCACCCTACACATGCAATTCTAGAGTTATGGCAGCGGAAAGTAACTTGCACATGTAGTAAATAGAGGTGGAGAAGAGCAAACGCAATTTGGAGACACGGAGATTTTTCTCGTGGTTCTGATAGGTGGTGCTATCGTCAATCCACGTTGATGGAGACTTCAACCCACGGAGGGTAACGGCTGCGAGAGTCCACGGAGGGCTCCACCCACGAAGGGTCCACGAAGAAGCAACCTTGTCTATGCCATCATGGCATACGCCCACGGAGGACTAGCCTTACTCGGGGTAGATCTTCACGAAGTAGGCGATCTCCTTGCCCTTACAAACTTCTTGGTTCAACTCCACATCTTGACGGAGGCTCCCAAGCGACACCTAACCAATCTAGGAGGCACCACCCTCCAAAAGGTAATAGATGGTGTTGGTGATGATGAACTCCTTGCTCTTGTGCTTCAAATGATAATCTCCCCAACACTCAACTCTCCTCACTGATTTGGCTGTGGTGGAAGAAAGGATTGAGTGGAAAGCAACTTGGGAAGGCTAGAAATCAAGTTTCATATGGTGGGAGTGGAGCAACTTGATCTCAACACAAGGGTAGGTAGTTTTCTTCTCAGAAATGTAAGGTAGGAGTGGTAGTTCTTTCTGATGGCTCTCTCCATGAATGAAGAGGAGGTGGAGGGGTATTTATAGCCTCTACACAAAATCCAACCATTACACACATTTGACCAATCTCGGTCAGACCGAAGTTGACAACTCGGTGAGACCGAAAGTTCAAATCTTGTGAACGTTGGGATTTTCGGTGGGACCGAAAATACAATCTCGGTTAGTCCGATTCTTCCAAAGACTAGGGTTTGCCAATCTCGGTGGGACCGACTTTATCATCTCGGTGACACCGATTTGATTACAGAAGGTTACAGAAGCTTGGCAACACTAGTTTCGGTGAGACCGAGTTTGGAATCGGAAAATCCGAAATTACTAGGGTTTGGCTATATGGCTGAGGTGGTTCATCTCGGTGTGGTGAGTTTATGGAATCGGTGGGACCGAGATTACTTATGAGTATATGTTGGAATGAAAGATTGCTGATAGTTTGGGAGATAGATCACTAAGCACTTTGAGCAACCAGATCATTATCATAACCTCATCCCTTTTAATAGTATTGGCTTTCCTATAGACTCAATGTGATCTTGGATCACTAAACCAAAAATAGAGTCTTGAGCTTTTGCCAATGTTTTCCTTAGCATTTTGAGGGTCCACATCTTGATCATTGCCATACCCATATCACTGAACTTTCTGAAATGATACTCAAGAAGTTATTAGTTCAATGATATATATGTTGTTATTACTTACCAAAACCACCTGGGGATTAGTTGCACTTTCAATCTCCCCCTTTTTGGTAATTGATGACAACATATAGATCAAAGCTTCGACAAATGATATAATCAATGAATAATATCGTCGCTTTGAGAAGTATGTGATAAGCAAGAGCTCCCCCTAAATTTGTGCATTATTTAAGATTTGCGTTTGAATGCAAATGCACAATCGATTAGGATCATGGGTCACTCTTCCATGTCACATACATCTTGGTGGAGCGCACAAAATGATAAGAATGAATAACATGCACCCAATCACCAAGACATGAGTAAATGATCATACAAGATATGAATAGCATATGATAAGCATTAAGCACACATTAAGGCATAGTATGATCAAGCACTCATCAAAGTAGAAACAAGCGTAGTATCAAACACACGGAATGTCTCGGAAAACTCAAAAGTATCTCAAAGAAACGCAAATGAAAGAGCAAAAGCGAGCACTCTCTCTCGAAGTCCTATGATCTATACAATTTCTCCCCTTTGGCAACAAGTTACCAAAAGTTCGAAAGGTATAGAGCTAAGCGTAACTAGGGACTCTGCTTGCGGCTCTCCGCAGGTTGATGGAGTGGAGATAGCTGCATCTGCAAAGGCTTCGTTGAAGTCTGTGGAGCTGGAGGAGTGGACACTTGAGCTGGAGCTGGGCCGATGGAGCTGTGTGAGGTCTTGATCACAGAGCCACAGGTCTCATCCTTTGGAATAGCAGCTGATCTGGGTCTTGTGGGAACCTGAGCAGGCTGCTCATAGTCATCCTGGACTAAATCACCTTCCATCTCCTTCGTGAGCTCTGCCTTCTCCCTCTTGGCTTCCTCGATATCTGCCTCAAGCTTGTTGTGATGACTTGCACTTGATCGACTTGACATCCAGAGCATGGAACTTGTCTTCAACTATCCTCTCAAGACTCTCCTGAGACTGCACTATGCTGGCTAGGCGTAGTTCAATCCTCTGGGTAGCTTCAAGGAGATGTTCTCCAACACTCTTGGGTTTTGCTGCTGCTGCTGCTGCTTCCTTCTCAGCTTTGGCTTGTTTGGCAGCTTCAGGACTTAGCTTGACCTTCAACAGACGTGGGATTATCCTCACCATCACAACTTCATTATCCTCATGCTCGGTGGCGGTGGCAAGTGGGGTCTATCCAACAAGTAGGTGCCCGTGCCAAACTTGGCATTGATGAGCATCTGAATGTCCGGGGCAAACCCACATGACCTCTTCTGGTCTGCTGCAGTCCTCTTGATAGTCTCAACTATCAGGTCCATCACCTTGAAAGGTGCCTTCTGATCTAGTATATGCAGCATGTTGATAGAATAGCCTCGTATCATGCGATGATCTCCAGACTTGGGCATCAAAGTATGCCTCAGAATTGTGTTTGTGGTTGGGAGACCTGCCTGGAGATGATACACTGAGCCGAGCTTCCAGATCTCTACATCCTTGGCTGGTACCTCATTGTACATGTTCTTCATAGACTCATGATTTTTCTTGGGAATTCCATAGACATCAACATCATCATCTCTTGATACTGGAGCATTCAGCAATGCTACCCACTCTTCAACTGTTGAAGAGAATCTCTGGCCTTCAGTCATCCATACAATTCTGCCATCTGGATAGAAATGAGCTGTGGCATAGAATTGCATGATCATCTCATAATTCCAAGCTGTCGGGTTTCGACCAACGAACTCAAAGAACACCACATGCGGTGAAGCTCTCATGCACATGTGGAAAGTAGTCTCTGTGCTCTTCACTGTCAATATATGCCCAGTCAACATATCTAGTGTCAGCAACAATGGGCTTCTTGTCCATAAGCACTGTCTCATAGAAATCTTGTTGCTCTCTGGTGTGGAACCTTGAGTCAACAGCAGTCCTTCTCCTTGTGGCATATGGATCAGCTTGCCTCCATAGCCTGAGACCTTTGTCTTTCCTTTCCTTCATGTTTTCAGCTCGAGGATGAGCATCATTGTGGACAGGTAGTTTCTGACGGAGTTTCAGCAATACATGTGCCTCTTCATCTGACTCAGCTGGTGGCACATTGTCTTTCTTCTTTTCTGAAGCAGGAATGTTTCTCACTGTTTTCTTGGGCTTGGCAGCAGGCTTGGCTTGAGCTGCCTTTGCTGGAGCTGATGGCTTAGACCTTGTAGGTGCTCCTGCCCTGATGGCATCTCCCATCAACTTAGGCTTTTGAGGAGGCTGGGGTGCTTCCTCATCAGAATCATCATCAGCTGCTTCATCATGTACAATCCTCTTCCTCTTGGAAGTTTTCTTTACCTTGCTGGATGTTTCTTCTTCCATGCTCAACTTCTTGGCAACTGTGGACTTCTTCACTTTGCTGGTGCCTTTCTTAGTTTGTTGCCCTTGATGCTCTTTGGCAACCACTTTCTTCTTAGGCTTAGAAGAAATCTCTTCCTCAGCAATAAAGTCAGAATCTTCTTCATCAGAATTCCTCTTCTTCCTGGCCCTGGTGGCAGCAGGAGGCAAACCACTTGGTGTGCTCCTCTCACCATCATCAGAAAAGCTGCTGGCTTCAGGACTAGTGCCTGCCTCTGGAATCTCAATTGGTGATTCAGATCTGTTCTGGCTGTCACTAGCATCTGACATGACTGACAACCTGTGAATAGATAAGGTATAGACAGAATAGAAGAGTTATCACAAACTGCAGAAGATTTTGCAAAAAGAATGAGTTTAAATTTTAGTTTTAGGTTTTCACGAGAATGCATTTCGGTCGGACCGAGTCTAAAATTCGTGAATCCAAGTGTCTAAATGAACCATTCACACCACTTTCGGTTGGACGAAATGGGTTTCGATCTAGCCGACAACACTAGGGTTTCACTAAATCCTCATTTCGGTCGTACCGATTTGCACAACTCGGTTGGGACCGAAAAGTGCGGTGCAATGGCCAGAGGCCAAATCGGTCGGTCCGAGAATGTAGAATCGGTCACACCGAGATGTGTTCGGCGGAAACCTAACCCTAAAACTTTTACTCGAATTTCGTTCTAAGAACTAATCTGCTGGATAGGAAGATCTCAAACGTGGCAAGAAGCTGGGCAAACCAATCGTGTATTGAATCGGAGGTTGAAACACGAGAGGGATCGAAACTCACCCTAACTTGGTGGAGTTTCTCTACGGCGGCAACGGCACGGAGAGATTGTCCGTTGACGGCGACGGAGACCCGCGGCGAGGGCGCACAGGCGACGACGGAGACGATCCGGAGACCACGGTGACGGCAGCAAAGGGTTTGGGGGCGAGACGGTTTGAAGAAAGAATCAACGCGCGCTGCCCTCAGGTATATATACCCTTCAGCTGTCGGTGGGACCGAATTGGAAAACTCGGTGGCACCGAGATGGTTAACTGCAAGCAGTTACTCATTTCGGTCACGCCGAAAATTGCAACTCAGTTTCACCAAGGTGAAAACCTAGATCAATCCAAGTGATTTCGGTCTGTCCGATTTGGAGTGGGTTGGTTTGACCGAAAATACTTAGAAGGTTTTAGAATTTAAGCTTTTGACGGATCGGTGGCTCCGAGTGCTCCTCACTCGGTCTGTCCGAAAAAGACTTGTCCAAAGTTTGTGATATAAGCATGAATAGAGTTTGAGACAAGAAAGCATAGATAGCTAGGGGAGGAACTTAGGCATTCTTGTCCATCCATTTGGTCAAAAAGAAAATATCCAAAAAGACCAAAGCAACAAATGGATGTCCTCGAATGGATAAAATTATGCATCCAACATGCTCACACAATAAGATAGCAAATGAAATATGTGTCAAACATGCACAATCAAAACACTAGCTACTATCACACAATTTGGCGATGACTAGGTCATCTATATATGAGTATGTTGACTTAGGAGTCAAATGAGAACATTTGATCATAGGTCATACTCATCGTTTAAGCACAAGTGGGGTTACCACTTTTACATAAAGCATTAATGTGTTCACATCATTTGAAGATGCTTTAGCTCAATTCTTTAGAGCAAAGCTCCCCCTTGATGTGAGAACCCCTTTAAAGGGTCAAACTAACCTTGGGTTGTCGAGAAGACTTCATGTAGATGTTGAAGATGTGGATGCTCAATGTTGATGAAGATCATCAAGAGTTGGGAGCAATCCTTTGGATTCGGGCACTTTCAATACCTACATGGGTTAGTCCCACAAGGAACAAACAAAGATATCCATGGACATAGATTGAAGTACACAAAAGATGATCTCCACGAATGCAATGATTACCTTGTCCCTTGACTTACCAACAAGAGGGTTTGTGACTCCATGAACTAGTGCAAGATGTGGAAGTTGATTGCACAAGTTCTTGCCAAAATGAATGTGAGTGAAGTATGTTGGCGGAGTCACCCTCAAGAACTCTCTAGTTCTTCTTCTTCGGGATCCACATCATCTTGATGGGAATCCTTGGGGTAGTAGTTGAGCTTGACGAAGTAGAACTTGACGTTTCCTTGGGAACCCACTTGACCATGGCCTTAGGTGCTTCAATAAATGCATCAATCTCCTCTTGAAGCTTGTCCTTGCCTTTTAGCTTGTGGTCTTGTGGTGGAAGATCATCTTGAGCTTGTTCCACATTGGAAGAAGTAGGATCATACTTCTCCTTTTGGGAAACAAACTTTGGAGTGGGATATTGACCTTCTTCCCATTCAACACCCTCGGCGTTGAACTTTCGCTCAAAACCAATTCCTTGATTCTTCCTGCCTTCCTTGCTTGCGAACAATTTCCTCAAAGTTTTTGCTTCCGGCAAGGCTCTTGTAGACACCTTTCTCTATAATCCCTTTCAATAAACTATTTTCTTGCTCAAGTGTAACTTGGCTTGAAACATTGTTAGTGGAATCAAGAGAATTACTAGAAGTAACAACATTGGATTTAGCATGGTTATTGTTACTACTAGATGAAGAATTTTTCTTATGCTTGTCATGCTTAGTTTTAATGGGTGGCAAGAAATTAGACAAGAGAATTCGTTTGGCAAGATATGAAGAACTCTTCTTTCGAAGATCGTCATTGATAGCTTTTAGAAACTCATGTTCTTGCTCTAGATTGAGCTTCTCGAAGCGTAGCTTCTCATGAGATCTTAGGAGCTCTCTATGATCTTCTTGAGTTGTTTCATGAGCTAACTTAAGAGTGTTTAGTTCTTTAGTTAGACGCTCAATCTCCTTCATAGCATTGTCATTCGACTCTTCTCGACTATAAAGACTACTAGCATGTTCATCATTACTAGGCTCACTAGATTTGTCATGTAAAGGCTCATCTTCACCAAGCAAGTCATCCTCATCACTATCAAAGTCAATAAATTCAGGATGTGATACCTTGGGGAATTTAGCCATGAAGCATCTTCCAATTCCCTCATTTGGTGAATCAAATATGTCATAGGAGTTGGAGTTGGAGGATACGAGAGCAAGACCGGCAACACCTTCATCTTGACTGTATTCGGAGTTGGAGTGATAGCTTCTTTCGGAGTGATTGTCGAGTCGGGCCGGAGACCCATTCACCCACGTGAGCTTGATGTTTTCTTCTTGTGTAGCTCCTTGATGACTTGTCTTTCCTCTCCGAATCCTTGCTTCTCCGGAGGATCTTCGTTCATAACGATCATCTCTACTCCTTCTCTCTTTCGAGGTGACTCTTCTCTTGAGCTTCTTCTTCTTGGAGATTCTTCTCTTATCTTGTGGGGAGTCGAACACTCATTTGAGTAGTGTCCGGTCTTCCACAATTGTAGCAGATTCGATCACGACTTGAAGATCTCTTTTCATCATATGATCTAGACTTTGAGCTTCTTTCCTTGCTTCTACTCTTGTAGAATTTGTTGAAGTTCTTCACCATTAGGCTTATCTCTTCATTGGAAACTAGCTTGTCACTTGAGGTTGTGGGAGCTTCAAGCTGTAGCTTTGTAAGCACCACTTGACTTGTTGTGAAGCTCTTCCTTATCTTTAAGTGTCATCTCATGAGCAACAATTCTTCCAATGACTTGGTAGGCTTGAGATTCTTGTAGTTTGGCATCATTTGGATCAAAGTGCACACGGTGTCATACTTTCCATCCAAAGCTCGAGAATCCTCTTGATGATGAATCGATCGGTCATTTCTTCGCTTCCTAAGCCGGCAATCTCATTTGTGATGAGAGCAAGCCTAGAGTACATTTCAGCGACTCCTTCACCTTCCTTCATCTTGAACTTGTCAAGTTGACCTTGAAGAACATCTAGCTTTGATTCCTTCACGGACTCGGTACCTTCGTGCATTTCACCAAAGTATCCCAAATCTCTTTTGCATTCTCAAGGCGGCTGATCTTGTTGAACTCCTCGGGACACAAAGCATTGAAGAGAATGTCAAAGCTTGAGCATTGTTTTGCAACATCCGCAATTCATCCGCTGTAGCTTCGCGATCCGGAACTTTTCCTTCCTCGAAGAACTCACCTTGCAAGCCAACACAAATAATGCCCCATGCGGCAGGGTTATGTCCAAGAATATGCATTTTCATTTTATGCTTCCAACTAGCAAAATTTGAACCATCAAAGTAAGGACCTCTACGAAAATTACCCTCACTAGACGCCATACTCTCCTAGGTTGTGAAACCAAGCTTATGGAGACCAATGCAATGGAAACCAATCCAATGGAGACCAAAGCTCTGATACCACTTGTAGGATCGAAAGTATGTCTAGAGGGGGGTGATTAGACTACTTGACAATTTAAAAGTTTAGCCTTTTGATTAAGACAAGTTTTTGGCAAGTTCACAATGATGATCAAGTCAAGTATCACCCTACACATGCAATTCTAGAGTTATGGCAGCGGAAAGTAACTTGCACATGTAGTAAATAGAGGTGGAGAAGAGCAAACGCAATTTGGAGACACGGAGATTTTTCTCGTGGTTCCGATAGGTGGTGCTATCGTCAATCCACGTTGATGGAGACTTCAACCCACGGAGGGTAACGGCTGCGAGAGTCCACGGAGGGCTCCACCCACGAAGGGTCCACGAAGAAGCAACCTTGTCTATGCCATCATGGCATACGCCCACGGAGGACTAGCCTTACTCGGGGTAGATCTTCATGAAGTAGGCGATCTCCTTGCCCTTACAAACTTCTTGGTTCGACGGAGGCTCCCAAGCGACACCTAACCAATCTAGGAGGCACCACCCTCCAAAAGGTAATAGATGGTGTTGGTGATGATGAACTCCTTGCTCTTGTGCTTCAAATGATAATCTCCCCAACACTCAACTCTCCTCACTGATTTGGCTGTGGTGGAAGAAAGGATTGAGTGGAAAGCAACTTGGGAAGGCTAGAAATCAAGTTTCATATGGTGGGAGTGGAGCAACTTGATCTCAACACAAGGGTAGGTAGTTTTCTTCTCGAAATGTAAGGTAGGAGTGGTAGTTCTTTCGATGGCTCTCTCCACGAATGAAGAGGAGGTGGAGGGGTATTTATAGCCTCCACACAAAATCCAACCGTTACACACATTTGACCAATCTCGGTCAGACCGAAGTTGACAACTCGGTGAGACCGAAAGTTCAAATCTTGTGAACGTTGGGATTTTCGGTGGGACCGAAAATACAATCTCGGTTAGTCCGATTCTTCCAAAGACTAGGGTTTGCCAATCTCGGTGGGACCGACTTTATCATCTCGGTGACACCGATTTGATTACAGAAGGTTACAGAAGCTTGGCAACACTAGTTTCGGTGAGACCGAGTTTGGAATCGGAAAATCCGAAATTACTAGGGTTTGGCTATATGGCTAAGGTGGTTCATCTCGGTGTGACTGAGTTTATGGAATCGGTGGGACCGAGATTACTTATGAGTATATGTTGGAATGAAAGATTGCTGATAGTTTGGGAGATAGATCACTAAGCACTTTGAGCAACCAGATCATTATCATAACCTCATCCCTTTTAATAGTATTGGCTTTCCTATAGACTCAATGTGATCTTGGATCACTAAACCAAAAATAGAGTCTTGAGCTTTTGCCAATGTTTTCCTTAGCATTTTGAGGGTCCACATCTTGATCATTGCCATACCCATATCACTGAACTTTCTGAAATGATACTCAAGAAGTTATTAGTTCAATGATATATATGTTGTTATTAATTACCAAAACCACCTGGGGATTAGTTGCACTTTCACGGACGCGGAAAAACCGCGGATGCCGGCCAAAGTCGCGCAATGGAGCGCCAGGCAGGACACCGACCGTTGACGCCGTGCCTCCCGACCACCTCGAGCTTCCCCTGCACGCCAGTCGATGCCCCTCGACGTCCGCTCCACGCCAGCAGGCCGCCCACTTGCTCCCGCGCCCTCCTCTCTCTCCTGCAGCTCGCGTCAGAACGCCGCCCCGCTCGGCCAATGCTGGCGCCACTCCTGTGGCCCGCGTGCATCTCACCCCGCTCCTTCTCTCTCTCCCTGGCACCCTACACCACTCCCACGAACACCCCCAAGCCCTCCATTCCCTCTCTAACGGCCACCCGAGCCGATCCCGCGGGCACCCGTAGGCCACGCCTACGATGGACCTCGGCCAGCCCATATAAGGCGACCCCGAGCCCCTCTTTCGCTCCCTGTCGCTCCCCCACACTCCAAATCAACCTCCCGTACCACCCATTCATCTCCAGAGCCGCCCGAGCTCGAGATCGAGCTCGAGCTCCGCCGCCTCGGCTCGTCGGTGTTCGCGCGGTACAGGCCTCCTACGCCCCCGTTTTCTCTCGATCTGGAATCGCGCGGCCACGCTTACCCTTTCCCCTCTCTTTCCCACTCTTTTTGCAGCCGGGAACGGCCGGATCCATCGGCGCCCAAAGCACCTCCGCTGCGTGGCTCGTCGCCGGCGAACCAGGCTGCTCCGGCGACCGTCTCCACCACCACCTGAACGGCGACACCGCCCCGAGTCCAACGGTACCACCCGCGCACCTCCCCGTGCTCTGTATCGCCGCCGGCAAGCTCGTCGTTGCCTCTGGCCGGAGGTAGACGACGACGGCCGTGGGGACAGCCCGTCGACCTCCGCATACGACGGGTGGGATCCACCGTCGAGGTTTAAAACACGCAGCACAAGATGCACCGGTTCGCCCGTCGGCTGAAGGCGTATTTCGCCTTTACGCCTTCGACGTGGCGGCCCGCGTGGGCTGGTCTCCCCCTGGGCCTGCTGCCCGTGGCCTCTCTGGCCAAGTGGCACAGCGCCACTTTTCTTTTTCTTTTTCTGTCTCCATTCCAAAAATTCCACAGGGCAAAATATTTGTCCAAATGAAATATTTCCAACTCCTAAAATCTCATAATAATCCCATCTATTTATTGATATATCTTTCATGCACATCCATTACACTTTTCTGGTCTGTTCAAATTTAAATTCAAATTTGAACAGAAGAATCTCTGTTTGAAAATCCACAACTCTGTTGCCCTAACTCCAAATCCAAAACCAAGAATTTTCCCCTTCCTAGATCTCCTCCTAGTATTTTACAAAATAAGTTGACATTTTTCTGAGCACTTTGACTTTTCTGTTTTTATTATTGTCTTATTTTTCCCGTTATTTTCTTGCAACGTTAGATCCCGTATTTGACGAGGTAGCTGAAGAAGAAGGAGGAGAAGGGCCTGAAGACTTTGAAGACCAAGCCAACCAAGGCAAGCAGCCCTTTGACCATGTCTATGAAACCTTTTATGCATGCCATATAGCTCTTTATTATTGTTGCATCGGAATCATGATGAGACAGTGAACCACGTGGGTTGGTTGCCTCGGTTACTTCCTCGTTGATACTTGCATTGTGCAAGGCCCTACCTTCTTATGAGGGTTATGTCGGTGGGAGTAGATAGGATGCTAAAGTAGATGCTACGCAAAATGGATGGGTATATGCATGGTGAAGGAGACAAAGTGATTTCAAAAGTCTTTTCGAAAACCCCGTCGGGTGCCATTTATGCCCGAGGGAGGTGATGAGATGGGTAACCACTTGATGACGAAGTGGTGTACCGAGGCAAGTGTGTGTTGTTTTCAAAAACGGATTGGTCGAAGTTGCGACCGTTATTCCAACCTTACATGCGCAACCACTCTACCCTTATATGGGAAAGGGCATTATTGATTACCTAGGCCGATACTAGCTTGGAGCCCGCATTACTAGTGACGGGGGAGAGTTGGGGCTCTCTCTCGGGATGGGGTCGTGCCAGGTAGGGCGGCCATGACTGTTTTCACAGGGCACCGGACACACCGTTGGTACCCCGTGCCAGTGGTATGTGATAAATATGGGAGCAAGGCTCCATGAAAATGTTATGTGATAATGTTGGGCATGGGGGTTACTACCAATCGAGTGGACTCCATGTTAGTGTCGTCTAGGGAAAGGTAGTGATCGGGTGCTTACCCCGGGTACTTGAGGTACCGCGGGTCGTGGATGACACGGAAGTTCCCCGAATCTTGTGGGTAAAGTGTGCAACCTCTGCAGAGTGTAAAACTATTCGAATAGCCGTGTACACGGTCAAGGACAGTTGGGTAACCGCTCTTGGGCTACGTCCACTTGTTTACAAACCAAGTGTGAGTGTTGATAAAACGACTCGGGTCAAGTCAAGGGACTTGACATGAATGAGATGGGTTGGTGCCCACTCTATTTATGATAGCTGGGTTGGTGCCCACTCTACTTATGTTGATATCTATGACCTGTCCTCATGGTTACTTGAATTCTCTTGATGCACGCCTTACAAAGTTATTGAACATGTCATTGCACTCAAAA
Organism: Aegilops speltoides; assembly: GCA_021437245.1. Lineage (NCBI taxonomy): Eukaryota > Viridiplantae > Streptophyta > Magnoliopsida > Poales > Poaceae > Aegilops > Aegilops speltoides. The sequence goes on from CM038143.1 coordinate 131,917,121, forward strand.
CTAGCTTTCTGCCAAAATTTACCTATATCATGCATTGTTGTACCTTGAACCAAAACATGGGATTGCTTGCGAGTACATTCAAAGTACTCATTGGCTTGCCACTGGTTATTTAAGTGACCAGGCATGGAAGAACCATAGTTCGAAGAAGAGTTCTTTGGAGACGAACATGCGAACTAGGACGTTTCCCAGTCAGAATGCCTGTAGGGTTAAGGCAGATGGCATGGGTTCTGCTTATTGACAAAGATTGCCGCTGCTTGTGTTTCATTCGATGTTCAGCCCTTAAGGCTTTATCAATGTAAGACTTGACCATAATGGTCATAATTTGTGTAAGACGGTATGTATGGATGTAAGACTCTTGTTATTCAGCTTCTGTGTGTTCAGTGAGCATTGATCTCTGGGATCACTGTACATGTGCATTCGGTGATCTCGACTTATGAGTTGGGGTCCCCACAGAGCTGGTATCAAAGCCATCCTGACTGTAGGAAGCCTTAGTTAGCATGAAAATTAGTTAGAGTGAGACTATCCACTAGATTACCCGTATACCTATGTTTTATGATAGTATCCCAAACATAGGTCACATTCCCTCTATTAACCCTTCCCCTTCCACTTTTGTAGATGGCCGTCGTGCAGAGGACTTCACGACCACGGTTTCCGTGCTTCTTGAGGATAGCCTCAGGAAATGCCAGATCACTCGAGCCCCCACCTTCTCCTACCACGAGCACTGGATCAACAGCACCAAGAAGGAGTATCACATGGAGGTAGTCGTGAGGGCGAACGACTCCCTGACGAGCTGGTTCTTTGAGGGACCCCAGATGGCAACACTGCTCCTCGCCATGGAGACTGCTGCCCTCAAGGCGCTGAATCGCCTCCGGGATCTCCTGCCAGAGATGGCAAGTGAGCCAGCCACTCGTTACCTGCCTTATCGGAAGGAAGGTGATGACGAGAGCAGCGCACCAGCCCCACCCTTGGGCGAAGGACTTTCTCTCGCTTCGCACCTACTTCACTTGTGTGCCGACAGCCCTAGCACAGACTGGCCTCGGAGTCGATGGAGCTTCGGAAGGAACTCCATGAGACCAAGGAACTCCTCCGCCTAGCTCAGATGAAGGCGGACAGGATCAAGAAGGATGGAGCACCCCCTGGACAGCCCGTTGTAGCCTATCGAGGCGGGCGACCCCCACAGGTCACGCATTCCAAGGGATCATCTCAGCCACGCCGTATGACGGCGAAGGAGTATCGCAACCTCTTCATGACGCCACCGGCAAAGCAGCGCCGTGTTCAGCTCCTCCACTCCCCCACTCCCTCAAGTGACGAAGAGACTAAGACAGATGAAGATGAGGAGGAAGACCCAGAGGAGCCAGAATACCCGACCGAGCATTCTACCACTTAGACACCGTTCAGGACTAGGATAGGCCAGTCCGTAACCCTATGGTAGGATAGGTCGTGTACCCCTATGCGAAGTCGAGTCCTTGTAATGGTTCATATGAAACCATGTTGTGTTGTGTTTGCTTTCAACTTGCTTTGATGGAGTCATACTTTCCCTTCGGGAACTTGTAAATGACTACATCCCCTATTTGGTTTTAATGCATGAGTTTGGCCCTTCTGGCCCTTGTTTAACTTAAATTTGTGTCACACCACCCCCATACTAGGCGTCCCATCTATATTTCTTTCCCTCATTTTATTTTTCCCAATCATGAGACCTTGACCGCTCCGACAGGATGCCTGTTGTAACACGTACTGGTACCTCTACCCAGCCGCAAGAAGCCGGAGGTTCTGCTGAGGCAGGAGTCAGCCAGGACCAAGCCCAAGGACAGACTCCACCACCGCCACCTCCTCCAAACATGGACATGGCTCAGCTTCTCCAAGCCTTTGAGAGGCGCCAAGCCAACCTTGCAGCCCTCCAGGATGATTGCTCAAGCTGTCAATCGCCCGGCCGACGGACACACGGCCATGGACGTTCCACGTTGGTGGAGTTCAAGAAGCATGCACCACCCACCTTCATTGAGACTGCTGAACCCTTGGATGCAGACGACTGGGTCCGCACCATTGAGGATCTGTTGGCGCTAGTCGGATGCACTGAGGACCGTGAGAAGGTGGCATATGCTGCCCACTTTCTCGGGGGAACTGCCAGAGCTTGGTGGGATGGATTCAAGGCTATGCGTCTTTGAGCAAAACATCACTTGGGATAACTTCAAGACAGAATTCCATAAGGCCCACATTCCTTCGGAATCATGGCCATCAAGAAGCGTGAGTTCGAGCCACGAAGCAAGGTAGTAGCACCGTCAAGGAGTACATGCGAAGTTCGGTGTTCTCTCAAGGTATGCCCTCGAGGATGTCGGCCGATCTTGCCAAAAGGAGCTCTTCATGGAAGGCCTTAACCGGACTCCATGATGCTTGCTTGTTGTGTGTGACTGCCCAACCTTTCTGATCGGTGAACAAGGCACTCATGCTTGAGGACAAGCGGCGTGCTTTGTATGACACTCATAGCGCAAGATGATCGGCAAGGGTAGCTCCGGCAACGAAGCCTCGTCCGTGGCAGCCAGCTCGGTCAAGCCAACCTATCAGCAACCAAGAGCTCCTGCACCCCGCACCAACTATCCACCTCAGCAGTATGCCAACCCCAGGCCAGCTTACAGCAACCCCAATAACAATGCTTGCAAGAGCATCATCCCCAACCAAGTCACTTGCTTTGGATGTGGACAACCAGGACACTACTCCAAGAATTGCCCCAACAAGAAGCCCGATGCCCCGCGCCCCAATGCGCAGAACCCAGGACAAGGCCGTGGAATGCCACCAAGGAACCAAGCTCCCCGTAACCTGCCCAACAACGGCAGAGGTCGTGTGAATCATGTCACTGCAGAAGAAGCCCAGGAAGACCCCGGACGTCGTGCTGGGTACATTCCTTGTCAATTCAGCACCCGCAACTATTTTGTTTGATTCTGGAGCCACGCATTCATTTGTCACCCAAAGTTTTGCATTAAAAAGTGGCATGACCCCTACACCTCCGAATAACCCTATGGTGGTACAAACCCCCGGAGCAGAGATGAGAGCCAAGATAGGATGTAAAGGAGTCGGGATTATCATTAACGGGGTAGACTTCCTAGCAGACCTTATCATCCTAAAATCACAAGGCTTGGACGTGATCTTGGGAATGGATTGGCTCAGCAAGCACCAAGGCTTGATAGATTGCGCCAACCGGACTGTCACTGTGACCAATGACCAAGGAGTCGAAGTTAAATTTGCCTCCAACTCCTCTGCTCAAGCCAACCAAGTCAACTGTCTCACTGAAGTTGGATTGGGGCAAGTGCCGGTAGTATGCAAATACCCCGATGTTTTTCCTGATGAGCTACCGGGAATGCCTCCTGACCGAGACATTGGGTTCATCATCGAGCTCATACCCGGAGCGGGACCCATCTATAAGAAGCCTTATAGAATGGGATTGGAAGAGTTAGCAGAATTGAAGAAGCAGCTGGAAGAACAGTTGAGGAAGGGATTTATTCGCCCTAGCGCCTCCCCTTGGGGATCACCTATTCTGTTTGTGGCAAAGAAGGACGGTACCTCCGCTTGTGCATTGACTACCGCTCCCTCAATGAAGTTACAATCAAGAACAAGTACCCACTTCCCAAGATTGAAGATCTGTTTGATCAACTCAATGGGGCCAAGGTGTTCTCCAAGATCGACCTCAGATCTGGGTACTACCAACTGAAAATCAGACCCCAAGATATTCCGAAGACGGCATTTGTAACCAGATATGGCCTGTATGAGTGCACGGTCATGTCCTTTGGATTGACCAATGCCCCGGCTTACTTCATGTATCTCATGAATAAGGTCTTCATGGAATATTTGGACAAGTTTGTCGTTGTCTTCATTGATGACATTCTTGTCTTCTCGAAGTCGGAAGAAGAGCACGAGCAACACTTGAGGATGGTCCTAGACAAGCTTCGAGAGCACCAACTGTATGCCAAGTTCAGCAAGTGTCAATTCTGGCTGCGTGAAGTTGGATTCTTGGGTCATGTTTTAGCGAAGAGGATTGTCGATCGATCTGCTAAGATTGAAGCCGTGACTGAATGGCAATCCCCAAGCAATGTGAAGGAAGTCAGAAGCTTCCTCGGACTCGCGGGATATTACCGCAAGTTCGTTGAAGGATTCTCAAGCATTGCCCGACCCATGACTCAGCTCTTGAAGAAGGACAAGAAGTTTGAATGGACGCCAAAGTGCGAAGAGAGCTTCCAGGAGCTGAAGAAGAGGCTGACCACGCCCGATTACAGCCACACCAGACATACACAAGGAGTTTGTGATATATTGTGATGCGTCAAGAACCGGACTGGGAGGTGTTCTGATGCAAGAAGGCAGAGTCATAGCTTACCTTTCAAGGCAGCTACGGCCTCATGAAGAGAACTATGCTACTCATGACCTTGAGCTAGCAGCAGTGGTTCATGCCCTAAAGACATGGCGACATTACCTCCTAGGGAAGCGATGTGAGATATACATGGATCACAAAAGTCTGAAGTATATTTTCACTCAAAGGGAATTGAACATGAGGCAGAGAAGATGGCTAGAGTTGATAAAAGATTATGACCTCAGTGTTCAATACCACCCTGGAAAGGCTAATGTGGTAGCATATGCATTAAGCAGGAAGGCTTGTTCCTTGAATGCTATGCTTAAGGTTAAGCTACCCGCCTTGTATGAAGAACTCGAAAGCTTCGGGTTGGAACTGGTAGCACCAGGATTCTTGGCCAACCTCGGAGTTAGGCCCACCTTGATGGATGATATTAAGGAAGCTCAGAAGGGGCACGAGAGTATTGAAGGCATCAAGAGGAAGATCAAGGCAGGCAAAGCCCCAAGTTTCGCAGAAGATGAGCAAGGAGTTGTGTGGTTTGGGAAACGCATTTGCGTGCCCAGCAAGGTTGAGCTCAAGAATCTGATATTGCAAGAAGCTCATGACACCCCGTATTCCATCCATCCTGGAGGAACCAAGATGTATCAAGACCTGAAGGAAAGATTCTGGTGGCATGGGATGAAAAGGGAGATTGCCACCTATGTTGCAAAGTGTGGCGTATGCCGAGAGTCAAAGCTGAACATCGGCGACCATTGGATTGTTGCAACCCCTCAAGGTGCCTGAATGGAAGTGGGACAAAGTCGGGATGGACTTCATCACCGGCTTACCCAGGTCAAGCAAGGGACATGACTCCATATGGGTCATTGTTGACCATTTGACCAAGGTGGCCCACTTCATTCTGTCAAGACGACCTACAAGGGAACCAGTTAGCAGTCTCTACATCAACCGAATCGTGAGCCTTCATGGTGTTCCCAAGGAGATTGTGTCGGATCGAGGAACCCGCTTTACCTCAAGGTTACGGAAGAAATTCCAAGAGGCCATGGGGACCAAGTTGTCCTTGACCTTGCTTTCCACCCACAGACCGGAGGTCGAGCAGAATAAGTAAATCAGATACTCGAAGACATGCTCGAGCACGTGTCTTAGCTTATGGAGCTAAGTGGGAAGATTGCCTCCCTTTCGCCGAGTTCTCTTACAATAACAGTTATCACTCAAGCCTTGAGATGGCACCATTTGAGGTGTTATACGGACGGAAATGCCGCACACCCCTCAATTGGTCAGGAACCGGAGAGGGACTTGTCTTTTGGCCCGATATCCTCCATGAAGCAGAAGAGCAAGTCCAGCTTGTCAGAGAGCGTTTGAAGTCTGCCAAGTCAAGACAGAAGAGCTACGCTGACTCACGTCGTAGAAACATAAACTTCCGAGTTGGAGACCATGTCTATCTCCGGGTCACCCCTCTCAAAGGAACCCAGCGCTTCCATGTCAAAGGAAAGCTCGCCCCAAGATACATCGGCCCCTTCAAGATCACTGAGTGACGAGGAGAAGTGGCTTACCAGTTGGAACTTCCACCTGAACTATCCGATGTGCACAACGTGTTCCACGTGTCACAACTCCGGAAGTGCCTCCAAGTTCTAGACAAGCCTGATCTTTACAAGGACGTCAATCACCAAGCCATTGACCTTCAGCCTGATTTGACTTACCGTGAGAGGCCCATCTGTATTCTGGATGAGGCTGAGCGGCACACTCGAAGCCGCACCATCAAGTACTTCAAGGTCCAATGGAGCAACCACATCAAGCGAAGCAACTTGGGGCGTGAAGACTACCTTAGATCCGAAGCTTCCGTATCTCTTTAAAGCCTAGTTTAGGAATCTCGAGGACGAGATTCTTGTAAGGGGGGTAGGTCTGTCACACCCTGCACTTTGTAACATTTCATTTGCATTATTAAAGCATAAATATTTGGACCAACAAAAACTTTTGCATTATTTGGCTTTTATTTGGAGTTGGTTCTCTCTCTGTGATTCTTTTTCAAGTGCTCCTTAAAGTCAACTACTCCACTTTCTGTATTTCATCTCCTAGCCCCAAACTTCTGCCCAATGACCATGCCATGTGTATAGTGCAATATAGAATTTTCTTACAAAAATAATTTGGCCAAAAAGTATTTTCTAAATTTAGTTTTCCAAAAACCCCTGAATTGAGGTTTGCACTGCAAGTACTTGATTTGGGTTATGAAAAATATTTCAAAGGGCATATTTGAATCCTATTAGATGTAGGACTCCCATAAACCACAAAAATATAATTTTAAGAGTTAATTTACTATTTTATTTAAAAGCTTTTTCTTAAGGCCAGAAATGGTCTTTAATAGGGAAAAATTATTTTATTGTTTTAAAAATATTTGACAAAAATTAGGGAAACTCAGTGGACATAAATTTTCCATATATAAGAGTTTCAACACAAGGTCATGTTCAAAATATTGGTCAAATCCCTCAAAAACCCTTTTTGGATATTTCAAGCTTTTGAAATATTTACAAAGGAAATATTCTCCAAAAATTCCAAGAAAATTCTATCATCTCATATATGACATACTTGATGATCTTGACAAGTATCATGTCATGGAGAATAGTATAACCCCATGAAATCCCCTCAAAACCATTTCTGTCCATTTTGAAGTTTGAGCAACTTTACATTGCCAAACATGGCCAAATGTTCTCAAACTTGGTGCACATGCTCCAATGGTCTAATAATGCATCTAAACCAAATGGCACAGGTTGGAGAAGAAGATATATTGGTCAAAGTGCCTCAAAACCCTCTCTGACCAGAATCAAATTTGAACTACTTTGTACTACCAACTTTTTCTCCATGGCCCCAACTTTTGTGAGCCTAATCACATGACTAAATAAGGCCACCACACCAAGTGGTGCATCAAGTAGAAGTGATCTACTCAACTGGATCTACACAAATCCATTCCTGCCAATTTTTAGGGTTTGCAAAAGTTGCACTGGCAACTTTGTCCAAATAAGCTCAAAATGGGTGGAAGGCCCTAATTATATGTGGCATCTCACCCTGTGGAGTCTCATGGCCAGTGGAAGTCATTAACTTGCCCAAAACATCATCAAACACCTTCTGGCAGAATTTTGGAATGCAAATTCCAGCCCCTTCCACTAATCTCCTCGAGCCCATCTTTTTACCACTACCCCTCCTAGTTCCCCTTTGCAACTTGGATTCTTTTCTGCCCGAGGAAGCAATGATGAGGGAGGGGGAAACCCCATTTGTCTTCTCTGGACAGCAGCTTCTCCCCTCTCTCTCAGCCTTCTTCTCTCCCCTCGGCTCTCCAGAGCATCCAAGTCCCGTTCCAGCTTTTGCCCACACCCCCTACAGCCTCCAGACACTAGTGGGCCTTGCATGACGAAAAACCATGGATGCGGCCAAAGTCGCTCTGGGCGCCCGGCAGACACCGACCGTTGACGCCGTGCCTCCCGACCACCTCGAGCTTCCCCCGCGCGCCAGTCGATGCCCCTCGACGTCCGCTCCACGCCAGCAGGCCGCCCACTTGCTCCCGCGCCCTCCTCTCTCTCCTGCAACTCGCGCCAGAACGCCGCCCTGCTCGGCCAATGCTCGCGCCACTCGTGTGGCCCGCGTGCAACTCGCCCCGCTCCTTCTCTCTCTCCCTGGCACCCTACACCACTCCCACGAACACCCCCGAGCCCTCCATTCCCTCTCTAACGGCCACCCGAGCCGATCCCGCGGGCACCCGTAGGCCACGCCTACGGTGGACCTCGGCCAGCCCATATAAGGCGACCCCGAGCCCCTCTTTCGCTCCCTGTCGCTCCCCCACACTCCAAATCAACCTCCCGTACCACCCATTCATCTCCAGAGCCGCCCGAGCTCGAGATCGAGCTCGAGCTCCGCCGCCTCGGCTCGTCGGCGTTCGCGCGGTACAGGCCTCCTCCGCCCCCGTTTTCTCTCGATCTGGAACCGCGCGGCCACGCTGACCCTTTACCCTCTCTTTCCCACTCTTTTTGCAGCCGGGAACGGCCGGATCCATCGGCGCCCGAAGCACCTCCGCCGCGTGGCTCGTCGCCGGCGAACCAGGCTGCTCCGGCGACCGTCTCCACCACCACCCGAACGGCGACACCGCCCCGAGTCCAACGGTACCACCCGCGCACCTCTCCGTGCTCTGTATCGCCGCCGGCAAGCTTGTCGTTGCCTCTGGCCGGAGGTAGACGACGACGGCCGTGGGGCCAGCCCGTCAGCCTCACACCCTGATGGGTGGGATCCACCGTCGAGTTTAAAAGCGCTGCGTGCGCATGCACCGTCCGCCCGTCGGTGAAGGCGTGTTCGCCTTTACGCCTTTGGCGTGGCGGCCAGCGTGGCTGGTCTCCCCACAGGCCTCTTGCCCGTGGCCTCTCGGCCCAAAGGCACAACGCCACTTTTCTTTTTCTTTTTCATCTCCTTTCCAAAAAATTCCACAGGCAAAATATCTGTCCAAATGAAATATTTCCAACTCCTAAAATCTCAGAATAATCCCACCTATTTATTGATATATCTTTCATGCACATCCATTACACTTTTCAGTGCTGCTCAAATTTAAATTCAAATTTGAGCAGAAGAATCTCGCTTGAAAATCCACAACTCTATTGCCCTAACTCCAAATCCAAAACCAAGAATTTTCCCCTTCCTAGTTCTCCTCCTAGTATTTTACAAAAATAAGTTGACATTTTTCTGAGCACTTTGACTTTTCTGTTTTTATTATTGTGTTATTTTTCCCGTTATTTTCTTGCAACGTTAGATCCCGTGTTTGTGAGGTAGTGAAGAAGAAGGAGGAGAAGGGCCTGAAGACTTTGAAGACCAAGCCAACCAAGGCAAGCAACCCTTTGACCATGTCTATGAAACCTTTTATGCATGCCATATAGCTCTTTATTATTGTTGCATCGGAATCATGATGAGACGGTGAACCACGTGGGTTGGTTGCCTCGGTTACTTCCTCGTTGATACTTGCATTTTGCATGGCCCTACCTTCTTATGAGGGTTATGTCGGTGGGAGTAGATAGGATGCTAAAGTAGATGCTACGCAAAATGGATGGGTATATGCATGGTGAAGGAGACAAAGTGATTTCAAAAGTCTTTTCGAAAACCCCGTCGGGTGCCATTTATGCCCGAGGGAGGTGATGAGATGGGTAACCACTTGATGACGAAGTGGTGTACCGAGGCAAGTGTGTGTGTTGTTTTCAAAAACGGATTGGTCGAAGTTGCGACCGTTATTCCAACCTTACATGCGCAACCACTCTACCCTTATATGGGAAAGGGCATTATTGATTACCTAGGCCGATACTAGCTTGGAGCCCGCATTACTAGTGACGGGGGAGAGTTGGTGCTCTCTCTCGGGACAGGGTCGTGCCAGGTAGGGCGGCCATGACTGTTTTCACAGGGCATCGGACACACCGTTGGTACCCCGTGCTAGTGGTATGTGATAAATATGGGAGCAAGGCTCCACGAAAATGTTATGTGATAATGTTGGGCACGGGGTTACTACCAATCGAGTGGACTCCATGTTAGTGTCGTCTAGGGAAAGGTAGTGATCGGGTGCTTACCCCGGGTACTTGAGGTACCGCGGGTCGTGGATGACACGGAAGTTCCCCGGATCTTGTGGGTAAAGTGTGCAACCTCTGCAGAGTGTAAAACTATTCGAATAGCCGTGTCCACGGTCAAGGACAGTTGGGTAACCGCTCTTGGGCTACGTCCACTGGCGGTGTCGCTTCCGGCAAACAACCTTGCCGGGCCAGTTGCGACGCTTAACTTGCTGAGCAGGCTCGAAAGCAAGGTAAGGGTGCAGCAGCACACTTGTGTTTGTTGAGCGGACTCGGAAACAAAACAAGTATGCAACTGGACCACGACTTGGCTCCTCCGCGTACGGGTTCCACAAGACACGCTCGTTCGAAGACGCAGCCCCGCTTTCCCTGGTCCATAAGAGGATGCATGACGAGGGATGAAAAAAACTTATCTGATGTCGCAGCCCCCAGCAACGCTGGCTCGCCGGAGACGAATCTTGGCGCTCGCAGCCCCCAGCAACGCTGGCTCGCCGGAGACGAATCTTGGCGCTCGCAGCCCCCAGCAACGCTGGCTCGCCGGAAACGAATCTTGGTGTTCGCAGCCCCCAGCGATGCCGGCTTGGCCAGAACCCAAGTGTCGGTGCGCTCTTCCGGTTTCTCCTTGTTGCTGTAATTTCAGCCATGAAAACAGCTGAGATAGATCTGCAACAGCTTCATCATGTACATGTATATGTATATAAATCTTGATTGTGCAATACGATGCCGTGCCTTGCCCTTCGTATGTTTGTACTCTACGCTCTCGGGGAGCTTGCCGGGCGAACACGCTTGCCGAGTCGGGACAGCCATTGGCGGTGTTGCTTCCGGCAAACAACCTTGCGGGCGATTGACGGCAACAACTTGCTGAGCGAGGCTCGAAAGCAAGGTAAGGTGCAGCAACACACTTGTGTTTGTTGAGCGGACTCGGAAACAAAACAAATGCATAATCGGACCACGACTTGGCTCCTCTCGCGCACAAGCCTCTCATCTGAAGGACATCTCACGACAGGGCCTGCCACGTTACACCCTCTATTTTACACCCTTTGCGGCGCTTTACCCTCGCTTCTAGGGAACTTGCCGGCGCTTAACACACTTGCTGAGTGCGGAACATCAGCAGCCCGCTGGCTGGTGTTGCTTCCGGCAAGCAACCTTGCCGTGTCTAGTCGCGACGCACTTAACTTGCTGAGCAGACTCGAAACGAAACAAGGGCGCGAAGCTGGTCGCGACTCACTTTTAACTCGTTGAGCGTGCTCGAAGCAAGATAAGGGTGCGGCTATTCACGGGCAGGCTCCTTCGCGCACAGGTTTTGCGTACAAAGGACGAACGCACGAGGGATATAACATAAAGAAGCATGGAACTAAAGGGTGCTCTGCACAAAAACTCGAGCAACTTAGCTTTTCTTTTTCTTGCTTTCTTGCTCTCGCCGGTGGAGCTCGATGGCGCGTCCTCGACGGCAGCGCAGTACTCCGGAGAGACGCGTTTGCCGGAACGAGCACCAGAGCTGTCCACGCCGGGCCTAGAGCGTTCCAAGGAGATACGCTCGCCGGAGTGAGCACCAGAGCCGTCCTTGCCGGACTTAGAGCTCGATGGCACGTCCTCGACGGCAGCGTAGCGTTCCAGGGAGACGCGCTTGCCAAAGCGGAGGGGCGAAGCGAACGGCGCGAGGAACAGATATGCTCGGACTCTGGTAGCGGCAGGAGGAGCAGGTCTGCCGCTCTTCGCTTTGCTCATGCACGGACAGCGGTCCGGAGCATCCGCGAGCCTCCGCGCGTTCTTGCCCAAATCAGTACCACCTCCGTGGCGCGGCGCTCTTTGGTCGTCGTCTTGCCGAGATGGGCGTGGATCCATGGAGACCGAGGCGGTCATCCGTCCCGTCCACAGATCTGGTGGCGCTGCGAGTGCCCTCGCCGGTGTCCACCCTTCGCGGGCGTCTCCTCCGCCTACCGTTGGCTCCGGGGAGATGCGTTTGCCGGAACGAGCACCAGAGCTGCCCTCGCCGGGCTCGAGCGCTCGAGGAGATCGCTTCGCGGAGTGAGCACGAGCCGTCCTTGCGGACTTAGAGCTCGATGGCACGTCCTCGGCGGCAGCGTAGCGTTCGAGACGCGCTTCGCCAAAGCGGAGGGGGAGCAGGGGCGAACGGCGCGAGCGAGGATATGCTCGGACTCCTAGTAGCGATAGGAGGAGCGGGTCCTGCCCGGCACTTCGCTTTGCTCATGCATGGACAGCGGTCCGGAGCATCCCGCGAGCCTCCGACGCGTTCTTGCCCGGCATGCGAGTACCACCTCCGTGTACACGGCGCTGCTGGTCGTCGTCTTGCTGAGATGGGCGTGGATCCATGGAGACCGAGGCGCGGTCATCCGTCCCTGTCCTCAGATCTGGTGGCGCCATGAGTGCCCTCGCCGGTGTCCACCCTTCGCTGGCGTCTCCTCCGCCCACCGTTAGCTCGGTGGCGGCGGGTGAAACGCAGACGGTCTGCAACCCTCGAGGCCCTCGTCTTGAGGCCATGGCGCGATTGTCGATGAAGTTCTTGTGGCGGAGAGGTTGATGAAGAACGCGGCCGCGACGCCGGATCAGGTCCGCACAACCTCGACGCCCCTACCGGGCGCGCCAAAAGATGTCGGGCGCGGCGGGCGCTAGGGGAGCCGCCCGCCCGGGACACCTATGGGGCAGGGCCCTTCGTGAAGTCTTGATGAGGGCGGAGGAGGCACTGAGAGCGGATCGGCGATGCGCGGGGCGGATTTTACCCGGCTTGGCGCGGCGGACGCGTAAACCCTCTTGCTGCTTTGTGTTGTATTGGGCTCGGGGCTTGAAGAGCCACAGAGCAACTACACCGGCGTGGGGGTCATGGCATTGAACCCCGAACCCCTTCTACGTTGTGCATGGGCCTCCTTTTATAGTGCCAAGGGGTCACCAACAGTGTCAGCGTGGGAGAAAGGGGTAAAAATGTAAAAGAGGTGGTAGTTGGAGCAGTGCGGGAGCAAGTGCAGCTCTGATTAGCTTGAGCAGTGGTTTCTACCTACTTTTGACAGAGGGGACAAGAGCATTTAATGCCGTCGCCGTCGCCCCAAAAGCTCCCGCCTGGCGTCTCCGTCTGCCACGGCGATGGATCCACCACCGTGGAGTGCCACCGCACCCCCATGCTGCACACCATCCGCCACAGCGTCTCGGAGAGGGTCAAAAGGCGACGCGGGCGATGAGCTGGAGTGCGGGCACACAGCGTAGCTCTCCGGCAAGTACCTTGCCGGGTCTTGATCTTGCGGACCCGGAGCTTGTCGGCTCTGTAACTTGCCGCTCCCGGGCCCTCGCCGGACGCAGTATAAGCGGCTGGGCGTGTCTTCGTGATGTGATCTTCTAATCTCCCGGCGAGGTCCTCTCGCCGGGCCTTGCATGGGTGATGTAATCTTGAGCACAGAGCGGCCTTCCGGCAAGCTCCTCTTGCGGGGTCTCGATCTTCATCTTGTACACTTTGTTCTTGAATGGCTTGATATGGAGCAGGAATGGTCTCCGGCAAGCATGTGGTAGATCCAGCCGCGGGGAGCTGCGACTGCCCGTGCACAAGTTGGGGTACTGAGGTACCCCTACCTTAGTACACCGACATCCACTTTTTTACAAACCAAGTGTGAGTGTTGATAAAACGACTCGGGTCAAGTCAAGGGACTTGACATGAATGAGATGGGTTGGTGCCCACTCTATTTATGATAGCTGGGTTGGTGCCCACTCTACTTATGTTGATATCTGTGACCTGTCCTCATGGTTACTTGAATTCTCTTGATGCATGCCTTACAAAGTTATTGAACATGTCATTGCACTCAAAACTAGCTTTTTGCAAAAATTTACCTATATCATGCATTGTTGTACCTTGAACCAAAACATGGGATTGCTTGCGAGTACATTCAAAGTACTCATTGGCTTGCCACTGGTTATTTAATTGACCAGGCATGGAAGAACCATAGTTCGAAGAAGAGTTCTTTGGAGACGAACATGTGAACTAGGATGTTTCCCAGTCAGAATGCCTGTAGGGTTAAGGCAGATGGCATGGGTTCTGCTTATCGACGAAGATTTCCGCTGCTTGTGTTTCATTCGATGTTCACCCCTTAAGGCTTTATCAATGTAAGACTTGACCATAATGGTCATAATTTGTGTAAGATGGTATGTATTGATGTAAGACTCTTGTTATTCAGCTTCTGTGTGTTCAGTGAGCATTGATCTCTGGGATCACTATACATGTGCATTCGGTGATCTCGACTTATGAGTCGGGGTCCCCACAGTGAGTAATAGTCATGATAGCCTAGCATAAGTTTCTTGCTTATTTATTTCCTTGTTTTCTTGTTTATTTGTTTGCTTGTAGTGAGTGCAGTTATTTTTCCGCGGTTTGCTATTGGCCGCAATAACCTATTTTTTAAAACTAGGCCACAATAACCATGGGCTACATATATACTGTAGTGACATTGGGCCTCCTACGGGCCGTAGAAACAATGGGCCTTCTACGGGCCGTAGACATAATGAGCCTTCTATGGGCCGTATCATCAATGGGCCTTATACGGGTCGTATGATCGATTGGCCAAACATTGGCCAATAACAGACCACATTATGGCCGTAAACGGGCTAGAGTTGGAATCGTCCGTTCATGGGCCGACCATAACGGGACGTCATTAATAGGCCATATTTGATGACGCTATGAAAACGCCCCAATGTATTAACGGGCCTGGCAACGGCTGATGTAACAACAGCTGAATTTGGCCCTGGCGAAAAGTGACATTAACGGGCCGTAAGTAACCGAATGCTGGAAATGAGCCCAAGAATTAATGGGCCCTGAGAAGGACGAATGATAACATGGGCTGGAAATGGCCCAATGGAATAATGGGCCATTAATGGGTATAAAGTGATACATTGTTTATTACGGGCCAGTTTCACCACGGGCCATTAATTGGCCAAGAGTTACCAAGGGCCTCATATGGGCCGAAAGACTTCATGTGCCATACATGGGCCAGAAGTTAAAACGGGTTGGAATCATATTGGACGGCCCAGATGACGCTACTGGGCCTAATTCGGATAGGTCGTATCGGGCCCTGGGTTAGTGGGCTGTAAATGGGTTATATGCGAATAGGCCGTTAACAGGCTTTTCGTGGGCCGGCCCGCCACCTTTTGACCAAGTCAAACGGGTCGACTTTTTCACAAGAATGGGCCTCTGTTGGGTCGTGCCATGTGTCGACTGATAGGCGCCTTCGGTCCAATGAGTGGATGACATCTGTCCCAACGGTGAGCCGACACGTGTTTCCGCCAGTCAATGATGATTTTACATGTGGAAAATCCCCATTGGTCCGTGCTGTTAACGGGTTATCGGATCCAAAGTCAGACCCGATAGCTTAACGGTGTTCTGTTATGGTGAATGCCACGTGTCGGTCAGCCTTGACGAAAGCACTTCTGTGATGCACGATTTATCGTCATGGAAGTGGACACTTTCGTGATGATAATTTTGGTAATGTCATGGAACACTTCTCTGACGTTAGACAGTATGACTATCTTGATTCTGTCATAAAATCGTCATGGATGTACATGCATGACAAAAAACATGACCTACTGTGACAAACACGTATTATCATGGAAGTGTATTTTTTTGTAGTGTTGGGGATGCCCCGGTAGGCATCCCACCTTTCTTCTTCAACAATTATCGGTTAGTATCGGTTGAGCCTAAGTTTTTTGATTCTTCACATGAGTTGTGCTATTCTTGGAATGCCATTGTGTTCTGTTTTGCTTGCTGTTTTAATAAAATACTTAGACCTGAAAGTTTATAAATAAAATAGAGTCCTCAATTAGTTGCTAGGGAGGCTAGGTAAGCGGCATTCACATTCGGTCAACGAAGCTCTTTTCTATGGAATTGCTCTAGTGCTTCACTTATATCTTTTTGAGCACGGTGTGCTTTAGTATTTTTGAAGAAATTCTCTCTTGCTTCACTTAAATTAATTTGAGAGAGAAATATTATGCTCCTGATCTTTATCTATATCTTTTTGGAGTAGCTTGTCATTTACTCTTGTGCTTCACTTATATCCTATGAGTAAATTGTTGAAAGAATTGAATATCATGAAGTTGAAATTACATGTTCATACCATGCCTAGTAGTGGATTCACATTGGGTTTAGAAAGTGAAAGCTTTTGAAGCTTGACAATCACAATATTGGTCATACAAGCAATTCGCGAATAATTAGTATAAGGAAGAGAACTTTCACATGCAAATACACTATCTTGGAAATCTTTTGTGATTGTGAGCCCCGATCAAAATATTATATTCCAAAATTGTTGATGTTGGACAAGGAAGACAACGTAATGATTTATGTTTGTTCATATTCACATAGAAGTTATATTGTCATAGATCCTTCAACATGTGGTGCTTGCCCCTATCTTTGCTAGCCAAAAATTCCGCACCAAGTAGAGATACTACCTGTGCATCCAAAAACCCTTAAACACAAATCTTGTTTTGAGAGTCCACCATACCTACCTATGGTTTGAGCAAGATCCTTCAAGTAAGTTGTCATCGGTGTGATAAGGCAATAAAAATTGCTTCTAAAAGTGTTAGATCATTTAGTGTAAGAGAAAATTGAGCGTTGTACGAACTTGTGATGGCAAAGAATAAAAGCAACAGACTGCATAATAAAGGTTGCTATCATAAGGGGCAATATAACGTGACATTCTTTTGCACTAAGGGGTTGAGCATACAAACAAATAAGTGCATGGCAACCTCTGCTTCCCTCTACGAAGGGCCTATCTTTTACTTTTTAGTATTTACTTTTATGCAAGAGTCAAAGTTTTTCTCTCTATTCCTTTTTATTTTTATCCTTTGGCAAGCATAATGTGGTGAGGAATGATCTAGGCACATATGTCCAGTTGAATAAGGGTAGAATGGGTTATTATTGTTGACATCACCCAAAGGTGAATATGTTCGGAGGCAAAACTATAAGCCCCTATCTTTCCATGTGTCCGATTGAAACATTTTGCTCATGTATATGCGGTGAGTATTAGCAATCTTAGAAGACTATATGATGGTTGAGTATGTGGAGCTCTTACTTAGACTCTGTTGAATAAGTTGAATTGCAATTGCTTGGTGACTGAGAACATAGGTTGTTGACTTTCAAGAGAATTCATTGTTTGGACCTTAACATGTGAATTGGTTGCTACTATAACATGAGAAGTTTATAAGAAAGAATTGTTGTTATGATGCTAGGAAAAGTGACTAAAATTATCATTGATCAAACTTATGCACTTTGCTAGCATTCACACTTCATAAATTATTTCTTTTATCATTTACCTGCTCGAGGACGAGTAGGAATTAAGCTTGGGGATGCTGATATGTCTCCAACGTATCTATAATTTACGAAGTATTCATGCTGTTTTATTATCATTCTTGGATGTTTTACAATCATTTTATAGCAACTTTATATCATTTTTTGGGACTAACCTATTGACCTAGTTACCAGTGCCAGTTGCTGTTTTTTGTTTGTTTTTTACATCGTAGGAAATCAATATGAAATGGAGTCCAAACACCGTGAAACTCCTAGAGGATTTTTTATTGACCAGAACACTCAGGATGGGCAGAGCAAAGATTGGCGGGTGCCAGGGGCACAACCCACCAGGCGCTGGGCCCCAGCGCACCAGTAGGTTGTGCCCACCTCGGTGGCCTCCCACACCCCTTCTTCGCCCTATAGATTCCCTAATATTCCAAAACCCTTGGGGGTAGCCCTAGACCAGAAGTTCCGCCGCCGCAAGGCCTCTAAATCCACGAGATCCAATCTAGACCCCATTCCGGCACCCTGCCTGAGGGGGGAATCATCACCGGTGGCCATCTTCATCATCCCGGCGGCCACCACGATGAGGAGGGAGTAGTCCACCCTCGGGGCTGAGGGTTTGTACCAAGTAGCTATGTGTTTAATCTATCTCTCTTGTGTTATAAGATGTCACAATCTTGATCTATCGCGGGCTTTGTTAATATAGTCAGATCATATGGTGTTTTCCTCTCTCTACACTTGTTATGATGAATTGAGTCTTTACCCTTCGAAGTTTTGTCTTGTCAGAGTGAATGTTCAGATCTGAGAACACATGATATACGTCTTGCATATGAATACCCGTGGTGACAATGGGGTATTATTTTGATTCACTTGATATATGTTATGGCACTCAACTTGCAGATTCCCGAGGTGACTTTGGGGCAATCTATGCATAGGGGTTGATGCACATTTTTATTATCTTTTCTCCGATAGAAACTTTGGAGTCTCCTTGTAGTTATTTGTGTGGATTGAGTATTATGAATCTGAAATTGTTTGATACATATCGTATAATTAACTCATGGGTACTTGCAGTGACATTGGGTTATCTAGGTGACATTAGAGTTGGTTGGTATGCATCATATGGTGTTATTTTAATATGAACTCTTGATTAGATCCATCGGAAAGAATATCTTGTTATTATTTTAGTACGATCTCTAGGATAGATTGATCGGAAAGAATAGCTTTCAGGTAGTTTTGTACCCTACAAACAATTTCTATCTTTTGTTCTCCGCTAATAGGAACTCAGGAGTGATTCTTTATTGCACTTTGAGGGATAATCATATGATCCAACTATGTTAGCATTGTTGAGAGATTTCACTAGTGAAAGTACGGACCCTGGGCCTCATTTTCCATTATTGCAATACCGTTTGTGCTCCGTTTTATCATTTACTACCTTGTTGTTTTTTATTGTTCGCACTACAAAAACTCATATCTACTATCCATACTACACTTTTATCACCATCTCTTCGCCGAACTAGTGCACCTATACAATTTGCTATTGCATTGGGTGTGTGGGGACACAAGAGATTTCTTGTATTTGATTGCAGGGTTGCTTGAGAGAGACTATCTTCATCCTACGCCTCCCACGGATTGATAAACATTAGGTCATCCACTTGAGGGAAAAGTGCTATTGTCCTACAAAACTCTATGCTTGGAGGCCCAACACGTGTCTACAAGAATAAAGTTGCATAGTAGACATCAATGATCGCCCGGGTAGTGGTGGCATAGACTTTATCCGAATAGACAGGTACTGTTGTCCGAGTAGATCGTATGTCCGGTATGAAATTTATCTGGACCCACCTGATGTGCAGACCCCATGCCTTATCATATTTTGACCCTTCATGGGCCTACCTATTATGCTTACCCACAACATTAGCCCCCAAACGGTTAAAATTTTGTAGAATATTCACTAAGGTCAAGATTTGGTCCGAGTGATTGCTGGAATACTCGTGACTCATCATCAAGCCTTCAGACGAACATTTTCTGATCAAAATATTGGCAGATTCCCAGAGCTAGTTTCTTCTCAATAGCTTGAGGATAAAGTTGATCCCGAGGAGATGTCTGGTGGCACTCGTTCATCTTTCGGGGGAGGCAGACTAGTGATCCGAGTATGGATGTGCCATTAAATCTGGGTAACAAGATTAACGCATGGATTGCTCTCTCGGAGAGATGCCATTCTTATCCTAGAGGAACATCAATACAATTCGACTCTAGATCCAAACTAATTTCATGCTTTGAGCCCTAGAAGAAGGTTGAAACAGGTCTGTGAAGGAGCGTTAAACTCACCCTATAGAGATTTTTTGAGAGATTTGGAGCTAGTCTTTCATCAAGTAATTGATTACTCAGAATTTCTTCATGTATGGATACTGAATGTTTGCTTGAGTGGAGATACTGAGAATTTTGTTTTGTGGATGCGCGATCAGCGCACCAATAGGGTGTAGCCCCCAAGACTCTGACTGATTGATGGCAGTCAATTGGAGTCTATAGGACTTGTTGTACTCCAATGTTTTTGCTGGACTTGATCAAGTAGAATGTTGTAGACTATATTAATTTAATGTGGGGGCATGTTGAGTGCACCCATTGGGTGTATTCCCCGAGCCTCTGTCGAACTAGATGAGTCCAGCAGAGGGTTTAAGTCTTCTATTCTGGAACTGAATTAAACAGGTGAACCCTCATGCGCTCGCCATGGTAAATGACTTCAGCATGGCACTATGGCGGATCTTCATGCATTTAGAACAGATATTTGTGCGCTCGGCACGGTAAATGACTGCAATCTAGAGCCGAGTCAATCTGATGGATGTTCCTACGCTCGGCACAGTAAATAACTGTAGTCGGGAACTGTGTAAATCAGGTGAATCTTCATGCCCTTGGCATGGTAAATAAATTTAGCCTGGAACTAGGTCAATCAGGCGTACTTTCGTGCATCAGCATGGTAAACAAATTCAGCTTAGAACTGAGTCAATCAGGCGAACCTTCATGCACTTGGCATGGTAATTGATTTCGGCCTTGAACTAGCCGACTGGAGAAAAAAGTTGGACACTGCAGATCCAGTAGTACTTCTTACATTGACCGTTAGCTTTTGCTCTTGCCAACTAGACGATCAGGTTGGGACCGGGTTGGAGACAAAGAGTGAGTGTTAGTTATTGAGATATATTTTGTGAAAAGGTAGAAGGTTGGGTGAGGAACATGTCGAATGGTGGCACGCCCATAGGTTTAGCCCGCAAATCAGTTGAGGTTTTGTAGAACGAGTTTACTAAAAACTTGATTTGGCTTGAGGACTGCAGATGCACTCGGTGCCTATCGTCAAGCTTTAGTTGACTGCGATTTGAAGAAAACTTTGAGGGATTCTGGACTAGGTGCTTCTCGACTGATCGGGGATAGTTAACTGCCAGGGAAAACTTGGTGGTACTTGTTTATCTCCCGGAGGAGACCGACCAGTGATACGAGTGTGGATGTGCCATGAAAACCCGAGCAGCGATCACCAGAAAAAAAGACACTTCTGTGATGATACGTCTTTGTCACAGTAGGTCATGTTTTTCTGCCATGCATGTACATCCATGAAGATTTTATGACAGAATCAAGATAGTCATACCTGTGTTGTCACAAAAGTGTTCCATAACAATACTGAAATTATCATCACGGAAGTGTCTGATGTCTACTACACAACTTGTTCTTGTAGACTCGTGTTGGGCCTCCAAGCTCAGAGTTTTGTAGGACAGTAGCAAATTTTCCTCAAGTGGATGACCTAAGTTTTATCAATCTGTGGGAGGTGTAGGATGAAGATGGTCTCTCTTAAACAACCATGCAACCAAATAATAAAAAGTCTCTTGTGCCCCCAAAACACCACATATAATGGTAAATTGTATAGGTGCACTAGTTCGGCAAAGAGATGGTGATACAAGTGTAGTAATGATAGTAGATATTGATTTTTGTAATAGGAATAATAAAAAACAGCAAGGTAGCAAGTAACAAAAGTGAGCACAAACGGTATTGCAATGCTTGAAAATGAGGCCTAGGGTCCATACTTTCACTAGTGCAATCTCTCAACAATGCTAATCTAATTGGATCATATAACCACCCCTCAACGTGCGATGAAGAATTACTCCAAAGTTCGTATCTAGCGGAGAACATAAGAAGAAATTGTTTGTAGGGTACGAAACCACCTCAAAGCTATTCTTCCCGATCAATCTATCCTTGAGTTCGTCCTAAAATAACACCAAGCTATTCTTTTCGATCGATCTAACCAAGAGTTCTTACTAAAATAACACCATATGATACACATCAACCAACTCTAATGTCACATCGATACTCCAATGTTACCGCGAGTATCCGTGAGTTGAAATTACGATATGCATCAAACAATTTCAGATTCATAATAATACATCCAACACAAAGAACCTCAAAGAGTGCCCTGATACGTCTCCAACGTATCTACTTTTCCAAACACTTTTGCCCTTGTTTTGGACTCTAACTTGCATGATTTGAATGAAACTAACCCGGACTGATGCTGTTTTCAGCAGAACTGCCGTGGTGTTATTTATTGTGCAGAAAACAAAAGTTCTTAGAATGACCTGAAAATCCACGAAGATAACTTTTGGAAAATATAAAAAATACTGGTGAAAGAATCAAGGCCAGGGGGCCCACATCCTGTCCACGAGGGTGGGGTGCACCCCCTCCCCTTGGGCGCGCCCCCTGTCTCGTGGGCCCCCTGATGCTCCACCGACCTCAACTCCAACTCTATATATTCCGTTTCGCGGAGAAAAAAACAGAGAGAAAGTTTCATCGCGTTTTATGATACGGATCCGCCGCCAAGCCCTAATCTCTCTCGGGAGGGCTGATCTGGAGTCCGTTCGGGGCTCTGAAGAGGGGGATTCGTCGCCGTCATCATCATCAACCATCCTCCATCACCAATTTCATGATGCTCACCGCCGTGCGTGAGTAATTCCATCGTAGTCTTGCTGGACGGTGATGGGTTGGATGAGATTTACCATGTAATCAAGTTAGTTTTGTTAGGGTTTGATCCCTAGTATCCACTATGTTCTGAGATTGATGTTGCTATGACTTTGCTATGCTTAATGCCTGTCACTAGGGCCCGAGTGCCATGATTTCAGATCTGAACTTATTATGTTTTCATGAATATATGTGAGTTCTTGATCCTATCTTGCAAGTCTATAGTCACCTATTATGTGTTATGATCCGACAACCCCGAAGTGACAATAATCGGGATACTTCTCGGTGATGACCATAGTTTGAGGAGTTCATGTATTCACTATGTGTTAATGCTTTGGTCCGGTTCTCTATTAAAAGGAGGCCTTAATATCCCTTAGTTTCCACTAGGACCCCGCTGCCACGGGATGGTAGGACAAAAGATGTCATGCAAGTTCCTTTCCATAAGCACGTATGACTATATTCGGAATACATGCCTACATTACATTGATGAACTGGAGCTAGTTCTGTGTCACCCTATGTTATAGCTATTACATGAGGAATCGCATCCGACATAATTATCCATCACTGATTCAATGCCTACGAGCTTTTCACATATTGTGCTTTGCTTATTTACTTTTCCGTTGCTACTGTTACAACTACTACAAAACTGCTATCTTTACTTTTTGCCACTGTTACCATTACTATCATACTACTTTGCTACTAAATACTTTGCTGCAGATACTAAGTTATCCAGGTGTGGTTGAATTGACAACTCAACTGCTAATACTTGAGAATATTCTTTGGCTCCCTTTTGTCGAATCAATAAATTTGGGTTGAATACTCTACCCTCGAAAACTGTTGCGATCCCCTACACTTGTGGGTTATCATGCCCCAAGATTTCTACCGGAGAAACAAAGACAAGAACATGCATCAACCCCTATGCATAGACTACCCCAATTTCACCTCGGGAATCCACGAGTTGAGTGCCAAAACACATATCAAGTGAATCAATATGATACCCCATTGTCACCACATGTATTCATAGCAAGACATACATCAAGTGGCAGATGAAGACACTGTATAAATCCGTCATATTGATTTACCCTACACATCTTGCAACACGCACGCACGCACCGGTTGGCAACATATGCTTCACCAAACTAGCTAGCTACACGGATATCACACGGAAGGAACACCTACGTGTTCACCTCTCTTTTTGAAACTCAAAGCTTACTACTATTGTAGTTGGTACATTAGTACTGAGTAATCTACTCATCTATGTATGTAGTGCTCACTTTTATATACTCGTATCTTGGTACCAATTGACATGGTAAAACAACAAAGCATATGCAACCAACAGGTATGTTGGATGGCCCCATCTTGTTGAATCCTTGACATTCCAAATTCATCTGATATGCACAAACAAAAGTATGGTATTGGATCCATTATACAGCAAGAACACTGAGAAGCAATGTATCAAGAACTACATTTAGGCCTTTAACTACAACTCATGGAATTCTTTCTGACAGTGCCAACCGTATTGTTTCACTATAGCTTGTCATCCAGAGGTTTACTACTGTATACTATTATTGCTGCCTGTTTAAGCTACAGTTATGTTTAGAACAATCAGCTACGTACTGCTGCTTTTAGCCTGTTGATGATTGCTTCTTTACACCATGAATATGAACGGATCAGTGATAGTTTCTGCACCTGTATGTCCGGGGGTTGTATGACCTCCTCTGCAGCCATGAAACGATAACCTCAACATCGTCCTCTAAGGATGATGGTGTTGATGACGATGACGATGCCGCCGCCTGAGGGAAGTTGTCAGCTTGTCTTGCTCGACCATATGGTGTTGATGACGCGATGAAGCTACGCCAGAGTTGATCAACCATATCCTTGCACATCTCGGTGCCGTCGTAGGGAAACGACTCCGACTTGTCTATGATGTCCTGCATGGCCAGGTGGAAGCCCTCGACCTGCAACAAGATGCTATGAGCCTCGCCCACCAGCCTATAGTTCCACATCAGAGATATGGCGGAATCCGCCACCCCCTCCCGCACAAATCTGCTCCGGTTCTCCTTGGTCTCGCACAGGCTGGCCAGTGACACCGCCACCATATAAATAGGGCACCGTCTAAATCCGTTGAGATGACACCGTATGAACTATGATTGATACGTATGAAGTATTCATGCCATGTTTACAATAGTTTAATATGATTTGGTATGATTTGATTAGAACTAACCCGGACTGACACTGTTTTCAGCAAAACTACCGTGGTGTTGTTTTTGTGCAGAAATAAAAGTTCTCTGGGCGCGCCCCTGTGCCTCGTGGACTTTCTGTGGGGCCCCTGACTTGTTCTCGACGCCAACCTCTCCTATAAATGCCCAAACCTCCAGAAAATAACCTAGATCGGAAGTTCCGCCGCTGCAAGCCTCTGTAGCCACGAGAGAAGGATCCTGGAGGGGCAATCATCACCATGGAGGCCAAGGACCAAAGGGAGAACCTCTCCCCATCCAGGGGAGGTCATGGAGGAGGAAGCACAAGGGGTGACCTCTCCTCCTCTCTCTCTCTCCGTGGCGCCGGAGTGCCATCAGGAGGGGAATCATCGCCGCGACGATCGTCTTCATCAACATCACCATCATCATCTCTTTTACGTGGTCCAATCTCCCGCACGCCGCTGTAATCCCTACTTGAACATGGTGCCTTATGCCACATATTATGATCCAATGATGTGTTGCCATCCTATGATGTTTTTAGTAGATATCCTTTGTCTTTGGGTTGATTGATGATCTAGATTGATATGAGTTGTATGTTTATTTTGGTGCTATCCTATTGTGCCCTCCGTGTCGCGCAAGCGTGAGGAATTCCCGCTGTAGGGTGTTGCAATACGTTCATGATTCGCTTATAGTGGGTTGCTTGAGTGACAGAAGCATAAACCCGAGTAAGGGGGTTGTTGCATATGGGATAAAGGGGACTTGATGCTTTAATGCTATGGTTGGGTTTTACCTTAATGATCTTTAGTAGTTGTGGATGCTTGCTAGAGTTCCAATCATAAGTGCATATGATCCAAGAAGAGAAGGTATGTTAGCTTATGCCTCTCCCTCATATGAAATTGCAATAGTGACTACCGGTCTTGTTAACAATTGCCTAGGATAATTCCGCACATCGACCCGTCATTATTCCACACTCGCTATTTATAATATTTAGTAATATATTCTAACTTTATGATAACAACAGCTACTTTTATATTTTAGCTCTCCGATATCATGCAAAGTTATCCTCTTCATACCCACAACGTAGTTTTATTTCTCGTTTCTAGTTGGAAGCAAACATTCGGTGTACGTAGAGTCGTATCAGTGGCAGATAGGACTAGAGAGAATATTGATCTTGCCTTTATTTCCTTGTGGGTTCGACACACCATACTTATCACTTCCACCTTTGCGAATTGCTATGATGATTCCCTGCACTTGGGGATTCTCAAGCTCTTTTCTGGTGCCGTTGCCGGGGAGCAATAGCGTGGGGTTGATATTCTCGTGTGTGCTTGTTTGCTTTCTTCACTAAGTAGATTTTGTTTTCCATTTTTGTTTCTGTTTAGTTGTGGGTGAAACATACAAAAAAAATAAAATAATGAAAATACAAAAAAAATTACATGCCTCGTATGCCTAAAAAGTTTTTCAAAAAGAGAAGTAATTGGAAAGTTATGCATTGGAGAAGTGAGGGTCGACCTTGAACACTTGTGTTCATGCTCATGGAAACAATGTAAATTTTTCATGGAAGTTTCTTTGTAAATAATTATCCCCTCGTATATATCCATTGTATTATAAAAATAATGTGCCAAGCTTTGGTTTTAGGATGATTAGATTGCTTGTTTACTATGTGCAGTATAAAAACAGAAACTTTGGCTGTAGCGCGTGAATTTACATTTTTTTATTGGAAAGTCAAATGGGTCTGAAACTTTTTGCACATTACTTCTGTACAATTTGTTTAAATTTTCATATTTGTTTTAGAATTTTTGAAGTTACAGAAGTATACTAAATTTCCAGATTACTGCTGGCTGTCCTATTTTTGACAGGTTCTGTTTTTGGCGTGTTGTTTGCTTATTTTGATGAATCTATGAGTAGTATCGGGGGGTATGAACCATGGTGAAGTTGGAATACAGTAGATATAATGCTAATATGAAATTGGAATGAGTTTGCAATAGTACCTAAAGGTAGTGATTTGCTTTATTATATTAACGGATCTCACAAATTTTTGTTAATTTTTTGTGTGGATGAAGTGTTCGAAGAACGAGGAGTTACCTATGTGAGAAGAATAAAGAGAGGCAAGAGTTCAAGATTTGGGATCCCCAAGGCACCCCGAGTAAATATTTCAAGGATACTCAAGCATCTAAGCTTGGGGAGGCCCCGGTTGGCATCCCATCTTTCTTCTTCGACAATTATCGATATACCTCAGTTTTTGTTTTGTTCACATGATTTGTGTCCTTTGTGTTTTTCTTTTTATTTAAGAACCATGCTAGTATGATATAGCCCTTCATTGATTTATAGAATGCTTCATGTGCATCACTTAAATCTTTTGAGCATGGTTTTATAGAATGCTTCGTGTGCTTCACTTATATATTTTGAGCATGGATATTGGTTAGTCTATATTAATTGTAGAACGATCCATGAACTTCACATATATATTTTGGAGTATGAATAATACTATCATCTCGTCCCGTCCGCTCCCGCGAGCGGCTGGGCGAAGCCCTAGGCGCCGCCGGCCCTAGCCCTCCCCTACCTCTACTTCCCCTCACCGCCGCCGGAGGGCGCGGCCGGGCAAAGCCTGGTCCGCGTCGGCAGCGGCGGGGCTCTTCCTCTCGGCTTGGCGGCGCCGACGCGGGACGCGGTGGTCGGCGGAGCGCCGTGCTTTCGGCGTGGGGCGTGGCGGCGGCGCGCGCGGCGGCGTTGGCTGGCGTCTTTGGCGGTGGTGGCTGTCTGCGGGCTAGGTGGGGCATGCTGCGCATGGACGGCGGGGCTCGGCCTCTCGATCCAGATCCGGATCGGGTCCCTCCGGCGGGCTGCGTGGCGGCGTGGGCGTGGTGGCGGGGTGGCGTGGCTGGAGGTCGTCGGCGTGCTTTCGTCGTGCTGCGGACGGCGGCTCGATGGAGGCGCGTGCGGGGGCCCCGTGGTGGCGGATGGCCCCGGCCAGCTCTGTCTGCAACCGCACCTTGCGGCGAGGGCCGTGGGCGGCGCGGGTTGGCCGCCTCTGCAGCGCTCTGGAGCGGTTGAGGCTCCGACGTGGTGGTGCTTCGGCGTGCTGGCTCGTGGTGGCTCGGTCCGGCGTGTTCGGGTGGCTGCGGGTGGCTCGCCAGAAGTGGGAGGTGCGTGTCCGGCGGCTCCGACGCTTGGAGCTCGGCGGGAGGCGCGAGTTGGGCAGTGGTCCGGTGTGGCTGCTGCTCCGGACGTGGATGGCTCCACGGCAGCTTGGCAGGTCTGGACCGTTTCACGGCGGCGGCTGGTCTCCTCCGTCGTCGGCCGTCGGTGAACGTCCTTTTTCGACCTTCGATTCCTCCCCTCGTCGTCCGGGCTCTACCCTCACCATAGGGCTGGACCGCTCCCAGTTGCGGTCCATTGCTCGTCTCGCGCCCGGCAACAGGACCGAGCTCATCTCGCGCCCGGCAGGAGGATCGAGCTCGTCTCGCGCTCGGCAGCAGGACCGAGCTTGTCTCGCGCCCGGCAGCAGGACCGAGCTTGTCTTACACCCGGTGCAGCAGGACGGGTGATGGAGGCCTTTTTTGGGCCGGCCCTTTGGGTCTCAGCACCGGGGGCCGTCCAGGGGTGTGTAAAGGAGCGACCTTTCCACTCGTCACTTTGGTTGGGGTAGCGACGGGTCTCGGGTGCAGTGGTGTCAGGGTCTTGGATGCCGGGGCGGTGGCCCTGGTGGTGGTAGCGCGGTGCTCATGGGCAGAGCCCGTGGCTTGGTGCTGCCCGGTGACCATGGCCGTGTGGGCGGCATGGTGGCAGGGGTGTGGCGTTCGGTGGTGGCGAGTGTTTGCTGGGGTGAAAACCTGTTCTATCCTCGGATGGACCGGCAGCGAAGTAGCGCGTTACCTTCTTGAAGGCGTCATCGCGGCTCTCACCGGTCATCGTGTCGCTCCAGGGGAAACTCTGACCCCCGGGTCAGGCGGTGGCAGCGCGCTAGCGTCGTAACCTTCTTGGAGGCGCCGCCTTGGAGCTCACGGTTCGTCATATGTGGCTTCATCTCTTGGCGGTGGCGTGTTCACGGTGGAGGTCCCCGATTGCTTTTGTAGTGTTAGGGGTTGGTGTTGCTGCGCTCAGCGCCTATGTATCCCGCCTTGGGTGTGTGTGTGTGTTGTCATGGGGGTGTGTTTGTACTTGGGCTGTGGTTGATCTATGCTTTATATATAAAGCGGGGCAAAAGCCTTTTTCGGTATAATACTATCATATAAAGTGGTTTGGAAGCGTGTCAACTTTAGGAATTAGTGATCCCACTATTTTGGAGGGTGTTGAATCTTAGTGTGATATTTATGAAAGTGGATTTGGAAGAGTGACAACTTTAGTTAGTAATGATTCCACTATTTTGGAAGAGGCTCCAATTGATTATGAGAACAAAGTTGCTAGCTATGATGATTATTGTGATGACATGTATGCTATAAAGAATAATGTTAACCATGAAACTTCTCATCATGATTTTAATTTTCAATTGGATTATGCCTCACATGACAGTTATTTTGTTGAGTTTGCTCCCACTATTCCGAATGAGAAAATTTTTGCTTATGTGGAGAGTAGAAAAAATTCTATGCTTGTAGATCATGAAAAGAGTGCTTTATGTGATGGCTATATTTTTGAACTCATTCATGATGCTACTGAAAATTATTATGAGGGAGGAATACATGCTTGTAGGAGTTGCAATAATATCAAGTTTCCTCTCTATGTGCTTAAAGTTTTGGAAAGTTATACTTGTTTTGCCTTCATATGCTAGTTGATTCTTGTTCTTATAAATTGTGTGCTCACAAAATCCCTAGGCATAGGAAGTGGGTTAGATTTAAATGTGCTAGTCATATTCTTCATGATGCTCTCTTTATGTTCCAATTCTTATCTTTTATGTGAGCATCATTGAAATCATCACGCCTAGCTAAAAGGCATTAAAGAAAAGCGCTTGTTGGGAGACAACCCAATATTTACCCTTACTGTTTTTGTGTGTTCACATGATTAAGATACTGTAGAAATCATGTTTTATAGCTTTTGTTTCAATAAAGTGCCAAGTAAGAACTTTGGGAAGACTTGGGTGAAAGTTAATGTGATCTTGCTGTAAAAAACAGAAACTTCGCGTTCACGAGATTAGCTGTCATTTTTTACAAAAGAGTGATTTTGAGTTCATTCTTTTTTAAGAATATTAATAGACAAATTCCTCACGTTCACTAATTTAGTTAATAATTTTTGGAGTAGCATAAGTATGGTTGCTGTTCAGATCATTACAGACTGTTATGTTTCTGGCAGATTCTGTTTTCAACGCATAGTTTGCATGTCTTCTAGTATCTATGGCTTATATTGCTCAATATAAATTATAGAAATGATATGATACATTAGGCTTTGTGTGAGAATAATTATGAATCTTGTATTTGACAGTACCAAAGTGAATGATTTACTCTTTATCATACTAACCCATCTCACGATGTTCCGTTAAGTTCTGTGTGATTGAAGTTTTCAAGTTTTGCGTGAGATATCGATATGAGGAGAATAAGGAGTGGAAAGACCCTAAGCTTGGGGATGCCCAAGGCACCCCAAGTTAATATTCAAAGAAGACTCAAGCGCCTAAGCTTGGGGATGCCCCGGAAGGCATCCCCTCTTTCGTCTTCAAAACTATCGGTATACCTTACTCGAAGCTATATTTTTATTCGTCGCATGATATGTGTTTTGCTTGGAGCGTATTTTCAATTTTACTTGCTGTTTGAATAAAATCATTGGATACGAAATCTTGAATGAAAAATAAACCTCCCATGGCTAGATAATTATTGGACTACTCAGTGTTCTTCACTTATATCTTTTGGAGTAGTTTGTCATTTACTCACGTGCTTCATGTATATCCTATGAGTAAATGGTTGAATGAATTGAATATCATAAATCTGAATTTATATATATATTTCATATGCTTATAAAATGGGGAGTAATGACTTCACACATAATAAGTATTGGTAGTAAACTTATTGAAAGTTAGCAAACGCAGAATTGGTCACTTGAACAATTCACGAAAGAATATTAAAGGAAGAGAGATTTCACATATAAATATACTATATTGGACATTTTTGTAATTGTGGGCACTCATTAAAATATGACATGCTAAAAGGTTGATGTTGGACAAGGAAGACAACTTAATGGGTTATGTTTTCCTATATTCGAAACTTTATATTGTATTGGATCATCCAACATGTTGAGCTTGCCTTTCCCTCTCATGCTAGCCAAATTATTTGCACCAAGTAGAGATACTACTTGTGCTTCCAAATATTCCTTAACCTAGTTTTGCCATGAGAGTCCACCATACCTACCTATGCATTGAGTAAGATCCTTAAAGTAAGTTGTCATCGGTGCAAGCAATAAAAATTGCTCCTTAAATACGTATGATCTATTAGTGCGAAGAAAATAAGCTTTACATGAACTTGTGATAGGGAAGAAATAAAAGCGACAGACTGGATAATAAAGGTCTTTATCACAAGCGGCAACATAAAGTAACGTTCTTTTGCATTAAGATTTTGTGCATCCAACCATAAAAGCGCATGACAACCTCTGCTTCCCTCTGCGAAGGTCCTATCTTTTACTTTTATCTTCTACCCTTATACAAGAGTCATGGTGATCATCACCTTTCCTTTTTACACTTTTTCCTTTGGCAAGCACTTTGTGTTGGAGCGATCCATATGTATGTATGTATGTATGTATGTATGTATGTATGTATGTATGTATGTATGTATGTATGTATGCCGGATCTGGTATGGACCGCTCCTTCTTTATTCTCACCGCGCGCCGCCGGTGTGGTGGTGGCCTAGAGCAATCGTTGTGTGGTGCAAAAACCTGGCGCGAGGCAGTCCGGTGGTACGGGATGCAGTCCGTGGCCTCTCGGCGTGAGTTCCACCACCTCGGTCAGTGAAGTCTGGCCCGCAGCTCTCAACGCCGCCGCCGCTGAGCCGCCACCCTGACTCGCCCTCATGTGTGCTGATGCTCTCTGTTATTGGTGCGCTCCTCCTCAACCCCGACCTCCGTTTACCCACCAGACTTGCTCCTACGGTGGCGACCATTGTGTGCAGTTGGGAAAAGCATTTTTGTTGATTTTTTCAGAGTTGGCCGCGGTGCAGTTCGCCAATGACAGGAGTATAGCTCGGTTGCTCGGGCATGCGGCTCAGTTGTTTACTAGATGCGTTTTTTATCTGTTACCTTGCTCCTGCAATGTTCTATGCAGTTCATTCCATGGGGGTGTCGCGTGATGCAGCACGCATCATTGTGGCGATGCGGCTCGACGGTAGTGCTCGGTGCGGTTCGGCAGCCTGGCAAGTTTTTTGTATGTTCTTTGTCTTTGAAATTGATTTTTTTTGTCATGTGCTGCCGAGCGCAGCACCTAGCCTTCCCTCAAGTTCTTTTCGTGTGTCGTTTGCTTTGAAAACGGAGAAGGGCTCCTGATGTGGTTCATCCATGACCATTGCGCGAGGTCACCATCGCTAGTGTCGTGACTCTGAGCAGATGGCGGGTGGAGCAGCCCACCTTGCACTGCAGCATGGCGTTTCCACCGTGGTGCCCTTGAAAGAAATGTTAACCGCATCACCAGTGGTACTTCGTTGTTGTTCAGCTTGTGGCCCACACAGGCTATGGCGGCGCTATTGTAAGTCGTCCAGAGGAGGTAGACGTCCTCCACCTCAACCAGGTATGCGAGATACAACCAAAGAGTCCCTCAGCCACCAGGAGCAAACCCACTCGCCGACGAGACAGCAACCCACAAGCGCCGTGCGTGTGCAGTTCATTTTGTGTATGCTTGCAAAATGCGGTGTGTGTATGCGTGTAGTCCACCCCCTCGGTCATCTGTTTTTTTAGATGACAAAAATGTATTGTCAGATGCTGTGGTTTTACTTCTTTTGAAAAATGATTGCAGTGCGGTGTGTGTATGCGTGAAGTGCGGTGTGTGTATGCATGTAGTGCGCTGCTGTTGTTCCCTTTGTAAAACAATAACAAAACATCGCAGAGAAGTTTGTTTCACTTTAGATGTAGTTCATGTGGTTCACTAACTTTGACCATGTGGTCCACATAAGTCTAAAAATATGTAAGAAAAAAGACAAAAATGTCATGCGGTTCAATTTGGCTCGGACCATAAAAAAAGAACCGTGTGCAGTTCCTTGTGTTGATATTGCAGTATGGTTTTCCTTCCGATGTAGTGTCGTTGCTCATCAAAACAGTTTTCCGTCCAATGTAGTGTCGTTGCTCATCAAATGTAGTTGGGTTCAGCCGAATTAAAAAATGAAAAAACACAATAACAACTTTAAAAAGAACCACGTGCACGTCCTTATGTAGATATTGTAGTACGGTTTTCCATTTGATGTAGTGTTGGTGCTCATCAAATGCAGTTGGGTTCATCCGAAGTGAAAAATGAAAATACACAATAACAACTTTAAAAAGAAAAATTGTGCAGTGCACTTGCCCGTCTGATGCAGTGCGGTTTCAGTCTAAAGCAGTGCGGTTTTCTGTCTGACGCAGTACATGCGACGATTTTGGTGTCGCGAAAAACAGAGTGTCCGCATTTCGGTAAATTTGAAATTCCTCTTAAACAGTAAAGAATTAGAGAGAGTGTCCTACATGAAAAAGTTGTGTCTCGTTGACATATTTCCAACGGCGTATCGTTTGAATCATTCCGACAAGCAGTTTGTAAAATTTTCACGAAAAACGGCCGCTGCCACTCGTCGTCCGCCGCACGATTTTCAATATTAACTTAAAGCTGTAAGGAATCTCAAAAACATTTCAACATATGAATGTTGCGCCTCGTCCATAGCTTTCCAACGGCGTATCACATGCCTCGTTTCGACAAACCGTTCAAAAACTGGAGCGAAAACAGTACCGAAAATTTGAAACAATTTGAAAAACAGAATTCCGCGATTTAGTAAATTTGAAACTGCTCTTAAACCGTAAGGAATTAGAGAAAAATTTATATATGAAAAAGATGCGCCTTGACGATATCTATCCAACGGCGTATAGTTTGCTTCATTCTGACGAGCGGCTTAGAAGAAATCGTGAAAAACCGCTCGCTGCCACTCGTCATGGGCCGCACCATTTTCAAAACTGCTTTTAAACCGTGTGAAATCTCAAAAAGTGTTCAACATGTCGAAGTTGCACCTAATCCGTAGCTTTTAAATGGTATATTACACGCCTTATTCTGATAAACGGTTAAAAAGAGCGAAAACAGTACCAAAAAAAATAACGCGTGCAGTTTTTTCCGACGAGAAGTTCACTCGTGTGAGTGCTGCAGCACACTTGGTTCAAAGAATGACGTGCACTTGCGTTCAGCGTGCAGTGCGGAAGTGGTGTGCAGAATAATTATTCTGCTAATATTATATATATATATATATATATATATATATATATATATATATATATCCACTTGGATGTAGGTTTTCACAAATTATTATTGTTGATATTACCCTTGAGGTAAAAGGTTGGGAGGCAAAACTATAAGCCCCTATCTTTCATTGATCAAACTAGAAAAGGTGATTGAAACTATCATTGGTCAAACTTAAGCACTTGCTAGCATTCAAACTTCATAAATTATTTCTTTTATCATTTACCTACGCGAGGACGAGCAGGAATTAAGCTTGAAGATGCTGATACGTCTCCAACATATCTATAATTTATGAAGTATTCATGCCATGTTTACAATAGTTTTATATGATTTTGGTATGATTTGATTAGATATAACCCGGACTAACGCTGTTTTCAGCAGAACTACCGTGGTGTTGTTTTTGTGCAGAAATAAAAGTTCTCTGGATGCGCTGAAAATCAACGGAGATTTTTTTTGGAAAATATAAAAAATACTGGAACAATGATTACCGGAGAGGAGGCCCGTGGGCCCCACGAGGGTGGAGGGCGCGCCCCTGTGCCTCGTGGACTTTCCGTGGGCCACCCTAACTTGTTCTCGACGCTAACCTCTCCTATAGATGCCCAAACCTCCAGAAAATAACCTAGATTGGAAGTTCCGCCGCCGCAAGCCTCTGTAGCCATGAGAAATCAATCTAGGCACCCTGCCGGAGGGGTCCATCATCACCGGAGGCCATGGAGAAGGATCCCGGAGGGGCCATCATCGCCATGGAGGCCAAGGACCAGAGGGAGAACCTCTCCCTTTCCAGGGGAGGCCATGGAGAAGGAAGCACAAGGGGGAGAACCTCTCCTCCTCTCTCTCGGTGGCGCCGGAGTGCCATCGGGAGGGAATCATCACTGCGATAATCGTCTTCATCAACATCACCATCATCAGCACCATCCTCATCTCTTTTATGCGGTCCACTCTCCCGCACCCTGCTGTAGTCCCTACTTGAACATGGTGCTTTATGCCACATATTATGATCCAGTGATGTGTTGCCATCCTATGATGTTTCGAGTAGATGTCCTTTGTCTTTGGGTTGATTGATGATCTAGATTGGTATGAGTTGCATGTTTTATTATGGTGCTGTCGCGCAAGCGTGAGGGATTCCTGTTGTAGGGTGTTGCAATACGTTCATGATTCGCTTATAGTGGGTTGCTTGAGTGACAGAAGCATAAACCCGAGTAAGGGGGTTGTTGCGTATGGGGGACTTGATGCTTTAATGCTATGGTTGGGTTTTACCTTAATGATCTTTAGTAGTTGCAGATGCTTGCTAGAGTTCCAATCATAAGTGCATATGATCCAAGAAGAGAAAGTATGTTAGCTTATGCCTCTCCCTCATATGAAATTGCAATAGTGATTACCAGTCTTGTTAACAATTGTCTAGGATAATTCCGCACATTGACCCATCAATATTCCACACTCGCTATTTATAATATTTAGTAATATATTCTAAATTTATGATAACAACACCTACTTTTATATTTTAGCTCTCCGATGTCATGCAAAGTTATCCTCTTCATACACACAATGTAGTTTTATTTCTCGTTTCTAGTTGGAAGCAAACATTCGGTGTATGTAGAGTCGTATCAGTGGCAGATAGGACTTGAGAGAATGTTGATCTTGCCTTTAGCTCCTTGTGGGTTTGTGACGCCCTGAGACCGACGCTCCAGAAGACTTCCAGCTATTTCGAGTTTCGTCATGTGATTTGTTTTGTTTGTTGCATTTCATCATAACATCATCTGCATTGCATCATGTCTTCTCTTGCATTGCATCATTTCATCATGCCATCATATCATCATTAATTTTATATCTCTCTTAAATAAACTGCATGGATCTTCGATCCATTTAAATCGAGGGAAGGGTGACTTCTCTTTATAACATATCTCCCAATATGTATAGGGAGCTAAAATAAATATTCCATTTATTTGGAACTAACCACAACCCACTTGCATTTTATAGTTCCTTTCATTTTCGAATATTCAGATCCTTGCTCTATTCTCCTTTTGGACTCCAATTCTTCTTGTGGAGCCTTGATATTCCTGTGAGATCATTTGCCAAATCTCAGCTTAATTTGGAGTTATTTGGACCTCCAAATAAATCCTTTGGCCTCTCTTTTCTTTTCTTTAAGGGAAAAGGAAAACCATTTTTTTCTTCCATTAAACTAGACGACCAGGCCTTTGGCCGTTTCCTTCTCCGCTGGGCTAGCCTCCCTGGCCCAACCATCCCCACAGCCCATCTAATCCATTTAACCCTAGCCCGATCTCCCCTGTTCACTCTCTTCCTCCCCTCGCTCCCATCGAGCGCCGCCACACACATGCACACACACATCACTCCAGGGGGAGGAGCTCCCCGCGCCTCCGCCTCTGCCTCCGCCCAAAGCCTCGCCCATGCCTCCCCGCCGTCCAACCACGTCGCGTCCTCAAACTCCTCGCCTCCCGCAGCCGTCGACCGAGCCGACCCTCCTCGTAGCGTTGCCGCCTCGTCTCCCCGTCACCATGGCCCAACGCCCGCGCCTCTCTTGCTTTGTCGCTCGCAACCATCGGGATCCATCGTCCCCGACTCCTCCACACCTCCCCATCATCATCTCCGGCAAGAGGCCGCCGCCAAGCTCGACGTCGCCCTCCTGCTTCTCCTCCTCTGACCGCTTCTCTGCTCCCGACGTCCCCTGCCTCGGTAGTGCCGCGCCCTCGCCTCTGCTACGCCGCACCTCCCTCCTCTGTGCCACCACCTCGCTGCTGGTCGACCCCGCCATCCCTCGCCAAGTTCATCGCTGGCCTCTGTCGGCTCTGCATCGAACAGAGCTCGTTCGTCCCCAGCGTCCGCGTCGCTGGATCTCGCATGTGCCCGCTGGCCGGAGTTCAAAGCGCCGGTGCCCAGACCCCACGGGATCGAGCAACGCCTCGACATGCTCCTCCTTTGTCCGCCCCTGTGTATCATTGACCTTGCGTTCGTCCAGCCGCTTGCTCCCTTGCTGCCGACGACCAGAAGACCTTGCTGCCCCCTTTTGTTGTTGCCAATTTCGTGGAACGAGGGACCCCAAGACCGCCAAGTACACCTTTGGTTCACCAAGTACCACACCGGACGTCTACGACCGTGTACAACTACTATCACCAAGTACCACGACGTCTGTCGATCGCCAAGTACCCCTATGCATGGATATGCCAAGTTCTTCTCCGAACCGTGTACATCTACCATCACCAAGATCAGACCGACGGGTACCCCGACAATGTGTGTGCCTCTACCGTTGACCCTCGAAGACTCTGTGGACGTCAAGTCCTCGCCGTGACCCCGAACATCTACAAAATGTGCACCACTACTTCCACTATCGTCGCCGTGTACCACTACTTCCACTACCATCGCGAGAACGTCTACTTCCTCTACACCGCATCAAACTCCGTCCGTCCCGAAAACGCACGCTTCAAAGGTATAACCGCCGAGACGACCTTCCGGGAATGAATGCATATGTTGTATGAGAGGCTAATGTTTGCACCGTGTCCGAATTGATCCTTGCACGTTCCTCCTCGTTTGCCATGCCATCGACACGTGGGAACCCAGTTACCGGGATCACCCCTCCTTCTTTTGCATGTTCCGTACGTCCACACTTTCTTTTGCACCGACATCTCGACGAGTTGTCGGATCATCAAAATGTTGTCGTGGCACCCCTTTTGTTCCGCCATGGTGACCAAATGCTTCATAACATGCTCATGTCAACATTTTCATAAAAATTGCATATCACTTGCATATGTCATCCGCATCATGATAACAATATTTAAAAATGTTTAAAATTGTTGTTTGCATTAAAATTGCTAAATGACATGGGGATTTTTCCGGAATTATTGTTTGTTATTTCCGGCCTCATTTAAACTTGCCTAAATAGTTAGTTTAATTATACTTCACCTCTTGCCATGTTTAACAACATCTAATATTGATGAGTAGCATGAACAAGAGCGAACTAAATAATTGGATGTGGTGTTTCGTCAATATGCAACTCGTTGCATATTGAGCTCCACTTAACTTGTAGTATTGTTTGTTGCACTTTGCCATGCCATGCCTCATTAAACCGGACATGCATCATGCTTGGTTGTGCATCATGTCATGTTTATGTGGTGTGTGTTTACCATGTTGTTTGCTTCTTTCCGGTTGTGCTTCTTCTCGATAGTTCCTATTTCGTTGCGACCGTGAGGATACGTTCGACTATGCTTGGTTCGTCTTCGTCCATTCGTCTTCTTCATGGACTCGATCTTCTTCCTTGCGGGATTTCAGGCAAGATGATCATTACCCTTGATATCACTTCTATCTTTGCTTCCTAGTTGCTTCGTTCTATCGCTATGCTGCACTACCTATCACTTGTTTACCATGCCTCCCATTTTGCCATGTCAAGACTCTAACCCACCTTCCTAGCAAACTATTGTTTGGCTAAGTTACCGCTTTTGCTCTGCCCCTCTTATAGCGTTGTTACTTGCATGTGAAGTTGAAGATTGCTCCATGTCGGAACATGATTATGTTGGGATATCACAATATCTCTTATTTTAATTAATGCATCTATATATTTGGTAAAGGGTGGAAGGCTCGGCCTTATGCCTGGTGTTTTGTTCCACTCTTGCCGCCTTAGTTTCCGTCATACCGGTGTTATGTTCCTTGATTTTACGTTCCTTACGCGGTTGGGTTTATGGGAACCCCTTGACAGTTTGCTTTCAATAATACTCCTCCAGCAAGGCCCAACATTGGTTTTCCATTTTCCTAACAACCTATAACTTTTCCCTTGGGTTCTGCAGACTCGAGGGTCATCTTTATTTTAACCCCCCGGGCCAGTGCTTCTCCAAGTGTTGGTCCGAACAGGGCGATGTCCAACGCCCCCTGGGCAACCAGGGTCTATGCCAACCTGACATCTTACCCATCCGGTGTGCCCTGAGAACGAGATACGTGCGACTCCTATCAGGATTTTTCGGCACATCGGGCGGTCTTGCTGGTCTTGTTTTACCATTGTTGAAATGTCTTGTAACCAGGATTCTGAGGCTGATCGGTCTTCCCAGGAGAAGGAATATCCTTCGCTGACCATGAGAGCTTGTGATGGGCTAAGTTGGGACACCCCTGCAGGGTATAAACTTTTAGAGCGTGCCCGCGGTTATGTGGCAGATGGGAATTTGTTAATATCCGGTTGTAGAGAACTTGACACTTGACTTAATTAAAACGCATCAACCGCGTGTGTAGCCATGATGGTCTCTTCTCGGTGGAGTCTGGGAAGTGAACACGATTTGGGTTATGGTTGGACATAAGTAGTTCAGGATCACTTCTTGATCATTACTAGTTTGCGACCGTTTGTGTAACTTCTTGTCGGTGTCAAAACCGGCGGATCTCGGGTAGGGGGTCCCGAACTGTGCGTCTAGGCGGATGGTAGCAGGAGACAAGGGACACGATGTTTTTACCCAGGTTCGGGCCCTCTTGATGGAGGTAAAACCCTACTCCTGCTTGATTGATATTGATGATATGGGTAGTACAAGAGTGGATCTACCACGAGATCAAGGAGGCTAAACCCTAGAAGCTAGCCTATGGTATGATTGTTGTAATGGTTGTTCGTCCCCACGGACTAAAACCCTCCGGTTTATATAGACACCGGAGAGGGCTAGGGTTACAGTCGGTTACAATGGTAGGAGATCTACATATCCGTATTGCCAAGCTTGCCTTCCACGCCAAGGAAAGTCCCATCCGGACACGGACGGAGTCTTCAATCTTGTATCTTCATAGTCTTGGAGTCCGGTGACGATGATAGTCCGCTGTCCGGACACCCCTAGTCCAGACTCCTCAAGAGCCCTCGAACCAGGCTTCAATGACGATGAGTCCGCGCGCATATTGTTCGGCATTGCAAGGCGGGTTCCTCCTCCGAATAATTCATAGAAGATTGCGAACACCGGATAGTGTCCGCTCGCAAAATAATTTCCACATTCCACCGTAGAGAGAATATTATGTACACAAGTTCAATCTGGCGACGATCTCGTAGCATGACGTCACGCCACTACCAAGCCTTTACTTGAATCGTTTTTATTATACCACCTCGGTAGCGTTTAGCGGCGGTTTCTTGGCACGCCTTGTCGAGCGTAGATCGTGTTCCCTTATCCGGGATTCTCATCAATACGGACGTGGGTAACCCAACCACGCCATTGATGGTGGCACTTGGGAGATAAACGAGTTTTACTAGGCGGTGGGGACGATAGTCTTCGTCCCGCCCATATATAAGGGATAAGGATCCACCCTTTTACCTCGCCTTCTTCCTCCTTTGCTTATCCATCTCTGCGCACTCGAGCTCCAGCGCCCAAGTCCGCGCATCTCGTCTCGACCTTCTCCGACAATGTCCGGAGCGGGAGGCAAATGGTTGGCCTCCTCCGTTACGGAGGGGCACGTCGAAAGACTGCGCAGCGCCGGATATCTGTCCAGTGACATCGCACACCGGCTGCCCGACAAGGGGCAGCTCATCCCCAAGGCCCCATGAGAGGGTCGTGTTCCTCCCCCACTTCCTCCGCGGACTGGGCTTTCCACTTCACCCCTTTGTCCGGGGGCTCATGTTCTATTACGGCCTGGATTTCCACGATCTGGCGCCGAACTTCATCCTCAACATCTCAGCGTTTATCGTCGTGTGCGAGGCCTTCCTCTGCATCCAGCCCCACTTCGGCTTGTGGCTCAAGACCTTCAATGTCAAGCCGAAGGTAGTGAAGGGCACTCAAGCGGAGTGCGGAGGCACCATGTTGGGCAAGATGCCCAACGTCATCTGGTTCGAAGGGGCCTTTGTGGAGTCCGTCAAGGGGTGGCAATCAGGGTGGTTCTACATCACCGAGCCGCCGCGCGACCCTAAGTGGGCGGCGGCCCCTGAGTTCAGATCTGCTATCCCTATGCAGCTCACCTCCTGGAAAGAGAAGGGCTTGCTATGGGGTAGTTCGGAGGAGCTGACAGGACTCCAAGCTCAGATCCAAGTGGTGAACAAGAAGCTCAGGCTTGTCAATGTGGTCCAAGTCATGCTCATCCGCCGGATTCTCCCTTGCCAACAATGGGCATTTAAATTGTGGGAGTTCAATCCGGCACAACACCAGGCATTGAGCGGGCTCTTTGACACGACGTACGAATGCGCCTGGAGGGTGCTGTTCAAGGGCGCCGAAGCTCCCGCATCCGCCACTGAAGATCGCGGATTTCGCTCGCAGCGTCCAGCTGACGAGGTAAGTGATTCTACCCCTTTACGGGACACTTGTTTTTAATAGTTTGACCCTACGTGGGTTTCAATCTCCCTTTTCCTTTGACAGGACTGGATGAAGAAGGCCGAGCAGATCATCTGCCCGGCTCCCATGCCAGAAAACCCAGTAGACACCCGTCTAGCGGGGCTGCTGGTTCCGGCACCGCATGTGGTGCCGGAGAAGAAGGACAAGAAGGAGGCCACGGGAACTCGAAGAAGTTCCCGGCGCCAGGTGATATCGGACTCATCGTCCGATGGCTCCGAGGCGGACTCCTCCCCCGAAGACGAGGAGGAGAAAGAGGACTCTCTCCCAGAGGAGGGAGAGAGGAAGAGGAAGGCCTCCCCAAAAAGGGAGACCGAAGGGTCCAAGAGGGGAAGAACTATTCCCCCGGACGGCTCCGCCAATGCCAACGTTGGCGATGAAGAGTGGCCCTCAAGGGCCAGGCCTCCGGCAAGATCGTAAGTATCCAGATTCCTGAATGATTTATAATTTCTCTTTTGTGTCACATAGTGTCCTTCTAATGCCGCACTCTGCCTGCAGTCCGGCCGATGATAATCTCCCCGCTTTGTCGAGCGGGTCGTTGGCTCCGTCGGATGTAAATTCCATCCCGACTGCCTCCACCCCTCGCGCCGCTTCGGTCGCCGAGGTGGGATCCCGGGAAGGGACCCATCGGGAGGAGGCTCCGGAGGCACCACAAGGCAGCCTCCCAGACTTTGCGCCGGACTCCACGCCGGAACCCGCAGTGGTTCCGCAGTCCGGCAGGCGGCCCCTTTGCAAGAAGGGCAAGACCGTGACGCCGGCGGCCCCCGTCCAACCGGAGGCGCCGGACAACTTGCTAGAGGCGCTCAAAGGCGCTTCCATCGAGGAAGAACACCGCACTATTATGAGTGCGGTGATTCAAGGTTCACTCGCCAAGAGCGGGCTGACCAGCTTCGCATAGCCTTCTAACAGGCTTTGAGGTAAGAAGTTAAAAATATGCAATGTAATACCGCATAGACAGTAGCCCCTGATGCTCGGTTCGGTGTTCGGAAAGAAAAGCCGGACTGAGGATCTAAAAAGATATACGCAGGGTTGCTAAAAATTATGTCAATATGGGTTTGCAGGCTGCGCTGCTGACCTCTGCCTCACTGACTACGAAGGTCGGTGCTTTGAAGAAGGACCTCGAGCGGTCCGAGCAAGAGCTCGGCCGTGCCAAGAAGCAGCTCGAGGACAAAGAAAGTGAGTAACACCACTTTGAATAGTTACCTTACAGAAAAGGATTTAGGTTGCAATAAAAATAACAAGGATAACGTGGTACTGCAGGGCCACGAACGAGGTGGCAACCACGAAGGAGGCTGTGTCCGCGTCAACGCATAATCGCCACCGAACGGGCAGAGCGAGAGAAGCAGGAGGCGCGGGTGGCGGAGGTGCGGCAAGAGCTCCGTGCTCTCATGGAAAAGCATGAGAGTTTGGGCGCGACTCAAAGACTCGAGAGTCCGAGCTTGCCTCGCTCTTGAAAGTGCCAAAGCCGCCAAGGCCGAGGCCCATAAGGCCCTTCAGAGGTTGAGGATGTGAAGAAAATAGCGGCGGTAAGGCATTTTTCATGCAAAGCAAGCATGTTAATGTAAACTTCCTAATACTTACCCGAATTCGGAGCTCTCCAGGGGCGTTTGCAGATCTGCCTCGCAGCGTGTCCGATGTCGCCAGATTCTACCGAGCCGAGGAGGGAGCTCAACGGAGAAGGTCTTCGGTCTCAATCGCTGAGGCCGGCCATCCGTGCCCCTAGCGACCAGGTGAAGCAGTTGGTCGAGCTCCACAAGGTAGCCGAGCAGGCCATGAAGGGCCTCATAGTCCGGTGTGGCTGGAGAGGCCATGCTTGGGAGCTACTTGCCTCGTCTGGGGCTGGTGGATGCGCCCTCAGGTGGAGGTCATCAAGCGCCCGCCTTGTATTGAAGGTGCTCGTCGGGCCCTTGCCCGCAAAAAGGTGCACCGGGCAGGCTGGATGCGGAGAGGCTTATCACTGACGCGCCGCCAGCGGGCAAGGAGTATCGTACGCCCAAGATGTACTATAAGACTGTCCTGAAGGGTGCCCGCAAGATTGCGGATGAGTGCCCCAGGGATGTAATTATTGAGTGAACTCGCAATGTGTTATCCTGTGTGCTGAAAACTTTGTTCATATGCGCTAAGCAACGCTTATTGATTTAAAATATTACCTTCATGCGGCCGCTTATAAAATCGAGAGATGGCAAGTCATCGGCTTCACCCCCATGCCACGAGTGCTGGGGTGTTCGGGATAAACTTGAGCACTCTTGTTCCCATTTTTGGGTCCAGCTAGGGAGGCGCTCAACACAACGAACTAGGCAACCGGACTTATAATGCTTGAACACTCTCACTTAGCCATAGAATTCTATAATTTTAAATTTTGGCGAAGCCCCTAGTATTCCGAAGACCGAGTTCGGGGCGCTATCCACGCCTTGGCCGGACATTATCCGGTTCTTCGCTCGAAGCGGCATAAGTCTTTAGGGACTCGAAAAGACCTCTCTAACAGCGACCAGTCTCTCGCCTTATCATGCCGATTAGTTTTAGCTTTCCATCGAGGCGCCGCCCAGCTCAACCGGGCGCAATCGCGTGGTTCTCCCAGGCTACCTTAGCCGACGAACGGGCGTAAGGTACCAAAACATGGGAGCCGGGCAAACCCAACTATTGACCCAAGACATGATTCGAGCCGATTCATATAATGCTATAAGTTCGGGTGCCCCACTTGTGAAAGTGTTCGGACTTATCACACCATAATGCGGGGAACATAAGCCCTGGTGTATTCGGCCGTACTAAAATATACGGTGCAAAATGTTATTAATGAACATATATGTAAAGTAATG
The DNA here is from genome assembly GCA_021437245.1 of Aegilops speltoides. Classification (NCBI taxonomy): domain Eukaryota; kingdom Viridiplantae; phylum Streptophyta; class Magnoliopsida; order Poales; family Poaceae; genus Aegilops; species Aegilops speltoides. The sequence goes on from CM038143.1 coordinate 131,960,971, forward strand.
CAATTATAGGCAAAAGTGCTGCATTATTTATTCAAGGAATTACGCTATGAGTGCGGAATGATACAAATAGTGCGGTAAGCAAGGGATTGACTAATTAAACATGTCCCCTCGAGGGTGGGCTGCGGACTGGTGTATATAGTCAATTTTAATGCTCGTAATGGAGACCACCTGAGTGTTCGTCGCAGCCTTTTTCCCTCCCTGGCTGTTGCATCGTGAGTTCGGCGGGTTCGCCGCCGGACAGAGCCTCTGGTGAACGAAGTCCTGTGTATAAAAAGAAGGAAAATAAAAATAAAAAGAGCGACACACTTGGGAGCCCCTGGTGTGGTCGAGCCGCACTCTGGGTCTGTTGTGGTCGTGCCCCTCCCCCTATGCCCATGGCATCTCTAGAGCGTAATGATGTACGCGGAGGGCTGGTCTTGCAATCATGCGAGGGCTGGGGTTGGGGGCCGCATTGCTACGCATGCTCGGAACGCGCCAGGTGGTCTTGATTGATGTTGCTCCGGGCGCGTTTGGCCGTGTCCGGTCGTTTAACGGCCGGACTCAAATATTGCCTTAGAAGGTTGCTCAGACTTCGCCGCGAGAGCTGCCAGATGTTCCTCCGCTCGAGGAGCGTTCCGTATTTCCGTTGACCGTGATGACTCCACGAGGCCTAGCATCTTGAGCTTGAGGTATGCGTAATCGTCACGCGTTGAACTTTGCGAACGCGTTCGTCCGAAAGCGAGCGTGATAGCCGCTGCGAACGGGACTATGTCAAGATTAACTCCTCGCTCGAAATTATCCGGGATTCAAGACCACTTCGGTGTGGTGAGCACTGCACAATTGGCCTCAACACCTGGTATGACGCCTTTGAAGGTCGTCTTTGTAGGTTTAATCCTTGAGGGTCTATGCCCATCTTGCGCCTTTGTATCCCGATAAAGCAGGTTCAGGCTACTGCCGCCGTCCATCAGGACTCTTGTGAGGTGAAATCCGTCGACGATTGGGTCTAAAACCAATGCGGCGAATCCGCCATGGCGGATACTAGTCAGATGGTCTCTTCGATCGAAAGTGATCAGGCAAGAGGACCATGGATTGAACTTCGGGGCGACTGGCTCCATCGCATATACGTCCCTTAGTGCATGCTTCCGCTCCCTCTTGGGCATATGGGTTGTGTATATCATGTTTACCGTCCGCACTTGTGGGGGGAAACCCTTCTGTCCTCTACTGTTCGGCGGCCGGGTCTCTTCCTCGTCGTCGCTGTGCAGCCCCTTGTCGTTGTTTTTGGCAATTAACTTGCCTGCCTGCTTAAATACCCAACAATCTCTGTTGGTGTGGTTAGCTGGTTTTTCGGGGGTGCCATGTATCTGGCATGGGCGGTCGAGTATTCGGTCCAAATTGGACGGACCCGGAGTGGTTCTCTTGAATGGCTTCTTCCGCTGACCGGGTTTAGAGCCTCGGAATCCGACGTTGACTGCCGTATCCTCATTGTTATCGCCGTTAATGCGGCGTTTGTTTTTGCTTCGACGCGACCTGCCGTTGTGGTCCTTAGTATCCGGACTGCCAGCATTTTTACTGAGGTTGTTGCTGCGAGCTAGCCAGCTATCCTCTCCCGCACAGAAGCGGGTCATTAATGATGTGAGGGCTGCCATGGATTTCGGCTTTTCCTGTCCTAGGTGCCGGGCTAGCCACTCGTCGCGGATGTTATGTTTGAAGGCTGCGAGGGCCTCTGCATCCGGACAGTCGACGATTTGATTTTTCTTTGTTAAGAACCGTGTCGAATTGCTCGGCCGATTAAATCGGCTGCTGAATTATGTGGCTTAGGTCATCGGCGTCCGGTGGTCACACATATGTGCCCTGGAAGTTGTCGAGGAATGCGGCTTCCAGGTCCTCCCAACACCCAATTGACTCTGCGGGCAGGCTGTTAAGCCAATGCCGAGCTGGTCCTTTAAGCTTGAGCGGGAGATATTTGATGGCGTGGAGATCGTCACCGCGGGCCATATGGATATGAAGGAGATAATCTTCGATCCAAACCGCGGGGTCTGTTGTGCCATCGTAGGATTCAATTTTTACGGGTTTAAACCCTTCAGGGATTTGATGATCCATTACTTCGTCTGTGAAGCATAGTGGGTGTGCGGCGCCTCTGTATTGAGCAATGTCACGTCGTAGCTCAAGAGAGCGTTGTCTGCTGTGTTCGGCCCGGCCGGAGTTGCTGTATCCGGCGCGATGGTATTCATCGTGGGTCGTGGGGCGCCCACGTGATCCATAGATAGATCTGGATTGTCTTGCCTTGTCCTCCAATATATCCCGCAAGTCCGGCGCGTTCCCCCGTGGCTTCGTACTTTTCGAGCGATGCCGGGGTACGGTCTTGGTGGAGGGCCTAGGTGCCTCTTTGTCCCGACCACGGGTGGTCGATCTGCCGACAGCGCTGGTGATGAAGGTATATATGCTTCCTCCTCTAGTCGGGGAGCAACTTGCGCTTTGGGTAGCTCTTGGAGGGCGTTCGAGTTCATACTCTTGACGCGAGGACCTCGGTCCATCTGTCGGCCAGCAGGTCTTGATCAGCTTGAAGCTGCTGCTGCTTTTCTTTAGGCTATTTGTCGTGGCCATTAGCCTGCGTTTGAAATGCTCTTGTTCGACGGGATCCTCGAGCACGGTGAATTAAATGTCATCGAGGCTTGCCTCGCCTCCGGAGGGAGGCATGTAATTATCATCCTCGACCTCTTAAATGCGCCGCTCTCGTGAGGGCTTGTACGCATCCTCCCGCGCTGAATCTTGCAGGAGGGGATTGTCTTCGGCACTTTCTGGGGTGTTATTATCTCCTGTGCCGGAATCTCTATTCTTACTGTGGCGGGATTTAGAGCGGCGCCGCTGACGTCGGCGCTTGGGCTGTTTCTTTAAGGAATCTGCCTCCGCTGCTTCTTCGCCATCCCCATCTTTTGGGGTGTCCACCATGTATATGTCGTATGACGAGGTGGTCTTCTAGTGCCCTGTAGGCGCTGGTTCTTGGTCGTCTCCGGCATCGTCGTCCATACCGTCGATGTCTTCGGAGTCGTAGTCTAGCACGTCGGTTAGATCGTCGACAGTGGCTACAAAGTGGGTGGTGGGTGGGCTTTGAATTTCTTCGTCATCCGAATCCCAACCATCCTGGCCATAGTCCGGCCAGGGCTCTCCGGTAGCGAGAGATGCTTTAGCGAATTTAGGATGTCGCCAAAGGGTGAGTGCTGAAAGATGTCCGCAGCGGTGAACTCCATGATCGGTGCCCAATCAGATTCGATTAGCGGGCGCAGGAGGTTCGAGTCCGACAGGAGTCCGCAACTCGAGTCACGAGCTTTATAAGGGGCGAGGTCGGTGTTCGCTCCATCGCCGTGGAAGTCGCAGCTCTCGGGCGGTGTCCAGCCACCCGTCCTCGACCAGGCAATCGGCTCCGCACTATGGGTCGGAGGGGATTCATATCGACCTCAAAGGTCTTGTCCGTGGCGAGTTAGATCATGCCCATCGTGATGGTCACGGCACGCCGGTGCGGATCGGATCCATCGAAGATCAAGTCTCCGCGGATATCCGCCGTGAAGTTTAGGCTTCCAAATCGACACGATGGCGGGGCGTAGCTTTGATCTGCTCGGATGGCCAAGTGAATTGGCCCGCAGATCGCGGCCGCCGAATATGAAGATCTGTCCGGGAGAAAAGTCTCGCCTCGGGCGGCGTTGTTGTTGATTGAAAAAGCCATCAAGCCTATCGGTGGCGACACGAGGAACTCTCAATGAAAGCACCAATGTCGGTGTCAAAACCGGCGGATCTCGGTAGGGGGTCCCGAATCTGTGCGTCTAGGCGGATGGTAACAGGAGACAAGGGACACGATGTTTTTACCTGTGTTCGAGCCCTCTCGATGGAGGTAAAACCCTACTCCTGCTTGATTGATATTGATGATATGGGTAGTACAAGAGTGGATCTACCACGAGATCAAGGAGGCTAAACCCTAGAAGCTAGCCTATGGTATGATTGTTGTAATGGTTGTTAGTCCCCACGGACTAAAACCCTCCGGTTTATATAGACATCGGAGAGGGCTAGGGTTACACAGAGTCGGTTACAATGGTAGGAGATCTACATATCCGTATTGCCAAGCTTGCCTTCCACGCCAAGGAAAGTCCCATCCGGACACGGGACGGAGTCTTCAATCTTGTATCTTCATAGTCTTGGAGTCCGGCTGACGATGATAGTCCGGCTGTCCGGACACCCCCTAGTCCAGGACTCCCTCACTTCTCATCTTATTCTTGTATTCGTAAGTTAGCCACCATATCATGCTTAGTCGCTGCTGCAACCTCACCACTTATCCTTTCCTTACCCATTAAGCTTTGCTAGTCTTGATACCCATGGTAATGGGATTGCTGAGTCCTCGTGGCTCACAGATTACTACAACAACACTTGCAGGTACAAGTAATGCGATGCTCATGACGTGAGAGCGATGCTTGCTTGTCTTGAGTTCTTCTTCTGCTTCGTCGTTCAGGGGATAGGTTCCTGGTCGGTAGCCTGGGCTAGCAGGGTGGATGTCGTTTGAGTTTGTGCTTGTGTTTCATCTGTAGTCGGATGTTGCTCTTATGTATGATGTTGTTGTACTCATGTGGCATTGTATGCCTTTTGTATGTATCCCCAACTATTATGTAATGGTACGATGTAATAATATCCACCTTGCAAAAGCGTCTCCAATATGCGCTTCTATCCTTGGTGGGACCTTTGATTTCCTTTAGGATAGGGTTGCATATTGGGCGTGACAGGGTTCGACACTCCATACTTATCACTTCCACCTTTGGGAACTGCTACGATGATTCCCTGCACTTGGGGATTATCAATGGTTTGGCAAGAAACCTAAGCTGTTGTTTCTTAAAGTTTGCGGTTGTGACACTTATGTCAAAAGGCTTCAGCCTGATAAGCTCAAACCCAAACCAGAGAAGTGCGTCTTCATAGGATACCCTAAGGAAACAATTGGGTACACCTTCTACCACAAATCCGAAGGCAAGATTTTTGGTTCCAAGAATGGAACCTTTCTAGAGAAGGAGTTTCTCTCGAAAGATCAGGGTGTGGCGTACCGCAGCACAACCTCCTTGACTGATCGGGGTCCTGTTTATTCAGCGCCAACCGCCTACTACACGGTTGGCCAGGTCCTGTTCATCCAACCCCCACCAGCTGGGGTGCATGGGGCATACGTGTGCGCGATAGCAAGCAACAACTGGGCATGTTCATCCACAACCAACCAACCGGCTAGGTCTACTACTAACGTCACGCGCAAGGGGCTCAATCAATGCAACCGGCTACAGGTCTCGACTCAATCTATGTATCACGCGCACAACAGCAACGGGGACAGTTCATCAAGAGGCAACCAACCGGCCGCTAGCTAGGTCAACTCACATCTTAGGCAGGGATCGAGGCAACAAACTACGTACGCCCATGAGTCTCGCATCGATCATTCGGGTTCAGTACGCAGCGAAGGGATTGCTCGGGTTCCGTAAGCAACGAGCTCAATCGCTCTAGTTCAGTATGTAGCTAGTGTGAGTGATCACTCGGGTTTAGTACGTAGTGCGAGGGATCGCTCGATTTTAGTACGTAGTGCGAGGGATCGATCGCTCGGGTTCTGTAAGTGATGATCGATCGCGCGGGTTTAGTAAGGCGAGGGATCGATCTATCGGGTTCAGTAAGCGAAGGGATCGCTCGGGTTCAGTTAGCGCAGGGCTCGCATACACGCGCGTGTATGAGAGAAACGCGCAAACCACACTGCATCGCTCGGGCCTGACCACCCACCGATTGTCTACCGCGTATACCAGAAAATCCCTGAAAATTTTCGCCCTCACTTCTACCACGACTTTTTACGTAATGAACGGCCCAAAGAATGTCATGGAGGTGCGCCTCCGACCCGCCTAGGAAGAAAAGCCTGTTTTCTATCATAATTTTTTTTATCATAGAAGTAGGAGCCCACCACATCTATGATGATACGTGTTTTCTCACAATATCGTGATGGAAGTGTCACTTCCGTAATAGAAAATGTTTCCGTTGAGATCATAATGTCACAGATGTGTCTTTTTTTATAATGCCCCCTTCACATAACTAGCCCTTGAATTCATATATCCTTCGTTGGAGAATTGTCCCTTCCATGATGTTGCCCTAAACACGTGAGTCAAATTATATCAGTTGGAGGAGGTAAACCATTGCATACAAAATATGTAATAACATCATATACTCCCCCATCCCAAAATATGTGTCTCGACTTTAGTACAAAGTTGTAGTAAAGTTGAGACACCTATTTTCTTTGGTCTTGTGGGAGCAGTTATGAAAATTGGATATCTTTTAAAATTTCTATTCGTGGTTATTGTTTTATTTGGTCTTGCTCTTCTAGTGAATAATTGGTGAATTATGTACTCCAATGTATCAGAAATGTCATTGATGAAATAAAAGAAATGTGTTTTGGTGGCCAAAAAATGTATACAACCGGCCTGCGGAGCAGATGCGTCCCCGCATTAGGTGCATGGCCGGCGCATTCAGAAAAACGGCCAGACGCCACCCCATTGCCATTACCAAATGGATAAAATCCGGACAAAACGGACATCCGTTTGGAGTAGTGCGTTGGAGTCAGCCTTACGTGAAACATTTGACAATCACAAATCACACGGTTCGGTATAAAGGTACACGACATTCTCATGGTCCAAGGACATGAGTATACATTAACACTTGCATGATTATACTTACAACTTTGTGACGAAGTGATCCGCTGCCCAATAATAATAGAGATGTTTGACATTATGATAATAGTGCTAAAGATTTGAATGGAATAATCGAATAGTTTTCTTTTAAACAATGCAGACAGTCATACATACACACATGCAATCATCCCTATGAACGCACGCACACACGCATCCCTATCCATATGAGCACCTACAAGAGAATGACCTGGCACATCATCTTGAGATTGACGAAGTCGTCACATACACCTTCGTAGTCAACGGGAACATATTCTTTCACTAAATGCACATCGAAAAAACCCAGAAATAAATCCAGAAAAATGCGAGCACCGGTGTCAATTCTGGAACTTAACTCTGGTGCGCTGGAGATACCATATAAAGGGATAGTTAGTATGCAAACCCAACATTTCAAATTTCCAATAGTATAATCTTGGGGTAGTTTATCCTTTGCACAACATTTCTAATTTCCAGTAGTTAAAAACCAACACAAATTCACAATGAACAATTGTTAATCCGTTGGAGTAGAGCAGTGCCGTTTGAGTGCATCGTTGCTTCACATGCACGCGAACGCTACGGGGGCACTCGGCCGCGCCGTTCAAAGGCTGCCGGCTCTGCGCTGCAGTCCTGCCTCATCTCATCTCATCTCTTCCCCGTTCAAAGGCTCCCTCCTCTGCGCGCATTTCCCCTTCCATCCCATAGCAAAAAGTTTTCCGCGAAAGACGGTTGGCCCAACGCCTCGTCCTCCGCTTTGCCCATCCTCCATTACCGTCGCGGTCTCCGCCACGCGACAGCATTCAAACTCGTGGTACGAACAACCCAATCCCATCCACCCTTCCCCTACCCCAACTCCTAAAACCCTAGCCTGCCACCACCCCGTCCCCTACCCACTACCACTTCCCCGCCACCGCTCCAAGCCGAGCGCCGAGATGGCTTCCGCCTCGCCGTCGTGGGTCATCCTGGGCAGCGTGCCGCGGGTGTCGGCCGCCGACGCCGACCTCCCCCAGGGCGCCGACCTCTCCCTCGCGCTGCCTGCGCCGCCGCGCGTCGCGGTCCTCACCATCCCCCCGCGCATCTTCCCGGGCCGCACCACCTCCAGAAGCTTCCCGTCCGTCCTCGCCGTCGACGCCTCCGGCCTCCTCCTCCTCCAAGCCGACCAAGGTCCTGTTGGAACTTCTCCCACAGGATCGATCACATCACAGTACAACGAACGCGCGCACAAAAACTTTTATAGCCAAGGGCCCTTGTCGTGCCCTTTGTTTTCCCTCTTTTTATTTTCTGTTTTCTTGCACCGGTGTTTCAAAATTCACGGCCGGTACTGTGTATATATACACGACCTGACTCAACCGACCAAGGAAAGAACTCCTACACGGACTACTACTAGACACAAGTCCTTTTCCCTGTACAAACTAGTTTTCCGTCATGGACTAGTCCTCGTACAAGACATGGACACTTACCTATAGCTAACTAACTAGCGTAGTCCAAACCGGACTACTAATCACACGGCAACCTAGACTTGCGGCTAACTCAAGATTATTCCTAACAATCTCTCCCTAATCTTGACTCACTTTTTCTTCCGTGCTTCTCCCATCTTGGCTTGTTGTAGATTCGCGACTTGTCGATCCAAACTCTGACGCATGATCCGGACTATCAGCCCACACGGTCGCATCTACGCGTGCAACGTGCAAAACTGGACGCATCATCAGTGTTCACGTCGTTCAACTTAACTGGTCACTGTCTCACTACACGTCGAACTTGATCTTCAACTGTCTTATCCGTACACTAAGTATGACCCGCATGGAAACATGCAGAACCTCGCTCTACAATGTTGTGCCACCGCCATTGCTTGGCCGCTGCCTTGCACTCGGTCCGCACCATACTCCTTGTACTTGCTTGCAATAGATCCACTCTCCACCGCCGCACACCTCCTCGCTTTCGATGGCTTCGCCTACCACCGCCCGCCTTCGCATCACATCAATCCACACCGCCGCAACCAGGACGCTCCACGAGGACGTGGACATGACTCACGGAACACCGTGCACACCGCGTCCACTTGCAACGAATCATCACCAAGACGAGCACTTGGACATGATGACGACTCACAGACGCAACGACGACTGATCGTGCAAACACGCACGACACCTTGACTCATCCGACTCCCCCGGATGACGATCTTGATGAGCTCCAGCGCCGCACCTCGGCACCACCTCTCCCATCAACGATCTCCTTCCGCCACATCATCCAGCGACTTCATGGCCCACCCCGAGGCGCTAGTAGATCGCCACCCCGGGGCAAGCGCTCAAACCTGAACCTTGCTCTAGATACCAATTGTTGGAACTTCTCCCACAGGATCGATCACATCACAGTACAACGAACGCGCGCACAAAAACTTTTATAGCCAAGGGCCCTTGTCGTGCCCTTTGTTTTCCCTCTTTTTATTTTCTGTTTTCTTGCACCGGTGTTTCAAAATTCACGGCCGGTACTGTGTATATATACACGACCTGACTCAACCGACCAAGGAAAGAACTCCTACACGGACTACTACTAGACACAAGTCCTTTTCCCTGTACAAACTAGTTTTCCGTCATGGACTAGTCCTCGTACAAGACATGGACACTTACCTATAGCTAACTAACTAGCGTAGTCCAAACCGGACTACTAATCACACGGCAACCTAGACTTGCGGCTAACTCAAGATTATTCCTAACAGGTCCCGCCAAGGGCCCCACCGTCATCGACCTCCCCAGCCGCCGAGAGTTCTTATGGCTCCCGACCGTCGCGGGCTACTTCCTCCTCGACGCCAAATCCGCGTCCGCACTCCCGCTGCCCAACCCCGAGTACGTCATGCACCCGGGCCACCTCGGCCTCATCGCCTCCCCCGCCGACGCCGGCCACTACATGGTCGCTGAGCTCCAGATGATCCTCGGCGGCGACCGTGCCGACCTCCTCTGCTTCTCCTCCGAAGCCGGGGAATGGGTCACCAAGGACGTCCGCTACCCGCTTCCATCCCGCCCCTTGAGCCCCAACGGCGTCGTCTCGCACTCCGGGAGGCTCTGGTGGGTCGACCTCTCCTGGTGCCTCCTCACCTGCGACCCCTTCGCCGACGCGCCGGTGCTGAGGGTCGTCCCGCTTCCGGAGGGCAAGGCGCTCAAGTCCAAGGAAGCTTAGGGACTGCTCGACAAGTACTGCTGCGTGGCTGTCAGCGGCGGCAAGCTGCGGTTCGTCGACATGTACAGGAACCTTAACAGCGCCGGCTCTGTTCAGATCACCGTGTGGACGCTCGTCGATCCGGACTCCACGGAGTGGACGCTGGAGTACGAGGCCACCTTTAAGGAGATCTGGGACGACGCGAGCTACAAGGCGACTGGCCTGCCAAGGAAGATCCCCGTGCTTGCGCTCATCCATCCTACGAACCCCGACGTGGTCTACTTCTTTCTGGACGAGCACCTGTTCGGCGTGGACGTGCGTGCTCGCAAGGTTGTGGAGTGTGAGATCTACGAGCTGGTTCAGCCAGCTAGGGAACACGTCACCACCCATTTCGTTCACGCTTGGCAGCTGCCACAAGCTCTCTGCTCAGGTAATTCTACCGTCTACTGTTCTTTGATTGTACGTACATTCTTGTTAGTGACTGGAAATATTGTGTTTCTGTGTAACATTGTGAGAGATCAGAGGTGTATGATGTGTTGTCTGATTTTCTAATTAACATCTCAGTTTTTTGTCGGAGAGAACATATGCAAACGTCCAACTTCCTTGATATGTTAGTTTACCTTGTTTTTGTTGATGCTACAGGGAGGGCTTATGCTTGACAAGTCATAAGTGTAATGGGCTTCTCAGATTGGGGATTTTTAGAGTAAAGCACTTCGAATTTCAATGTGTAAATGGTCTTGTGTGGAGGGGTTGTATGATTCACCAGAGTCACCACTTACTGAACGTTGGCTAATGCTAATTAAAAATGCCAATTTTGCCTTAGCATATGTCCAACATTAGGCACTGGACATATAGGTCTAAATGCCAATACAGTACTTGCTCTGTTCACAAATACGTATATGATGTTTTAACTTTTTTCTAAATTGGATGTATATAGACATGTTTTAGTGTGTTCACTCATTTCAGTCCATATGCAGCCTATATTGAAATATCCAAAACATCTTATATTTGTGAACGGATGGAGTAAGATCGTTAACTGCTACACATACTCTCTTTTTTTGTCATGTGCCTGCTAAGAGGTGCAAGTGATGTTTACACAGCTTTACTACATGTCACTGTATATTTTTTCTCAATAAATGCAAGACATTGTAATCAACACTATAGCCCCATATAAACTACAGTATGTCATGGACAGAATTGTTGACTCTTATACTCCAGCTAGTACTGCTAGAATCAACGGCTGCTATTGCCCAAGGATTCCCAATTTATAATGTTTTTTTCCTTCCTGATAACATGCCTCTTATAGGAGTACATGTAATTTTTTTGCTAAAATTAATAGCCCGGTGTTAGATGGTTTAGACACATCCATTGAACTCTAACTTAGATACCAGTACAGCTGTACTAATTTGAAATTGCGAATAATTTTATTCCGCCAAGCACTATGCAAAGGCAAAGACTACATCAGGTATTCCATCCATGGGTTTATTATGGTTCCTAGAGAGTTGGGTAAGATTCAGCTTCAAGACTGAAGATAGTTTTAACGTTTCAAAAGAAACTGTGTTACTATGAGCACTCTATACATGCACAGTTTTGAAAATTGCCATGGTGTCATACAAATGTGTGTTTGACTTTTTGAAACATAGCATCGTTCTCTTGTATGTAGTACTAGGTATTATAAGTAACCCCCTGCTGTTTTTGTTTTTGTTTTCTAGACTTGCAATGGGCTGAGAAAGTATGCATATATAGTGAATAGGCTGTTAGACATAGTACTACATTTCTTTGGGGGGAGAAAGTACTACATTATGTTCTTAAGGACTCTGCCCCGCTTCACCGTATATGCAAAATACTACTGAATTTTAAGGGAACTACTGTTTCTATTTGAAATCTTCACTTGATTAAGCGTGTGGCTTCTTGAAATCCGTTATCTTTCCCTCTTTGTTTGTAGTACTACACTGCAAGGCATTAGAATCTTTTTGTTTTGTAATATTATGAGAATGCTTGGACGTGCCAGCTCCTTAACCATTTATTTGGTCCAGTTGCCATTGCTGTAACAAAAGGTATATAGTGATGAATGAGCATAATGAGGCAGCTATTAAACATAAGAACTACCTAATTGCTGTATTTGTCCAATTTCAGAAATCCATGGAAGCATTAGATGATCAAATGAGCTGAAGCCTGTATGCCTTGTCTAACATAATATGCTCTCTCCTTTGAAGGTTCTGCAAAGGAGACTGAAGATGGCGTGAAGGAAGAGCTGCAGCAACTCCAGCTGTGAGACGAGATTGAGGAACGAGAACCAGAGTAAACTTCTTAACAGGTTACACCCATTGAGTTGTACATTTCATCGACCGAATTTAGTGCTTTTAGCACACTACTCATGCAGCCTGGCGTACTAAAATTTCCTTTGTAATTTTCTGTTCCTTGGTCGCAGGTAGGGGAGTAATATATCAAGTCATCAGGTGGCAATGGCGTCTTTTGGACAGCACTCGACTCAACGAAATTGGCAACATGGCTGAAACATTTGGCTTGTCTTTCTTGTTATTATTGTTTAAGTTCAGATGTTAGTAGTGTGGTTTTTATGCTTGGATACTTGATCCACCGTCATTGCTCAGAACCGAAGTGATTATCCTTGGCAGTAAGGCAGTGAGCTCTTGTTATGCTTCTGGCTCTTGTTAACTTTGTGAATCCATGCTCCTGCTTGGTTCGAAAAAATACTTGAAAAATGTCTTAATCTGTTTTCCATTTTTGGACTAAGATAATATGTTCTTTTTTATATTTTCTGCAAAATCACCATAAGCTTTTTTTGTTTTTTTTTTTTGCTTTTGCACATCGGTTTTACCTAGTATTCGTACTCAGGAATAATGTTTAGATAGATAGCATTTTTTCCGATGGGCTGGTTGATCATTGGAGGTGATATGATATTGACATGGAATTATTTTTTGGCATGATCACAACAATAAATTAATTGACTCCTTGGAAATATGTAAGCAGCTCGGTCATTTGTACTAAGCCAACATGTTGGGTGTGTAATATACTCCCTCTGTCCCAAAATATAAGAGCATTTTTTACACTAGTGTAGTGTAAAAAACGCTCTTATATTTTGGGACGGAGGGAGTAGGAAAATAAAAGACGTAGATTGCAAATAGATCACTCATTTGTACTTGAATTAGATTAGTACACTGAAATCAAGTCGGGATCACCAAAATAGAACATCGTTTTCCTTGCAAAGTCGGTCACTATACCGAGTTGCTAAGTTGTTTTTACATGATACAACCTCATTGCAGAACTGAAGTTCATATCATGTACTCCCTCCGTCCGAAAATACTTGTCGGAGGAATGGATGTATCTAGATGCAATTTAGTTTTAGATACATCCATTTTCATTCATTTCTCCGACAAGTATTTCCGGACGGAGGGAGTATATATATGCATGTATGACAGTATTAGAATTTACCGGGTTAGTCCATTTTCCTGTTAATCCTGGCAACTTTTACGCCTTTTCCTTTAGGACTTTTTTTTTTGCGATGTGGACAATATTTTCTCGCACCTAGATAGTGCACATTCGAATCAACGGAACACGACGGCCCTCAGTGCTAAGTTACACGAACACAAGCCTCTATTAATTGACTCCTTGGAAATACGTAAGCCTCTAAGTTACACGGCCCTATTCTTTGGAGTGATACTTACCAAGTTTGTTTTTTCGCGGATGTAAAAAGTCGAGGCAAGAGCACTAGAGACCCACAAACTTGCATTGGATGTGATGGTTTAGTCCACAAACTTGCAAAAGGTGATTAACTAGTCCACAAACTTGCAAACTATGTGATGGTTTAGTCCACAGCCAATCAGAGACGGCCAATTGGCGCCTAGCTGGCTGCTGCGTGGCAAATTTGGTCCGACCGGCGATTTTGCAGAAAACCCCTCAACGTTTCTGGAAATCATGCCCGCGGTCCCTGTCTGGCTCTCCCTTGGCTATTTAATATTGCGGCCCCTCTCTCACCCTGGTCGGGAAATCACCTGGGAGCCGGGGGGAGTGGCGACGGCGTCCGTTCCCCTGACGCCAACGATGGCGGCGACGTCGCCGGCCATCGCGGCGGCCATGGAGCCACCAGAATCCGTCGGCCTCGTCCGCGAACTGGGCGCATTTTCGCCGGATTACGGTAAGGCCCGCCCTCCTTCACCTCTGCTTTCCGTTTGCTTTTTTGGCACTCGCCGTGGTTGGTCCCCGGCGTTGATCGGCACCGCTACTCGCCGGGGTTGGTCGCCGAGGTAGATTAGAAGGTTGCTGCGGAGTGGGATTGGAGGTTCGGTTCAGTTGCTAGGGTTTATGTTGTTGGAGCAGAGGAAGGTAGGGGTTTAGGGCCATAAAGTTGATGTTTTCTGTCATGAAGTTTAGTTACTGGTTGCAATGTTGAAGTTGATCGTGAACATGTTGATTCTGAAGATTGTGCCATACAGTTGGGGTTTTGGGACATAAAGTTGGGGGTTTTGACCATAAAGTTGGGGTTTTGGTCCATAAAGTTGGAGTTTTGGGGTAGGATATATAAAAATGTGTGGTTTTTAGGCAGAGCTAAATGAAAATGTGTGATTTTGGGTAGTTGATGTTACTATTCTAGATATTCATTGTCTGAAAGTCTGAATAATGTTGACACTGCTGAATATTTTCATTGTCTGAATATTGCTGATCATGCTCTGAATTTGTTGTGCAGTGTGTGATGCAGCAATGGGCATGGCTGTGGAATCTACATTCTTCACTTTGCAGATTGAGCATAATGACATTTTTTGTGGACCAAGTAGCAACCTGGAGTATGCAAGTGCTAGTGTGGAGATTCTGGATTATTGCTCTGCTGCTAATTTCTCATATTCATTTATTGAGAAGCATCTGCAATGGTTGAGCTATCCTGTGTGGGAGCACCACATCTATTGGTGTAGGCCTGGGTGCCTATTGTTAGAAGGGCTAGTGCCAATTAGAGGAGATGTTGATGTCCAGTACATGATCACAGCAAGTGCAAACCATAAGGTGCTGGAGATATTGATTGACCATTCAGACTTTATTCAGATATGCAGGCATGATGGCATATATACAATGCCCAGCTCAGTGTCCAGATCATTGGTTGAAATTGTTCTCTCTGAGAAAGAAGCTAGTGGAAGTCAGCACATGGAAGTTTCAGTTCAAGCAGCAGAGAGATCAAGTGCAAACTTGCAAATTACAGTTGAGACAGTAGGAGAATTGACAGATTCAGACTTTAGTGATAGTGACTTTAGCATTGATGAGGGAGATGGTCCATGAGTGCTACTCTGTCCAAACCTATTTGAAAGCCTATGGATACAATCTGATGCCTCTTAGAGACCCTAAAATGTGGGAGAAGATGGATGGGGATAAAGTGTATCCACCTATCTTCACTAAACAACTAGGAAGGCCCCAAAAAAATAGGAAAAAGACACCAGAGGAAAAGATGAAAGGTGGTGTTAGAGTGCTAAACAAAAATGGAGTGACAATGCACTGCTCCATATGTGGCAGACCTGATCACAACAGGAAGGGGCACTACAAGTACCAGGAAGCTCAAATGGGACCTAGTGATCAAATAGAAGATGAGGACTATGATGATCCAACATTTGTACAAGTACATCACTTTGTTCCACTACATTAATCTTTCTGAACTTCTTTGCATTTTACATTAATCTTTCTGAACTTATTTGCTCATCTCATAACTCATCTCACTTTGTTGTGCAGAACATTTTTCCTCACTTGGCAAACCCTGGCATGGATCCAAGCCAGTTGCCAGACAGCATGGTTTCAAGCATGGCCAGGAGGGAGAGATCTCACAGGGCTCCACAAAGGTTCCATGGCCCCCTACCAGAACAATCAGCATTTGTTGCAGCAGCTGCTGCTGCAATTCCACAGCCAACAACCACAACACAGATGAACATTGGGAGAACTAAAAGAGGAGAAGGCTCACAACCTATTAGCAGAGGAAAAAGGAAAAATGCAGCAGCTGGCACAACTGCAGGTGCAGGGAGGGGCAGAGGAAGAAATGCACCTAGCACATCTTCAGGTACAGGGAGGGGTAGAGGAAGAAATGCACCTGGCACATCTTCAGGGAAAGGGAGGGGCAGATGAAGAAATGCAGCAGCTGGCACATCTTCAGGTGTAGGGAGGGGCAGAGGAAGAAATGCAGCAGTTGGCACATCTTCTGGTGTAGGGAGGGGCAGAGGAAGAAATGCTGCAGCTGGAGGATCTTCAAGTGCAGGGAGGGGCAGAGGAGGAAATGCAGCAATTTCAGTTGTAGGAACATCTTCAGGTGAAGCTGGCACAACTTCAGGTGCAGGGAGGGGCTTCTTATGGTTGTTGTGTGGAGATGACAGACCTATGGTGATTCCAGATCTGAATACAACATCTGATGCATGAATTGTGTCATTTTAAATTATATTTGTTGCAAGTTCAGTGATGAACTATATCTTGGTATTAGTTCATGGGTGAACTTTTTAGAGTCATAAACTTGTAACTTGTTGATTTTGCTGAATTTTGCACCTGGGGCATCTTGTATTCAGTTAGACTAAATTTGTCTGAACTAACTGAATTTGTCTGAACTAACTGAATTTGTCTGAACTAACTAAATTTTACTGAACTAACTGAATTTGCACCAGTTGAATTGTACTAACTGAACTAAATAAACTAAATGAACTAATTGAACTAACTGAATTTGTGCCCAAAATAAAAAAACAAAAATTTTTTTGGCCTGGGTCTCGAACCCAGGACCTGTCGTTATAGAAGTAGAGTGCAATGCCAGTGCGGTATGAGTAGGAACTTGTTAGGGAGGGGCATAGCAAGTGTGTTGTACTGATAACAGAGAGGCCAACTCCCACTCGCCCACTCCCCACCCCACTCCACTGGACGCTTCGCATTCCCACCCACCACATCAATAAAACCGCCGCTCACCGCCCACCCACCCACCTACCCACCACTCCACTCATCGACCGCGTCGCCTCCACTCCCCACTCCACTCACCATCGCCACCCACCGCCGCCATGGCGAACAACTCGCCGCCGCCGCCATGGAAGAGATCACTGGAGGATCTTGCCGGCAACGATCAGGCGTTCCGCGCGCAGATTAGAGATGTATGTGTTGGGGAACGTTGCAGAAAATTAAAATTTTTTCTACGGTTTCACCAAGATCCATCTATGAGTTCATCTAAGCAACGAGTCATGGGAGAGAGTTTGCATCTACATACCACTTGTAGATCGCGTGCGGAAGCTTGCAAGGTGATGATGGAGTCGTACTCGAACGTGATTCAGATCACCGATGCCAAGTGTCGAGCGGACAACACCTCCGCGTTCAACACACGTGCGGACGATCGACGTCTCCTCCTTCTTGATCCAGCAAGGGGAAGGAGAGGTTGAGGAAGACAGCTCCACCGGCAGCACGACGGCGTGGTGATGGTGGAGAAGAAGTACTCCGACAGGGGTTCGCCAAGCTCTTACGGAGGAGGAGATGTGTTGGGGAGGGGAGGGGCTGCGCCTTGGGAGTTGGTACAGCAGCCCCCCTCCCTCCCCTTTATATAGGCCCCAGGTGGCTGGCCCTGAGATCCAATCTCCAGGGGGCGGCGACAAGGGGTGGAGTGCCCCCAAGCCGGTGGGCGCCCCCATCCCTAGGGTTTCAACCCTAGGCGCAGGGTGGGCCTAGGGGCGCACTAGCCCCCGTGGGCTGGTTCCTTCCCCTTTGGCCCATGGGGCCCTCCGGATAGGTGGCCCCACCGGTGGACCCCGGACCCTTCCGTGGTCCCAGATTTTACCGAAACCCCAAACTTTCCCGATGGCGAAACACCACTTCCTATATATTATTCTTTACCTCCGGACCCTTCCGAACTCCTCGTGACGTCCGGGATCTCATCCGGACTCGAACAACATTCGGTGGTCACATACTTGACTTCCTACTAACCCTAGCGCCACCGAACCTTAAGTGTGTAGACCCTACGGGTTCGGGAGACACGCAGACATGACCGAGACGACTCTCGGGCAATAACCAACAGCGGGTCTGATATCCATGTTGGCTCCCACATGCTCCTCGATGATTTCATCGGTTGAACCACGATGTCGAGGATTCGATCAAACCTCATATGCAATTCCTTTGTCAATCGATGCGTTACTTGCCCGAGACTCGATCGCCGGTATCCCAATACCTTGTTCAGTCTCGTTACACAGCAAGTCACTTTACTCGTCAGTAATGCATGATCCGTGGCCAACACCTTGGTCACATTGAGCTCATTATGATGATGCATTACCGAGTGGGCCCAGAGATACCTCTCCGTCATACGGAGTGACAAATCCCAGATCTCGATCCGTGTCAACCCAATGATACTTTCGGAGATACCGTAATGCACCTTTATAGTCACCCGATTCGTTGTGACGTTTGATACACCCAAGGCACTCCTACAATGGCGGGAGTTACACGATCTCATGGTCGAAGGAATAGATACTTGACATTGGCAAAGCTTCTAGCAAACGAACTATACGATCTTTTATGCTATGCTTATGATTGGGTCTTGTCCATCACATCATTCTCCTAATGATGTGATCCCGTTATCAACGACATCTAATGTCCATAGTCAGGAAACCATGACTATCTATTGATCACAACGAGCTAGTCAACTAGAGGCTCACTAGGGACTCATTGGGTCTAAGTGTTCACACGTGTATTACGATTTCCGGATAATACAGTTATACCATGAACAAATGACAATTATCATGAACATTGAAATATAATAATCCTTTTTATTATTGCCTCTAGGGCATATTTCCAACAGTCTCCCACTTGCACTAGAGTCACCAATCTAGTTACATTGTGATGAATCGAACACCCATAGAGTTCTTGTGTTGATCATGTTTTGCACGCGAGAGAGGTTTAGTCAACGGATCTGCGACATTCAGATCCGTGTGCACTTTGCAAATCTCTATGTCTCCATCTTGAACATTTTCACGGATGGAGTTGAAACGACGCTTGATGTGCCTGGTCTTCTTGTGAAGCCTGGGCTCCTTGGCAAGGGCAATAGCTCCAGTGTTGTCACAGAAGAGTTTGATCGGCCCCGACGCATTGGGTATGACTCCTAGGTCGGTGATGAACTCCTTCACCCAAATCGCTTCATGCGCTGCCTCCGAGGCTGCCATGTACTCCGCTTCACACGTAGATCCCGCCACGACGCTCTGCTTGCAGCTGCACCAGCTTACTGCTCCACCATTCAACATATACACGATCCGGTTTGTGACTTAGAGTCATCCAGATCTGAGTCGAAGCTAGCATCGACGTAACCCTTCTGACGAGCTCTTCGTCTCCTCCATAAACGAAACATGTCCTTTGTCCTTTTCGTGTACTTCAGATATTCTTGACCGCTGTCCAGTGTTCCTTGCGGGATTACTTTGGTATCTTGCAACCAAACTTACGACAAGGTTTACATCGGTCCAGTACACAAGATGGCATACATAATAGATCCTATGGCTGAAGCATAGGGATGACACTCATCTCTTCTTTATCTTTTGTCGTGGTCGTGATCGAGCTGAGCTCAATCTCACACCTTGTAACATAGGAAAGAACCCTTCTTGGACTGATCCATTTTGAACCTCTTCAAAATCTTATCAAGGTATGTGCTTTGTGAAAGACCTATGAGGCGCCTCGATCTATCTCTATAGATCTTGATCCCTAATATATAAGCAGCTTCTCCAAGGTCCTTCATTGAAAAACACTTGTTCAAGTAGGCCTTAATGTTGTCCAGAGTTTCAGATCATTTCCCATCAAGAGTATGTCATCTACATATAATAGGAGAAATGCTACTGAGCTCCCACTCACTTTCTTGTAAACGCAGCTTCTCCATAAGTCTCAAGATAACCCAAACGCTTTGATCATCTTATCAAAGCGAATGTTCCAACTCCGAGATGCTTGCACCAGTCCATAAATGGATCGCTGGAGCTTGCATACTTTGTTAGCGTTACGAGGATCGACAAAACCTTCCGCTGCATCATATACAGCTCTTCCTTAAGATGTCCATTAAGGAATGCCGTTTTGACGTCCATCGCCATATCTCATAATCATAGTATGCGCAATTGCTAACATGATTCGGACGGACTTAAGCTTCGCTATGGGAGAGAAAGTCTCGTCGTAGTCAATCCCTTGAACTTGTCGATAACCCTTAGCGACAAGTCGAGCTTTATAGATGGTAACATTACCATCCGCGTCCGTCTTCTTCTTAAAAATCCATTTATTTTCTATCGCTCGCCGATCATCGGGCAAGTCTGTCAAAGTCCATACTTTGTTTTCATACATGGATTCTATCTCGGATTTCATGGCCTCAAGCCATTTGTTGGAATCCGGCCCGCCATTGCTTCTTCATAGTTCAAGGTTCATTGTTGTCTAGCAACATGATTTCCATGACAGGTTCCCGTACCACTGCAGTGCGGAACGTGTCCTCGTGGACCTTCGAAGTTCAAGAGTAACTTGATCCAAGTACCTTGATCATCATCAACGTTTTCCTCTTGATTGGTGTGGGCATCACAGAACGGTTTCTGCGCTGCACCACTTTCCCGCTCGAGAGGTAGTACTTCATCGAGTTGTACTTTCCTCCCACTTACTTCTTTCGAGAGAAACTCTTTCTAGAAAGCATCCGTTCTTAGCAACAAAGATCTTGCCTTCAGATCTTAAGTAGAAGGTATACCCGACAGCTTCCTTAGGGTATCCTATGAATACGCATTTTTCCGACTTGGGTTCGAGCTTTTCAGGTTGAAGTTTCTTGACATAAGCATCGCATCCCCAAACTTTTAGAAATGACAGCTTAGGTTTCTTCCCAAACCATAATTCATACGGTGTCGTCTCAACGGATTTAGACGGTGCCCTATTTAAAGTGAATGTAGCTGTCTCTAGAGCGTATCCCCAAAATGATAGCGTAAATCGGTAAGAGACATCATAGACCGCACCATATCCAATAGAGTGCGATTCGACGTTCGGACACACCGTTTACCGAGGTGTTCCAGCGGCGTGAGTTGTGAAACGATTCCACATTTCCTTAAGTGTGTGCCAAATTCGTGACTTAAATATTCTCCTCCACGATCCGATCGAGGAACTTTATCTTTCGGTCACGTTGATTCTCCACCTCACTCTGAAATTCCTTGAACTTTTCAAAGGTCTCAGACTTGTGTTTCATTAAGTAGACATACCCATATCTACTTAAGTCATCAGTGAGAGTGAGAACATAACGATATCCTCCACGAGCCTCAACGCCATTGGACCGCAGACATCAAGTATGTATGATTTCCAACAAGTTGGTTGCTCGCCCATTGTTCCGGAGAACGGAGTCTTGGTCATTTTGCCTAAGAGGCATGGTTCGCATGTGTCAAACGATTCATAATCAAGAGACTCCAAAAGTCCATCAAGATGGAGCTTCTTCATGCGCTTCACACCAATGTGACCAAGGCGGCGATGCCACAAGTATGTGGGACTATCGTTATCAACTTTGCATCTTTTCGCATCCACACTATGAACATGTGTAATATTACGCCGAGATTCATTAAGAATAAACCATTGACCATCGGAGCATGACCATAAAACATATCTCTCATATAAATCGAACAACCATTATTCTCAGACTTAAATGAGTAGCCATCTCGTATCAAACGAGATCCGGATATAATGTTCATGCTCAAACATGGCACTAAATAACAATTATTGAGGTTCAAAACTAATCCCAGAGGTAAATGTAGAGGCAGCGTGCGACGGCGATCACATCGACCACGAACCATTCCCGACGCACATCGTCACCTCGCCCTTCGCCAGTCTCCGTTTATTCCGTAGCTCTGCTGTGTGTTACATATGTGAGCAACGGCACCGTATCAAATACCGGGGAGTTACTACGAGTAATCGGTAAGGTACACATCAATTACATGTATATCAAATATACCTTTGGTGTTGCGGCCTTCTTATCCGCTAAGTATTTGGGGCAGTTCCGCTTCGGTGCCCTTCCCTTGCAATAAAAGCACTCGGTCTCGTGCTTGGGTCCATTCTTTGACTTCTTCCGGCAACAGGCTTACGGCGCGGCAACATCTTTGCCGCCCTTCTTGAAGTTCTTCTTACCCTTGCCCTTCTTGAACTTAGTGGTCTTATTGACCATCAACACTTGATGTTCTTTCTTGATTTCAGCCTCTGCTGACTTCAAAGATCGAGAACACTTCAGAATGGTCTTTACCATCCCCGCATGTTGTAGTTCATCACAAAGCTCTTGTAGCTTGGTGGGAGCGATCGAGGATTCTCGAATGACCGCCTCATCCGGGAGGTTAATGTTCAATCTGGGTCATACGTGCGTGCAACCCGATATCTTCGTGATGTGTTCACCGACGTAACTGTTCTCCTCCATCTTACAACTATAGAACTTGTCGGAGACATCATATCTCTCGACCGGGCATGAGCTTGGAAAACTAGTTTCAGCTCTTGAACATCTCATATGCTCCGTGATGCTCAAAACGCTTTTGGAGCCCCGGTTCTAAGTCAGAGAGCATGCCGCCTTGAACGAGGGAGTAATCATCGGCACGAGTTTGCTGCGTTCATAACGCCTTGGTTCTTCGACGGAGCGGCACCTAGCGGTCCTTCTAGGACATATTGCTTCTGGCAGCTATGAGGATGATCTCGGGTTCCGACCCAATCCGTATAGTTGCTGCCATCATCTTTCAGCTTGGTTTTCTAGGAACGCTGAAGTTCATGTTGACATTAGCGTTGGCCATTGATCTACAAGACATATTTGCAAAGGTTTTAGACTAAGTTCATGATAATAAAGTTCTTAATCAAAATTATGAACTCCCACTTAGATTAGACATCCTCTAGTCATCTAAGTGTTACACGATCCGAGTCGACTAGCCCGTGTCCGATCATCACGTGAGACGGACTAGTCATCATCGGTGAACATCTTCATGTTGATCGTATCTTCCATACGACTCGTGTTCGACCTTTCGGTCTCCGTGTTCCGAGGCCATGTCTGCGCACATGCTAGGCTCGTCAAGTTAACCCTAAGTGTTTTCGCTGTAAAACTGTCTTACACCCGTTGTATGTGAACGTAAGGATCCATCACACCCGATCATCACGTGGTGCTTAGAAGCGATGAACTGTAGCAACGGTGCACAATCGGGGAGAACACTTCTTGAAATTTTGTAAGGATCATCTTATTTACTACCGTCGTCCTAAGTAAACAAGATGCATAAACATAATAAACATCACATGCAATTATATAGTTGTGACATGATATGGCCAATATCATCAAGCTCCATTGATCTCCATCTTCGGGCTCCATGATCATCTTGTCACCGCTTGACACCATGATCTCCATCATCATGATCTCCATCATCGTGTCTTCATGAAGTTGTCACGCCAACGACTACTTCTACTTCTATGACTAACGCGTTTAGCAATGAAGTAAAGTAGTTTACATGGCGTTCTTCAATGACACGCAGGTCATACAAAAATAAAGACAACTCCTATGGCTCCTGCCGTTGTCATACTCATCGACATGCAAGTCGTGAATCCTATTACAAGAACATGATCTCATACATCACAATTCATCATTCATCACAACTTCTGGCCATATCACATCACATGATCAATCGCTGCAAAAACAAGTTAGACGTCCTCTAATTGTTGTTGCATCTTTTACGTGGCTGCGATTGGGTTCTAGCAAGAACGTTTTCTTACCTACGAATCACCACAACGTGATTTTGTCAACTTCTATTTACCCTTCATAAGGTCCTTGTTCATCGAATCCGCTCCAACTAAAGTGGGAGAGACAGACACCCGCCAGCCACCTTATGCAACTAGTGCATGTCAGTCGGTGGAACCGGTCTCACGTAAGCGTCACGTAAGGTTGGTCCGGGCCGCTTCATCCCACAATACCGTTGAGCAAGAAAAGACTAGTAGAGGCAAGTAAGATGACAAGATCAACACCCACAACAAATTGTGTTCTACTCGTGCATTAGAGAACTACGCATAGACCTAGCTCATGATGCCACTGTTGGGGAACGTTGCAGAAAATTAAAATTTTTTCTACGGTTTCACCAAGATCCATCTATGAGTTCATCTAAGCAACGAGTCATGGGAGAGAGTTTGCATCTACATACCACTTGTAGATCGCGTGCGGAAGCTTGCAAGGTGATGATGGAGTCGTACTCGAACGTGATTCAGATCACCGATGCCAAGTGCTAAACGGACAGCACCTCCGCGTTCAACACACGTACGGGACGATCGACGTCTCCTCCTTCTTGATCCAGCAAGGGGGAAGGAGAGGTTGAGGAAGACAGCTCCACCGGCAGCACGACGGCGTGGTGATGGTGGAGAAGAAGTACTCCGACAGGGGTTCGCCAAGCTCTTACGGAGGAGGAGATGTGTTGGGGAGGGGAGGGGCTGCGCCTTGGGAGTTGGTACAGCAGCCCCTCCTCCCCCTTTATATAGGCCCCAGGTGGCGGCCTGAGATCCAATCTCCGGGGGGCGGCGGCAAGGGGGTGGAGTGCCCCTGCCGGTGGGCGCCCCACCCCTAGGGTTTCAACCCTAGGCGCGGGTGGGCCTAGGGGCGCACCAGCCCCTGTGGGCTGGTTCCTTCCCCTTGGCCCATGGGGCCCTCCGGATAGGTGGCCCCACCGGTGGACCCCGGACCCTTCCTGGTCCCAGCTTTACCGAAACCCCAAACTTTCCCGATGGCGAAACACCACTTCCTATATATTATTCTTTACCTCCGGACCCTTCCGAACTCCTCGTGACGTCCGGATCTCATCCGGACTCAACAACATTCGTGGTCACATACTTGACTTCCTACTAACCCTAGCGTCACCGAACCTTATGTGTAGACCCTACGGGTTCGGAGACACGCAGACATGACCGAGACGACTCTCGGGCAATAACCAACAGCGGGTCCGGATATCCATGTTGGCTCCCACATGCTCCTCGATGATTTCATCGGTTGAACCACGATGTCGAGGATTCGATCAAACCTCGTATGCAATTCCTTTGTCAATCGATGCGTTACTTGCCCGAGACTCGATCGTCGGTATCCCAATACCTTGTTCAGTCTCGTTACGGCAAGTCACTTTACTCGCATCAGTAATGCATGATCCCGGCCAACACCTTGGTCACATTGAGCTCATTATGATGATGCATTACCGAGTGGGCCCAGAGATACCTCTCCGTCATACGGAGTGACAAATCCCGCCTCGATCCGTGTCAACCCAATGATACTTTCGGAGATACCGTAATGCACCTTTATAGTCACCCGATTACGCCAGACGCTTGATACACCCAAGGCACTCCTACAAGAACCGGAGTTACACGATCTCATGGTCGAAGGAATAGATACTTGACATTGGCAAAGCTTCTAGCAAACGAACTATACGATCTTTTATGCTATGCTTATGATTGGGTCTTGTCCATCACATCATTCTCCTAATGATGTGATCCCGTTATCAACGACATCTAATGTCCATAGTCAGGAAACCATGACTATCTATTGATCACAACGAGCTAGTCAACTAGAGGCTCACTAGGGACTCATTGGGTCTAAGTGTTCACACGTGTATTACGATTTCCGGATAATACAGTTATACCATGAACAAATGACAATTATCATGAACATTGAAATATAATAATCCTTTTTATTATTGCCTCTAGGGCATATTTCCAACAGTATGCACCTGGTTCCCGAGCGCAAAGCTCATGCTCCATCATGCGCGCGGGTTGGCCAAGGTGCTGACAGAGGAGGAGAACGCGCGTGCCTTCCCCAAAGGCTTCAAGGTGCCGCCGCCGTTGTTCCTCGTCTGGGCAATGCGGGAGGCCACGCTCAGCGTGGATCCGTACCAGAGAGCTAGGTGGTGGATGTACCGCTCCACCACCTCTCTGGCCCCGGTCCCCCTCGACGACGACCCTGCGAACGTCGTCGGCGTCGTGCTCGCAATGCCGGCTCCAGTCGACCCTGCGGACGACGACTCCGATGACGACCTGACAGAGGTTGTTGCCATCTCTGACGACGACTCTGACGAGTTGCTTTCGTTGCACCGGTCGACATTGAGGGTGGCAGAAACATGCCCATCGACGTCGAGCTCCTGCCGGACGTTGAGCTCCTGCCAGAAGACGTGAAGGTCGAAGAAGAAGTACATGTGAAGGAGCCAGAGCCAGAGCAAAAGAAGAAGGGGGCAGTGAAGAAGGAGCTGGTGAAGGTGCGCCGCTCCATCCGCCTGCAACAGATGAAGAAACAGTAGAAGAAGAAGCAGCTGAAAAAGCAGCAGCTGAAGAAGAAGAAGAAGGGTGTAGTTAGGTATGCTGATTATATATTGGCATATAAGTTACCTATGTTGAACTGAAGATGTTGTTGAACTGCTATGTTGCCTATGTTATCTATTTTGAGCTGCTGTTGAACTGCTATGTTGCCTATGTTATCTATGTTGCCTATGTTGCAGTGTTGCCAAATATTGTGTTGCTATGTGTGTTGCATTCTGCCCATGTTCTGCCCATGTGCACACATCCAAAAATAGAATGTATCAAGTGCTCACTTTCTACCAAATACAATGGTCTGAATTTAACTTAACTGAAATTTGCACTGTTAAGTTAAATGAAATTTGCTTGATCTGAATTTTGCTTGCAGTTAAGTTAACTGAATTTTGGCACAATGCACACTTTCACTTCTCTGAAAAACAATTTCATCATCATTTCTTCATGAGGCAAAACAATTTCATCATCATCACCATGTGCACAATTTCAGTGCTCTGAAAAACAATTTCAGTTCATCATTTCTTTATTTGGTCAGTACTACATCAACATTTGTGAACATCTTCCATCAGTACTACATCAACATGTCTCACACTAAAAACACCCTACTTGCTAACAATGACAGCTAGCAGAATGGCAAACAGACCAACATACAGAAGAGCTCCAAAACAAAAAATCTTATCCCTAAATTGCTCTCTTTGCTTCTGCATCTTGACAATTGCTCTCTTTTCTTTCTCATTTCTTTTAGTTTCTGCTTCAAGTACTTTAATCCTGGCCTCCAACTCCATGTTCTTCATGGCTAGATCCTTAATCCTGGCCTCCAACTTCATTGCTCTGCCATCCCTTTTCCCAGCCCACTCCTGAAAAAATGATAAGCAATTCAAGTCAAGAACTCCTGAAAAATGATGAGCCTTGTTGCCATTGCAGCTCATTTTTCCTGGGATTTCTGTACTTACCTTCTTGCCACCGAAGTCAAGAACTGCAGTGACCCTGGCGCTAGGTTCTCCAGGCCCGCCGCCGCCCACGAACCCGTCGGCGTCGACACCTACTCCATGGGATCGTAAGCCACCGCTCAGCTTCTCGCCGCTGCCGCCACCGGACGCTCTCATTCTCTCGCCGTCGGGATTTGGACAGGGGAAAGGGGAAAATAAGAGAGAGCTAGGGATTTGGACAGGGATAAAGAAGACAAGTACAGCAGGGACCGCGGGCGTGATTTCCAGAAACGTTGAAGGGTTTTCTGCAAAAATCGCCGGTCGGACCAGATTTGCCACGCAGCAGCCAGCTAGGCGTCAATTGGCCGTCTCTGATTGGCTGTGGACTAAACCATCACATAGTTTGCAAGTTTGTGGATGAGTTAATCACCTTTTGCAAGTTTGTGGACTAAACCATCACATCTAATGCAAGTTTGTGGGTCTCTAGTGCTCTTGCCTCTAAAAAAGTCAGGAAGCCACCTGTGTGCCAACAGCCACGGGATGTCTGGCACGGTGCAAGAGCTCCCGGCCGTCTCCATGATCATGCGCCCGCCCCGAGGGCGACCTGCTCTGCTCCCTCCGTATCACCCGGACGGCAACCGCCAAGATGGCGGAAGATACTCCAGCAATCAAAGCGCCTGTCAAACAACACCCTGTCTTCTTTGCTTTACTGTAGGCACTAGCCGACGAGCAGGATGAGCTTTTGATTTTGGATAATAAAGAGTCTGCAGCCTTGCAACTCTTGCTCCTGCCATTGATCGGAACTCCGGTGCTTTCCACGTTACAAAGGCTGCTACAGTTCACCGCTTGCTACGGTCCATTGATCGGAACTCTGCCTCCACAGCAGCGCCGCGCGGTTCATTCCATCCAGTTCACCGCTTGCCTCGCTTTCCAATCCTCCCACAAAACCCTGACCCCCATCGCAGCTCACCGTCACCAAATGGCATCCGCGCGGTCCATTCCCCGAGCCGCCCGCTGCCTGATCCTCTTCGCTCCCATAGCCCCCGTCGCCGCGGTCACCGTT
Organism: Aegilops speltoides; assembly: GCA_021437245.1. Lineage (NCBI taxonomy): Eukaryota > Viridiplantae > Streptophyta > Magnoliopsida > Poales > Poaceae > Aegilops > Aegilops speltoides. The sequence goes on from CM038143.1 coordinate 131,989,083, forward strand.
CACCAGTCCAACGCCCGAGCACGCGCACGCCAGATCGAGCGAGCCGAGATGGCGTCCGCGTCGTCGCCCTGGGCCATCCTCGGTAGCGTGCCGCGGGTGGCGGCCGCCGACGCCGACCTCCCTCCGGGCGCCGATCTCTCCCTCGCGCTGCCGGCGCCCCCGCGCGTCGGGCTCCCACCATCCCCCCGCGCATCTTCGCCGACCGCACCACCTCCGACAACTTCCCCTCCGTCCTCGCCGTCGACCCCTCCGGCCTCCTCCTCCTCCACGCCAACCAGGGCCGCGCCACCGGCCCCACCGTCATCAACACCCCCAGCCTTCGCGAGTTCAGCTGGCGCCCGTTCGCCCCGGGCTACTTCGTCCTCGACGCCACCACCGCCTCCGCCCTCCCGCTCCCGAAACCTGAGCTCATCATGCACATGGGTCACGTCGGCCTCATCTCCTCCCCGGCGGGTGGCGGCCACTACATGGTCGCCGAGCTCCAGCCGTTCGTCGGCGGTGACAAGGCCATCCTCCTGCGCTTCTCGTCGGAAGTCGGAGAGTGGGTCAGCAAGTACATCGGCTACCCGCTTCCTGCCAGGATTCTGTGCCCCAACCGCTTGGTCTCGCACTCCGGGAGGCTCTGGTGGGTCGACCTCTCCTGGTGCCTCCTCACCTGCGACCCCTTCGAGGACACGCCGGTGCTGAGGGTCGTCCCGCTCCCGGAGGGCAAGGCGCTCAAGCCCAGGGAAGCTTGGGGATTGCTTGACAAGTACCGATGCGTACGTGTCAGCGGCGGCAAGCTGCGGTTCGTGGACATGTACTCCAGGAACCGTGACAGCCGCGGCGCTACACAGATCAGCGTCTGGACGCTCGCCGATCCTGACACCACGGAGTGGACGCTGGAGTATGAGGCCACCTTTAAGGAGATCTGGGACGACGCGAGCTACAAGGCGACTGGTCTGCCCAGGAAGATCCCCGTGCTCGCGCTCATCCACCCCACCAACCCCGACGTGGTCTACTTCTTCCTCGACGAGCATCTGCTCGGTGTCAACGTGCGTGCTCGCAAGGTTGTGGAGTGTGAGGTCTACGAGCTGGTTGCGCCGCCTAGCGAGCATGTCGCCACCCGTTTCATTCACGCTTGGGAGCTGCCACCGGCTCTCTGCTCAGGTAATTCTACCGTCTATGTTCTTTGATTGTACATTCCTGCTACTTGTTTAGCGCTGTCTTTTTTCTTTGATAGTAGTGGGAGTAGATTCTTGTTACTTATCTAGTGATTGGAGAGATCAATTATGTTATCTGTATGATCTATTGATGTGTGATATCCTTTGTCTAACATCTCAGTTGTGGGGGAGAGCATATGCAAATGTTCAACTTTCAGGCTATATATGTACGCTTAGCTTGTTATTTGTAATGCTGCAGGGAGGGCTTATGTTTAATAAGTGTAAGTGGCTTCTTAAAATTGGGGCTTATAGAGTAAAGCACTTGTATTTCAATGTCTAAATGGTCTTGTGTGGATGAGATGTATGACTTAGCATTTACTGAAGCACGGCTAATGCTAAGTAAAAATTCTGCAAATTTGGCCCTAGCGTATGTCCAAGACTCCAACATACTTTTTTTTAGAACTTCGATGTACATTTTAAGCTTCACTCTCTTAGGCACTGGATAGGTCCATATGCTTGCTCGGGGTTTTCATTTAAGTAACAAGATCGTTAAAATTTCCGAAGAAACTCTCTGTTATTACTTCACTATATACATGCACATTTCTGATAGAAATTGTCTCCATGATCCCATACGAAAGTGTTTGATTTTTGAACATAGCATCGTTCTCTGTTACTTGTATGTAGTACTAGGAATTATAATGACACTGTGCTAGTTTTTTGTTTGCAAGACTTGCAATGGGCTGAGAAAACTGTACATATATGGTGAATCAGCTGTTAGATTTCAGTACTGCATTTCTTCTCGGAAAGAAAGTACTATTCCCTCCGATTCATATTAATTGACGCTGATTTATACTAAATTATACTAAAGAGTACTACATTTATGTTTCGAAGGACCCTGCTGTGCTTCACCATATATATCCAAATTTCCTACTGAATTTTGTTTGAATTGTCACTGGATTCCATGATTAACAGTGTGGCTTCCTCAAATCCACTATCTTTCCCTCTTTGTTTTTCGTACTCCCTCCGTTCCACAAGGCCACAATATAGTGTGTGTAGATTTTCTTAAAGTCAATTCTTGAATATTTGATCCACCGTTTAAGTTCTGTTAATTTGTCTAATGTCAGAAGACCATGGAAGCGTTACATGATCAAATGAACTGAAGCATGTATGCCTTGCCTAAAATAACTCTTCCTTTTGAAGGTTCTGCAGAGGAGACTGAAGATGGCGTGAATGAAGAACTGCAGCAACTCCATCTGTAAGACGAGACCGAGGAATGATAACCAGAGTAAAACTTCTTAACAGGTTAGGTCCATTGAGTTGTACATTTCCATCGACCAAATTTAATGCCTTCAGCACTACCCATGCAGCCTGGAGTACTAAAACTTCCTTTGTACAGTAATTTTCTGCTGGTTGGTCGCAGGTAGAGGGAGTAATACATATCAAGTTATCAGTCCGGTGGTAATGGCGTCTTTGGGACAGCACTCGACTCAACGAAATCGGCAACATGGCCAAAACGTTTTGTTTATTTTGCTTGTCACACTGTTTAAGTTCAGATCATCAGATGTAGTACTAGTGCTGGTTCTATGGTTTAGCGCTATGCTTGAATACTTGATCCACCGTCTTGGCTCAGAACTGAAGTGATTATCTGTGGCAGTAAGACAGTGAGCCCTTGTTATGCCTCTATCTCTTGTTATGTTTGTCAATCCATGAAAAATGTACAACGAGTGCTTGAACCTGTTGGTTCTGCTCCTCCTTTTGATGCCAATCTCCAAAACGCTACTCCTCCGTCCGGGTTTATTAAGCCCCCTCACATTTTGACTCAAAATTTGACCATATATTTACGTAATAAAATATGAGTTATATGTATAAGAACGGTATCATTGAAAACTTCATTTGAATACAAATCCAACAATATATTTTTTATGTCATATCACTTATGTTTTGTGAATCAAATTTATGGTCAAAATGCTTTGCAAATCAAATTTATGAGCAAAACTTAACGCAAAATACATGCGGGAGGGGGGGGGGGGGGTGTCCTAATAAACCCGGTCCTGATCATCATTCGTTCTCCGGGCTGGACTCGGCCATACCTATCCGCTCCAGCATTGTCACGTAATCTCCGTTGATGGGGCTGCTTCCATAGATGATGATTCACTTGCAAAGGCAATGTGGCGCTAGGCGTAATGTAATATGGACGTCAGATCCTTTCTTTCTTTTTCTGATAATTGTATTTGTTGGGAAATGTAGCATGCAATTTCAAAAAAATTCCTACGCTAATGCAAGATCTATCTACGAGATGCATAGCAATGAGGGGGAGAGAGAGTGTCTACGTACCCTCGTAGACCGTAAGGAGAAGCGTTTGATAATGCGGTTGATGTAGTCGAACTTCTTCTAGCTCCAACTGATCAAGTACCAAACGTACGACACCTCCAAGTTCTGCACACGTTCAGCTCGGCGACGTCCCTCGCCTTCTTGATCCAGCAAGGTGTCGAGGTAGTAGATGAGTTCCGTCAGCACGACGACGTGGTGACGGCGATGGTGAAGTGACCCGCGCAGGGCTTCGCCTAAGCACCGCGAGAATATGACTGGGGGTGTAAACTGTGGAGGGGAGCGCCGCACACGGCTAGCAATTGATGTTGTGTGTGCTAGGGCGCCCCCCTGTCGGTGTCAAAACCGGCGGATCTCGGGTAGGGGGTCCCGAACTGTGCGTCTACGCGGATGATAACAGGAGACAAGGGACACGATGTTTTTACCCAGGTTCGGGCCCTCTCGATGGAGGTAAAACCCTACTCCTGCTTGATTGATATTGATGATATGGGTAGTACAAGAGTAGATCTACCACGAGATCAGAGAAGCTAAACCCTAGAAGCTAGCCTATGGTATGATTGTTGTTCGTCCTACGGACTAAAACCCTCCGGTTTATATAGGCACCGAAGAGGGTTATGGTTACACAGAGTCGGTTACAAATATAAGAAATTTAAATAATTCGGATCACCAAGCTTGCCTTCCACGCCAAGGAAAGTCCCATCCGGACACGGGACGAAGTCTTCAATCTTGTATCTTCATAGTCCAGAGTCCGATCAAGATGATAGTTCGCTATCCGGACACCCCCTAGTCCAGGACTCCTCAAGAGCCCATGAACCAGGCTTCAATGACGACGAGTCCGGCGCGCATATTGTCTTCGACATTGCAAGGCGGGTTCCTCCTCCGAATACTCCATAGAAGCTTTTGAACACAAGGATAGTGTCCGGCTCTGCAAAATAAGTTCCACATACCACCGTAGAGAGAATAATATTTACACAAGTTCAATCTGCTGACGTTTTTCGTGGCGTGACATCACACCACGGCCAAGCCTTTATTCGAATCGTTTTTACTATCCCACCTCAGCGCGTTTAGCGAGGCGGTTTCCTTGGCACGTCTTGTCAAAGCAGAGATCGTGTCCCCTTATTCCGGAATTCTCATTAATACGGGCGCGGGTAACCCAGTCATGCCCGTTGGCACGTCTCCTCTATCGAAGGCGAGTCCCAAACGGTCACGGGGAAGGCCCTTGGTATTCAACCTCTTTATAAAGAGACCAAGGCTCCACTCCTTTCTTTCAATCTCAATCGAATCCGCCCCTCGCCTCGAGTTCCAACACCCAAAGCTCCAGATACGGACGCTTCGGACCTTCGATAATGTCCGGTTCCGACCTGCAAGGCCGGTGGATGCCTTCCTCCGTTACGGAAGAAGACATGCTAAAGCTAAGAGACGCCAGGTATCTAAGCGGCGAAATTTCGCATAGGCTGCCTGCCCAAGGGCAGGTCATTCCCACTCCCAAGCCTGGTGAAAGCGTGGTGTTCATGTCTCACTTCCTTCGGGGGCTAAGCTTCCCGACGGACCCCTTCGTGAGGGGGCTCATGTTTTACTATGGGCTGGAATTTCATGACTTGGATCCGGAGTCCATCCTCCACATCTCATCGCTCATTGTCAGATCTGAAAGCCTTCCTCCGCATTACCCCTCACTTCGGATTGTGGCTCAAGACCTTCAAAGTGGAGCCGAAGATGATCAAGGGGCAGCAGGCAAAGTGCGGAGGGGTTGTTATAAGCAGGAATGCTGACGCTTCGTGGCCCGAGGGCTCTTTTCAAGAGGAGCTCAGCCTATGGCAACAAGAGTGGTTTTATATCACAGCTCCCAGGGGCACCAAATGGGTGGCGCCACCTGCCTTTCGCTCGGGTCCTCCACCGCGGCTAGCGTCATGGGTCAATAAAGGACTTGACTGGCGGCCGTCCAAGGGCGTGCCCTTGTTGCAGGGCCGCATTCAAGATCTCCTAGAGAGAGAGAGAGAGATCACTCTGGTCATAGTAGCGCAGGTCATGCTGATTCGTCGCATCCTGCCCTGCAGACGTCGTCCCCTCCTCCTGTGGGAATTTAACCTGGAGGGACCACGAGCTCTCCAACATTTTATGGGCGCGACGCCCGTGGAGATGTACAAGCTTTTCTTCGGATCACAAGCAATGTGTCCGGACTTGACCGAGGACGCAGGTCTGAGCTGCAATCGCCTGGATACTCAAGTAAGTAGCCCTGTACCCGGACACACTATCCCATATTTACCATGAATTTGCTCTCAAAAGAGCTGTCCCTTGAACAGGAGTGGATAGCGAAAGCAAAGCTAATCAGGTGTCCGGCCCCCCTCCTCGAGACCACGCCGGATCCCGTGTTAACCAGGATGCTGGAGGTTGCGCCTTCGGAAGAAGGCGAAGGGGGGAACAAGGAAGCTACCGCCTCTATGAAGGAGGCTGTCAGGAAAGGAGGGATCGAGAATCCTCCATCCAGGGAAGAAGAGGACCGCCTCTGAAACCCGGAGACCATGGTCTCAAAGCGGGGAAGAAATCTTCGCCGAGGGTCTCGCGCCAAGGATGCCTCGCCACGCGTTGTGCCCCCAAGGGATCAGCCTCCACCGAGCCGTAAGTAAAAGGGAGTTTTATTAAAGTAAAGGATATCCTCGCCCTATTTCGGCGAAGATAACCGGAGTTTTACCTTGTAGTTCGGATCTCAGCCCTTCTCGCAGAGCTCATCTTCGGGATCTTCGTCCCGAGATGATAGAGAGCAACGCCTCGCCTGCATCGCCGTCGCGAGGCGGCGACCCGAGGTGTCGCCGCGAGGGTTTCTCTCGAGTCCGCGGGGAGTCAAGGATCTGCCGGGCGAAGCGTTTATCTCGTAAGATCACCGTGCATTAATGGGTGCGGTGATTGAAAGGATTTCATCCGCGAGAGCGGATTGCACGGCCGCCATAAGTTTACTGACAGGTTTTGAGGTACGCAAAATGATGTACCTTTTGACAGTTCCGCATATAAAATGCGCCCTGTGTAGATAGTAGCCCCTGAGACACGGTGTGTTGTCAAAAAATGACAGCGCGCCGAGGATCATAATCCCAGGTATAATATGTTGCCCTTCCTATGTAGGTGACGAAGTGTCCGGTGGCTAGCCGGACTAATGGATTTGCCGAACTAAAGCGACAACTTGACGTGGCGGATGCCGACATCACGCTTGTCAATAAGCGGCTGGACGAGTAACAAGGTATGTGATTTCTCCGCGGACACCTGGTAAGGGAGCTTAGTGCCCGTGCCTTACAACATGTATGCTTGATGCAGATGGTGCCACTGCCATGGAGAACCTTCGGGTCGAGCTCGCCCGAGCCAAGGAGCAGGCCAGAAAGAGTGACGCGGCTGCCTTAAAGGCGTCCGAAGAGCTAAAAGCCGAACAGGCTGCTCACTGCCGAAGTAAGAAGGAAATGGCTAAGATGGCCGTGGAGTTGAAGAATGCTGCCGACCGCTGCAAGCTTCTTGAGGAAGAAGATCGAGCGGTTCAAGAGGACCTGAAGAAAACCACTACCGAGGCCAAGGATGCTCGCTCTGCAATGAGAGCTATGAAGGAGGAGCTGCGTCAGGCCAGAGATATCGCGGCTGGAAAGCCCTTCCTGCTGCGGAGGAAGTTCACGGATCCTAAATATGCTCAGTTGGACCGGCTGTGGAGTTCGGAGGATGCTTATCTGGACTTGGCGGCAAGTGCCTCGGACGCGGCCGAACACTTCCGAGATCAAAAGGATCACGAAATGGAAAAGGTTTTTTGGTCGCAGTTCCATAGTCCAGAGCGCCCTCTTCCATTAACCGATCGCTTGGCCGAATGGGCGGAGCTGAATAGGTTATGCGGACTTGCGATGAAGGATGTCGTGAGTCTTTTGTGGCCGAAAAGGCCCGAGCCGAAGAGTTATTTTGGCTTAGTGCAGTAGTTCCTTGGTGCGGTGCCGCATATCAATGCGATGAGGAGGTCGGCATGCATAGAGGGTGCGCGGATGGCTCTTGCCCGTGTCAAGACATACTGGGCAGAAATGAAGGCCACCGATGTTGCATCCCCAGATTCGGACGGAAGCCGAGTACCTGTCGAGCAATATTTTCAGGAAGTTCTGCAGGGCACTCGTTTAATAGAGACGCAGTGCTCAAAGGATGTTATGTTCGAATAACATGTATTATTGTGAAACAATGTTTCTATGAAATATAAAAGCTTTTTATACTTGTGCCTTCAAGAATTAAAATACCTCCTGTGCGGCCGTTAATGTATATGTGTATATAACCTGAAAGATGGCAGTCTTCGGCTTCAGCCCCCACGCATATAATGCGGGGTGTTTGCAAAAGGCGCGTTTTCACACTTGATCCAAGATACGTCTCCGTTGTATCTATAATTTTTGATTGTTCCATGCCAATATTATTCACTTTCATATACTTTTTGGCAACTTTTTATATTATTTTTGGGACTAACATATTGATCCAGTGCCCAGTGCCAGTTCCTGTCTGTTGCATGTTTTTTGTTTCGCAGAAACCCAATAACAAACGTAGTTCAAACAGGATAAAAACGGATGGAGATTTTTTTTGGAATATTGATGATTTTTGGGAAGTAAAATCAATGCGAAACGGTATCCGAGGTGGTCACGAGGTAGGGGGGCGCGCCCTATGCCCCAGGCGCGCCCCTGACCCTCGTGGTCCACCCGTAAGGCGGTTGATGCTCTCCTTCTGGCGCAACAAAGCTAATTTTACAAGGAAGATCTGAGCGAAAGATTCACCCCAATTACGGATCTCCGGATATAAAAGAAACGGTGAAGGGGTAGAATCTGAGAACGCAGAGAACGCAGAAACAAAGAGATAGATCCAATCTCGGAGGGGCTCTTGCCCCTCCCACGCCATGGGAGCCATGTACCAGAGGGGAAACCCGCCTCCCATCTAGGGAGGAGGTCAAGGAAGAAGAAGAAGAAGGGGGGCTCTCTCCCCCTTGCTTCCGGTGGCGCCGGAACGCCGCCGGGGGCCATCATCATCACCGCGATCTTCACCAACACCGCCGTCATCTTCACCAACATCTCCATCACCTTTCCCCTTCTATCTACAGCGGTCCACTCTCCCGCAACCCGCTGTACCCTCTACTTGAACATGGTGCTTTATGCTTCATATTATTATCCAATGATGTGTTGCCATCCTATGATGTCTGAGTAGATTTCCATTGTCCTATCGGTGATTGATGAATTGCTATGATTGGTTTAAGTTGCATGTTTTATTATTGGTGCTGTCCTATTGTGCCCTCCGTGTCGCAAGCAAGCGTGAGGGATTCCGCTGTAGGGTTTGCAATATGTTTATGATTTGCTTATGGTGGGTGGCGTGGAGTGATGTAAGCACGCACCCGAGTAAGTAGGTTATTTGCGTATGGGATAAAAGGGGACTTGATACTTTAATGCTATGGTTGGGTTTTACCTTAATGAATCTTTAGTAGTTGCAGATGCTTGCTAGAGTTCCAATCATAAGTGCATATGATCCAAGTTGAGAAAGTATGTTAGCTTATGCCTCTCCCTCAAATAGAATTGCAATAGTGATTATCGGTCTAGTAACATAGTCAATTGCTTAGGGACAATTCCACAACTCCTACCACCACTTTTCCACACTCGCTATATTTACCTTATTGCTTCTTTATCTTAACAGCCCCTAGTTTATATTTACGTGTTCTTTACTTTCTTGCAAGCCTATCCTATCACACCTACAACGTACTTCTAGTTTCATACTTGTTCTAGGTAAAGCGAACGTCAAGCGTGCGTAGAGTCGTATCAGTGGCCGGTAGGACTTGAGAGAGTATTTGTTATACCTTTAGCTCCTCGTTGGGTTCGACACTCTTACTTATCGAAAGAGGCTACAACTATCCCGTATACTTGCGGGTTATCAAGACCTTTTTCCGCGCCGCTGTCGGGAGTCATAGCGGGGGGTGAATATTCTCGTGTGTGCTTGTTTGCTTTATCACTAAGTAATTTTTATTTGCTGTCCTTAGTTGTTTTCTATCTTTAGTTATGGATATGGAACACGAAATACCAAAAAAATTAGGTGTACTTGCTACTCATGGAGATGGGGAACCTCCTAAAACCCTCGATGTCAAGTTATGTGAAAGATATTATGTACTACTTTAATAATCCCGAGAAAACCCCATTCAATTATGTAATGGGAGTAACGTTGGATCAACGTGAATACTTTAGGGATTATCGCTTAACACAAAAAGGGAAACTATTATGGGATCAAATTCATATATTGAAGTGGTATGCTTGGCAACTATGCGTGAGTTATGATTATACTTGTTGCTCTAGGATGAAGGCTCCACACCTTCCCTTTTCATGCAAATTCAATGATAATAAAACCTTAGCTTCTTATGCTAATGGTATATACGATTACTATGATGTGGAACAAGTAGAAGAATTTGTTGCTTTTATGGGTGCTTATGAAATTGAAGCTATGTGTAAAGAGTTTGAGGATTATGATGATGCTGTTTATAGATCTGAAAATTTAGCTATCCTCAAATATTGCTACGAGAATTATAAATAAAATTATGAAATTAATGCACTTATTAATAAAGTCTCTGCCGTCCAAGAAGAGACTAATATTTTGCAGGAAGCTATGGAAGAAGAAATTGATGAAACTGTGAGCTCATTGGATGAAAAAGATGATGAGCAGAGCGAAGAACAAAAGGAGGAAGAGCAGATTAGCTACCCGTGCCCACCTTCTAATGAGAGTAACCCTCCAACTCATACATTATTTAATTCCCCTTCGTGCTTACCAAAGGATGATTGCTATGATGATTGTTATGATCCCGTTGATTCTCTTGAAATATCCCTTTTTGATGATGCTTGCTATGCTTGTGGCCAAGATGCCAATATGAATTATGCCTATGGAGATGAACTTGCTATAGTTCCTTATGTTAAACATGAAATTGTTGCTATTGCACCCACGCATGATAGTCCTATTATCTTTTTGAATTCTCCCGACTACACTATATCGGAGAAGTTTGCACTTATTAAGGATTATATTGATGGGTTGCCTTTTACCGTTGCACATGATGATTTTGATAGATATGATATGCATGTGCTTGTTGCTCCTACTTGCAATTATTATGAGAGAGGAATTGTATCTCCACCTCTCTATGTTTCCCATACTATAAAATTGCAAGAAACTGCTTATACTATGCATTGGCCTTTACTATGTGTGCATTAATTGTTCTTTTATGACATGCCGATGCATAGGAAGAGAGTTAGACTTTGTTGTTGCTTGATATATGTTACTTTGTGCTCACTGCTAAATTACAAATCATTGTTAATTAAAATTGGCTTTGATATACCTAGGGATCCGGGTGGATCCATTACTTGAGCACTAAATGCCTAGCTTAATGGTATTTGATTGCAGGGTTTTGTTCCGAAGCAAAGATATCCATGGAGGCCAGTTCGTTCGTCCTATTCTGATATTCAGGACCAAGAGGTACTGGATTCTCTTTCGGATAGGCCCTGAAAGGAGAAGATAGGCTGGAATGCCAACGGACCTCTGTCTATTCTCTAATTCACCCGATCCGATAGTACCCGTTTTTGGAACACCCAGTGCCAAAGTCGATGAATGGGTAAGTCACCAATCCAATCCCTTTGACAAATCGGATGTAATATTAGATATCATATTCTATATATATAGAAATATCATAGATAGAATAGACATATAGAATTTTGGTCGGCAAATTCAAGGAATCATTGAGTGAAAAGGAGCAAAGAATGACAAAAGACGAGACTCTACTAGTCTTCACTCTTGTGGTTTCCTCTTCCTCGGTTTCATTTTTCTTATTCGGGTCTTGCTTTTCATGGTTCTCATCTCTCAAGAATCATGATTTTCGTGCGAGAACCAAATCCAAGTTGGTGAAGATCATGATTTGGGCCGGCACGGTATTGGGATCGCTTTGATTGATTTCCTTGATTTGATCGCTACTTAATGGGCGTGCGCCAAAGGATACAAACAGGATTCGCAAACAAAAGGGGAATTTGTAGTCACTTTTTCTGTCACAGAAAAAAAGTCTTTACGCGAGAGCAATAGAGGTTGGGATACATCTATCTCTTCCGAGCAACCTCTTTTGGATTCTTAAGACCACCCTTGCGAGAGGATACCATCTGCTTTGGTTCTTTATTATCTCCTTCGAGGGATTTTAGGATCGCTCATGCTATATATATTTAGTCTATTTTGGCTTTTACCGTCTACTTTTCTCGTGGAGATGGTTAAGGACCTTAGAAGATAGAGGAGAGCGCCAGCCCAGATTTCGAATACTTCTATGGGGAATGCTCATTGAATGAGCATTCTCCATATTATGCCTTGAAGAGGACTCGAACCTCCACGCTCTTCAGCACGAGATTTTGAGTCTCGCGTGTCTACCATTTCACCATCAAGGCATCTTTAAAGTGAATCGTATTCCATGAATATGATATCTATCTAATGTGATATATGGAATATATGACAAAGTTGAAGTCTTGGAGTATTTCGATCGATCGGTCATATAGGCCTGAGTCAGACATCAAATAGCTTTGATTTGCATTATCCGTAGGACACCTTATATGTATCAAAATCGATATCAAAATCAAAAATATGAAAGATGTACAATCCAATTTCTCGATTCAATAGAAGCCCAAAGAGGTGCATATGGTACCCAAACAAGAATAGGATAGATATGTCAAAAGCTTAAAGAAAGCGCTGCCAGGGAGACAACCCGGAAGTTTTAGAGAGTCATTTATTTCTGTTGAGTGCTTTCATATAATTTAAAAACAACAAAAATAAAGAGGGGAATCCAAAAACTTTTCAAAAAGGAAAGTGAAAGTGAGAGAGACAAGCATTGTTGAAGTGGGAGAGCTCCTTGAACTTTGTTCATGCTCACGGAAACTTTGTGAACCTTAATTACAGAAACTTTTCATCACAAATAATTATCCCCTTGTACAATTCCATTGTATTATTGAAGGAAATATGCCCTAGAGGCAATAATAAAGTTATTATTTATTTCCTCATATCATGATAAATGTTTATTATTCATGCTAGAATTGTATTAACCGGAAACATAATACATGTGTGAATATATAGACAAACAGAGTGTCACTAGTATGCCTCTACTTGACTAGCTTGTTAATCAAAGATGGTTATGTTTCCTAACCATGAACAAGGAGTTGTTATTTGATTAACAAGGTCACATCATTAGTTGAATGATCTGATTGACATGACCCATTCCGTTAGCTTAGCACACGATCGCTTAGTATGTTGCTATTGCTTCCTTCATGACTTATACATGTTCCTATGACTATGAGATTATGCAACTCCTGCTTACGGAGGAACACTTTGTGTGCTACCAAACGTCACAACGTAACGGGTGATTATAAAGGTGCTCTACAGTGTCTCCGAAGGTACTTGTTGAGTTGGCGATTTCGAGATTAGGATTTGTCATCCAATGTGGGAGAGGTATCTCTGGCCCTCTCGGTAATACACATCACTTAAGCCTTGCAAGCATTTCAACTAATGAGTTAGTTGTGAGATGATGTATTACGGAACGAGTAAAGAGACTTGCCGTAACGAGATTGAACTAGGTATTGGATACCGACGATCGAATCTCGGGCAAGTAACATACCGATGACAAAGGAACAACGATGTTGTTATGCGGTATGACCGATAAAGATCTTCAGAGAATATGTAGGAACCAATATGGGCATCCAGGTCCCTCTATTGTTTATTGACCAAGACATGTCTCGGTCATGTCTACATTGTTCTCGAACCGTAGGGTCCGCACGCTTAAGGTTTCATGATGTTTCATTATGAGTTTATGTATTTTGATGTACCGAAGGTTGTTCGGAGTCCCGGATGTGATCACGGACATGACGAGGAGTCTCGAAATGGTCGAGACATAAAGATTGATATATTGGACAGATATATTTGGACACCGGAAAGGTTCCGGGTGAGATTGGAAATATACCGGAGCTCCGGGAGGTTACCGGAACCCCCCGGTAAGTATATGGGCCTTATTGGGCCTTAGTGGAAGGGAGGGAGAAGGAGCAAGGGAGGGGGCGCCCCCCCCAAGCCCAATCCGAATTGGGAGGGGGGCCGGCTCCCCCTTTCCTTCTCTCCTCCCCCCTCTTCCTCCCTTCTCCTACTCCGAATAGGAAAGGGGGGGCCAAACCTACTTGGAGTAGGTTTGCCCCCCTAGGGCGCGCCTTCCCCTTGGGCCGGCCTCCTCCTCCCTTCCTCCTTTATATACGGGGGTAGGAGGGCACCCTAGACACACAAGTTGATCATTGAGATCGTTCCTTAGCCGTGTGCGGTGCCCCCCTCCATGATATTACACCTCGGTCATATTGTAGCGGTGCTTAGGCAAAGCCCTGCGACAAGAGAACATCAAGATCGTCACCACACCGTCGTGCTAACGGAACTCCTCCCCGCGCCTCTGCTGGATTGGAGATGGGGTGCGTCATCGAGCTGTACGCGTGTCAAGAACTCGGAGGTGCCGGAGAAACGGTGCTTGGATCGGTCGGACCGGGAGGACGTACGACTACTTCCTCTACGTTGCGTCAATGCTTCCGCTTCGGTCTACGAGGGTATGTAGACAACACTCTCCCCTCTTGTTGCTATGCATCACCATGATCTTGCGTGTGCGTAGGAATTTTTTTTGAAATTACTACGTTACCCAACAGTGGCATCCGAGCCTAGGTTTTTATGGTTTGATGTTATTTGCACGAGTAGAACACAAGTCATACTGCTTACCAGCATGTCATACTTTGGTTCGGCGGTATTGTTGGATGAAGCGGCCCGGACCGACATTACGCGTACGCTTACGCGAGACTTGTTTTACCGCCGTGCTTTGCACACAGTGACTAGCGGTGTCGGTTTCTCCAACTTTAGTTGAACTGAGTGTGGCTACGCCCGGTCCTTGCGAAGGTTAAAACAACATCAACTTGACAAACTATCGCTGTGGTTTTGATGCGTGGGTGAGATTGGTTCTTGCTTAAGCCCGTAGCAGCCACGTAAAACTTGCAACAACAAAGTAGAGGACGCCTAACTTGTTTTTGCAGGGCATGTTGTGATGTGATATGGCCAAGACATGATGCTATATTTTATTGTATGAGATGATCATGTTTTGTAACCGGTTATCGGCAATCGGTAGGAGCCATATGGTTGTCGCTTATTGTATGAAATGCAACGCATACAGAATTGCTTTACTTTATCACTAAGCGGTAGCGATAGTCGAGAAGCAATAGATGGCGAAACGACAACGATGCTACGATGGAGATCAAGGTGTCGCTACCGGTGACGATGGTGATCATGATGGTGCTTCGAGATGGAGATCACAAGCACAAGAAGATGATGGCCATATCATATCACTTATATTGATTGCATGTGATGTTTATCCTTTATGCATCTTATCTTGCTTTGATTGACGGTAGCATTTTAAGATGATGTCTCACTAAAATTATCAAGTAGTGTTCTCCCGAGTATGCACCGCTGCCAAAGTTCGTCGTGCCTGCACACCACGTGATGATCGGGTGTGATAAGCTCTCGTCCATCTACAACGGGTGCAAGCCAGTTTTGCACACGCAGAATACTCAAGTTAAACTTGACGAGCCTAGCATATGCGATATGGCCTCGAACACGGAGGCGAAAGGCGTGAATCATATAGTAGATATGATCAACATAAGATGTTCACCATTGAAAACTACTCCATCTCACGTGATGATCGGTTATGGTTTAGTTGATTTGGATCACGTGATCACTTAGATGACTAGAGAGATGTCCGCCTAAGTGGGAGTTCTTTAGTAATATGATTAATTGAACTTAAATTTATCATGAACTTAGTACCGATAGTATCTTGCTTGTCTATGTTGATTGTAGATAGATGGCCCGTCTTTGTTGTTCCGTTGAATTTTAATGCGTTCCTTGAGAAAGCTAAGTTGAAAGATGATGGTAGCAACTACGCGGATCGGGTCCAGAATTTGAGGATTATCCTCATTGCTGCATAGAAAAATTACGCCCCGAAGCACCGCTGGGTGCCAGGCCTGCTCTCGATGCAACCGACGATGTTAAGAACGTCTGCGAGCAAATCGATGACTACTCGATAATTCAATGTGCCATGCTTTACGGCTTAGAACCGACTTCAACGACGCTTTTGAACATCATGGAGCATATGAGATGTTCCAGAGTTGAAGTTAATATTCCGAAGATTGCCCGGATTGAGAGATATGAAGTCTCCAATAAGTTCTATAGCTGCAAGATGGAGGAGAATAGTTCACAAGTGAGCATATACTCAAGATGTCCGGGTATTGTAATCACTTGATTCAACCGGGAGTTACACTTCCGATGATAGCATCATTGATGTAATTCTCCAATCACTTCCACCAAGCTACAAGAGCTTCATGATGAACTATAATATGCAAGGGATGGATAAGACGATTCCCGAGCTCTTCGCAATGCTTGAAAGCTGCGGAGGTAGAAATCAAGAAGGAGCATCAAGTGTTGATGGTTAACAAGACCACTAGTTTCAAGAAAAGGGCAAAGGGAAGAAGAAGGAACTTCAAGAAGAACAGCAAACAAGTTGCTGCTCAAGAGAAGAAACCCAAGTCCGGACCTAAGCCTGAAATCG
This sequence comes from Aegilops speltoides, assembly GCA_021437245.1. Lineage (NCBI taxonomy): Eukaryota > Viridiplantae > Streptophyta > Magnoliopsida > Poales > Poaceae > Aegilops > Aegilops speltoides. Next base: position 132,005,202 of record CM038143.1, read on the forward strand.
AGTGCTTCTACCGCAAGCGATCGTCATCGGAAGTGGAACTGCCCCAAGTATTTGGCGGATAAGAAGGATGGCAAGGTGAACAAAGGTATATGTGATATACATGTTATTGATGTGTACCTTACTAGAGCTCGCAGAGCACTGGTATTTGATACCGGTTCTGCTGCTAATATTTGCAACTCAAACAGGACTACGGATTGCTTAACACCGCAAAGGACGAGGTGACGATGCGCGTGGGAAAGCGGTTCCAAAGTCGATGTGATCGCGGTCGGCACGCTACCTCTACATCTACCTTCGGATTAGTATTAGACCTAAATAATTGTTATTTGGTGCCGCGTTGAGCATGAACATTATATCCGGATCTTGTTTGATGCGAGACGGTTATTCATTTAAATCAGAGAATAATGGTTGTCCTATTTATATGAGTAATATCTTTTATGGTCATGCACCCTTGAAGAGTGGTCTATTTTGGATGAATCTCGATAGTAGTGATACACATATTCATAGTGTTGAAGCCAAAAGATGCAGAGTTGATAATGATAGTGCAACTTATTTGTGGCACTGCCGTTTGGGTCATATCGATATAAAGCGCATGAAGAAACTCCATACCGATGGACTTTTGGAATCACTTGATTATGAATCACTTGGTACTTGCGAACCGTGCCTCATGGGCAAGATGACCAAAACGCCGCTTCTCCGTACTATGGAGAGAGCAACAGATTTGTTGGAAATCATACATACGTATGTATGTGGTCCGATGAATGTTGAGGCTCGTGGCGGATATCGTTATTTTCTCACCTTCACAGATGATTTAAGCAGATATGGGTATATCTACTTAATGAAGCATAAGTCTGAAACATTTGAAAAGTTCAAAGAATTTCAGAGTGAAGTTGAAAAACATCGCAACAAGAAAATAAAGTTTCTACGATCTGATCGTGGAGGAGAATATTTGAGTTACGAGTTTGGTCTACACTTAAAACAATGTGGAATAGTTTCGCAACTAACGCCACCCGGAACACCACAGCGTAATGGTGTATCCGAACGTCGTAATCATACTTTACTTGATATGGTACGATCTATGATGTCTCTTACAGATTTACCGCTATCATTTTGGGGTTATGCTTTAGAGACGGCCACATTCACATTAAATAGGGCACCGTCAAAATCCGTTGAGACGACACCTTATGAACTATGGTTTGGCAAGAAACCAAAGTTGTCGTTTCTTAAAGTTTGGGGCTGCTATGCTTATGTGAAAAAACTTCAACCTGATAAGCTCAAACCCAAATCGGAGAAATGTGTCTTCATAGGATACCCAAAGGAGACAGTTGGGTACACCTTCTATCACAGATCCGAAGGCAAGACATTCGTTGCTAAGAATGGATCCTTTCTAGAGAAGGAGTTTCTCTCGAAAGAAGTGAGTGGGAGGAAAGTAGAACTTGATGAGGTAATCGTATCTACTCCCTTGTTGAAAATAGTACATCACGTAAACTGGTTTCGTGACGCCAAAACCAACTAGTGAGGAAGTTGATGATGATGATCATAGAACTTCGATCAAGTTAATACTGTAACCTCGTGGGTCGAACAGAGTAAGATCCGCACTGAGTGGTACGGTAATCCTATTCGAAGTCATGCTACTAGATCATGATGGACCTACGAACTATGAAGAAGCGATGGTGAGCCCAGATTCGCAAAATGGCTTGAAGCCATGAAATCTGAGATGGGATCCATGTATGAGAACAAAGTATGGACTTTGGTTGACTTGCCCGATGGTCGGCAAGCAATTGAGAATAAATGGATCTTCAAGAAGAAGACCGACGACGACGGTAATGTTATCGTTTACAAAGCTCGACTTGTTGCAAAAGGTTTTCGACAAGTTCAAGGGGTTGACTACGATGAGACCTTCTCACCAGAAGCGATGCTTAAGTCTGTCTGAATCATGTTAGCAATTGCCGATTTTATGATTATGAAATTTGGCAAATGGATGTAAAACTGCATTCTGAATGGATTTCGAAGAAGAGTTGTATATGATGCAACCGAAGGTTTTATCGATCCAAAGGAGCTAACAAAGTGTGCAAGCTCCAGCAATCCATTTATGGACTGGTGCAAGCCTCTCGGAGTTGGAATAAACGTTTTGATAGTGTGATCAAAGCATTTGGGTTTATATGCACTTTTGGAGAAGCCTCAGATTTACAAGAAAGTGAGTGGGAGCTCAGAGCATTTCTAATATTATATGTGGATGACATATTATTGATTGGAAATGATATAGAATTTCGGATAGCATAAAGGGATACTTGAATAAAAGTTTTCAATGAAAGACCTCGTGAAGCTGCTTACATATTGGGCATTAAGATCTATAGAGATAGATCAAGACGCTTAATTGACTTTCACAAAGCACATACCTTGACAAAGTTTTGAAAAAGTTCAAAATGGATCAAGCAAAGAAAGGGTTCTTGCTCAGATTGCAAGGTGTGAAGTTGAGTAAGACTCAAAGCCCCACCACTACGTAAGATAGAGAGAAAATAAAAGTGTTCCTATGCTTCAGCCATAGGCTCTATCATGTATGCAATGTGTGTACTGCACCTGATGTGTGCCTTGCTATAAGTCTAGCAGGAGGTACCAAAGTAATCCAGAGTGGATCACTAGACAGCGGTCAAGAACATCCCGAAATACCGAAAAGGACTAAGGATATGTTTCTCGATATGGAGGTGACAAAGAGCTCATCGTAAATGGTTACGTTGATGCAAACTTTGACACTGATCCGGACGATTCTAAATCGCAAACCGGATACGTGTTTACATTAAACGGTGGAGCTGTCAGTTGGTGCAGTTCAAAGCAAAGCGTCGTGGCGGGATCTACGTGTGAAGTGGAATACATAGCTGCTTCGGAAGCAGCCAATGAAGGAGTCTGGATGAAAGAGTTCATATCCGATCTAGGTGTCATACCTAGTGCATCGGGTCCAATGAAAATATTTTGTGACAATACTGGAGCGATTGCCTTAGCCAAGGAATCCAGATTTCACAAGAGAACCAAGCACATAAGGAGACGCTTCAATTCCATCCGGGATCTAGTCCAGGTGGGAGACATAGAGATTTGCAAGATACATACGGATATGAATGTTGCAGACCTGTTGACTGAGCCTCTTCCACGAGCAAAACATGATCAACACCAAGACTCCATGGGTGTTAGAATCATTACCGTAATCTAGATTATTGACTCTAGTGCAAGTGGGAGATCAAGGAAATATGCCCTAGAGGCAATAATAAAGTTATTATTTATTTCATATCATGATAAATGTTTATTATTCATGCTAGAATTGTATTAACCGAAACATAATACATGTGTGAATATATAGACAAACAGAGTGTCACTAGTATGCCTCTATTTGACTAGCTTGTTAATCAAAGATGGTTATGTTTCCTAACCATGAACAAGGAGTTGTTATTTGATTAACAAGGTCACATCATTAGTTGAATGATCTGATTGACATGACCCATTCCGTTAGCTTAGCACACCATCGCTTAGTATGTTGCTATTGCTTCCTTCATGACTTATACATGTTCCTATGACTATGAGATTATGCAACTCCTGCTTACGGAGGAACACTTTGTGTGCTACCAAACGTCACAACGTAATCGGGTGATTATAAAGGTGCTCTACAGTGTGTCTCCAAGGTACTTGTTGAGTTGGCGATTTCGAGATTAGGATTTGTCACTCCGATGTCTGAGAGGTATCTCTGGCCCTCTCGGTAATACACATCACTTAAGCCTTGCAAGCATTTCAACTAATGAGTTAGTTGTGAGATGATGTATTACGGAACGAGTAAAGAGACTTGCCGTAACGAGATTGAACTAGGTATTGATACCGACGATCGAATCTCGCAAGTAACATACCGATGACAAAGGAACAACGATGTTGTTATGCGGTATGACCGATAAAGATCTTCGAGAATATGTAGGAACCAATATGGGCATCCAGGTCCCGCTATTGGTTATTTACCGGAGACATGTCTCGGTCATGTCTACATTGTTCTCGAACCGTAGGGTCCGCACGCTTAAGGTTTCGATGATGCTTTCATTATGAGTTTATGTATTTTGATGTATCAAGGTTGTTCGAGTCCCGGATGTGATCACGAACATGACGAGGAGTCTCAAATGGTCGAGACATAAAGATTGATATATTGGACGGATATATTTGGACACCGGAAAGGTTCCGGTGAGATTGAAATATCCGGAGCTCCGGAGGTTACCGAACCCCGGTAAGTATATGGGCCTTATTGGGCCTTAGTGGAAGGGAGGAGAAGGAGCAAGGGAGGGGCGTGCCCCCAAGCCCAATCCGACTGGGAGGGGGGGCCCCCTTCCTCTCTCCTCCCCCTCTTCCTTCCTTCTCCTACTCCGAATAGGAAGGGGGGGGAGCAAACCTACTTGGAGTAGGTTTGCCCCCCTAGGGCGCGCCTCCCCCTTGGGCCGGCCTCCTCCTCCCTCCCTCCTTTATATACGGGAGTAGGGGGCACCCTAGACACACAAGTTGATCATTGAGATCGCTCTTAGCTGTGTGCGGTGCCCCCTCCACGATATTACACCTCGGTCATATTGTAGCGGTGCTTAGGCGAAGCCTGCGAAGGAGAACATCAAGATCGCCACCACGCCATCGCGGCCGACGGAACTCCTCCCCGCCTCTGCTGGATCGGAGATCGGGTGCGCCATCGAGCTGTACGCGTGTCAAGAACTCGGAGGTGTCGGAGTAACGGTGCTTGGATCGGTCGGACCGGAGGACGACGACTACTTCCTCTACGCTGCGTCAACGCTCGCTTCGGTCTCACGAGGGCGAGACAACACTCTCCCCTCTCGTTGCTATGCATCACCATGAACTTGTGTGTGCGTAGGAAATTTTTTCGAAATTACTACGTTACCCAACAATTATAAAAATAATGTGCCAAGGTTTGCCTTTAGGTTGTTTACAATGCTTGTTGGTTTGTACGGTGCAGGACAGAAACTTTGGCTGTAGTGCACGATTTTACGTTTTTAACTGGAACATCAATTGGTTCTGATTCCTTTCACACTGTCTTGCTATACAACTTGTTTATTTTTCCTAATTTTGGTAGAAGTTTTGGGGTACCAGAAGTATTGTGATTGTTCAGATTGCTACAGACTGTTCTGTTTTTGACAGATTCTGTTTTTGATGCATAGTTTACTTGTTCTGATGAAACTATCAATTTATATCAGTGGATTAAGCCATGAAAAAGTTATATTACAGTAGACACAATGCAGAAACAAAATATGAATTGGTTTGCAACAATACTTAGAGCGGTGATTTGCTTTATTATAGTAACGGATCTTACCGAGTTTTCTGTTGAAGTTTTGTGTGGATGTAGTGTCTAATCGAGGATGTTTCGATGTGAGAAGAAGGAAGAGAGGCAAGAGCTCAAGCTTGGGGATGCCCGATGCACCCCAAGTAAATATTCAAGGAGACTCAAGCGTCTAAGCTTGGGGATGCTAGGGAGGCATCCCCTCTTTCTTCAACAAGTATCGGTATGTTTCGAATTCGTTTCGTTCATGCATTAGGTGCAAGTCTTGGAGCGTCTTTTGCAATTAGGTTTTTACTTTTATTTTATGCACGATGCTGGTATGGGATAGTCCTTGGTTCATTTATAGAATGCTCATTGCACTTCACTTAAATCTTTTGAGTATGGCTTTGTAGAATGCTTCGTGTGCTTCACTTATATCATTTGAAGTTGGATTGCCTGTCTCTCTTTACATAGAAAACCGCCATTTGTAGAATGCTCTTTTTCTTCACTTATATTTGTTAGAGCGTGGGCATATCTTTTGTAGAAAGAATTAAACTCTCTTGCTTCACTTATATCTATTTAGAGAGATGACAGGAATTGGTCATTCACATGGTTAGTCATAAAATCCTACATAAACTTGTAGATCGCTGAATATGATATGTTTGATTCCTTGCAATAGTTTTGCGATATAAAGATGGTGATATTAGAGTCATGCTAGTGGGTGATTGTGGATTGTAGAGACACTTGCGTTGAAGTTTGCAAGTCCCGTAGCATGCACGTATGGTAACCGTTGTGTGACAAATTTGAAGCATGGGGTGTTTTCTTGATTGTCTTCCTTATGAGTGGCGGTCGGGCACGAGCGATGGTCTTTTCCTACCAATCTATCCCCCTAGGGGCATGCGTAGTAGTACTTTGCTTCGAGGGCTAATAAACTTTTGCAATAAGTATATGAGTTCTTTATGACTAATGTGAGTCCATGGATTATATGCACTCCCACCCTTCCATCATTGCTAGCCTCTTCGGTACCGTGCATTGCCCTTTCTCACCTCGAGAGTTGGTGCAAACTTCGCCGGTGCATCCAAACCCTGTGATACGATACACTCTGTCACACATAAGCCTCATTATATCTTCCTCAAAACAGCCACCATACCTACCTATCATGGCATTTCCATAGCCATTCCGAGATATATTGCCATGCAACTTCCATCATCATCATATTCATGACTTGAGCATTCATTGTCATATTGCTTTGCATGATCGTAAGATAGCTAGCAGGATGTTTTCATGGCTTGCCCGTTTTTTGATGTCATTGCTACGCTAGATCATTGCACATCCCGGTACACCGCCGGAAGCATTCATATAGAGTCATATCTTTGTTCCAGTATCGAGTTGTAAGTAAATAAAAGTGTGACAATCATCATTATAGAACATTGCCCCCAAACAAAGGAAAGGCCAAAGAAGCCTAAATAAAAAAAGAAGGAAAGGCCAAAGAAGCCCACCAAAAAAAGGAAAAAGGGGCAATGTTACTATCTCTTTTTCCACACTTGTGCTTCAAAGTAGCACCATGTTCTTCATGTAGTGAGTCTCATATCTTGTGCTTCAAAGTAGCACCATGTTCTTCATATAGATTGTCTCCTATGTTGTCACTTTCATATACTAGTGGGAATTTTCATTATAGAACTTGGCTTGTATATTCCAACGATGGGCTTCCTCAAATGCCCTAGGTCTTCATGAGCAAGCAAGTTGGATGCACACCTACTTAGTTTTTTTTGTTGAGCTTTCATACACTTATAGCTCTTAGTGCATCCGTTGCATGGCAATCCCTACTCCTCACATTGATATCTATTAATGGGCATCTCCATAGCCCGTTGATACGTCTAGTTGATGTGAGAATTTCTCCTTTTTTGTCTTCTCCACCTAACCTCCATCATTATATTCTATTCCACCTATAGTGCTATATCCATGGCTTGCGCTCATGTATTGCGTCAGGGTTGAAAAAGCTGAAGGGCGTTAAAAAGTACGAACCAATTGCTCGGCTTGTTATCGGGGTTGTGCATGATGGGGGCATTTTGTGTGACGAAAATGAAGCATGACCAAACTATATGATTTTGTAGGGACAAGCTTGCTTTTGCATTGTTGTTTTGAAAAGACATGATTGCTTTATTGGTACGCTCGAAGTATTATTGTTTTTATGTCAAATGATAGACTATTGCTTTGAATCACTCGTGCCTTCATATTCATGCCATCATTGGACATATGATCAAGATTATGCGAGGTAGCATTCCACATCAAAAGTTATTCTTTTTTATCATTTAACTACTCGAGGACGAGCAGGAATTAAGCTTGGGGATGCTGATACGTCTCCGTCGTATCTATAATTTTTGATTGTTCCATGCCAATATTATTCACTTTCATATACTTTTGGACAACTTTTTATATTATTTTTGGGACTAACATATTGATCCAGTGCCTAGTGCCAGTTCCTGTCTGTTGCATGTTTTTTGTTTCGCAAAAACCCAATATCAAACGGAGTTCAAACGGGATAAAAACGGACGGAGATTTTTTTTGAAATATTTGTGATTTTTGGGAAGTAAAATCAACGCGAAACGATATCCGAGGTGGTCACGAGGTAGGGGGCGTGCCCTACCCCCCAGGCGCACCCCTGACCCTCGTGGTCCACCCGTAAGGCGGTTGATGCTCTACTTCTGGCGCAAGAAAGCTAATTTTACAAGGAAGATCTGAGCGAAAGATTCACCCCAATCGGAGTTACGGATCTCCGGATATAAAAGAAACGGTGAAGGGGTAGAACCTGAGAACGCAAAGAATGCAGAAACAGAAAGATAGATCCAATCTCGGAGGGGCTCTCGCCTCTCCCATGCCATGGGAGCCAAGTACCAGAGGGGAAACCCTCCTCCCATCTACGGAGGAGGTCAAGGAAGAAGAAGAAGAAGGGGGGCTCTCTCCCCCTTGCTTTCGGTGGCGCCGAAACGCCGCCGGGGGCCATCATCATCACCGCGATCTTCACCAACACCGCCGTTATCTTCACCAACATCTCCATCACCTTCCCCCTTCTATCTACAACGGTCCACTCTCCCGCAACCCGCTGTACCCTCTACTTGAACATGGTGCTTTATGCTTCATATTATTATCCAATGATGTGTTGCCATCCTATGATGTCTGAGTAGATTTCCATTGTCCTATCGGTGATTGATGAATTGCTATGATTGGTTTAAGTTGCATGTTTTATTATTGGTGCTGTCCTATTGTGCCCTCTGTGTCGCGCAAGCGTGAGGGATTGCTGTTGTAGGGTTCGCAATATGTTTATGATTTGCTTATGGTGGGTGGAGTGAGTGACAGAAGCACAGACCCGAGTAAGTAGGTTATTTGCGTATGGGATAAAAGGGGACTTGATACTTTAATGCTATGGTTGGGTTTTACCTTAATGAATCTTTAGTAGTTTCGGATGCTTGCTAGAGTTCCAATCATAAGTGCATATGATCCAAGTAGAGAAAGTATGTTAGCTTATGCCTCTCCCTCAAATAGAATTGCATTAGTGATTATCGGTCTAGTAACATAGTCAATTGCTTAGGGAAAATTCCACAACTCCTACCACCACTTTTCCACATTCGCTATATTTACTTTATTGCTTCTTTATCTTAACAGCTCCTAGTTTATATTTACGTGTTCTTTACTTTCTTGCAAGCCTATCCTATCACACCTACAAAGTACTTCTAGTTTCATACTTGTTCTAGGTTGCTTAACGTCAAGCGTGCGTGACATCGTGTGATCGATGGCCGATAGGACTTGAGAGAGTATTTGTTCTACCTTTAGCTCCTCGTTGGGTTCGACACTCTTACTTATCCAAAGAGGCTACAACTATCCCATATACTTGCGGGTTATCAATCCAACGTCTTGGTCCTGTAAAGGAGGTGGTAGTGTAGCAAACTAGGCAACCAGACTATAATGCTTTATCACTTTCTCTTAGCCATAGGAGTTTGACAGTGGGGCTACTATATAGCCCCTAGGGGCACCGCGCTCACCCGAATTCGGGGCGCGTATGTGCCTGACCGGGAAACGGCCCTTCATCAATGTGGAGGAATCCTATAGATTCCGGCGGGTCATCGAGTGGTTGACCAGTCTCACGCTATATCATGACAGTCAGTTTTCGGCTTTCTCTACTAAGGTGCTCGCCTGGACGAACTGGGGCATAATCGCAGTAGTTCTCCTGGTGGCGCGTTAGCCGATAGAGCGGAACGTAAGGCAGCAAAACACAGGAACCGGGCAAACCCAACATTTGACCAAAGACATGATTCGGAGCTGATGCATATAAGGCCTAACTCGAGACGCCGAACACTCCCTAAGGTATTCGGTCTTTATGAAAACGGGCCGAACATGCCCTTGATAGTAAGCCCCTGGTGTCCAGGTACGCGCAAAATTCTGACGTGGCCTATGCCAAAATGCCAGCCTCCTCCTCGGTTATAGTAAGAAACCGGGGGATGTGTATCAACAAGAGACAATAAAAAAGGTTTACGCAGGTCTTAATCTGAAGGAATCCTTGCAACGGGTCCCTCATCAGACGCTCGCTACCGTGTTCTCCGTTGCCGTATCCTCGACGGGTGTCGCATGGTGTTCATCTGTAAAAGAGAGGAACTTAGTTGAAAAAGATCGTGCGAAAATGTACGTTATATTAAATAAACAAAGTACCTTTCAAAAAATGAATAAAATTGAGCTTTATTGTCTCTTGTTGTATATGCGCGGAGCCCCTTGTGCGGGGGTGTGCGGCTGGTAAGCCCCTGTATGTTTACGCCGGACTCGTCTAACCATGTCCGGGGTCCGAACGACCTGTTTGGGTGCTTGAATTAGTGAAGCCGGTTTAGTGTGTGGCTGTCGAGGCAGTCACACAATCTTCCGCGCTCGAGGAACACTCGATATTTCCCTTTAAGGAGATGATGCCTCGTGGACCGGGCATTTTAAGTGTGAGGATGCATAATGCGGTATTATGTTAAAGCGGGCGTAAAACTTCACGCCAAGTAGTGCTTGATAGCTACTTGTAAATGGGGCGAGGTGGAAGGTTAACTTTTCGGCGGAAGTTGTCGGTGAGCCTAACACAACTTCTAGCGATGAGAGAGCCCGTATAATGGGCATATGGGCCTGGCATTACCCCTTGAAAGGAAGTGTTGCTATGGCGAATTTTGGTTGGGTCTATCCCCATTTTATGGATTGTGTCCCGTATAGCAGGTTTAGATCACTTGCCGCCCCATTAGGACTTGTGTAAATTGGAGTCCGTCAATTATCGGATAATCAAGGCAGTCCATCCTGCATTCCGGATACTTCTAGAGTAATCCTGATGGTCGAAGGTGATTGGTTTTGACAACCAGTGGCGGCACTCCTCTGGGATAGGCCGTATGGCGCGTATATCTATGGTCGCCGTTCTGTTTTTCCCTTTTGTCATGTAAAGTGAGTTTACTGATTTGACTTCTTGTGGGAAATTCTTTTGTTGTCCGGTGCTCTGCTTGTGGGGTTCGTCATCGTCCTCGCTTGGTGTGTCGAGCCCCTAGTGTTCGGCGTTGAGTTTGCGGACTGCTTGAAGACCCATCAATCTCTGTGGGTATGATTTGCAGGCTTCCCGGGGGTACTGTGGATTTGGCAAACCTTGTCCAAGTTTTTGTTTAAGTTAGATAGCTCGTCCCTGTTATCCTTAGGGGGCAGTTTTTTATGATTCTGCTGTGAGCTTTTGAATTCGGCGTTGACTGTCGTGCTCTTTGGGGTGTTTCCCTTGGTCCGACGCTGGTCCTTGTTGTGTCGTGGTTTCCCGTTTCCATCCCTGACTTCGGATGTACTTGGGTCGCTGGTACTGCATCTTGCCAGCCAGCTATCCTCTCCCGCGCAGAAGCGGGTCATGAGGCTTGTTAATGCGGCCATTGTTCTTGGCTTTTCTTGGCCGAGGTGTCTCGCGAGCCATTCGCCTTGGACGTTGTGTTTGAAAGCTGCTAAGGCTTCAAGGCCCGCACGATCGACTATTTGGTTCTTTTAGTAAGGAATTGTTCCAGAATTTTCGGGCGGACTCTCCGGGTTGTTGAGTTATGTGACTTAAATCGTCTGCATCCGGAGGTCGGACATAGGTCCCTTGAAAATTTGCCCGAAACGCATCCTCAAGCTCTTCCCAACTTCCGATGGTGTTTTCGGGGAGGCTTTTGAGCCAATGCCTGGCTGGCCCTTTGAGCTTGAGGGGTAAGTATTTTATGGCGTGCAGGTCATCTCCTCTAGCCATGTGTATGTGGAAGATGTAATCCTCAATCCAGACTCCAGGGTCTGTTGTTCCGTCGTATGCCTCTATGTTTACGGGCTTGAATCCCGCAGGAAATTCATAATCCAGAACCTCATCGGTAAAACATAGGGGGTGTGTGGCACCCCTATATTTAGGTGTGCCGTAATATTCGGATACTTGATGTGTTGCATTGCTTACTAGAGCTTGCTTTCTTGGCCCGTAGATAGATCTAACTAGGCCATCTTTTTTATGCGAATCCGTGTGCGGAACGCGGGCCGGCTTATATGCGGCGCCGTTTGCCGCTCCATGTTTGCCATGGGGTCGTCTATCTGACCGAGTGGTCTCCTTGTTCTTTGATTGTGGGGGCTCTACGGCCTCCTCATCGAATTTGGGCAGTAGTTTTCGCTTCGGGTAGCTCTTTGTTCGGCGACTATTGCCGTATCTGTCTGCGGTGTTGAGTACTTTGCTCCATCTGATTCTGAGCACATCCTCCGCTGTTTTGAGCTTCCGCTTATGCTTTTTTAGGCTACGCGCAGTGGCGCCGAGCCTTTTGTGGAGGTTCTTCTGCTCCAGTAACTTGTCCGGCGTGAGATCGCCCGGACTGTTATCTTCGCCGGGGACAGGTTGTTTATCCAGGTTGTCCTGTTCGGACGGTTGCTTGATAGCATGTTCGTCGTCCACCGCCGCCTCGCTCTATGGCTGGGTCAGTATGGCTGCTTTGCCTTTGTCGAGGCGGACTTTGAGCGGCGCTACGCTGCCGTTTTGATCGCCGAGGGAATGATCCCCCGTGGCGTCCCGTTGTTCCTCGTCGTCCCTTCCTTTGGGTGTGTCCACCATGTATACATCGTGGGATGAGGTGGCTGTCGAGTGCCCTATAGGTGCTGGTTCATGTTTGTCTCCTACATCGTCGTCCATACCGTCGATGTCTTCGGAGTCGAAGTCGAGCACATCGTTTAAACTTTCGACAGTGGCTACGAAGTGGGTGTTGGGTGGGTTTCGAATTTCTTCGTCGTCCGCATCCCAACCTTGCTGACCATAGTCCGGCCAGGGCTCTCCTGATAGAGAGAGAGAGACCTTAGTAAATTCAGGATGTCGCCAAAAGGCGAGTGCTGAAAGATGTCCGCGGCAATCGGCGCCCAACCGGATTCGGTTGGCAGGGGCACGGAAGGTTCGGAGTCCAGAGAGGAGTCCCGTACCTTGGAGTCACGAGCTTCGCAAAGGACAGGGTTGGTGTTCGGCTCAATCGCCGTAGAGATAGCAGCCCCCGAGGCGGTGTCCAGCCACCCATCCTCGATCGGCGCAGTCGGCTCCGAGCTAAGGGTCAGAGTGGACACTTGTGCGGCCTCCAGGGCACTGTCCGGCAGCAGAGCTAGATCATGCCCCTCGTGATAGTGCGGCACGCTTGGCTGTGGCTCGAACCCGTCGAAGATCAAGTCTCCACGGACGCCACCAGATAGTTGAAACTTCCAAATCTGACTGATGGCGGGGCGAAGCTTAATCTGCTCCAGATGGCTGCTTAATTGGCTGCAGCAAAGCCACCGAATACGAAGATCTGTTGGGGAGAAAAGTCTCACCTGGACCGCATCGTTGTTGATGATTGGAGGAGCCATCGGGCCTAAAGATGACGCACAGAGGAACTCTCAATGAAAGCACCAATGTCGGTGTCAAACCGCGGATCTCGGTAGGGGGTCCCGAACTGCAGGCCTAGGCGGATGGTAACATGAGACAAGGGACACGATGTTTTTACCCAGTGTTCGCCCTCTCGATGGAGGTAAAACCCTACTCTGCTTGATTGATATTGATGATATGGGTAGTACAAAAGTAGATCTACCACGAGATCAGAGAGGCTAAACCCTAGAAGCTAGCCTATGGTATGATTGTTGTTCGTCCTACGGACTAAAACCCTCCGGTTTATATAGGCACCGAAGAGGGTTAGGGTTACACAGAGTCGGTTACAATGGTAGGAGATCTACATATCCATATCGCCAAGCTTGCCTTCCACGCTAAGGAAAGTCCCATCCGGACACGAGACAAAGTCTTCAATCTTGTATCTTCATAGTCCAGGAGTCCGACCGAAGATGATAGTTCGGCTATCCGGACACCCCCTAGTCCAGGACTCCCTCACCCCCCGTCACATATATATAGGTTGGAGGGAGAGGGGAGATAGCCATGGGGCGCCCAAGTAGGATCCGAATCCTACTTGGGGTAACGCAAGTGCCCCCCCTCCATAAATTGCGGAGGGGGAAGGAAAGGGGGAAGAAGGAAGTAGTACTTCCTACTTTTCCTTTTTCCCTTCCCCTCTTTCCTTCTCCTCTTTGGACGGCCATATGGGGGGCGCACCAGCCCCTTGTGGCTGGTGCGTTTCCCCTCTTGGCCCATTAGGCCCATATCTTTTTGCCGGGGGTGCCCGGAACCCCTTCCGGTGACCCGATATGTACCCTGTACCCTCTGGAACACTTCCGGTATCTGAATACCATCATCCTATATATCAATCTTTACCTCTCGACCATTTCGAGACTCCTCGTCATTTCCTTGATCTCATCAGGGACTCCAAATAACATTCGGTCACCAAATCACATAACTCATATGTAATATATCGTCATCGAACGTTAAGCGTGCAGACCCTATAGGTTCGAGAACTATGTAAACATGACCGAGACACCTCTCTGGTCAATAACCAATAGCGGAACCTAGATGCTCATATTGGCTCCCACATATTCTATGAAGATCTTTATCGGTCGAACTATTATGACAACATACGTTATTCCCTTTGTCCATCGGTATGTTACTTGCCCGAGATTCGATCATCGGTATCTCCATACCTATTTCAATCTCGTTACCGGCAAGTCTCTTTACTCGTTCCGTAATACATCATCTTTCAACTAAGTCATTAGTCACTTTGCTTGCAAGGCTTCTTATGATGTGTATTACCAAGAGGGCCCAAAGATACCTCTCCGATACTCGGAGTGACAAATCCTAATCTCGATCTATGCCAACCCAACAAACACCTTCAGAGATACCCGTAGAGCATCTTTATAATCACTCGCCACGCCAGACGCTTTGATAGCACACAAGGCATTCCTCCGGTATCCGGGAGTTGCATAATCTCATAGTCAAAGGAATATGTATTTGACATGAAGAAAGCAATAGCAATAAAACTGAACGATCATAATGCTAAGCTAACGAATGGGTCTTGTCCATCACATCATTCTCCTAATGATATGATCCCGTTTATCAAATGACAACACATGTCTATGGTTAGGAAACTTAACCATCTTTGATCAACGAGCTAGTCTAGTAGAGGCTTACTAGGGACACGGTATTTTGTCTATGTATCCACACATGTATCAAGTTTCCGGTTAATACAATTCTAGCATGAATAATAAACATGTATCATGAAATAAGGAAATATGAAATAACAACTTTATTATTGCCTCTAGGGCATGTTTCCTTTAGTCTCCCACTTGCACTAGAGTCAATAATCTAGTTCACAACGTCATGTGATTAAGACCCATAGTTCACATCGCCATGTGACCAATACCCAAAGAGTTTACTAGAGTCAACAATCTAGTTCACATCGCTATGTGATTAAAACCCAAAGAGTACTAAGGTGTGATCATGTTTTGCTCATGAGAGAGGTTTAGTCAACGGACCTGCCACATTCAGATCCATATGTATTTCGCAAATTTCTATGTCTACAATCCTCTGCATGGAGCTACTCTACCTAATTGCTCCCACTTTCAATATGTATCCAGATTGAAACTCAAAGTCATCTATATTGGTGCAAAAGCTTGCATCGACATAACTCTTTATGACGAACTCTTCATCACCTCCATAACCAAGAAATATTTCCTTAGTCCTCTAAGGATAATTTTGATGCTGTCTAGTGGTCTACTCCTGGATCACTATTGTACCCCCTTGCCAAACTCATGGCAAGGTACACAATAGGTTTGGTACACAACATGGCATACTTTATAGAAGCTATGGCCGAGGCATAGGGAATGACTTTCATTTTCTCTCTATCTTCTACCGTGGTCGGGCTTTGAGTATTACTCAACTTCACACCTTACAATACAGGCTAGAACTCCTTTGACTAATCCATTTTGAACTCCATCAAAATCTTGTCAAGGTATGTACTCATTGAAAATCTTATCACGCGTCTTGATCTATCTCTATAGATCTTGATGCCCAATATGTAAGCAGCTTCACTAAGGTCTTTCATTGAAAAATTCTTATTCAAGTATCCTTTTATGCTATCCAGAAATTCTATATCATTTCCAATCGGCAATATGTCATCTACATATAATATCAGAAATGCTACGGAGCTCCCACTCACTTTCTTGTAAATACATGCTTCACCATAAGTCTGTATAACACCATATGCTTTGATCACCTCATCAAAGCGTATATTCCAACTCCGACATGCTTGCAACAGTCCATAGATGGATCGCTTGAGCTTGCACACTTTGTTAGCACGTTTAGGATTGACAAAACCTTTTGGTTGCACCATATACAACTCTTCTTTAAGATGTCCATTAAGGAAATGCAGTTTTGACATCCATTTGCTAGATTTCATAATCATGAAATGTGGCAATTGCTAACATGATTCGGACGGACTTAAGCATCGCTACGGGTGAGAAAGTCTCATCGTAGTCAACTCCTTGAATTTGTCGAAAGCCTTTTGCGAGAAGTCGAGCTTTGTAGACAGTAACATTACCATTAGCGTCGGTCTTCTTCTTGAAGATCCATTTACTCTCTATGGCTCGCCGGTCATCGGGCAAGTCCACCAAAGTCTACACTTTGTTCTCAAACATGGATCCTATCTCAGATTTCATGGCCTCAAGGCATTTATCGGAATCTGGGCTCATCATAGCTTCTTCATAGTTCGTAGGTTCGCCCTGACCTAGTAACATGCACTACAAAAAAAGACACATCCGTGACATTTTGGGCGGAACGAATTTTTTTCTGTCATACATATGACACTTCAATGACGATAATTGTGACAAAACCCGGTATCATCATAGATGTGGTGGGCTCCTACTTCTATGACAAAAAATCATGACAGAAAATGGGCTTTTCGTCCTGGGCGGGCCGGAGACGTAGCTGCATGACATTCTTTGGGCCGTCCATGATGGAAAAATCCGTGGTAGAAGCGGGGGGAGGAAAATTTTCGGGAGTTGCCGATTACGGTTGGAGGTCGGGGGCCGAGCGATGCGCATTTCTCTCATACACGTACGCGCATGTGTGCGATTGGCTCTAACTGAACCCGAGCGAGGCGTTGGGCTCTAACTGAACCAGAGCGATTGCACTGCAGGCTACGCGTTACTGAATCGAGCGATCGATCAATGGCCGTTAACTGAACCCGATCGAGCGATTCTTCGCTCTCGCGCTAATCAAGCCGATCGATGCGCCTGGGATGAACAAAGAGCATTGCGGGGGGTTGGATAAACAAGGCGGTGGCGTTGCCTCTGGATGAACAGGACCCCGTGGTGTGGAGGGCTGGATGAACAGTAGACGGTGGAGGGGTGGCCGTGGAGGGGTGGTTGAACATGACCTCGTAGTGTGGAGGGCTAGATGAACAGTAGACGGTGGAGGGGTGCCCGTGGAGGGGTGCCCGTGGAGGGGTGGTTGAATAGTAGCCGGTGGAGTAGCGCGTGGTGGAGGCTGGATGAATAGGAGCCCGTGGAGGCTGGAGGAGGTCGACGGTGGAGATGAACATTATCTCGTGGAGTCCCGTTTTGCGGTGCGCCACACCCTCCCGATGAACAGACCCCTTTCGACTGTGGGCCCAACACAAGTCCGTTTTGTCCGCTTTGCGGCACGCCACACCCTCCCGATCAACAGACCCCCATTTCACCGTAGGGGTCCGCTTCCTCCATTTTGTGGTACGCCACACCCTCCCGATCACCAGACCCCGCTTGACCGTAGGAGGTCCGCTTCCTCCGCTTTTGTGGTACGCCACACCCTCCCGATCAATAGGACCCCCGTTTCGACCGTAGGAGGTCCGTTTCCTTCGTTGTGCGGTACGCCACACCCCTCCCGATCAACAGGACCCTGTTCCGAACATAGGAGGTCCGTTTCCTCCGTTGTGCGGTACGCCAGGCCTTGTTCAGATCGCCTGTTCCGTCCAAGCCCTCCCAATGAACACGACCGCGCATTCCATTCCGACCCAGCTGGTTGGCTCCCACGTGTTCCGTTGCCTCTCGATGAACACGACGCATTCCGTTGCCTTCCCATGAACACGACGACGACATGGTTTCTCTGTTCTGACCCAGCCATGTACACGAGCCCTGGCCGTACGTATGCGTGAGTAGGCGTTCGAGACTCCGCCCGTATGTATGTACATGGTCGTATTTTCTTTCTTGCACCCTGGCCGCTGTACATACGTGTACATGCTACGTGCGCGCCTCTACTACGACACATACACGCCTCTACTACGACACGTGTACGCCTCTACATCGACCAGTATGTACGTACACGTTCGCGACCAGGATGACAACGCTATGTATGCTTTGACCAGGTGGGTCCCGACTGTCAGGCACTTCCTTGCCTGCGAAGATGTAGCTGGTGGGTCCCAACAGTCAGGGGGGCGAATCGTTTTTTTCTTTTTTGCCCGGACGCACTTCCTTGCATGCGAAGGTGTAGCTGCTGGGTCCCAGCAGTCAGGGGGGCGAATCGTTTTTTTGCCCGGACGCACTTCCTTACGTGCGAAGGTGTAGCTGGTGGGTCCCAGCAGTCAGGGGGTGAATCGTTTTTTTTCGGACGCACTTCCTTGCGTGCGAAGATGTAGCTGGTGGGTCCCAGTAGTCAGGGGGGCGAATCGTTTTTTTCAAACGCACTTCCTTGCGTGCAAAGATGTAGCTCGTGGGTCCCAGCAGTCAGGGGCGAATCAGTTTTTTCACGAAATACGGTGGCCCATCTAGTGGGTCCTCGCTGTCAGGTGGAGGAATAATTATTTTGCGCGTAATAAGGAGGCACTTCCTTGCGGCTGCCGTGGACCCAACTGTCAGGCTCTCCATGTACAGTCCACGTCCGATGGAAGTTGTTCCTTGACCACGCCTCGCCGAGAGGACCACGGCGGTGGACGACGGCGAGGCCTAGGAAGGGGACGACGCGGAGCCGGGGAAGACGCGGCAGTGGATGCACACGCGGAGAGGAGTACGAGGTTTCACTGGTTCGGCTGCGCTGCCGTTGCCGCAGAATAACAGGGGGTGTGGGTGAGTGGAGGGATGGCCTGACCAGCGGTGGGAGTAGTAGGGGCGGTGAGGCGTCATGGCAAAGACAACCCGCCACGGAGGCAGGAGCAGGCGGCACGACCGGCGCTGCTTTGGGCGGCTGGAGCAAGAAGACCAGAGGTTGAAGAAGCACGACGGCCGTTGGATGGACATCGTATGGTCACTGCAGCTAGAATCGTTTATATTGACTAAGTTGACAAAGCCCTTGGTACGTCAACTTAGTAGGCCCACAGGTCAGCTTCCGAAATGGTGCACCCCAGATGTCAGGGGGATGAATCATTTTTTGGGAGGGTGAAGCTAGAATATCCGAGATTGAAGAAGAAGCACAACATCCGTTGGATGGACATCCGACGGCCACTGCTGCTAGAACCCTGTGTTGACTATAAGTTGACAAAGCCTTGCATACGCGTCAACTCTATTTTTTTAGGGGACGCGTCAACTTAGTAAGGCCAGAAGTGTGTGGCAGAGAACTTATAGCCCATTTGAGATTTGTAAGAATGTGTAGCCCATTTTTGAATTCTAATGGAATTTACTACAACCCATTTATAGTTTGTCAAAAGTATAGCCCATTTCAACCAACCGTTCAAAACAGAATTCAATAAAATTTCCCACATTTTGATGGGATCTGAATATTTTTATCCCGAAATTTCTAGTCAGATTAAATACAATTTCAATATAAATTTATATTACAAAAAATCCAACGAAACATTGCGCTCGCAACAATTAATGAAATTAAAATTTTCAATATCCAAAAATAATATTTTATAACGTAATCACTGTTTGGTGCATTCTTTTATAGTTACTACCAAGTTTTTATAATTACATCCCATTTATTATTTCTTAAAGGCCATTTTCTTGTTAAGCCTAATGCATCCCTCCTAGGAAAGATTTGCAGCCCAGCGGGACGGAGAATAACAACTTGACCTTGCCTGGGTATTCCTTAAAAAAGTATAGCTGGGCTAGCCATTTTGAGCTTGAAAAAAATTAATATCTGGGTTGGATATCTGGCCTGGGCTAGACGGGCCACATCCCGCCCAGTTAATACCTGCAGCGATGTTTTCGTTGTTGTTCAGAGGAGAAAAATTAATATCTGGGCTAAACATCAAAAAACTCTGCAGTGCTCACACCTCAAAAACACAAATACTACTCGAGCTGCTTGGTCCCAGCTGTGTGCCCCTTCTTGTGCAATTCTCTCGTTTATTGACTACTCCCTTCTTTCCGGTTTATAATGTTCAATTCAAAAATCTCATCAATCAAGGTAGATGGCGAGTGGTGGAATACTTTTTGTAGTTTTGCAAAAGCACCTAATTAATGCTCTTGTTATCCTCAAACAATTATGTTTATCAATGCATTAATTGCAATGCATGCATGCATAAAGTACATGCATTGGTCAATTTTCTCTTAATACTTGCATGCAATGATTTAATGCACCTTGGAATCTGAACATGTGATGGAAAACAACCAAATTGAGCCTTATAAAATGGAAAAACTAAAATTTTGAGATAAACCCTATAAACCGGAAAGGAGGGGGTACATAGGTTGACAATGGTGTGGGACCGTGATGTCGGGAAACCATGAGGAAGAAAAATAAATTATATATATATATATGTATATATATATATATATAATAAGGAGGCACTTGCGTACGTGAGGCTATGGACCTGGTGGGTCCCCATTGTCATCTTCTCCAAGTAAAGTCATCTACTCGCCTGCAGCTTCTCGCCAAATTGATCGGCCCGCCCGCCCGCTTCCAGTGCGGCGCGATTGCTCCGCCTTCAAACGACACAAGTGCCGTTTGTCCGTCCATCTGCCGCACACATTAATGATACGCGGTTGCCGAGGCGGCTACTCCGGCGCCACAAGTCCGTCCCTCCGCCCGCCCACCATTGCTATATAAACTCCTGTGCCGGCCATAGCCGCAGTCATCCGCATCCGTTCCCTTTCTCCTGTCCACACCACTACTGCCCACAATGGCTTCCTCGCGCTCGAGCGCTCTTCGGGACGGGCGGACGACGGACCACAAGGAGATGGCTGCCATTGTTGCCGACCGGCTGGCTGGTAGGCACCCGGAGGACGACGACGTCCCAATGAAGAACACGGTAGTCGACGATCCGACGCCAACCCCCTCCTCCGCACCATCCTCGCCGGTGCATTGCACCATGACCATCGACGAGGCCCGTGCCCAATATATGGACAGGGTGAGGCAGATGCATGAGGAGCAGTTCCGGGAGGCGCAGGCCGACGCCGCCTACAACCACCATCTCCTCCAGGAGCACCTGCAGGCGGAGGAGCAGATCGCCGCGGAGCGGGCGGAGCAGGAGGCGCTGCTCGACTCATACCGCTCCGCCTGCAAGGGACGCCCCGAGCGCTGGCGGTACCGCATGTGGGTGTCGGAGGCTGCGGCCGCCTACAAAGAGGATAGCACAGAGGGCGATGAAACGGGCGAGGCGCTGTTTGGCGAGACCGGCGACGAGGCAGAGGACAATGCCGGCTCCGACGAGTCCCCGCTCCCTGGCGTCGACGAGGCCCTGCTCCGCCAAGGCCCCGCCCTGCCAACAACGAGGCAGAGGACACAATCGGCTCCGCCGAGGCCCCGCCCTGCCAACAATGAGGCAGAGGACATCGCCGGCTCAGCCGAGGCCCCACCCTGCCGGCAACGTGGGGGAGGATTTCCACCGCTCCGCTGAGGCGCCGCCCGCCGGCAATGAGACAGAGGACATCGCCGGGTCCGCCGAGGCCCCGCCCCGCTGCCAACGAGGGCGCGCCACACAGAAAACAAGGAAGAGTAGAACACGGTAGGTCGCCGCCGCTCGGGTCCAAGTAAGGCCACCGTTGCTACCCTCCGGTTGAAGCCAAGCTAGGCGGGTTGACCATTGACGGCCGGTTAGCTTCTTGGCGGCGACGTGGAGTCGAAGAGCTGAGCTGGAGAAGAACGTTGCTTCTACTTAACTACTGGTGTAGTTGGCTGACTGACACGTGGGCCCAACAGGCCACATGTCAGTTACGCAACTACACCTGCAGTTAAGTCACTGAAGCTTCTGTTCGGCTCAGCGGGACACAGGTGAGTAGCTTCGGTTAATTAATTATACCTCCAGTGCACCCCTTTTTAGTTGAAGAATGTATGAAATGTAATGAAATCCGACATGTTTATATGAAATCGGACCGTGTATGAATGAATTTATTTCGATTAGTTCGAATTCCTGTATCACTGGCATTGGTTGAACATGCAAAACAATACGTACTACTACGGTGATCACCTCGTTTGCAGCAGTTTCACATGTACTCCCTCCGGAACTTTCTAGTCTGCATACAAGTTTTGTCTGCAGTCAAAGTATCTCTACTTTGACCATTCTTATACAAAAAAGTATGCACTTTCACAATGTGCGAAGTAAAAAGGAACAGAAGGAGTACAAAGAGTTTGAGCAGCTTTTTAGCGTTTTTGTACATTGCAATCAAACACAAAGGCCTGTCAATTCATAGAGAACATTCAAAACAATCGATGATTATGCATCTCAGCGACTCACATGTCAAAGGCAATATTTACTTTACAACTAAAGAATAAAGAAAAAATTGATTGACGCTGCTGACAAAGGGCGTCCCATTCGAAAATATCAGACGCATATCTTGCTAAAATCAATGAGCAAAATTTGACAAGGTTGTCCCATTCCAAAATATCAAATGCCTACGATTGTGGAATGGGCAGGGTTTTCCATCAGTTTGGACATTGACATGGCACCTCGTGCTAAATAAACCAGCTGTTCTTTTTGTGCAGTTCCACCAAAATCAACCAAATTCGCGTGTAGCTTGTATGATTTCGCCCTTATATGTTGCAACGCCTTGAACTTATGGGCACCTCCTTTCTTGTGGTGGAAATGAATGATTCGATGTATTCATGAACATTTTGTGCTGTTCCCATTGAAATCAAGCTGAGCACCCTTGTTTGCACAAATACAAAAAAGTGATTAGTATAAAGCAAACTGTACTATGAATTGACAGTTTCAACAAGCACATACATGTTCCATGTAGAGCACACTTTCAGAAAAATGGAACTCACCAGAAAGAATCCTAGAACAACATTGTACTCGCGCATCACAACAGAAAAATGGAGATTTGTCAGTCCTTCTGAGTTGAAGTTAGTTTGGTCTTGTGGGGAGTAATGTAACCATCCTTCAACTGCTCCTTCTGATGAGAAGATAGACAGCGCTTCTTCATCCTGACATAATCGGAACTAGTCACTTCACGTACTCCATATTCTTCTTTAGAGGAAGATGATCCTGTTGTGCAAAGACAAGAGGACTACTAAATGCTAGCATCCCTGTTTGCTCGAAAAAAGGAAAGGAAATATTTAAAACAACACAGATGAAGCACTTCTCAAGGACAATACCACTTTTTCATGATAGTATCTAAACAGTAGCACAACACCAATAGAGATGACAAAGCTCAATCATATGGATGAAATTAGTGGGCAAGTACCAACCTTTGTCAGGAGGCTGATTGTGTAGAGCATACAGATGAAGCACTTCTCCGTAACCACCTGTTGCTATCTACGGGGGTGGCCATGCTTACTATATACTCCTCGATTAGTTTAATGTTTCCAACATCTTCTTGTGCAGATCCACTAAAATATATGGTATCTTCAAAGAAGATCCCTGTTTGCACAAGTAGAGATAATTACGTACGACATCAAATTAGTGGCAAAATAATTGCTTGTTCCAGCCATAGCAATAAATTAAGATGCAAAACTATATCATTACTTGTGTCATCACAGTTCCAGTGCTTCATTATAGCACCGGGAGTTGATTTTTGTTTTTCTTCCGCTTGTTCTTCCCCTTCATCACTTGGTTCAATAATAGACAAGCTTCGCCTTTAATGTAAGATTTGGCATGTCAATTAGGGAGCGCAAATATAGTACTAAACTTAATTTTCTGATGAAAGTGGCAAAATACAAGCGAGCAGTTGTGAAATATCCTTATCTTACCTCAATGGGATATTACGGTGCACATACAGATTGGAAGTCTTGTCTCCATTTGTGCAGTTCACTAAAATCAAGCAACATTATCGTACAACTAGCACAACATATGAAAGCACACTGCAGAATCATGTGAAAGAAGGCTAGTACGGACCTCTCGTGATGCGGAATTCAAACAACTCACAAGAAGAAGATTTGAACCAAATTCACCTCAACGGATAGAAAGTAAGATCTCCTCTTGTGCAGTTCCACTAAGATCAAGAAATCAAGCAACATTGTCGGTGTGACATTTTGGTTGAACTGCACAAAACACTCTTAAAACAAAAGTGTTTTGTGTAGTGCAACAAAAGGTCACAATGGCAACAAGGTGAAGTAGATAACCCTGTTTACACAAAGGTGCAAAGGAAACAATTAGTGGTCAATAACGGTGGATGACACAGAAGCCAACAAAAAGAAGCATCTACCTTATCTAAATGGGAAACAAAGCAAGACAGTAGCATTTCTCAAACGGTGGCATTGATTAATATTAACATAGAGATTATATTAACAATAAAATTCGTTAAACATGTAATTTGCTTTTAACTGTGGCATTGCATCAATTATCCAGCGGCATTATTAGAGGGTGTTTGTTTACAGGGACATTTTGGTGTAGGGACTAAAAAAACTCCGTGTCAGTCCCATCTAAACCAAATAGGAGGGACTTTTAGGAACTAAAAGTGGGCATTTGGGACTAAAGAAAGAAGACCCCGAGGGAGTCTTTTTGGGACTTTTTCCAACAGTTGCCCCTGCCACGCATCACACCTTGTTTCTATTAGTTCATTACTAGGGGTAACATGGTCTTTTAGCATGTCATTTAATAACCTCTAGTCCATGCTTAGTCCCCGAACCAAGCGGTAGGGACTAGGAGTTTTAACCAAACAGGGCCTTAGATTAACAATAGCTAATGAGTTGCACGGGACAGTGGACGCACCAGCACCATGTGCATCTACCGATGTACCGTGGTCATGCACAGTCTGTTGCAACAAATAACAAACAACCAAGGAGCATATTTGTGTTGGTCCCAGTTTTGTTATCTTTAGACACCTTTCTCTATGTGAGTGCAGCAAATCTAGTCCTGCTCAAACTCTACAGCCTTGTCCCTTCCTTCCCTTTTTGAACTAGTACTTTTGCCCCTTCCTTTCCTCTTTGAACCATGTCCTATATTTATGTGATAAAACTTTCCCCACTACTTTCCCCCATTCCTTTCCTCTTTGAACCACGTCCTAGATTCATGCTATACAACTTTCCCCCTTCATTTCCTCTTTGAACCACGTCCTAGATTCATGCTATATACAACTTTTCCCACTACTTTCCCCTACTCCTTTCCTCTTTGGACCACGTCCTAGATTCATGGTATACATGCAGCTAGAGCAATGCATGTGGAGTAAGTAAAATATACCTTAAGGTTCTTGGGGCGTGGTTCGGTGGGCGACAGGACGACGACGAAGAAGAAGGGGTCGGAGGCCCTCCCGCACCGCCGCTGGGTGGAAAGTGAACAGCTGCACCGGTAGTGGATTCCCCCCTCGCTGACGGCGACAGCGTAAAGCCTCCTTCCCTTCCCGGCGGACGGATCCTGCGGGCTCTTTGAGCAGCAGTGAGGGAAGAGAGAGAGAGAGGCCAACAAAGTCTTGTATAGATCTGGAGAGGGCGAGAGAGTGTGAAGAGAGCAACTACAAGCGCTGAGGCTCCAGCGGGAGAGGGCGAGAGAGTATGAAGAGAGCAACTACAAGCGTTGAGGCTCTAGCGTGTATATATATACTAGAGAGAGAGAGTGTGAGCATGCAAACCCTAGAAAACATTTTGACCAGTCAAAGAATCCTCCTGGCAAAAATTATGCTCATGTGTAGTTATCGAACCCGAGACCTCAAGTTTGATGAGCGAACAGGCTAACCAGCTACACAACCCTCCCGTTATGTTCAACGAGAGGAAAATAACCTTTTATACATTCCTGCATTCGCGTGACAAGCATGCCGTGTTTTTTTGTGTGTGTGGGAGTCTTTGGGATTTCAATCATAATCGTGTCTTGTGGCTTTGGTGGTAAGGCTATACACAGTGGTGCAGAAAATAATGCAGCCTTAGTCACCTTACCTCTCTCCATGTAGTACGTTGGGTCCCACCAGTCAGAGGGTGAAACAAACAAATTAATAAGAAAAATTAAAAGCGCCAGCGGTGTATCTTACCTCACACATCTCGCTACTTCTCGGGAACACTGTCCAATTGATCCCTCTGTTTGCTCACGTACTATTTTAAGTGAATCCTTATTATAACATGCACACAAATTTTGGGCACTTGTACTCGACTTAACTCAGTGTGCCACCGTATCTCGTTTACTTACTAATCCCTCCGTCTAGGTGTAATAAGTCACGTTAGAAGGTGCAATGGGACCAAGGTGCGTGTGTGTGTGCGTGTGTGTGTTTAACAGCATGTGTGTGTTAAAGAGTGCGATAGATCGACCTACTCCTACAGAGAGATGGTGTGTAGTGTAGGATTTTAGCCGCGAGAGTCGGTGCATCCTCTCATTTCCGGGCGTGTCCGGTAGGGACATGCGGACAGCTGCCACGCCCGCTCCTGACCAGCCTGGCCCATCCAAAGCCCCTCCATCGCCCGCACGTGCTTCCCGCCCGAAACGGTCAGCGCCGCTCCAAAGAATCGGTGCCGCATTCATGCCCGGGCAGAGCGGACGCGACCTCTCACTGGCACAAGAGTGATGGTTGCTTCGCCCGTCCAACTTACTGCTGGGTCTATGTGATTTGACGGATCATTGGTCTTTATTACTGAGGTGGTAGGACTGCTGGATGTCCCATGCTTTCGGCGAAAGGAGGTAGTAGATTACAATTTTCTCCATTCTTACAGCGGAGGAGTGCAAGAGCAGTGAAAACACGCAGGCTCAGTGATTACATGGCCCACCTCACACTATCACCGTGCGACACCCAACTCTTTACATAGTACTCCCTCCGTTCATAAATATTACTAGATGAGTCCCCGCGCGTTGCCGCGGAACAACGGTATATTTCTCTGCGCAAAATTATCGATTTCATAGAACTAAAAAAACTCTATAACCGCATGAAAAATGTGGTAGACAAACTAAATAAACTCCCATCATCATTTAGATCATCCCATGTAAGGAAAAAAGATCAACCAACTCCTACTGCATAATGGAATTATATTTTTCTTTTTGACATGTTAATGGGACTTAAAAGCCCAGTTACATGCATGCTATCGGTGCATGCTTGCATGCAGACATGTTGATGTGATTTAAAACCCACTCACATGCATGTGCCATGGTATTTCTGCATGCTTGCATGTGGCTTAGTGCGGAGCCTCTCAACGTCTAGATCAGACGGCTATTATGGACTGATTTACTTCATCTAACGGCTACATCAATTTTGATGATGTGGCTCAAGGAGAGGATAGAGAATTCCTAGTAGTGGGGGCTAGCTATTACTAGTAGATAAGTCTTTGTAGAGATTCCACTAGGTGAACTACATACGGAACAAAATCAATGAATCTACACTTAAAATGCATCTATATACATCCGCATGTGGTTCATGGTGAAATCTCTACGAAGACTTATATTTAGGAACGGAGGAAGTACTAGTATAGTACGTATGTAATTTATCAACGAGATAAATTTGTACAATGCTATGAAGCTTCCAGCTCCTGTTACATGTATCTTGCGTCCAAGGTTGCCCGTTGCAACATTTCATCAAATACAAAGGAGACTAACATGCACGCTATTGCATCTCAATGATTGACAGATCATAGCAAATATGTACTCCCTCCGTTCCAAAATAAGTGTCTCAACTTTGTGCAAACTTTAGTACAAAGTTGTACTACTACTAAAGTTGACACTTATTTGGAATAGAGGTAGCTAAAGAAAAAAACGATCCATGCAGTCCCTAGCCCTTGAACCGTGAACCCTGACCAGGCTCCAATTTGCTGGCAACGTTGGAGCTTCCGAATAAATGAAGTTTGCAACCTTTTGACCATCGGATCATTTTGTGTAGTTTCACCAAAATCGAGATGAGCATCCCTGTGGCAAAGAAATTGAAGAAGCGTGATTAGAATAAGATTACTGGGACTAGTTGATGAGACATAAACTCATCACAAATACAGTATGTAGAAGCCAGTAGAGGTATGAGGTATGTGCGGGGCAAAGAAGTAGAGAAATATCCACAGGGAGTGATGTGGGCAGCTGGAGCAGTGGTGCAAGCCGATTTGAGAGGAGTTGTACCTGAGGGACGTAGCTCAACCTTGAGGAGGGCGGCGGGAGGCGGCAACTGCCCACGTCGCGGCAGTGAGCAAGGGACGAAGGCAACCTCACCGGCTTTGTGAGAGAGAACGGCGAGGACCCCTGATCGGGACGTGCCGACAATGCGTTTTCGCCGTCGGTGACGGCCACTGCATCTACACTAAGCATCCACGCCTTCCCCAAGCGGACGTGATCTGCCGGGATGTTAGAGATGTGGCCACAGTTGTTTTGTGCGAGAGAGTGTGAAGAGAGCAACCCCAGCAAGCAACCGTGTAGGCTGGCCCGTCCTGACTATGTATATAGTGGAGCGTTTCCTTTTCTCTCCCTATGAACCTATCATGTTGCGTACATGCCACTGAAGAAAAAAAAACTTTATTTATAAATGACGCGGCACCTACTACTCGTTCTCCTATAACCTTGCGCTTGGCATCTCCAAAATATTAACCTTGCGATTGGCTCTTCGCCTCTTTGGGAAGTCGAGCAATAATGGTAGTGCAGTATATATCGTTCTGGCTATATGAGACCGAATGAATTGCTGCACATCCACCACGTGGGCGAGGGTCGAGGGGCGAGGGAGAGTGCTACTACATGCGGAGCAAAATGAGTGAATCTACACTCTAAAATACGTCTATATACATCGGTGTTTGGAGTATGTACTAGTAGTTCATATTGAAATCTACTAAAGGACATATATATATTCCAAACAATATGATATAATCTCTATAACCAAGGTAGTAGGGACGAGGGGTAAACGGAGGGAGTAGTAAAATTTTCTCCTCATCCTGCGAGCCACCGCGCGCATGGGCGAGGGAGCGAGCGTAAGGCAGAGCAAGCTTCACCTAATCCTGCGAGCCACCGCGCCCGTGGGCGGGGGAGATGGCGTACTAAGCAAGCTTCTCCTCATTCTGCGAGTTGACGGGACACATCAAAAGTACTCCAGTGTATAGAGCCTTGCCTCTAAGGTAGGCCCCACATGGTTTGCCTCTTTTTTTAATTTAACATAACGCGTCAAGTTGCAATTTGTTTGTTCACCCGTGGTAGACGATCCTCCCTCCACCAAGTGGACAACCAGTACACGTGCCAAATTACCACGTGGGCTGCCTTTTTTGTACAGAAATGAGCTCCACCATGTACCCGCGTGGGTGTGGCTGGGAAAGAGACGGGAGTACGTGCGCCGTGCGTGCACCTCTTCTCTTCGTGCACGTCCCCCACCTACGTGGGTGTGTGTGAGAGATACAAACCGCATTCGTGAGTGTTTTTTGTTTTGTGGTGGGGGTGGGGGGTTGATTTCGTGAATTATTTGTGGGAATATGTGTCGTTGACATCTCAAACAAAATTTTGCATGCAATGTGTGTGAAATGGAGGCCTATTCATATCATACATAGAGGGTCGCGCAATCCATGAGAAGAGAGGGAGGGGTCATAGCTATCGATAGAGTCGAAGAGAGGATCAAGCGGGTGGGTGCGAGATCGATGCAGAGAGCCATCGAAATTGTGTGTGTGTGCAAGTCAAAGATATAGGGCGACTGGCCTACCGGAACGTTAGAGGGCACATGTCAAGTTTGTGTGTGGCAGGGAGACATGACTAGAGCGCTTGATGTATCGGTGTGTGTGTGTGGGTGGGGGGGGGGGGGGGAGGGGGTGGCAGAGGCATAACTATAGAGGTAGAACGACTCAGATATGTGTTGAGAAGGAGAGACCCAGCTATGTCTTGAGGGAGATCGGTCGACATCCATACATAGTCAAGGACGGAAATATGATGGGACAGAGAGAGAGAGAGAGAGAGAGAGAGAGAGGAGGAGAGGGAGGGAGAGGGTAGAGTGCTAGATGGGTGATGGAGTTGCTTCTGAGATATTGGGAGAGGCCTACTAGACAAACCGAGGGTGGAACTGCAATGTTATCAAGAGTGGGGATGTGTTTACGTGTGTGCTCATGCGTGATAGATCTGTCGGGACGCATCCATGGATGATGAAGGGGAACCATGTGTTTGGTAAGCAAACCTAACTAGATCGGTAGATCAATTGTTGTTTGTCGGAGGAAGGGAGAGACACAACTAATGAGGTAGATTGATCGACGTGTGGGTAAAAACGAGTTATAAGGACCTAGTTGGCTATATGTATAGCGAGAAATAGGTCGGTGTACGTCCATTTGTTAGAGGCAAATAAGGCCCAGCGAGACGGATAGACAGAGAGAATGGAGCTAGGAGGTGGTGCGAGAGGCCCAACTACTAGCTAGATAGGGGGAGGAGTGTGCGGTTGTGAGATCGATGAAAAGAGGGGCGAGAGTTTACACGTGTGTCTGACCGTATGAGAGACACGAGGCAAGGACACATAAAGGAGGAGATTGAAGCTGTGTGTATGCTGTGGCAGGCATCCATCACCGGAGAGGTTTATCGATCGGTGTGTGTCGAAAAGGAGTTGTGGAGACTCGGGAGAACGACCTAAAGAAAAAAATGAATGTGCCTGGTGGATAGAATGCCGAGGGAGGGGGAGGGCGAGGAGGGCATGTGCATGCACGAGAGAAAGTTAGTGGTAGCTACAAAGGTTAGAGGATTGTGTGGGTGTAAGAGACTAACAAAGATCATAATTTGATATGAAAGCGGATTCATATATTTGAATAGGTTGTAAACATTGCATGCATGAATATAGAGGTGATACACATGCTGTGCACATGTTATACCATAATGTGATAATGCATGGCGTTTGCAACTCACAGCTAAATGCCGAACAATCTAAACCATACTATACATCAAACAATCTCACATTTTATTTGAATTTGTGATAATGTGCGGCGTTTGCAGCTTACAACTAAATATCGAGCAATCTAAACAATACTATACATCGAACATTCTCACATTTTATTTGAATTTGTGGTAATATGTGGTGTTTGCAACTCACATCTAAATACTTGTAGGCGTAGGGGGCGGGGCACCATACATAATGTGATAAACACATTATACATATGAGACATGGTTTAGATTGTGAAGATCTAGCTAGAGGTAGAAATGTAATGTGATTTGAAATCAAAATAAAGTGGATTCAAAAAATCTAGTTCGAGTTCATAAAGTACACATAGTTCATATGTAACTCGAGACTAATCATGTGGTGTGCTGTGAAGATAATACACAAACGATGGTTTAACTTGACAATAATGATGATTGTAGATCTTATTAAAACAGAGAAATGAATTCAAATGCTTTGACTTCACAACAATCATTACTGTAGATCTTATTCAAATTTAGTTCATATTGAAGCGGTAGTATATACGTTTGGAATGCACTAAAATGTTCATTTGAGTAGTAGGTTGCATGCATTATACACGTAGCAAAATATTTTAATTGAACATAACATGAACTCAAAGTTTTGAATGACATTTGTAGTGCGCATTGCTTTGGTACAGTACATGTTAGGCTTGTCCAGAAATTTCAACCCGCTCATTGTTAGCCCGAAATATTTAAGATATATCTTTGTCTCGTTGTGCTCCGACAACTCCCTCCATCTCAACCCGTGCCTTGCTATTCCGAAACTACAACGCGCACGAAAACTCCCACATCCTATGAAATCCCGACATGCGAAATGCCCGTGGTACCCCTGAACCGAAAGAACCGCCTCAAATCGGTGTGTGTGTGTGTGTGGGGGGGTACTTTCGTAACTTACCCCACATTTCGTACAACCGCATCTCTAAGCCATGGTTCCCCACTGCCATCCCACCTGCCCAACCATTCATACACCGAGGCCGCGAAAACCCGCGACGAAACCCCACACCCTGCTCCGTTCGCCACCTAGCCGGAGCCTCTTTCCCGAGGACGTCGTCCACAGCAACATCACGACGTCCCTCATCCATCGTACCGGATGAGGATCCATCGTCGATCTCATCGTCCCGCCGGTTCAGCCACCCCATCCTCCACCTCCAAGGAGCTGCCCCGATGTTCCCCTCGTCTTTCGCGCCACCTCCATTCCCAGACCACCGTCTTCACCTGCACCACCGGAAGAGCATCATCATCATCGTTTCCTCGGATGAAGCTGCGGCCTAATCAGCGCCACCAAAGAGGTTGTACACTAATCGCCGCATTTTCTTCTTGATTCGATCTCACGGTGCTGCGGGCGCTCGGTCCCGAGCCGACACGGCGCGGCTCCATCCACGGCGGCAACATCGGCCACTTCCTCCATGGCGTCGCTCCCTCAGCGGTGACGTCCACATCAGTAGGAGCTGCTGCTACTTTAGCTCTCGCTCGCGCTGCTGCTCTGCTCTTGCTCTCGGTCCCCTGCCTGGTCTGCTCTTGCTATTGCTCTTGCTCGCGCTGCTGCTCTCGCTCTTGCTCTTGCTTGCGATGTTGCTCTGATTTGGCTACACTTCAGTCGACTGAATCGACTTTTGGTTTAGTAGATTTTCAAGGGGTGGGCTCGCTGGGGTGAAGGAAGAACCATCCGCAGCGGGGAGGGGGCTCGCCGGAGAGGTACCACACTATCTATCTTAGGGTTCAGGATGGGGGCGGTGGTCGCCGGCGATGGTGGGGCGTTTGCGTGGGGATCGCTGGAGAAAAAGCTCGGCATGGGGGGGGGGGCTAGAGGGATGGTCGGGCCGGCGGAGGACCGGCGGTGAGGAGTGTTTTGGCGGCAGGCGCGCGCACGCCCGGCCGCGCGCGGCGGGGGCATTGTTTGGCCAGTGGTGGCTGGCGGCTCAGGGGGGTGGAGGTTGAAGATGAACCGCATGCCCTTGATTTCATATCCAATGGCTGCAAAATTGATTGACCAGAGATGAAAAAGTCAGTCGACCGACGTGTAGCCTCACCTTGCTAGTGCGTTCAGATTCGACAGCAAAATTCAGTTTCGACAGCAAAATTCAGTTTCGACAGTTAAGTTCAGTTTGACGCTTAAGTTCAGTTTATTTGTTAAGTTCAGAGATGAGCGGCTGATGTATTTTACATCTAGTACTTTGTGGTTATGTATTTTACGTCATGTATTGGAGATGCTATTAGAATTCCACTCAGGTTAACGTTGTTCGTTGTCTCTCTTGTCCTGCTTCAGCCTCGGCGTCGTACAACTCACCGGAGCTGCTCCAACGACGAAGCCCTCCATCACAGCAGAGCAGTACCTCGGGCTCCATCTCCAGACGCCTAAGATCTTCTTCCCCTCCTCCGACAACAAAGTCAGCCGGAGCATCCTCACCGGTCAACCCAATCACGCTGAGATCGACATGGCTTCGCCAAAGAGGTTGTACACTTGTTGCATCTCTTTTTTACTCTACATGTTATATATATTGTCCTCTGAGCACACGGATTTGCTCCTTTAGTGTCTCCTTGAAAGAAAAAACGTAGGAATTTTAATTTTCACTTGTCCTCCTTTTCAAATTCCTATTCATGAAGCACAAGACTAAGAGATAGTAGCATAATAGCATTATAACCGTACCTTTTCTTGTGGTTTGACTTAATCTCACCATGCTTCTTTGCATCCTGTGATCTTCCAATTGTTGTGAATCAAACACCCAGATTGGCAGAAATCCTATGTTTTAAATTCTCTGTTTTGCACGTGCATTCCTATCCTATTCCTGTCTATTTCATATCCCTGCATTGTTGGAATCCTCCAATTCAAACGAGCCCTTACAGAATTACTTCTCTTACAGATAGTTGTCAAAGAAAACCTTGCGTGGTTTGTCCCGCTCCTATCAAGCCGTCGCTCACCCCAGCTCACTGCTCCAACGATAGAAGGGTCCAAAGACAGCAGGATCCGGCCTCCAGACTGTCTTTCGCCGCCTCAGATCTTCTTCCCTCCGCTAGCAGGCATGAAAACTGCATTACCATCATCAACTGAGCAGATGACCTCGAGGACTACACGGGTCCACAAGAGAGGTCGAACTCTTTCGTGTCTGCTTACGTTATGCATCGCTTAATATTACATGGTACTTTATCATCCTGTTCACCGATTAGACTCTGGGTCAGCTCCAAACTAATGGTCAAACTTGAGTTTTTAAATGGTTGTGGGGTACATATCGGGGCTGCTATCAATAGTATCTATCTACTATCTGGTTAATCTCCGGTGTCTACTATGAGTTTCATGTTGGGTGGGAAACAAACAGTAAAGAAGCCATTATCTGTATTTTTTAACTGAAGCCATTATCTTCCTGCTATTATTGGTTTTGGGTCTATCCACAGGTTGCTACCATCACTCTGGATTTCTGCATGCACTCCTTACATAATCTCACTATGTTTTATTCCTATGCATGACAATTATTGTAAACAATGGAACTGAACATGTAGAGCAAAAGAGACAAGCCTTGCGTGGCAATAAAATTTCATGCAGACGTCACTCCATGGTAGGCGCAAAGGCAGCCCCCCCTCCACGCATTTCGGATTGTAATCGAGAGGAAGATATCTGTTCTGATGGGGATTCAGAAGGAGAAGACCTCCTATTTACCCCCTGAGGTCTTTGCTCTAACTTGGCATGCTGATGTTGGTTATATCATGCATATGGTGTCTTGCATTGCTTACTTTATACATCAAATATGTCATCTGCTTAGTTTAGACATCCTTTGTGGGAATGCCATCTGTTTAGTTTATTCATCGTTTATGTGAATTATGCAATGCCATCTTGTTTAGCCAGGCATCATATATGTGAATTTTGCAATGCCATCCTGCTTAGCCACCATCTTATATGTAAATTATATCAGCCATCCTTTTTTCCGTTACATATTACATTTGTCAACAATGTTAGTACATTCAACTGCTCTTCGTGTGCATCAGCCATTTGACACGGTGATGGCAAATTCTAGAGTGAAAACAAGGTCTTCAGAGCAGACTATACTATCTGACGAAGCGCATATCTCGCTGGTTACGGATAGCTCCTAAGAGGAGGATTCAGAGACAAATGACCAGTCCTATTCCCCCCCCCCCCCGAGGTGTATGCTCTAACTTGGCAGGATTATGTTGCTCATATCGTGCGTATGGTGTCTCGCATTGCTATGTCATTTGATTAGTTTAGACATGCTTTGTGTGAATGCCACCTGTTCAGTGTCTAATTACCATATATGTGAATTGTGCATTGCCATCTTGTTGCAAGACATTATATATGTGAATTATACAATGCTATATTGTTGCAAAGGCATTATATATGTGAATTATGCAATGCCATGCTGTTTAGCCAATCATCATGTATGTGAATTATATCATGCTATCATTTTTTTGTATTACGTGTTCCATTTGTCGACAATGTTTGTATATTCAACTACTCTTCCTGTGCATCAGCCATTTGAAGCGGTGATGGAAGTATCTGGAGTGAAAACAAGGTATTCAGAGCAGACAATGCTACCTGCTGAAGCAGACATCTTGCTGGATACAGAGAGCTCCTCAGAGGAGGATTCAGAGACTGATGACCACTCCTATTTCCCCCTTGAGGTCTATGCTCAAACTTGGCAGGGTTATATTACCTATGTCATGCATGTTGTCTTGCATTGCTTAGTTTTTACATCATATATGGATTGCCATCTTCTTACTTGCTTACTATATAAATCTTTGAATTATATCATGCCATCATGTTTACATAGTACATACACATCATCTATCTGAATTACGGCATGGCAACCCATTTAATAAAGACATCATATAGTTATGTCATCTCATCCTGTTTAGTGTTTACAGTCATCATATTTAGAATTATGGCATTCTATCCATGAATGTATGTGAATTATGGCATGCCAACCTATTTAATAAACACATTATATAGTTATGTCATGTCATCCTGTTTACATAGTCTCGTATTTTGAACTATGTCTTTCCATCTTTTTTAGTTAGCCATCATAATGTGAAATTGTGTCATGCTATCCTGTTTAGTTAGCCATCATATATGTGAAATTCTATCATGCTATCCTGTTTGGTTAGACAACATAAATATGAATTATTTCATGCCCTCTTTTATTCCCCACTATCCATTGCACCTGTCTATCATACAATGTCTATACTTTCAGTTACTTTTCTTCTTTATCAGCCATTTGAATTGGAGAGCGTGATGGCAGATCTAAGGGAGTAACAACATGGTCTTCGAAAAGATAGTGCTACCAGCTTGATGCAGATAGAACCACGGTTGTACTTGCCCAAGAACCAGATCCACCACACATAAGCCGACTCTCATGATTGTACCCCTACCCAGCTTGGACAAAGAACCAGCTACACACCTTCTTACCCCAACCCCGCAGATAGTAACCCGGCCAGTTGACACAAGACCGCCTCCACCACAGAGAACCCAAACATGAGCAGTTAGTAAGGGAACTGTAGTGCCCAAAGCACGAGGACCACCACTCCGAATCCCAACTCAACGCTTAAAGGAGAAGAAGATTTGTTCTCAGGTCAGGTTCTTTAGCTATGGTTCATACTCATTTGCTCTTGCATTACTGTATTTACACATACCAACTATTTTCAAATTTGAAGGATGGAATTGAAACTCCAATGGAGCAACAGGTATGTTTTAAACCTGTTTCTTTAACTGGTTTGCTGTTGTAACCTGCTCTATGTTGATTTCAGTTTCAATTGAATAAATAGTTATGTTCTCATGTCATGCACATTACAAGTGTTGTTATTGCTCTATAGTTACCCACACTTATGTTCTGTCTATTCTGCTTTGTCTTGAACAAATATTATTTGAACTGTGTCTCTATCTTGATTTGGCAACAAAAACTAGAATGATATAGACCATAAAGTGACCATGGTACATAGATATATGTTTGTTTCATGCTGTTATCCTGTCCACTTTACTACTAAACTCATATACCAAAATGAGTTTCATATACAACATGGTAAACATGTGATGTGTTTGCTTGTTTCTCTTTTAGAATGCGGATAAAATATTGGAGAACAGTACCGTGTTATCCAATGATAAAGGAAGTAATGCAGATAAGGTTCAAGATAGCGAGACATCCCTGTTGGTCTCCAAGAAAGCTGATAAAAACTATCTTGACAACAGTGAGGGAACCCAAAAGTCCTGTCTTGATGTAGTGTTCGAGTTACTGGCCACTACTGCTGGCACAAGCTCTTCGAACTTGCTGCCTGAATCAGTTCGTCTTCTTGAGTCTCAACTTCAAGTTGAAAGACATCGATCGATGTCTTGCGACAGAACTCAAGGATGAGGAAGTCCTGCGCAGAATTCAGATGCATATTTTACGGTGCAACAAAGAAGCGCTGGAGGATTTAAGCGCCAAACAAGAGAAAGTTAATAAGCTTGCTAAGCATCTTGCCGATTATGGGTACCTGTGTTATTGTTTCTTGAGATCTTCAAGTGGTTTTAGTTCGGATTTGTTTTGTCTGCGGCGTTTATTTACGCTGGTCGCCAACTTTGACAACCAAAGTATATGATATGCTGCTTTGTTCCCTATATTTGCACCGGTGGCGAACTTTGATGCCCAAAGGATGTAATATGTGTAATAGCCGTGATAGCCTAGCATAAGTTGCTTGCTTATTTATTTCCTTGTTGTCTTGTTTATTTGTTTGCTTGTAGTCGGTGCAGCTTCTTTTTCTGCGGTTTGCTAGTGGCTGCAATAACCTATTTTTAAAATTAGGCCACAATAACCATGGGCTAATATTTATCAGAGTGACACGGGCCTCCTACGGTCGAGAAACAAGGGCCTTCTATGGGCCGAGAAACAATGAGGCCTTCTACGGGCAGAGAAACAATGTGCCTTCTACAGTCAGAGAAACAATGGGCCTTCTACAGTCAGATCATCAATGGGCCTTATATGGGCGTATGACCATAACGGCCATCGTTAATAGGCCGATTTGATGATGCTATGAAAACGCCCAACGATAACGGACCACAAACGGGCCGACTGTAACTATGGGCTGAATTTGGCCCACAAGCAGAAAATGACAGTAACGGGCCGTAAGTAAACGAATGCTGGAAATGAGCCCAAGAATAAATGTGCTCTGAGAAGGCCGAAAGATAACATGGGCTAGAAACGGCCCAACTGAATAATGGGCCCTTAATGGGTATAAAGTGATACATTGTTCATTACGGGCCAGTTTCACCACGGGCCGTTAATGGGTGTAAAGTGATACACTGTTCATTGTGGGATAGTTTCACCACGGGCCGTTAATAGGCCAAGAGTTACATAGGGCCTCATATGGGCCGAAATACGTCATGGGCCATACATGGGCCAGAAGTGAAAACTGGCTGGAATCATATTGGATGGCCTAGATGACGCTACTGGGCCTAATTCGGATAGGGCGTAACGGGCCTTGGGTTAGCGGGCTGTAAATGGGCTATATGCGAACAGGGCGTCAACAGACTTTCCATGGGCCAGCCCGCCACCTTTTGACCAAGTCAAATGGGCCAACCTTTTCACAGGAATGGGCCTCTGTTGGGCCGTGCCATGTGTCGACATATCATAGGAGCCTTCTGTCCAATGAGTGGATGACATCTATCCCAACGATGAGCCGACACGTGTTTCCTCGAGCCAATGATGATTTTACACATGGAAAATCCCCATTGGTCAGGGCTGTTAATGTGTTATCGGATCCAAAACCCGACCCGATAGCTTAACGGCATCCCGTTAAGGTGGATGCCACGTGTCGGTCACCCTTGACAAAAGCACTTTTGTGACGCGCGATTTATCGTCATGGAAGTGGACACTTCCATGATGATAATTTTGGTAATGTCATGGAACACTTCTACGACACCACAGGTATGACTATCTTGATTCTGTCATAAAATCGTCATGGATGTACATGCATGACAAAAAACACGACCTACTGTGACAAACACGTATCATCACGAAAGTGTATTTTTTTTGTAGTGATGACTTCCAGAATAGGATTACCATACCACCCTGGTGCGAATCGTGCTCTGGTTGACCTACAAGGTTTAGTAGTAACTTGATCTGAAGTTTCATGATCATCATCATTAGCTTCCTCTCTAGTTGGTTGATGTCTACTACGCAACCATCTTCTTGTAGACCCGTGTTGGGCCTCCAAGAGTAGAGTTTTTTAGGACAGTAGCAAATTTCCCTCAAGTGGATGACCTAAGGTTTATCAATCGGTGGGAGGCGTAGGATGAAGATGGTCTCTCTCAAACAACCCTGCAACCAAATACCAAAGTGTCTCTTGTGTCCCCAACACACCCAATACAATGGTAAATTGTATAGGTGCACTAGTTCGGCGAAGAGATGGTGATACAAGTGTAATATGGATGGTAGAAACAGGTTTTCGTAATTTGAAATTATGAAAACAGCAAGGTAGCAAGTAGCAAAAGTGAGCGAAAATGGTATTGCAATGCTTCGAAAGAAGGCCTACGGTTCATACTTTCACTAGTGCAAGTTCTCTCAACAATGATAACATAATTAGATCATATAAAAATCCCTCAACGTGCAACAAAGAGTCACTCCAAAGTCACTAATAGTGGAGAACACACGAAGAGATTATTGTAGGGTACGAAACCACCTCAAAGTTATTCTTTATGATCGATCTATTGGGCTATTCCTATAAGTGTCACAAACAACCCTAGAGTTCGTACTAAAATAACACCTTAAGACACACATCAACCAAAACCCTAATGTCACCTAGATACTCCAATGTCACCACAAGTATCCGCGGGTTTGATTATACGATATGCATCACACAATCTCATATTCATCTATTCGAACCAACACAAAGAACTTCAAAGAGTGCCCCAAAGTTTCTACCAGAGAGTAAAGACGAAAACGTGTGCCAACCCCTATGCACAAGTTCACAAGGTCACAAAACTCGCAAGTTGATCGCCAAAACATACATCAAGTGGATCACGTGAATATCCCATTATCACCACAAATAAGCACATGTAAGACATACATCAAGTGTTGTCAAATCCTTAAAGACTCAATCCAATAAGATAACTTCAAAGGGAAAACTCAATCCATTAAAAGAATTAGAGGGGGAGAAGCATCATAAGATCCAACTATAATAGCAAAGCTCGCGGTACATCAAGATCGTGCCATATCAAGAACACGAGAGAGAGAGAGAGAGAGAGATCAAACACATAGCTAATAGTACATATACTCAGCCCCGAGGGTGAATACTCCCTCCTCATCATGGAGAGCGCCTGGATGATGAATATGGCCACCGATGACGGATCCCCTCTCCGGCAGGGTGCCGGAACAGGGTCCTGAGAGGTTTTTCGTGGCTACAGAGGCTTGCGGCAGTGGAACTTCCGATCTAGGTTCTGTTATGGAAGTTAGGGGATATAGAAGAGCTGTTGGCGTCGGGAACAAGGCAAGGGGGGCCCACGAGGCACCCACAAGGTAGGAGGGTGCTCCCTCCACCCTTGTGGTGGCCCCGGGACTCTTTTGGTCCATCTCCGATACTACGTGGGCTTCTTGTGGTCCAAAAATAAGCACCATAAATTTTCAGGTCAATTGAACTCCATTTGGTATTCCTTTTCTGTAAAACTCAAAAACAAGAAAAAAACAGAAATTGGCACTGGGCTATGTAATCTTCTTTATTGTGGCAAGAATATTCAGATCCATAAGATTCAAAACAAAAGTTTAATATTGACATAAAAACGATAATACTTCAAGCATACTAAGAAGGCAATTATGTCTTCTCAAAATAACATGGCCGAAAAAAGCTTATCCCTACAAAATTATAAGTCTGGCTATGCTTCATCTTCATCACACAAAATATTCAAATCATGCACAACCCCGGTTTCAGCCAAGCAATTGTTTCATACTTTAGTATTCTCAAACCTTTTCAACTTTCACGCAATACATGAGCGTGAGCCATGGACATAGCACTATAGGTGGAATAGAATATGGTGGTTGTGGAAAATACAGAAAGAAGGAGAGTCTCACATCAACTCGGCATATCAATGGGCTATGGAGATGCCCATCAATAGATACCAATGTGTGTGAGTAGGGATTGCTATGCAACGGATGCACTAGAGCTATAATTTTATGAAAGCCCAAAAAGAAACTAAGTGGGTGTGCATCCAGCTTGCTTGCTCATGAAGACCTAGGGCAATTGAGGAAGCCCATCATTGGAATATACAAGCCAAGTTCTATAATGAAAAATTCCCGCTCGTATATGAAAGTGACAACATATGAGACTCCCTATCATGAAGATCATGGTGCTACTTTGGAGCACGAGTGCGGTAAAAGGATAGTAGCATTGCCCCTTCTCTCTTTTTCTCTCATTTTTTGTTTTTTATTGTTG
The DNA here is from genome assembly GCA_021437245.1 of Aegilops speltoides. Lineage (NCBI taxonomy): Eukaryota > Viridiplantae > Streptophyta > Magnoliopsida > Poales > Poaceae > Aegilops > Aegilops speltoides. The sequence continues at coordinate 132,046,410 of CM038143.1, forward strand.
TTTTTTGGGGCCTTCTCTTTTTTTTCCTTTTTTGGCCTCCTTTTTTTTCGTCCGGAGTCTCATCCAGACTTGTGGGAGAATCATAGTCTCCATCATCCTTTCCTCACTGGGACAATGCTCTAATAATGAAGATCATCACACTTTTATTTACTTACTACTCAAAAATTACAACTCGATACTTAGAACAAAAACATGACACTATGTGAATGCCTCCGGCGGTGTAACGGGATGTGCAATAAATCAAGAGTGACATGTATGAAAGAATTATGAATGATGGCTTTGCCACAAATACGATGTCAACTACATGATCATGCAAAGCAATATGACAATTATGATGCATGTCATAATAAACGGAACGTTGGAAAGTTGCATGGTAATATATCTTGGAATGGCTATGGAAATGCCATAATAGGTAGGTATGGTGGCTGTTTTGAGGAAGGTATATGGTGGGTGTATGGTACCGACGAGAGTTGCGCGGCACAAGAGAAGCTAGCAATGGTGGAAGGGTGAGAGTAAGTATAACCCATGGACTCAACATTAGTCATAAATAACTCACATACTTATTGCAAAAAGCTATTAGTCATCGAAACCAAGAACTACGCGCATGCTCCTAGGGGAAGGGTTGGTAGGAGTTAACCATCGCGCGATCCCGACCTCCACACAAAGGATGACAATCAAAAAATACATCATGCTCCAACTTCGTTACATAACGGTTCACCATACATGCATGCTATGGGAATCACAAACCTCAACACAAGTATTTCTCAAATTCACAAATACTCCACTAGCATGACTCTAATATCATCATCTTCATATCTCAAAACAATCATAAGGAATCAAACTTCTCATAGTATTCAATGCACTTTATATGAAAGTTTTTATTATATCCCTCTTGGATGCCTATCATATTAGGACTAAATTTATAACCAAAGCAAATTACCATGCTATTTAGAGACTCTAAAAATAATATAAGTGAAGCATGAGAGTTCAACAATTTCTTCAAAATAAAACCACCATCGTGCTCTAAAAAGATATAAGTGAAGCACTAGAGCATATGACAAACTACTCCAAAAGATATAAGTGAAGATCAATGAGTAGTCGAATTATCATGTAACTATGTGAAGACTCTCTAACCTTTAAGAATTTTAGATCTTAATATTTTATTCAAACAACAAGCAAAACAAAATAAAATGACGTTGCAAGGATAGCACATATCATGTGAAGAAGCAAAAACTTAGGCTCAACCAAAACTGACCAATAGTTGTTGAAGAAGAAAGGTGGGATGCCAACCGGGGCATCCCCAAGCTTCGATGCTTGAGACTTCTTGAATATTAATTAGGGATGCCTTGGGCATCCCCAATCTTGAGCCTTTGTGTCTCCTTAATTCCTTTTATATCACGGTTTCCCTAAATCTTAAAAACTTCATCCACACAAAACTCAACAAGAACTCGTGAGATAAGTTAGTATAAATCAATGCAATAACCTTATCATTCTCTACTGTAGAAGATCACTAAAATTATTATTTGATATTGCCTACTAAATGCCTTTGCATATTTAACGCTCCTACCCTCAAATGGAATCATAAAACAAGCAAACATACGCAAACAATTCAAAACATAACAGCAATCTGTCTAAACAGGACAATCTATAAAGAATGCAAGAGAAATCATACTTCCCTAACTCCAAAAATTCTGAAAGTTACCACACTTTAGATAATTTATCATAGCTTGTTATTCAAAAAACATCAACATTTTATCACATTCTGACGTTTCTCAGGAATTTTTGCAACAACAATAAACTTTCTGTTTCCAAAAAACGACATCTAGACTTGCAAAATAAGCATTGTAAAGGCTATACTTGAAATTTTTATTGAACTAAAATATAGAAAACTTGTCTCTTAATATCAGCAAGCAAACATAAACAAAAGAAAATGGCGCTCCAAGCAAAACACATATCATGTGGTGAATACAAATATAGCTTCAAGTAAGGTTACCGATGAACAAAGACAAAAGAGCGGATGCCATCTGGGGCATCCCCAATCTTAGATGCTTGGTTGTCCTTGAATATTACCTTGGGGTGCCATGGGAATCCCCAATATTACGCTCTTGCCACTCCTTATTCCGTAGTCCATCGAAACTTTTACCCAAAACTTGAAAACTTCAGAACACAAAACTCAACAGAAAATCTTATGAGATCCGTTAGTATAAGAAAATAAATCACCACTTAGGTACTGTTGCGAACTCATTCTAAATTCTTATTGGTGTTATATCTACTTTATTAAAACTTCTCCATGGTTCATACCCTCTGATACTACTCATAGATTCGTCAAAATAAGCAAACAACACAATGAAAACAGAATCTGTTAAAAGCAGAACAGTCTGTAGTAATCTGGAAACTTTCCATACTTTAGTAACTCCCAAAATTCTGAAAAATTAGGAAACTCTAGGAAATGTGTATATCAATCTTGTGTAAAAAATTCAGATCAAAAGTACGTTCTAGTGGATTTTCAAATTTCCTAGACTGAGCTCAAAAGTTTCTGTTTTTGCACAGAATCAAGTCAACTATCATCCGCACTATCCCAAAGGCTTTGCTTGGCACTTTATTGAAACAAAAGCTATAAAACATGATTAAAACAATAGATTAATCATGTGAACACACAAAAATAGTAGGTAGAAACATTGGGTTGTCTCCCAACAAGCGATTTTCTTTAATGCCTTTCTAGCTTGGCATGATGATGTCAATGATGCTCACAGAAAAGATAAGAATTGAAACATAATGGGAGCATCATGAAGCATATGAATGGCACATTTAAGTCTAACCCAGTTCCTACGCATAGAGATTTTGTGAGCAAACAACTTACAGGAACAAGAATCAACTAGCATAGGAAGGTAAAACAAGCAAATCTTCAAAATTTTCAACAATAGAGAGGAAACTTGATATTATTGCAATTCCTACAAGCATATATTCCTCGCTCATAATAATTTTCAGTAGCATCATGAATTAATTCAACAATATAACCATCACATAAATCATTCTTTTCATGATCTACAAGCATAAAAAATTTACTACTCTCCACATAAGCAAAATTCTTCTTATTCGGAACAATGGGAGCAAACTAAACAAAATAACTATCATGCGAGACATAATCCAATTGAAAATTAAAATCAAGATGACAAGTTTCAAGGTTATCATTATTCTTTATAGCATAAATGCCATCACAATAATCATCATAAATATGAGGCATGCTATCGTCAAAATAAATTTGCTCATCAAAACTTGGTGGACTAAAAATATCATATTCATCAAACATAGCATCCCCAAGCTTGTAGCTTTGCATATCATTAGCATCATGGATATTCAAATAATTCACACTAACAACACCGCAATCATGCTCATCGTTCAAAAATTTAGTGCCAAACATTTTATAGACTTCTTCTAACACTTGAGCACAATTTTCCTTTCCACCATTTTCATGAAAGACATTAAAAAGATGAAGCATATGAGGCATACTCAATTCGATATTTTGTAGTATTCTTTTATAGAATAAACTAGTAATAAAACAAGAAACTAAAAGATTCGATTGCAAGATCTAATTATATACCTTCAAGCACTAACCTCCCCGACAACGGCGCCAGAAAAGAGCTTGATGTCTACTACGCAACCTTCTTCTTGTAGACTTGTGTTGGGCCTCCAAGCGCAGAGTTTTGTAGGACAGTAGCAAATTTCCCTCGAGTGGATGACCTAAGGTTTATCAATCCGTGGGAGGCGTAGGATGAAGATGGTCTCTCCCAAACAACCCTGCAACCAAATAACAGAGTCTCTTGTGTCCTCAACATACCCAATGCAATGGTAAATTGTATAGGTGCACTAGTTCGGTGAAGAGATGGTGATACAAGTATAATATTGATGTTAGATATAGGTTTTTTTAATCTGAAATTATAAAAACAGCAAGGTAGCAAGTAACAAAAGTGAGCGAAAACGGTATTGCAATGCTTCGAAACAAGGCCTAGGGTTCATACTTTCACTAGTGCAAGTTCTCTCAACAATGATAACATAATTAGATCACATAAAAAATCCCTCAACGTGCAACAAGAGTCACTCCAAAGTCAATAATAGTGGACAAAAAATGAAGAGATTATTGTAGGGGACGAAACCACCTCAAAGTTATTCTTTCTGATCGATCTATTGGGCTATTCCTATAAGTGTCACAAACATACCTATAGTTCGTACTAACATAACACCTTAAGACACACATCAACCAAAACCCTAATGTCACATAGATACTCCAATGTCACCACAAGTATCCGCGGGTTTGATTATACGATATGCATCACACAATCTTAGATTCATCTATTCAAACCAACACAAAGAACTTTAAAGAGTGCCCCAAAGTTTCTACCAGAGAGTCAAGACGAAAACGTGTGCCAACCCCTATGCATAAGTTCACAAGGTCACAGAACCCGCAAGTTGATCACCAAAACATACATCAAGTGGATCACATGAACATCCCATTGTCACCACAGATAAGCACATGCAAGACATACATCATGTGTTTTCAAATCCTTAAAGACTCAATATGATAAGATAAATTCAAAGGGAAAACTCAATCCGTTACAAGAAAGTAGAGGGGGAGAAGCATCATAAGATCCAACGATAATAGCAAAGCTCGCGGTACATCAACATCGTGCCATATCAAGAACACAAGAGAGAGAGAGAGAGAGAGAGAGAGAGATAGAGAGATAAAACACATAGCTACTGGTACATACCCTCAGCCCCGAGGGTGAACTACTCCCTCCTCGTCATGGAGAGCGCCAGGATGATGACCCCTCCTCGTCATGGAGAGCGCCAGGATGATGGCCACCGGTGATGGATCACCCCTCCGGCTGGGTGCCGGAATAGGGTCTCGAGAGGTTTTTCGTGGCTACAGAGGTTTGCGGCGGTGGAACTCCCGATCAAGGTTCTGTTCTGGAAGTTTGGGGATATATAAGAGGTGTTGGCATCAGGGACAAGTCAGGGGGGTCCACGAGGCAGCCACAAGGTAGGGGGCGCGCCCTCCACCCTTGTGGTGGCCTCATGACTCTTTTGGTCGTCTTCGATGCTCCGTGGGCTTCTTTTGGTCGAAAAATAATCACCGTAAATTTTCAGGTCAATTGGACTCTGTTTGGTATTCCTTTTCTGTAGAACTCAAAAACAAGGAAAAAACAAAAACTGGCACTTGGCTCTAGGTTAATAGGTTAGTCCCAAAAGTCATATAAAATAGCATATAAATGCATATAAAACATCCAAGATGGATAATATAATAGCATGGAACAATCAAAAATTATAGATACGTTGGAGACGTAGCATTGGTGTAGGTATCATAGAACTGTTTAATGTGATGGGCTACTTTCCAATTCGAGAGAAGATACAACTACCTCATCAAGTTCTACTTTCCTCCCACTCACTTCTTTCGAGAGAAACTCCTTCTATAGAAATGTTCCATTCTTGGCAACAAAGATCTTGCCTTCGAGTATCTGGTAGAAGGTGTACCCAATTGTTTCCTTACGGTATCCTATGAAGACGCACTTCTCCGATTTGGGTTCAAGCTTATCAGGCTGAAGCCTTTTGACATAAGTGCCGCAACCCCAGACTTTAAGAAACGACAGCTTAGGTTTCTTGCCAAACTATAGTTCATATGGTGTCGTCTCAACGGATTTAGATGGTGCTCTATTTAACGTGAATGCAGCTGTCTCTAATACATAATCCCAAAACGATAGTGGTAAATCGGTAAGAGACATCATAGATCGCACCATATCTAATAAAGTACGGGTACGACGTTCGGACACACCATTACACTGTGGTGTCCCAGGTGGTGTGAGTTGTGAAACTATTCCACATTGTTTTAAATGAAGGCCAAACTCGTAACTCAAATATTCGCCTCCGCGATCAGATCGTAGAAACTTTATATTCTTGCTACGATGATTCTCCACTTCACTATGAAATTCTTTGAACTATTCAAATGTTTCAGACTTGTGTTTCATTGAGTAGATATACCCATATCTTCTCAAATCATTTGTGAAGGTTAGAAAATAATGATACCCGCCGCGTGCCTCAACACTCATCTGACTGCATACATCAGTATGTATTATTTCCAGTAAGTCATTGGCTTGCTCCATTGTTCCAGAGAACAGAGTTTTAGTCATCTTGCCCATGAGGCATGGTTCGCAGTATCAAATGATTCATAATCAAGTGATTCCAAAAATCCATTCGCATGGAGTTTCTTCATGCGCTTTACACCATTATGACCTAAATGGCAGTGCCACAAAAATGTTGCACTATCATTATCAACTTTCCATCTTTTGGCATCAATATTATGAATATGTGTATCACCACGATCGAGATTCAATAAACCATTTACATTGGGTGAATCACCATAGAAGGTTTTATTCATGTAAACAGAACAACAATTATTCTCTGACTTAAATGAATAACCGTATCGCAATAAACATGATCCATCATATTCATGCTCAACGCAAACACCAAATAACATTTATTTAGGTCCAACACTAATCCCGAAGGTAGAGGGAGTGTGCGATGGTGATCTTATCAACCTTGGAATTACTTCCAACACACATCGTCACCTCGCCCTTAACTAGCCTCTGTTCATTTTGCAACTCCTGTTTCAAGTTACTAATCTTAGCAACTGAATCGGTATCAAATACCCAGGGGTTACTATGAACACTAGTAAAGTACACATCAATAACATGTATATCAAATACCTTTGTTCACTTTGCCATCCTTCTTATCCACCAGGAATTTGTGGTAGTTCCGCTTCCAGTGACCATTCTCTTTGCAGTACAAGCACTCAGTTTCAGGCTTAGGTCTAGCTTTGGGCTTCTTCACGGAGTGACAACTCGCTTGCCATTCTTCTTGAAGTTCCCTTTCTTTCTCTTGCCTTTTTTCTTGAAACTAGTGGTCTTGTTTAACGATCAAAATTTGATGCTCTTTCTTGATTTCTAACCTTCGCCGATTTTAGCATCGCGAAGAGCTCGGGATTCGTTTGTGTCATCCCTTGCATATTATAGTTCATCACGAAGTTCTAGTAGCTAGGTGATAGTGACTAGAGAATTCTGTCAATCACTATCTTATCTGGAAGATTAACTCCCACTTGATTCAAGCGATTGTAGTACCCAGACATTCTGAGTACATGCTCACTGGCTGAGATATTCTCCTCCATCTTGTAGTCAAAGTACTTGTCAGAGGTCCCATACCTCTCGACATGGGCATGAGTCTGAAATACCAATTTCAGCTCTTGGAACATCTCATATGCTCTGTGGCGTTGAAAACGTTTTTGAAGTCCCGGTTCTAAGCCGTAAAGCATGGCGCACTAAACTATTAAGTAGTCATCATATCGAGCTTTCTAAACGTTCATAACATCTGCATCTGCTCCTGCAATAGGTCTGTCACCTAGCGGGGCATCAAGGACATAATTCTTCTGTGTAGCAATGAGGATAATCCTCGGATCACGGACCCAGTCCGCGTCATTGCTACTATCATCTTTCAACTTAGTTTTCTCTAGGAACATATAAAAATATATAGGAGCTATATCACGAGCTATTGATCTACAACATAGATATGCAAATACTATCAGGACTAACTTCATGATAAATTAAGTTCATTTAATCAAATTACTTAAGCACTCCCACTTAAACTGACATCCCTTAAGTCATCTAAGTGTAATGTGATCCAAATCAACTAACCCATGTTCGATCATCACGTGAGATGGAGTAGTCATCAATGGTGAACATCTCTATGTTGATCATATCTACTATATGATTCACATCCGATGTTTCGATCTCCAGTGTTCCGAGGCCATGTCTGTACATGCTAGGCTCATCAAGTTTAACCCAGGTATTCCACGTGTGTAAATCTGGCTTACAACCATTATATGTGAACGTAGAGTCTATCACACCCAATCATCACCTGGTGTCTCAACACGACAAACTGTAGCAACGGTGCATACTCAGGGAGAACACTTTTACCTTGAAATTTAGTGAAGGGGTGATCTTATAATGCTATCGCTGATCTAAGTAAAATAAGATGTATAAAGGATAAACATCACATGCAATCAAAAATATGTGACATGATATGACCATCATCATCTTGTGCTTTTGATCTCCATCTCCAAAGCATTGTCATGATCTCCATTGTCACCGGCTCGATACCTTGAATTCCATCGTTGTGTCGTGGTTGTATCGCCAACTATTGCTTCCACAACTATCGCTAACGCATAGTGATAAAGTAAATCAATTACATGGCGTTTGCATTTCATACAATAAAGAGACAACCATAAGGCTCCTGTCGGTTGCCGATAACTTTTACAAACATGATCATCTCATCCAATAACATATATCTCATCATGTCTTGACCATATCACATCACAACATGCCCCGCAAAAACAAGTTAGACGTCCTCTACCTTGTTGTTGTAAGTCTTACGTGGCTGCTACGGGCTTCTAGCAAGAACCGTTCTTACCTACGTAACAAAAACCACAACAGTGATTTATCAAGTTTGCTGTTTTAACCTTCAACAAGGACCGGCCGCAGTCAAATTTGATTCAACTAAAGTAGGAGAAATAGACACCCACCAGCCACCTTTATGCAAAACTAGTTGCATATATGTCAGTGGAACCGGTCTCATGAACGTGGTCATGTAAGGTTGGTCCAGGCCACTTCATCCAACAATAGCGTCGAATCTAAATAAGACATTGGTGGTAAAGCAGTATGACGATCACCGCCCACAACTCTTTGTCTTCTACTCGTGCATATCATATACGCATAGACTTAGCTCAGATGCCACTATTGGGAAACGCAGCATGCAATTTCAAAAAATTTCCTATGCTCATTCAAGATCTATCTAGGAGATGCATAGCAACGAGGGGGAGAGTGTTGGGAAACACAATAATCTCAAGAAATTTCCTACGATCACGCAAGATCTATCTAGGTGATGCATAGCAACGAGAGGGGAGAGTATGTCCACATACCCTCGTAGACCGAAAGCGGAAGCGTTAGTTAATGTGGTTAATGTAGTCGAACGTCTTCGCAATCCAACCAATCCAACTACCGAACGTACGGCACCTCCGCATTCAGCACACGTTCAGCTCGATGACGTCCCTCGTACTCTTGATCTAGTTGAGGCTGAGGGAGAGTTTCGTCAACACGACGGCATGGCGATAATGATGATGAAGTTACCGGTGCAGGGTTTCGCCTAAGCACTACGACGATATGACCGAGGTGTGTAACTGTGGAGGGGGGTACCGCACATGGCTAAAAGATCATCTTGTGTGTTCTAGGGTGCCCCTGCCCCCGTATATAAAGGAGCAAGGGGAGGCCGACCGGCCCTCCTAGGGCGCCCCCCACAAGGGGAGTCCTACTAGGACTACTAGTCCTGGTAGGATTCTACCAAGATGGAGAGAGGGGGAAGGAAGGAGAGGAAGAGGGAGAAGGAAAGGGGGCGTCGCCCCCCTTCCCTAGTCCAATTCAGACCCAAGGGGGAGGGGGCACGCGGCCTACCCTGGCCGCCCCTCTCTCTCTCCACCAAGGCCCATGTGGCCCATTAGTTCCCCCAGGGGTTCCGGTAACCCTCAGTCACTCCGGTTTTATCCAAAACTTCTCGAGAACACTTCCGGTGTCTGAATATAGCCGTCCAATATATCAATCTTTATGTCTCGACCATTTCGAGACTCCTTGTCATGTTCGTGAGCTCATCCGGGACTCCGAACAAACTTCGGCCATCAAAACACATAACTCATAATACAAGTCATCATCGAACACTAAGCGTGCGGACCCCACGGGTTTGAGAACTATGTAGACATGACCGAGACATATCTCCAGTCAATAACCAATAGCGGAACCTGTATGCTTATATTGGCTCCTACATATTCTACGAAGATATTTATCGGTCAAACCGCATAACAACGCATGTTGTTCCCATTGTCATCAGTATGTTACTTGCCCGAGATTCGATCGTCGGTATGATCATACCTAGTTCAATCTCATTACCGGCAAATATTTTTACTCATTTCATAATACTTCATCCTGGAACTAACTCATTAGTCATAATGCTTGCAAGGCTTATAGTGATGAGCATTACCGAGAGGGCCCAGAGATACCTCTCCGAAACACGGAGTGACAAATCCTAATCTCGATCTATGCCAACCCAACAAACACCTTCAGAGACACCTGTAGATCACCTTTATAATCACCCATTTATGTTGTGACGTTTGGTAGCACACAAAATACTCCATCGGTATTCAGGAGTTGCATAATCTCATAGTCTGAGGAACATGTATAAGTCATGAAGAAAGCAGTAGCAATGAAACTGTAATGATCATAATGCTAAGCTAACGGATGGGTCATGTCCATCACATCATTCTCCTAATGATGTGATCCCATTCATCAAATGACAACATATGTCTATGGTTAGGAGACATAACCAACTTTGATTAACGAGCTAGTCAAGTAGATGCATACTAGGGACAATATGTTTTGTTTATGTATTCACACATGTACTAAGTTTCTGGTTAATACAATTCTAGCATGAATAATAAACATTTATCATGAAATAAGGAAATAAATAATAACTTCATTATTGCCTCTACGGCATATTTCCTTCAGTCTCCCACTTGCACTAGAGTCAATAATCTAGATACATAGTAATGATTCTAACACCCATGGAAGAGGCTTAGTCAATGAGTCTGCAACATTCAGATCCGCATGTATCTTGAAAATCTCTGTGTCCCCTTCCAACACTTGATGACGGATAGAATTGAAGCGTCTCTTGATGTGCTTGGTTCTCTTGTGAAATCTAGATTCCTTTGCCAAGGCAATTGCACCAGTATTGTCACAAAATATTTTCATTAGACCCGATGCACTAGCTATGACACCTAGATCGGATATAAACTCCTTCATCCAGACACCTTCATTTGCTACTTCTGAAGCACCAATGTACTCTGCTTCACACATAGATCCCACCATGACGCTTTGCTTTGAACTGCACCTGTCGGAGTAAATGACCACGGGTAGCCTAATCGGCTCCCTTTGACCCTTAGAAAAAACAATGGGCCGATCGGGCCTTGAAGCACCTAAGACACGGGGCCGCCTTCCTCCGGCCGACTATCAGCTAGGCCGGCTGGCGGAAGGTGGCCCGAACATAAAACAACCTTTGGTGGACGCCACGATCGGGCCGACTCCAAGAAGATGGACCATGAAGGACCGACTCCAAGAAGCAGGCGGCCGAAGGCCGCATCCTAAAGTCCACCCCCCATAACGGTGACGGGACGGGGTGTGGCTACAGCGAACCCTGCCACCCCCGGATCCCGGGGCATGCATGGCTACAAGATCTGCAGACGGGCGGCTAACGGCGGAGCCGTGAGGCGAACTCAGGCGGTCGCCCAAATAAAATGATTTTTCTTACTATCCCTATGTATTACATAGGGCGTACATGCCCACTCATATATTGGTACTAGTCAACGATGCCTGGAGCCCTGGATACGAACGAATCCAGCCACCAGACCAGGCGGTTTCCTACTCCACTACTCCATCTCCATAATCCTTTTCCCCAACTAGATCGCGGACGGCTGAGCGTCGGGTGGGGAACCGACGTATGGGAGATTGGCCGCCGTCGCCGTGGCTCGCCGGCGTGGGGGACTGGGGGCGACCGCTGGCGGGTGGCCGGACCTGGGATTGGTCGGCTCCTTCCTACTCCGCCCAGGTTCATTCACAGAACCACTTCTGCGTCGGCTATGGCTGTCCGCTACAGCATCAGGCTCGGTCGACGTCGCGCAAAAAAAAAGAGGCTCCGTCGACGTCGTGTAGTGCCTCGGTGAGCCGTGTGAGCAGACTTCCCTCCTTTTATCTCTCTCAATCTCTCCCCAATGGAAATTTTGGAAAGTTGAAATATTGTGATTCTGTAGCTTTGTAATGGAGGAAAACTCTAATTAGATGTGGTCTTTTCATCTCATTGTTGGAGATGCAGCTCCCTGTCTAATTTTCTGCATCTCCCAGGTTCTATAGCTTTGTTACCTTAGTGAAGGAACCTTTGGTGAGAAAGAAAAATTAGTGTTCATCTGATCATTGATTTTGTAAACTAGATTTTTTCAATTGGATTTTGTACTGAAATAGAAAATGTCTTTTACAGATTAAGAGGGCCCAAGGGAGGTAGGGATGCTTAAGGGGAAAACATTAGTTAAATAGTGAACTAGATGCTCCATGGTTATATAGTATTTTGGGTATAGTTCTTTTGTTCTGGAGCTGATCTGTAGTTAACTGAATGCTCCATGGTTAAATAGCACTTTGTAGCAAACTGAATTCTCTGCTTATTATAAATGTATTTTGTAAGCTAATCTGGAGAAGATCAATATAACTATCTAAGTTACTTGGTATTTGCAATGTCTAACTTTCTAACTTGTGGTATTCGTATGATTTAGTATTTTTTTATAGCTTCGCCCCTCCAAAGATTTCTTTCAAGCTCCGCCACTGGGGGCGGCCATCTCCCGTCCGGCGAGGCATTGTTGCCATGCGGATCATGACGCCATCCACGACGGGTTGTCAGTACGGCCCGCAGGCGGCGGGCCCCTTCAGTCAGAGAGACATCCAAAGGTGGCCCAATCTCCCCCAGCCGGCCTAAGGCCGGGCCGGCTTCCTATAGCCGGCTTGCTCCCCCCTCGGGGCGCACGCGCCATTAAGCAGACGAGACGAGGTGAGGCTACAGTGAGAGCCCACGAGGCGGCGACACTGTAGCCATGTTTACCTCGACAAAGCCCTCATCATCAGAGGTGAGGCAACATAACCAGCCCCCGACAAGATCCCCCAAGCGGTGGGGCCGGCCTTTCGACCAATGGGCCGGCAGCCAACGGGACCCACTAGTCGGCGGGCCCCAGAAGCCGGCGGTCGTAGACACTGACGGCCTCGGCCCGCACCCAGCCGGATTACCATTGTACCCCCGGGGGGTAGGCCTATATAAACCCCCCGGGACACCCATGCAAAGGGTTGATCTCAGAGAGTTTTAGACACTACCGTAGGGAGAGAAGAGAGCTAGCCTTGCCCTTCTTCCTCCTCCCACCGAACAGCTCAAGGAGCCTCTTGTAGCTTCTTATCGATCTAGTGATCATGCGGAGACCCCGCAGAGCAGGAGTAGGGGTATTATCTCCACGGAGAGCCCCCAACCTGGGTAAGATCCGCCGGCGTGCATGCCTTCGCCTTATCCCATTTCCAGGCACCGGCGATGTCTTACTGGCTCCCACAATGATAAGCCATCCGTTGGCATATGTCGCACCTACCACCCGACATTTGGCGCCCACCGTGGGGCCAGGTGCACCGTCGTCCGGAGACATGTTCTGGACGGGAACCCTCTTCCTCCCCCGCGAGTGTAGCCAGCCCGGCACGCCCGATGGCGCTTGCCCCGGCGCGCTGCGAGGTGTCGATCGCGCCTGCGCAGCGAGCTGCCTCACCGATCTCCTTGGCAAGGATCGCATCTCTGACGAGCCTGCATCTGATGTGGGCACCGGCTGCCTCGAGAACCACCTCGACAGCCTCCTCGACCAACTCCACATATCCAGCGAGCCTGCTGTGGATTTGGAGTCGGTTGGTTCCACCGACCCGATGCTTGTCGACTCCGACACTGCATCACTTGACGCTTTCCCCACCAACGTGGTGGTCTTCGACGATCCTCTCCCGCGAGCCAACAGTGGCGACAGCACCGTCACCGAGGTGCTGGTCATCAGCCACGGAGGCGCCTCCGGCGAGAACACCCATGATGCCCAACAAACGGCACTGCAGGACTTGTCCGTCCCCATCCCGGCCGACGCCGACGCCGACGCCGAGGCGCTGGAGGCACGCCGCCTTGCCCTCGTCGCGGTGGGCCAGAAGCTCGCCACCATGAGATGCCTTACGGAAGCTCACCAGCGCGAGGTCGACCGTGCCGCCTTCGGAACGCCACCTCCCAATGGACCGAGCCGGGCCGGCGTTGTCCAGAAACGCGGCGCGGCCATCGCCGACATGCTGGGGGCAGAACGCCCAGTCTACGCCACGCCCCTTGAGAACCTACGCGCCGCCCAGTCGGTCGTAGACGAGCTGAACGGAGTAGGGGTCGACGCGCTCCCCTACATGACCAGACGCATCCAGCAGCTGATCGACGCGGTCGCAGCATGGCACGAAGCCGGTGTCCGAGCTGGAAGCCCCCCTCGCCGAGAACACGGCGCGACGTCGCGTACGCCGACTGCGGGTGGCGCCCGTACAAGACAAGAGAAGGAGCCGGCTGCCAGCCGTGGCCGGACACGAATCACCATCGAGCGCGACACGGAAGGCCGTCCCCGAGGTGTGGAGAGACGAGGCAACCCCCCTCCTCCTCCACCTCGCGGGGAAAGATATCCCACCCCGCCGCCTATCGAGCATCCGACTCTTAGCGGCCGACTTGGTCGCCGCGAAGGAGTCGGCGAGAATGATGCCCGCCATCGGATCGACCGCCTTGCGCAATCCCAGGCCCTGGAATAAGAAGATGATGTCGGCCCACCTTGTTTCGGCCCCCGCATCCGCGATGAGCCCTTTCCCAAAGGGTTCTCGCTCCCAAGAGACACGCCCAAGTACAACGGCTCCGTGAAACCGGAGCACCGGTTGATCGACTATTCCATCACGGTTCGCATAGCAAACGGCAACCGACGCGTTGCCGTGAAATATGTCCCCCTGATGCTCCAAGGCACAGCACGTACCTGGCTCAACAGCCTCAAGCCTTACAGCATCAACAGCTGGCTTGACTTCACGGAAGCCTTCATCCGCAACTTCACCAGCACCTACAAACGGGCTCCCAAGCCCCGACAGCTCTCCTTGTGTGTGCAAGGACCCAACGAGTCGACTCGTGACTACCTTACGCGTTGGGCCGAGCTCCGAAACTCCTGCGAGGGGGTGCACGAGGTTCAAGCAATAGAGTACTTAATGGCCGGGTGCCGAGAAGGCACCCTCCTCAAGCACCGACTCCTCTGCGACGAGCCGACTACCCTCGACGAGCTGCTGATCATCGCGGACAAATAAGCCATGGCCGACTCCTCCATGAAGACCGAGCTTCGAGTCGACGCTTCCGGGAAGGTGCTTGCGCCGGCTCCCAAGACGCCGGCTGGAGAGTCCTCTCGGCACCCGTACCAGAATGACAACAAGCGCAAGGCTCTGATGCTGATTTCCGCCAGTCGGCAAGTGGCCACAGTCGTAGACGAACAACCTGAGGGGCGGCCCGCGCCCAAGAAGCAGAAGGGCGGCAGGCCGGCTTGGCAGCCAGCTTTCTCCTACGAGCAAACTCTCGACGCCCCTGCAAGTTCCACAGCGGCGCGAAGCCATCCAACCACACAACCCGAAAGTGCCATTGGCTCAGCCAAATTTCCAAGGGCGAGGGGCTGTTGCCGCCTCCGCCTGCAGGCCAGTCGCCTCCTGCCCCGTAGCAGCCGGCCACTCGGCCTACAGTCGGAGCTATTCAAGACAAGTTTCCCGACGAGCAAGCCGCCTACGTCGTGTTTACCAGCCAGGCAGAGGATCAGCGCAGCCGGCGCCGACAGCAGCAAGAAGTCAACGTGGTCGCCTCCAGTAACCCTGAGTTTATGCACTGGTCAGAGAAGCCCATCAGCTGGAGCCGGGACGACCACCCAGAGGTGATGCCGTCTCCTGGCTCCTATGCCCTTGTTTTGGGTGCCACCTTGGCGACGGAGAGGCGCGCCGCTCGTTTCTCCCGCGTGCTGATAGACGGCGGGAGCAGTATCAACATACTGTACCGAGATACGATGGAGAAGCTCAACATCAAGCCGAAGCAACACATGCCAAGCCAGACTGTGTTCCACGGCATCGTACCCGGCCTGTCCTGCTCACCAATCGGCAAGATCAAGATGGATGTCCTCTTTGGGGACAAGGATCATTTCTGCCGAGAGGCAATATGGTTCGAGGTAGTGGATTTGGAGAGCCCGTACCACGCATTGCTTGGCCGACCAACGTTGCCCAAGTTTATGGTTGTGCCCCACTACGCCTACCTCAAGATGAAGATGCCGAGTTCCAAGGGCATTATCACCATAGCCGAAGACTACAAGAAGTCTTTTGAGTGTGCAGCAGCCAGTAGTCGGCTGGTCGAGTCCCTCATGATCGCCGAAGAGAAGAAGATGCTGGATCGAGTTGTGACCTTGGCTGGTAAGCAGCCGGCCCTGTCTTCTGACCCCAAAGAATGTGAAGCCCAAGGTTATTTCTAGCCGGCCAAGGAGACAAATAACCCTGAGCACCCGGAGAGGCACGCTTTCATAGGCACAGGCCTTGATAGCAAATAGGAAGGCGAGCTCGTCGATTTCCTCCGTGAGAATCGGGACGTCTTTGCATGGTCTCCCAAAGACATGCTGGGTGTCCCGATGGATTTCGCTGAGCACAAGCTACACATCCGATCTAACGCAAAGCCGGTCAGGCAACCCTTGCGCCGCCTGTCAGAAGAGAAGAGAAGAGTAGTCGCAGAAGAAATAGCCTAGCTTCTGGTAGCCGGCTTCATTCTAGAAGTGTTCTTTCCAGAATGGCTTGCCAACCCGGTCCTCATGCTGAAGAAGAACAAGTAGTGGCGCATGTGCATCGACTACACCAGCCTCAACAAACCTGCCCCAAAGATCCGTTCGCCCTGCCAAGGATTGACCAAGTGATAGACTCCACAGCCGGATGCGAGCCGTTGAGTTTCTTGGATGCTTATTCCGGCTACCACCAGATAAAGTTGAACCCGGCTGATCGCTTGAAGACCGCCTTCATCACCCCATTTGGAGCTTTCTGTTACCTGACTATGACATTCGGCTTGAGAAATGCCGGTGCCACCTTTCAGCGTTGCATGCAGAAATGCCTCCTCAAGCAACTCGGCAGAAATGCCCACGTCTATGTAGACGATGTCGTGGTGAAGACGGAGAAACGCGGCACCCTACTGGAAGACCTCAAGGAGACCTTTGAGAATTTGCGCTGGTTTCAGATCAAGCTCAACCCAGATAAGTGCGTGTTCGGGGTACCAGCCGGCCAACTTCTAGGCTTCCTGGTCTCCGAACGCGGCATCGAGTGCAACCCAGTGAAGATCAAGGCCATAGAGATAATGAAGGTCCCTACCAAGCTGCGAGACGTCTAAAAATTCACCGGATGCCTGGCGTCTTTGAACCGCTTCATGAGCCAACTCGGAGAGAAGGCTCTCCCACTCTACCGACTCATGAAGAAGTCCACTCACTTTGAGTGGAATGACCAGGCGGACCAAGCTTTCCACAAGCTGAAAAAGATGTTGTCCACACCACCTGTATTGGCGGCCCCAACTGAGAAAGAGCCCATGTTCCTCTACATCGCCGCCACCAGCCGGGTGGTCGGCACAGTCATTGTGGTCCAGCGTCCAGAAGAAGGCCGAGCCCTGCTAGTCCAGAGGCCGGTATATTACTTGAGCGAAGTATTGTCCACCTCAAAAGAGAACTACCCGCACTATCAGAAAATGTGCTATGGTGTGTACTTCGCCTCCAAGAAACTCAAGCCCTACTTTCAAGAGCATCCCATCACGGTCGTATGCATTGCCTTGCTTGCCGACATCATAGGCAGCCAAGACGCATCTGGCCGGGTGGCGAAATGGGCCATTGTGCTGGCTCCTTACACAATCTACTATCAGCCCCGCACCGCCATCAAGTCCCCAGCACTGGCCGACTTCCTCGTCGACTGGGCCGAGACCCAGTACCTGCCAGCGGCCCCTGACTCCACTCATTGGCGGATGCATTTTGACGGATCCAAGATGCGCACCGGCTTGGGAGCCGGCATCGTCCTCACCTCTCCCAAGGGCGACAAACTTAGATACACATTGCAAATCTACTTTGCCGCCTCCAACCATGTGGCCGAGTATGAGGCGCTCGTACATGAGCTCTGGCTAGCCAAGGAACTTGGCATCCGCCGGATCCTATGTTATGGCAACTCGGACTTAGTGGTTCAGCAATCATCCGCCGACTGGGATGCCAAGGATGCAAACATGGCAAGCTACCGTTTCCTCGTCCAGCAGCTTAGTGGATATTTCGAGGGGTGCGAGTTCCTTCACGTGCCACGGGCCGATAATGAGCAAGCAGATGCCCTGGCACGAATAGGCTCCACCTGACAAGCTATACCAACTGGCGTCACCCTCCAACGCCTCCTCAAGCCATCTGTCAAGCCATCTCCAGAATCCAGTTCCATCTTCGTGCCGCCTGACGCCGACGCGGTCGGATCCGACTTCGGGGACTAGGCAGGCGGCCCGGGGACTTCGGCAGCCGGCTCGGGGACTGCCATAGTCGAACCTGGCCGGGGCTGGGCAAAGACAAAGAAAGCGGAGGCCGACTCAACTCCTCACAACCCAGCCCGCCCACCACAGTTGCGATGGCCGTCTTGGCAATCGAAGAAATCACAGCTCCATCATGGGCTCAGCCCATCCTCCATTTTCTGGTAGATGGAGAGCTACTGACTGACGAGATCTCGGCAAGACAAGTCCAACGCCGAGCCGGAGCTTACACAATAATGAATCAAGAGCTAGTTAGGCGCAGTGCTATCGGAGTCTTCCAGCGCTGCGTCGAGCAAGAGAAGGGCATAGCAATCCTCGAAGACATCCACCAAGGCGAATGGCGCCACCATGCCGCCTCCGAGTAGCTAAATCGCCAAATCCTTCCGCCATGGATTCTTACGGCCGATCGCTGGAGGATGCCAAGGAACTAGTCAAACATTGCAAAGGGTGCCAAGTCTTCGGCTCCAAGCAACACCTACCGGCTTCTGCACTCAAGACCATCCCCATCACTTGGCAAATTGCCGTCTGGGGACTAGACATGGCCAGACCATTCAAGACGGCGTGCGGCGGCATGACACATCTGCTTGTCGCCTTAGACAAATTTACCAAATGGATTGAAGCAAAGCCGATCTAGAAACTGAATGGGCCAACTGCCATGACATTCATTGCAGACATTACAACCCGGTATGGCGTACCACACAGCATAATCACCGACAATGGCACGAATTTTGCCAAGGGAGCATTGGCACGTTTCTGCGCAACACAGGGCATCCGACTGGACTTAGCGTCCGTGGCCCACCCGCAGTCAAACGGCCAAGTCGGGCGAGCAAACGGCCTCATCCTCTCCGGTATCAAGCCCCGACTGGTTGTGCCACTGGAGCGTTTGGCCGGCTACTGGCTCGACGCGCTACCGACCGTCCTCTGGAGTCTGGGCACTACCCCAAACAACTCAACCGGCTTCACCCCCTTCTTCCTTGTATATGGTGCTGGGGCTGTCATCCCAACTGACATCGAGTTCGACTCTCCTCGAGTCACCATGTACACGGAGGCGGAGGCCAAGGAAGCAAGAGAAGATGTCATCGACTTGCTGGAAGAAAGCCGACTGTTAGCCCTCAGCCGGTCCGCCATCTACCAGCAAGGACTACGCCGTTACCACAGTCGGAGGGTGAAGCCAAGGGCTTTCCAAGAGAGAGACCTTGTGCTCCGGCTGATACAGCAAATAGCCGGCCAGCACAAGCTCTCAGGCCCTTGGGAAGGCCCCTTCGTCATCACCCGGGCTCTGGGAAACGACTCCTATTACCTAATCGACGTGCAGAAGCCGAAGGCACACAAGAGAGATGACTCCGACAAGGAGTCGGAGCGCCCGTGGAACACCAATCTTCTTCAAAGATTTTACAGTTGAAATGCAGTATGTATCATGCTACCTTTTGTATTAAGTATGAGACAACAGGCCCCCGAGGAGTTCTCGGGGACTACCCTATTTTCTCTATGTATGCCGGGTATCACACCCATGGTAACCCCACTGCATTTACTTTCTCCGTCCGGCACCGGGTTCGACTAGTCTGCCCGGGGACTTGCCGCCTTGAGTTATGTCTAAGTTCTACCTGCAGTCAGACAAGTAATGTGCCGGCACCCAAGCCCTCTCTTGCAAGAGTCACAGCTCAAAGAGTCAGCTGCCCGACTAGCAAGAGCTAAAGGCGGAGAGGATGCCCACATGAAAAACGGCTAAGGACTAACGAACTTACATAACACAAGCCGGCTTCCCGCCTCGCCAACCGGCTGTCGAAGCAGTCGGCTGGCCGGCTTCCTTTCCTACTCTGCTACAATCTAAGAAAGCTTGAGTCCTTGCCTTCCCAGATGGCTGAATTCCTTACCCGGCCACAGACTGCAGAGCAGCTGTCCGGCTGGGAAGGCGGCAACCAAGGGAAGGCGGCAAAGGAAAAAGGCGAGAGATAAAAAGCAAGCAGGAATGGAAGCCAAGCACATGCATAATAATATTTACACCAAAAGCCTTCAAGAGGCGGGCATTCAACGGAGTCTGAATACACCCCTAGTGGGTGGAATTGCGCAAAGATAACAAATTTGTTTAAAGAGTGACAAGCATAAAAGTAAAAACGGTGAATCAAGCCAAGGGAGCGCCCGAAGCGTCAGGGAGACCGGTGGAGACGGCGGTGTCGGCTGGAGGAGTGGCCGGCTGGCGAGTCTCGGCCTGGTCGTCGCCAGTGGCAGGTGGAGCATTCGTGTGCGCTTCGTTGCTGGAAGCACGGTCAGGCTGAGGTTGGCTGGCTTCTCCAACGTCCGGCACAGCATCTTCGCCGTCTTCTTCCTCCTCCTCTTCGCCCTCGTCGCTGGAGTCAATCTCCTCCGCCGAGTCTTCACCATCGGCCAGGTTCAGCCCAAACCATTCTTCGGAGCGACGCCGTCCTCGTTCACCTCAGGAGCAAAGGCGCTGGTGTCAGTGAAGTCGGCGATCGCCGAGGTGCGCTGGATGATAGCCGGCCGCACCGCCTCCAGCTCCTCGTCGGCCTCCTGCAGCCAGGTGCGCAGCTGGTCCAAGTTCAGCCCAGGGTACCAAGCCCTGACGAACACTAGCGCCCGTCGAGCGCCGGATCGAGCTGCTGAAGCCTTCCAGGCCTCAAAGCGGCCGATGGCTACCACCAGCTAGTCGGCGGTACGGCTGGGGGTGCGAGGAATTACTTCGCCAGGCCAAAGGGCGGCCAGCACTGTGCTCGTGGCTACTGGCCGGGCGGAGCATCTGTAGGCGGGCCGAGGCGGGCCTCGATCACCAGAAGCTGCTCTTCAAGCGACCGGTTGGCATCCGGCGCGATCTCAACCCCAGTCTGCCGTCGGGCCTCACGGTGGGCTTTGATGGCTTGGTTGGCAGCGACGGAATGGCCAGGAAAGTACTCTTCACAAAGAAGAAAGAAACAGAGCAAGTCCTCGACAAGCAAAGAGTGAAGAAGAAGGCGGCCTACCGTCAACCAAATCCTCGACTCGGTCATAGCCTTGGCTCAAAGCCTGCCTTGCCTCGGCCCAGCACGCGGCCTCGGTCTCGTATTCGGCTTTAAGGGCGGCCTCGCTGTCCTGAGCCGCCTTCAGGGCCGCCTTGTGGCTTTCCTCCTGGTCGACCAGTTTCTTGGCCAGGCGGTCACGCTCCTAAGCCAGGGCGCTGAGCTCACCCTCCTTGGTGCGAAGGGCGGTCTGGGCCACACCCAGCTGCTGCCTCAAGTCGGCGTTGGCTCCTACCAGTATGAAAAGAAGAAGTTAAGAAAGAATTCGACAAGAAAGATCCGACCCGACTGCTCAGCAGTCGGCCCGAATCTCGAGGACTACACCCAGTGGGTGCGCTGACGCGCCCCCACATGAGATAAAAAGACAAAGACACTCACGCCGGCTCTTTGACAGATCGGCGGCCTTCTTGTCTGCCTCCCGGACTTGGGAGTTAAAGGTAGCGGTATGGAGGTTGTGATAATCCTGCAAACACGATGGAGAAGCAAGCAAGAGCAAATCAGTAAAATAAAGTCTTCGAAGAAGTTCCAAGCTGCCTGCTCAGCAGCCGGCTCGGAACTCGGGGACTACACCAAGTGGGTGCGCTGACGCGCCCCCACAGAAAAAATCAAGACCAAGAGAACTCACCCGAACGACCGCCCGTGTCGCAAGAAACTCTCGGGTACACTACTGCAGCGCGGTGGCTTGAGCCTGAAGCCGGCTTCGGACATCTTGTGCCGCCAAGTTCAACGCGGCCGTCCCACCGCCCAGCGTCCACCCTAGCGAGCTAGCAGTGGCCGACTCCAGGTCATGTGACAACGAGCTAGAGCCGGCCGCCCTCTGCGGATCCGGCTCTGAAGCCGCCCTCGCCGCACGCCGATGAGTCAGCGACAAGACCACAAGATCCGCCTGCGTAGTCGGCTGCTCAGGCGGCACCTCAGGCTGGCCGCCTTGGTCGGTCCCGGCCGACGGAGGCGGCACCACCTCTCCCCCCAGGACGACTACGTCGCCCCCCTCCCTCTCCATCATCGGCGGGTCACGGCCGACTTCCTCCGGCGAGGGCACAGGGATATCCGGGGGCGCATAGCTGAGGGGGATGATGAGTTGCGGAGGCTGGCTACGCAGAGCCTCCGCCGCCCTCTCGGCAGCCTCGACCTCGGCCCAGACCCTAGCTGCCGCGTCGGCCTGCGTCTCGGCCGACTCCGCCGTCGCCTCCTGGGCCGGCTCGGCGGCGGCTGCCCTTCTCTCCTCCACCTCCCGCTCCTCCCGCGCTTCCCGCATGTTCCGCTCCATCGCCGCCTGAAGCTCGGCACGGGGGTCTATGCGACGGGAACCCGCAGACCCTCCCGCTCCACCGACTATGGAGGCGGCGGTAGTCCTCTCAAGAGAGAGCGGGGCCCTGGTTGACAAAACGAAGAAAGGACTTACAAGAACATCAACTGAAGAAAAAAGAGAAAGGTGCGTAAGGACCAGAACTTACGCTGAGACCGCCTGCGGCTGCTTCACTACTTTGCAGAAGCGGGTCGCCTTCACGGCCTCCTCGTCCCGCTTGGTTGCCACCGCGGATCCCTTAGGCTTCTTCGGCTGGCCGCCGAAGAGAGGAGGCGCCGCTCGACGCTTCTGTGCGCCGCCTCGCGCGGTCGGCCAGCCGGATGGGCCGGCACCTTGGGGGTCGAACGCCAGCTGGCGGCGCGGAATGGGGTCGGCCTCGTCATCATCGGTCCAGTAATCGAGGCCGGCGGTGAAGCCGGAGCCGCCTGTCTCGCCGCCCCCCCCCCCACGACCCGGCGGTGAAGCCGGAGCCGCCTGTCTCGCCGCCCCCCCCCCCCCACGACGTCGTCGTCCAGGGCGGCCGCCCCCAAGTCGGGGTCGTCAGGATCGTCCGCCTCGCGGTCGGGGGCGAACTCGCGCTCCGGCCCCGCGGTCCCTGCCGAAGGATGAAGAAGGGAGTTTTGATTGAAGACAAGCCAACTGGTCAGGAGTCGGCCAGAAAAGAAAATTTGGCAACAAAGGAAGAAAGAAAGTTTACCATGGGTGGTGGATTGGCGCGAGAGTATGGCGCCTTGCCACACTGCCAGTCCGGGGTGAGCTTGCAGTTGGCGATGTAGTTCACCAGGTAAGATACCTCGTTGTGAGGCATCTCCCTGGTGCTGAGCCGGCTTGGGTCGAAGCGGCTGCTCATCTGATAGATCAGATGAGGGCGGCCTTGAAGCGGAAGTACCCGGCGCTCGACGAAGGCGGCGATCAAGTCAGACCCAGTCAGGCGCTCCGACTGGATCAACACCCAAAGTTGGGCGATGGCACCAGCTCCGGTCGACGTCAGCGACCTGGCCCGGAAGGACCATGAGGCCGGCCTCCTAGGCGGCAGGCCGGCTATGTAAGCCGGCAAATTGACATAGTCTCCGTTCGGGGAAACGTTCTTCACGTAAAAGTAAGACCGTTGCCAGAGCGTTACCGACTGGATTAGTGCGATAGAAGGGAAGGGGTTGTCGGAGGTGGACCTCCTTATGGCGATGAAGGCGCCGCATGGAGCTGGCACGCCTGCGACAACCGTGCCGAGCTTGGATTGGAAAAACTCCCCCCAGAGCTCGATGGTGGGGAGGACGCCGAGGAAACCTTCGCACAAGGAGACGAAGGCCGACAGCAGCACCACCGTGTTGGGGGTGAGGTGGTGCGGCTGAAGTTGATAGAAGTCGAGAAACACGCGGAAGAAGCCGCTCGCGGGGAGGCCGACGCCGCGCAGGCAGTGTGAGTAGAAGATCACTCGCTCGCCTTCCTCCGGCACCAGCGAAACCTCCCTCGCTAGCGCAAGGCGAACTCGCATAAGATCTTCGCCGGCAGCCGCCGCGTCTTGCGAAGAAACTCGATGTGGTCGTCGCGGACGGTGGAGCCGTACCAAGAGCTCGACGTCGGACCCATGGCGCTGATCATGGCGGTGCAGAGCGCCCGGCGCGGAGGCAGCGAGCCTGCGGCACGCTGGGGAGAAGAAAGGATGGCGGAGCGGGAGCACGGCGAGGGGCTACCGAAGCGAGGAAGAAGAGGGAGGTGGCAGGGCAAGGGCGAGCGTGCGAACGACTGCTGCTCCCCCTCCCCGCCCCTACTTATAGCCTCGTGCGGCGAAGCCGAGGAGGCGAGGCACGGGGGGGGGCGTGGGATTAACTGCGCCCACTCCCCCACGACCCACGATTATCGCACCTTGATGGCGAGCGGGAACTGTCGCCGGAAGACGTGCAGTCGGTTCGGGCCACAGAAAATCCGCGCGGGCCGAGGCACGGAAGTGGCGGACCCCGGCCTGCGGCGGCGTCCCGTCACGCGCGTGGGCTGGCAGGCCCTTCCAGCCGAAGGGCGCCACATGGCGTGCGGATGGCGGGCGGTCAGCCCGCCGTTTGGCTAGCATGCCAGCTGGTTCCCGCCTTCGGATTTTGAGGAGGCTTCGCCGAGAAGGCACGCGCAAGGTAGGCTGGCTCCTAGCTGCCGGCTCCTCGGGATAGGAAGCTGGCCGACCTTCTCGATTTCCCATTCAGCCGCAAAGCCCAACCAGCTTCGGGGACTACTGTCGGAGTAAATGACCACGGGTAGCCTAACCGGCTCCCTTTGACCCTCCGAAAAAACAATGGGCCGATCGGGCCTTGAAGCACCTAAGACACGGGGCCGCCTTCCTCCGGCCGGCTATCACCTAGGCCGGCCGGCGGAAGGCGGCCCAGCCATAAAACAACCTTTGGAGGACGCCACGATCGGGCCGACTCCAAGAAGCCGGCCCATGAAGGGCCGACTCCAAGAAGCAGGCGTCCGAAGGCCGCATCCTAAAGTCCACCCCCCATAACGGTGACGGGACGGGGTGTGGCTACAGCGAACCCTGCCACCCCCAGATCTCGGGGCATGCATCGCTAAAGTACGCCGTACGGGGCGGCCATCTCCCGTCCGGCGAGGCATTGTTGCCATGCGAATCATGACGCCATCCACGACGGGTTGCCAGTACGGCCCGCAAGCGGCGAGCCCCTTCGGTCAGAGAGACCTCCAAAGGCGGCCCAACCTCCCCCAGCCGGCCTAAGGTTGGGCCGACTTCCTATAGTCGGCCTGCTCCCCCCTCAGGGCGCGCACGCCATTAAGCAGACGAGACGAGGTGAGGCTACAGTGAGAGCCCATGAGGCGGCGACACTGTAGCCATGTTTACCTCGACAAAGCCCTCGTCATCAGAGGCGAGGCAATAGTTACCAGCCCCTGACAAGATCCCCCAAGCGGTGGGGCCGGCCTATCGACCAATGGGCCGGCAGCCAACAGGACCCACCAGTCGGCAGGCCCTAGAAGCCGGCGGAGAAGACGGCGGTCTACACTGATGGCCTGGGCCCGCACCCAGCCGGATTACCATTGTACCCCCGGGGGGTAGGCCTATATAAACCCCCCGGGACACCCATTCAAAGGGTTTATCTCAGAGAGTTTTAGACACTACCATAGGGAGAGAAGAGAGCTAGCCTTGCCCTTCGTCCTCCTCCCACCGAACAGCTCAAGGAGCCTCTTGTAGCTTCTTATCGATCTAGAGATCATGCGGAGACCCCGCAGAGCAGGAGTAGGGGTATTATCTCCACGGAGAGCCCCCAACCTGGGTAAGATCCGCCGGCATGCATGTCTTCGCCTTATCCCGTTTCCAGGCACCGGCGATGTCTTACTGGCTCTTACAATGATAAGCCATCCGTTGGCATATGTCGCACCTACCACCCGACAGCACCAACTGACAGCTCCTCCATTCAATAAAAATACGTATCCGGTTTGCGTCTTAGAGTCATCCGGATCAGTGTCAAAGCTTGCATCGACGTAACCATTTACGATGAGCTCTTTTTCACCTCCATAAACAAGAAACATATCCTTAGTCCTTTTCAGGTATTTCAGGATGTTCTTGACCGTTGTCCAGTGCTCCACTCCGGGATTACTTTGGTACCTCCCTGCTATGCTTATAGCAAGCCACACATCAGGTGTGGTACACAACATTGCATACATGATAGAACCTATGGCTGAAGCATAGGGAATGACTTTCATTTTCTCTCTATCTTCTGCACTGGTCGTGCATTGAGTCTGACTCAATTTCACACCTTGTAACACAGGCAAGAACCCTTTCTTTGATTGATCCATTTTGAACTTCTTCAAAACTTTATCAAGGTATGTGCTCTGTGAAAGTCCAATTAAGCGTCTTGATCTATATCTATAGATCTTGATGTCCAATATGTAAGCAGCTTCTCCAAGGTCTTTCATTGAAAAACTCTTATTCAGGTATCCCATTATGCTATCCAGAAATTCTATATCATTTCCAATCAACAATATGTCATCCACATATAATATTAGAAATGCTAAGAGCTCCCACTCACTTTCTTATAAATACAGGCTTCTCCAAAGGTCTGTATAAAACCATATGCTTTGATCACACTATCAAAGTGTTTATTCCAACTCCGAGAGGCTTGCACCAGTCCATAAATGGATCGTTGGAGCTTAGCACCCTTTTGATCGACAAAACCTTCTGGTTGCATCATATACAACTCTTCTTCAGAAATCCATTCAGGAATGCAGTTTTGACATCCATCTGCCAAATTTCATAATCATAAAATGCGGCAATTGCTAAAATGATTCGGACAGACTTAAGCATTGCTACGGGTGAGAAAGTCTCATCGTAGTCAACTTGAACTTGTCGAAAACCTTTCGCAACAAGTCGAGCTTTGTAGACAGTAACATTACCGTCAGCATCGGTCTTCCTCTTGAAGATCCATTTATTTTCTATGGCTTGCCGATCATCGGGCAAGTCCACCAAAGTCCACACTTTGTTCTCATACATGGATCACATCTCATATTTCATGGCCTCAAGCCATTTCGCGGAATCTGGGCTCATCATTGCTTCCTCATAGTTCGTAGGTTCACCATGGTCTAGTAACATGACTTCCAGAACAGGATTACCGTACCACTCTGGTGCGGATCTCACTCTGGAAGACCTATGAGGTTCTGTAGTAACTTGATCCGAAGTTTCATGATCATCATCATTAATTTCCTCACTAATTGGTGTAGGAATCACTGGAACTGATTTTTGTGATGAACTACTTTCCAATAAGGGAGAAGGTACAATTACCTCATCAAGTTCTACTTTCCTCCCACTCACTTCTTTTGAGAGAAACTCCTTCTCTAGAAAGGACCCATTCTTAGCAACAAATATCTTGCCTTCGGATCAATGATAGAAGGTGTACCCAATAGTTTTCTTTGGGTATCCTATGAAGACACACTTCTTCGATTTGGGTTCGAGCTTATCAGGTTGAAGCTTTTCACATAAGCATCGCAGCCCCAAACATTAAGAAAAGACAACTTTGGTTTCTTGCCAAACCACAGTTCATAAGGCGTCGTCTCAATGAATTTTGATGGTGCCCTGTTTAAAGTGAATGTGGCCGTCTCTAAAGCATAACCCCAAAACAACAGCGGTAAATCAGTAAGAGACATCATAGATTGCACCATATCCAATAAAGTATGGTTATGACATTCGGATACACCATTTCGCTGTGGTGTTCCAGGTGGCGTTAATTGTGAAACTATCCCATGTTGTTTCAAATGAAGACCAAACTCGCAACTCAAATATTCACCTCCACGATCAGATTGTAGAAACTTTATTTTCTTGTTACGATCATTTTCCACTTCAATCTGAAATTCTTTGAACTTTTCAAATGTTTTAGACTTATGCTTCATTAAGTAGATATACCCATATCTGCTCAAATCATCTGTGAAGGTAAGAAAATAACGATACCCGCCATGAGTGTCAACACTCATTGGACCACATACATGAAGGAAATATGCCCTAGAGGCAATAATAAAGTTATTATTTATTTCCTTATTTCATGATAAATGTTTATTATTCATGCTATTATTGTATTAACTGGAAACTTAGTACATGTGTGAATACATAGACAAAACATATAGTCCCTAGTATGCCTCTACTTGACTAGCTTGTTAATCAAAGATGGTTATGTTTCCTAACCATAGACAAGTGTTGTCATTTGATGAACGGGATCACATCATTAGGAGAATGATGTGATGGACATGACCCATCTGTTAGCTTAGCATTATGATCGTGTCAGTTTCATTGCTACTGCTCTCTTCATGACTTATACAAGTTCCTCAGACTAAGAGATTATGAAACTCCCGAATACCAGAGGAACACTTTGTGTGCTACCAATCATCAAAACGTAAAAGGGTGATTCTAAAGGTGCTCTACAGGTGTCTCCGAAGGTGTTTGTTGGGTTGGCATAGATCGAGATTAGGATTTGTCACTCCGTGTTTCGGAGAGGTATCTCTGGGCCCTCTCGGTAATAGTCATCACTATAAGCCTTGCAAGCATTGTGACTAATGAGTTAGTTGCGGGATGAAGTATTATGGAATGAGTAAAGAAACTTGCCGGTAATGAGATTGGACTAGGTATTGAGATACCGACGATCGAATCTCAGGCAAGTAACATACGGATGACAAAGGGATCAACGTATGTTGTTATGCGGTTCGACCGATAAAAATCTTTGTAGAATATGTAGGAGCCAATATGGGCATCCAGGTTCCGCTATTGGTATTGACCAGAGAGGTGTCTCGGTCATGTCTACATAGTTCTCGAACCCGTAGTGTCCGCACGCTTAATGTTCGTTGACGATATAGTATTATATGAGTTATGTATGTTGGTGATCGAATGTTGTTCGGAGTCCCGGATGAGATCACGGACATGACGAGGAGCTCCGTAATAGTCTGGATGTAAAGATTAATATATTGGATGATATGGTTAGGCCAAGGGGTTAGGCCCACGCGGCGATAAGTCAGTGCAAAAGGAGTTTTGCGGAGGCCAGGGGGCCAAACACCGAGGCCCATGGCGTCAGGGCCAGACGCCAAGGATTGTGGAGTTTGGTCCTGGAGTCCGAGTGGGACTCTTTCCTTTCGGGCAAAACAGACTTTGAGGAGGCTTTTGCTCCAACTTTCGAACCCAGGGCTCAACATATAAATAGAGGGGCAGGGCTAGCACAAAGCACACATCAAGAAACACCAAGCCGTGTGTCAGCAACCCCGTCCCCTCTAGTTTATCCTCCGTCATAGTTTCCGTAGTGCTTAGGCAAAGCCCTGCGGAGAGTTTTCTTCACCAACACCGTCACCACGCCATCGTGCTGCCGGAACTCATCTACTACTTCGCCCGTCTTGCTGGATCAAGAAGGCGAGGACGTCATCGAGCTGAACGTGTGCTGAACGAAGAGGTGCCATACATTCGGTACTTGATCGGGGCGGATCGTGAAGGTGTACGACTACATCAACCGCGTTGATAAACGCTTCTGCTTAGCGATCTTCAAGGGTATGAAGATACACCCCCCCCCTCTCGTTGCTATGCATCACATAGATAGATCTTGCGTGATCGTAGGAAATTTTTGAAATTACCGTGTTCCCCAACAATACATTGGTATGTATTATTTCCACTAAGTCAGTAGATCATTCCATTGTTCCAGAGAATGGAGTTTTTAGTCATCTTGCCCATAATTAAGGCATGGTTCGCAAGCACCAAGTGATTAATAATCAAGTGATTTCAAAAGTCCATCAGCATGGAGTTTCTTCATGTGTTTTACACCGATATGACCCAAATGACAGTGCCACAAATAAGTTGCACTATCAGTATGAACTTTGCATCTTTTGGCTTCAATATTATGAATATGTGTATCATCACTATCGAGATTCAACAAAAATAGACAACTCATCAAGGGTGCATGACCATAAAAGATATTACTCATATAAATGGAACAACCATCATTCCCTGATTTAAATGAATAACTGTCTCGCATCAAACAAGATCCAGATATATCTTCATGCTCAACTCTGGCACCAAATAACAATTATTCAGGTCTAAAACTAATCCCGATGGTAGATGCAGAGGTAGCGTGCCGACGGCGATCACATCAACCATGGAACCATTTCTCACGCGCATCGTCACCTCATCCTTAGATAATCTTCATTTAATCTGTAGCCCCTGTTTCAAGTTGCAAATATGAGCAACAGAACCAGTATCAAATACCCAGGAGCTACTACAAGCATTAGTAAGGTACACATCAATAACATGTATATCAAATATACCTTTCACTTTGCTATCCTTCTTATCCGCCAAATACATGGGGCAGCTCCGCTTCCATTGACCATTCCCTTTTCAGTAGAAGCACCCAGTTTCAGGCTTAGATCCAGACTTGGGTTTCTTCTCCAGAGCAGCAACTTTCTTGCCATTCTTCTTGAAGTTCCCCTTCTTCCCTTTGCCCTTTTTCTTGAAACTAGTGGTCTTGTTGACCATCAACACTTGATGCTCCTTCTTGATTTCTACCTCCGCAGCCTTAGCATCGGGAAGAGCTCGGGAATAGTCTTGTTCATCCCTTGCATATTATAGTTCATCACAAAGCCTTTATAGCTTGGTGGCAGTGATTGAAGAACTCTGTCAATGACACTATCATCAGGAAGATTAACTCCCAACTGAGTCAAGTGGTTATGATACCCAGAAATTCTGAGTATGTGTTCACTGACAGAACTATTCTCCTCCATTTTGCAGCTGCAGAACTTGTTGGAGACTTCATATCTCTCAACTCGGGCATTTGCTTGAAATATTAACTTCAACTCTTGGAACATCTCATATGCTCCATGACGTTCAAAACGTCTTTGAAGTCCCGATTCTAAGCCGTAAAGCATGGCACACTGAACTATCGAGTAGTCATCAACTTTGCTTTGCCAGACGTTCTTAACATCATCAGTAGCATCTACAGCAGGCCTGGCACCCAGCAGTGCTTCCAGGATGCAATTCATCTATGCAGCAATGAGGATAACCCTCAAGTTACGGACCCAGTCTGTGTAGTTGCTGCCATCATCTTTCAACTTAGCTTTCTCTAGGAACGCATTAAAATACAAAGGGGCGGTTGAGGGAGTCCTGGATTAGGGGGTCCTCAGATAGCCGGACTATATGCTTATGACGGACTGTTGGACTATGAAGATACAAGATTGAAAACTTCGTCCCGTGTTCGGGTGGGACTCTCCTTTGCGTGGAAGGGAAGCTTCGCAATTCGAATATGTAGATTTCCTTCTCTGTAACCGACTCTGTGTAACCCTAGCCCCCTCCGGTGTCTATATAAACTGGAGGGTTTAGTCCGTAGGACAACAACAATCATAATCATAGGCTAGCTTCTAGGGTTAGCCTCTACGATCTCATGGTAGATCAACTCTTATAATACTCATATCATCAAGATCAATCAAGCAGGAAGTAGGGTATTACCTCCATAGAGAGGGCCCAAACCTGGGTAAACATTGTGTCCCCCGCCTCCTGTTACCATTAGCCTTAGACGCACAGTTCAGGACCCCCTACCCGAGATCCGCCGGTTTTGACATCGACATTGGTGCTTTCATTGAGTACCACTGTGTCGTCACGGTAAGGCTTAATGGCTCCTTCAATCATCTACAACTATGCGGTCCAGGGCGAGGTTTTCCTCCCGGGATAGATCTTCGTATTCGGCGGCTTCGCACTACGGGTCTACTCGCTTGGCCATCTGGAGCAGATCGATAGCTACGCCCCTGACCATCAGGTCAGATTTGGAAGCCTGAATTATACCGCCGACATCCGCGGAGACTTGATCTTCGACGGATTTGAGCCCATGACAGGTGCGCCCTACGGTTGCGATGAGCATGACTTAAATCAACCTTCGGACGGTGTTCGGGAGATCAAACCTGCAGCTGCCCCGGCTTCAAATCCAGAGCAGATCGTGCCATCCGAGGACGGGTGTATGAACCCCGCCATGGAGGCCGAACACTCAGCGGAAATAGAGGCGAACATAGATCTCACTTCCAAGGAGGTCTGTTTCTTCGGACCTTCGGACTCGTCTCCGGCCATAGGCTCCGAACCGCGTGCGCCCGTGCCCATCGAACTTGATTGGGCATTGATCATGGAGTTTAGCTCCGCGGATATCTTTCAGCACTCGCCCTTGGGCGACATGCTAAACTCATTAAAATCTCTCTCCCTCTCAGGAGACTCTTGGCTGAACTATGTCTGGCTTGAGTGGGAAGCCGACGACGAGGAAATTCTTACCCACCCACCATCCACTTAAAAGCCATTGCCGACGACTTAACCAAAATGCTTGATTTTGACTCCGAAGACATCGACGGTATGGACAACGATGCTGGAGAAGAACAGGAACCAACGCCCACAGGGCACTGGACAGCCACCTCGTCATATATATATATATATATATATATATATATATATATATATATATATATATATATATATATATATATATATATATATATATATATATGGTGGACACACCCAAAGAAAGCAATGGCAATGAGGCAACGGAGGATAATCCCCTTGAGAAGCAATCTAAGCGCCGACGTGAGCGGCGCTGCTCTAAGCCCCGCCATAGCAAAAATAGCGATACCGGCACAAGAGACAATAGCACTCTG
This sequence comes from Aegilops speltoides, assembly GCA_021437245.1. Classification (NCBI taxonomy): domain Eukaryota; kingdom Viridiplantae; phylum Streptophyta; class Magnoliopsida; order Poales; family Poaceae; genus Aegilops; species Aegilops speltoides. Next base: position 132,079,179 of record CM038143.1, read on the forward strand.
GATGATGCCATAGACGAAAACAATCTCGCCCATCCAAGCTTCGAGCAAGCCAGACAAGAGGATGGGCAAGCTAGCCCTGATGAACAGGCAATGGATGGAGACTCGGAGGATGACAATTACATGCCCCTCTCTGAAGACGAGGTGAGACTTGGCGATGAAGAATTTATCGTGCCTGAGGACCCCGTCGAGCAGGAGCGCTTCAAGCGCCAGCTTATAGCCACTGCAAAGAGCCTGAAGAAAAAGCAGCAGCTGCTTCAAGCTGATCTAGATCTGCTTACTGACAGATGGACTGAGGTCCTGGCAGCCGAGGAATACAGACTCGAGCGCCCAACTAAAAGTTACCCAAGGCGCAGGTTGTTACCTCAATTCGAGGATGAGGCACTAGAGCCTATACTACCGGCGCAGGATGCAGCTGACCGGCAACCTCATGGCCGAGACAAAGCGGCATATCAGCCCGAACACCAGCCCGCACCTCGTCGCCACACAAATAAAAACACGAAGGCCCGGTGCTACACGCAGGACCTGCAAGACGAATTGGAAAATAAAGCAGGACAATCAAGATCGATCTACGGATCACGGGGGTGCGCCCCAACGCGTGACGATGATCGCCACGCCGGATATACTAAATACAAATCCGGCCGGGCCGAATACAACATATGAGACTCATTTGAACTGCGTCGTGATGTAGCCCGGCATAGAGGCTCCACACACCCCCTATGCTTCACTAACGAAGTAATGGAGCATGAATTCCCAGAAGGGTTCAAGCCCGTGAACATCGAGCCATATGATGGGACAACAGATCCTGCGGTATGGATCGAAGATTTCGTTCTCCATATTCACATGGCCTGCGGTGATGATCTACATGCCATCAAGTACCTCCCACTAAAACTCAAGGGACCAGCTCGGCATTGGCTGAATAGCCTGCCAACAAACTCCATTGGCAGTTGGGAGAACCTGGAAGGCGCATTCCTTGACAACTTCCAGGGAACTTATGTGCGACCACCGGATGCTGATGACTTGAGTCACATAACACAACAGCCCGAAGAGTCAGCCAGGAAATTCTGGACTCGGTTCCTAACTAAAAAGAACCAAATTGTCGACTTTCCAGACGCTGAAGCCCTGGACTTTAAGCATAACATCTATGACGAGTGGCTTGCCCGACACCTCGGCCAAGAGAAGCCGAAATCCATGTCAGCCCTTACGACACTTATGACCCGCTTTTGTGCGAGCGAGGACAGCTAGTTGGCTCGTAGCAACAGCACATCAAGAAATCCTGGCACTTCAAACGCCAGAGACAGCAACGGCAAGCCCCGGCGCAACAGACACAAGCGTCGCAATAATGGCGATAACACCGAAGACGCGGCAGTCAATGCCGGATTCAGTGGCTCCAAGTCCGGTCAGTGGAAAAAGGCATTTAAAAGAAATAATCCGGGCCCGTCCAGTCTGGACCGCATACTCGATCGCTCATGTCAAATCCACGACACCCCCGATAAACCATCCAACCATACCAACAGAGAATGTTGGGTATTCAAACAGGCCGGCAAGTTGAATGTCGAAAACAAGGAAAAGGGGTCGCATAGTGATGACGACGAGGAGCCCCGGCCGCCAAACACAGGAGGACAGAAGAAATTTCCTCCCCAAGTAAAAACGTTAAATATGATATATGCCACCCATATCCCCAAGCGGGAGAGGAAACGTGCACTAAGGGTCGTCTACGCGATGGAGCCAGTCGCCCCAAAGTTCAACCCATGGTCTTCTTATCTGATCACCTTTGATCGCAGGGACCATCCGACCAGTATCCGTCATGGAGGTTCGGCCGCACTAGTCCTTGACCCTATCATTGACGGATTCCACCTCACACGAGTCCTCATGGACGGTGGCAGCAGCCTGAACCTACTCTATCAGGACACATTGGGCAAAATGGGCATCGATCCCTCAAGGATCAAACCCACCAAAACCACCTTTAAAGGTGTCATACCAGGTGTAGAGGCCTGTTGCACGGGCTCAATCACACTGGAAGTAGTCTTCGAATCTCCGGATAACTTCCGAAGCGAGGAGTTAATCTTTGATATCGTCCCCTTCCACAGTGGCTATCATGCACTGCTTGGACGAACTGCATGCGCTAGATTCAATGCGGTGCCGCACTATGCCTACCTCAAGCTCAAGATGCCCGGACCTCGTGGGGTTATAATAGTCAATGGAAACACAGAGCGCTCCCTCCGTACGGAGGAGCACACTGCGGCCCTCGCAGCAGAAGTACAGAGCAGCCTTCTTAGGCAGACCTCCAATTCGGCAATAAAGCCTTCGGACACCGTCAAGCGAGTCCGAAGTACTCTGCAACAAGATCATCCGGCCCGTCCAGAGCTCACCTAGCAATTCGGCCTCCATCCTAGTCCCAGTCAGGCGGTGAAATTTGTGCTGCACGTACATAATTACGCACTTAAAATACCATGGGCATAGACGGAGGCACAGCTAGAATGCGGTCCACAATACGGCTCAACCGCCCCAGGATCCGTATACCTTCACCCTTTTCTTTCTTTCAGGTCCCTATCTTCTTGAGGCTCTTCCGATAACCTGATTATCAGACCCATCATGGGACGGAAACACCAAGGAGGCAAGAAGCTTTGACGTACGAGGGAATCCCCAGGTGGTCTCTGATAACGATCGCTATACCTATTTTTACATACCCACACGCAGCTCGCTCTTGGTTAGGACATGTCAAATAGTCCTATTTTGCTTATCGCACTACTTGTATAGATACGCCTTGACGTATCATTCATATAGCAATGGAAAATAATGTACAGCGTCAGCTTATTACTACATTTCTTTTTTTTCCTTGACTGTTTATTTATTACAAATCGCACTCGTACACTCTGGAACGTTCAGTTCGCCAGGGGCTTCAGTGTACCCCATAACACGGCAAGAAAGTCCGAACACTTTCGACAGTGCGGCACCCCGAACTTATAGCATTATATGCATCAGCTCTGAATCATGTCTTGGGTCAATAGTTGGGTTACCCGGCTCCTTTGCTTCTGATACGTCTCCAACGTATCTATAATTTTTGATTGTTCCATGATATTATATTACCCGTTTTGGATGTTTACGGGCTTTACTTTACACATTTATATCATTTTTGGGACTAACCTACTAACCGAAGGCCCAGCCCATATTGTTGTTTTCTTGCCTATTTCAGTGTTTCGAAGAAAAGGAATATGAAACGGAGTCCAAACGGAATGAAACCTTCGGGAGCATGATTTTTGGAACGAACATGATCCGGGAGACTTGGAGTACAAGCGAGGGAAGCTTCGAGGAGGCCAGGAGATAGGAGGGTGCGCCCAACACCCTAGGCGCGCCCCCCTTTCTCGTGGGCCCCTCGTGGCTCCCCCGACCGACTTCTTTCGCCTATATATTCCCATATACCCTAAAACCATCGAATACGAAGATAGATCGGGAGTTCCGCCGCCGCAAGCCTCTGTAGCCACCAAAAACCTCTCGGGAGCCCGTTCCAGCACCCTGCCAGAGGGGGGGATCCCTCACCGGTGGCTATCTTCGTCATCCCAGCGCTCTCCATGACGAGGAGGGAGTAGTTCACCCTCGGGGCTGAGGGTATGTACTAGTAGCTACGTGGTTGATCTCTCTCTCTCTCTCTCTCTCTCTCTCGTGTTCTCTCTATGGCACGATCTTGATATCGTGAGCTTTGCTATTATAGTTGGATCTTATGATGTTTCTCCCCCTCTACTCTCTTGTGATGAATTGAGTTTTCCCTTTGAAGTTATCTTGTCGGATTGAGTCTTTAAGGATTTGAGAACACTTGATGTATGTCTTGTCGTGCTTATCTGTGGTGACAATGGGATATCACGTGATCCACTTGATGTATGTTTTGGTGATCAACTTGCGGGTTCCGCCCATGAACCTATGCATAGGGGTTGGCACACGTTTTCGTCTTGACTCTCCGGTCGAAACTTTGGGGCACTCTTTGAAGTATTTTGTGTTGGTTGGATAGATGAATCTGAGATTGTGTGATGCATATCGTATAATCATGCCCACGGATACTTGAGGTGATAATGGAGTATCTAGGTGACATCAGGGTTTTGGTTGATTTGTGTCTTAAGGTGTTATTCTAGTATGAACTCTATGATAGATTGAACGGAAAGAATAGCTTTATGTTATTTTACTACAGACTCTTGAATAGATCGAGCAGAAAGAATAACTTTGAGGTGTTTTCGTACCCTACCATAATCTCTTCGTTTGTTCTCCGCTATTAGTGGCTTTGGAGTGACTCTTTGTTGCATGTTGAGGGATAGTTATATGATCCAAGTATGTTATTATTGTTGAGAGAACTTGTACTAGTGAAAGTATGAACCTTATGCCTTGTTTCCTACCATTGCAATACCGTTTATGCTCACTTTTATCATTAGTTACCTTGCTGGTTTTATATTTTCAGATTACAAAAACCTATATCTACCATCCATATTGCACTTGTATCAGCATCTCTTCGCTGAACTAGTGCACCTATACAATTTACCATTGTATTGGGTGTGTTGGGGACACAAGAGACTCTTTGTTATTTGGTTGCAGGGTTGTTTGAGAGAGACCATCTTCATCCTACGCCTCCTACGGATTGATAAACCTTAGGTCATCCACTTGAGGGAAATTTGCTACTGTCCTAAAAACCTATGCACTTGCAGGCCCAACAACGTCTACAAGAAGAAGGTTGTGTAGTAGACATCAAGCTCTTTTCTAGCGCTGTTGCCGGGGAGGTGAGTGCTTGAAGGTATATCTTTAGATCTTGCAATCGAATCATTTTGTCTCTTATTTTATCACTAGTTTAGTATATAAAGGAAAACTAAAAGAATGGAGTTAAGTTTGTCTCATACGCTTCATCTTTTTAATATCTTTCGTAAGTATGATGAAAAGGAAAATTGTGCTCAAGTGCTAGAAGAAGAATGCATTAAAATGTTTGGTACTAGATCTTTGTATGATGACCATGATTGCAATGTTGTTAGTATGAATTCCTTGAATATCCATGATGCTAATGATATGCAAAGCCACAAGCTTCGGGAAGCTATGTTTGATGAAGATGATATGTTTAGTCCCCCAAGTTTTGATGAGAATATTTATTATGATGAAAGCATGCCTCCTGTTTATGATGATTATATTTATGAAAGTGGATTTGGAGAGGTCATGACTTTATTTAGTGATGAATCCACTATCTTGGAAGAGGTTTCAATCGATTATGATGAGAACAAAGTTGCTACTTATGATGATTATTGTGATGACTTGTATGCTATTAGGAATAATGATAACCATGAAACTTGTCATCATGATTTTAGTTTTCAATTGGATTATGCTCACATGATAATTATTTTGTTGAGTTTGCTCCCACTACTATTCATGAGAAGGATTTTGCATATGTGGAGAGTAGTAAATTTTCTATGCTTGTAGACCATGAAAAGAATGCTTTATGTGCTGGTTATATTGTTGAATTCATTCACGATGCTACTGAAAATTATCATGAGGGAGGAACGTATGCTTGTAGGAATTGCAATAATATCAAGTTTCCTCTATATGTGCTTAAAATCTTGAAGTTATGCTTGTTTTGCCTTCCTATGCTAGTTGATTATTGTTCCCATAAGTTGTTTGCTCACAAAGTCCCTATGCATAGAAATAGGGTTAGACTTAAATGTGCTAGTCATATGCTTCATGATGCTCTCTTTATGTTTCAATTCTTATCTTTTATGTGAGCATCATTGTCATCATCATGCCTAGCTAGAAAGACATTAAAGAAAAGCGCTTGTTGGGAGACAACCCAATATTTATCCTTACTGTTTTTTTGTGTTCACATGATTATGCTACTGTAGTAATCATGTTTTATAGCTTTTGTTTCAATAAAGTGCCAAGACCTTTAGGATAGCTTACGGTGATAGTTGTGTTGATCCTGCTGAAAATCAGAAACTTTTGCACCCAGTAAATTAGTTTTGTTAATTCACAAAAACGTGCTTATGATCTGATTGTTTCTTCTCTGGATTGCAACACAAATTTCTTACTTCTTCCTAATTTGGTAGGATTTTTGGAGTTCCAGAAGTATACGTTGGACACAGATTACTACAGACTGTTCTGTTTTTGACAGATTCTGTTTTCTATGTGTTGTTTGCTTATTTTGATGAATCTATGAGTAGTATCGGAGGGTATGAACCATATATAAGTTGGAATACCTTATATATTACACCAATATGAATTTAGAATGAGTTCATTACAGTACCTAAGTGGTGGTTTTATTTTCTTATACTAACGGAGCTACGAGTTTTCTGTTGAGTTTTGTGTTGTGAAGTTTTCAAGTTTTGGGTAAATATTCGATGGACTATCGAATAAGGAGTGGCAAGAGCCTAATCTTGGGTATTACCAAGGCACCCCAAGGCAATATTCAAGGATGGCCAAGAGCCTAAGCTTGGGGATGCCCCGGAAGGCATCCCCTCTTTCGTCTTCGTCCATCGGTAACTTTACTTGGAGCTATATTTTTATTCACCACATGATATGTGTTTTGCTTGGAGCGTCATTTTATTTTGTTAGTATTTGCTTGCTGTTATTTATAATAATGTTTTTCATCTATATTTTCAATAAAAATGTCAAGGATAGCCTTTACCATGCTTATTTTGCTAGTATACATGTTGCTGTTTGAAAACAGAAAGTTTACCGCTGTTGCAAAAATTCCCTAGAAAAGTGAGAGAATGGTATAATGTTGAAACTTTTTTGAATTTTGAGCTATGATAAATATTACAGCGTAGTATGTTTCTCATAATTTTTGGAGTTAGGGAAGTATTGATACTCTTGCATTCTTACAGACTGTACTATTTTGGCAGATTGATGTTATGTTTGCATTGTTTGCATATGTTTGCTTGTTTAATGATTCTATTTGAGGATAGGAGTATTAAATATGCAGAGGCATTTAGTATGCAATGTTGAGTAATAATTTTAGTGATTTGTTATGGTAGAAAATGATAAGGTTTTGCATTGGTTTATACTAACCTATCTCACGAGTTCTTGTTGAGTTTGGTGTGGATGAAGCTTTTGATAAAAAGAGAAACCATGATATGAGAGAAATTAAGGAGACACAAAAGCTCAAGCTTGGGGATGCCCAAGGCACCCCAAGATAATATTCCAAGAAGTCTCAAGCATCTAAGCTTGGGGATGCCCCGGTAGGCATCCCACCTTTCTTCTTCAACAATTACCGGTTAGTATTGGTTGAACCCAAGTTTTTGCTTCTTACATGAGTTGTGCTATCCTTGCAATGTCATTTTCTTTTGTTTGGCTTGATGTTTGAATAAAATATCAAGATCTGAAATTCTTAAATATTACAGAGTCTTCACATAGTTGCACAATTATTCGACTACTCATTGATCTTCACTTATATCTTTCGGAGTAGTTTGTCATTTGCTCTAGTGCTTCACTTATATCTTTTAGAGCACGGCGGTGGTTATATTTTTTAGAAATTGCAGATCTCTCATGCTTCACTTATATTATTTTGAGAGTCTCTTAGAACAGCATGGTATTTGCTATGGTTATAAAATTGGTCCTAGAATGGTGGGCATCCAAGTTGGGTATAATAAAAACTATCATTGGAAGTGAATTGGATGCTATGATCAATTTGATACTTGATAATTGTTTTGAGATATGGAGGTAGTGATATTAAAGTCATGCTAGTTGGGTGATTATGAATTTAAAGAATGATTGTGTTGAAGTTGGCAAGTCCCATACATGCACGTATGGTAAAAGTTGTGTAACAAATTTATTGCATAGGGTGCTCTTTTGATTGCCTTCCCTTGAGTGGAGGTCGGGGGCGCGCGAAGGTTAACTCCTACCAACCTCCCCCCTAGGAGCATGCGTAGTAGTGCTTTGCTTCGAGGGCTAATAAAACTTTTGCAATAAGTATATGAGTTCTTTATGACTAATGTTGAGTCCATGGATTATACACACTTTTACCTTTCCATTATTGCTAGCCTCTTCGGTACCGTGCATTGCCCTTTCTCACCTTGAGAGTTGGTGCAAACTTCGCCGGTGCATCCAAACCCCGTGATACAATACGCTCTATCACACATAAACCTCCTTATATCTTCCTCAAAACAGCCACCATACCTACCTATTATGGCATTTCCATAGCCATTACGAGATATATTGCCATACAACTTTCCACCGTTCCGTTCATCATCATGACACGCATTATTATTGTCATATTAACTAGCATGATCATGTAGTTGACATCGTATTTGTGGCAAAGCCACCATGCATAAATTTTCATACATGTCACTCTTGATTCATTGCCCATCCCAGTACACCGCCGGAGGCATTTATAGAGTCATATCTTGTTCTAGTTTTGAGTAGTAATTCATGAGTTGTAAATCAATAAAAGTGTGATGATCATCTTTATTAGAGCATTGTCCCAAAAAAGAAAAAAAAAGAAAGGCCAAAAAGAAAAAAATGAAGGTCAAAGAAAAAAAGAAAAAAAAAGGAAGAAAGGCCAAAAAGAAAAAAAAGAAAGGCCCAAAAAAAAGGAAAAAAATAAAATAAATAAAAAGGGGGCAATGTTACTATCTCTTTTTCCACACTTGTGCTTCAAAGTAGCACCATGTTCTTCATGTAGCGAGTCTCATATGTTGTCACTTTCATATACTAGTGGGAATTTTTCATTATAGAACTTGGCTTGTATATTCCTACGATGGGCTTCCTCAAAATGCCCTAGGTCTTCATGAGCAAGCAAGTTGGATGCACACCCACTTAGTTTCTTTTGTTGAGCTTTCATACATTTATAGCTCTAGTGCACCCGTTGCATGGCAATCCCTACTCCTCATGTTGACATCAATTGATGGGCATCTCCATAGCCCGTTGATTAGCCTCGTCAATGTGAGACTTTCTCCTTTTTTGTCTTCTCCACACAATCTCCATCATCATATTCTATTCCACCCATAGTGCTATATCCATGGCTCACGCTCATGTATTGCGTGAGAGTTGAAAAAGGCTGAAGCGCGTTAAAAAGTATGAACCAATTGCTTGGCTGAAACCGGGGTTGTTCTTGATGGGAGTATTTTGCATGATGAAAATGAAACATAGCCTAGCTATATGATTTTGTACGGATGAAATTTCTTTAGCCATGTTATTTTGAGAAGACATGATTGCTTTGATTAGTATGCTTGAAGTATTACTATTTCTTATGTCAATACGAACTTTTATTTTGAATCATTTGGATCTGAACATTCATGCCACAATAAAGAAAATTACCTTGAGAATTATGCTAGGTAGCATTCCACATCAAAAATTATGTTTTTATCATTTACCTACTCAAGGACGAGCAGGAATTAAGCTTGGGGATGCTTGATACGTCTCCCATGCTATTATATTACCCGTTTTGGATGTTTATGGGCTTTGCTTTACACATTTATATCATTTTTGGTACTAACCTACTAACCGGAGGCCCAACCCATATTGCTGTTTTCTTGCCTATTTCAGTGTTTCGAAGAAAAGGAATATCAAACAGACTCCAAACGGAATGAAACCTTCGGGAGCGTGATTTTTGGAACGAACATGATCCGGGAGACTTGGAGTACAAGAGAGCGAAGCTTCGAGGAGGCCAGGAGATAGGAGGGCGCGCCCACCCCCCTGGGCGCGCCCCCTTGTCTCGTGGGCCCTTCGTGGCTCCCCCGACCGACTTCTTTCGCCTATATATTCCCATATACCCTAAAACCATCGAATACGAAGATAGATTGGGAGTTCCGCCGCCGCAAGCCTCTGTAGCCACCAAAAACCTCTCGGGAGCCTGTTCCGGCACCCTGCCGGAGGGGGCGATCCCTCACCGGTGGCCATCTTCATCATCCCGGTGCTCTCCATGACGAGGAGGGAGTAGTTCACCCTCGGAGCTGAGGGTATGTACCAGTAGCTATGTGTTTGATCTCTCTCTCTCTCTCTCTCGTGTTCTCTCTATGGCACGATCTTGATGTATCGCGAGCTTTGCTATTATAGTTGGATCTTATGATGTTTCTCCCCCTCTACTCTCTTGTGATGAATTGAGTTTTCCCTTTGAAGTTATCTTGTCGGATTGAGTCTTTAAGGATTCGAGAACACTTGATGTATGTCTTGTCGTGCTTATCTGTGGTGACAATGGGATATCACGTGATCCACTTGATGTATGTTTTGGTGATCAACTTGCGGGTTCCACCCATGAACCTATGCATAGGGGTTGGCACACGTTCTCGTTGAAGTACTTTGGGGCACTCTTTGAAGTACTTTGTGTTGGTTGGATAGATGAATCTGAGATTGTGTGATGCATATCGTATAATCATGCCCATGGATACTTGACGTGACAATGGAGTATCTAGGTGACATTAGGGTTTTGGTTGATTTGTGTCTTAAGGTGTTATTCTAGTATGAACTCTATGATAGATTGAACGGAAAGAATAGCTTTATGTTATTTTACTACGGACTCTTGAATAGAGCGAGCAGAAAGAATAACTTTGAGGTGGTTTCGTACCCTACCATAATCTCTTCGTTTGTTCTCCACTATTAGTGGCTTTGGAGTGACTCTTTGTTGCATGTTGAGGGATAGTTTATGATCCAAGTATATTATTATTGTTGAGAGAACTTGCACTAGTGAAAGTATGAACCTTATGCCTTGTTTCCTACCATTGCAATACCGTTTACGCTCACTTTTATCATTAGTTACCTTGTTGTTTTTATATTTTCAGATTACAAAAACCTATATCTACCATCCATATTGCACTTGTATCACCATATCTTCGCCGAAGTAGTGCACCTATACAATTTACCATTGTATTGGGTGTGTTGGGCACACAAGAGACTCTTTGTTATTTGGTTGCAGGGTTGTCTGAGAGAGACCATCTTCATCCTACGCCTCCTACGGATTGATAAACCTTAGGTCATCCACTTAAGGGAAATTTGCTACTGTCCTACAAACATGTGCACTTGCAGGCCCAACAACGTCTACAAGAAGAAGGTTGTGTAGTAGACATCAGCTTGCTACCCTACGTTCCGCTATATCGGCTAGGGTAGTAAAGGGAGAACTACTGCGATTGTGTCACAGTTCTTCCGGACGAGCACCTCAGTAGAGAAAGCCGAAAACTGACTGTCATGATGCGGCGAGAGCTGGTCGCTGTTCGAGAGGTTTCAAATCCTTAAAGATTTTTTCCGCTTCGGGCGAGGAATCGGTCTTTGTCCGATTTAGGCGTGTATAGCGCCCCAAGTTCAGCATTCCGAATACAAGGGGCTACACCGAAATTTAAAATTTTAGAACTTCTATGGCTAAGTGAGGGTGATAAAGCTGTATAGTCCGATTGCCTTGTTCGTTGCGCTAAACACCTCCTTAAAGGACCAAAAATTTGGATAAGAGTGTTTAGATTTATCCCGAACACCCCTGTACTAGTTACATGGGGGCAGAAGCTGACGACTGGCCAACTCTCAGATTTTATAAACGGCCGCACAGAAGGTAAAATTTTAAATCAACAAGCATTATATTGCGCAAAAGAACTTGTTTCATATTACAGGATAAAATTAGTACATTCACTCAAAGATTACATCCTTAGCACATTGCTCCGCTACAAGGCGGGAGCCCTTCAGGACACTGTCATAATACTTTTCGGGACGGCGGTGCTCCTTGCCCTTCGGTGGCCCCTCCATCATCAGCTTCTCTGCATCCATCTTCGCCTAGTGCACTTTTGCACGGCGAAGGCCATTCGCGCACCTTCAATGCAAACTGACCGCTTTATGACTTCAATCCACGGGCAGGCACTCACAAGCTGCTTTACGAGGCCGAAGTAGCTGCTAGGAAGAGGCTCAACAGGCCACAACCGGACTATGAGGTCCTTCATGGCCAGTTCGGCCGCCTTGTGCAGTTCGACCAGTTGCTTCAGCTGGTCGCTCAAGGGTATCGGATGTTCGGTCCCAATATACTGAGACTAGAACGACTTCTCCGTCGAGCTCCCTTTTTCGGCTCGGTAGAACTCTGCGGCATCAGATATGCTGCGTGGTAGATCTGCGAACGCTCCTGAAGAGCTCCAAATTCAGGTAAGTAAAAGGAAAGTCCACTTCACATGCTTGCTTTGCATAATGAATGCCATACCCGCCGCAATCTTCTTGGCCGCCTGAATCTCCTAGAGGGACGTTTGGGCTTCGGCTTTGGCGTCTCGCACGCTCTGGAGGGCCTTAGCAAGCTCAGACTCTTGTCTTAGAGTCACACTCCAAGGACTCATATTTTTGGACGAAATCCTGGAGCTTTTGCTGGACCTCGTTGACCCGGGCCTCTTGCTTCTCGCGCTCGGCGCGCTCCTTGGCCGCTTTGTCTTCGGCCTCAGTCAGTGACTTCTTAAGGGCCGCCACTTTAGTCGTGGCCCCTAGTAAAGTTCATGACGCTTCTATCAGCGGATACCATTTTTCCTTTTAAAATATATAAACGGGGTATTGCTTACCTTGACTTTCCTCGAGCTGCCTCTTCATGAGGCCGAGCTCTCCCTCGGTCCGCTCCAGGTCCCGCTTTAGTCCGGAGACCTCCGCAGTATGAGCGGTAGCGGCCAGCAGGGACGCCTGCTTATTCACATAGACATCTTCTGTTAGTCTCCTGCAAATAATATTTGATCCTCTGTTCGGCTTTTCTTTCCGAACACCAAACAGAGCATCAGGGGCTACTGTCTATATTGTCATATTTGTTGGGGAACGTAGCAGAAATTCAAAATTTTCCTACGTGTCACCAAGATCTATCTATGGAGAAACTAGCAACGAGGGGAAGGAGAGTGCATCTACATACCCTTGTAGATCGCTAAGCGGAAGCGTTCAAGAGAACGGGGTTGAAGGAGTCGTACTCGTCGTGATCCAAATCACCGGAGATCCTAGTGCCGAACGGACGGCACCTCCACGTTCAACACACGTACAGCCCGGTGACGTCTCCCATGCCTTGATCCAGCAAGGAGAGAGGGAGAGGTTGAGGAAGACTCCATCCAGCAGCAACACAACAGTGTGGTAGTGGTGGAGGAGCGTGGCAATCCTGCAGGGCTTCGCCAAGTCCATTGGGGCGTTGGCAAAGGTGGGAGGAAAGAAATCCCATCATTTCCTTCCCCACCGATTGTTATCCCCCCTTTTTAGGGATCTTGATCTTATCCCTTCGGGATATGATCTTATTCCTTCTAAGGGGGGATCTTGGTGCGCCTTGACCAGGGGTGTGGGGCCTTGCCCCCACTACCCACGTTCATGTGGGTCCCCCCATGCAGGTGGGCCCCACTCTGGAACCTTCTAGAACCTTCCCGGTACAATACCGAAAAATCCCGAAACTTTTCCGGTGACCAAAACAGGACTTCCTATATATAAATCTTTACCTCCAGACCATTCCGGAACTCCTCGTGACGTCCGGGATCTCATCCGGGACTCCGAACAACATTCGGTAACCACATACAAACTTCCTTTATAACCCTAGCGTCATCGAACCTTAGGTGTGTAGACCCTACGGGTTCGGGAGACATGTAGACATGACCGAGACGTTCTCCGGTCAATAACCAACAGCGGGATCTGGATACCCATGTTGGCTCCCACATGTTGCACGATGATCTCATCGGATGAACCACGATGTCAAGGACTCAATCGATCCCGTATACAATTCCCTTTGTCTAACGGTATTGTACTTGCCCGAGATTCGATCGTCCGCATACCGATACCTTGTTCAATCTCGTTACCGGCAAGTCTCTTTACTTGTTCCGTAACACATCATCCCGTGATCAACCCCTTGGTCACATTGTGCACATTATGATGTCCTACCGAGTGGGCCCAGAGATACCTCTCCGTTTACATGCAGTGACAAATCCCAGTCTCGATTCGTGCCAACCCAATAGATACTTTCGGAGATACCTGTAGTGCACCTTTGTAGCCACCCGATTCGTTGTGGCGTTTGGTACACCCAAAGCATTCCTACGATATCCGGGAGTTGCACAATCTCATGGTCTAAGGAAATGATACTTGACATTAGAAAAGCTTTAGCATACGAACTACGATCTTTGTGCTAGGCTTAGGAATGGGTCTTGTCCATCACATCATTCTCCTAATGATGTGATCCCGTTATCAACGACATCCAATGTCCATGGTCAGGAAACCGTAACCATCTATTGATCAACGAGCTAGTCAACTAGAGGCTTACTAGGGACATAGTGTTGTCTATGTATCCACACATGTATCTGAGTTTCCTATCAATACAATTATAGCATGGATAATAAACGATTATCATGAACAAGGAAATATAGTAATAATAACTAATTTATTATTGCCTCTAGGGCATATTTCCAACAGTCTCCCACTTGCACTAGAGTCAATAATCTAGTTCACATCGTCATGTGATTAACATTCACACGTCACATCGCCATGTGACCAACATCCAAAGAGTTTATTAGTGTCATTAAACTAGTTCACATCATCATGTGATTAAGACTCAATGAGTTATGGGGTTTGATCATGTTTTGCTTGTGAGAGAGGTTTTAGTCAACGGGTTTGTACTTCGCAAATCTCTAGGTCATTCTGTAAATGTTGCTTCCACGCTCCACTTGGAGCTATTCCAAATGGTCGCTCCACTATACGTATCCGGTTTGCTACTCAGAGTCACTCGGATAGGTGTTAAAGCTTGCATCGACGTAACCCTTAACGCTGAACTCTTTATCACCTCCATAATCGAGAAACATGTCCTTATTTACTCCAAGGACAATTTTTGACCGCTGTCCAATGATCCATTCCTGGATCATTCTTGTACCCCTTGACTGACTCATGGCAAGGCACACTTCCGCTGCGGTATGCAGCATAGCATATTGTAGAGCCTACGTCTAAAGCATAGGGGACGACCTTCGTCCTTTCTCTCTTTTCTGCCGTGGTCGAGCTTTAGGTCTTAACTTCATACCTTACAACTCAGGCAAGAACTCCTTCTTTGACTGATCCATCTTGAACACCTTCAAGATCATGTCAAGGTATGTGCTCATTTTGAAAGTACCATTAAGCGTTTTTTTGATCTATCATTATAGATCTTGATGCTCAATGTTCAAGTAGCTTAATCCAGGTTTTCCATTGAAAAACACTTTTCAAATAACCCTATATGCTTTCCAGAAATTCTACATCATTTCTGATCAACAATATGTCAATAATATATACTCATTAGAAATTCTATAGTGCTCCCACTCACTTCTTTGGAAATACAAGTTTATCATAAACTTTGTATAAACCCATAATCTTTGATCATCAAAGCGCACATTCCAACTCCGAGATGCTTACTCCAGTCCTTAGAAGGATCGCTAGAGCCAGCATACCTTTTAGCATCCTTAGGATCGACAAAAACTTTCTGATTGTATCACATACAACCTTTTCTTACGAAGACTAGTAAGGAATCTCGTTTTGACATCCATCTGCCAGATTTCATAAATGCAGCTAATGTTAACATGATTCCGACGGACTTAAGCATCGCTACGGATGAGAAAATCTCATCGTAGTCAACTCCTTGAACTTGTGAAAAAACTCTTTGCCACAAGTCGAGCTTCATAGACGGTGACATTACCGTCCACGTCCGTCTTCTTCTTAAAGATCCATTTATCTCAATGGCTTGCCGATCATCGGGCAAGTCCACCAAAGTCCATGCTTTGTTCTGATACATGGATCCTATCTCGGATTTCATGGATTCTAACCATTTGTCGGAATATGGGCCCACCATCGCTTCTCCATAGCTCGTAGGTTCATTGTTGTCCAGCAACATGACCTTCAAGACAGGATTACTGTACCACTCTGAAGTAGTACGCATCCTTGTCACCCTACGAGGTACGGTAGTGACTTGATCCGAAACTTCATGATCACTATCATAAGCTTCTACTTCAATTGGTGTAGGTGCCACAGGAACAACTTTCTGTGCCCTGCTGCACACTAGTTGAAGTGACGGTTCAATAACCTCATCAAGTCTCCAACATCCTCCCACTCAACTTTCCGAGACAAACTTTTCCTCGAGAAAGGACCCGATTCAAGAAACAATCCCTATTGCTTTCGGATCTGAATTAGGAGGTATACCCAACTGTTTTGGGTGTCCTATGAAGATGCATTTTATCCTCTTTGGGTTCGAGCTTATCAACCTGAAACTTTTTCACATAAGCGTCGCAGCCCCAAACTTTTAAGAAACGACAACCATAGTTCAAACGGTGTCGTCTCAACGGAATTACGTGGTGCCCTATTAAAGTGAGTGCGGTTGTCTCTAATGCCTAACCCATGAACGATAGTGGTAATTCGATAAGAGACATCATGGTACGCACCATATCCAATAGGGTGCAACTATGATGTTCGGACACACCATCACACTATGGTGTTCCAGGCAGTATTAATCGTGAAACAATTTCCACAATGTCTTAATTGCGTGCCAAAGCTCGTAACTCAGATACTCATCTCTATGATCATATCATAGACATTTTATCCTCTTGTCACGATGATTTTCAACTTCACTCTGAAATTACTTGAACCATTCAATAATTCAGACTTGTGTTTCATCAAGTAAATTTACTCAGTATCTACTCAAATCATCCATGAAGTAAGAACATAACGATATCCACTGCGTGCCTCAACACTCAGTGGACTGCACACATCAAAATGTATTACTTCCAACAAGTTGCTTTCTTGTTCCATTTTACTGAAAACGAGGCTTTCAGTCATCTTGCTCATGTGGTATGATTTGCATGTCTCAAGTGATTCAAAATCAAGTGAGTCCAAACGGTCCATTTGCATGGAGTTTCTTCATGCATATACACCAATAGACATGGTTCGCATGTCTCAAACTTTTCAGAAATGAGTGAGTCCAAAGATCCATCAACATGGAGCTTCTTCATGCGTTTTATACCAATATGACTTACATGGCAGTGCCACAAGTAGGTGGTACTATCATTACTATCTTATATCTTTTGGCATGAACATGTGTATCACTACGATCGAGATTCAATAAACCATTCATTTTAAGTGCAAGACCATTTAAGGTATTATTCAAATAAACAGAGTAACCATTATTATCCTTAAATGAATAACCGTATTGCGATAGACATAATCCAATCATGTCTATGCTCAACGCAAACACCAAATAACAATTATTTAGATTTAACACCAATCTCGATGGTAGAGGGAGCATGTGATGCTTGATCACCTCAACCTTGGTAACACTTCCAACACATATCGTCAGCTGACCTTTAGCTAGTCTCCGTTTATTCCGTAGCTTTTATTTCGAGTTACTAACACTTAGCAATCGAACCGGTATCTAATACCCTGGTGTTACTAGGAGTACTAGTAAAGTACACATTAACATAATGTATATCCAATATACTTCTATCGACCTTGCCAGCCTTCTCATCTACCAAGTATCTAGGGTAATTCTGCTCCAGTGACTGTTCCCCATATTACAGAAGCACTTAGTCTCGGGTTTGGGTTCAACCTTGGGTTTGTTCACTAGAGCAGCAGCTGATTTTCCATTTCATGAAGTATCCCTTCTTGCCCTTGCCCCTTTTTTTGAAACTAGTGGTTTCACCAACCATCAACAATTGATGCTTCTTCTTGATTTCTACTTTCGCGGTGTCAAACATCGCGAATACCTCAAGGATCATCATATCTATCCGTGATATGTTATAGTTCATCACGAAGCTCTAGCATCTTGGTGGCAATGACTTTGGAGAAACATCACTATCTCATCTGGAAGATCAACTCCCACTCGATTCAAGTGATTGTTGCACTCATACAATCTGAGCACAAGCTCAACGATTGAGTTTTTCTCCCTTAGTTTGCAGGCTAAGAAAATCGTCGGAGGTCTCATACCTCTTGACGTGGGCACGAGCCTGAAATCCCAATTTCAGCCCTGGAAACATCTCATATGTTCCGCAATGTTTCGAAAACATCTTTGGTGCCTCAACTCTAAACCGTTTAACTGAACTATCACGTAGTTATCAAAATGTGTATGTCCGATGTTCGCAACATCCACAAACGACGTTTGGGGTTCAAAGACACCGAAGCGGTGCATTAAGGACATAAGCTTTCTACTGTCCGCATAATCGCTACTGTCAACTTTCAACTATATATTCTCTAGGAACATGTCTAAACAGTGGAACTAAAGCGCGAGCTCACGACATGATTTGCAAAGATCTTTTGACTATGTTAAGGATAATTAAGTTCATCTTATTAACTCACACTCAGATAGACATCCCTCTAGTCATCTAAGTGATTACATGATCCGAGTCAACTAGGTCGTGTCCGATCATCACGTGAGACGGACTAGTCATCATCGGTGAACATCTTCATGTTGATCGTATCTACTATACGACTCATGCTCGACCTTTCGGTATCTTGTGTTCCGAGGCCATGTTTGTACATGCTAGGCTCGTCAAGTCAACCTAAGTGTTTCGCGTGTGTAAATCTAGCTTACACCCGTTGTATGTGAATGTAAGAATCTATCACACCCGATCATCACGTGGTGCTTCGAAACGACGAACTTTCGCAACGGTGCACAGTTAGGGGGAACACTTTCTTGGAATTTTAATGAGGGATCAACTTATTTACTACCGTCGTTCTAAGCAAATAAGATGCATAAACATGATAAACATCACATGCAATCAAATAGTGACATGATATGGCCAATATCATTTTGCTCCTTTTGATCTCCATCTTGAGGCTCCATGATCATCATCGTCACCGCATGACACCATGATCTCCATCATCATGATCTCCATCATCGTGTCTCCATGAAGTTGTCTCGCCAACTTATTACTTCTACTACTATGGCTACCGGTTAGCAATAAAGTAAAGTAATAATTACATGGCGTTGTTCAATGACACGCAGGTCATACAATAAATAAAGACAACTCCTATGGCTCCTGCCGGTTGTCATACTCATCGACATGCAAGTCGTGATTCCTATTACAAGAACATGATCAATCTCATACATCACATATCATTCATCACATTCTTCTTGGCCATATCACATCACATAGCATACCTTGCAAAAACAAGTTAGACGTCCTCTAATTGTTGTTTGCATGTTTTACGTGGCTGCTATGGGTTTCTAGCAAGAACGTTTCTTACCTACGCAAAACCACAACGTGATATGCCAATTGCTATTTACCCTTCATAAGGACCCTTTTCATCGAATCCGTTCCGACTAAAGTGGGAGAGACTGGCACCCGCTAGCCACCTTATGCACCAAGTGCATGTCAGTCGGTGGAACCTGTCTCACGTAAGAGTACGTGTAAGGTCGGTCCGGGCCGCTTCATCCCACAATACCATCGAAACAAGATTGGACTAGTAACAGTAAGCATATTAAACAAAATCAACACCCACAACTACTTTGTGTTTTACTCGTGCAAAGAATCTACGCAATAGACCTAGCTCATGATGCCACTGTTGGGGAACGTAGCAGAAATTCAAAATTTTCCTACGTGTCACCAGGATCTATCTATGGAGAAACTAGCAATGAGGGGAAGGAGAGTGCATCTACATACCCTTGTCGATCGCTAAGCTGAAGCGTTCAAGAGAACGGGGTTGAAGGAGTCGTACTCGTCGTGATCCAAATCACCGGAGATCCTAGTGCCGAACGGACGGCATCTCCGCGTTCAACACACGTACAGCCCGGTGACGTCTCCCATGCCTTGATCCAGCAAGGAGAGAGGGAGAGGTTGAGGAAGATTCCATCCAGCAGCAGCACAACGGCGTGGTGGTGGTGGAGGAGCGTGACAATCCTGCAGGGCTTCGCCAAGCACCGCGGGAGAGGAGAAGGTGTTGGGGAGGGAGAGGGCTGCGCCAGGGGCAAGGGTGAAGCTCCCATGCACCTCCCCACTATATATAGGGGTGGAGGGGGCTGGTTTCTTGCCCTCCAAGTCCATTGGGGCGTTGGCAAAGGTGGGAGGAAAGAAATCCCATCGTTTCCTTCCCCACCGATTGTTATCCCCCCTTTTTAGGGATCTTGATCTTATCCCTTCGGGATATGATCTTATTCCTTCTAAGGGGGGATCTTGGTGCGCCTTGACCAGGGGTGCGGGGCCTTGCCCTCACTACCCACGTTCATGTGGGTCCCCCCATGCAGGTGGGCCCCACTCCGGAACCTTCTAGAACCTTCCCGGTACAATACCGAAAAATCCCGAAACTTTTCCGGTGACCAAAACAGGACTTCCTATATATAAATCTTTACCTCCGGACCATTCCAGAACTCCTCGTGACATCTGGGATCTCATCCGGGACTCCGAACAACATTCGTTAACCACATACAAACTTCCTTTATAACCCTAGCGTCATCGAACCTTAAGTGTGTAGATCTTACGGGTTCGGGAGACATGTAGACATGACCGAGACGTTCTCCGGTCAATAACCAACAGCGGGATCTGGATACCCATGTTGGCTCCCACATGTTCCATGATGATCTCATCGGATGAACCACGATGTCAAGGACTCAATCGATCCCGTATACAATTCCCTTTGTTTAACGGTATTGTACTTGCCCGAGATTCGATCGTCGGTGTACCGATACCTTGTTCAATCTCGTTACCGGCAAGTCTCTTTACTCGTTTCGTAACACATCATCCCATGATTAACCCCTTGGTCACATTGTGCACATTATGATGATGTCCTACCGAGTGGGCCCAGAGATACCTCTCCGTTTACACGCAGTGACAAATCCCAGTCGCGATTCGTGCCAACCCAACAGATACTTTCGGAGATACCTGTAGTGCACCTTTATAGCCACCTAGTTACGTTGTGACGTTTGGTACACCCAAAGCATTCCTACGGTATCCGGGAGTTGCACAATCTCATGGTCTAAGGAAATGATACTTGACATTAGAAAAGCTTTAGCATACGAACTACGATCTTTGTGCTAGGCTTAGGACCGGGTCTTGTCCATCACATCATTCTCCTAATGATGTGATCTCGTTATCAACGACATCCAATGTCCATGGTCAGGAAACCGTAACCATCTATTGATCAACGAGCTAGTCAACTAGAGGCTTACTAGGGACATAGTGTTGTCTATGTAGCCACACATGTATCTGAGTTTCCTATCAATACAATTATAGCATGGATAATAAACGATTATCATGAACAAGGAAATATAGTAATGATAACTAATTTATTATTGCCTCTAGGGCATATTTCCAACAATATTCTCTTACAATTTTATTGCTTACCTCAAAGCCTGTTAGGAGGCTAGCGCAGGCTTCTGTCAATCCGCTTTTGGCGGAACGGACCTCCTCAATCATCGTACTCATAAGAGTATGGTGTTCTTCATTAACGGAAGCGCCGCGAAGCGCTTCCAACAAGTTGTCCAGTGCGTCTGGATGGATAGAGGTCATCGGTACAGGCGGCTCGCCCCCCTTAGAGAGAGGCTGCCGGCCTGAATCCAGAACCACTTGGGTTTCGGAGTCAGATTCGGTGGGGGCTGCTTGGGCGGCCCCAGATTGGAGTCCATGGGGGTCTTCCCCCCATGTGCCCGGCGACTGGGATTTCGCCTGGGGGTGTCTCCGGAACTATCTCCGCTTCACCCGGTATCCTTTGAGACAACACCTCGGTGTCGTCCGCGGGCCTGGGGGAGGAGGCTGTCGGGAGTGAATCACTCTTCATCGTCGCGGGCCTAGAGACCCCTCTGAAGAGGAGGATACATCGATGCTGGATTTGGCCGGATTGCAAGTACGCGTCTGGCATGGTAAGAAGCAGTAAAACAAACATACCAGAAATGCTACTGTGTCCGGATACTTATGATTTAGCCAGGGGCTTGTCCCTGGGCTCCCACTCCTCGCCGCTGTAGGTGGCGACGGTAGAATGGTTCGGGAGGAGGGTTTTCCCCCTCTTGGACACCTCGGCCTCCCCTTGCGGGTCGGCCTTCCTCTTTTTCCTCCCCCCGGTGGGGGGGGGAGGGATTTCCTCTTCCTCCTCCTCGTCTTCGGAGGAGGAGGGCGCCTCGACGTCGTCGGACGTGACGGCGGAGACCTTCTCTGGTCCCCGCGGTCTTCTTCTTGGCCTTCTTCTCTGACACCTCATAGGGCACCGGAAATAGCATCTTCATTAGAAGAGACGATTCCGGATCTTCAAGTAATGGAGCCGGACAGTCAACCCGCTCCGCTATCGCTATCCAGCCCTGTTAAATCGACATGGAGGCTTAGATTCCTCCCGCGAGTGTGCTGGTAAAAGGAACATCTTGCAAAATATAAAAACTTACCGGATTGGCTGGGCGCTATGCGCTGAGTCCGCGATCTTCGGTTATGGGCGGTGGTACCTCGGTGGCCTTGAACAACACCTTCCAGATGTCTTCGTGCGTCGTGTCGAAGAGTTTTCGCAGCGTCTGGTGTTCGACCGGGTCGAACTCCCAATAATTGCAAACCCGTCTCTGGCATGGAAGGATGCGGCGGAGGAGCATAACCTGGACTACGTTGACGAGCTTGATTTTCTTGCTTATCATATTCCGGACGCAGGTCTGAAGTCCGGTCAGCTCCATCGCTGAGCCCCAGGCTAAGCCCTTCTCTTTCCAGGAAGTGAGCCGCATGGGGACGCCGGATAGAAATTCAGGGGTCGCCGCCCAGTTGGTGTCGCGTGGCTCGGTGATGTAGAACCACCCCGATTGCCACCCCTTCACAGTCTCCACAAAGGAGCCCTCGGGCCAAGTGAAATTGGGCATCTTGCCCACCATGGCGCCCCCGCACTCCGCTTGTTGGCCGCCCACCACCTTTGGCTTCACGTTGAAGGTCTTTAGCCATAGGCCGAAGTGGGGCGTAATACGGAGGAAGGCCTCGCACACGACGGTGAACGCCGAGATGTTGAGGTTGAAGTTGGGGGCCAGATCATGGAAGTCCATCCCGTAGTAAAACATAAGTCTGCGGACGAATGGGTGGAGGGGGAATCCCAGTCCACGGACAAAGTAAGAGAGGAATACTACCCTCTCTTGGGGTTTCGGGGTGGGGATGATTTGCCCTTCGGCCGGAAGCTGGTGCATGATGTTTGCGGACAGGTATCCGGCCTCCCGAAGCTTCTTGATGTCCTCCTCCGTGACGGAGGAGGCCATCCACTTGCCTCCCGCTCCGGACATGTTCGGAATGACTTTGCGGAGAAGGTGAAAGCTTGGGCGCTAGAGCTTGAGCGAGAAAGAATGGATGAGCAGAGGAAGAAGAAGGCGTGGGTGAAAAATTGGGAATCCTTATCCCTTTATAAAGGCGGTAGAAACTATGCGCCTCCCCACTTGCCCTGTAAGCTTGCTTATTCCCCAAGCGCCCTGTTGATGGCGTGGCTGGGTTACCCATACCCGTACTGATGAGCATCCCGTGATAAGGGGGACACGATCTATGCTTCGACAAGATGTGCCAATAAAACTGCCTCGCAAGGTGTGCAGTAGCAGGTTGAGAAAAATGGTGACCGGGCCGCGGTGTGATGTCACGCTATGAAAAAGTTGTCAGCGGATTAGACTTGTGGAATATTGTGCTCTCTACGGTGGTATGTGGAATTTGTTTTGTAGAGCCGGAGACGATCCTTGTGTTCAAGATCTTCTTTGGAGTATTCGGAGAAGGAACCCGCCTTGCAATGCCGAAGACAATCTGCGCACCGGACTCATCGTCATTGAAGCCTGCCTCAGGGGCTACTGAGGGGGTCCTGGATTAGGGGGTCCTCGGATTGCCGGACTATATGCTTATGCCAGACTGTTGGACTATGAAGATACAAGATTGAAGACTTCGTGCCGTGTCCAGGTGGGACTCTCCTTTGCGTGGAAGGCAAGCTTCGCAATTCGGATATGTAGATTTCCTTCTCAGAATCGACTGTAACCCTAGCCCCCTCCGGTGTCTATATAAACCGGAGGGTTTAGTCCATAGGACAACAACAATCATAATCATAGGCTAGCTTCTAGGGTTAGCCTCTACGATCTCGTGGTAGATCAGCTCTTGTAATACTCATATCATCAAGATCAATCAAGCAGGAAGTAGGGTATTACCTCCATAGAGAGGGCCCGAACCTAGGTAAACATTGTGTCCCCCGCCTCATGTTACCATTAGCCTTAGATGCACAGTTCGGGACCCCCTACCCGAGATCCGCCGGTTTTGACACCGACAACGGTAGCACGAGCCATTGATCTACAGTAACATAGACATGCAAAATAACTATCAAGACTAAGTTCATGATAAATTAAAGTTCAATTGATCATATTACTTAAGAACTCCCACTTAGATAGACATCCCTCTAGTCATCTAAATGATCACGTGATCCAAATTAACTAAACCATGTCCGATCATCACGTGAGATGGAGTAGTTTTCAATGGTGAACATCACTATGTTGATCATATCTACTATATGATTCACGTTCGACCTTCCAATCTTAGTGTTCCGAGGCCATATCTGCATATGCTAGGCTCGTCAAGTTTAACCCGAGTATTATGCGTGTGCAAAACTGGCTTGCACCCGTTGTATGTGAACATAGAGCTTATCACACCCGATCATCACGTGGTGTCTCGGCACGACGAACTGTAGCAACGGTGCATACTCAGGGAGAACACTTATACCTTGAAATTTAGTAAGGGGTCATCTTATAATATTACCGCTGTACTAAGCAAAATAAGATGCATAAAAGATAAACATCACATGCAATCAAAATATGTGACATGATATGGCCATCATCATCTTGTGCTCATGATCTCCATCACCGAAGCATCGTCATGATCTCCATCTTCACCGGCGCGACACCTTGATCTCCATCGTAGCATCATTGTCGTCTTGCCAACTATTGTTACTACGACTATCGCTACCGCTTAGTGATAAAGTAAAACAATTACATGGTGATTGCATTGCATACAATAAAGCGACAACCATATGGCTCCTGCCAGTTGCCCATAACTTTGTTACAAAACATGATCATCTCATACAACAAATTATATCACATCATGCCTTGACCATATCACATCACAGCAAGCCCTGCAAAACAAGTTAGAAGTCCTCTACTTTGTTGTTGCAAGTTTTACGTGGCTGCTACGGGCTTCTAGCAAGAACCGTTCTTACCTACACATAAAAACCACAACAATTTTTCGTCAAGTGTGCTATTTTAACCTTCAACAAGGACCGACCGTAGTCAAACTCGATTCAACTAAAATTGGAGATAAAGACACCCGCCAGCCACCTTTCTGCAAATGCACGTCTATAGAGCCAGTCTCATGAACGCGGTCATGTAATGTCGGTCCAGGCTGCCTCTTCCAACGATACCACCGAATCAAAGTAAGACGTTGGTGGTAAGCAGTATGACTACTATCGCCCACAACTCTTTGTGTTCTACTCGTGCATATAACATCTATGCATAGACCTAGCTCGGATGCCACCATTGGGAAACGCAGTAATTTCAAAAAAAATCCTACGATCACGCAAGATCTACCTAGGTGATGCATAGCAACGAGAGAGGAGAGTGTGTCCACGTACCCTCGTAGACCGAAAGAGGAAGCGTTAGTTAACGCGATTGATGTAGTCGAACGTCTTCATGATCCAACCGATCCAAGTACTGGACATACGACACCTCCGCTTTCAGCACACGTTCAGCTCGATGAAGTCCCTTGTACTCTTGATGCAGTTGGGGCCGAGGGAGAGTTTCATCAGCACGACAGCATAGCGACGGTGATGATGAAGTTACCAGCGTAGGGCTTCGCCTAAGCACTACAACGATATGACCGAGGTGTGTAACTATGGAGGGGGGCACCGCACATGGCTAAAAGATCAACTTGTGTGTTCTAGGGTGCCCCCTGCCCCCGTATATAAAGGAGCAAGGGGAGGCTGGCTGGCCCTCCTAGGGCGCGCCCCACAATGGGAGTCCTACTAGGACTACTAGTCCTAGTAGGATTCCACCAAGAGGGAGAGAGGGGAAGGAAGGAGAAGGAGAGGGAGAAGGAAAGGGGGCGCCGCCCCCCTTCCCTAGTCCAATTCGGACCAAGGGGGGAGGGGTGCACGGCCTGCCCTGGCCGCTCCTCTCTCTCTCTCTCCACCAAGGCCCATGTGGCCCATTAGTTCCCCCCGGGGGGCGGGGGTCCGGTAACCCTCCCGCACTCTCGTTTTATCTGAAACCTCTTGGGAACACTTCTGGTGTCCGAATATAGCCGTCCAATATATAAATCTTTATGTCTCGACCATTTCAAGATTCCTTGTCATGTTCGTGACCTCATCCGGGACTCCAAACAAACTTCGGTCATCAAAACACATAACTCATAATACAAATCGTCATCGAACGTTAAGCGTGCAGACCCTACGGCTTCAAGAACTATGTAGACATGATAGAGACATATCTCCGGTCAATAACCAATAGCGGAACCTGGATGCTCATATTGGCACCTACATATTCTACGAAGATCTTTATCGGTCAAACCGCATAACTACATACGTTGTTCCCTTTGTCATTGGTATGTTACTTGCCCGAGATTCGATCGTCGGTATCATCATACCTAGTTCTATCTCGTTACCAGAAAGTCTCTTTACTCGTTCCGTAATACTTTATCCCGCATCTAACTCATTAGTCACAATGCTTGCAAGTCTTATAGTGATGAGCATTACCGAGAGGGCCCAGAGATACCTCTCTGAAACACGGGGTGACAAATCCTAATCTCGATCTATGCCAACCCAACAAACACCTTCGGAGACACCTGTAGAGCACCTTTATAATCACCCATTTACGTTGTGACGATTGGTAGCACACAAAGTGTTCCTCTGGTATTCGGGAGTTGCATAATCTCATAGTCTGAGGAACATGTATAAGTCATGAAGAAAGCAGTAGCAATGAAACTATAACGATCATAATGCTAAGCTAACGGATGGGTCATGTCCATCACATCATTCTCCTAATGATGTGATCCCATTCATCAAATGACAACACGTGTCTATGGTTAGGAAACATCACCATCTTTGATTAACGAGCTAGTCAAGTAGAGGCATACTAGGGACAATATGTTTTATCTATGTACGCACACATGTACTAAGTTTCCGGTTAGTAAAATTATACCATGAATAATAAACAATTATCATGAAATAAGGAAATAAATAATAACTTTATTATTGCCTCTAGGGCATATATCCTTCAGAGAGAGTGTGTCTACGTACCCTCATAGACCGTAAGCAGAACCTTTTGACAATGTTGTTGATGTAGTCGAACTTCTTCTAGCTTACCTAACGTACGACACCTCCGAGTTCTGCACACATTCAGCTCGGTGACGTCCCTCGCCTTCTTGATCCAGCAAGGGGTCGAGGTAGTAGATGAGTTCCTTAGCACGGCGGCTTGGTGACGGTGATGGTGAAATGATCCGTGCAGGGCTTCGTCTAAGCACCGCGAGAATATGACTGGGGGTGTAGACTGTGGAGGGGGGTGCCGCACACGGCTAAGAATTGATGTTGTGTGTGCTAGGGTGCTCCCTCACATATATGTGTGAGGGGGCACCCTAGCACCTATAGGTTGGACGGAGAGGGGCAGCAGCCATGGGGCGCGCCAAGTAGGATCTGAATCTTACTTGGGGTTTTCCAAAGTGGCGCCCCCCTTCCATAAATTGCCGGAGGGGGAGGAAAGGGGGAAGAAGGAAGTAGTACTTCCTACTTTTCCTTTTTCCCTTCCCCTCTTTCCTTCTCCTCTTTGGACGACCCATATGGGCGGCGCACCAGCCCCTTGTGGCTGGTGCGTTTCTCCTTTTAGCCCATTAGGCCCATATCTTTTGTCGGTGGTGCCGGGAACCCCTTCCGGTGACCTGATATGTACCCGGTACCCTCCGGAACACTTCCGGTGTCCGAATACCATCGTCCTATAGATCACTCTTACCTGTCGGCCATTTCAAGACTCCTCGTCATGTCCATGATCTCACCCGAAACTCCGAAAAACATTCAGTCACAAAATCACATAACTCATATAACATTATATCGTCATCGAACGTTAAGCGTGCAGACCCAATGGGTTCGAGAACTATGTAGACATGACCGACACACCTCTCCGGTCAATATCCAATAGCGGAACCTGGATGCTCATATTGGCTCCCAAATATTCTACGAATATCAAATATTCTACGAATATCTTTATCGGTTGAACCGTTATGACAACATACGTTATTCCCTTTGTCCATCGGTATGTTACTTGCCCGAGATTCGATCGTCGGTATCTTCATACCTAGTTCAATCTCATTACCGTCAAGTCTCTTTACTCGTTCCGTAATACATCATCTTGCAACTAACTCATTATTAACTTTGCTTGCAAGGCTTCTTATGATGTGTATTACCGAGAGGGCCCAGAGATACCTCTCCGATACTCGGAGTGACAAATCCTAATCTTGATCTATGCCAACCCAACAAACACCTTTGGAGATACTTGTAGAGCATCTTTATAATCAGCCAGTTACATTGTGATGTTTGATAGCACACAAGGTATTCCTCCGTTATCCGGGGGTTGCATAATCTCATAGTCGAAGGAATATGTATTTGACATGAAGAAAGCAATGGCAATAAAACTGAACGGTCATAATGCTAAGCTAACGGATGGGCCTTGTCCATCACATCATTCTGCTAATTATATGATCCCGTTTATCAAATGACAACACATGTCTATGGTTAGGAAACTTAACCATCTTTGATCAACGAGCTAGTCTAGAAGAGGCTTACTAGGGACACGGTATTTTATCTATGTATCCAAACATGTATCAAGTTTCTGGTTAATACAATTATAGCATGAATAATAAACATTTATCATGAAGTAAGGATATATAAAATAACAACTTTATTCTTGCCTCTAGGGCATATTTCCTTCAGTATTTCATCTAGTCTTAGCAATATTGGCATCTCTATGGGAAAATCTATTATCTTTTTTTGCCACAAACGATACAGGCAAGAAAATTAGAAACATCCTCCTCAACATGAATCGAAAGAACATTAAAATTTTATTATCTTCATGTCAGATAACTAATCAAAGCAAGCCAACAACTATTTAAAATTTCTAGTAGTCTCAGCAAATGTTCAAGAAATGGGATGGTGCCATCAGCAACCAGGAATAATGTGCGGAAGAAGTGTTTTAGTACTGCCATTTTTGTCAGCTTTAGCAAACATCTTAGAAAATACATCCACAACCAAATTGAAGAGAATAGCAGAAAGAGTATATCCTTGTATTAAATATTTACCCCAACAAAATATGGGCCATTAACATCATTAAGTCTCACATAAAAGGAGCTTTGTTGCAAAATACCGAAAACCTAACTAATCCACTTATTACCAAAATCTCTAGTGGCGAGCATTTCCACAAGGAAATGATAGTTCACCATGTCATAGGCCTTCTAATAGTCGAGCTTAAGGACAACGTCAGCCCTCCCAGGACTATGCCACTCATGGATGACCTCATGAGATCATAGTTTCCAAAATGTATCCCCTTCTAACAAAAGCAGTTTGACAAGGGGAAAAAAGATTATCCCCGGTGATGGAAATTCTATCAGTCAAGGCTTTACTAAAAATCTTTCATGGAGAAGTTGCTCAAACTTACAAGTATATTTTTTTATTTTCTTAGCATTATTCTCCTTGGGAATTAAAGTGATACTATAAAAGTTAACCCTATAAAGGTCAAGAGTGTCATTCTCAAAATCTCTAAATGGGGCTATAAAGTCTCCTTAGATAAGCTCACTAAAAGTTTAATTAAAGAGAAAGGATGACCCATCTGACCCTGGGGCCCACTGGAATAGGACCCCATGATAGCCTCCCTAATTTCCTTCTCGGAGAAGGGTTTTGGAAACTCATCATTTTCCTCATCTGTGATATTTTCACCAGCAAACCAAAAATGGGCACCTAGGTGAACTGGGCTTAGGTTTAATGCCACAAAGTTTTTCAAAGTTGGTAGCTACATAAAGCATAGCTCATGTAGTATAAACAGGCTCATCTTCACCAACTAGGACATACAAATGATTCTTCATCTTCATTTGGTTAGCAACAACACGAAAATAACCAGTGTTCCTATCACCCGCTTTTACCTTCCTATCCCTAGTTTTGCATGAGATCGCAGTTTCTTCTATTTCAAAATCTCCCACATCTCCTCTTTAACTTCCTTCATTATTTGAATATCCCCATCAGAAAGAAGTTTTTTCTCAAAGAACACATATATAATATCAAATTCCAGAAGGAGGGACTTATTTTTAAGGGAGGCTTCTAGATTAATACTACACACTTGATCATTTTCTGCAAAAAATTGACAATAAATGCCAAACGTTGAAGGCTGAGTTGAGTATGTGTGGGGGGGGGGGGGGTACACTAAATTTTATGCACTAAAGGGCACAAAATCAGGGTGCTCGATCCACCACTTCTCAAGTTTAGAATGTCTTGAAGTAGGGTTACTAACTTCCCAAGTATCCAAAAGGAGAGGGCATGGTCACTCCCAACCCTAGGGAAAGAGACGAGGGTAGAGAGAAATGACTCTCCTAGTCAATGGAGGAGAACACCCTACCAATGGTAGAAAATATAGGGTTATTTGATTGTTACTCCAGGTAAAAACCATATCAGCAATATTAATACCCACAGATTATTGAACAAAAAACCATCACAAAAATGTCCATCTATTATTAAGCACACAATTAGATTTATCTTTGCCTCTCTGACTAGGTTAAAGTCCCCACCCAAATGGACATGATAGGTAAACAACTCCATAATTTTATGCGTCTCATTTATAAAATCCAATTTAAACTCTTGCATAAGAACAAGCATAAACCATCACCATATGCGAGCAAAAGCAATCTAGTTTATTCTTAACAATAATTATTAATCAGTAGGTTCTATTAGTACAACCAATTATCTCAAACATGTCAGTAGTCATACCGATAAGTATGCCAACAACAATATTAGCAATTGGCAAAACTGACAAGAGAAATTTAAATTACAAGATATAGAACTCAAACAACCATGAGAAATGATCTACCCTTTAGTTTCTTAAAATCCTATAAAATCACGTTTATATTAGCATTAATGTCCACAAGGCACTATGTTTTCCCAATTTAGCCAAGACCATGAATGTTCCAAAAACACCTATCATAAGATTTTAAAGGGGCATCAGAGATCATAAGGTATAAATCCCACAACATTATCTAACAAAGTTATAGGATCAGTAGTGCCCCTTGAGCTATAACTAGTAGAAACGCCAGCAAGTGGAGTACAAACTTCAGGATCAGAGCATAAATCAAAATCAGTTGATTTAGGCAAAGAAATCTCAGTGTTTTGAGAAGCAAAGTCAACACAATTGATACTTTCAAGGTCAATCATACTTATAATGATATTTTTCTTTCAGCATTAGTATCCCCAATCATAAGGCAAACAACATGAGCATGTTTATCGAACTAAGTGTAAAGAACAAGAGGCAAAGACTTTGTTTGTAAAGTTTAAGGAACCTCCTAATTCTTCTTCATCTTGTAAGCTAGAACTTTAGACATAATGTTGTGCCTCCCATGATTTCTAGTATTGGGCCTTTGCACCACCATATGCTCCCATTTCTCCTGCTTGGTAGAAAGTTACCCTTTCGTCAACTTCTGGTCAGTATAATCCTATTGGTTGCTTTCTCAACAACAATTTTCATAGCAGAATCAATAGACATCTCATGATCAGAATAAGATCCATTTTCATCAGTTTCGGAGCCAGGATCTTCCAAATTTCTCAAGTTTCATTACAATAAACTTTCTGAACAGACACACGTGTAGCATACGCAATAGTGGAATGGAATGAACCAGAAAACCAGTTCCATCCAACTTCGAACCAACCTCATGATCAACATAGACACCCCTGCCAGGCACTACATAGTCTTCCATTTGATCTTCAATAACCTGGGCAATCTCAGGAACGAAACTAACCACAACAGCTGGTCACAATCTTGGAAAAAACAACCTCAGCAAACTGGGAGGGATGAAAGGTCACTTCAGGAGCAGACATAAGACCATGCTGAGTACCATAAGTCTCACTAGTTTTTCCTTATGTTAGGAGTGTCAAGCTCATCAATAGGATCTTCGACATCAAGCAAGTCCTGATCCACTAAATCCTCCATGATATCATTATTGTTATCGATCTCTCAATCCTTTGGGCTAAAATCATCATTGTGATAATCAGTTTCAACTTGAGTAAACCACTCCACATTAATAATAATAAGATATAACTTACCTCTTGATGGTAATATGATAAGGATAATACTTACCCCCCCCCCTCTTCCTATCAATTTGTGCCGAACAGGGTTAGTCGGTTACACAAAATGACAATCCTCATTTCCTCTTTTGGACAACGACTTGATGGTAGACAAAAAATAGGACTAGCAGAAGCGGTAGATTAGGAAAATGCAAAAAATTGCAAGTGGTATAAGCTTTCTATTGGCATTTATAAAATTGACCAAAAATGCCGACTGACCAAATTGAACATGGGAACTTTGCAGTGATGAAAATAGTGATTCGAATATCCACATATACTATCTTCTTATGTTATTTTTCAATTTTTGGACAATTTTCTTCAACCGAATTCGCGTTGTTCTAGTCGACGCTACTCAACACGGTCGCCCTTTTCACCGGCGACCGTGCCTTTTGTTTTCACCCTGTGTACCATGTGATGCCTGGCACAGTGCAAGCGCTCCCGTTTCCATGATCGCGCCCGCGCTCCAAAGGCAACCTGCTCTGCTCCCCCCTATGTACCATTTGGACTGAACTGCAGAATGCCAGAATAGAGGGGGAAGGCCTAGCCTATCAAAGACTAGCATCTTCAAGCAGCTCTGAGCATCTTGCAGCATGTAGGAGAGTAAAGAGTAGCATTTTAATATTTAACAAGCATGTTGTAGAACCAACTCCCAGAGATCCTTCCTCGACTCCCTGCGAGAAAGCAATCTCGGAGCCACATATCCATCACATATCTCAAGTATCCATTTCTAGTTATATACGATCAGGATATAAGTCTGAACGTCCATTACCGCGGACACGGTATTCGAATATATAACTTCCCTGCAGGGGTGCACCACGTTACCCAACACGCCGATCACTCGGCCGGACACACCTTTCTGGGGTCAATGCCCGGCCTCGGAAGATCAACACGTCGCAGCCCTACCTAGGCTCAGCAGAGAGGTCCCCGTCGGTCTACATCCTAAGCACTCCGGGATCTTGGGCCCATCGCTCGCAGCACTCTGGGTCGTTGTGTGCAGGGTGGATACCAGCACCGCCTCGGATGGCCAGCACGATCCGACCGTGCCACAATGCTGAACTGGACATCTGACAAAGCTTCGGCTGATACCACGACGTCGAGGCCCATATCTATTCTTGTGTGGTGGTTAGTGCGTAAAGGCTAGAGGCCAACTCAGAACAAATACCCAAACCTGTTAGTGCATTGGGGGCTCGCGGAGACGAGAAGAGACTCACGATAATGTGACCCCGTCGCCCCGTCTCATGGACTTACGGCAAGGGCCCAGACTGCCCGGCCGTGCCACGTAGAAAACTCGTGGGTGCTCCACGGGCCCGCTCGACTTTCACATCAACTCGCGGGTACCCCTTAGGGTCGACCCGACTCCAACAATGGTCTCAAGTAAATTCAAGGTAACCATGTGTCCAAACATGAAGGGGAAAACCCGAGGAATCACCCCCGGTGGATTCCACTCAATGTAATCATGAAGGTGAACGTAAGAGGGACCACCCTCGAGGTTCACACTTAAGGTGTTGAACGACATAACCGTATCGGGAATGGTGAAAGAGGAAATCACCCTCGATGGCCACGACCGAATAGCTACACTACAGAATTATCATCAGGAGTGCGTTATGAGGGATCACCCTCGGCACTTGATAGTAGCTCTACAGAGTCGAGCAGCAAAAGGGGCGTGATGTGATGTGAGCTGTCGGGCACTGGTCGTCGATGATGAAGCAGGGGCAACAAGGACAAGGTGGGGGTCACTGATGGATCACTAACCAACCTATACTAAGCAGTTCAGGATAAGCAGGTAAGGTACAATAGCAGGTACAAAAGTAGGCTATGCATCAGAACAGGAGCAATCAATTACAGTAGTAATATCTAATGCCAGCATGAGAGTATAGAATGGGCGATATCGGGATGAACAAAGGGGGGGCTTGCCTGGAAGCTTCGATGAAAGGTAAGGGCCGTCATCGACGTAGTCAAACACAGGGGCGGCATCGGTCTCGGGTCTACCATACAGAAGAGGGGGAAGAAACAAAAAATACAAAGCAAACAGATACATGACAAGTCAACAAGCAGAGCTAGGGGTGATCTAACGCAGTACTGTGCGATACTGGTGGAGTGGGATAACATCCGGGGAAGTTTTCCCGAAGTCCGGCATTTTCGGACAGACCAACCGGATGGGAAAGGTTCGATGTTTGCTATGCTAGGGACATGTGACAGATGAACGGAGAGCATATTCGGATTCATCTCGCCTTTCTGAGCAACTTTCATGTATAAAACTTTTTCATCCGAGCTACGGATTATTTTCTACGATTTTTCAAAGATTTCAACAATATTCTGGATTTATTATCAATTCGAAATAAAATAGCAAAAATGCTAAGTGCACCCGGTGTAGTGCACCCAGAGTGCACCCAGGGGCTGACCAATGGGTCCAGGGGGTCCCAATTGACCAGTCAATGTTTGACTGGTCAACAGGGGGTGGGGGCCCCTGTCCGGCACACATTTATCTAACTACTGATTAAATTAACTAATCTAGTTCATTAGTTTAATTAAGATTAATTAATTAAGTTAATTAAGGGTTTAACTAATTAATTAATTATTTTTTAATATGTTTTTTACATTTCTTTTTTTATCACAAGGGCATGGGCCCATATGTCATATGCCCGAGGGGGCCTAACGGGCGCCGGCTTTAGCGGAGCGGAGCCGGGTGTGGGCAAACCCGCCTGGGCGACAGGGAGCCCGCCCAGAAGGGCGCGACGGTGCCGGTGGGCGCCGGCCACAGCGGCAGTAGTGGTGGGTGGTGCGGCGGCACCGCGGAGGGCGACGCCGATGGAGGGCGCGCCAACCAGGCCGAACGCGGAGCGTGGAGCGGGCGACGCGGGGCTTGGCGGCAAGGCGTATGGGGAGCAGGGCACACGATGGCCGGACCGGGGCTACGCTGGCGCGGGCGAGCGCAAGAGAGAGCGCGGGGCCGGGGAGCTCACCTAGCGGCACAAGGCGGCCGACGAACGGTTTCGGAGCAGTAGAGGCGACCGGAGTTGGCGGCGGCGAAGGGCGAGGCAGAGGTGGACGAAGAGCTTGGGGTCGTCTTTGCAGCTGCCCCGGGTCCAATCCATCGGCGTAGAGGAGAGTAGGGGAGGACGGCGGAGGTCGGGGACACGCCGACGAGGTTGGAGGGGCTCGGTGGCCACGGAGGTGCGGCGTCGGGACGGAGGGGATCCGCCGCGGGAGAGAGTGAGGGGAGGCGAGATCTGGGGGAGGGGAAGTGGGGTGAGTTGAGTGGCAGGGGAGGAGCCTGAGGAGGCGCGGGTGGCGGCCTTATCCTCCTCGCGGCGACGCTGGCGAGGTGGTCGGGGGCGACCCGCCCCCTGTAGCGACCGCGCCAGGGGAACAGGAGGTGAAGGCGGCCGGTGAGGGTAGGTGGGCTGCCTCGGTGAGATGGGCCGAGGCCTGGGGGTCAGGGGAGGCCTTTTCATTTTATTTTCATTTTGCTTTTCTACTCCTGAGTATTTTCTAATTAGTTTCCTTTTATTTTTAGTTTTACAAAATACATCACTAGCCCCTAAATCAACACTAGTAACCTATGCCACTGCCACAGATAGTTGGAGGTTAAAAATAAAATAGTTTAGTATTTTTACAATTTAAAAAACAATTAAATAATTATCTTGGCCATTGTGTTGACTAGTTTAAGGCATTTAAACACTTTGCAAAAATGTTGGTTCACCACCATAATTAGTTATGGAATACTTGCCAAAAAATGAACATTTTATTTTGCAGGTTTGAGAAATTTGAATTTGGACTTTAATTTGAATTATGCTTCGGATCAAATGAGGATTAGCAACAGTAAGAGTGATGACCTGACATCATTAGCAGGAGATTACTGTAGCTTAATTATCCGGGCGTCACATCAACCCTCAAACTGACAGTTATTTTGAGGGTTTGACCAGTCTGAGGGCTCTGTTAGACATACTCTTAGTCGGTTACACAAAATGACAATCCTCATTTCCTCTTTTGGACAACGATTTGATGGTAGACAAAAAATAAGACTAGCAGAAGCGGTAGATTAGGAAAATGCAAAAATTTGCAAGTGGTATATTTAAACCTGGAAGCTTTCTATTAGCATTTATAAAATTGACCAAAAATACCGACGGACCAAATTGAACATGGGAACTTTGCAATGATGAAAATAGTGATTCGAATATCCACATATACTATCTTCTTATGTTATTTTTCAATTTTGGGCAATGTTCTTCAACCGAATTTGTTTTTCCTCGCATTGTTCCAGTCGGCGCTACTCAACAGGCCTCCACCTTTTCACCGGCGACCGTGCCTTTCATTTTCACCCTGTGTACCATGGGATGCCTGGCACGGTGCAAGCGCTCCCGTCTCCATGATCGCGCATTCGCGCCCGCGCCCCGAAGGCGACCTGCTCTGCTCCCCCCGTATCACTTCGGTCTGCAACCGCCTAGTCCTTGTTTGCTTTAGGCTGCTGCAGCCTTGCAACTGTGGCTCCTGCCATGCCGTGCGTGCCACCCATCGGTGCTCTCTGCCACCCCGCGCACCGCGACGCGCGCTTCATCGACTAGTTCACAGCCTGCTTCGCTTTCCTCCCACAAAACCCTCATCCCCGTCGCCGCGGCCAACATTCGCCAGTTCACAGGCGCAAGCCGAGATGGCATCCGCAGCCATCATTGCTTGCCTGCTTCTCTTTGCTCCCCTAGTCACCGCCGCCGCGACCACCATTCAGCAGGCCAACGGCAGCGCACTCGCGGCCGGGGCCGCAAACCACCAGATCGTGCGAGCCGAGATGGCACCCGCGTCGCCGTCGTGGGTCATCCTGGGCCGCGTGCCGCGGGTGGCGGCCGCCGACGCCGACCTCCCTCCGGGCGCCGACCTCTCCCTCGCGCTGCTGCCGCCCCCGCGCGTCGCGCTCCTCACCATCCCCCCGCGCATCTTCGCGGACCGCACCACCTCCGACAACTTCCCCTCCGTCCTCGCCGCCGACCCCTCCGGCCTCCTCCTCCTCCACGCCAACCAGGGCCGCGCCACGGGTAGAACCGAAACCGGAACCCCCGACGTTCCGGGGATCCGCTGGTTCACGTTCGTCCCGGGCTACTTCGTCCTCGACGCTACCACCGCCTCGGCCCTGCCGCTCCCGAAACCTGAGCTCATCATGAACCGGGGTCACCTCGGCCTCATCTCCTCCCCGGGGGGCGGTGGCCACTACATGGTCGCTGAGCTCCAGCAGATCCTCGGCCATGGCAAAGCCATTCTCCTGCGCTTCTCGTCGGAAGCCGGGGAATGGGTAACCAAGTTCATCGGCTACCCACTTCCAGCCCGCCAGTTCGCCCCCAACGGCGTGGTCTCGCACGCCGGGAGGCTCTGGTGGGTCGACCTCTCCTGGTGCCTCCTCACATGCGACCCATTCGCGGACGAGCCCGTGCTGACAGTCGTCCCTCTCCCGGAGAGCAAGCAGCTCAAGTCCATGGAAGCTTGGGGAGTGCTCGACAAGTACCGTTGCGTGGGTGTCAGCGGCGGGAAGCTGCGGTTCGTGGACATGTACTCCAGGAAGGTCAGCGTCTGGACGCTCGCCGATCCGGACACCACGGAGTGGAAGCTGGAGTACGAGGCCACGTTCGCGGAGATCTGGGACGACGCGAGCTACAAGGCGACTGGTCTGCCCAGGAAGATCCCCGTGCTTGCGCTCATCCACCCCACCAACCCGGACGTGGTCTACTTCTTCCTCGACGAGCATCTGCTCGGCGTCGACATGCGTGCTCGCAAGGTTGTGGAGTGTGAGGTCTACGAACTGGTGGCGCCGCCTAGCGAACACGTCGCCACCCGTTTCATTCACGCTTGGCAGCTGCCACCGGCTCTCAGCCCAGGTAATTCTACCGTCTATACCTTCTTTTGATTGTTGACTTGTTTGGTGATTGGAAATGGTAATTCTCTGTCTAACATTGCGAGAGACAGAGGTGTATTGTGTCTGATGTCCGATTGTCTAACATCTCAGTTGTGGGAGTCTGGGAGAGAAGATATGCAAATGTTGGACTTTCGGGCTGTCTTAGCTTAGCTTGTTTTTATTGATGTTGCAGGAAGGCCTTATGTTTGATAAATATAAGGGGCTTCTTAGAATTGGGGCTTTTAGAGTAACACACTCTTACTTATTTCAAGGTGTAATTGATCTTATAGAGTAAAACACTTTTAGAGTACCACTTATCGAAGCAGGGCTAATGCTAATTAAATATTCTGCCAATTTTGGTTTTTTTTTTCGAAAAGGGGGAATACCCCGGCCTCTGCATCTGGACGATGCATACGGCCACTTTATTGATTATTAACACAAGACCTTACAAAGTCGTACAACAGTAAGACCAAAGCCACCATCTTCGCAACCTCTGTCGCTACTCCTATCTAACTGATGAAGGGGCGCTGATGGTCTGGGCCTAATACCAAACAGACCTCGCAGCCAAACCTAACATCATAGACCTGAGGTCCCAACCAGGACTCCTTCCGGGTATGGGCACCCACCAGCCAATTTTGGTTAGCATATGTCCAATACTCCAATATACATTTTAGGCTTTATTATCTTATAGGTACTGGATAGGTCTATGGGTTTCTATTTACAATAATAAGATTCTTATCTGCTACATATATATGTGCAAAATTTCCAACTGAACTTTGTTAGGGGAGCTACTGTTTCTATTTGAAATTGTCACTAGACTCCATTATTAAGAGTGTGGCTTCTTCAAATGCATTACCTTTCTCTTTTTGTTTGTCATACTAGACTAGGTATCAAAATATTTTGTTTTGTAATGTTATTATCAGAATGCTTGTACGTGCCAGCTCCGTCTCTGTTTATTTGGTCCAGATGCCATTGCTGGAATAAAAGGTATATAGTCATGAATGAGCATAATGATGCAGCTATTAGACATAGGAACAACATAGTTGATGTATTTGTCTAATGTCAGAAATCCATGGAAGCATTAGATGATCAAATGAGCTGAAGCATGTATGCCTTGCCTAACATAATATGCTCCGCCCTTGGAAGGTTCTGCAAAGAAGACCGAGGGTGTCGTGAATGACGAGCTGTGAGGCGAGAATGAGGAATGAGAACCAGGGTCAACTTCTTAACAGGTTACGTGGATTAAGTTTGTATGTTCATTGACAAAATTTAGTGTTTTTGTCACCAAATACTCACACAAACTGGCACACTAAAACTTTCTTTGTAATTTTCTTTTCCTTGGTCGCAGGTAGGGGAAGCAGTACATCAAGCTATCCGGTGGCATCGGTGACAGCACTCGACTCAGCGAAATCGGCAACATGGCTGAAACGTTTTGCTTGTTTTCTTCAGATGTTATCGCTGCTACTCTTTATAATTCAGCTATATGCTTGATCCACCGTCTTGACAGGGAACTGAAGGCATTATCGGTGGTAGCAAGGCAGTTGGTTGTTGTTATGTTTCTGTCTCTTGTTAACTTTGTCAATCCATTCTTCTGCGTGAATGAGGCTGTGCTCCGTCCTTTCATGCTGGTCTCCAAAGTTTTATCCGCCATGTTTTGAAATAAACAAACCGAGTCTTTCTCCCATCACTCGTTTTCTGATACTCATCGTGTGGATGGTTTTAGGTTTTGGACAATCGGATGAGTCCCTTCGATCCACTCGCATGTCTTGCATAAAACCCAAGATAGAATTCTATATATAATACCGCTAATATTTAGTTGCGGTTATGCCACCAAAATAAGAATCAGAGCTCCAAATATACCATTCAAGGTTTGCAGTAGTTTGAAATATGCCTTCATTCTTATTAAACCATGGGTTTTTGTCATATTAGTTTTTCCTTTGGGGGGAGGGGGGGGGGGGGTCATATTGACTACAGTGCCATTCCTTAGTGATTTTTCCGGTGCTTCTCTCCCACACCCCCAATTGCCACAAAAAGATCAACGGCAACACCATGTCAACATGGTATAAAGGACAAATATTAGGCCCAAACTGAGAAGTGTTGCACCCCCTTGAAATGAGTGCATGTACATCACATCTTCTAGTGGTTGCCAGAGCTCCGAGTGAACCCGAAATAGGCTATGGATTTGGATCTACCAAATGATAAGAATAG
This sequence comes from Aegilops speltoides, assembly GCA_021437245.1. Lineage (NCBI taxonomy): Eukaryota > Viridiplantae > Streptophyta > Magnoliopsida > Poales > Poaceae > Aegilops > Aegilops speltoides. Next base: position 132,119,461 of record CM038143.1, read on the forward strand.
CTCTCAGGTTCAGTCATAAACCACTTTGCACCTGTTGTATGTAAAAGAAGAGAATCGTCCGAAACAAATGAAAAAGAACTAGTTTTTTTAATCAAAAATAGAACAAATGGTGTTTACTAAGAAAATAAACCCCTTCACCTGACGGGGGACCCAATCACTATTCATTATGCCGCCCACACAACACGAATAGTTGGTCGGCAACACAAGCTGTTAATCCACTAAACTTCCTCTATCATTGCCGAGACCCTCATTTTTTTTAGAATGAAGGCTCGCGATGAGCCCGGCTTTGAATTAACAAAGCATCAACCGGCCAGGAATTACAACACAACATGAAGCACATCGGCCGAACGATACAAGGGAGCACCCTAGGAAGCTTACAACTCAACGCAGTATACTAGCTCAAAACATAAAGAAGAGGAAGCCCAAGCTAGTACACCGCATACCGCAGCAAACAAGAACCAAGGACTGTGACCAGCATGAGCACGACAAGGACCTGCCGAAACAGAGTGGAGTTGTGGTCATGACTGAGTCCAAGGTTGGAGGAATCCATGCATCTTCCTTGGCTCTCGCCGTAGAGGGACCCTACCCTCTCGCCTTGGATCGAAAGGCGCCGCCGACGGACATGAGAGACGCTCACCCTAGAGCAGGAGAGATGCCGACCTCGAGTCCTGGAACAGGCACAGAGCACAACCTCCTAGGACATGAGCACACCTCATCTAACCCACCGACGCAACCTGAAAAACAACGGGAAAGCCACCGGGAGCAGCCACTGAAGAACGAGCAGCGAGGACATCAGGAGAGGCCGCAGAACGACGAGGAGCAAGAGTCGTCGGCCGCTGAAGAGAAACACCGGGCGTCCACGGCCAGGGACGTGTTGCTACTGCCAGGAAGAGGAACCCTATACCCTACCACCGGATCGCAGATATCGTACCGCCGGAGCTGAGCCAAACACGCCACCGCCGAGGAGCACCACCCTTGAGGGGAGCTGGGACAGATTTCCATGCGAACCAGACCAACCGCTGCCACCTGATAATCAAAGACGCCCAAAACTCCACCTTTTCCGCCCCTCACCCGAACGCAAAATCCCCAAGCGGCACCTCCAAGGAGGGCACGACGCGCAGCACGCCGTCACCGCCCAATCCAAGAAGGATTTTGGGATTTCACCCAGGAGGGGAATGGGGGTGGATAGGGGGTGGGACCTCGGCTGCACCTCCAAGGAGGGAGGGCGGCGCCCAAGGGCGGCGCTGCCGCCGGGCCGGACCAGCCGACCGATGGTTTCCCATGCTCCCAAAACCACAACACCGGGCACCCATCAACACCATCTTGGCGATCGAAGCGGCTGAAAACGGTGAGGATGAGGAAGCTGAAGGCAAGGGGAGCCGAACCTTAGATCTGACGAGGAGGGGGTCTCCACACCACAGCCACCACCACCCGCCGTCACACCACCCGCGCGGTCGGGAACGCCGACCATGATCACTCACGGCCGCCGCCAGCCAGGAGGGCGCCGCCGCCGCACCATGAAGGGCCGCCGCCCCAGATCTGGAGTCATCCGCCAGGAACAGAGCAAGCAGGGCCTCGCCGCCACCGTCATCGGCGACCGCGCAGGCTTGCCAGTGGCCTCCTCGGGTGGCGACGAGGGGGAAGGAGGCGAGGGGTGGCGGCGCTAGGTGGAAACCCTAGTCGCCTCCCGTGTTGCCCGAGCGGACGATGCGGGGGCTGCGGGGGGGGGGGGAGGGAGGAGCTGATCTGCCGAGACCCTCATGCATGTAGGCTAGTCTTTGTTTGCGAGACGATTGAGAGGAATTACTCCTTGTCTCCTTGGACAATGGTGAGAACATGTTAAAAGACCGGCTCTGATGTGAGCAATCATTATTGTAAGTTTGAATATGAAGGAAATATGCCCTAGAGGCAATAATAAAGTTATTATTTATTTCCTTATTTCATGATAAATGTTTATTATTCATGCTAGAATTGTATTAACCGGAAACTTAGTACATGTGTGAATACATAGACAAACATAATGTCACTAGTATGCCTCTACTTGACTAGCTCGTTGAATCAAAGATGGTTGTGTTTCCTAACCATAGACATGAGTTGTCATTTGATTAACGTGATCATATCATTAGAGAATGATGTGATTGACTTGACCCATTCTGTTAGCTTAGCACTTGATCGTTTAGTTTGTTGCTATTGCTTTCTTCATGACTTATACATGTTCCTATGACTATGAGATTATGCAACTCCCGAATACCGGAGGAACACTTTGTGTGCTACCAAACATCACAGTGTAACTGGGTGACTATAAAGGTGCTCTACATGTGTCTCCAATGGTACTTGTTGAGTTGGCATAGATCGAGATTAGGATTTGTCACTCCTGTTTCGGAGAGGTATCTCTGGGACCTCTCGGTAATGCACATTACTATAAGCCTTGCAAGAAATGTGACTAATGAGTTAGTTGCGGGATGATGCATTATGGAACGAGTAAAGAGACTTGCCGGTAATGAGATTGAACTAGGTATTGAGATACCAACGATCGAATCTCGGGCAAGTAACATACCAATGACAAAGGGAACAAAGTATGTTGTTATGCGGTTTGACCGATAAAGATCTTCATAGAATATGTAGGAGCTAATATGAGCATCTAGGTTCCGCTATTGGTTATTGACCGGAGATGTTTCTCGGTCATGTCTACATAGTTCTCGAACCCGTAGGGTCCGCACGCTTAACGTTAGGTGACGATCGGTATTATGAGTCTATGTGTTACCGAAGGTTGTTGGAGTCCCGGATGAGATCAGGGACATGACGAGGAGTCTCGAAATGTTCGACACGTAAAGATCAACATATTGAAAGGCTATATTCGGACATCGGAAAGGTTCTGAGTGGTTCGGGTATTTATCGGAGTACCGGAGAGTTACGGGAATTCGTCGAAGAGTATACAGGCCTTATTGGGCTTTAAGGGAAAGAGAGAGAGGAAGGCTGCGCGCCACCCAAGGCCTAGTCCGAATTGGACTAGGGGGAGGGGCGGTGCCCCCTCCTTCCTTCTCTTCTCTCTTCCCTTTCCTTCTCTCCTACTCCTACTACTTGGAAGGGTGGTCCTACTCCCGGTGGGAGTAGGACTCCCTAGGGCGCGCCATAGTAGAGGGCTGGCCCTCCCCCTCCTCCACTCCTTTATATACGGGGAGGAGGGCACCCCATAGAGACACAAGTTGATCATTGATCTTTAGCTGTGTGCAGTGCCCCCCTCCACCATAATCCACCTCGGTCATATCGTAGAGGTGCTTAGGCGAAGCCCTGTGTCGGTAGCTTCATCAACACCGTCATCACACCATCGTGCTGACGGAACTCTCCCTCAAAGATCTACTGGATCGCTAGTTCGTGGGACGTCACCGAGCTTAACGTGTGTAGATTGCGGAGGTGTCGTACGTTCGGTACTTGGATCGGTCAATCGTGAAGATGTACGACTACATCAACCACGTTGTCATAACGCTTCCGCTTATGGTCTACGAGGGTACGTGGACAACACTCTCCCCTCTCGTTGCTATGCATCACCATGATCTTGCATGTGCGTAGGAATTTTTTTGAAGTTACTGCGTTCCCCAATAGTGGTATGAGAGCCAGGTTTGTGCGTAGATGTTATATGCACGAGTAGAACACAAGTGAGTTGTGAGCGATAATAGTCATACTGCTTACCAGCATGTCATACTTTGGTTCGGCGGTATTCTTGGATGAAGAGGCCCTGACCGACATTACATGTACACTTACGCGAGACTGGTTCTACCGACGTGCTTTACACATAGGTGGCTGGCGGGTGTCAGTTTCTCCAAGTCTAGTTGAACCGAGTGTGGCTACGTCCGGTCCTTTAGAAGGTTAAAATAGCACTAACTAGACGAAATATCATTGTGGTTTTGATGCGTAGGTAAGAATGGTGCTTGCTCATCCCGTAGCAGCCACGTAAAACTTGCAACAACAAAGTAGAGGACGTCTAACTTGTTTTTGCAGGGCATGTTGTGATGTGATATGGTCAAGACATGATGCTAAATTTTCTTGTATGAGATGATCATGTTTTGTAACAGAGTTATCGGCAACTGGCAGGAGCCATATGGTTGTCGTTTTATTGTATGCAATGCAATCGCCCTATAATTGCTTTACTTTATCACTAAGCGGTAGCGATAGTCGTAGAAGCAATAGTTGGCGAGACGACAACGATGCTACGATGGAGATCAAGGTGTCGCGCCGGTGACAATGGTGATCATGACGGTGCTTTGGAGATGGAGATCAAAGGCACAATATGATGATGGCCATATCATATCACTTATATTGATTGCATGTGATGTTTATCTTTTATGCATCTTATTTTGCTTTGATTGACGGTAGCATTATAAGATGATCTCTCACTAAATTTCAAGGTATAAGTGTTCTCTCTGAGTATGCACCGTTGCCAAAGTTTGTCGTGCCGAGACACCACGTGATGATCGGGTGTGATAAGCTCAACGTTCACATACAACGGGTGTAAGCCAGTTTTGCACACGCAAAAATACTTGGGTTAAACTTGACGAGCCTAGCATATGCAGATATGGCCTCGGAACACTGAGACCGAAAGGTCGAACGTGAATCATATAGTAGATATGATCAACATAGTGATGTTCACCATTGAAAACTACTCCATCTCACGTGATGATCGTACATGGTTTAGTTGATTTGGATCACGTGATCACTTAGATGATTAGAGGGATGTCTATCTAAGTGGGAGTTCTTAAGTAATATGATCAATTGAACTTTAATTTATCATGAACTTAGTCCTGATAGTATTTTGCAAATAATGTTGTAGATCAATAGCTCCCGTTGTTGCTTCCTATGTTTTATATGTGTTCCTAGAAAAAAATAAGTTGAAAGATGATAGTAGCAATGATGCGGACTGGGTCCGTGATCTGAGGTTTATCCTCATTGCTGCATAGAAGAATTCTGTCCTTGATGCACCGCTAGGTGACAGACTTATTGCAGGAGCAGATGCAGACGTTATGAACGTTTGGCTAGCTCAATATGATGACTACTTGATAGTTTAGTGCACCATGCTTAAAAGGCTTAGAATCGGGACTTCAAAGATGTTTTGAACGTCATGGACCATATGAGATGTTCCAGGAGTTGAAGTTAATATTTCAAGCAAATGTCCGAGTTGAGAGATATGAAGTCTCCAACAAGTTCTATAGCTAAAAGATGGAGGAGAATAGCTCAAGCAGTGAGCATGTGCTCAGATTGTCTGGGTACTACAATCGCTTGAATCAAGTGGGAGTTAATCTTCCAGATAAGATAGTGATTGACAGAGTTCTCTAGTCATCATCACCAAGTTAGTAGAACTTCGTGATAAACTATAGTATGCAAGGGATGACGAAAACAATTCCTGAGCTTTTCATGATGATAAAATCGATGAAGGTAGAAATCAAGAGAGAGCATCAAGTGTTGATGATTAACAAGACCACTAGTTTCAAGAAAAGGTCAAAGGGAAAGAAAGGGAACTTCATGTAGAATGGCAAGCAAGTTGTCAATTCCGTGAAGAACCCCAAAGCTAGACTAAAGCCTGAAACTGAGTGCTTCTACTGCAAAGGAAATGGTCACTGGAAGCGGAAATGCCCTGAATATTTGGTGGATAAGAAGGATGGCAAAGTGAACAAAGGTATATTTGATATACATGTTATTGATGTGTACCTTACTATTGTTTATAGTAGCCCCTGGGTATTTGATACTTGTTTGGTTGCTAAAAATTAGTAACTCGAAATAGGAGTTACAGAATAAACAGAGACTAGTTGAGGGTGAAGTGACGATGTGTGTTGGAAGTGGTTCCATGATTGATATGATCATCGTCGCACACTCCCTATACTTTCAAGATTAGTGTTAAACCTAAATAAATGTTATTTGGCGTTTGCGTTGAGCATGAATATGATTTGATCATGTTTATTGCAATACGGTTACTCATTTAAAGTGAGAGAATAATTGTTGTTCTGTTTACAAGAATAAAACCTTCGATGGTCATACACCCAATGAAAATAGTTTGTTGGATCTCAATCGTAGTGATACATATATTCATAATATTGATACCAAAAGATGCAAATTTGATAATGATAGTGCAACTTATTTGTGGCACTGCCGTTTGGGTCATATCGGTGTAAAGCGCATGAAGAAACTCCATAAAGATGGATTTTTGGAATCACTTGGTTATGAATCATTTGATGCTTGCGAACCGTGCCTTTTGGGCAAGATGACTAAAACTCCGTTCTTCGGAACAATGGAACGAGCTACTGACTTGTTGGAAATATTACATACCGATATATGCGGTCCAATGAGTGTTGATGCTCGTGGCGGGTATCGTTATTTTCTGACCTTCACAGATGATTTGAGCACATATGAGTATATCTACTTAATGAAGCACAAGTCTGAAACATTTGAAAAGTTCAAAGAATTTCAGAGTGAAGTGGAGAATCATCATAACAAGAAAATAAAGTTTCTACAATCTGATCGTAGAGGAGAATATTTGAGTTATGAGTTTGGCCTTCATTTAAAAACAATATGGAATAGTTTCACAGCTCACGCCACATGGAACACCACAGCGTAATGGTGTGTCTGAACGTCGTAACCGCACTTTATTGGATATGGTGCGTTTTATGATGTCTATTACTAGGTTACCACTATCGTTTTGGGGTTATGCATTAGAGACAGCTGGATTCACTTAAAATAGGGCACCATCAAAACTCCGTTGAGACGACGCCTTATGAACTGTGGTTTGGCAAGAAACCAAAGTTGTCGTTTCTTAAAGTTTGGGGCTGCGATGCTTATGTGAAAAAGCTTCAACCTGATAAGCTCAAACCCAAATCAGAGAAGTGTGTATTCATAGAATACCCAAAGGAAATTGTTGGGTACACCTTCTATCACAGATCCAAAGGCAAGATATTCGTTGCTAAGAGTGGATCCTTTATAGAGAAGGAGTTTCTCTTGAAAGAAGTGAGTGGGAGGAAAGTAGAACTTGATGAGGTAATTGTACCTTCTCCCGAATTGGAAACTAGTTCATCACAGAAATTAGTTCCAGTGATTCCTACACCAATTAGCGAGGAAGATAATGGTGATGATCATGAAACTTCGAATCAAGTTACTACAAAATCTCGTAGGTCTTCTAGAGTAAGACCCGCACCAGAGTGGTACAGTAATCCCATTCTAGAAGTCATGTTACTAGACCATGATGAACCTACGAACTATGAGGAAGCGATGATGAGCCCAGATTTTGCGAAATGGCTTGAAGGCCATGAAATCTAAGATGGGATCCATGTATGAGAACAAAGTGTGGACTTTGGTGGACTTGCCTGATGATCAGCAAGCCATAGAAAATAAATGGATCTTCAAGAGGAAGACAGACGCTGATAGTAGTGTTACTATCTACAAAGCTCGACTTGTCACAAAAATTTTTTCAACAATTTCAAGGTGTTGAATACGATGAGATTTTCTCACTCATATCGATGCTTAAAGTCTGTCCGAATCATGTTAGCAATTTCCACATTTTATGAAATCTGGCAAATGGATGTCAAAACTGCATTCATTAATGGATTTATTAAAGAATAGTTGTATATGATGCAACCAGAAGGTTTTTTCAATCCTAAAGGTGCTAACAAACTGTGCAAGCTCCAGTGATCCATCTATGGACTGGTGCAAGCATCTCGGAGTTGGAATATACACTTTGATGAGTTGATCAAAGCATATAGTTTATACAGACTTGCGATGAAGCCTGTATTTACAGGAAAGTGAGTGGGAGCACTACAACCTTTCTCATAAGTATATGTGAATGACATATTGTTGATCAGAAATAATGTAGAATTTTATGGAAAGCATTAAGGAGTGTTTGAGAGGAGTTTTTCAAAGAAATACCTCGGTGAAGCTACTTACACATTGAGCATCAAGATCTATAGAGATAGATCAAGACGCTTGATAAGATTTTTCAATGAGTACATACCTTGATAAGATTTTGAAGTAGTTCAAAATGGAACAGTCAAAGAAGGAGTTCTTGCCTATGTTGCAAGGTGTGAAGTTGAGTAAGACTCAAAACCTGACCATGGCAGAAAATAGAAAGAGAATGAAAAGTCATTCCCTATGCCTCAGTCATAAGTTCTATAAAGTATGCTATGCTGTGTACCAGACCTATTGTATACCTTGCTCTGAGTTTGGCAAGGGAGTACAATTTTGATCTAGGAGTAGATCACTAGACAACGGTGAAGAATATCCTTAGTGAGGACTAAGGAAATGTTTCTCGATTATGGAGGTGATAAAAGAGTTTGTCGTAAAGAGTTACATCGGTGCAAGCTTTTACACCGATCCAGATGACTCTAAGTCTCAATCTGGATACATATTGAAAGTGGGAGAAATTAGCTAGAGTAGCTCTGTGCAGAGCATTGTAGACATAGAATATTTGCAAAATACATACGACTCTGAATGTGACAGACCCGTTGACTAAACTTCTCTCACAAGCAAAACATGATCATACCTTAGTACTCTTTGGGTGTTAATCACAAAGCAATGTGAACTAGATTATTAGTAAACCCTTTGGGTGTTGGTCACATGACGACGTGAACTATGGGTGTTAATCACATACAGATGTGAATATTGGTGTTAAATCACATGATGATGTGAACTAGATTATTGACTCTAGTGCAAGTGGGAGACTGAAGGAAATATGCCCTAGAGGCAATAATAAAGTTATTATTTATTTCCTTATTTCATGATAAATGTTTATTATTCATGCTAGAATTGTATTAACCGGAAACTTAGTACATGTGTGAATACATAGACAAACATAATGTCACTAGTATGCCTCTACTTGACTAGCTCGTTGAATCAAAGATGGTTGTGTTTCCTAACCATAGGCATGAGTTGTCATTTGATTAACGTGATCACATCATTAGAGAATGATGTGATTGACTTGACCCATTCTGTTAGCTTAGCACTTGATCGTTTAGTTTGTTGCTATTGCTTTCTTCATGACTTATACATGTTCCTATGAGTATGAGATTATGCAACTCCCGAATACCGGAGGAACACTTTGTGTGCTACCAAACGTCACAACGTAACTAGGTGATTATAAAGGTGCTCTACAGGTGTCTCCAATGGTACTTGTTGAGTTGGCATAGATCGAGATTAGGATTTGTCACTCCGTGTTTCGGAGAGGTATCTTTGGGCCCTCTCGGTAATGCACATCACTATAAGCCTTGCAAACAATGTGACTAATGAGTTAGTTGCGGGATGGTGCATTACGGAACTAGTAAAGAGACTTTCCAGTAATGAGATTGAACTGGGTATTGAGATACCGACGATCGAATCTCGGACAAGTAACATAGCGATGACAAAGGGAACAAAGTATGTTGTTATGTGGTTTGACCGATAAAGATATTCGTAGAATATGTAGGAGCCAATATAAGCATCCAGGTTCCGCTATTGGTTATTGACAGGAGAAGTGTCTCGGTCATGTCCACACAGTTCTCGAACCCGTAGGGTCCGCACGCTTAACGTTCAGTGACGATCGGTATTATGAGTTTATGTGTTTTGATGTACCGAAGGTTGTTCGGAGTCCCGTATGAGAACAGGGACATGACGAGGAGTCTCGAAATGTTGGAGACGTAAAGATCGATATATTGGAAGGCTATATTCGGACATCGGATAGGTTTTGAGTGGTTCGGGTATTTATCGGAGTACCGGAGAGTTACGGGAATTCGCCGGGGAGTATAAGGGCCTTATTGGGCTTTAAGGGAAAGAGAGAGAGGCAGGCCGCGTGCCCCCCAAGGCCTAGTCCGAATTGGACTAGGGGGAGGAGCAGCGCCCCCTCCTTCCTTCTCTTCTCTCTTCCCTTTCCTTCTCTCCCACTCCAACTACTTGGAAGGGGGGGGGAATCCTACTTCCGGTGGGAGTAAGACTCCCCAGGGCGCGCCATAGTAGAGGGTTGGCCCTCCCCCTCCTCCACTCCTTTATATACGGGGAGGAGGGCACCCCATAGAGACACAAGTTGATCATTGATCTTTAGCCGTGTGCGGTGCCCCCCTCCACCATAATCCACCTCGGCCATATCGTAGTGGTGCTTAGGCGAAGCCCTGCGTCGGTAGCTTCACCAACACTGTCATCACGCCGTCGTGCTGACGGAACTCTCCCTCGAAGCTCTGCTGGATCGTGAGTTCATGGGACGTCACCGAGCTGAACGTGTGCAGATCACGGAGGTGTCGTATGTTCGGTACTTAGATCAGTCGATCGTGAAGACGTGCGACTACATCAACCGCGTTGTCATAACGCTTCCGCTTACGGTCTACGAGGGTACGTGGACGACACTCTCCCCTCTCATTGCTATGCATCACCATGATCTCGCGTGTGCGTAGGATTTTTTTGAAATTACTACGTTCCCCAACAGAATAATGGCTTACTATCAATGTTAGATACACCCACATATCTTGGGACTGAGGTTAGGGATAGGGAGAGGAATTATTTCAAAAAATAGGATATTTTTAATCAAGGTTTGTTCAAACCTCAAGTGTCCAATACCATAGTTACTCATTATGTACATGTAAAATATTTCAGAATTTGAGGCAAACAGTATCGATGAATCCATTTTACTAGATATATATAACTGAATCAGATTCAACTGTGTTATGTTAAGACACAACATACATTAAATATTTTAATTCATATAAATAATACAAAGTAAATTAGCAGCACAAATTCACAAGTCACCCTACTAATTCCACTATTAAATAATCACAACTCCTCCCTATAGATACCTTTCATATCTTCCAAATTAAGTATAACGTTCAAAGTTTGTGGTTGTTTCAGATATACTTTGTTGCCACATTAACCGGAATTTTTCGCCATGTTGACTAAAGTACTTCATTAGTGATTTTGTTTCACTAGCCCTTTCCCTTCGAGACTCCCTCTGTACCAATGGATTTAACGAAGATTTTTCATGAAATTTTGAAAAGCATCCCTGTTATGCATCTAGATGGTTGGCACAAATAACAATTTTATTTTTTGAAAGAACATGTTGTGCGCCCATGCTTGGTTTTGGTAATTAATGACAATCTCTATGTACTAATGGTTGCCTTGAGTTATATTTGAAGGATTTGTCCATAGGCATTTCTTGAAGTCCATGTGTTTGTTTCAAGGAGTTTATGAGTTGAGCAAGGTGCTATTAAGGAATTATTCTAAGATTGGTCATGTGAGTGTTGAGCTTATTGCAAGCATGTCTTGAAGAAGAAGATTGTGTGATCATTCATGTTTACCTTCAAGACATCATCCAAATAAAGAGAGTTGGAAAGATTCAAGGTTGATCAAGACTAAGTTAAGAGTGAATCAAGTTGATCAACTCACAAAGCGTAGAAGATGTACCGAGAGGGATCAAGTGATCCCATGGTATGGTAAGCATTGGCCATTGCACTTTGTGTACTAACCCATGGTCTATGTGAGAGTTCTATGTGGGGTTAGTTACGTGTTCATGGGCTTGCGTCAAGAGGAAGATATCACTCAACCCATGGACAGGATGACATCAAGTGGTGATCATCATCAAGATTGTCGTGTGCAAGTTCAAGTGGAGCATCACGAAGAGATCAAGTGCTTGAAGCTTGCCATCCATTGTGGTGTCAATGGACTTGTGAAGATGTTCCGAAGAGTGGCTCGCCCTTAGTGGAGTATGGGGGAGCAATCATCTAGTCTTCATCGAGCCAATGCAATCAAGAAAGGTGGTCCAACTTGAGGGAGTCAAGATCGTCATAGCTCAAGTGGACCATGTGCAAGGAAAATGTTTTCCCTTGATAGGTTTTCTATTTTACCGGTCCCATGGTGGTAGTTGGGAGACCGAGTTATAGGATCGATTGTCGTACTATCAAGGGGGGCTCTCTATGAGTAGCTTGGTCGTATCTTTTGTAGAGAGCTCAAACCATTGCACCCTTGCATCATCTTTCTTTGTTCTTTGTTGGTTATCTTTGTGAGTCTTAGAGCTTATGGTCATCTTGATGACAAGCTCGAGTTCTTCGAAAACCGATTTCTTATGCATCTTCTTTTGTGTTTTCGGTGTTGGAGTTTTTACCGGTCTTATTTGAGAAAGGGTTCTCACCATTTTATTTTTGGTATTTTCTCTATTGCTATTTCTTGATATTTATATCAAGATTTTGTTTGCTCTTCACTTTAGCTTTCCAACAAACTTGATTTCGTCGAATTCGGAGCTCGTATGCGAAAGTTGTGGTTGTTTTGGTCTTACCTGTTTTACATAGAGAGGTTGTACCGCCCCTTAGAGCGGTCAACCTTGACCGGTACAACCGGTGTTTGGAGCGATTGTACCGCTCCAGAATTGGTCCAAATGTTGTACCGGCCATGTACCACTCTACCACCGGACTAGTTTCTGTTTTGGAGCGGTTCTTGGGCGGTTGTTGACCGGTTGTACTGGTTAGTTTAGTTTAACCGGTACTACCAGTTCCTCGGGCTGTTTTACCGCTTAGGCCTTTTTCCTATAGGTTGGTTTTCCTCTACTTTGACCGGTTGTACCGGTTCGTGCATCGGTTGTACCGGTCTTACAGTTTTCTGCACATAACGGGCAGATTCTTGGGGACCTATAGAAGGGGGTCTTCTTCCCCATTGAACCTTATCCTTTGAGCTCGTGTTCTTCCCCCAGTGTTGACCTTCTTCGAGCTTGCTATCTCTCAATCCCTCCATGGATTCTTGCTAGTTTTTGGGGAAAAGAGAGAGGAGATTGTCGGTGTACTAAAGTAGGGGTACCTTAGTACCCCGAACTTGTGCACGGGCAGTCGCAGCACCCCGCGGCAAGGCTTGTCGGGCGCCCGCCAAGACCCTCCGTCATTTCCTATTACTGCCATTCAAGAACAAAGTATCAGCTAAGAAGACAAAGACCCCGGCAAGAGGAGCTTGCCGGGAAGGCCAAACAAGGCGCTCCAGAGGAACTTGCCATGACGCCCCGCGCGTCTCGGCAAGGCCCAGCAGCCGGCAAGCTTGCCGGCGCAACAAGAGAAGGGCCGCGGCAAGGCTGCCATCCTGCACCCAAGCTCCAGCGCATCCAACGACGTGTCACCCTGTGGCCATCCTGAAGCGCGTGGCGAGGCGCTGCGCAGCCATGCGGTGCTAGGTGGCGAGCGGAGCTGACAAGGAGGCCATCGTGGCGATCAAGGGCGCACCTAACGGTCGCTTTTTTGCATTTGTTAGGCGACCGGACGGGCATTAAATGCCCTTGTCCCCGCCGTCGAGTTAGGTAGGGACACCTTTGGTCACTGTTGTACCAACCTGCGTTTTTACCTTTCTACCCCCTTCCTACATCGCCACGTGTCGGTGACCCCTTAGACTATAAAAGGGAGGCCCATGCGCACGAGAAGGGGTTCGCGGTTCGAACTTTTCCACACCGGGTTCCGCAGTCAGAGATCCAACACCACTATATGCTCACGCCTCGAGCAAGAACAAATACAAACGCAAAGCAGCGAGAGTTTTATCTCTCCGGAGAGCTCCGGCTGGGTAAAATCGCCTGCCTCCCCGCGCCCGACCTCGATCGCTCACAAGACGCCCGCCGCCCTTGCGGACCAGAGGGCCCCCTGCCCCATAGGTGCTCGTGGCCACAGAGCGCCCGACATCTTTGGCGCGCCCGTAGGGGGCGCCGAGGTCGTGTGCATCCGATCCGTCTCCGCTACATCAACGCCTTCATCAACATGCCACCAAAGAAGAAGCCTTCGGAGGTGGCCGCCCGCTTACATCGATTCTACCACCACCGCCGAGCAAGCGGGCGGTGGAGTGGACGCCGCGGAGGAGCGGGCGCCGACGGTGGGACTCACGTCGTCACCAGTCCAAAACAAGGCCCATAAGCGCCGGGCGATCGTGGCAGACGCCACACCCTTCCCAGGAGGTGCAAGGTCGACAACACCCCGGTGCTCCTAGCACCGTGCTCGCGTTGGAACAAGGCCGAGCTGGTGGGTCACGCGACGTTCAAGACCAGCAAGCACGCCAGCATGCTGGCACGAGTGAGGTACGGTCGCCCGGACGGGGTGTTGCTCCTTCCAATCCAGTTGGGAGTCCGAAGACATCCGCTCCTCGCGCCGCTTGCCGCCACCACCACCCAAGATCGCAGAGGAAGCGCCGCCCGAGCCCACCTGCTTAGATTACCTCCGCGCCACACAAGATTGACGATCGAGGATGACCATTTACAGCCTCATCGGCCGCTTAACGGCGATAAGCCCCGCAACCAAGGGCATCGGCCCGCAGGCGCCCAGCGCAACCCGACGCCGACAAGACCGCTGGGGTGCCACCTCCGCACTCCCAGCCCGAAGGCCGAGGTCGCCGCTCGTCGGGCCAACTTTGACGCCGACTCCACCGCGTCGTCGGACCCGCGAACCCGCCAGAATCAACGCCACGCTTCTCCAAGAACGACGGCAGCGAAGACGCCGCTTTTCGATCGAGCGCAGAAGGGAAGCGCGACGTCAACTGACAGCGCGGCGGGCCCAATGTTGATATGCATGCGCCAGGGGAACCAGGCGACTTGCCGTATGCGGCGGGTTGCCCTGCGTTCACCCGTGAGCTGCGGCAAGTCCAGTGGCCCGGTACCAAGAACTTCAAGCCCGACGTGCCCAAGAAGTACGATGGCAGGATACATCCGCCGGAGTTCTCAAGATCTACACCATCGCGTGCAAAGCTGCCGGAGGGCGCGACGAGAAGACCTCGCCAACTACTTCGCCGGTGCTCAAGACCAATGTCGATCTTGGCTCATGCACTTGCCGGAGAACTCCATCTCTTCGTATGCGGACTGTGTCATCAGTTTGTCGACGCTTCACAGCGCCACAAACCCCATGGCCAGAGAGCGATCTGCATCCGCCGCCCGTAGGAGGGAGAGCCCTCGCAAGTACATACAGAGATTCAGCCAGTGCAGCGCAACATCCTGACGCCCACCTGCGCCATGGTTATCGCCGCGTTCCACCGAACGCGCGAACGCAGGATGAGGGAGGAGATGGTGATGTGCAAGATCGAGATGTCACGAGCTGTACGCCTGGCCGACAAGTGTGCACGGGCTGAGGAGGGAGGAAAATCCGGAGAGATTGCGGGAGCGTATGATCTCGACAAGGAGGATGCCGCCCCGGCGAGGAAGAACCGGAGGCGGAACAACAGAAAAAGAAAGGCTAAGGATGTGCTAGTTGTCGAGCATTCCGGCGACGGAGGCGGCTCCGACAAGGCCAACGCTGGCGACTCCGGCAAGGCTGTGGTAGCCGCCGACAAGCAGGATGGCTCCGGCAAGCAATATTGCAAGATCCATCGCACCAAGGGCCATGACCTCCAAGCCTGCAAGAAAGTTGAGAAGATGGCGGAGCTACAGAAAGCTGAGTACGAGCGCCGCGACAAGGAGAAGGCCCAGAAAGGTGGCGGGGAATCCGGCAAGAAGCTTCCCGCCCGGGGAGGGCGCCACGGCAAACCCAAGCAGCGGCAAGGTGACAGACCTCCCCGGGGCCGCGACAAGGATGAAGAGGAAGATGAGGATGATGAGATGGAGGAAGATGAGATTGATGACCAAGAGTTTCAGAAGGCAACGGAGGTTTTGTGCATTGACGACGGTGCTTCTCTGCACACCTCGCACCGCCAACTCAAGCAAAGGTGCGAAGTGAGCGCAGCGAGCCGTCCGTCGAGTCGCGCAAGCCTCGAAGTGGTCCAAGACGCCTGGCTGCCTTCGATGTTGAGGATCACCCTGATCGCATCACTGCGGTCGGGTGCTTGCCGATGTTGGTCTCACCAACAATCCGCAACCTCAAGGTCACGAAGATGTTGGTTGACGGCAGGGCCGGCCTGAATCTGATCTCCTCCACAGTGCTCAGGAAGCTCCAGATCCCCGACAGCGAGCTAGAAGAGACTGGTACCTTTCAAGGAATAAATCCGGGAAGGAGCAAGCCGAAGGGGAAGATCACACTGCCAGTGACGTTTGGCAGCGAGCTGAATTTCAGGACGGAGAGGGTCACGTTTGATGTTGCTGATTTCCCATTGCCCTACAATGGGATACTAGGCCGTCCAGCGCTTGCCAAATTCATGGCAACCTCTCACTACGCCTACAATGTGCTCAAGATGCCTGGTCCGATAAGTGTCATTTCTGTTCAAGGCGACAAGAAAGATGCACTTATCTGCACCGACAAGATCTACCGGGAAGCAGCAGCCGCAGCAGAGCGCGAGCCACTTGTCGCTGAAGCTCCCCGGGAGAGGAAGAATGCCAAGTCCGGCAAGAGCAGCTCTGATGCCCACTCCGGCAAGCGCACCTCTCCGGAGTGCTGCGCTGCCGTCGAGGACGCGCCATCGAGCTCCACCGGCAAGCACAAAAAGGCAAAAGCAGTTTCACCAAAGACTAAGTCCGGCAGGAATAGCTCTGGTGCCTACTCCGGCAAGCACACCTCTCCGGAGTGCTGCGCTACCGTCGAGGACGTGCCATCGAGCTCTACCTGCAAGTAAAGCAAAGAAAGCACTCAGCTCCAAACTTTTGAGTCACATTCCTTGAAGGACCGTGCCTTGTATGAAAAACCTGTGCGCAAAGGGGTCGAATCGTGGCTAAGTTGCGCCCTTGATCTGCTTTGAGTCCGCTTAACGATGAAAGCGCCGCGCAACTAGCCCGACGAAGTTTTTCTGCCGGAGGCAACACCGCCAATGGCTGCTGATGTTCCGCACTCAGCAAGTGTGTTTGCACCGCGGTTCCCCGAAAGCGTGAGGGTGAAACGCATAAGGAGGGAATCAAGGAGAAGTGCGACCTGCCAAGCGCAGAAGACGGAAAAGCTAAGTTGCCCAAGTTTGAGTACGTAACACTTTCAGTTTTAAATTTCCATGTTATATTCCTTGAACATTCGTGCCTTTGTATGGAAAAACTCAGCGCAGAGGAACCAACTCGTGGTTAAGTTGCGCCTTTGCTTTGTTTCGAGTCTGCTCAACAATGAAAGTGCTTGCTGCAATCGCCCGACAAGGTTTCTGCCGGAGACAAGACCGCCAGCTGGCTGTCTGATGTTCCGCGACTCAGAAGTGTGTTAGCGCCGCAAGTTTCAAGGCGAGGGTAAAAACATACAAGGGATGTGATGGGGTAAAGGATGTAACGTAGCAAGCCTTGCCGTGGGACGTCCTTTGTATGAGAAACTTGTGCGCGGAGGAGCCGACTCGTGGCTAAGTTGCGCCCTTGATTTGTTTTCGAGTCCGCTCAACGATGAAAGCGCGCTGCAACTAGCCCGACGAGGTTTCTTGCCGGAGGCAACACCGCCAGCGGGCTGCTGATGTTCCGCACTCAGCAAGCGTGTATGCACCGGCAAGTCCCCTAAAAGCGTAGAGTATAAACATACAAAGGGCGAAACATAGCATTGCATTGCCCAACATGAAGTTACGTTGCAAAAAGTAACTTATTGCGGCGCTGTCTAAGTTATTCTCATGACTAAAATAACAGCGACAAGGAAAGAACAGAAGGGTGCACCGGCACCTGGGCCCTGGCAAACCGGCATTGCTGGGGGCTGCGAGTACCAAGATTCCTTCGCGGCAAGCCAGGGTCCCCGGGGGCTGCGACGCCAGCGACAAGAACGAAGAAAGGCGCACCGGCACCTGGGTCTCGGCGAGCCAGAGTTGCCGGGGGCTTTAAATACCAAGATTCACCCCCGGCAAGCCAGAGTCGCCGGGGGCTGTGATATCAGATAAGCTTTTCATCCCTCATCATGCATCCTCTTATGGATTGGGGAATGCGAGGCCGCGTCCTTGAACGAGCGTGCCTTGTATGGAAAAACCTGTGCGCGGAGGAGCCGAATCGCGGCTAAGTTGCGCCCTTGATTTGTTTTCGAGTCCGCTCAACAATACAAGTGCGCAGAATCGCCCGACAAGGTTTCTGTCGAAACAGACCGCCAGCTGGCTGCTGATGTTCCGTGACTCAAGAAGTGTGCTTGCGCCGCAAGTTCCTCAAAGCGAGGGTGGAAACATACAAGGCACGGAATCAAGTAAAGGATATAACCCGCAAGCATTCCCTCTTTTCATTAAAAACATCCCATTTCAAGACAAGTCCATAGAGGATGAAAAACATGAAAGAGAGGATTACAAGTTTTAAATGCAGCTAAGGCCCAAGGCTTACAAATTAAAAAGATAAGATGCCCGTAATCCTCTCCCTGCTTTCTCTTCAGAGGTAGGTCAAGGAGGCCCCGGCAAGAGAAGTTTGCCAGGAAGGGCAAAAGGGGCGCCTAGGTGAGCTACGGGTGCCAGAAGACACCAAGAGAACATCTCGGGGGCCGGCCAAGGGCTTGGCGGAGACGGAGGCGACGGAAGCAGAGCTCGAAGACGGGGCGGCAGGACGTCAGCACGCTGTCGAGGGCACCACGCCCTCGTACTCCGACTTGACGGCCTTGCCGCCACCCCTCTTCCTCTTCCGCAGCCTCCCTACGCCAGCCGCCCAAGGAGACGACCCCGAGGAGTTCAGAAGGCCGGCGACCCGGATGATGGGGTCGCCGGTGGCGCACGAGGTGACGGCCGACGCCTAGTCGGGCCCATCGCCGTCCTCGTCGTCGCTGTCGCTCTCCTCCTCGCCACTCTCGCTCGAGGGGGAGTCTTCGCTATCGGAGGAGCTGTCCACGCAACATCTCGCCCGGTGCCGGAGTCTCAAGACCTTGACGGCGAGAAGGTCACCTCCATTAACTTAAAATGGAGGGTGAACCCCGCCGCAAGCTGTGGATGCGCGCGAAGGTCTTCCACCGATCGAATACATCACGCCGGGGCTGGGGATACAACACTAACTCGCGTGCCGCTAATCCCACAGCCCCTCATGCGCAATTCCAAAGATCTCGGCGGTCCGCCCATCGCGCCGCAAACGGAGCTGGAAGACGGAGGCGACGACGAGGTGCCCGGCGCAGCTTGACGAAGAACTCCTGTGGATCGCCCCGTGTGGACCGCCGAGGAGAGGAGCTGCCGGGCGGAGGCGGGGTGGCGCACCGCCCGCCGCCTCTTCCCGAGCGCCCGACCACTCCTCGACCTCGCCACGACTCGCCCTCCCTCTTCCCTCGTGGCTGGCTCCACCACCACCGATGCAGGATAGGAGAGGCGCGCTGCCCGGTGGCGATCTCTGCCGCCACCGATGAAGGACCAGGTTCCTTCCTCCATGGCGGTGAGATGAAGAGTAGCGGTTGAAAAAGGAGAAGAGGAGGAAGTGCGGATTTTTGCGCCCCTTCCGCCCATTTTTAAGGAGCGAGGTGGGGCTCGGCCGCCCGCCAGCCAATCGGAGCATGGGGAGAGCAGAGGAACGGGCCGACCCACCATCTCCGCCTGCGGACGGCTCGGTTTCCCACCTTCACGCCACGACCCCACGCCAGCATGGGAGCCGCGTGGCGGGAGGCGGCCGGGCGACAGATGAAGTGACTCACCCTGCCCCGTGATCACACGGGTGGACGCCTTGAAAATTGCGCACACTACCCACGCCCCCCACGATGCCGCAATCGATGCGTGCCATTGTGGGAGGACGTGGTGGAAGCGGAGTGGGTTTTGCGTGACCCGTGCCGCTGCGTTCGAAAGATGATTTGGGCCTGGCCCAACAACGCCGCACCGTATGGCCCAGCCCGGGGCTCTGTCGGTGAGACTAAAGTAGGGGTACCGTAGTACCCCGAACTTGTGCACGGGCAGTCGCAGCATCCTGTGGCAAGGCTTGCCGGGCGCCCGCCAAGACCCTCCGTCATTTCCTATTACTGCCATTCAAGAACAAAGTATCAGCTAAGAAGACAAAGACCCCGGCAAGAGGAGCTTGCCGGGAAGGCCAAA
The DNA here is from genome assembly GCA_021437245.1 of Aegilops speltoides. NCBI lineage: Eukaryota > Viridiplantae > Streptophyta > Magnoliopsida > Poales > Poaceae > Aegilops > Aegilops speltoides. The sequence continues at coordinate 132,139,255 of CM038143.1, forward strand.
CAAGGCGCTCTAGAGGAACTTGCCGCGACGCTTCAAAGGCCCCGGCAAGAAGCCGGTAGCCGCAAGCTTGCCGGCGCAACAAGAGAAGGGCCGCGGCAAAGCACTTGCCGCGGCAAGGCTGCCATCCTGCACCCAAGCTCCAGCGCATCCAACGACGTGTCACCCTGGGCCATCCCGTAATCGCGGCGGCGCGCCGCGCAGCCATGCGGTGCTAGGTGGCGAGCGGAGCTGACAAGGAGGCCATCGTGGCGATCGGTGGCGCACCTAACGGTCGCTTTTTTGCCTTTGTTAGCGACCGGACGGCATTAAATGCCCTTGTCCCCGTCGTCGAGTTAGGTAGGGACACTGCTGGTCATCGTTGTACCAACCTGCGTTTTACCTTTCTACCCCCCTTCCTACACCGCACTGTCGGTGACCCCTTAGACTATAAAAGGGAGGCCCATGCGCATGTAGAAGGGGTTCGCGGTTCGAACTTTTCCACACCGGGTTCCGCAGTTCAGAGATCCAACACCACTATACGCCACGCCTCGAGCAAGAACAAATACAAACGCAAAGCAGCAGTAGGAGTTTTATCTCTCCGGAGAGCTCCGAAGCTGGGTAAAAATCATCCGTCTCCCCCACGCGCCCGACCTCGATCTGCTCTGCGCACGCCATCCGCTCCCTTGCCGGACCAGAAGGGGGCCCCTGCCCCATAGGTGCTCGTGGCCACAGAGCGCCCCGACCGAGATCTAGATCCACATTTCCACCAATCACTTTCTCCTCTATGTGAGGGGAACCCCTTGGATCTAGATCTTGGAGTTCTTGGTGTTCTCCTTCTTGTTCTTTCTCTCATTTTCCTCCCTAGCATTAGTTGCTTTGGTGGGATTTGAAAGAGAAGGACTTGGGCACTCTGTGTGCCCTTGCCATTGCATTCGGTGCATAGGTTTGAGTTCTCCACGGTGATAGTGGAAGTTACAAATTGAGAAGCTTATTACTATTGGGTGCTTGGTACCCTTGAGCTTGTTCCTCTTGGGTGCTTGGGCGCCCTAGACGGTTGGTGGTGTTCGGATCTCAATCATTGTGGTGTAAAGGTTCGGGCAAGCGTCTGGGTCTCCAATTAGGTTGTGGAGATCACCCCGAGCAATTTGACGGGTTGCGGTGACCGCCCCCAAGGGTTGCCAAAGTGTACGAGTTTTGGTGACCGCCCCCAAGGGTTGCTATTTGTACGGGTTCGATGACTGCCCTCAAGGGTCCCTTAGTGGAATCACAGCATCTTGCATTATGCGAGGGCGTGAGAAGATTACAATGTCCCTAGTGGCTTCTTGGGGAGCATCATGCCTCCACACCGCTCCAAACGGAGATTAGCATTCGCAAGGGTGTAAACTTCGGGATACATCGTCGTCTCCGCATGCCTTGGTTATCTCTTACCCGAGCCCTTTACTTATGCACTTTACTTTGTGATAGCCATATTGTTTCTTGTCATATATCTTGCTATTACCTAGTAGTTTATCTTGCTTAGCATAAGTTGTTGGTTCACATAGGTGAGCCTAGTTGTTGTAGGTTTTGTGCTTGACAAATTAACCGCTAGGTTTATTCCGCATTTGTTCAAGCCTAAACCGTAATTAATTTAAAGCGCCTATTCACCCCCCCCCCCTCTAGGCGACATCCACGATCTTTCATTTTTAAAATCCACTCAACATAGGTTATGACTAGAGATATCAATATATCTCGAAGTGGCACCAAATTGTTTGGTGGGAAAGGCTATGTACAAAGACCCAAAATGGCCGAACCCTACGTAAACAGAAGGTATGTGCACTAGGCTTCCATTTTTTTAATGCCACACATGATAAGTTTAAATTCTGAATAAGTCTGACAGGACATAATCACACCATGCTACCCACCAAAGACACATAGGCGGCTGATAACACAAGCCCATATTACCCTAGACTTTCTCTAACAATGCCAAGACCCTTGTGCATGTAGGCTAATGTTTGTTTGCAAGTTGGATAGAGCAGAATGACTCCTTGGCCGTCTATGGGACACCTTTTTTTGGAAAGTACTAAGGCCATATATAAGGTATCACATGTCCTTTGCAAACACACCATACATAAAATGAAAATGATATTGAAGTCTTTGGGGTGCTTAAGTCTTCTTCTTCCTGCATCCATCGGCGATGCACTATGATCACAGCTCATTGCCGCCTGTGGGCCTCCGTCTTGGAGGAGCACACCTGTTTCAAGTCATGAGCTTGTAAAAACAATGATCGGGAAGTCATCGATGTAGACTAGAAGACGCCTATGGCCGTGGTCTGCAAATCAAATCGCCGCCCTAGAGAGTGATACGTATCCGTCATATCTACTTTTCCTAACGCTTTTGCTCTTGTTTTGGATTCTAATTTGCATAATTCGAATGAAACTAACCCGGACTGAGGATGTTTTCAATAGAACTACCATGATGTTGTTTTTGTGCAGAAATAAAAGTTCTCGAAATTGGACTAAACTTTTTGAAGAATTATTTCGGAATAAATGAAAAATATTGGAACTAAGATCCACTGGAGGGGGGCGGGGGCAGCTGCCCACTAGGCACCAGGGCATGCCACCCCCCACTGTGCGCCCTGGTGGATAGGGCCCACGAGGCTTCACCGACCCTAATTCCAACACTATAAAATCCTTTTTTGGAGGAAAAATAGGAGATGAAGTTTCATCGCGTTTTACGATACGGAGCTGCTGCCACCTCATGTTCTTCATCGGGAGGCGAGATCTGGAGCCCATTCGGTGATCTGAAGAGGGTGATCTTCGGTCTTCGTCATCACCAACCATCCTCCATCACCAATTTCATGATGCTCACCACCGGGAGTGATTAATTCCTTAGTAGGCTTGCTAGACGGTGATGGGATGTATGAGATTCATCATGTAATTGAGTTAGTTTTGTTAGGCCTTGATCCCTAGTATCCACTATGTTCTGAGATTGATGTTGCTATGACTTTGCTATGCTTAATGCTTGTCACTAGGGCCTGAGTGCCATGATTTCAGATCTGAACCGTCTATGTTTTCACCATTATATTTATGTTCTTGATACGATCTTGCAAGTTATATGCACCTATTACGTGTTATGATCCGCATACCCCAAGGTGAAAATAATTGGGATTCTTTCCAGTGATTACCATAGTTTGAGGAGTTCATGTATTCATTATGTGTTAATGTTTTGTTCCCATTCTCTATTAAAAGGAGGCCTTAGTAGACCTTAGTTTCCTTATGGACCCCGCTGCCACGGGAGGGTAGGACAAAAGATGCCACGCCAGTTCTTTTTCATAAGCACGTATGACTATTTACGGAATACATGCCTACATTATATTTATGAACTGGAGCTAGTTCTGTGTCTCCCTAGGTTATGACTGTTACATGATGAATATTATCCAACGTTATCACTGATCCAATGCCTACGAGATTTTCACATATTGTTCTTGCTAAGTTATTATTGCTATTGCTACTATTACAACTGCTACAAAATTGTTACTACTGTTACCATTACCACTACTATCGTTACTACTACTATCAAACTATCATATTACTATGCTACTGATTACTTTGCTACAGATATTTAATCTCCAGGTGTGGTTTAATTGAAAACTCAACTACTAATACTTACAAATATTCTTTGGCTCCCCTTGTGTCGAATCAATAAATTTGGGTTGGACACTCTACCCTCGAAAACTATTGCGATCCTGTAGGATCGAAGAAGGTGAGAGTGTCTAGAGGGGGGGTGATTAGACTACTCGACAAGATAAAAATTATGCCTTTTGACAAAGACAAGTTTTTGGCAGATTTTGCATATCACACAAGTCAAGTAGCATACTACACATGCAATTCTAGAGTATGGGCAGCGGAAAGTAAATTGCACAAGTAGTAAAGAGAGGTGGAGAAGATCAAACGCAATTTGGAGACACGGAGATTTTTCTCGTGGTTCCGATAGGTGGTGCTATCGTCAATCCACGCTGATGGAGACTTCAACCCACGGAGGGTAACGGCGAGAGTCCATGGAGGGCTCCACCCACGAAGGGTCCACGAAGAAGCAACCTTGTCTATGCCATCATGGCATACGCCCACGGAGGACTAGCCTTACTCGGGTAGATCTTCACGAAGTAGGCGATCTCCTTGCCCTTACAAACTTCTTGGTTCAACTCCACATCTTGACGGAGGCTCCCAAGCGACACCTAACCAATCTAGGAGGCACCACCTCCAAAAGGTAATAGATGGTGTTGGTGATGATGAACTCCTTGCTCTTGTGCTTCAAATGATAATCTCCCCAACACTCAACTCTCCTCACTGATTTGGCTGTGGTGGAAGAAAGGATTGAGTGGAAAGCAACTTGGGAAGGCTAGAGATCAAGTTTCATATGGTGGGAGTGGAGCTACTTGATTTCAACACAAGGGTAGGAAGTTTTCTTCTCGTAAATGTAAGGTAGGAGTGGTAGTTCTTTCGATGGCTCTCTCCACTAATGAAGAGGGGTGGAGGGTATTTATAGCCTCCACACAAAATCCAACCGCTACACACATTTGATTAATCTCGGTCGACAAGTTGACAACTCGGTCGACCGAAAGTTCAAATCTTGTGAACGTTGGGATTTTTGGTGGGACCGAAAATACAATCTCGGTGAGTCCGATTCTTCCAAAGACTAGGGTTTGCCAATCTCGGTGGGACCGACTTTATCATCTCGGTGACACCGATTTGATGATGTATGTTCTGTAAGCTTGGCAACACTAGTTTCGTGAGACCGAGTTCGAATCGAAAATCCAAATTTCTAGGGTTTGGCTTTATGGCTGAGGTGGTTCATCTCGGTGTGACTGAGTTTATGGAATCGGTGGGACCGAGATTACTTATGAGTGTATATTGGAATGAAAGATTGCTAATAGTTTGGGAGATATATCACTAAGCACTTTGAGCAACCAGATCATTATCATAACCTCATCCCCTTTTAATAGTATTGGCTTTCCTATGGACTCAATATGATCTTGGACCACTAAACCAAAAATGGAGTCTAGAGCTTTTGCCAATGCTTGCCTTAGCATCTTAGGGGTCCACCTCTTCAGTCCTTTTGCCATGCCAATGTGATTGACCTTCCTGAAACATACTTGATAAAAGCATAGTCCAACCACAAAGTATGTTGTCATTAATTACCAAAACCACCCAGGGAGCAAATGTGCTTTCAGATCCCCAATACTTGTGGGTTATCAGAGAGTAAAACACCGGAAATAGCCTCTAAAAACTTTAAAGACCGCGGGTGCAGACTGAATCCAGAAAGATCCCTCGGAAACAAACTTCCACGCACCCCCCACCTATGATAAGCACACCAACAAAATAGGGATATGGAGGGGAAGATATTATTCCTATACACTCGGACAACATCGTCGCCTCGTTGCCCAAGCCAGACACATAGACTCCCTAAAAAAGCCTGTACCAAGTACCCATGTTGTTGCACGGTAGATTCAGGTCTTAGGCACACCGCTATCCAAGACCATGCTCTGACGCCCTCTTATCCGAGGACCTAGCAAGGGTGTGTTGCTCTGAGATATTGCCATCGTGCTAAATCTGGAGCCCTTCAGGCGCCGCTGGTCTCATGAACATAGTCATCAGCCTAATCGTATACTAGTCAAAGGATATGTGTCCGCATAACCTTATCAACTAGGGACTACTAGAACAATCATCATGAAATATATAGTCTAAAGAATAGATCATGTATTTGTTGGTATGTATCAGTGATAGTGTTCGAGGACAACACAAAGAACTCATGAATACATAAGGAAATAACATCATCACAATATTACCTCTAGGGCATATTCCAACATTTAACACTAGAACAAACCCCACAAACTACCCAAAATGCAAGACTCTATTAGACTAAATAGGGAGAAGACTAGAGAATGTAGTAAGATTCTTCGGAATGCAAAAAAAGATCACCAAGCCCAGCTTCGATGGAGTTGGCGTCCACTAGTGTGACATGTAGAAAACCTTACTTGCCACCTGTTCGATGGGCTTTACTCCCCATGACAACAAAATTCTGCTTTTTTTTGCAAAAGAGTCTAGTAATGAATCCAATAGCCAATCATCTTAATCACCATAAAGGGATCATTATGTTTTTTCGGTCTGAAACATGCATCATTATGCACATTCCAGATTGTCCATAACACTGCGGGTACCCAAACCATCACTAGTTCTTTAGTTTTACCCACACATATGCACCTAGGATCCGAATAAATCCAAGATTTCCATAGGCAAATCAAGGTTACTAAAAGCATGTTTCAAAATGTTCCAAATAAGCAAGCTAAAGAGCAGGACATAAGTAAGTGATCTATCATCTCTTCCTGGCCGCAGAAACATCACTTGTTTCTTCATTCAAACATCTCTTCATCAAAGTTTATTTAATCAAAATAATTTTATGAGCAATCATCCACATAAAAATTGATTTCCAAATGAATTTTATTTTTCAAAGGAACTTATGTGGAAACTGAGTCAGAGCACATCATTTGTTGCCAACAGTAAATGTAGCATTATCCATTAAATTCCACATAAACTTATCCTTCTTATCCATCAACTGAGTGACCAGAATGTTTGTGCCAACTCTTCCCTTTGTTGTTTACCCCCCCCCCCACACACACACACATGAAACATTCTCCTAAACATCAATATTCTACCATCATTGGCTACTACAATAGCCATAAAGACCTCTTTATAAAAAACATCAAAGAAACAAGGATAACTATCTTTAAGGGGGGGGTAGTTCCCAACCACACATCATACCAGAATCTAGTTTTATAGCCATTGACTATATTCGGGTACAATTTTCATGGAAGTAATCTCTAACCTTAAGCAAGCTAGACAAAATTGTGAGTCCACCGCTTTTAGTTAATGCATATTATATATTTATTTCCCACATACTTTCTAAGAAGCAACTCTTGCTAAACCCCTTCATTAGTTTCCTATTTTCAAAGCCATTCCCCCTGAAGCCTAATTCATAGTTCCCCGATTCAGTACTCCCAACCCCCATGATCCTTAAGCATACAAATTTTATCCTAGGCTACTAGGTGGTATTTTATAACATCCTCCTCTTCTTGCCAAAACTTTTTTGCTTCAAAGTAACTAAATATCTTCTCAACCCCAGCAAGAGTTCATAAAATGACAACATATACAAAGGAAAACTGCTTATGCTAGAATTAATTAAGGTCAGTCTCCCATGAGAAGACACGAGTCTACATTGCCAACATCCAAAATTATTTTCAAATTTATTTTCCACTTTATTCCAATCTTTGTTTCTCACTCTAACATTAGTCACTAGCATGCCAAAATAAGCTAAAAGCATAACACCTAATTTATAAGGGACAATATAAATACAGTTCTACCCCTCTCTTAGCAGCACCAAATAAGAACACCTCACGCTTATGAAAAAACAATTTCCAGTCCAGCCATTTTTGTCAAAAGCCAAGAAGGCAACTTTCAACTTGTTGGCACTTTCCAGACCATATTCCAACAAACAAAACAGTGGCATCTGCATATTGGAGCAGATTCACACCCCCAAATAAATTTAGCCCAATCCTTTTATCAACCCCTCTTTCTTAGATTTTTTTCCATAATAATTGCTAAAGTATCGGCAACAAGGTCAAATATAAAGGAGACAAAGGAGCCCCACATCAAGCCTTTATAGTAGGAAAATATGGCTCCGAGCAATTATTAACTCTAATATTCACTTTACTCCCCCCCCCCACGCACATCACACTCATCTTCTAGTGAGACCATTTATTAGTAAAACCATTCAATTGAAGCATTCAGTGCACAAAAATGTCATTTTCCATTATCATAGGCTTTTGGCAAGGACTACAACGGGCAAAGCCAGCCTAAACTCATTTTATTGATTTTCAAAGTTTAACGATAAATATTCATAAAGCAAGTGGAGAGAGAGCAGTAACCAACACCCAATTTACAATTATCCGGGACATCATGACCCCCGTCCCCCGGAATCTATAAGAGTTTGTTTAAAATCCTCTTTACCACATCTACTTGACCATAGAAAAATGTCCTTAGCCGCTCAACGAAGCACTAAACCCAAGGATTCCACCTCACTTTTGGAATCCTTTGCATTTCTTTTTTTTTTCAAAGGCTCCAGAGAAGAGCCATGACGACCGCATCGAATCTTGTACGGAGGCTGATTTCCTTACATTTTGTTGGATATAGACGAACAATCTGTGAAGTTAATGTTAAATGAGTCCACCGTTAACCAAATTTCAGAAATGACATGGAAATGAAGACGCATGTGTGATGTCGATTCCACAGCCGAGCAGAACGGGCAAGAGGCGGAAAGAAGCCAGACCCCTCAGAAATCTGTGCTTGTTGGTGAGCAAACACCCATGCTGCACTAACCAGAGAAACAATATGCAGTGATTAGTCACATAGGTCTTCCCAAATGAACCATTTGAATAGGTCATCTGGCCAAGTTTGTCATTGAACCTACAAATTTTGTTATCCGATACCTGTGACAATGAGTTAACAATTGTTAAATGTGTACGCGAGCAATGTAGCTCGGCTGTAGCAACATTGGATATCGATGACCACGAAGGCTACCGAGGTGCTTGGTTTGGTAAAGTGATAAAAAAGGTTAACAAATCGAACATTGAGAGTGTCTTCTTAATCCAAAGATCAAGCCAGAACAGAGCAGAGATGTCGTCGTGAATTTTCACACACATTCTAGAATGGAAGAACGGTAGAACAAAAGTGAGATCCTTCCCAACATTTCTGTGAAGCCTCTTTATATCCCCAATATAGTTGCCTCCTTCCCAACCATATGAGTTAGCGATCCACATCTCCTATGAGTCATTTCCATGGCAGTAAGTTGTACTGAGAGACTTAAGAAGCAAGTGAATCTTACAAGTGTGCAAGCAACGGAACCTGAGCCCACCTTTACCAAACTGAGCACAAACATTCGACCATACAACCTTGCATTGTCCTCCATTGACATGGCTATCACCCGCCCAAAAGAAAGCATGGCATGTTTATCAATTTCTAAAATGGTTTCGACATGAAGAAGCATTGCACTCCTTGCATAGAATGGAAGAGCCCGAATAACTGAACTTACCAAAATTGCCCTCTCGGACACGGAAAGCAAGTGACCTCTCCAATCGGCCAGTCTCTTTTCGACATTAGGAATGAGCGGGGTAAAAGCCTGACAACCAAAGTTTGTGTATACACAAAAAAGGTCGAAATAATTATGAAGAAAAGACACAACCGAGCAACCCTAGGAATAAGCGGGGCAAACAAGTTTTTTTCAAAGTTATTGTGGAGGCCAGTGGCGTGCGAGAATGAAAGCAGAATCAATTTTGTTTTTGTTTACAAGGTGTTTTTGTTTGCTTTAATGATAATGAGGATGTCATCGGCGTATTGAAGAACTGAACATGGAGTATTTGGCATAGTGACATGCTGAAGGATACCATGAGAAGATGCTTTTTTGGATCATGCATTGCAGAATATCATCGATAATGATTAAAAAAAGTATGGCGAGAGGGGATCAGCCTATATCAGCCCATGCGTACATTGAATCCACCTACCCAGGTTACCGTCATGCAAAATAGCCGATTCACAAGAGTCGGTGAGCATCCCAACCAAGTCCAACTGAGGGAGTCCTGGACTAGGGGGTCCCGAACTATGCGTCTAGGCGGATGGTAACAGGAGACAAGGGACACGATGTTTTTACCCAGGTTCGGGCCCTCTCGATGGAGGTAAAACCCTACTCCTGCTTGATTGATATTGATGATATGGGTAGTACAAGAGTAGATCTACCACGAGATCAAGGAGACTAAACCCTAGAAGCTAGCCTATGGTATGATTGTTGTTTGTCCTATGGACTAAAACCCTCTGGTTTATATAGACACCGGAGAGGGCTAGGGTTACACAGAGTCGGTTACAATGGTAGGAGATCTACATATCCGTATCACGAAGCTTGCCTTCCATGCCAAGGAAAGTCCCATCCGGACACGGGACGAGGTCTTCAATCTTATATCTTCATAGTCTTGGAGTCCAGCCGATGATGATAGTTCGGCTATCTGGACACCCCTAGTCCAGACTCCTCAAGAGCCCTCAACCAGCTTCAATGACGACGAGTCCGGCGCGCATATTGTCTTCGGCATTGCAAGGTGGGTTCCTCCTCCGAATAATTCATAGAAGATTTTGAACACCATGATAGTGTCCGGCTCTGCAAAATAAATTCCACATTCCACCGTAGAGAGAATAATATTCACACAAGTTCAATCTGCTGACGCATTTCACGGCATGACGTCACACCATGGCCAAGCCTTTACTCGGGGTCACGCGGGCCGCCCCCAGATCTGAATTCGGGGGTCGCTGCCCATTCAGGGTCATGAGGCTCGGTGACGTAGAACCACCCTGATTGCCACCCTTTGATGGTTTCCACGAAGGCGCCCTCCAGCCAAGTGACGTTGGGCATCTTGCCCACCATGGCGCCTCCGCACTCCGCTTGGCGGCCACCCACTACCTTCGGCTTGACATTAAAAGTCTTTAGCCATAAGCCGAAGTGGGGCTGGATGCAGAGGAAAGTTTCGCACACCCACGATAAACGCCGAGATGTTGAGGATGAAATTGGGGCCGATCATGGAAATCCAGTGCCATAGTAGAACATGAGCCCCTGGACAAACGGGTGGAGTGGGAAGCCCAGTCCGCGGAGGAAATGGGGAAGGAATACCACCCTCTCATGGGGCCTGGGGGTGGGGATGAGCTGCCCCTCGTCGGGGAGCCGGTGCGCGATATCGCCAGACAAGTATCCGGCCTTGCGCAGCTTTTTGATGTGTCCCTCCGTGATGGAGGAGGCCATCCACTTGCCTCCCGCTCCAGACATGGTTGGAGAAGGTTGAGGTGAGATGTGTGGGCTTGGGCGCTGGAGCTCGAGTGCGCGGAGATGGATAAGCAAAGGAGGAAGAAGGCGTAGGTAAAAAGGTGGATCCTTATCCCCTTATATATGGGCGGACGAAACTATGCGTCCCCACCAGCCCGGTAAAACTCACTTATCTCCCAATCGTTGTAACCGTTTGGGACTAGACTTCGATGGAGGGGGCGTGCCAACGGGCGCGGTTGGGTTACCCACGTCCGTATTGATGAGAATCCCAGAATAAGGAGACACGATCTCTGCTTTGACAAGACGTGCCAAGGAAACTGCTTCGCTAAACGCGCTGAGGTGGAATAATAAAAATGATTCGAGTAAAGGCTTGGCCGTGGTGTGACGTCATGCCGTGAAATACGTCAGCAGATTGAACTTGTGTGAATATTATTCTCTCTACGGTGGAATGTGAATTTATTTTGCAGAGCCGGACACTATCATGGTGTTCAAAATCTTCTATGAATTATTCGGAGGAGGAACCCGCCTTGCAATGCCGAAGACAATATGCGCGCCGGACTCGTCGTCATTGAAGCCTGGTTCAGGGGCTACTGAGGGAGTCCTGGACTAGGGGGTGTCCGGATAGCCGAACTATCATCATCGGCCGGACTCCAAGACTATGAAGATACAAGATTGAAGACCTCGTCCCGTGTCCGGCTGGGACTTTTCTTGGCGTGGAAGGCATGCTCGACGATACGGATATGTAGATCTCCTACCATTGTAACCGACTCTGTGTAACCCTAGCCCTCTCCACTGTCTATATAAACCGGAGGGTTTTAGTCCGTAGGACAAACAACAATCATACCATAGGCTAGCTTCTAGGGTTTAGCCTCCTTGATCTCGTGGTAGATCTACTCTTGTACTACCCATATCATCAATATCAATCAAGCAGGAGTAGGGTTTTACCTCCATCGAGAGGGCCCGAACCTGGGTAAATACATCGTGTCCCTTGTCTCCTGTTACCATCCGCCTAGACGCACAGTTCGGGACCTCCTACCAAGAACCAGCGCCCACAGGTAACTGCAAAGCCACCTCAACTCACGATGTTATATGGTGGATACACCTAAAGGAAGCGATAACGAGGAACAACGGACGCCGCAGCGATAATTCCCAAAAACAGCCAAACGGCAACGCAAGCGCCGCCCAAAGTCCCGCCGACAACAACAAAGACACCATACGCACTCCAGCCATAGAGCAGTATGATCCAAAGGACGCACTTAACATGCCCCAAGCAACCATCCGAACAGATGAATTGGATAAGCAACCCATCCCCAAAGAAAACAATACCGATGATCTCACGCCGACACATCGTTGGAGCGAAGAACCTCCACAAAAGGCTCGCGACACTGCACGAAGTCTGAAGAAGCAGAAGTGGAAGCTCAAAATAGCGGAAGACGTACTCAGAATGAGATGGAGCAAATTACTCAAGACCGCAGATAAATACGGCGATAGTCGCCAAGCAAAGAGCTACCCGAAGTGCAAACTATTTCCCGAATTCGATGAGGAGGCCATAGAGCCCCCACAATCAAAAACCAAAGAGGCCGCCCGGTCGGATAGACGACCACATGACAAACAAAGAGCGGCAAGCGGCGCCAAGACACAAGCCAAAGACGTGATCCACATAAGGATCTCGCAAAAAGGATGGCCCGTCAGGTCCATCTATGGGCCAAGAAAGCAAGCTCCGTAAAGCAACACAACACGCCGAGTATTCAAAATCATGGCACACCCAAATACAGGGCGCCAGACACCCCTATGTTTCACCGATGAGGTGCCGGATCATGAATTTCAGCGGATTCAAGCCCGTAAATATAGAGGCATACGACGGAACAATGACTTCGAGTCTGGATTGAGGATTACATCCTGCACATACACATGGCTAGAGGAGACGACCTCCACGCCATAAAATACTTACCCCTCAAGCTCAAAGGGCCAGCCCGACATTGGCTCAAAAGCCTCCCAAAAAATACCATTGGAAGTTGGGAAGAGCTCGAGGATGCATTTCGGGCAAATTTTCAGGGGACTTATGTCAACCCTCCGGATGCAGACGATCTAAGTCACATAACTCAACAGCCCGGAGAGTCAGCCCAAAAATTCTGGAACAGGTTCCTCACCAAAAAGAACAAAATAGTCGACTGTCCAGACGCTGAGGCCTTAGCAGCCTTCAAACATAACGTCCGAGACGAATGGCTCGCCAGACACCTCGGACAGGAAAAGCCAAGAACAATGGCCGCACTAACAAGCCTCATGACCTGCTTTTGCGCGGGAGAGGATAGCTGGCTGGCAAGATGCAGCACCAGCGACCCAAGTACATCTGAGGTCAGGGATGGAAATGGGAAACCACGACGCAGAAAGGACCAGCACCAGACTAAGGACAATGGCCCAAAGAGCACGGTAGTCAACGCCGGGTTCAAAAGCTCTCGGCAGAACAACAAAACACTGCCTCTCAAGGAAAACAGCGATGAGCTATCCAACCTAAGCAAAGTCTTGGACAAGATATGCCAAATTCATAGTACCCCCGGGAAGCCTGCAAACCATACCCACAGAGATTGTTGGGTCTTCAAGCAATCCGGCCGACTTAACGCCGAACACAAGGGGCCTGACACGCCAAGTGAGGACGATGACGAACCCCACAAGCAGAGCACCGAAAAACAAAAGAATTTCCCACAAGAGGTCAAAACAGTAAATTCACTTCAAGTGATAACAGGGAAAAATAGAGCGGCGCCCACTAAAGTATGTGCCGCACGGTCCACCCCAGCGGAGTCCCGAAACTGGATGTCAAAACCAATAACTTTCGACCATCAGGACTACTCTGGAAGTATCCGAAACGCAGGATGGACTGCTTTGATATTGGATCCTATAATTAACGGTCTACAATTTACACAAGTCCTAATGGACGGCGGCAGTGATCTAAACCTGCTATACCGGGACACAATCCGCAGAATGGGGATAGACCCAACCAAAATTTGCCATAGCAACACTTCCTTTAAAGGAGTGGCGCCAGGCCCATATGCCAATTGTACGGGCTCTCTACTACTAGAAGTTGTGTTCGGTTCATCCGACAACTTCCGTCGCGAAAAATTAATCTTCCACATCGCCCCATTTAAAAAGTAGCTATCAAGCACTATTGGGACGCGAAGCTTTCGCCCGCTTTAACGCAATACCGCATTACGCGTCTCTTACACTTAAAATGCCCGGTCCACGCGGCATCATCTCATTAAAGGGTAACTTCGAGTGTTCCTCGACTACGGAAGAACGTGAGACTGCCTTGACAGCCACACATTAATCCGGCTTTGCTGATCAAAGCCCCTAAATAGGTCATTCAGACCCGGGACACGGTTAGGCGAGTCCGGTATAAATAAACAAGGGGCTTACTAGCCGCATACCCCTTTACAAGGGGCTCCACGCATGCACAAAAGAGACAATAAAGCTCAATTTTATTCTTTGAATCATACTCTGTTTATTTCAAAGTACATCTTTTGCACGAACTCTTTTTCCAACTAAGTTCTTCTCTTTTACAGATGAACACCGTGCTACACCCGCCCGGATACGCACAACGGAGACACAAAGCGCAGACGCGCGAGAGGGACCCGGCGCGAGGATTCTTTTCGATTAAGACCCGTAAACCTTTTTTACTCGCCTCTTGTTGATACACATCCCCGTTTTTGCTATAACCGAGGAGGAATCTGGCGTTTTGGCATCGCCGCGTCGAAATTTTTGCGCGTGCACTCGACACTAGGGGCTTAGGGCATTGTTCGCCTGCTTTCATAAAGACCGAATACCTTAGGGAGTGTTCGACGCCTCGAGTTAGGCCTTATATGCATCAGCTCCGAATCATGTCTTTGGTCAAATGTTGGGTTTGCCCGCCCCGTGTTTTGCTGCCTTACGCTTTCGCTTCTATCGCTAACGCGCACCAGGAGAACTACTATGATTGTGCCCCGTGCGCCCAGTGAGCACCTCAAGAGAGAAAGCCAAAACCGACCGTCATGATATAGCGAGAGACTGGTCAACCACTCGATCGACCAACGGAATGTTTAGAATTCCTCCGCTTTAACGAAGGACCATTTCCCGGTCAGGCACATACGCGCCCCGAAATTCAGAGAGCGCATTGCCCCTAGGGGCTATATATTAGCCCCACCATCGAACTCCTATGGCTAAGTGAAAGTGATAAAGCATTATAGTCCGGTTGCCTAGTTTGCTACGCTGTCACCTCCTTCACAGGACCAAGACGTTCGATTAAGTGTGAAAATGCGCCTTTTTTGCAAACAACCCCGCACTATGTGCGTAGGGGCTGAAGCCGAAGACTGCCATCTTTCAGGTTATATACACATATACGTTAAACGGCCGCACAGGAGGTATTCCAACACTTGAACGCTCAAGTATAAAAAGCCCTTATATTATATTTGAAACATGGTTTCACAAATCATACATGTCATTTGAACATAATGTTTTTTGAGCACTGCGACTCTATTAAATGAGCGCTCGCAGACTTCCTCAAAATAGTGCTCGGCCGGTAATCGGCTTCGTCTCAATCTCGATGCAACATCGGTGGCCTCCATCTCGCCCAAGATGTTTTGACACGGGAGAGCCATCCGTGCACCCTCTATGCTTGCCGACCGCTTCATCGCCTTGATATGCGGCACCGCATCAAGGAACTGCTGCACCAAGCCAAAAAAATCTTTGGCTCGGGCCTTTTCGGCCACAAATGAGCCACGACATCCTTCATGGCAAGTCCGGACAACCTATTCAGCTTAGCCCACTCGGCTAACCAATCGGTTAATGTAAGTGGACGCTCCGGACTATGGAATTGCGACCAAAAAAGCTCTTCCATTCCGTGATCCTTTTGGCCTCGGAAGTGTGCGACTGCGTCTGCGGCACTCGCCGCCAAATTCAGATAAGCATCCTCCGCACCCCACAACTGGCCCAACTGAGCATACTTCGGATCCATGAATTTCCTACGCAGCAGAAAAGGCTTTCCAGCCGCAATATCCCCGGCCTGACGTAGCTCCTCCTTTATAGCCCTCATCGCGGAGCGGGCATCCTTGGCTTCGGCGGTGGCCTTCTTCATGTCCTCTTGCTCCGCTCGGTGTTCTCTTTCAAGAAACCCATAGCGGTCGGTAGCATCCTTCAACTTCCCGGCCATCTCGGCCATTTCCTCCCTGCTTAGGCAGTGAGCGGCCTGTTCGGCTGTTAGCTCCTCGGCCGCCCTCAAGGCAGCCGCATCACTTTTTCTGGCTTGCTCCTTGACTCGGGCTAGCTCCGCTCGAAGGTTCTCCATAGCAGCGACACCATCTCGCATAAAGCATACATGTTGTAAGGCATCGCGTCAAGCTCCCTTACCAGGTGTCCGCGGAGAACTTGCATACCTTGTGACTCGCTGCCGGTTATTGACAAGCGCGATGTCCGTGATCCGCCACGCAAGTTGCCGCTTCAGTTCGCAATTGATCAGTCCGGCTGGCCACCGACGCCCGCCACCTATATAGGATAGGCGACATCTTACAACCGAGATTATGATCCTCGGCGCGTCACTTTCGACAACGCATCGAGTCTCGGGGCTACTATCTATACAGGTGCATTCTATATGCAAAAGCGTCGAAGGTATATCATTTTCGTATACCTCAAACCCGTCGATAGAACTTCGACGGCTTATGTAATCCGCCTCAGCGGATGAAATCCTTTCAATCACCGTACCCATTAACGCACGGTGATCTTCTGAGATAGACGCTCGCCCGAGCAGATCCTTCAGCTCCTCCGACCGTACACCAGTTGGTGCCGGACCTTCCGGTCCCGCCGGACTCGGGGAAACCCTCCGCGACGACACCTCTGGGTCGTCCGCCCCGCATGACGGTACGGCAGATGGAGGCGTTTCGCTCTCCATCATCTCTGGACGAAGATCCCCCGAAGATGAGCTCTGCTGAGAAGGGCTGAGATCCGAACTACAAGGTAAAACTTCGGTTATCTTTAGAAATAAAAACAGGGATGTCCCTTACTACGAAACTCCCATTTCTACTTACGGCTTGCTGGAGGGCTGATTCCCTTGGGAAAATAGTGCGGCCGGGGCTTCTCCTGGCGCAGGGCCCTCTGGTGAAGATTTCTTTCCCCGCTTTGAGGCCTTGGCCTCCGGATCTTTAGAAGTGGTCCTCTTCTCCCCCTAGAGAGAGGGATTCTCGATCCACCCTTTCTTGAAAGCCTCCTTAGCGGAGGCGGTAGTTTTCCTGTTTTCCCCTTCGCCCTCTTCCGAAGGCGCAGCCTCCAGCATCCTGATTAACACAGGATCCCGCGTGGTCTCAGGGAGGGGGGCCGGACACCGAATCAGCTTTGCTTTTGCTATCCACTCCTGTTTAAGGGATAGCTGGTTAAAGGGCAAGTTTATGATGAATGTATGGACAACGTGTCCGGGCACAGGACTACTTACTTGAGTATCCGGGCGATTGCAGCTCAGGCCTGCGTCCTCGGTCAAGTCCGGACACATCTCTTGTGATCCGAAGAACAGTTTATACATCTCCACGGGCGTCACACCCATGAAGTGTTGGAGAGCTCGTGGTCCCTCCGGATTGAATTCCGACAGGCGGAGGGGGTGACGTTCGTAGGGCAGAAGGCACTGAATCAGCATGACCTGCGCCACTACAACCAGATTGATCTCCCTTTCTTGGAGGTCTCGAATACGGCCCTGCAATAGTGGCATGTCCTTGGACGGCCCCCAGTCAAGCTCTTTGTTGACCCATGATGCCAGCCGTTGTGGAGGGCCCGAGCAAAAGGCAGGCGGCGCCACCCATCTGGTGCCCCTGGGGGCGGTGATGTAGAACCACTCCTGTTGCCACAAACCGAGCTCCTTTTGAAAAAGCCTCGGCCACGGAGCGCCGGCTCTCTTGCTTATAACTGCCCCTCCAAGATTCTCTGCCGCTCCTCGATCATCTTCGCTCCACGTTGAAGGTCTTGAGCCACAATCCAAGTGAGGAGTGGTGTGGAGGAAGGCTTCAGACACGACAATGAACGATGAGATGTGGAGGATGGACTCGGATCCAAGTCATGGAATTCCAGCCCATAATAAAACATGAGCCCCTCACGAAGGGGTCCGTCCAGAAGCCTAAACCCCGACGGAAGTGAGACACGAACACCACGCCTCGCCAGGGCTCGGGAGTGGAATGACTTGCCCTTGGCGGGCAGACTATGCGAAATTTCGCCGGTTAGATACCGGCGCCTCTCAGCTTTAGCACTTCTTCTTCCGTGACGGAAGAGGGCATCCACCGGCCCTGCAGGTCGGAGCCGGACATTGTCGAAGGTCCGAAGCGCCTGAATCTGGAGCCTTGGGTGTTGGAACTCGGGGCGAGGGGCGGATTCGATTGAAGATTGAAGAAAAGGAACAGGCCTTGGTCTCGTTATAAAGGGTTGAATACCAAGAGCCGCCCCAGAACCGCTTGGGGACACGCCGATGGAGGGCGTGCTAACGGCGCGTTGGGTTACCCACATCCGTATTGATGAGAATCCCGGAATAATGGGACACGATCTCTGCTTTGACAAGACATGTCAAGGAAACCGCTTCGCTAAACGCGCTGAGGTGGAATAATAAAAACAATTCGAGTAAAGGCTTGGCCGTGGTGTGACGTCATGCCGTGAAATACGTCAGCAGATTAAACTTGTGTGAATATTGTTCTCTCTACCGTGGAATGTGGAATTTATTTTGCAGAGCCGGACACTATCATGGTGTTCAAAATCTTCTATGAATTATTCGGAGGAGGAACCCGCCTTGCAATGCCGAAGACAATATGCGCGCCGGACTCGTCATCATTGAAGCCCGGTTCAGGGCTACCGAGGAGTCCTCGAACTTGGGGTGTCCGGATAGCCGAACTATCATCATCGGCCGGACTCCAAGACTATGAAGATACAAGATTGAAGACCTCGTCCCGTGTCCGGATGGGACTTTCCTTGGCATGAAAGGCAAGCTTGGCGATACGGATATGTAGATCTCCTACCATTGTAACCGACTCTGTGTAACCCTAGCCCTCTCCGGTGTCTATATAAACCGGAGGGTTTTAGTCCGTAGAACGAACAACAATCATACCATAGGCTAGCTTATAGGGTTTAGCCTCCTTGATCTCGTGGTAGATCTACACTTGTACTACCCATATCATCAATATTAATCAAGCAGGAGTAGGGTTTTACCTCCACCGAGAGGGCCCGAACCTGGGTAAAAACATCGTGTCTCTTGTCTCCTGTTACCATCCGCCTAGACGCACAGTTCGGGACCTCCTACCAGAGATCCGCCGGTTTTGACACCGACACCAACCATTTATCTGGAAACCCTTTTGCCTTGAGAATGTGGTACAAACTCTCCCACGAGATGAAATCAAAAGCTTTTCTAAAGTCTAGTTAAGAACTAAGGCGAGGCCTTTCTTTTTATGACAGGATTGCACGACAGCTCCAAGGATGAAAAATGTTTCTGTGATATTTCGACCTTCGATAAGCCTCGATTGGTCTGCAAAGTCAACTCTAAAGAAAACAACACTCTTCTTTTTTTTGAAGGAAAAAAAACACTCTACTTACTAAGTTATTATGTTTCTCTTTTCATGTATCTTGTTATGGTATATTGAGTTTAGAGTTTCATGTGACACAAGAACTCCTTGGGTTTTCGCAAAAAAAAAAAGGAACTCCTTCGGTTTAAAAAAAAGAAAGAAGACCTCCTTTCATGATGTTTTTTGTTCTTCAAAAAAGAAAGTGTTCATTCTAAAAAAAAGTGTTCGGGTAGGAGAGAGTAAAGCCCTCAGCCTAAACCAGCGTCCAAATTGTGGCGCGAGAAGTTCAACACTCCTGCGCGGCTGCGCATACATGGTCGATACGTTTACGTGAGAGATCTCTTTGCCTGATCATGTACTCCACCGGTGCACCGCGGGATGTTTGGCACAGTGCAGCTCTTGCCGTCTCCGTGTGCCCCGCTGCGCACCTCAGGCCGACCTGCTCTGCTCCCTCCGTATCCGTATCCGTATCCGTATCACCAAACTGTAACCGCAAAAAGATGGGAAAACTGCTCTGCTCTGCCTCTTTGCTTTGCTGCAGTCGCTAGCCGACGAACAGAAAAGCTACCTTTTGATTTTTGGATGCAGTCCAAGGCTGCAGCTCTGCATCTCCTCTCAGCAGCAGAGCGGGCTGGCATGCCACCGATCGGAACCAACTGCGTTTTGCCGTTTGCACTTTGCACCCTCCAAATGCTGCCGCGCCAGCCAAGCTACCTCCGCGCCTCTGCCTTTTTTATCACGAGCTCACCACCCACTCCAGAGAGACGAGACGACCCGGTTCCTCGCTTTGCGCTGCTCCCGTAAAACCCTGACCCCCATCGCCGCCGCCACCACCACTCACCAGTTCACCGTCGCCAACACCGCCGCACACGAGAGGGACCGAGGCCGAGATGGCGTCCGCCGCGTCGTCGTGGGTCATCCTGGGCACCGTGCCGCGTGTGACGGCCGCCGACGCCGACGCCGACGCCGACCTCCCTCCGGGCGCCGCCCTCTCCCTCGCGCTGCCGGCGCCCCCACGCGTCGCGCTCCTCACCATCCCGCCGCGCATCTTCCCGGGCCGCACCGCTTCCGACAACTACCCGTCCGTCGTCGCCGTCGACCCCACCGGCCTCATCCTCCTCCACGCCGACCAGGGCCGCGCCACGGGCCCCACCATCATCGACACCCCCCGCCGCCAGGCGTTCACCTGGCGCTCATTCGTCGCGGGCTACTTCGTCCTTGACGCCACTACCGCCTCCGCCCTTCCCCTCCCCGAGCCCGAGCTCATCCTGCACCCGGGCCACCTCGGCCTCATCTCCTCCCCGGGGGGTGGCGGCCACTACATGGTCGTTGAGCTCCAGCCCATCCTCGGCGGTGAGCACGGCACCCTCCTACGCTTCTCGTCCGACGTCGGAGAGTGGGTCAGCAAGGGCATCCACATCCCGCTTCCATTCCGGCAGTTGGCCCCCAACGGCGTGGTCTCGTACTACGGGAGGCTCTGGTGGGTCGACCTCTCCTGGTGCCTCCTCAACTGCGACCCCTTCGAGGACGCGCCGGTGCTGAGGGTCGTCCCTCTACCGCCGGGCAAGGTGCTCGAATGCAGGGAGGGCTGGGGATTTCTCGACAAGTACCGCTGCGTGCGTGTCAGCGCCGGCAAGCTGCGGTTCGTGGACATGTACCGGAACCGTAACAGCCGCGGCGCTGCGCAGATCAGCGTCTGGACGCTCGCCGATCCGGAGTCCACGGAGTGGACCCTGGAGTACGAGGCCACCTTTGCGGAGATCTGCAAGGACGCGAGCTACAAGGCGACTGGCCTGCCAAGGAAGATCCCCGTGCTTGCACTCATCCATCCCATCAACCCTGACGTGGTCTACTTCTTCCTCGACAAGCATCTGCTCGGTATCGACGTGCGCGCTCGCAAGGTTGTGGAGTGTGAGGTCTACGAGCTGGTTGCCCCGCCTAGCGAGCACGTGTCTACCCGTTTCCTTCGCGCTTGGCAGCTGCCACGGGCTCTCAGCTGCTCAGGTAATTCCATCTTCCACCCACTGTAAATTCATGCTCTTTAAAGGAGACGGTTAATTGATGTTCATGCATTTCCTTTAAAGAACAAACAAGTCAATGTATTTAGACATATAGCCCACTTGAAGTTTAAGCATAAAACGGACATTTGAAAAGTTAAATATTATGGCTCCTTACTCTGCTCAAGTGTTGTCAATGATTTTTCATTCCAGAGAGATACATATAACCTCGCTTTTATAATTGTATGATTAGAAATACAGTTTTTTTGTGCTAAATTAATACGCTTGTTGTTGGAGGAGCTAGAAGCTTGGTAAGCTATCTCCAAAAAAAGGAGGAGCTGGAAGCTGCATGTTAGTTATAACTTAAAGGCACATGTGTTGAATTATGTGAACTTTAAAAAAAAAGTGTAAACTTTGCCAACATTTTGTTTGGAAAGCACTATACAAGCCTATAGATGGAATGCAAGTAAATTGCTCGAAGATCCACTTCACCATATAGATGCATGCACGTGTATTATAGAAACTGACAAATTATCTCCAGTAGTCCGCGAATGTGTGATTGCCTTTTTGAAACTCATGTTTCTCTTTTCTTCTCGTACTAGCTAGGTAGTAGGATGATCCCTGTGCTACATTTTGTTTTCAATATGCATCTTCCACTTATCCATCAATATTCAGAGTGAATCTGCTATTAGTCACATAAGCACTACATATGAAGCAAGCCTATTTGAACGAATAACCAATTTAACCATGACCCCTCTTGTGAATTTCATGTTAATATGCTTCAACATATGCAAATTTCTACTTGAGTTGATGTGTGGTAAGTTCATGTGCTTCTAACTAAAAAAATTATCATTGGAATCCATGACTGGAAGATCATCTTCTCAAATCTAGCATTTCTTTTTATTGTAATAATACTAGATCCCTTTTCTAGAATGAGGACTGGATCTACTATGTATTCAGACGCCATTTCCCAAAAATTACAAATGCTTGTGCCAGCTCCCTGTGCTATTCATCTTAGTCGGAAATGAAACAGTTGGAGCTTGTCCTAGCTACTGTGTAGATATTGACAGAAGTGTTATTAATTTTTCAGTTTCCATGGTGTGAAATGTGTGCATAGTCATCAATAAGCACACTGAATCAGCTGTTTTTTTCGAAAAGAAACAACGGTTAGATTAAAGTGCTACATTGTGGCGCTATTTTCACTAATCTATAGCCGAATTAGATGACTGAATCCAGATGTGATTGTGCCTTTTAATTCCTTCTCCTTTTTGATGAATTTCCTTCTCCTTGGTTGCAGGTTGAAGCTGAGTGATCAGCAGTTGGTAATTGGCGTCGTCTTGGGCAACACTCATTGGACAAAATGGATGAAACTTTTTGCTTGCTTGTTTGTCTTACCACTGTTTCAGTTCAGACATGGATTTGTAGTAGTACTGGTCAGTTCAGTTTAGCGCTATATATGCATGATGTGCCCTGTTGGCTCAGTGTTCCTAGGGGTCATTGGGTCAGGAAGTAAGGCGGTAAACTCTTGATCTGTTTCTGTCGTGTTAACTTTGCCTATCCATTCCAGCGATTACCAATTGGATGCATGTGGGATTGTGATCCATCCTTTGTTGCGGCATCTGACCTTTTTTTTTCCTGCAAAAAGGATGAACTGGGTCGTGTTTTTGGTAATAGTCCACCAGTGAAATTACTGAAATGTCGCAGCCCGTTGCATATTGCCCTTGACTGGGTTTGGTGGGTGATTTTTTCCGATCGTTTGCATGCTTGTTCGTCTGCCGTCGGAGTAGCATTTGTTAGAGTGACTTCAACATGCCGATCCATTTCATTCTTGCGCGTCTGTTTGGGTCGGTGCTGACAGAAAAGTCGGTCCAACACGCCGATCTAAACAAACGCGGGTCCGCTCTTTGTCCGTCTGCCGACCTATTCCGGACCCAATTTTGAGGCTCATTTGCGTCGGCGCAGACATGAAGCCGACGCGCACGGTGCGCGCCTACCCCTCCCCTGGCCCGCTAGTCCGTCGCACATTGGCCATCCTCTTCCACCCCATATCAACAGCAAACTCTCGTCCGCCCCCGCCCCGTCCTCGCCGCCGCCCATTTCCGGTGCCTCTGCCAGAAGCCGGTGCCGACACACCTCCCCTAGCGCCGCCACCTCCCACGCTGCCGCGACCACCGCCTCGCCGCCGGGGCACCGAAACTTCGCACCCCACCCCGGACGATGTCGCGAGCAGGAAGCCGCCTCCCTGGCCCAGCCAGCTCCTTCATCCGACAACACCCGCTGCCTCCCCGCCCCGGCACGCTCGTTGGACGCCACCGGGACAGCCACCTGGTCCAAGGGAGGCGCGCATCTCTTCGCCGTCCAGCTTCTTCGTCGATGCCCGCAAGTTGTTCAACAGTTTGCCAAGTACAAAATAGACTCCGCCGACGAGTTCTTTTTCCACAATTTCCTTTGCGACTCTGATGATTCCTCGTCCAATGATGATGAGGAGATCTTGGCTGCCGTGTTGGTCCATGACCACCTTAATAGGCAGCGGTCGTTGTTCCGTGGCTCGATCCCGGGGCACCTTCTGGCGTTGAATCGCAACCGAGAGAGAGCTGTCATTTTCTTCTTTGGAAGGACTACTTTCACACAACCAACCCGTTGTTCAAATATCAGAAATTCCGGCGGCATTTCCATACGGTAGGCATCTTTTCAACCATATTAGAGAGGGGGTGGTCGGATACGATAATTATTTCGAGTGCAAAGAGGATGCCCTTGAAAATATTGGCTTCTCATCTTATCAGAAATGCACTGCAGCCATCCGGATGCTTGCATACGGAGTGCCCGGTGATCTCATTGATGAGTGCGTCCGTATGAGCGAGTCTACATGCCTAGACTCCATGTACAAGTTTTGCAAGGCTGTGATTGTTGTGTTTGGCCTTGAGTACTTGAGAGAGCCGACTGCTCAAGATACAACCCACTTGTTGGCGATGAATGGAAGCAGGGGCTTCCCAGGGATGCTTGGCAGCATAGACTGTATGCACTGGGAGTGGAAGAACTGCCTTTCTGCTTGGCAAGGGCAGTATAAGGGCCATGTCAGGCCTTGCACTGTCATACTTGAGGCCGTGGCCTCACAAATTTTTTGGATCTGGCACTCTTTCTTCGGCATGGCCGGATCGCACAATGCTATCAACGTGCTTGAACACTCACCGGTGTTTGCAAGGCTTGCCGAAGCCAATAGCCCGCCGGTGAATGTTACCATCAACGACCACAACTACGACAAAGGATACTACCTAGGTGATGGTATCTATCCCCAGCGATCGCCTTTGGTGTTCTGCAATCTTGATGGGGCATCGTTTGGTATCCTACTAGGACTTGGAGCACCAAGAAGTTGGGGAAGATGATGACTGCTTGTGTGATCATGCACAATATGATCATAGACGATGAGCCCCCGGAGCGTATCTATGATCAAGGATTTCAGTTTCAGGGTGAGAATGTTGTGTCTGAGCATCGAGGAGCGGCAACGTTTGCAGAGTTCACCCAATTTCATCATGAAATGGGTGATTGAAAAACTCACATGCAGCTGCAAAATGATTTGACTTGAGCATATGTGGGCTCATGTTGGCAACCAATAGATGTATCTTTTTCACATGTATTTGAGACAATTTAATTTTTATTCGGCTTGTAAAACTATGCTAAATTTATTTGGTTGTGAAACTATGCTTTATTTTGTTGTGCAACTATGCTATTTTTTTCTTGTGAAACTATGTAAAACGTGTGCATATTTGTTGAAAAATGGCGGCCAGCCGGCTACGCCGGTAAACATGAGTCGGCACGTTGAACACACGACCCAAATGATAAACATGACGGTCGACGCAAATAGACAAAAAAGGACAAAATGGCAGTTTGGGTTGGCGCGGAGTTGCTCCTAGGCCTTTTGAGCTTTGATGAAGCGCACAATGTGGCTAAATTTCGTGTTTTGACCCTTTTAATGTAGTTTATCAGGATCTGACCCCGCTCTGAATTTTTTCGAGATTTGACCCTTTTGCTACCGCCGCAGTCCTTGGCGGTAGCTTTACACAGGCTACCGCCGTCCTCCCTGGCGGCAGGTGCCTTGACGGCGTCTAGCCGTTAACGGCCACTAACACGTGGCAAAGGGACATACCGCCGCCGGCCCTGGTGGTAGGCTCTAACAACCTACCACCGGGATCTCTGGCGGTAGGGTCCTGGATAAGGTTGTGAGTGGTGGGGGTTGTGCTCCCCCACCCAATCATTCACCCCCATTCCCATTCTCCCTCTTTCGAGCTCAAGCTCCCTCCCCTTTGTTGGGAAACGTAGTAATTTCAAAAAAATTCCTACGCACACGCAAGATCATGGTGATGCATAGCAACAAGAGGGGAGAGTGTTGTCCACGTACCCTCGTAGACCGAAAGTGGAAGCGTTAGAACAACGCGGTTGATGTAGTCGTACGTATTCACGACCCGACCGATCAAGCACCAAAAGCACGACACCTCCCAGTTCTAGCACACGTTCAGCTCGATGACGTCCCTCGAACTCCGATCCAGTCGAGTGTCGGGGGAGAGTTCCGTCAGCACGACGGCATGCTGACGATGATGATGTTCTACCGTCGCAGGGCTTTGCCTAAGCACCGCTACAATATTATCGAGGAGGACAATGGTGGAAGGGGGCACCGCACATGGCTAAGAGATCAATGATCTGTTGTTGTTGTGTCTAGAGGTGCCCCCTGCCCCCGTATATAAAGGAGCCAAGGGGGAGGGGCGGCCGACCAGGAGGAGGCGCGCCAGGAGTCCTACTCCCACCGGGAGTAGGACTCCCTCCCTTCCTTGTTGGATTAGGAGAAGGGGGAAATAGGAGGGAGAGAGAGGAAGGAAAGGGGGGCGCCGCCCCCTACACTTGTCCTATTCGGACTAGGGGAGGGGCGTGCGGCCCTGCCCTGGCCTCCTCTCTTGTTCTCCACTAAGGCCCACTATGGCCCATTAAGCCCCCGGGGGGTTCCGGTAACCCCTCGGTACTCCAGTAAAATCCCGATTTCACCCGGACACTTCCGATATCCAAATATTGGCTTCCAATATATCAATCTTCATGTCTCGACCATTTTGAGACTCTTCGTCATGTCCGTGATCACATCCTTCGGTACATCAAAACTCATAAACTCATAATATAATCGTCACTGAAAATTTTAAGCGTGCAGACCCTATGGGTTCGAGAATTATGTAGACATGACCGAGACACGTCTTCGGTCAATAACCAATAGCGGAACCTGGATGCTCATATTGGCTCCTACATATTCTACGAAGATCTTTATCGGTCAAACCGCATAACAACATACGTTGTTCCCTTTGTCATCGGTATGTTACTTGCCCGAGATTCGATCGTCGGTATCCCAATACCTAGTTCAATCTCGCTATCGCAAGTCTCTTTACTCGTTATGTAATGCATCATTCCGTAACTAACTCATTAGCTACATTGCTTGCAAGGCTTATAGTGATGTGCATTACCGAGAGGGCCCAGAGATACCTCTCCGACAATCGGAGTGACAAAACCTAATCTCGAAATACTCCAACTCAACATGTACCTTTGGAGACACCTGTAGAGCTCCTTTATAATCACCCAGTTATGTTGGGACGTTTAGTAGCACACAAAGTGTTCCTCCGGTAAACGGGAGTTGCATAATCTCATAGTTGTAGGAACATGTATAAGTCATGAAGAAAGCAATAGCAACATACTAAACGATCAAGTGCTAAGCTAACGGAATGGGTCAAGTCAATCACATCATTATCCTAATGATGTGATCCGGTTAATCAAATGACAACTCATGTCTATGGTTAGGAAACATAACCATCTTTGATTAATGAGGTAGTCAAGTAGAGGCATACTAGTGACATTATGTTTGTCTATGTATTCACACATGTATTATGTTTCCGGTTAATACAATTCTAGCATGAATAATAAACATTTATCATGATATAGGGAAATAAATAATAACTTTATTATTGCCTCTAGGGCATATTTCCTTCACCCTCCCCCCACCAAAGCACCCACTAGATCCCCCTC
Organism: Aegilops speltoides; assembly: GCA_021437245.1. Taxonomy (NCBI): domain Eukaryota; kingdom Viridiplantae; phylum Streptophyta; class Magnoliopsida; order Poales; family Poaceae; genus Aegilops; species Aegilops speltoides. The sequence goes on from CM038143.1 coordinate 132,166,727, forward strand.
CATTGCTTGAGATTTGTCCAGTGGATTCGGGGCATTTGCATCACCCAAGGTACCTCCCTTCACCTTCTTTGATTTTGTTGGTTGGAATCTTGTATTTTGCTCATTTTGTTGCAAACCCTAGTTCATGGCTTTGTTGTGATGAAATCAATGTATATGATGCATTTAGGATAATGTTTGTGCTTTGACAATGTATTGTGTGACTAGCATTGTGTGGGTACTGAGAACTATGATTTAGAGTTTTGTTAGGGTTAGGTTTAATGTTATGGCTAGGGTTATCGTTATGGTTAGGGTTATGTTTAAGTAAATGCTTATGACGAACGTTATAGTAGTTACCTCTCGAATTGTAGCTCGATCTAGTCCTAGGGTTATAGTTTTTGTCAAGAGACGGTTATAATCCCTCGACTTGTAGGATGGCATCGATCATCTATATTGAGAGTTCTGCGGACGCGGCGGCGAAGCGTGAATGTGCAGTCACTGAGGAAAAGATGGACCCGTGGGTCGAAGTCGTCGATGCGTTGAATGCGACTTGTAGAGAATTTTCAAAGTATTATGTGTCCAAGTGCGACAATGACGAAGTTAAGTTATACCAAGCTAAAGAGAAAAACATAAGCAATCTGAAGAAGCAAGAGAAAATTCATAGATGTGCTCTAGCAAGGCAAATTGCATTATGTGGAACAAGGGATGAAGTGAATGATATGGACTTTAACAACCCTGGCTAGATCATTGACTGGCTAGTTAGGCAACCATCATCGGCGATACCTAGTCGGGCATCTCGTTGGGCTTGGGCCCATGAAGAAATGATGTCATTTGTTGCAACCTGGGGCCGTACGACAAAGATGTCGTGTTGATGGACGAATAGAGGTGGTTGAAACACATGATGTTGTAGTGTCATTTGGAATGTAATGGCATGTACCCTTATCATTTATGTAACCTATGTCATTTGAACCAGTGAGAACTTTGTGTATTAGCTCATTCTAAATAACTTATGCTTTGTGCTTGTCTTGTATCATTTGATTTAAGTTTTGGTTTGTTCCATTTCATGTAGCATGGAAAACTGGACCCCGACATTGCAGATAGCATATGAGAAGTGTGAAGGAGAATGACACCGTAGGATGCTGAGGGAGCTTGAAAATTGGATTAAGAGTTGTGAAGAGACAAACGCGGCTATGAGTGATTTCAACAAGTATGTGTTCTGTGAGTTCCCTGAAGAGCTCGAGAGAGAAAAATGGAAGCTAGTTAATGAGTTGCAGGAGAAGGAAGATGAGTGTAGATGGACTTTCGCAATGGAGATAGGGTTCTCCGTATGCATTGATGAATTCGAGGAGGTGGACATGGAAAAGCCCGGGCAGATCATTGGATGGGCAATCAAACAAGGAGTGTTGGAGAATCCAAACCGGCGTGCTCGATGGCATGGTTCCGTGAGACAAAGGATTCGATGATCCATTGGGCAGGTTCTGCCCAGTTTGAACCAAAGCCTAATCGAAAGCGTGCGGAACAAATTGAGCGTATTAAGAAAATTAGGGCATATTTTCTAGCTCATTAAGGCCTTCTTTCCGGGTATATGTCATTTGAAAATGTTCACGAGGATATTTCCCGGTGTAGAATACTTGTCATTTGAACCAATGCTCTAAGTCAGTTAAATTTGGTAGATGGAACTTGATGTAATGAACTTGATGTTGTGATGTTATTTATGCATTTCACTGGTATTTGATAATGTCGATTGAACTTCATGTTGATTGAATATTCAGTATTTGGACAAATGTTCTAAGTTAGTTTCATAGTCATTACATTTTATGGCTAAATTGAAAGGCAAAGACCAAGGGGAAAAAAAGAAAGGCAAGGGAAGTGGCATGTTGGGTGGCCACCCTACCGCCATCAACCATGGCGGTAGGATGACCAACCCTACCACCCAAAAAGGAGCACAATTGGTTACAGAGTAGGCTGACGTGGGAAGGGGTCCTACCGCCACGAACCCTAGCGGTAGGTCTTACATAGCCTACTGCCGGAGTCCCTGGTGGTAGGCCCCTGGGGGTGGATAAGGTTGGGGGACCTTTGGTCCCCACCCGCACTCATTCAGCACCCCATACCTGACCTCTCCCCCGAGCTCAATTCATCCCCCCTCTCTCTTTCTATAACAAGAGCCTCTTAAATCTCTCTCATTTGGTTGACATTTCTCCGGTGGATTCGTAGCACTTTCATCACCCAAGGTACCTGTCGGTGTCAAACCGCGGATCTCGGTAGGGGGTCCCAATGTGCGCCTAGGCGGATGGTAACAGAGACAAGGGACACGATGTTTTTACCTGTGTTCGGGCCATCTCGATGGAGGTAAAACCCTACTCCCGCTTGATTGATATTGATGATATGGGTAGTACAAGAGTGGATCTACCACGAGATCAAGGAGGCTAAACCCTAGAAGCTAGCCTATGGTATGATTGTTGTTCGTCCTATGGACTAAAACCCTCCGATTTATATAGACACCGGAGAGGGCTAGGGTTACAGTAGTCGGTTACAATGGTAGGAGATCTACATATCCGTATTGCCAAGCTTGCCTTCCACGCCAAGGAAAGTCCCATCCGGACACGGGACGAAGTCTTCAATCTTGTATCTTCATAGTCTTGGAGTCCGGCCAATGATGATAGTTCGGCTATCCGGACACCCCTAGTCCAGACTCCTCAAGAGTCTCCCGAACCAGGCTTCAATGACGACGAGTCCGGCCAAGATATTGTCTTCGCATTGCAAGGCGGGTTCCTCCTCTGAATAATTCATAGAAGATTATGAACACCAGGATAGTGTCCGGCTCGCAAAATAAATTCCACATACCACCGTAGAGAATAATATTTACACAAGTTCAATCTGTGACGATTTCGTGGCATGACGCCACACCACGGCCAAGCCTTTATTCAATCGCTTTTATTATTCCACCTCAGCGCTTAGCGGCGCGTTTCTTGGCACGCCTTGTCGAAGCGTAGATCGTGTCCCTTATTCCGGATTCTCATCAATACGACGTGGGTAACCCAACCGTGCCATTGATTGTGGCGCTTGGGAGATAAGAGTTTTACCAGGCTGGTGGGGACGCATAGTTTCGTCCGCCTAGATATAAGGGGATAAGGATCCACCTTTTTACCTACGCCTTCTTCCACCTTTGCTTATCCATCTCCATGCACTCGAGCTCCAGCGCCCAAGTCCGCGCATCTCACCTCAACCTTCTCCAACAATGTCCAGAGCGGGAGGCAAGTGGATGGCCTCCTCTATCACGGAGGGGCACATCAAGAAGCTGCGTAGCACCGGATATTTGTCCAGCGATATCGCGCACCGGCTCCCCGATGAGGGGCAGCTCATCCCCACCCCCGGGCCCCATGAGAGGGTGGTATTCCTTCCCCATTTCCTCCGCGGACTGGGCTTCCCACTCCACCCCTTTGTCCGGGGGCTCATGTTCTACTATGGCCTGGATTTCCATGATCTGACCCCGAATTTCATCCTCAACATCTCGACGTTTATCGTCGTGTGCGAGGCCTTCCTCTGCATCCAGCCCCACTTTGGCTTGTGGCTCAAGACCTTCAGTGTCAAGCCGAAGGTTGTGAAGGGCAGCCAAGCGGAGTGCGGAGGTGCCATGGTGGCAAGATGCCCAACGTCACCTGGCTCGAGGGCGCCTTCATGGAAACCATCAAAGGGTGGCAATCGGGGTGGTTCTACATCACCGGGCCGCGTGACCCTGAATGGGCAGCGGTCCCCGAATTCAGATCTGGCATCCCCATGCGGCTCACTTCTGAAAGAGAAGGACCTGCTGTGGGGCGTTCGGAAGAGCCGACCGACTCCAACTCGCCTCCAAACCCCGTGAACAAGAAGCTCAAGCTTGTCAACGTAATCCAGGTCATGCTCATTCGCCGGATTCTCCCCTGCCAGCAGCGGGACTTCAATTTGTGGGAGTTCGATCCGGCACAGCACCGGACCTTGAGCGGGCTCTTCGTCACTACGTACGAAGATGCCTGGAAGGTGCTGTTCAAGGGTAGCGAGGCCCCCGCATCCGCTACCGAAGATCGCGGATTCAGCTCGCAGCGTCCGGCTGGCGAGGTAAGCCATGTTATCCTTTATGGGACACTTGCTTTTCATAGTTTGACTCTATGTGGGATCTAAACTCCCAATACCTTTAACAGGCCTGGCAGGAGACGTCCGGACAGGTTAACTGTCCGGCCCCCCTTCCAGAAGACCCAGCGGATGCCCGTTTGACAGGGCTGCTGGTCCCGGCGCCTTATGTGGTGCTGGAGAAGAAGGCCAAGAAGAAGGCCACGGGAACCCGGAGGAGTTCCCCGCGTCAGGTGTTATCGGATTCATCATCCGATGACTCCGAGGCGGACTCCTCCCACGAGGATGAGGAGGAGAATAAAGAGGCCTCTCCCCCAGCGGGGGAGAGAAGAAGAGGAAGGCCTCCCCAACGAGGGAGGCCGAAGGGTCCAAAAAGGGAAGGACCCTTCCCTCGGACTGTTCCGCCACCGCCGGCGATGGCGACGACGAGTGGCCCTCAAGGGCCAAGCCCCTGGCGAGATCGTAAGTATCCGGACTCCTGAAAAACTCATAATTTTTCTTTTTGTCGCATGGTGTCTTTCTAATGCCGCATGCAACCCTGTAGTCCACCCAAGGACGATCTTCCCGCTTCATCGAGCGGGTCCTTGGGTACGTCGGATGTGGATAGCACTTCCCTTCCGACCGCCTCCACCCCCCGCTATGCTAACGACGCCGAGGTGGGATCCCGGGAAGGGACCCACCAGGAGGAAGAGACCCCGGAGGTGCCGCAGGGCAACCTCCCGGACTTTGTGCCGGACTCCGCACCGGAACCTGCAGTGGTTCCGGAGTCCGGCGGGTGGCCCCTTTGTAAGAAGGGCAAGACTGTGACACCGGCGGCCTCCGTCCAGCTGGAGGCGCTGGATAACTTGCTGGAGGCACTCAATGGCGCTTCCATCAAAGAGGAAGACCGCGCTGTCATGAGTGTGGTGATTCAGAAGGTTCAACTCGCCAAAAGCGGGCTGACCGAAGCCTGCAGCAGCCTTCTAACAGGCTTTGAGGTAAGAATTTTAATATGTGTAAAGTAGTACCGCATAGACAGTAGCCCCTGATGCTCGGTTTGGTGTTTGGAAAGAAAAGCCAGACTGAGGATCTAAAAAGATATACGCAGGAGTCTTAACAAAAATTATGTCAATATGGGAATGCAGTGCGCTTGCCGACCTCTCCGCCAGACCGATCATGGAGGTCAATGCCTTGAAGCAGGGCCTCGAGCGGTCCGAGTGTGAGCTCGGCTGTGCCAAGAAGCAGCTCGAGGACAAGGAAGGTGAGTAACACCTTATAAAAGTTGCACCTTACAGAAAAGGATTTGGTTGCAAGAGAAATAACAAGGATAACGTGGGTATTCCAGGGGCTACGAACGAGGTGGCAACCCTGAAGGAGGCGGTGTCCGCGGCCGAACGCAATGCGGCCGCGGAATGAGCCGAGCGAGAGAAGCAGGAGGCGCGGGTGGCGGAGGTACAGCAAGAGCTCCAGGCTCTCGTGGAAAAACACGAGATTTTGGAGCGTGACTCGAAGACTCAAGAGTCCGAGCTTGCGTCAGCTCTTGAGAGTGCCAAAGCCGCTAAGGCCGAAGCCCACAAGGCCCTCCAGGAAATCGAGGAATTGAAGAAAATAGCAGCGGGTAAGGCATTCTTCATGCAAAGCAAGCATGTAAAAGTGAATTACCTGTTACTTACCCGAATTCGGAGCTCTCCAGGAGCGTTCGCAGATCTGCCCCGCAGCGCGTCCGATGCTGCCGCTTTCTACAGAGCCGAGGAGGGGAGCTCGACGGAGGAGGTGTTCTGGTCTCAATATGCTGAGGCCGGACATCCGGTGACCCTTAGCAACCAGCTGAAGCAGCTGGTCGAGCTCCACAAGGTGGCCGAACAGGCCATGAAGGGCCTTCTAGTTCGGCTATGGCCCAAAGAGGCCATGCCTGGGAGCTACTTTGGCCTGGTTCGGCGGCTGGTGGATGCATGTCCCTGGGTTGAAGTCATCAAGCACTCCTTTGATTGAAGGTGCCTGTTGGCCCTTGCCCGTGCTAAAGTGCACTGGGGCAGGATGGATGCTGAGAAGCTTGTGACGGACGTGCCACCGCTGGGCAAGGAGTATCGCACACCCGAGATGTATTATAAGGGTGTCCTGAAGGGTGCCCGCATTATTGCGGGTGAGTGCTCCAAAGATGTAATATTTGAGTAGAGTCGCATTTTGTTATCCTGTGCGCCGAAAACTTTGTTCTTATGCGCTAAGCAACGCTTGTTAATTTAAAATATTACCTTCTGTGCGGCCGTTTATCAAATCTAAGAGATGGCAAGTCATCGGCTTCAGCCCCCATGCCACTAGTGATGGGGTGTTCGGGATAATCTTGAGCGCTCTTGTTCCCATTTTTGGGTCCATCTAGGGAGGCGCTCAACACAACGAACAAGGCAACTAGACTTATAGTGCTTGAACACTCTCACTTAGCCATAGAACTCTATAATTTCAAATTTCGGCGAAGCCCCTAGTGTTCGGAAGGCCGAATCCGGGGTGCTATCCACGCCTGGGCCGGACAAAGCCGGTTCCTCGCTCTAAGCGGCATAAGTCTTTAGGGACTCGAAAAAACCTCTCGAACAGCGACCGGCTCTCGCCTCATCATGACGGTCAGTTTTAGCTTTCTCCACTGAGGTGCTCGCCCAGCTCAACTGGGGCACAATCGCAGTGGTTCTCCCAGCGCTACCTTAGCCGATATAACGGAACATAAGGTACCAAAACATGGGAGCCGGGCAAACCCAACTATTGACCCAAGACATGATTCGGAGCCGATGCATATAATGCTATAAGTTCGGGGTGCCGCACTTGTGAAAGTGTTCGGACTTATCACACCATGATGTGGGGAACTTAAGCCCCTGGTGCATTTAGCCGTACCAAAGTGTACGGATGCAACGTGTCATAAATGAACATATGTATAATAAAGGAATGCAATTATAGGCAGAAAGCGATGCATTGTTTATTCAAAAAATACTGCCTTGAATGCAGGACGATACAAATAGTGCGATAAGCAAGGGGTGGAACTATTTAGCATGTCCCCCTCTAGGGGTAGGCTGCAGAATGGTGTATAAAATAGGTATAATGCTCATAATAGAGACCACCTGGTTACTCGTCGTAGCTTTTCTCCTTCCCTGGCTGTTGCATCGTGAGTTCAGCAGGTCTGCTGCCAGACAGGGCCTCTAGTAAATGGAGTCCTGAAGATAAGGAAAAAAAAGGATGACACACTTGGGAGCCCCTGGTGTGGTTGAGCCGCACTCTGGGCCTGCCGTGGTCGTGCCCCTCCCCCTTTGCCCATGGTACTTCCAGAGCGTAGTGATGTACGCGGGGTACTGGTTTTGCAATTTTGCAAGGGCTGGGGTTGGGGTCGCATTGCTACGCGTTCTCGAAACGTGCCAGGTGGTCTTGTTGTAGGTTACTCCGGGCACGCTTAGCAGTGTCCGATCGCTTAACGGCCGGACTCGAGAATTGCCTTAAGAGGCTGCTCGCACTTCGCCAGAGGGCCAGTATGTTCCTCCGCTCGAGGAGCGTCGTGTTTCCGCTGACCGTTATGACTCCTCGAGGGCCTAGCATCTTGAGCTTGAGGTATGCATAGTGCGGCACCGCATTGAACTTTGCAAACGCGTTCGTCCGAAAGCAAAGGCATGATAGCCGCCATGAACGGAACTATGTCGAAGATTAACTCCTCGCTTTAGAAGTTATCCGGGATCCGAAGACCACTTCCAGTGTAACCGAGCCTGTACAATTGGCCTCGACACCTGGTATGACGCCCTTGAAGGTCGTCTTTGTGGGTTTAATCCTTGAGGGGTCTATGCCCATTTTGCGCACTGTATCCTAGTAAAGCAGGTTCAGGCTGTTGCCGCCGTCTATTAGGACTCTAGTGAGGTGAAACCCATCAATGATTGGGTCTAGAACCAATGCGGCGAACCCGCCATGGCGGATGCTGGTGGGGTGGTCCCTTCGATCAAAAGTGATCGGGCAGGAGGACCATGGGTTGAACTTTGGGGCGACTGGCTCCATCGCGTATACGTCCCTGAGTGCACGCTTCCGCTCTGTTTTGGGTATGTGGATTGCGTATATCATGTTCACCGTCCGCACTTTGTGGGGAAACCCTTCTACCCTCTATTGTTCGGCGGCCGGGTCTCTTCCTCATCATCGCTATGCAGCCCCTTGTCATTATTTTTGGCAATTAACTTGCCTGCCTGCTTGAATACCCAACAATCCATGTTGGTATGATTAGCTGGCTTTTCGGGGGTGCCGTGTATCTGGCACGAGCGGTCGAGTATTCGGTCCAAATTGGACGGACCCGGAGTAGTTCTTTTGAATGGCTTTTTCACGACCGGTTTGAGCCTCTGAATCCGGCGTTGACCGCCAGATCCTCGTATTATCACCGTTAACGCGGCGTTTGTTCTTGTTGCGACGCGACCTGCCATTGCGATCCTTGGTATCTGGACTGCCAGAAATTTTGCTGAGGTTGTTACTGTGGGCTAGCCAGCTGTCCTCTCCCGCGCAGAAGCGGGTCATGAGTGATGTGAGGGCTGCCATGGATTTCTGATTTTCCTGTCCTAGGTGCCGGGCAAGCCACTCGTCGCGGATATTATGCTTGAAGGCTGCGAGGGCCTCTGCATCCGGACAGTCAATGATTTGATTTTTCTTTGTTAAGAACCGTGTCCAGAATTGTCTGGCCGATTCGTCTGGCTGCTGAATTATGTGGCTTAGGTCATCGGCGTCTAGTGGTCGCACATATGTGCCCTGGAAGTTATCAAGGAATGCGGCTTCCAGGTCTTCCCAACACCCAATTGATTCTGCTGGCAAGCTGTTAAGCCAATGCTGAGCTGGTCCTTTAAGCTTGAGTGGGAGGTATTTGATGGTGTGAAGATCATCACCGCGGGCCATGTGGATATGAAGGAGATAGTATTCGATCCAAACCGCGGGGTCTGTTGTGCCATCGTAGGATTCAATGTTCATGGGTTTGAACCCTTCGGGGATTTGATGATCCATTACTCATCTGTGAAGCATAGTAGGTGTGCGGCGCCTCTATATTGGGCTATATCACGACGTAGCTCAAGCGAGCTTTGTCTACTGTGTTCGACCCGGCCGGAGTTGCTGTATCCGGCGCGACGGTCATCGTCGCGTATCGTGGGGCGCCCACGTGATCCGTAGATCGATCTTGATTGTCTTGCCTTATCCTCCAATATGTCTCGCAAGTCCGGCGCATTCCCCCGTGGCTTTACACTTTTCGAGCGATGCCGGGGTGCGGCTTTGGTGGAGGGCCTAGAGGCCTCTCTGTCGCGGCCACAAGGTGGCCGGTCGGCCGTATTGTGCACTGGTGATGTAGGTTTATATGCTTCCTCCTCTAATCGGGGCAGCAGCTTGCGTTTAGGGTAGCTTTTGGAGGAGCGTTCGAGTTCATACTCTTCGGCCGCAAGGACTTTGGTCCATCTGTCGGCTAGCAGATCTTGATCAGCTCTAAGCCGTTGCTGCTTTTTCTTGAGGCTGCTTTCCGTGGCCATAAGCCTGCGTTTGAAACGCTCTTGTTCGACGGGATCCTCGGGCACGACGAATTCATCGTCGTCGAGGCTTGCCTCATCTCCGGAGGGAGGCATGTAATTATCGTCCTCTACCTCTTCGTCTGCCACTCTCTCGTGAGTGCTGGCTTCTCCGTCCTCCTGTGTTGAATCTTGCTGGAGGGGGTTGTCTTCGGCACTGTCAGGGGTGTTATTGTCTCCGGTGCCGGAATCTCCATTCTTGCTGTGGCGGGATTTAGAGCGGCGCCGCTGACGTCGGTGCTTAGGCTGTTTCTTGGAGGGGTCTTCCTCCGCTGTTCCATCGCCATTCCCGTCCTTTGGGATGTCCACCATGTATATGTCGTATGACGAGGTGGCCTTCCAGTGCCCTTGGTCGTCTCCGGCATCGTCGTCCATACCGTCGATGTCTTCGGAGTCGAAGTCTAGCATGTCGGTTAGATCGTTGACAGTGGCTACAAAGTGGGTGGTGGGTGGGCATTGAATTTCTTCGTCGTCCGCATCCCAACCATCCTGACCGTAGTCCGGCCAGGGCTCTCCTGATAATGAGAGATACTTTAGCGAATTCAGGATGTCACCAAAAGGCGAGTGCTGAAAGATGTCCGCAACGGTGAACTCCATGATCGGCGCCCAATCGATTGGACAGGTAGCGGGAGGTTCGGAGTCCGGCGAGGAGTCCGGCACCTCGGAGTCACGAGCTTCACAAGGGACAGGGTCGGTATTCGGCTCCATTGCCGTAGAGGTAGCAGCCCCCGAGACGGTGTCTAGCCACCGATCCTCGATCTGCGCAGTCGGCTCCGGATTAAGGGTTGGAGCGGACTCTCGTGCGGCCTCCAGGGCACTGTCCGGCAGCAGAGCTAAATCATGCCCATCGAGACAAGGCGGCGCTGCTGGCTGTGGCTCGAATCCGTTGAAGATCAAGTCTCCGCGATGTCGGCCGTAGTTCAAACTTCCAAATCGACTGATGGCTAGGGGCGAAGCTGATCTGCTCCAAATGGCTGCTTAATTGGCCCGCAGCAAAGCCGCCGAATACAAAGATCTGTCCGGGAGAAAAGTCTCACCGGACCACATTGTTGTTGATGATCAAGGAGCCATCGGGCCTATAAGCGACGACACATAGGAACTCTCAATGAAAGCACCAATGTCGTGTCAAACCGCGGATCTCGGTAGGGGGTCCCAAACTGTGCGTCTAGGCGGATGGTAACAGAGACAAGGGACACGATGTTTTTACCTGTGTTCGGGCCCTCTCGATGGAGGTAAAACCCTACTCCTGCTTGAGTGATATTGATGATATGGGTAGTACAAGAGTGGATCTACCACGAGATCAAGAAGGCTAAACCCTAGAAGCTAGCCTATGGTATGATTGTTGTTCGTCCTATGGACTAAAACCCTCCGGTTTATATAGACACCGGAGAGGGCTAGGGTTACACAAAGTCGGTTACAATGGTAGGAGATCTACATATCCGTATTGCCAAGCTTGCCTTCCACGCCAAGGAAAGTCCCATCCGGACACGGGACGAAGTCTTCAATCTTGTATCTTCATAGTCTTGGAGTCCGGCCAATGATGATAGTTCGGCTATCCGGACACCCCCTAGTCCAGGACTCCCTCAGTACCTCTTTGATTTCCCCTCATTTTGATTGCTTGGAATCTTGGTTTGTGTGCGTAGGCTCATTTTATTGCAAAACCTAGTTCATCATTTTAGTGTGGTCAAATCAATTAGTATGATGCATTTAGGCTTATGTTTGTTATTTCCATATGCATTATGTGCCTACAATTGTTTGTGTATCTAGATCTAGTGCTATGATTAGTGGTAATCTTTGGGGTTATGGTTAGGCTTAAGAAAATAATTAAGATCAAGATCACCTTAATAGTACCCAAGTGTTGTGGTCCATTTGAGTTATTTTGTTGATTGTCATCTTAAACCCGTATATTCGTGTAGGGATGGACATTGTAGCGGAGCGACAAGTTGGTATCAAGAGGGAGCTTGAAGCATGGTTCAAGAGTAATGATGAGGCAAAAGTGGCCATGATGGATTTCAACAAGTATCCTTTTATGGAGGAACCTTCTGATCTTAAGGAGGAAAAAGTTTTCTAGAGGCTTGTGAAAGAAAAACAGAAGATACTTAATGAGCTGCATGAGATGGAATATGCGTGCAGACATGCTTTGGCAATAGAGATTGGGTTCTCTGTCAGCAAAGAAGAATTCCGCGAGATGGACTTGACAAAACCTGGATAGGTCATTGGATGGGCAATCACACAAGGCATGTTAGATATTCCGGAACGCCGTGCTCGATGGGTCTGGTTCTGCGAAACGAAAGGTGTGTTGGAGAATTGGGCGGGATCCTTGGATTTTCAATTGAATCCTAATCGTGAGCGTGACGAACAAATTGAACGTCTTATACGTTTTAGATCTATTCTTCCATTGTAGAAAATGTATGTTCGAGCTTGAGCTTCTAGTTTGAACTCAAAGCTCATGTCATTCGAATCGATAGATGTTTTAACTCATTTGAACAAGTGTCATTGGTGGATTGTAATGAACTATGCTCAGTTATGTATGTCTTTGCTACTCGATCATTTCTGCATGTCATTTGTGGATGCTTAGTTCATAGAAGTTTGTAAGAAAGGCAAAGGGAAAGGGCTAAAAAAGAAGGGTTGGGTGGACACCCTACCGTCATGGACCCTAACGGTAGGGTGGACAACCCTACCACGGAAAATGTGGCCGAATTGGTCATAGGACAGGCAACAGAAGGCAGTAGGGTGGCCAAGCCTACCGCCATGACCCTTGGTGGTAGGTAGTGCCAACCCTACCACCATGGGTCATGGCGGTAGGGTGGCAAATCCTACTGCAAAAATTGTGGCGGAATTGGTCACAGGACAGGCAGCGGAACGGGCGCAGGGTGACCAACCCTACCGTCGTCTGCCTTGGCGGCAGGGTGGCTAACCCTATCGCCGAAAATGTGGCCGAATTGGTCATAGGGCATGCAGCGGAACAAGCTGCAGGGTGACCAACCCTACCGCCGTCTGCCTTGGCGGTAGGTTGGCCAACCCTACTGCTGATCAGGGGAGCATTTCCGGTATAGGACAGTTTGGCACCCTACCGCCACGGGCCCTGGCGGTGGGTTGTCATATCCTACCGCCAAGACGTCTGGCGGTAGGGTGCAAAGCAAAGTTTGCTCTGTTTTTCTTCTTCCTCACCATTTCGGACAATCCAAACAAACAAGTCACAGCAACAACACAACAAATGTAGTTCATGACATAGTTTCATCACTAGTTTCACAAATCAAAGACATAGTTCATCTCAAGTTTCACAAATAAAGTACATAGTTCATCACAAGTTTCACAAATCAAAGACATAGTTCATCACAGGTTTCTCGAATGGAAGGCATAGTTCATGATAAGTTTCTCGAAACGAAGCTTATTGGGTCACACGAGGCCATTTTCCTCTCATGTCTCGTGCCTCATCCTCCTCTTGGGCTTCACGAGCCCTTGCAAGCTTTCTTGCTCTCTCCTCTTCACGAGCAATCTTCTCCTTGCGTGCTCTCTCCCTCACGCTTCTTTCGCTCCATCTTCTCCTTTTCACGACGCTCTTCCTCCAAGCCTCTCTGAAATGCTTCTTCAAACAACCACTGCCTCCTTAGACAATCTCAAAGCTGATCTTTTTTAACATCTTCTGGCACATCTTGAAATATCCATGTGAAGTACTTACAAAGTGGAGGCGGCGACTACGTAGGAATAAAGAACAAATTTCATCATTAGTAAGATAGGTTCAAGTTGAAGCAACAGTTGAATACTCTTTGAACTTTTAAAACTTACTGGCGGTACATCATAGGCATGAGTTGGACGAGGACGATCATAGGCATAGTTCAGACAAATAAAATATCTTCTTCCTTCTGTCCACGATTTCTTGCGGACGGTGGATATCTTAAATTTGCAAACGTCTCCACACCAGCATGATGGAGTTCTCATATCTTTGTCCTTCACCTTATCCAACTCGGTGTCTGTCCACTTGTCTAGCACATCCCCGCGGTTAGCACACGGGAGCCTCGTCATGGAACCGAAACAAGCCATGCCTATGAAGAAAAATTTGGTTGTTAGTAAATAAACATGTATATATGCAAGAAAAACAAAAAAACAAGACCGAATGAATCCAATCAATTTAATTACCATCCCATATTATTTCAACCATCCGGGTTAAGAAAAATGTCAATAGACCTTCTCTATCAACCCTTCTCGTCCTACGACCACGGCCAACAGCTCCTCTAAGACTCATCCGTCCTCCACACCCTCCAATATTGCCTCCTCGTCCACTACCGCTAAGATTCGTCTGTCCTCCACGCACACCAATACTGCCTCCTCGTCCTCCATGGCCAACACTCCTACCTCCTCGTGTGCCACCGGAACCTCCTCTTCGGCCACCCGTTTGACTAGTGGGATCTAGAGTGTTGGCATCGGTCTATGGCTTTTTGGTGCATTTCCTAACATTGTATCACGGTTCGTCACATTGACCACAACTATTGATGTCCGGTGCTTCCATGAAATGGCCGCTACCAAATTGTTTCATTTCGGTGTATCCTGCTAGATCATCCATGTCACCCCTAAACCTCTTCTTTCTTCTTCTTCCCTTTGTAGGCACCATGAGTTTGGGGTCGGGGACGAAGTGTGGCCCATCATACTCAGGCCACTTTGACTGATCGAGGAAGGGATGTAACCTAGGAGCCCATGTCAACCTCGTTTGTTCCAATGTGAACTCATGCAACCGCACGGTGGTACCATCAGATGCATTCAAGTTTCTGAACCTTGCGGCAGTCATCACATGCGAGCAAGGCCAATGATACTTGTGAGTCTCTCACACTGACACCACCGGGTCTTGAGGCGCACCTCATACGCAACTCCACCATATGTCATGTCATCCCTTGTTGTGCCACCCGGCTCATCGACTTGGCAGATTTGTTCTTTTTCATTGAAAGTAATAATTTGTTGACGCGAGGACTTGCGCGCTTGATGCTTCAACCAATCCTCAACTTTGAAAGGATATTCCATTTCTTTTCACCTATGCATTTGGCGGTGACTTCGAAATGCCTCAGAAAATACTCGTTCAGCTTGAAGAAAGTATATTTCACTATTGTAGTCACCGGCAAGGAATGGACACCCTTGAGCATATTGTTGAAGCATTCCACCATGTTACTTGTCATGTCTCCGTATCGAAGACCTCCTTCGTCGTAAGCACGTGACCACTTATGCTTCTCTGGAAGATGCCTTTTCAAGAAATCTCTCCCTCCTTTGTTTTTCTCCAACGCCTTGAGTAGTTTATCATAGCGGCTTTGGAATGTGTCGGTGTTGAATGCCACACAAACATGGGTAAGATCCTTGCAAAACTCCTTACTCTTGCATGCCCGGTAAAAGTTTGCCACGAAATGCCTCATGCACCAACGGTGTTGGAGCTTTGGATAGCCTGGAATGTCAACTTCTATTACTTTGAAAATCCCATGATGGCGATCCGATATGATGCACACCTTCCTTTTGGGGCCAATCACCTCCGTCCTCACATGATCCATAAACCACTCCCAATTATCATCGTGCTCGGAAGGCACCAACGCAAACGCGACCGACAACACATTGTCATTGGACGAGTGGGCCATTGCCACCATCAACGTGCCCCTGTACTTGCCGGTCAAGAACATGCCATCAATTGACAAGACGGGGCGGCAATGCCTAAATGCATCGATGCATTGCCCAAAGCTGCAAAAAGCTCGATGAAACACTCCCTCAATTGACTCGACCCTATGGCGCATACCCGGGTTCCGATGAGCAATGGCTCCCAACATTCTCAGAAGAATATTGTACGCGGCGACATAATCACCATGCAACATCCTTATAGCGTTTGCCTTGGCCATCCATACCTTTCCATACTTGACCTCGTACTTGAATCGTTCAAAGATCGAACTCATGAGGAACTTCACCTTCATGGTTGGATCATGGGATATCTCATTCAACAGTTTGTAGCCAAGATACTCGGACGTGAGTTGGCAATGTCCCTTGCTTCGGTCCGCTTTCTCTGGCGGTATGCACTCGTGGGTGGCCACACAACTCTTCAACTCCCATTGCCCGGTTTCGTTAATCTTTCTTCCACGGACCTTCCATGGGCAACATTCTTTGTCATACTTGATGGTGTAGCGCACGTTTTGGTTGGAATGACCAATAACGAAGGACCTATGGTTCTGAATGGCGTAGTCACTCAACCATATCTTGAACTCTTGCAAACAACCAAACTTGATCCCTTTCTTTAAATGAGCATTCTCGTCCTCACCCGGTGGCCTTAGATCACCCATCCTCGGGCAAGTTGATGGTTTGAGCAAGCACAACCTCATGCCACCAGCAACAACGGCCTTGTCGGCAAGACTAAGATCACGAAATAAAGAGGGTCCTTTTTCCTTGCCATTCACCTTCTTGTAGACTTGTTTTTCTTGTGGCGTGAATCCATCCTCATACAATTCTTCCGGTAGACCCTCATCATCCGACTCATACCTACACATACGGCTATAAGGGAGGTTACGGTCCATGTCTTGTTGATGCACAATGACATCCAAGTCACCAATGGGATTGTAATGAATCTCTTCTCGTTCCGCGTACACATCATCTTGAGCAATAGCATCTTCATCAACATGAGCAATGGCATCTTCATCAACATGAACAATTGCATGTTCATCAACATGAGCAATGGCCCCATCTCCAACATGATCATCACTTAGAAGAACAACGACTCTAACATTGATGTCCTCTTCATTTGGTTGACTACTTGGTGGTTGGCTACCCGCATTGCGGTCATACACCACAACACCATCATGTATTGGAGAGACACATTCCGGTTCAAGTCGAGTAGTAGTCGAGGAACTTCAACCTTTGTGGCAAATAACTCAAGTGACTTGTCTTGTGATCCCCCAACTTTATCCTTATACACATCCCAATGCAATTGAGAGGTGATGGGCATACTCTTTAATCGGGACTTTACTCCCACTCCCACATCATACCTCCCAAATAAGCTTCACACCATCACTTGGGTTAATCCAATTGAGAGCGCTTCGCAATTTCACGATAATATCATCATAGCTTGGACTTGTGTTAAAAACCATGGCCTCCTCCCCTTCATCGCATTTTCCATTCATGAAAGCCGCATTGTCCAAATAATGCACATTCACTAGTTTATCCATCTAAAAACAATGGAACAAAATTGAGTCATCCATAGACTGGCCATTTCATATGGATGAACTATCTAAAATACTTTGAATCAAACAACTATTATATCCATCATACTTTGAATCAAACAACTAGTATATCTTAATCATAGCATTAACCATAACCATAACCTAACCCTTCCATAACAAAAACACTAAACCTAACACTTAACCTAGCTTGCCACAACAAGGATTCACACAAAATACTTAGGCAAACCATAAATGCACCATAAATGCAAAACTAGAGCTAGGGTTTGCAACACTAGTTCATTCTAACAACACTATCTGATTTCAACCAACCAAATGAAGGAGGATGGGAGAGGCACCTTGGGTGATGCAAATGCCCCCAATCCACCGGACAAATCTCAAGCAATGGAGGGGGATCTAGTGGGTGCTTTGGTGGGGGAGAAGAGAAGGAAAGAGCTTGAGCTCGAGGGGAAGAAAATGAGTGAAATGAGTGGGTGATGAGTGGGCCCACAAACCTTATCCTCCAGGACCCTACCGCCAAAGGTCCCAGCGCTAGGTTGTTAGAGCCTACCGCCAGGATCGGTGGCGGTAGGTCCCTTTGCCACTTCAGTGGCTGTTAACGTCCAGACGACCGTCAAGGGCACCTACCGCCATAAAGGGCGGCGATAGACTGTGTACAGCTACCGCCGGGGTTTGCGGCGGTAGCAAAAATGGTCAAATCTCGAAAAAAAATTAAACCAGGGTCAGATCCTGATAAACTACGTCAAAAGGGTCAAAACACGATTTTAGCCGCACAATGTTCCTATCGAGAAATGGCCGGCACAGCAGGTACACAAACGTGGGCAGCAGAGCAGCCCAGCACGGCGGTATGCCCGGGCCGTTCAAAGGCTGCCTGCCTGCCTGTCACCGCCCTGCACTTCCGCTGCTTCTCCGCCGTAGCTCTGCAACCCCAACTGCGAAAAGATTCCGCACGCAAAAGATAGCTAGCGTACACCTCAAGCGACGCCCGGTACAACTCCTCCTCGCGTGCTTCGCTCTCTTCCTCCCTCCCTCCCTCCCACCGTCTCAACTCGCCACCCCGCGGTCTCCGCAACCCGACAGCGTTCAAACTCGTAGTACTACTTCAACAACCAAACCCCTAAACCCTAGCCCCCGGTCCCCATTCCCACCCAACCAAGTTCCTCCGCTCTCCCTCCGACCCGATGGCATCTCCGTCGTGGGTCATCCTGAGCCGGAAGGCCACCGCGCCCGCCGCCGGCGATGACGGCCTCCCGCAGGGCGCCGCGCTCTCCCTCGCGCTCGCCGCGCCGCCGCGGGTCACCACCGTCAAGCTGCGCCCGGCCGCCTGCCCCGTCGAGCCGGACCCCGCCTGCAGGCACAAGTTCCCCTGCGTCCTCGCCGCCGACCCCTCCGGCCTCCTCCTCATCCTCACCCCGCCGCCCCTCTCCGAGCGGGACGAAGGGGAGCTGCGCACCAGCCGTGACGCCAGAGGCGTCGAGCGCACCATCCGCATCGGCCGTGTCCCCAGGCCGCGCTACGTCGTCTGCGACCTCTCCTCCGCCACCGCCACCGCCTCGCCCGTCCCCGACCCCCGCGAGCTCATCTTCAACAACGACCTCGGCGTCATCGCCGCGCCAGGAGGCGGCGGCCGCTTCATGGTGGTCGAGTTCCAGACCATCGTCGGCGGCCGCGAAGCCACCCTCCTCTGCTTCTCCTCCGAGAGCGGCAAGTGGGCCAGGAAGAAGGTCGCCAACCCCCTGCCGCGTTGGATGTGGACCTTCTCCGACATCGTCTCCCACGGCGGCAAGCTCTGGTGGGTGGATTGCGTGGCGGGCCTTCTCGCTTGCGATCCCTTTGCCGAGGAGCCGGCCATGGAGTATGTCCAGCTCCCGGCTGGGGACGTTCAGCACGGCCATGGTTGCGGCTACTACGCCGAGAGAGAGCTCGGCTCCCGCCGCATCGTGCAGGTCAGCAACGGCGTCTTCCGGTGCGTCGAGATGAGCTGTGCAAGCCACGGCGCCCCCACGGTTTCCATGCGCACGCTGGCTGATCCGAGTACCGCAGAGTGGACGTTTGAGTACGAGGCGAACTTTTCTGAGATCTGGGTCGGTGACTCGTACAAGGCGGCGGGGCTGCCGAAGAAGGCTCCCGTACTCGCTCTCGTCCACCCCGACAATCCAGACGTGGTTTACTTCTTCCTGGAACAGCGCCTCTTCGGCGTCGACATGCACGCGAGGGAGGTCGTGGAGTGCGAGCCCTTGGACCCGGCCAAGTCGCAGAAGAAAGGCAGCTACTCTTCCGGGCTCGTTTTCCCATTTGAGCTTCCTCCCATGTTCTCCGCAGGTGATTTATCTCCTACTAGCTTGCATGGAACTCTTCCCCGCGCTAGCACTCTCTGTCAATTATTGTGTTACTCTTCTACTGGATGTTATGCCCTCTGTTACAGAACATGATCATGTGGCATGTGCGTATGCCATTATGCATAACAAACAAGCTTACATTAGGTTCGACCGCTCTAGAGTGTGGATTGGTCTACTGCTTAGAGCTTACTACCATATACCGTTGAGCTAGTAGTATGTGGATGTTTCCTACAAGCCATCTATTTATTCCTCATTTATTTCCAATGCGACTAACTTCATTTATTTTGCTGAAATTTCCCACGAGGCTTAATTGACGTATTTGCTGACACTTTAGTGTGAGATAGGAATAGAAGTGTGAATCATATATCTAGTTTACAGGGCCATGTGCATGTGGATTGAATGGCTAATTTAGCTACTTGTTCTAATGTGTGATGTGTGTGTGACTGTGTGGTACCATTAGAGGCATTAGCTAGCTTAATGTCATGGTTCTTGTATTATCTTTGTATGTTATTTCATTCCTGCATAATTCATTTGCTGCTTCGTTATCTAGTTTCAGGTCATGAGCAGTGTGTATATCCATCATAGTTTTAAATAGGGCGTAATCACGACGCTATAGGATTTGGAGGGGCATCACGCTAAGCTGTTTAGCGGCATTTAGCACCATTTAGCACGCTATACCTCCAATTTAGTGTGCTAATGCTTTTAGCGCTATTTGCCATATCCTGCTATTTAAATCTATGGTTTACATAGGATGCATGATTTTATAAGTGTTATCTTTTCATTTGCGGCCACCTTATTTGTTTTGCATCTTTATCCAATTTTTTTTCAAGTACTACTACTACTATTATAGTTGTAATGAATTTGCCTTTAGAATAAACTACCAGCAATTCCTTGTGTTTACCGATCTACGTTAAGATAGACTTAGGTAGTGGAGTCAGCTCACACGGAAATTGCCTTAATTGCCACTTGGTAAACTGTCACCAGGAGATCCATGAGGGACACTTTTCATTGCCCATCAGACCTTTTCTTTTGATTGTAGTGGTATCACAACACTTTGGATTTGGATTGCCCAATTTGAATTTCTTGAGAAAGACATATTCTCATGAACATTTCTTTAGAAACACGGCACCTTGAATTACTACCCAATTAGAGTTTCCTGAGAAAAGGCATATTCTGATGAATACTCTTCACTTCAGTAACAGACTAACAGTACATGTATCAGTACTTCACCTATTTTGGAAGCCAAGTGCCATTATATTGGTTTTGAGTGTTAGCATATGGGCAGTAGTTAGGCATACAGGGGCATGCACTAACATTTTGTGACTCATGAGAGTTAGGATGAGGGTGATTTTGTTAAAAATATATCCAACTCAACTCTTAACCATACCCTTTTGGCCTGTTCGCTGATAGCTAGTTTATTTACTGGATATAATCAGTTTGTTTCTTGATGAATCTTTGTATAAACCATCCTACTCTCCGCTGTTGGTATTTTGATCCAAAGCTGAAACTGAATGCGTGCATCTTATTTCATTATTGGCAATTGTTATCTGCTACTGCTATTGCCTATTTATACATGGTACCTTGTTAATGCTTATGTGTAAGCTAAGTACTCCCCCCGTTCCAAAATAGATGACCCAACTTTGTACCAAAGTTAGTACTCTCTCCGTCCCAAAATTCTTGTCTTAGATTTGTCTATATACGGATGTATCTAATACTAAAACTTGACTTGATACATCCATATTTAGACAAATGTAAGACAAGAATTTTGGGGCGGAGGGAGTACAAAGTTGGGTCATCTATTTTGGAACGGAGGGAGTACAAGCTATGAAACTAGGGGTTTAAGACTAGATTAGAGTGATAGGAAAGCATGTACGTACATAGATAATTAAATTCTACTCCCTCCGTTCCTAAATATTTGTCTTTCTAGACATTTCAAATAACTACTACATACAGATGTATGTAGACATATTTTAGAGTGTAGATTTACTCATTTTGCTCCGTATGTAGTCACTTGTTGAAATGCCTAGAAAGACAAGTATTTAGGAACGGAGGGAGTAGTGAGGAGGAGATTAATTAATAGGAAGCAGTTGCTGATTTTATTCTTCTTTTGGGCAAAACACTGACATTTTGAAACTCATTTTCCTGGCATTATGTCAAGTTTTTTAAATGTTTCCCTAAAAAAGTTTGAATTATCAGGCAATCTGTTCGTCTCCACTGATTGGTATATTTGAATTATTATTATTATTAGTTCTTGAGACAGTGTCACTCTTATATAGCACCAAGTTCTGTTGTATCGGATTACAGTTTCTACTAGTATTTCCATAACTGGAAACTAGCGTGTTTTGTTCAAATACATTACATGTATCCAGTATTTTGCCTAACATCTCTTAGCTTTGGTTGAAGGTTCATCAGGGTTGAGTGCTGGAGATGGCGTGACTGAAGCTTTGGTTGAAGGTTTATCAGGGTTGAGTACTGGAGATGCCGTGACAGAAGCAGCGTCAACCTCAACGGCTTCTGCTCCATCCGGATGCAACATAGTTTAGCAGGGTGGGCGTTCCTCTTGCATTGTAAGAAGCTCCGAGCCAAGTGAAGTTTGTTGCGTGTCATGACTGGTTATCATGTAATGGGCTCCGTTTGCCTGTGAACAACTCGATATGTTTTGCTACTTGTGTCCATGGTAATTTCCTTTTCCACCTGGACAATATGTACTGATACTATGGCTCATGGTACTGTATGGCTCATTTCACGAGCTGCCCTGACGATGTGGAAGGTTCTATAAGTTTGTTATTGTTATATGCCTCTACTTACTTTTTTGACAACACAATCTCCTTTTATTCATTCACTGGTACTCCCTCGGTTCACAAATATAAGATGTTTTGGATATTTCAATATGAACTACATACAAACTGAAACGAGTGAACAAATCCGAAAGTGCTCTTTTGATTCTGAGCTCACGTGCTCACCGATAGAACAGTAAAATCTAAAAAAGAAATGGTAAAGAAATTCAAAAAAATTAAATTTTTTTGTGATAAATATTGATGAGTGTTTTAACTGCCGCAAAGTTTTGTGATGAAATAACATTAGTGCAGGTCTGCCAAAAATAACAAAATCGATGCTCCAAAAATGCTTCCAACAATAGTCTTTTCCGCACATAGTTTTTTCTCAAACCTCAACGAAATGATTGTTTGGTCACTACTTCAACTAGAGAGGTGTTCTGTATTTTTAGAAAGAGCTAGCGAGATACCATTCTATCATATTGTATTATGGTCGCTTTGTGAAAGTGCAACTAATCTCCGGGTGGTTTTGGTAATTCATAATAACATATATCTCATTGAACTAATGTCCATTCAAGATAAACATTTCAGGATGTTCAATGATTGGCATGGCATGACACAGAGATGTGGACCCCTCAAAATGCTAAGGACAAGGATTGGTAAAAGTTCAAAACTCTTTATCTTTGTTAAAGTGATCCAAAATCACATTAAGTCCATAGGAAAGCCAATACTATTAAAAGGGGATGAGGTGTTGCATAATGGTCTATTTGATCAAAGTGCTTAGTGATACTGCTCCAAAACCCTCAGCCACTTTCTCTATCCAAATATGTCAAAACCCTAACTCCAACTCGGCCCCACCATATCTTCCATCCGGAGCCACTGAGTTCATTCTGACATAGCCACAACCAAAACCCTAACAGTTCGGTCACACCGATACGGATCTCGCTCTCATCGAGATGGCCTTGCCAACTCTCTGTTACTTGTTACAATTATTTCGGTCTCACCGAGAATTGCAATCAGTCTCACCGAGATGGCTTGCCAACTCTCTGTTGCCTTATTGCTTCACTTCGGTCTCATCAAGTTGATTCCATCGGTTTCACTGAGGCGAGATTTGCCCCAAGCCCTAGCACATCGGTCCCACCGAGTTATTCCACTCGGTCCCACCGAGATTCTCAACGTTCATATTTTTGAACAGATTGGTGCCACCGAGTTTAACTAATCGGTGCCACCGAGATGAGTCAAAAGTGTGTAACGGTTGGATTTTGTGTGGAGGCTATATATACCCCTCCACCACCTTCTTCTCATTGAAGAGAGTCATCAGAACGTGCCTACACTTCCACCATTCATTTTCTGAGAGAGAACCACCTACTCATCTATTGAAATCAAGATATTCCATTCCTACCATTTGAACCTTGATTTCTAGCCTTCCCCAAGTTGCTTTCCACTCAAATCCTTCTTCCACCATAGCCAAATATGTGAGAGTGAGTTAAGTGTTGGGAAGAGTATCATTGGAAGCACAAGAACAAGGAGTTCATCATCAACACATCGTCTATTACCTTTTGGAGAGTGGTGTCTCCTAGATTGGTTAGGTGTCGCTTGGGAGCCTCCGTCGTGATGTGAAGTTGAACAAAGAAATTTGTAAGGGCAAGGAGATCACTAATGACCCGCAAGTATAGGGGATCTATCGTAGTCCTTTCGATAAGTAAGAGTGTCGAACCCAACGAGGAGCAGAAGGAAATAACAAGCGGTTTTCAGTAAAGTATTCTCTGAGAGCACTGAAATTGTAGGTAACAGATAGTTTTGTGATAAGATAATTTGTAACGAGTAACAATCAATAAAAGTAAATAAAGTGCAGCAAGGTGGCCCAATCCTTTTTGTAGCAAAGGACAAGCCTAGACAATTTCTTATAATGAGAAAAGCGCTCCCGAGGACACATGGGAATTATCGTGAAGCTAGTTTTCATCACGCTCATATGATTCGCGTTCGGTACTTTGATAATTTGATATGTGGGTGGAACAGTGCTTGGGTATTGCCCTTACTTGGACGAGCATCCCACCTATGATTAACCCCTATTGCAAGCATCCGCAACTACAAAAGAAGTATTAAGGTAAACCTAACCATAGCATGAAACATATGGATCCAAATCAGCCCCTTACGAAGCAACGCATAAACTAGGGTTTAAGCTTCTGTCACTCTAGCAACCCATCATCTACTTATTACTTTCCAATGCCTTCCTCTAGGCCCAAATAATGGTGAAATATCATGTACTTGACGTTCACATAACACCACTAGAGGAGAGACAACGTACATCTCATCAAAATATTGAACGAATACCAAATTCACATGACTACCAACAGCAAGACTTCACCCATGTCCTCAGGAACCAACGTAACTACTCACAAAGCATATTCATGTTCATAATCAAAGGAGTATTAATATGCATTAAGGATCTGAACATATGATCTTCCACCAAGTAAACCAATTAGCATCAACTACAAGTAGTAATCAACACTACTAGCAACCCACAGGTACCAATTTGTTGTTTTGATACAAGATTGGATACAAGAGATGAACTAGGGTTTTGAGAGGAGATGGTGCTGGTGAAGATGTTGATGGAGATTGACCCCCTCCCGATGAGAGGATCGTTGGTGATGACGATGGTGATGATTTCCCTCTCCCGGAGGGAAGTTTCCCCGGCAGAACAGCTCCGCCGGAGTCCTAGATTGGTTCCGCCAAGGTTCCGCCTCGTGGTGGCGGAGTTTCGTCCCGTAATCTTGCTTATGATTTTTTCCAGGGTAAAAGCATTCATATAGCAGAAGATGGGCACCGGAGGGCCACCAGGGGGCCCAGGAGACAGGGGGGCCGCCCAGTAGGGGTGGGCGCACCCCCACCCTCCTGGCCAGGGTGTGGGCCCCCACTGGTGTTTTCTTCGCTCAATAATTCTTATTAATTCCAAAAGTGACTTTCGTGGAGTTTCAGGATTTTTGGAGCTGTGTAGAATAGGTTTCCAATATTTGCTCCTTTTCTAGCCAGAATTCCAAATTGCCTAAGGCATTCCCCTCTTCATGGTAAACCTTGTAAAATAAGAGAGAATAGCCATAAGTATTGAGACATAATGTGTAATAACAACCCATAATGCAATAAATACTGATATAAAAGCATGATGCAAAATGGACGTATCAACTCCCCCAAGCTTAGACCTCGCTTGTCCTCAAGCGGAAGCCGAAATCGAAAAATATGTCCACATGTTTAGAGATAGAGGTGTCGATAAAAATAAACTACGGACATGAGGGCATCATGATCATTCTTATAACAGGAACATATATAGATTTTGTCATATGATTTCTTATGCTCAAGTAACAATCGATTCACAATGTCAAGTATGGTTCATAAACTTCATTGGGAACTAACAAACTATAATCTTAGTCATTGAAGCAATTGCAATTTATCATAACATCAGAAAGAGTCAAGAATAGAGCTTTTCAACAAGTCCACATATTCAACTATCATATAGTCTTCTACAATTGCTAACACTCATGCAATACTTGTGGTTATGGAGTTTTAATCGGACACTGAGAAAGATAGGGGCTTATTGTGTTGCCTCCCAACGTATTCACCTTTGGGTGATGTCAACAGTAATAGTTCATGCTAACTTACATCCAATTGGATATATATATCAGGATCTTTCCAACACGAGGTGCTTGCCAAAGGATAGAATGAAAAAGGGAAAGGTGAAGATCACCTTGACTCTTGCATAAAGTAAAAACATAAAGTAAAAGATAGGCCCTTTGCAGAGGGAAGCAGAGGTTGTCATGTGCTTTTAGGGTTGGATGCACAAAATCTTAATGCAAAAGAACGTCACTTTATATTGCCACTTGTGATATGAACCTTTATTATGCAGTCCGTCGCTTTTATTACTTCCGTATCACACGATCGTACAAAGCTTATTTTCTTCGCACTAATAAGTCATACATATTTAGAGAGTAATTTTTAATGCTTGCAACATGAAAACTTACTTGAAGGATCTTACTCAATCCATAGGTAGGTATGATGGACTCTCATGGCAAAACTGGGTTGAAGGATATTTGGAGGCACAAGTAGTATCTCTACTTGGTGCAAGGAATTTGGCTTGCATGAGGGGGAAAGGCAGGCTCAACATGTTAGGAAGATCAATAAGAATATACTTTAACTGAGATGTGAGAAAACATAAACCATTACGTTGTCTTCCTTGTCCAACATCAACTCTTTTAGCATGTCATACTTAATGAATGCTCACAATCACAAAAGATGTCCAAGATGGTATATTTATATGTGGAAACCTCTCTTTCCTTATTACTTCCTGTTAATTGCAACGATGACCAAAACTATGTTTGTCAACTCTCAACAACTTTTAAGCCTCATACTCTTTATATGTGAAGTCATTACTATCCACAAGATCAATATGAAATCTTTTATTCTTTTTATTCTTTCTACTTCCTCAAGATCATAGCAAGATATCCAAGCCCTTGACTCAACACTAATCTTTTTTATAGATAGCTCATGGACTCGATTACACAAAGAGATCACAAAGCAAAACTCAAAACTACTTGATACCAAAACTTCAATCTACTAGATCAAGATATTACTAAAAGGATCGAACTAAGTAAAACGGTAAAGATAGGAGTGTGATGGTGATAAGATACTGGGGCACCTCCCCCAAGCTTGGCAGTTGCCAAGGGGAGTGCCAATACCCATGTGATTATGTCCTCGGAGGTGGTGAAGTAGGAGTTGTTGATGATGTAGGATTCTTCCTCAATTTACGCTTGAGGATAATATTTTGATCCTTTAGATCACCGATCACCTGCTCAAGACTTAATATTCTTTTGCATAGTTCCTGTTTATTTTCCTGCAAGAGACGAAAAGGGATAAACTCGATCTTTGGCTTCTTTGCTCTATCAGGGAGGCTTGACTTTTTAAACTCCACATGCATGTCCCCAGGTTGAGGTAATGGGGCTTCGTCTTTGTCTGAACTCGTCTCCTCCTTTCCCTTAGTCTCATATCCTTCCTCTTCCACAGTGGTCCAGCCACCATGTTCCAAGTCCCGTAGACCTTAGGGTCTACAAGGAAATCAGCCACATAGCTTTCTCCCTCCGAATCCTGGGACGACATATTGCTCTAACCTACAGCAAAAACAACTCAAAACGAAAACATAGGATATTTGCGTGATACGGTGGTCAAAACCTTCGGAAGATTATATAATGAATTTTTACCGACCAAAATATGTAACATACAAGAAAACGGAGTCCGGGAGGCACACGAGGTGCCCACGAGACAGGGGGCGCGCCCAGTAAGGGTGGGCGTGCCCTCCACCCTCGTGGAGGCCTCGTGTCCTTCCCGGATTACTTCTTTCTTCCCAAAATTCTTAAATATTCCAAAACGGAGGAAAATTGCCATTAGAACTGTTTTGGAGTAAGTTTACTTACCGTACCACATACCTATTCCTTTTCGGAGTCTGAAACGTTATAGAAAGTGTCCCTTATGTATTCCTCCGGGGTTACGGTCTCAATAATATTAGTTTGAACATCGATAGGATTACCTGAGATATAATGTTTGATTCACCACCCTAGGACTTGTGCCTTCGAAGTTGTTGATTTTTATGGCATCGGAACGATAGACCTCCTGGATAACGTGATGATCTTCCCATTTAGAGAGAAGTTTTCCTGCAAAAGATCTTAAATGAGAGTTGAATAGCAACACATAATCACCTATGTTAAACTCACGCTTTTGTATCCTTTTGTCATGCCATCGTTTAACTTTTTCTTTGAACAGCTTGGCATTCTCATAGGCTTGGGTTCTCCATTCATCAAGTGAGCTAATATCAAATAACCTCTTCTCACCAGCAAGTTTGAAGTCATAGTTGAGCTCCTTAGTAGCCCAATATGCCTTATGTTCAAGTTCAAGAGGTAAGTGACATGCCTTTCCATAAACCATCTTATACGGAGACATACCCATAGGATTTTTATATGCAGTTCTATATGCCCATAATGCATCATCAAGTTTCTTGGACCAATTCTTTCTAGATCTATTAACAGTATTTTGCAAAATTAATTTGAGCTCTCTATTGCTCAACTCTACTTGACCACTAGACTGCGGGTGATAAGGAGATGCAATTCTATGATTAACATCATACTTAGCAAGCATCTTACGGAAAGCACCATGAATAAAATGTGAACCACCATCAATCATAAGATATCTAGGGACTCCAAACCTCAGAAAAATAACTTCTTTAAGCATCTTAATAGAGGTGTTATGATCAGCACTACTAGTTGGAATAGCTTCTACCCACTTAGTAATGTAATCAAGAGCAACTAAAATATGTGTGTAACCATTAGAGGCAGGAAAAGGTCCCATATAATCAAAGCCCCAAACATCAAATGGTTCAATAACAAGAGAATAGTTCATAGGAATTTCTTGACGTCTACTAATATTACCAATTCTTTGACATTTATCACAAGACAAGACAAACTTACAAGCATCTTTGAAGAGAGTAGGCCAATAAAAACCGGATTGCAATACCTTATGTGCAGTTCTATCTCCAGCGTGGTGTCCTCCATATGATTTAGAGTGACACTTGCGTAGGATCTGTTCTTGTTCATGCTCAGGTACACAACGTCTAATAACACCGTCTACTCCTTCTTTGTAAAGGTGGGGGTCGTCCCAGAAGTAATGTCTTAAATCATAAAAGAACTTTTTCTTTTGCTGGTATGTGAAACTAGGTGGTATAAATTTAGCAACAATGTAATTAGCATAATCAGCATACCAAGGAGCAGTACGAGAAGCATTAATGACCGCTAATTGTTCATCAGGAAAGCTATCATCAATAGGTAGTGGGTCATCAAGAACATTCTCTAGCCTAGACAAGTTGTCTGCAACGGGGTTCTTAGCTCCCTTTCTATCAATAATATGTAAATCAAATTCTTGGAGCAAGAGAACCCATCTAATAAGTCTAGGCTTAGCATCTTTCTTTTCCATAAGACATTTAATAGCAGCATGATCAGTGTGAATAGTAACTTTGGAATCAACAATATAAGGTCTGAACTTATCACATGCAAATACAACTGCTAAGAATTCTTTTTCAGAGTAGCATAATTCCTCCGGCAAGATCAAGAGTTTTACTAGCATACTGGATAACATTCAATTTCTTATCAACTCTTTGCCCTAGAACAACACCTATAGCATAATCACTAGCATCATACATAATTTCAAAAGGTAAATTCCAATCAGGTGGCTGAACAATAGGTGCAGTGATCAAAGCTTTCTTAAGTATTTCAAATGCTTCTACACAATCATCATCAAAGACAAAAGGAATATCTTTTAGCAATAAATTAGTCAGAGGCCTAGAGATTTTAGAAAAGTCCTTAATGAACCTCCTATAAAAACTGGCATGACCAAGGAAACTTCTTATACCTTTTATGTCCTTGGGACATGGCATATTTTCAATAGCATCAACTTTAGCTTTATCAACTTCAATACCTCTCTCGGAAATCTTATGCCCCAAGACAATGCATTCATTAACCATAAAGTGGCACTTTTCCCAATTCAAGACGAGACTAGTGTCTTCACATCCCTGCAAAACTCGATCAAGGTTGCTCAAGCAATCATCAAAAGAGGATCCATAAACGGAAAAGTCATCCATGAATACCTCACAAATCTTTTCACAAAAGTCAGAGAATATAGCCATCATGCATCTTTGAAAGGTAGCAGGTGCATTTACATAAACCAAAAGGCATACGTCTATAAGCAAAAGTACCGAAAGGGCAAGTAAAAGTAGTTTTTGATTGATCCTCCGCTGACACAGGTATTTGGGAGAAACCAGAATAACCATCTAGAAAGAAGAAATGTGTGTGTTTGGATAGTCTTTCTAGAATTTGATCAATAAAAGGTAAAGGGTAATGACATTTCTTAGTAGCTTTATTTAATTTACAGAAATCAATTACCGTCCTATAACCTGTAATAATTCTTTGCGGGATCAATTCATCTTTATCATTAGGAACGACAGTAATACCTCCCTTCTTACGAACGCAATGGACATGACTTACCCAATCGCTATCAGCAACGGGATAAATTATACCCGCCTCAAGGAGCTTTAGTATCTCCTTTCTTACCACTTCTTTCATCTTAGGATTTAATCATTGTTGAGGATCCCTAACTGGTTTTGCATCTTTCTCCACTTTAATTTTGTGTTGGCAAAGAGTGGGACTAATGCCCTTAAGATCATCCAGAGTATATCCAATAGCAGCACGGTGCTTTTTCAGAGTTTTCAATAATCTTTCTTCTTCTTGCTCTGAAAGGTTAGCACTAATAATAACAGGATATATTTTCTTTTCATCAAGATAAGCATACTTAAGATTATCAGCTAATGGTTTGAGCTCAAACACGGGATCACCCTTGGGTGGAGGGGGGATCCCCTAGGATTTCAACAGGTAAGTTGTGTTTCAGAATATGACCCTGTTGAAGGAATACTTTATCTATTTCCCTTCTTTCATCCATAAACATATCATTTTCATGGTCTAGCAAATATTGTTCTAACGGATCAGTAAGAGGGACGGCAAAAGAAGCAAGACCAATAATCTCATCCTTACTAGGTGATTCTTTATCACGGGGTTGTCTACGAAACTTAGCAAAATTAAACTCACGAGACATATCCCCTAAGCCGATTGTGACAATATCCTTTTCGCAATCAATCCTAGCATTAACAGTATTCAGGAAGGGTCTACCAAATATAATGGCACAAAAGTCATCTTGTGGGGAACCAAGAACAAGAAAATCAGCAGGATATTTAACTTTCCCACACAAGACTTCAACATCTCTAACAATCCCAACTGGCTTAATGGTATCCCTATTGGCAAGCTTAATAGTAACATCAATACCTTCTATTTCAGCGGGTGCAATATCATGCATAATTTCTTTATATAAGTCAAAGGGTATTGCACTAGCACTAGCACCCATATCACATAAGCCATGATAACAATGATCTCCTATTTTAACAGAAATAACAGGCATGCCTACAATAGGTCTATGTATCTTAGCATCTGGTCTAGCAATATTAGCAGTTTCACCACAGAAATAAATAACATGCCCATCTAAATTATCATCCAAGAGATTTTTAACCATAACAATACTAGGTTCAACTTTGATTTGCTCAGGAGGTGTATAAGTTCTAGTATTACTCTTACGAACAACAGTTGAAGTTTTAGCATGATCCTTCATCCTAACAGGAAAAGGTGGTTTCTCAACATAACTAGTAGGGACAATAGGATCATTATAAGTGACAGTCTTTTCTTCAACTGTAATAGGTGCAACTACTTTTACTTCAATGGGAGGATTATATTTATACCACTTCTCCTTAGGAAGATCAACGTGAGTAGCAAAAGATTCACAAAAAGCAGCTACTATCTCAGAGTCAAGTCCATACTTAGCGCTAAATCCACGAAAAGCATCGGTATACATAAAAGATTTAACACAATCAAACTTAGGTGTTATACCTGACTCCTTACCATCGTCGGAACCCCAATCTTCAGAGTTGCGTTTAATTCTTTCCAATAAGTCCCACTTGAATTCAGTAGTCTTCACCATATAAGAACCAGCACAGGAAGTATCAAGCATGGTGCGAACATTGAGAGAAAGCCGAGCATAAAAAATTTGAATAATCATTTCTCTTGAGAGCTCATGATTGGGGCATGAATATAACATTGACTTAAGCCTCCTGTCAGTGTCAAAACCGGCGGATCTCGGGTAGGGGGTCCCGAACTGTGCGTTTAGGCGGATGGTAACAGGAGACAAGGGACACGATGTTTTTACCCAGGTTCGGGCCCTCTCGATGGAGGTAAAACCCTACTCCTGCTTGATTGATATTGATGATACGGGTAGTACAAGAGTGGATCTACCACGAGATCAAGGAGGCTAAACCCTAGAAGCTAGCCTACGGTATGATTGTTGTAATGGTTGTTTGTCCTACGGACTAAAACCCTCCGGTTTATATAGACACCGGAGAGGGCTAGGGTTACACAGAGTCGGTTACAATGGTAGGAGATCTATGTATCCGTATTGCCAAGCTTTCCTTCCACGCCAAGGAAAGTCCCATCCGGACACGGGACGAAGTCTTCAATCTTGTATCTTCATGGTCTTGGAGTCCGGCCGATAATGATAGTCCGCTATCTCGAACACCCCTAGTCCAGACTCCTCAAGAGCCCCGAACCAGGCTTCAATGACGATGAGTCCGCGCGATATTGTCCGGCATTGCAAGGCGGGTTCCTCCTCCGAATAATTCATAGAAGATTGTGAACACCAAGATAGTGTCCGCTCGCAAAATAAATTCCACATTCCACCGTAGAGAGAATAATATGTACACAAGTTCAATCTGCTGACGTATTTTGTGGCATGACGTCATACCACCACCAAGCCTTTACTTGAATCGTTTTTTATTATACCACCTCAGCGCGTTTAGCGAAGCGGTTTCCTTGGCACGTCTTGTTGAAGCAGAGATCGTGTTCCCTTATTCCGGATTCCCATCAATACGAACATGGTAACCCAACTGCGTTCGCCGCCACGCCTCTATCGGAGGCGAGTCTCGAACAGTCACGGGGACGGCTCTTGGTATTCTCCTTCTTTATAATAGGACCAAGGCTTGTTTCTTTTCTTCAATCCTTCATCGAATCTACTCCTTGCCCCGAGTTCCAACACCCAGAGCCTTAGATTCGAGCGCTTCGGACCTTCAACAATGTCCGGCTCCGACCTACAGGGCCGGTGGATGCCCTCCTCCGTCACGGAAGAGGACGTGCTAAAGCTGCGAGAGGCCAAGTACCTGACTTACGAGATTTCGCATAGGTTGCCCGCCAAAGGGCAAGTCATTCCCATCCCCGAGCCCGGCGAGTATGTCGTGTTTGTATCCCACCTCCGTCGGGGTTTAGGCTTCCCGATGGATCCTTTTGTGAGAGGGCTCATGTTTTACTATGGGTTGGAATTCCACGACTTGGCTCCAGAGTCCATCCTCCGCATCTCTTCATTCATTGTCATCTGCGAAGCCTTCCTCCGCGTTACCCCTCACTTCGGCTTGTGGCTTAAGACCTTTGACGTGGAGCCGAAGATGATCGAGGGGCGTCAAGTAGAGTGCGGCGGTGCGGTTGTAAGCAGAAGGGCCGACGCTCCATGGCCCGAGGGATCTTTCCAGGAGAAGCTCGGCTTGTGGCAGCAGGAGTAGTTCTACATAACCGCTCCCAGGAGCAGCAGGCAGAAGCCGCCGCCCATCTTCCGCTCGGGCCCTCCACAGCGGCTGATGTCATGGGTCAGCCAAGGGCTCAACTGGGGGCCGTCAAAGTACGTGCCCCTATTGCAGGGCCGGATTCGAGACCTCCAAACGAGGGAGATCGATCTGGTCGCGGTGATGCAGGTCATGCTGATTAGGCGCCTCTGCCTCGCAAACGCCGCCCTCTCCGGCTGTGGGAGTTTAATCCGAGGGACCACGAATTCTCCAACACTTCATGGGTACGACACCCGTGGAGATGTACAAATTGTTCTTCGGATCACAAGAGATGTGTCCGGAATTGACCGAGGACGCCGGCCTAAGCTGCAATCGCCCGGATACACAAGTAAGTAGCTCTTAGTCCGGCCATACCGTTGGTTTGCCCTTCTATGATTCGCCTTTTAACCAGTTGTCCTATAACAGGAGTGGATAACGCAAGCAAAGTTGATATGGTGTCCGCCCCCCCTCCCAGAGACCGCGCCGGATCCCGTGCTGGTCAGGATGCTGGAGGTTGCGCCTTCAGAGGAAGGCGAAGTGGAAAACAGAGGAGCTACCGCCTCGACCAAGGAGGCTTTTGAGAAAGGGGGGATCGAGAATCCCTCCTTCCAAGGGGAGAAGAGGACCGCTTCCGAAAACCTGGAGGCCAAAGCCCCGAAGCGGGGGAAGAGACCTTCACCAGAGGGTCTTGCGTCCGGGGAGGCCCCGGCCGCACAGTCTCCCCTAAAGAATCAGCCCTCCAGCGAGCCGTAAGTAGAAAAAGGGAGTTTTGCAATAAGGGACATCCCTATTTGTGCTTCTGAGGATAACTTAAGTTTTTACCTTGTAGTTCGGATCTCCGTCCTTCTCAGATGAGCTCGTCTTCGGGGGAACTTCATCCGGAGATGATGGAGAGCGAGACGCCTCCATCTGCCGCACCATTATATAGGGCGGACGAGCCTGAAGTGTCATCACGGAGGGTATCCCCGAGTCCGGCAGGGCCGGATAGTCCGGCACCAACTGGTGTGCGGCCGGGGGAGCTGAAGGATCTGCTTGAGAGGGCGT
The DNA here is from genome assembly GCA_021437245.1 of Aegilops speltoides. NCBI lineage: Eukaryota > Viridiplantae > Streptophyta > Magnoliopsida > Poales > Poaceae > Aegilops > Aegilops speltoides. The sequence goes on from CM038143.1 coordinate 132,200,969, forward strand.
CTATCTCAGAAGGTCACCGTACACTGATGAGTACGGTGATTGAAAGAATTTCATCCGCTGAAGGCGGGTTGCGTGATGCCTTCAGGAGTTTGCTGGCGAGGTTTGAGGTACGTAAAAATGACATACCCTTTGACAGTTTTACACATAAAGTGCACCCTGTATAGATAGTAGCCCCTGAGACTCGGTAGGGTGTCGAGAACGACAGCGTGCCGAGGATCAAAATCCCAGGTATTGATTTTCGCCCTTCCTATGCAGGTGGCGGATAGTTCGGTGGCTAGCCGGACTGGTGGAGTTGCCGAACTAAAGCGGCAACTCGATGTTGCGGATGCGGACATCGCGCTAGTCAACAGGCGACTTGATGAGTCGCAAGGTAGGTTTTTTCTCCGTGATCACCTAGTAAGGGAGCCGAAGCCCCCCTTACAATATGTTTGCTTGACGCAGATGGTGCCGCTGCTGTGGAGAGCCTTCGGGCCGAACTTGCTCGAGCCAAGGAGCAGGCCAGAAGAAGTGATGCGGCTGCCTTTAGGGCGGCCGAAGAGCTAGAAGTCGAAAGGGCTGCTCACCGCCGTAGCAGGGAGGAGATGGCCGAAATGGTCGTGAAGTTGAAAGATGCTACCGACCGCTATGTGGTTCTTGGAGAAGAACGCCAGGCGGAGCAAGAAGACCTGAAGAAGGCCACCGCCGAAGCCAAGGATGCCCGTTCTGCAATGCGGGCTATAAAGGAGGAGCTGCGCCAGGCCGGGGATATTGTGGCTGGCAAGCCCTTTCTGCTGCGCCGGAGGTTTACAGATCCAAAGTATGCTCAGCTTGGCCAGCTGTGGGGTCCGGAGGATCCTTATATGGATATAGCGGCGAGTGCGGCAGATGCCGTTGTGCACTTCCGAAGTCAGAAGGATCACGAGACGGAAGAGCTGTTTTGGTCTCAATTCCATAGTTCAGAGCGTTCACTTCCGCTGACCGATCGGCTGGCTGAGTGGGCTGAGCTGAATAGGCTGTCCGGGCTTGCCATGACAGATATCGTGGCTCATGTCTGGCCGGATAGGCCCAAGCCGAAGAGTTATTTTGGCTTATTGCAGCAATTTCTTGGGGCGGTGCCGCATATCAAGGTGATGAAGCGGTCGGCCTGCATAGAGGGTGCACGGATGGCCCTCGCCCGTGTGAAGACATACTGGACGGAGATGGATGCCACCGCTGTTGCAACCCAGGGTTCGGACAAGAGCCGGTTACCCGCCGAGCACTATTTTGGGGAAGTTCTGCATGGTGCTCGTGTAATAGAGTCGCAGTGCTCAAAAAATGTCGTGTTCAAATGAACTTTATGGCTTGTAAAATGATGTTTATAATATAAGCGCTTTTTTGTACTTGTGCGTTCAAGTATTGAAATATCTCCTGTGCGGCCATTTATGTATACGTGTGTATAGCCTGAAAGATGGCAGTCTTCGGCTTCAGCCCCCATGCACATAGTGCGGGGGTGTTTGCAAAATAGCGCATTTTCACACTTAATCCAGTGTCTTGGTCCTGTAAACACTACTAGGGAAAAGGCCATACACAGAATCTTAGCAGCAGCACGGTTCAAAACAACTCGCTGCTGCTAACTATCAGTACCGGGGTCCAAAGAAGCTCGCTGCTGGTAAAGATATAGCAGTAGCGCGTCCGACCAAAGACGCGCTGCTGCTATAATTCCTACGAGGCCGCCGCGAGGCTAGTTATAGCAGCAAAGCGTTATCCCGACGCGCGCTACTGCTACTTAGCATAGTAGCAGCGCCTTTCCCAGACAAGTGCTACTGCTAAGGTTCCTACAAAAATTTAGTCCCACCTCGCTCCGTGAAGAGAGTTTATACCACCTTAAATATGTTACTTCCCACACTTTGACAAGCACTTGATCTTCATTGAACTCTATGTGTAGAATTTGTGGCTGCAATATGAGTCTTCACCTGTTCCTAAACCGGTGAGGACTCATATTGTTGAATCAGATTGTACACAAAAAGATCGTTGATGATCAATGTGTATTTTTGCATGCTGACATATATCAGTAGCGCTTTATCTTGAAAAGCGCTGCTGCTAGATAGATTAGCAGTAGCGCGTTTTGCTGAAGAGCGCTAATGCTAAGCCACCCATCTCCCTAATCTCCTCCCTTCGGATCCACTCACACACACAGCCACAAATTCTATCTGCGTCGCGCGCCCCCGGTCGTCGCCCCTCTCCTCCGCTGCGTCAAGCCAAGCTTCCGCCGCCGCTCCTCCGTCTGCGCCAAGGCCGTCACCTCCTCCTCCTTGCTGGACTCGGCACTGCCTCCTCCTCCGTCCTCCTCTCCACTCGCCGCTGGCCGGCCCTCCTCGCTCCGCCTTCCTCCTCCGTTCTCCCTCAACTGGCCGCCACTGCCGGCCCCTCCGCTCCGCCTTCCTCCTCCATCCTACTCTCTTCTCCCTCCTCGAGTCGCCCTCCTTCTCCCTCCTGCTCATATGCAACATTTTGATTTAGTTGATATAATTTAGTTGACTTAGTAGAACATTTTGATTTAGTTGATTTAGTAGGCTAGTTGATTTAGTTGCCTTAGAATATTTTGATTTAGTGTACTTAGTAGGTTAGTTTATTTAGTTGACTTAGAACATTTTGATTTAGTTGATTTAGTAGGCTAGTTGATTTAGTTGACTTAGAACATTTTGATTTAGTTGATTTAGTAATCCTTTGCTCATATTGCTTTAGGAAGAATGGCGCCACCACCACCACTATGTCAATCTGTGCAAGTCAAGATGCGCCACAGAGCCTTGCAACCGGCAAGCTGTTCGGCATCTACTTCCGCCGAAGTTTTAAGTCATGCGGTAAGAAATTAGATGAAATGTAATAACTATTTTATTTTTAGTGTTGGCATTACTGCATTGTGTCATTTTGCTTCGTTTACAGATCGTCCCATGCAATGTGAGGTTGAAATTCAACAAGTCGACAGAGACACTTTGTGACATTTGAGGCTCCTGGGGGGGCCGTACACTATGGAGGTCGAGAAAGGACGCAATATGTCGCAGATTGGAGGAGATGGATGGGCCCGTTTTGTCGCTCGCATGCATCTACTGGTGGTGAGTTGATCAGCTTCAACTTTCGAGTAGAAAGACCCAAACTAGCTGTCATTTATCTCAACCTGGTGGAAGATGATGAAGATGACGAAGATGATGAAGATGATGAAGATGATGAAGATGATGAGGACCCACTTCATGAGGCCATCGTAGCTCAAAGAACAAGGCTGAGTGAGGAGGAGGTGTCCAACCTGTGGGACATAATTCCGCCACGTGCTGACTTTGTCGGGGTGCCATTCGTGACCCGCTTGACAAATACCATGGTTGATCGACATGATATGGTATGTTATACTTACAAATGCAAATTAATAGTGTGAATTACTTAGTGTACAGTCCAATGATATGGTATATGTTGTGTGGAATCTAGTCGATGATATATATGTTTTAGTGTAGAGTTCGATCACATGCTTATTAATTGATATGTTTTTCTTATTCAGAAATTGGCAAAGAGCATATCTGTGAGTTATGGTATCGAGCCCGATGAAGAAGGCTCAGCTGGACTACGCCTTCGCAAGGGGCTCCGTCACAACATGTACTTACCGCGTGGACACGGACGGTCGCATTACACTTAAGCTCGGTTGGGTGGAAGAAATTCCTCGATGGCAAGAATCTTCGTGTTGGACAAAGCTATCCTAATTACTATCAGAACACCAACCGCCTGTGCTTGAGGATGATGATTGTCTTCGATATCATCTAGGGCTATATCATCTAGAACTACATATGTGTGTGTGGCTATATCATCTAGGACTACATATGATGATCGTCGTTGATATCATCTAAAACTACATATGATGATGGCGTTGATATGACCATGCATGTACCGCTTGAGGATGCATGTTGGCTGTGCATGAAATTGTTATCTTAGTACTCCCGTTTCAAATTACTCGTCGTGGTTTGAACTAAAACCACGACGAGTAATTTGAACGGCGAGTACTACCGCATCTAGTAATGGTTTATGAATTTGATGAAAGATAGTACCTAGTTTCTAGCATCTCAAGGAGAGTTGAAATGGAAAATGATGAAAGAGATAGCAGAGCGTTGGATGAGGAAATCGCCATCGCTAGCTAATAGTAGCGCTTCCTAAAAAGCGCTGCGATATCGCTCAACAAGAGTAGCGTTGGTTGGGGCCGCTACTACTATGAGTTAGCTATGGCGCCTTATTAGTAGCACGCCACCAGCTGCTGCTGCTAGCTCAAAAACCGCTGCTGCTGCTAGCCTTTTCCCTAGTAGTGAAAGGAGGTGGTAGCGTAGCAAACGAGGCAACCGGACTATAATGCTTTATCACTTTCACTTAGCCATAGGAGTTCGAAGGTGGGGCTACGACATAGCCCCTAGGGGCACCGCGCTCTCCGAATTCGGGCGCCAGATGTGCTCGACCAGAAACGGTCCTTCGTCAAAGCGGCGGAATTCTAAACATTCCGATAGTCGATCGAGTGGTTGACCGATCTCGCTATATCATGACAGTTTTGGCTTTCTCTACCGAGGTGCTCGCCAAATTAACCGGGCAAAATCGCAGAGTTCTCCGGTGCCGCGTTAGCCGATGATACGTAACGTAAGGCAGCAAAACACGTGAGCCGGGCAAACCCAACATTTGACCAAAGACATGACTCGGAGCTGATGCATATAAGGCCTAACTCGAGACGCCAACACTCCCTAAGGTATTCGGTCTTTATAATAACGGGCGTAACAATGCCCTAAGCCCCTAGTGTCCAGTACAAGCGAGAATCTTCGGCGCGGCCGATGCCAAAACGCCAGCCTCCTCGTTGGTTATGGTGAAAACCGTGGGATGTGAATCAACAAAAGACAGTAAGAAAGGTTTACGCAGGGACTTAATCTGAAAAGAATCCTTGCGACGGGTCCCTGCTGCACGTCTGCGCCTGTGTCTCTGTTGTGCCGTATCCTGGACGGGTGTGCACGTTGTTCATCTGTAAAAAAGAGAGGAACTTAGCTTGAAAGGAAATCGTGCAAAAAATGCATTAAAAATCGAAATATGAATTAATGAATAAAGCCGAGCTTATAGTAGCTCATTATTGCTTATACGCACAACCCCTTGTGAAGGGGTCTGCGGCTAGGGAGCCCCTAGCTTATTTATGCCGGACTCGTCTAGCCGTGTCCGGGGTCTTGAACGACCTTTTAATGAGATGATGCCACGTGGACCGGGCATTTTAAGTGTAAGAGACGCGTAGTGTGGTATTGCATTAAAGCGGACAAAAGCTTCACGTCCCAATAGTGCTTGATGGCTACTTTTGAATGGGGCGATGTGAAAGATTAGCTTTTCGCGTCGGAAGTTGTCGGGTGACCCGAACACAACTTCTAGTAGTAAGGAGCAAGTGCACTTGGCGTAAGGGCCTGGCGCCACTCCTTTGAAGGAAGTGTGGCTATGGCGAATTTTAGTACGGTCTATCCCCAACTTGCGGATTGTGTCCGGATATAGCAGGTTTAAATCACTGCCGCCATCCATTAGGACTTGTGTAAATTGTAGTCCATCGATTATAGGATCCAATATTAGGGCAGTCCATCCTGCATTTAGAATTCTTCTGGAATAGTCCAGATGGTCGAAAGTAATTGGTTTTGACATCCAATCTCGAGGTTATGCTGGGGTGGACCGTGCGACACCTACTTTGGCGGGTGCCGCATTGTTGTTCCGTATTATCACATGAAGTGAGTTTACTGTTTTGACTTCTTGTGGGAAAGTCTTTTGTTTTCCGGCGCTCTGCTGGTGGGGTTCGTCGTCATCCTCGCTTGGCACGTCGAGCCCCCTGTGTTCGGCGTTGAGTCGGCCGGACTGTTTGAAGACCCAACAATCTCGGTGGGTGTGGTTTTTTAGGCCTTCCAGAGGTACTGTGGATTTGACATATCCGGTCCAAAATTTTGTTTAAGCTAGATAGCTCATCACTGTTGTCCTTCAGGGGCAGTGTTTTGTTATTCGGCCGCGAGCTTTTGAATCCAACGTTGACCGCCGTGTTCTTTGGGATTTTTTCTTTATTTCGGCGCTGGTCCTTTCTGCGCCGTGATTTTCCGTTTCCATCTCTTATCTCAGATGTACTCGGGTCGCTGGTGCTGCATCTTGCTAGCCAGCTGTCTTCCCCCACGCAAAAGCGGGTCATGAGGCTTGCTTGCGCGGCCATTGTTCTCGGCTTCTCTTGGCCGAGGTGTCTGGCTAGCCATTCGTCTCGGACATTATGTTTAAAAGCTGCTAAGGCTTCGGCGTTCGGACAGTCGACTATTTGGTTCTTTTTGGTAAGAAACCTGTTCCAGAATTTGCGCGCTGACTCTCCGGGCTGTTGAGTTATGTGACTTAAATCGTCTGCATTCGGAGGGCGGACATAAGTCCCTTGAAAATTTGCTCTGAACGCGTCCTCGAGCTCTTCCCATCTTCCAATGGTATTTTCTGGGAGGCTTTTGAGCCAATGCCGGGCTGGCCCTTTGAGGTTGAGGGGTAAATATTTTATGGCATGGAGATCGTCTCCTCTAGCCATATGGTATTTTCTATGTTTATGGGCTTGAATCCTGCTGGGAATTCATGATCCAGCACCTCATCGGTGAAACATAGTGGATGTGCGGCGCCCCTGTATTTAGGCGTGCCGTTATCTTCGAACATGCGGCGTATTGTGTTGCTTCCTGGGGCCCTCTTTTTGGTCCCATAAATGGACCTGACCGGGCCATCTGTTTTACGAGGATCATGTGTTGGCTTGTGTGCGGCGTCGCTTGTCGCTTTTGGCCTGTCATCTGATCGTCTATCCGGCCAGGCGGCCTCTTTGCTTTTTGATTGTGGGGGCTCTATGGCCTCCTCGTCGAATTCCGGCAGCAGCTTGCGCTTCGGGTAGCTCTTTGTTTGGTGGCCATTGCCGTATTTGTCCGCGGTCTTGAGTACTTTGCTCCACCTCATTCTGAGTATGTCTTCCGCTGTTTTGAGCTTCCGTTTTTCCTTCTTCAGACTTCTTGCAGTGGCGACAAGTCTTTTGTGAAGGTTTTTATGCTCCGGTGGTGTGTCCGGCGTGAGATCGTCTGGACTGTTGTTTTCGCCGGGCATGGATTGATTATCTGATTCGTCCTGTTTGGATGGTTGCGTGGTTGCATGTTCGTCGCCCGCTGGTTTGCCCTGCTCTATGGCTGGGTCTTTATGGGTGCTGTTGTCATCGAGGCGGGACTTAGGGCGGCGTCTGCGTCGCCGTTTTGGTTGTTTGTCGGCGGAATTATCCTTTGTCGCGTCCCGTTGTTCCTCGTTATCGCTTCCTTTTGGGGTGTCCACCATATATATATCATGAGTTGGGGTGGATTTCCAGTGCCCTGTAGGCGCTGGTTCTTGATCGTCTCCGGCATCGCCATCCATACCGTTGAAGTCTTCGGAGTCGTAGTCTAGCATGTCGGTTAGATCGTCGACAGTGGCTACAAAGTGGGTGGTGGGTGGGCTTTGAATTTCTTCGTCGTCCGCATCCCAACCATCCTGACCGCAGTCCGGCCAGGGCTCTCCTGATAGCGAGAGATGCTTTAGCGAATTTAGGATGTCGCCAAAGGGTGAGTGCTGAAAGATGTCCGCGGCAGTGAACTCCATGATCGGCGCCCAATCGGATTCGATTGGCAGGGGCGCAGGAGGTTCGGAGTCCGGCAAGGAGTCCGGCACCTTGGAGTTACGAGCTTTATAAGGGACAAGGTCAGTATTCGGCTCCATCGCCGTAGAAGTTGCAGCTCCCGAGGTGGTGTCCAGCCACCTGTCCTCGATCTGCACGGTCGGCTCCGAACTATGGGTCGGAGCGGATCCGCAGCGGACCTCCGTGGTACCGTCTCGCTGGCGAGCTAGATCATGCCCATCGTGATAAAGGCGGCACGCCGCTTCGGTGTGGCTCGAATCCATCGAAGATCAAATCTCTGCGGATGTCAGCCATGAAGTTTAGGCTTCCAAATCTGACCAGATGGCCAGGGGCATAGCTTTCGATCTGCTCAAGATGGCCAAGTGAATTGGCCCGCAGTGCAAAGCCGCCGAACACGAAGATCTGTCCGGGGAGAAAATTCACACCCTGGACTGCGTTGTTGTTGATTGAAGAAGCCATCAAGCCTATCGGTGACGACACAGAGGAACTCTCAATGAAAGCACCAATGTCGGTGTCAAAACCGGCGGATCTCGGGTAGGGGGTCCCGAACTGTGCGTCTAGGCGGATGGTAACAGGAGACAATGGACACGATGTTTTTACCCGGGTTCAGGCCCTCTCGATGGAGGTAAAACCCTACTCCTGCTTGATTGATATTGATGATATGGGTAGTACAAGAGTGGATCTACCACGAGATCAAGGAGGCTAAACCCTTGAAGCTAGCCTACGGTATGATTGTTGTAATGGTTGTTCGTCCTACGGACTAAAACCCTCCGGTTTATATAGACACCGGAGAGGGCTAGGGTTACACAGAGTCGGTTACAATGGTAGGAGATCTACGTATCCGTATTGCCAAGCTTGCCTTCCACGCCAAGGAAAGTCCCATCCGGACACGGGACGAAGTCTTCAATCTCGTATCTTCATGGTCTTGGAGTCCGGCCGATAATGATAGTTCGGCTATCCGAACACCCCCTAGTCCAGGACTCCCTCACCTCCCCCAAGCTTGAGCGATGCTTTCTCCTTCACGAGGCTAGAAATTATATATGTAATTACGATCACGATGAACAATATGCATAGGATAGAACTTATGGTGAAATTCCAACTTCAATCGTTTATAATTCCAAGGTCCAGTATCATCTCATAGCCTATACCATGTCAACGCATCTCCCTTCAAAGATAAAGGGAAGACCTTCCTTTTGACACCATCATCGGGAATACCTTCAAGCTTAAATAATCCACAAACTTCATCCACAAAGATAAGGTGTAAATCAGGATGCAATGTTCCATCTCATGCAAAGGGATTAGCTAGCAGTTTCTCTATCATACCCGAAGGAATCTCAAAGTAAATATTTTCAGTAGGTTCAGTAGGTTGAGGAGCAACTGTTTGCTCTACTGGTCGGGGCGAAGATACCCCAAACAAGCCCCTCAAAAGATTAGTTTCCATAGTAACAAGTGACAGAAAATTTCAGCACACAATATAAATGTTTCCTTACCAAGTTCCACTCACCAAAGGCGCTTCACTCCCCGACAACAGCGCCAGAAAAGAGTCTTGATGACCCACAAGTATAGGGGATCTATCGTAGTCCTTTCGATAAGTAAGAGTGTCGAATCCAACGAGGAGCAGAAGGAAATTACAAGCGGCTTTCAGTAAGGTATTCTCTGCAAGCACTGAAATTGGACGTAAAGATAGTTTTGTGATAAGATAATTTGTAACGGGTAACAAGCAATAAAAGTAAATAAAGTGCAGAAAGGTGGCCCAATCCTTTTAGTAGCAAAGGACAAGCCTGGACAATTTCTTATAATGAGAAAAGCGCTCCCATGGACACATGGGAATTATCGTCAAGCTAGTTTTGATCACGCTCATATGATTCGCGTTCGGTACTTTGATAATTTGATATGTGGGTGGACCGGTGCTTGGGTACTGCGCTTACTTGGAAAAGCATCCCACTTATGATTAACCCTTATTGCAAGCATCCGCAACTAGAAAATAAGTATTAAGGTAAACCTAACCATAGCATGAAACATATGGATCCAAATCAGCCCCTTATGAAGCAATGCATAAATTAGGGTTTAAGCTTCTGTCACTCTAGCAACCCATCATCTACTTATTACTTCCCAATGCCTTACTCTAGGCCCAAATAATGGTGAAGTGTCATGTAGTCGACGTTCACATAACACCACTAGAGGAGAGACAACATACATCTCATCAAAATATCGAACGAATACCAAATTCACATGACTACTAATAGCAAGACTTCACCCATGTCCTCATGAACAAACGTAACTACTCACAAAGCATATTCATGTTCATAATCAGAGGAGTATTAATATGCATTAAGGATTTGAACATATGATCTTCCAGCAAGTAAACCAATTAGCATCATCTACAAGGAGTAATCAACACTACTAGCAACCGATAGGTACCAATTTGTGATTTTGATCCAAGATTGGATACAAGAGCTGAACTAGGGTATTGAGAGGAGATGGTGCTGGTGAAGATGTTGATGGATATTGACCCCCTCCCGATGAGAGGCGTTGGTGATGCCGATGGTGATGATTTCCCCCCTCCGGGAAGTTTCCCACTGAACAGCTCATGGAGCCCTAGATTGGTTCCGCCAAGGTTCGCCTCGTGGCGGCGGAGTTTCGTCCCGTAAGCTTTCTTATGATTTTTTCCAGGGTAAAAGCCTTCATATAGTAGAAGATGGGCTCCGGAGGACCACCAGGGGGCCCAGGAGACAGGGGCGCGCCCAGTAGTGGTGGGCGCGCCCCGACCCTCCTGGCCAGGGTGTGGGCCCCCTCTGGTGTTTTCTTCGCTCAGTAATTTTTATTAATTCCGAAAGTGACTTCCGTGGAGTTTCAAGATTTTTGGAGCTATGCAGAGTAGGTTTCCAATATTTGCTCCTTTTCCAGCCAGAATTCTAGCTGCCGGCATTCCCCCTCTTCATGGTAAACCTTGTAAAATAAGAGAGATTAGCCATAAGTATTGAGACATAATGTGTAATAACATCATGCAAAATGGACATATCAATCACCTACTTTGTGAAGATCTACCCGAGTGAGGCAAGACCTTCGTGGGCGATGGTGATACGTCTCCAATGTATCTATAACTTTTGATGTATTCATGCCATGTTTACATTATTTTTATATGATTTTGGTATGATTTTGATTAGAACTAACCCAGACTGATGCTGTTTTCAGCAGAACTACCGTTGTGTTGTTTTTTGTGCAGAAATAAAAGTTCTCGAAATGCACTGAAAATCAACAGATATTTTTTTGGAAAATATAAAAAATATTGGAACGAAAAGTTACCGGAGGGGAGGCCCATGGGCCCCATAAGGGTGGAGGGCGCCCCCACCCCCCTAGGGCGCGCCCCCTACCTCGTAGCCTCTCTGTGGGGCCCCCTAACGTGAGACCGGCGCCAAACCCTCCTATAAATCCCCAAACTTCTAGAAAGAAACCTAGATCAGGAGTTCCGCCGCCGCAGGCCTCTGTATCCACCAAAAACCAATCGGGACCCTATTCCGGCACCCTGTTGGAGGGGTGAATCATCACCGGTGGCCATCTTCATCATCCCGACGCTCTCCATGATGAGGAGGGAGTAGTTCACCCTCGGGGCTAAGGGAATGTACCAGTAGCTATGTGTTTGATCTCTCTCTCTCTCTCTCTCTCTCTCTCTCTCTCTCTCTCTCTCTCTCTCTCTCTCTCTCTCTCTCTCGCGCGCGCGCGCGCGCGCATTCTTGATTTGGCACGATCTTGATGTACCACGAGCTTTGCTATTATAGTTGGATCTTATGATGCTCCCCCCTCTACTCTCTTGTAATGGATTGAGTTTTCGCTTTGAAGTTATCTTATCGGATTGAGTGTTTAAGGATTTGAGAACACTTGATGTATGTCTTGCATGGGATACCTGTGGTGACAATGGGGTATTCTATTGATTCACTTGATATATGTTTTGGTGATCAACTTGCGGGTTCCGTGACCTTGGGAATCTATGCACAGGGGTTGGCACATGTTTTCGTCTTGACTTTCCGGTGGAAAGTTTGGGGCACTCTATGAAGTTCTTTGTGTTGGTTTGAATAGATGAATCTGAGATTGTGTGATGCATATCATATAATCATACCCGCGGATACTTGAGGTGACAGTGGAGTATCTAGGTGACATTAAGGATTTTGGTTGATGTGTCTTAAGGTATTATTTTACTACAAACTCTAGGGCTGTTTATGACACTTATAGGAATAGCCCAATGGGTTGATCGGAAAGAATACTTTGAGGTGGTTTCGTACCCTACAATAATCTCTTAGTTTGTTCTGCGCTATTAGTGACTTTGGAGTGACTCTTTGTTGCATTTTGAGGGATTGTTATATGATCTAGTTATGTTATCATTGTTGAGAGAACTTGCGCTAGTGAAAGTATGAACCCTAGGCCTTGTTTCGAAGAATTGTAATACCGTTTTCGCTCACTTTCACCACTTGCTACCTTGCTGTTTTTATATTTTCAGATTACAAAAACCTATATCTACCATCCATATTGCACTTGTATCACCATCTCTTCACCGAACTAGTGCACCTATACAATTTACCATTGTATTGGGTGTGTTGGGGGCACAAGAGACTCTTTGTTATTTGGTTGCAGGGTTGTTTGAGAGATACCATCTTCATCCTACACCTCCCAGAGATTGATAAACCTTAGGTCATCCACTTGAGGGAAATTTGCTATTGTCCTACAAACCTCTGCACTTGGAGGCCCAACAACGTCTACAAGAAGAAGGTTGCATAGTAGACATCAAGCTCTTTTCTAGCGTCGTTGCCGGGGAGGTGAGTGCTTGAAGGTATATGTTTAGATCTTGCAATTTAATCTTTTTGTTTCTTGTTTTATCACTAGTTTAGTTTATAAAAGAAAACTACAAAAAATGGAATTGAGGGTGCCTCATATGCTTCATCTTTTTAATTTCTTTCATGAAAATGATGGAAAGGAAAATTGTGCTCAAGTGCTAGAAGAAGAATGTATTAAAATGTTTGGCACTAAATCTTTGAATGTGAGCATGATTGCAATGTTGTTAGTACGAATTCTTTGAATATCCATAGTACTAATGATGATTGCACTAGTCATGATGAAAATGTTTCATATAAGCATGTCAATTTTTGTGGAGTGCATTGAGTTTGCAAGTACACACCAAATAGGGAAGATAGATTTTGCAAGAGACATAAGTATTTAGAAACTAAATGTTTGCAAGAGAGGCTAGATGTTTGTTCTGAAAATTTAAATTTGCGCCATACTTGTGAACTTTGCAATGAATGTGGTCATTTAAATCTCCAATGCAAATTGTTTCATGATCGAATCGTGTCCAAAAATTGTGATGACTTGATTTTCCTTACACATCATAATGAACTTTGTTTGCTTTTGGGTTATGAAGAAATGAAATATATAACTAAGGATATTCCAGAATTTGTCCTTGATAAAGTTCTTGATTTTGATCTAGAGGAAATTTATATGTATTGTGTAGTGAATTGCATCGAAAATCCTTATATTGCCAATTACATAAGGACAAGAAAGCAAATAGAAGATGAAGAGAATACTAATGAAAGGGAAGAGATGTCCCAATATCCTCCTATTCTTTCTTATGATGAATCAGGTAACGAGGAGGAGTTTTCTATTTAACCAATCTCATTAATAAGGAGCTACAAAAAGAGGACTAAACCCACACATAATGTGGAGTAGAAAAAGAAAAGATGGAGAAGCAAAGGTAAAAAGGCATCCCTCCCAAATGATGTTGCTCCTACTACTCATTGTGATGATGATAATTGCTATAATATTGGTGCTATCCATACTATTAATGATGAGAGTGATTATGCTTATGATATGCAAAGGCCCAAGCTTGGGGATGCTATGTTTGATGAAGATGGCATGTTTAAGAATTTATTTGCTGCAATTAATGTTTGTCCCAAGCTTGGGGATGCTATGTTTAATGAAGATGATATTTTTAGTCTCCCAAGTTTTGATATGCAAATTTATTATGATGATAGCATGCCTCCTATTTATGATGATTATATTGCTGAAAGTGGGTTTGGAAGAGTGTCATCTTTAGGAAGTAACAATCCCACTATTTTGGAGGTTGTTGAATCTTATTGTGACAATTATGAAAGTGGATTTGGAGAGGTCATGACTTTATTTAGTAATGATTCCACTATCTGGAAGAGGTTTCAATTGATTATGATGAGAACAAAGTTGCTACTTATGATGATTGTGATGATACTTATGCTATAAAAAGTAGTGATGATTATATTTATAAAACTTGTCATGATTATGATTACCCTTTTTCTGAACATTACTCTTTTAATGTGGAAACAATTTATAGTATTCAAGTTTCTTATGATACTCCCACTATTCCGAATGAGAAGAATTTAGCTTATGTGGAGAGTAATAAAATTTATATGCTTGCGGATCATGAAAATAATGCTTTATGTGATGGTTATGTTGTTGAATTCATTCACGATGCTACTGAAAATTATTATGAGGGAGGAATATATGCTTGTAGGAATTGCAATAATACGAAGTTTCCTCTCTTTTTCCCATAAGTTGTTTGATCACAAAATCCCTATGCATAGGAAGTGGGTTAGACTTAAATGTGCTAGTCATATTCTTCATGATGCTCTCTTTATGTTTCAATTCTTATCCTTTATTTGAGCATCATTGAAATCATCATGCCTAGCTGAAAAGGCATTAAAGAAAAGCGCTTGTTGGGAGACAACCCAATATTTACCCCTACTCTTTTTGTGTGTCCACATGATTAACCTACTGTAGTAATCATGTTTTATAGCTTTTGTTTCAATAAAGTGCCAAGTAAAGCCTTTAGAATAGCTTGTGGTGATAGTTGTGTTGATCTTGCTAAAAATCAAAAACTTTTGCGCTCAGTAAATAATATCCAGAATCTTATTGAAACGTGCTTTTGGCCTGATTATTTTTTATATGTATTGGTGCATAAATTTCTCAGGTGGAACTAGTGTTCTCAGAAATTTTTGAGTTACAGAAGTATTCGAGAGTTACAGATTACTACTGGCTGTTCTGTTTTTGATAGATTCGGTTTTCTATGTATTGTTTGCTTATTTTGATGAATCTATGAGTAGTATCGGAGGGTATGAACCATGGAGAAGTCAGAATACAGTAGATATAACACCCAATATGAATTTAGAGTCAGTTCACAACAATACCTAAGTGGTGATTTATCTTCTTATACTAACGGAGCTTACGAGTTTTCTGTTAAGTTTTGTGTTGTGAAGTTTTCAAGTTTTGGGTAAAGATTCGATGGACTATGGAATAAGGAGTGGCAAGAGCCTAAGATTGGGGATGCCCAAGGCACCCCAAGGTAATATTCAAGGACAACCAAGATCCTAAGCTTTGGGATGCCCCGGATGGCATCCCCTCTTTTGTCTTCGTTCATCGGTAACTTTACTCAGAGCCATATTTGTATTCACCACATGATATGTGTTTTGCTTGGAGCATAAATTTGTTTTGCTTGATGTTTGAATAATATCCCAAGATCTTAAATTCTTAAATGTTAGAGAGTCTTCACATACTTACATAACTATTCGACTACTCATTGATATTCACTTATATCTTTCGGAGTAGTTTGTCATTTGCTCTAGGGCATCACTTATATCTTTTTAGAGCACGGCGATGGTTTTATTTTGAAGAAATTGATGAACTCTCATGCTTCACTTATATTATTTTGAGAGTCTTTAGAACAGCATGGTAATTTGCTTAGGGTATGAATTTAGTCCTAATATGATAGGCATCCAAGAGGGATATAATAAAAACTTTCATATAAAGTGCATTGAATACTAAGAGAAGTTTGATTCCTTATGATTGTTTTGAGATATGAAGATGGTGATTTTAGAGTCATGCTAGTGGAGTAATTGTTAATTTGAGAGATACTTGTGTTAAAGTTTGTGATTCCCGTAGCATGCACATATGGTGAACCATTATGTGATGAAGTTGGAGCATGATTTATTTATTGATTGTCTTCCTTATGAGTGGCTGTCGGAGACGAGCGATGGTCTTTTCCTACCAATCTATCCCCCTAGGAGCATGCGCTTAGTACTTCATTTCTATAACTAATAGATTTTCACAATAAGTATGTGAGTTCTTTATGACTAATGTTGATTCCATGGATTATACGCACTCTCACCCTCCCACCATTGCTAGCCTCTCTAGTATCGTGCAACTTTCCCTGGTACCATACACCCACCATATACTTTCCTCAAAGCAGCCACCATACCTACCTATTATGCCATTTCAATAGCCATTCCAAGATATATTTCCATGCAACTTTCCACTGTTCCATTTATTATGACACGCTTCATCATTGTCATACTGCTTTGCATGATCATGTAGTTGACATCGTATTTGTGGCACAACCACCTTTCATAATTCTTTCATACATGTCACTCTTGATTCATTGGACATCCCAGTACACCGCCGGAGGCATTCATATAGAGTCATATTTTGTTCTAAGTATGAAGTTTTAATTCTTGAGTTGTAAGTAAATAAAAGTGTGATGATCTTCATTGTTAGAGCATTGTCCCAGTGAGGAAAAGATGATGGAGACTATGATTCCCCCACAAGTCGGGATGAGACTCCGGACGAAAAATAAAAAAAGAGGCCAAAAAAAAGAGAGAAGGCCCAAAAAAACAAAAAATATGAGAGAAAAAGAGAGAAGGTGCAATGCTACTATCCTTTTACCACACTTGTGCTTCAAAGTAGCACCATGATCTTCATGATAGAGAGTCTCCTATGTTGTCACTTTCATGTACTAGTGAGAATTTTCATTATAGAATTTGGCTTGTATATTCCAATGATGGGCTTCCTCAAATTGCCCTAGGTCTTCGTGAGTAAGCAAGTTGGATGCACACCCACTTAGTTTCTTTTCTAGCTTTCATACACTTATAGCTCTAGTGCATCTGTTGCATGGCAATCCCTAGTCACTCACATTGATATCTATTGATGGGCATCACCATAGCCCGTTGATATGCCTAGTTGATGTGAGACTATCTTCCTCCTTTTTGTCTTCTCCCCAACCACCATTCTATTCCACCTATAGTGCTATGTCCATGGCTCACGCTCATGTATTGCGTGAAGATTGAAAAAGTTTGAGAACATCAAAAGTATGAAACAATTGCTTGGCTTGTCATCGGGGTTGTGCATGATTTAAATATTTTGTGTGATTAAGATAGATCATAGCCAGACTATATGATTTTGTAGGAATAGTTTTCTTTGGCCATGTTATTTTGAGAAGACATGATTGCTTTGTTAGTATGCTTGAAGTATTACTGTTTTTATGTCAATATTAAACTTTTGTTTTGAATCTTACGGATCCGAATATTCTTGCCACAATAGAGAAGATTACGTTGATAAATATGTTAGGTAGCATTCCACATCAAAAATTCTGTTTTTATCATTTACCTACTCGAGGACGAGCAGGAATTAAGCTTGGGGATGCTGATACGTCTCCAACATATCTATAATTTCTGATGTATTCATGCCATGTTTACAATATTGTTATATGATTTTTATATGGTTTGATTAGAACCAACCCGGATTGATGCTGTTTTCAGCAGAACTACCATGGTGTTGTTTTTTGTGCAGAAATAAAAGTTCTCGGAATGCGCTGAATATCAACGGAGATTTTTTTTGGAAAATATAAAAAAAATACTGGAATGAAAAGTTACCGGTGGGGAGTCCCATGGGCCCCATAAGGGTGGAGGGCGCCCCCACCCCCTGGGGCGCGCCCCCTGCCACATGGACTATCCGTCGGGCCCCCTGACGTGAGACCGATGCCAAACCCTCTTATAAATCCCCAAACTTCCATAAAGAAACCTAGATCGGGAGTTCCACCACAGCAAGCCTCTATAGCCACCAAAAACCAATCGGGACCTTGTTTCGACACTCTACCAAAGGGGGGGAATCATCACCGGTGGCCATCTTCATCATCCCGGTACTCTCCATGACGAGGAGGGAGTAGTTTGTTGGAAATATGCCCTAGAGGCAATAATAAAAGTATTATTATATTTCAATGTTCATGATAATTGTCTTTTGTTCATGCTATAACTGTGTTATCCGGAAATCATAATACACGTGTGAACACTTAGACCCCAATATGTCCCTAGTGAGCCTCTAGTTGACTAGCCCGTTGATCAATAGATGGTCATGGTTTCGACTATGGACATTGGATGTCGTTGATAACGGGATCACATCATTAGGAGAATGATGTGATGGACAAGACCCAATCACAAGCTTAGCATAAAAGATCGTATAGTTCGCTTGCTAGAAGCTTTGCCAATGTCAAGTATCTATTCCTTCGACCATGAGATCGTAACTCCGGTTGCCGTAGGAGTGCCTTGGGTGTATCAAACGTCACAACGAATCGGGTGACTATAAAGGTGCATTACGGTGTCTCCGAAAGTATCTGTTGGGTTGACATGGATCGAGATCGATTTGTCACTCCGTATGACGGAGAGGTATCTCTGGCCCACTCGGTAATGCATCATCATAATGAGCTCAATGTGACCAAGGTGTTGGCCACGGGATCATGCATTACGGTACGAGTAAAGTGACTTGCCGGTAACGAGACTGAACGAGGTATTGGGATACCGACGATCGAGTCTCGGGCAAGTAACGTACCGATTGACAAAGGGAATTGCATCGGTGGTTTGATAGAATCCTCGACATCGTGGTTCAACCGATGAAATCATCGAGGAGCATGTGGGAGCCAACATGGGTATCCAGATCCCGCTGTTGGTTATTGCCCGAGAGTCGTCTCGGTCATGTCTGCGTGTCTCCCGAACCCGTAGGGTCTACACACTTAAGGTTCGGTGACGCTAGGGTTAGTAGGAAGACTAGTATGTGAATACCGAATGTTGTTCGGAGTCCCGGATGAGATCCCAGACGTCACGAGGAGTTCCGGAAGGGTCCGGAGGTAAAGAATAATATATAGGAAGTGGTGTTTCGGCCATCGGGAAAGTTTCGGGGTTACTGCAAAGTACCGGACCACCGAAGGGTCCTGGGTCCACCGGTGGGGCCACCCATCCGGAGGGCCCCATGGGCCATAGGGGAAGGAACCAGCCCACAGGGGCTGGTGCGCCCCAGGCCCACCCCGCGCCTAGGGTTGAAACCCTAGGGGGGGGCGCCCCCTGGCTTGGGGGCACTCCACCCCTTGGCGCCGCCCCTTGAGATTGGATCTCTAGGGGCCGCCACCGGGGCCTATATAAAGGGGGGGAGGGGCTGCTGTACACATCTCCCAAGGCGCAGCCCTCCCTCCCAACACATCTCCTCCTCCGTAGAGCTCGGGAAGCCTCGCCGAGTATCTTGCATCACCACCATCACCACGCCGTCGTCTGCTGCCGGTGGTGCCGTCTTCCTCAACCTCTCCTTCCCCTTGCTGGATCAAGCAGGAGGAGACGCCGCCGTCCCGCACGTGTGTTGAACGCGGAGGTGCTGTCCGCTCAGCACTTGGCATCGGTGATCTGAATCACGCTCGAGTACGACTCCATCATCACCAAGCAAGCTTCCGCACGCGATCTACAAGTGGTATGTAGATGCAAACTCTCTCCGCTACTCGTTGCTTAGATGAACTCATAGATGGATCTTGGTGAAACCGTAGGAAAAATTTTAATTTTCTCGCAACGCTCCCCAACAAAGGCATCATGAGCTAGGTCTATGCGTAGTTCTCTATTGCACGAGTAGAACACAAATTTGTTGTGGGCGTTGATCTTGTCATCTTACTTGCCCTACTAGTCTTTTCTTGCTCAACGGTATTGTGGGATGAAGCGCCCGGACCAACCTTACACGTGCGCTTACGTGAGACCGGTTCCACCGATCGACATGCACTAGTTGCATAAGGTGGTCTGGCGGGTGTCTGCTCTCTCCACTTTAGTTGCAGCGGATTCGATGAACAGGGCCCTTATGAAGGGTAAATAGAAGTTGACAAAATCACGTTGTGGTGATTCGAGGTAAGAAAACGTTTTGCTAGAACCCAATCGCAGCCACGTAAAAGATGCAACAACAACTAGAGGACGCCTAACTTGTTTTTGCAGCGATTGATCATGTGATGTGATATGGCCGAAGTTGTGATGAATGTTGAATTGTGATGTATGAGATCATGTTCTTGTAATAGGATTCACGACTTGCATGTCGATGAGTATGACAACCGCAGGAGCCATAGGAGTTGTCTTTATTTTTTGTATGACCTGCGTGTCATTGAAGAACGCCATGTAAACTACTTTACTTCATTACTAAACGCGTTAGTCATAGAAGTAGAAGTAGTCGCTGGCGCGACAACTTCATGAAGACACGATGATGGAGATCATGATGATGGAGATCATGGTGTCAAGCCGGTGACAAGGTGATCATGGAGCCCCGAAGATGGAGATCAATGGAGCTTGATGATATTGGCCATATCATGTCACAACTATATATAATTGCATGTGATGTTTATTATGTTTTTACATCTTGTTTACTTAGGACGACGGTAGTAAATAAGATGATCCTTATAAAATTTCAAGAAGTGTTCTCCCTAACTGTGCACCGCTGCTACAGTTAAATCGCTTCTAAGCACCACGTGATGATCGGGTGTGATGGATCCTTACGCTCACATACAACGGGTGTAAGACAGATTTACACAATGAAACACTTAGGGTTAACTTGACGAGCCTAGCATGTGCGACATGGCCTCGAACACGGAGACCGAAAGGTCGAGCACGAGTCGTATGAAAGATACGATCAACATGAAGATGTTCACCGATGATGACTAGTCCGTCTCACGTGATGATCGGACACGGGCTAGTCGACTCGGATCGTGTAACACTTAGATGACTGGAGGGATGTCTAATCTAAGTGGGAGTTCGTAATTTTGATTAAGAACTTTATTATCATGAACTTAGTCTAAAACCTTTGCAAATATGTCTTGTAGATCAATGGCCAACGCTAATGTCAACATGAACTTCAACGCTGCCTAGAGAAAACCAAGCTGAAAGATGATGGCAGAACTATACGGATCGGGTCCGAACCCGAGGATCATCCTCATAGCTGCCAAGAAACAAGATGTCCTAGAAGCACCGTTAGGTGACCCACTGTTCTCCCAAAGACTGCAAGACGATTTGAACGTCTGGCGACTCGCTCGATGATTACTCCCTCGCTCGAAGCGGCATGCTCTACAGCTTAGAACCGGGCTCCAAAAGCGTTTTGAGCATCACGGAGCATATGAGATGTTCAAGAGCTGAAACTAGTTTTCCAAGCTCATGCCCGGTCGAGAGATATGATGTCTCGACAAGTTCTACAGATTGTAAGATGGAGGAAAACAGTTACACAAGGAGCACATCCTCAAGATGTCAGGTTGCACAACCGTATGACCCAAATGAACATAAACCTCCCGGATGAGGCGGTCATTGACAGAATCCTCCATCGCTCCCACCAAGCTACAAGAGCTTTGTGATGAACTACAACATGCGGGGATGGTAAAGACCATTCTGAAGTGTTCTCGATGCTTTGAGGTCAGCAGAGGCTGAAATCAAAAGGAACATCAAGTGTTGATGGTCAATAAGACCACTAAGTTCAAGAAAGGCAAGGGTAAGAAGAACTTCAAGAAGGACGGCAAGGATGTTGCCGCCCCGTAAGTCTGCTGCCGGAAGAAGTCAAAGAATGGACCCAAGCCCGAGACCGAGTGCTTTTATTGCAAGGGAAGGGTCATTTGAAGCGGAACTGCCCCAAATACTTAGCGGATAAGAAGGCCGCAACACCAAAGGTATATTTGATATACATGTAATTGATGTGTACCTTACCAAGACTCGTAGTAACTCCCGGTATTTGATACCGTGCCGTTGCTCATATTTGTAACTCACAGCAGAGCTGCGGAATAAACGGAGATCGGCGAAGGGCGAGGTGACGATCGCGCGCCGGGAATGGTTCCAGAGTCGATGTGATCGCCGTCGCACGCTGCCTCTACATTTACCTACGGATTAGTTTTAAACCTCAATAATTGTTATTTAGTGCCAAGTTTGAGCATGAACATTGTATCCGGATCTCGCTTGATACGAGATGGCTACTCATTTAAGTCCGAGAATAATGGTTGTTCGATTTATATGAGAGATATGTTTTATGGTCATGCTCCGATGGTCAATGGTTTATTCTTAATGAATCTCGAGCGTAATATTACACATGTTCATAGTGTGGATGCCAAAAGATGTAAAGTTGATAACGATAGTCCCACATACTTGTGGCATCGCCGCCTTGGTCACATTGGTGTCAAGCGCATGAAGAAACTCCATGCCGATGGACTTTAGAGTCTCTTGATTATGAATCGCTTTGACACATGCTAACCATGCCTCTTAGGCAAAATGACCAAGACTCCGTTCTCGGAACAATGGAGCGAGCAACCAACTTGTTGGAAATCATACATACCGATGTATGCGGTCCAATGAGCGTTGAGGCTCATGGAGGATATCGTTATGTTCTCACTCTCACCGACGACTTGAGTAGATATGGGTATGTCTACTTAATGAAACACAAGTCCGAGACCTTTGAAAAGTTCAAGGAATTTCAGAGTGAGGTGGAGAATCAACGGACCGAAAGATAAAGTTCCTACGATCGATCGTGGAGGAGAATATTTAAGTCACGAATTTGGCACACACTTAAGAAAATGTGGAATCGTTTCACAACTCACGCCGCTGGAACACCTCAAATAAACGGTGTGTCCGAACGTCGTGTCGCACTCTATTGGATATGGTGCGGTCTATGATGTCTCTTACCGATTTACCACTTTGCATTTTGGGGATACGCCTAGAGACAGCTACATTCACTTTAAATAGGGCTCCGCCTAAACCGCTGAGACGACACCGTATGAATTATGGTTTGGGAAGAAACCTAAGCTGTCGCTTCGAAAGTTTGGGGATGCGATGCTTATGTCAAGAAACTTCAACCCGAAAAGCTCGAACCCAAGTCGGAAAAATGCGATTCATAGGATACCCTAAGGAAACCGTCGGGTATACCTTCTACTTAAGATCCAAGGCAAAGTCTTTGTTGCCAAGAACGGATGCTTTCTAGAGAAAGAGTTTCTCTCGAAAGAAGTAAGTGGGAGGAAAGTAGAACTCGATGAAGTACTACCTCTCGAACGGAAAGTGGTGCCGCAGAAACCGCTCTGTAATGCCCACACCCATCAAGAGGAAATCATTGATGATGATCAAGATACTTCGGATCAAGTTACTACTGAACTTCAAGGTCCACAAGGACACGCTCCGCACTGAGTGGTACGGCAACCTGTCATGGAAATCATGTTGCTAGACAACAATGAACCTTCAACTATGAAGAAGCGATGGCGGACCCGGATTCCAACAAATGGCTTGAGGCCATGAAATCCGAGATAGAATCCATGTATGAAAACAAAGTATGGACTTTGACAGACTTGCCCGATGATCGGCGAGCGATAGAAAATAAATGGATTTTTAAGAAGAAGACGGACGCGATGGAAATGTCACCATTTATAAAGCTCGACTTGTCGCTAAGGGTTATCGACAAGTTCAAGGGATTGACTACGACGAGACATTCTCTCCGTGGCGAAGCTTAA
Source organism: Aegilops speltoides (assembly GCA_021437245.1). NCBI lineage: Eukaryota > Viridiplantae > Streptophyta > Magnoliopsida > Poales > Poaceae > Aegilops > Aegilops speltoides. The sequence goes on from CM038143.1 coordinate 132,224,239, forward strand.
GTCCGTCCAATCATGTTAGCAATTGCCGCATACTATGATTATGAGATATGGCGATGGACGCCAAAACGGCATTCCTTAACGGACATCTTAAGGAAGAGCTGTATATGATGCAGCCGAAGGTTTTGTCGATCCTCGTAACGCTAACAAAGTATGCAAGCTCCAATGATCCATTTATGGACTGGTGCAAGCATCTCGAGTTGGAACATTCGCTTAATGAGATGATCAAAGCGTTTGGTTTACGCAGACTTATGGAGAAGCTCGTTTACAAGAAAGTGAGTGGGAGCTCAGAGCATTTCTCCTATTATATGTAGATGACATACTCTTGATGGGAAATGATACAAAACTTCGACAGCATTAAGGCCTACTTGAACAAGTGTTTTTCAATGAAGGACCTTGGAGAAGCTGCTTATATATTAGGCATCAAGATCTATAGGGATAGATCGAGACGCCTCATAGGTCTTTCACAAAGCACATACCTTGATAAAATTTTGAAGAGGTTCAAAATGGATCAGTCCAAGAAGGGTTCTTGCCTATGTTACAAGGTGTGAAATCGAGCTCAGCTCGACCACCACCACGACAAAAGATAAAGAAGAGATGAGTGTCATCCCTATGCTTCAGCCATAGGATCTATTATGTATGCCATGCTGTGTACTGCACTGATGTAAACCTTGCCGTAAGTTTGGTTGCAAGATACCAAAGTAATCCCGCAAGGAACACCGGACAGCGGTCAAGAATATCCTGAAGTACCGAAAAGGACAAAGGACATGTTTCGCTTATGGAGGAGACGAAGAGCTCGTCAGAAAGGCTACGCCGACGCTTAGCTTCGACTCGGATCTGGATGACTCTAAGTCACAAACCGGATACGTGTATATGTTGAATGGTGGAGCAAGAAGGCTGGTGCAGCTGCAAGCGAGCGCCGTGGCGGGATCTACGTGTGAAGCGGAGTACATGGCAGCCTCGGAGGCAGCGCATGAAGCAATTTGGGTGAAGGAGTTCATCACCGACCTAGGAGTCATACCCAATGCGTCGGGCCGATCAAACTCTTCTGGACAACACCGAGCTATTGCCCTTGCAAAGGAGCCCAGGTTTCACAAGAAGACCAGCACATCAAGCGTCGCTTCAACTCCATCCGTGAAAATGTTCAAGATGGAGACATAGAGATTTGCAAAGTGCACACGGATCTGAATGTCGCAGATCCGCTGACTAAACCTCTCTCAAGTGCAAAACATGATCAACACCGTAACTCTATGGGTGTTCGATTCATCACAATGTAACTAGATTAGTGACTCTAGTGCAAGTGGGAGACTGTTGGAAATATGCCCTAGAGGCAATAATAAAAGTATTATTATATTTCAATGTTCATGATAATTGTCTTTTGTTCATGCTATAACCGTGTTATCCGAAATCATAATACACGTGTGAACACTTAGACCCCAATATGTCCCTAGTGAGCCTCTAGTCGACTAGCCTTGTGATCAATAGATGGTCATGGTTTCTGACTATGGACATTGGATGTCGTTGATAACGGATCACATCATTAGGAGAATGATGTGATGGACAAGACCCAATCACAAGCTTAGCATAAAAGATCGATAGTTCGCTTGCTAGAAGCTTTGCCAATGTCAAGTATCTATTCCTTCACCATGAGATCGTGTAACTCCCGTTGCCGGAGTGCCTTGGGTGTATCAAACGTCACAACGAATCGGGTGACTATAAAGGTGCATTACGTGTCTCCGAAAGTATCTGTTGGGTTGACATGGATCGAGATCGATTTGTCACTCCGTATGACGGAGAGGTATCTCTGGGCCCACTCGGTAATGCATCATCATAATGAGCTCAATGTGACCAAGGTGTTGGCCACGGATCATGCATTACGGTGCAGTAAAGTGACTTGCGGTAACGAGACCGAACGAGGTATTGGGATACCGACGATCGAAGTCTCGCAAGTAACGCATCGATTGACAAAGGAATTGCATACAGGGTTTGATAGAATCCTCGACATCGTGGTTCAACCGATGAAATCATCGAGGAGCATGTGGAGCCAACATGGGTATCCAGATCCCGCTGTTGGTTATTGCCCGAGAGTCGCCTCGGTCATGTTCTGCGTGTCTCCGAACCCGTAGGGTCTACACACTTAAGGTTCGGTGACGCTAGGGTTAGTAGGAAGACTAGTATGTGAATACCGAATGTTGTTCGAGTCCCTGATGAGATCCCGGACGTCACGAGGAGTTCCTAAGGGTCCGGAGGTAAAGAATAATATATAGGAAGTGGTGTTTCGCCATCGGGAAAGTTTCGGGTTACTGGCAAAGCACGGGACCACCGGAAGGGTCCTGGGTCCACCGGTGGGGCCACCCATCCGGAGGGCCCCATGGGCCATAGGGGAAGGAACCAGCCCACGGGGGCTGGTGCGCCTCAGGCCCACCCCGCGCCTAGGGTTGAAACCCTAGGGGGGGCGCCCCCGGCTTGGGGGCACTCCACCCCTTGGCCGCCCCCCCTTGAGATTGGATCTCTAGGGGCCAGCCACCGGGGGCCTATATAAAGGGGGGGGGGCTGCTGTACACATCTCCCAAGGCGCAGCCCTCCCTCCCAACACATCTCCTCCTCCGTAGAGCTCGTGCGGCCTCGCCGAGTATCGTGCATCACCACCATCACCACGCCGTCGTCTTGCCGGTGGTGCCGTCTTCCTCAACCTCTCCTTCCCCTTGCTGGATCAAGCAGGAGGAGACGCCGCTCGTCCACGTGTGTGTTGAACGCGGAGGTGCTGTCCGCTCAGACTTGGCATCGGTGATCTGAATCACGCTCGAGTACGACTCCATCATCACCAAGCAAGCTTCCGCACGCGATCTACAAGTGGTATGTAGATGCAAACTCTCTCCCGTTACTCGTTGCTTAGATGAACTCATAGATGGATCTTGGTGAAACCGTAGGAAAAATTTTAATTTTCTGCAACGTTCCCCAACATAGTTCACCCTCGGGGCTAAGGGTATGTACCAGTAGCTATGTGTTTGATCTCTCTCTCTCTCATGTTCTTGATGTACCACGAGCTTTGCTATTATAGTTGGATCTTATGATGCTTCCCCCCCTCTACTCTGTGTAATGGATTGAGTTTTCCCTTTGAAGTTATCTTATCAGATTGAGTCTTTAAGGATTTGAGAACACTTGATGTATGTCTTGCATGGGATAACCGTGGTGACAATGGGGTATTTTATTGATTCACTTGATATATGTTTTGGTGATCAACTTGCGGGTTCCGTGATTTTGGGAATCTATGCATAGGGGTTGGCACACGTTTTCGTCTTGACTTCCCGGTAGAAAGTTTGGGGCACTCTATGAAGTTCTTTGTGTTGGTTTCAACAAATGAATCTAAGATTGTGTGATGCTATCGTATAATCATACCCGCGGATACTTGAGGTGACATTGGAGTATCTAGGTGACATTAGGGTTTTGGTTGATGTGTCTTAAGGTGTTATTTTACTACGAACTCTAGGGCTGTTTGTGACACTTATAGGAATAGCCCAATGGATTGATCGGAAAGAATAACTTTGAGGTGGTTTCGTACCCTACAATAATCTCTTAGTTTGTTCTCCGCTAGTAGTGACTCTTTGTTGCATGTTGAGGGATTGTTATATGATCTAGTTATGTTATCATTGTTAAGAGAACTTGTGCTAGTGAAAGTATTGTCGTGGGAACGAACACCTATGGGGCAGGGCCCCTTTTCGGTCCGGCAAGGAGCGGGGGTCGCACGAAGAGCGGATCGAGGCGAGGCACGCGAGTGATTTTACCCAGCTTCGGAGCTCTCCGGAGAGATAATACTCCTACTGCTGCTTTGTGGTTGTATTATGTTCTTGCTTGAGAGCGTGGGAGTGTTCTGGTTTCGAATGAGTCGAACCCCCTCTACGTTACGCATGGGCCTCCTTTTATAGGCCCAAGGGGTTGAGGGAGTGGTTCTATCTCTTCTGGTCGACGGAGACACGAGCGCATCCGCGAACCCATGTACTCTCCGCCGCCGCTTCCGCTTCGAAACGGGCTCCAAACGGATACCCCTTCTTCGCGCTGTTCTTCTACTGCGGGCTCTGCCCGCCCTTCTCTGAATTCTTTTGTGACATCATGAACACCTACGGGTTCCATCTCCTTGATTTCACCCCCAATGCTGTGCTGACCATGGCGGTTTTCGCACATCTCTACGAAAACTTTGTCGGAGTCCACCCAAATGTAGCCCTTTTCCGCCACTACTTCATGCCCCGGTTCGAGAGAGGAGAGCCCTTAGCTGGTGGGATCGCCTGGATCTCGAGAGCCGGCAAGAAGGAGGCCTATCTGGAGGGGGAGCTTCACAGCAAATGGGAGGAGTGGAGAGCAGAATGGTGTTGGATTGTTGAGGAGAACCCGCAGCCGTTCACTGCCCTGCGTCAAACCCCAGCAGTGCGCGACAACGATTGGAGCGCCCTGGCGGTGGACGATGCTAAGCTGAAGATCGCCACCACCCGGATCTTGCGACTCAGGCTTGCCGGGCTCACTGTAGGCGCTGTTGGCACGGACTTTCTTCGCCGCCGCATCGCCCCTCTGCAGGAGAGGGGGAGTCCCACCTGGCTGTTCGGGGGTCCGGCGGACATCATGTGGCTGCGTCCGGGTCTCAACTTCAATTTCACTGTCTTGGAGTTGGATGGGATGCTCAAGGAGCTGTTCAAGCACGACCCCAATCATCCCGAGTGGTTCAGGCTGCCGCAGGGCGTCGTCCCGTTGTGCAACAATTCTTCGCTCGATCGCATCCGCGCAATGATGCCGGAGTGCGACTCGCATGGAATTATTCCAACTTGGCAGGAGCCTGCCGACGATGTCGTGCAGCAGTTCTTTGATAGCTTGGTGGAGGTGGCGGTCCGCGCCGACGAGCAGAGGATCCTCACCCGCGACACCACCGAAGACGAGATGCGGCGCATCGCCACCAGGGCGGAAGAGGCGGCGGCGGCGGCCGCCGTGGGTGAGTTTGGGTTTACTGTGGAGGAGGCGGAGGCAGCCGAGGCGGCAAGCCTTGTCGATCGAGACGAGCTTGTCGGGGAAATCGTCGGCGAGGGAGGGCCCGAAGCCGAATCGAGTGAGCCCGCCGAGGGTGCAAGCGGCCAGCCGTCTTCAAGCAACTTGCCGCAAGCAGAGCTCCCAGTGCAGCCCCCAGCTCCACCAAGAAGGCGCCTCCGCAGGACCGGAGACATAGCAGGGCGGCAGACGGGTCAACAGCCGCCCACGGGCACGCCCACCACCGCGACAAGCACCGTTGCCGCGGGAGCATCTCACGCCGCGCCGGCAACTGGAGCGGGGTCCTCTCGGGCCGCCGCTTCTGATCCTGCCGCAGCTCCCGCCAAGCAGCCAAGGGAGCCTACTCCTCCGCCTCGTCGCGCCGAAGGAGGACCGAACGTCGACCTCTCCGCGCTCAGCTCCGACGAGGAGGAAGAAGAGGAGTAAGTTTCTCTGTTGTGTTTGTATTTCTTCAATTCTTGCTGTTTCTTGTCTTGTATCTGATCTGCTTTCTTCTGAACCTTGTTCCTTTTCAGGACTCTGGCCCAGAGAGCGGCGAAGAGAGCCAAGGTCCCCATGGTTTTCATCGAGGACGATCCTGCTGTGACGACAGAGGGTGCGTCCGAGACCACCTTGTCGGACCCGGCAACTACTCCCCGAAGCAGCCCCCAGTGCAGCCCCCAGTGTATGTATATAATTTTACTTCCCACTGTCAGGCGCGTATGGGTGTTCTTTCTTTGCTGATATCTTGACTGTTGGTTTGTTTGTGTAGGAGCAGAACAGGCTCACCAGGAGCAACCGGAAGCCGCTCCTGAGGTGCTATCTGCTTCAACTACGCCGCCAAGGGAGGACTCCCCGGCAAGGGAGCGCTCTCCGGCAAGAGAGAGGTCCCCGGCAAGGGGCAGTTCTCCGGCAAGGGACGGGACCAACGATCCCCCGGTGGTGGAGCCCATGACTACAGAGCCCAGCACAGGTAATCCTTCTTGTCTGAAAACTTCCCTTGGGTTCTTCTTCTTCTTCTGATCTTCTTTTTGGATATTTGCTTGACTTTTTCTCCCTCTTCCTGCCTTCAGATCCTCCTTCCACGGAGCCAATGGACACTGAAGCCACCGGCGAGGAGAACGCGCGCGGCAACACTGATGACGCTGCCGCCACCGAGGAAGAGGCCGGCGCTGATGATCCTGCCGGTGAAGGGGCCGCCAAGGCTGCTGGCGCAGGAGCTGGCGAGGGATCCGGCGATCGCACTGACGACCCTGGGGCCACAGGAGCGCAAGGCGCTACGCCGACCGCCGATCCCTCCGCTGCTGACGCAGCGCCAGGCTCCGAAGAGCCCCAGCTCGGCGCCTACTTGAAGGCCCGCGACGGTATCTTCATCAAGCTTCCCTGGGCGTCAAGCTCCAGGGCGCCGGTCGAAGGAGAAGCTTTTGACAGAGAAGTGCTCGCCTCCACTGGGTTGACACTTTTCAACGCGCCAAGCAGCAGTGGCGAGCCTGAGGAGGAACAGCTACTGCGGAGGCTGCTGTCACTCTACCGCGCCCGACAAGCCAAGGTAGAATCCCGGGAAGTGCTTGTCGCGCCAGCGGGAGTGGATATCGAGAGGCGCGCGGAGGAGCTCCGGGAACGCAATCAGGAAGCCCTCCGGTCCATTGCGGAGGAGCGCGCACAGCTTGTCGAGGCGCGGAAGGCCTTCCTCCTTGAGAAGGCTGAAGCCGAAGAGCAACAACGGCTTGCCGCCGAGGAGCTGTCCGTGCGGGAAGGCGAGCTGACGCAGCGGAAAGTCAATCTGGACAGCTATGAGGAGGAGCTGGCTGCACGCGAGCAAGCACTTGGCGGGGCTCTCAAGGAGGCAAAAGATGCTGCCGCAGCTGCTGAGGCCGCCAAGAAGGAGCTGGAAGTGAAAGTGGTGCAGCTAGAGGCCGATCTAAAGGCGAGGAACGAAGAGCTTGCCGCGCTCGAACGCGAGCGCGAGAAGGACGCCCTCGCCCATGACGAGCTGCAAGGTCGCCTCCTCGAGAGGGGCAAGGAGCTGAGCGCCGCCAAGGACTCCAATGCCGATCTCGAATTGAAGTTGGCTATGCTGACTGAGACGCTGGACGGCGCCAAGAAGCGGGAGGAGGCCTTGAAGGAGGAGATCAAGGCCAATGAGGCGCTGCTGACGAGGGCCGCCGAAACCCAGAACACCTTCAAGGACACTGTGGAGCTCTGGACGGAGGGCCTCGTGAACATTGCCGCGGTCATCGACGAGGAGCTGGCGCAACTGGAAATGGAGGGCTTCGGGTACTCCTTCGACGAGAACCTCCAGCCCAGCGCCAAGCTCACTCTGTTCTTCAAGGGCGTGGCGACGGCCCTCCAGCAACTCCGGGAAAGGATCCCAAAGCAGCTGGCCGACGAGTCACGCACGATCTGCACCAGAGTTCTGGAGAAGGTATTAGTGAAGGTGGCCTTCCGCAACCCAGGCCTCAACCTCACCAACGTCCTCAAGAAGCTGCCGGCAGGTGCTGATCTTGAAGAGCTCAAAGCCCTTGTCGCACCCATTGTGGACAAGGTGAATGAAGTCAGAAGGGTTTATGGCGGCCGCGTAGATTAGACCGCTCGTTTCTTCCTTTTCTTGCCGCTGCTAGTCATGTTACAAGAACAATTCAGTCAATGCTACGACAAGTTATCTTTGTAATATAACTTTTCTTGGGCAGTATTTGCTATGTTATTTCCTTTACTTGATTACTTCCTTTGTATGTTTTTACCCTACGCTTTCAGGTAACTTGCCGGCGCAGGCACCCTCGCCGCAAGCGCTGAGTGCGGAACATCAGCAGCCTGCTGGCGCTGTCGCTTCCGGCAAGAAACCTTGCCGCAACTAGCTGCAGCACACTTAAGTTGTTGAGCGGACTCGAAACAAAGCAAGGGCGCAACTAGCTACGAGTTGGTTCCTCCGCGCACAGGTTTTCCATACAAAGTACGGTCGTTCGAGGAAGATAACTTAAAAAAAATTCTTAAAACTGATTGTGCTCAAACTTTGGCAACTTAGCTTTTCTGTCGTTTGCGTCCCGGCAAGGTGATACTTTCTTGAACGACGCCTGGTCCACACCATTATCCTCCCCTTCCCCCCGGTGAACTTGTGGGCGAGGGAACCTTCCTTTTTCTTGAGAAAAAGAAAGAAGAGAAAATAAAGATATGGAGCCTTAAGGCTCGTTATTGCTTACCGGGGGTTGGTGCTGCACAAAGTGTCAGATAACGCATGCAAAAAAAAAAAATAGAAAGCATGAAATTGACAAGATGTGCGGAGCATATGATCTTTATTTATGCACGGGATCTGCGTCCGGCTTTGTACAAAGGGTTACATGCAACAGCGGCAAGGCTTGTACAAAAGGTGGTTGCCGGAACAGGTTCCGGCAACCGCGCCTTATGGGTGAAACTTACGAAGATGCTCAATGTTCCAGGAGTTGCTCACCGGAAAGCCATCTTCGGTCTCAAGGCGGACAGCGCCAGGCCTAGTGACTCGCTTCACCCGATAAGGGCCTTCCCACTTTGGCGTCAACTTGTTGGAATTCTTGGCGGTTTGAACGCGCCGAAGAACAAGGTCGCCTTCCTCGAGACTTCTGGCATTAACTTTGCGGCTATGGTAGCGGCGCAAAGCTTGCTGGTATCGAGCAGCTCGTACAGCAGCCTGAAGACGATCTTCCTCAAGGAGCAGCGTGTCATCTTGTCGTAGCTGCTCTTGCTCAAGCTCATCATAAGCGAGCACTCGAGGCGATCCGTATACGAGTTTCGTGGGGAGAAATGCCTCTGCTCCATAGACTAGAGCGAAAGGTGTCTGGCCAGTGGCTCGATTTGGCGTCGTCCTGATCGACCAAAGAACCACCGGCAGCTCCTCAATCCAATTCTTTCCGCACTTGTGTAGCCTGTCGAAAGTTCTGGTCTTGAGCCCGCGCAACACTTCAGCGTTTGCCCTCTCTGCTTGACCGTTGCTTCTCGGGTGAGCAACAGAAGCGAAGCAGATCTTGGCACCAAGATCTTGGACGTCTCGCATGAAGGTGCGGCTCATGAATTGTGTGCCGTTGTCGGTGATGATCCTATTAGGGACTCAAACGGCAAACAATCGACCAAGAACTTAATCGCCGATCGCGGGTCACCTTCCTCATCGCTTCCACTTCGGCCACTTTGTGAACTTGTCGATTGCAACGTACAAGTACTCAAAGCCCCCGACAGCTCGGGGAAAGGGGCCGAGGATGTCGAGCCCCTAGACTGAAAATGGCCAGGATAAAGGGATCATCTGGAGAGCTTGAGCTGGCTGGTGTATCTGCTTGGAATGGAACTGGCACGCTTCACACTTGGTTACTTGTGCAGTTGCATCCTGGAGAGCTGTCGGCCAAAAGAAACCTTGCCGGAATGCTTTGCCGGCAAGTGCTCTTGCGCCAATGTGATGACCACATATGCCTCCATGTATCTCCGCCAACAGCTTCTGTCCATCTTCCCGGGGAATGCACTTCAATTTCACTCCATTGAATCTTCTTACATGCAAGATGTCGTCGACAAACTGGTACATACTTGATTGCCGGGCTACTCTCTCCGCTTCTTCTTGCTCTTCGGAAGTTCTCCGTCTCAAGGAAACGGACAATCTGTCTTTGTGCCCATGCCGGAGCTTGCGCTCAACAACAAGGACTAAAGGCACAATGCTGCTGCGGAACATCTCGCTTCTCGGCAAGAACCTGCGGCTCAGCCGGAGCTTGATGTTCCCCGGCAAGTTTGCCGGAGCAAAACTTGTCGGGAGCGTCTGCTTCAACGGAACAAACCCTAGGGCTTGTCGGAGCAGACTGCTCCTCAGCACCCTTGGTGTTGATCCTGGGGACCTTCTTGGCGGTGGCTTCGGGAAGCTCTCCGGAAAATAATCACCAGAAACCAACTTCCTCTTCTTGCTCTGTCTAGATGATGGTGTTACAGATGGTTGAGTCAGCTTGAGCACAAAGATCCCTGGTTCCACTGGTAACTTTAATGCAAAGGCATTTTGACAGCCATCGCAACGCTGTTCGGGCTCTTGGAACATGTTCCATCTGCAGGCCGTCAAAATGCTCTTCCAACTTTCTCAGTTCATCAATGTAAGCTTCCATCAATGAACTCTGATAATCTTTGTTCACTTGGCGGACGACAAGCTGCGAGTCACCCCTGACAATGAGCTTCTTGATCCCAAGGTCTGCAGCGATCCTGAGTCCGGCAAGCAAACCTTCATACTCTGCAGTATTGTTTGTTGCTTGCTCCTTGGGAAAGTGCATCTGGACTACGTACTTGAGGTGCTCTCCGGTGGGTGCGACAAGTAGTACGCCCGCACCGGCGCCTTGCAGCGAGAAGGCACCGTCAAAGTACATCAACCACTCTTTGTTTGCCTCCTTGACGGGGATGCTCATCTCTGGAATTTCTTCATCTGGTGTTGGTATCCATTCTGCTATGAATTCTGCCAATGCTCGGCTCTGGATAGTTGAAGTACTCTCAAACTTGAGGCCAAAGCTTGACAGTTCCAGTGCCCACTCGACAATCCTGCCTGTTGCTTCTGGATTTTGCAATATCCTCTTCAACGGAAGCGAGTGACAACTGTGATCTCATGTGCTTGAAAGTAATGGCGCAGCTTTCTCGAGGCCATGAGAAGGCCAAAAATCAATTTCTGCACACCAGAGTACCTTGATCTAGCCCCCTGCAGAAGGGAACTGACAAAGTAAACTGGGCGCTGCACCATCTTCTTCTGCTTCTCTTCTTGTGGCTGCAGAGATCCATCCTTGTCGGGACCAGAGCTTGTCGGGGAAGCCCCCTGCTTGTCGCTGGATGCGCTTGCCGTGGTCACTGGCTTATCATCCGCCTCCCTTTCCGCTACTAACGCAGCACTAACCACTTGATTGGTTGCCGCTAGATATAGCAGCAACTTCTCTTGTGGCTTAGGTGCGACAAGTATTGGAGTGGAGGACAGGTATCTTTTCAAGTCCTGCAGCGTAGCCTCCGCTTTCGAAGTCCATTTCATTGGACCTGCCTTTTTCAATATTTTAAAAAATGGCAGGGCGCGCTCAGCAGACTTAGAGATGAACCTGCTGAGAGCAGCCACGCAGCCGGCAAGTCTTCGTACATCCTTGACGCGCTTTGGTGCTTCAATCTGCTCAATGGCCTTGATCTTGTCGGGATTGTCTTCAATTCCCCGCTGAGACACAAAGAACCCGAGAAGCTTGCCGGAAGGGACTCCAAACACACACTTCTTGGGGTTGAGTTTGAGGTTGATCTTGCGCAGATTTATGAAAGTTTCATCCAAATCCTGAATCAGAGTTGCTCTGTCCTTGCTCTTGACCACTATGTCATCCATGTAGGCTTCCACATTTCTGTGTAACTGTGGCTCAAAAGCATGACTGACTACTCTTGCAAATGTTGAACCTGCATTCTTCAAACCAAAGGGCATCCGTACGAAACAGTACGTGCCACACGAGGTGATGAACGCGGTCTTCTCCTCATCTTCTTCCGCCATGAAGATCTGATGGTATCCCGAATATGAATCAAGAAATGAAAGCAAATCACATCCGGCCGTGGAGTCAACAATCTGGTCAATGCGCGGCAAGGGAAATGGGTCTTTGGGACAAGCTTTATTAACATCAGTAAAGTCAATACAAAGTCTCCATTTCCCGTTCGCCTTGCGCACGACTACAGGATTGGCCAGCCACGTAGGATGGAGCACTCCTCTGACAAGGCCTGCTACTTCCAACTTCTTGATCTCTTCTGCAATAAATTCTTGGCGCTCCACTGCTTGTTTCCTGACTTTCTGCAAAAACGGCAAGATGGTGCTCAATTACTTTCCTAGGAACACCAGGGATGTCAGATGGTTGCCATGCAAACACGTCGACGTTCGCCCACAGGAAAGCAACGAGCACGCTTTCCTATTTGGGGTCAAGCGTGGCACTGATGGTGAAGGTACCACCAGTGCCGTCCTCCTTGGCGGACACCTTCTTGGTTTCTGGCGGAGCTGCCTTCGCCTTCTTACACTTGCCGGTGGAGCTCGATGGTGCGTCCTCGACGGTAGCGCAACACTCCGAAGAGGTGCGCTTGCCGGAGTGGGCATCAGAGCTCTTGCCGGACTTGGTCTTCTTCTTCCCCCCGGGAGCTTCAGCGGCAAGTGGTTTGCGATCTGCTGCGGCTGCTGCTTCCCGGTAGATCTTGTCGATGCAGATAAGGGCATCTTTCTTGTCGCCAGGGACAGAGATGACACTTATCGGACCTGGCATCTTGAGCACGTTGTAGGCATAGTGAGAGGCTGCCATGAACTTGGCGAGGCGCTGACGGCCGAGTATCCCATTGTAAGGCAATGGAAAATCAGCAACGTCAAAAGTGACCCTCTCAGTCCTGAAGTTCAATTCGCTGCCAAATGTTACCGGCAACGTGATCTTTCCCTTCGGCTTGCTCCTTCCTGGGTTGATTCCTTGGAATGTGCCGGTCTCTTCGAGCTCGTTGTCAGGGATCTGAAGCTTCTAGAGTACCGCTGAGGAGATCAGGTTCAAGCCGGCCCCGCCGTCAACTAGCATCTTTGTGACCTTGAGGTTGCGGATAGTTGGTGAAACCAACATCGGCAAGCACCCGACCGCAGTTATGTGATCAGGGTGGTCCTCAATGTCAAAGATGATAGGCGTGCTGGACCACTTCAGGGGCCTGCGTGACTCAACTGATGGTTCTGCTGCATTAACTTCTCGCACCCACTGTTTGAGCTGGCGGTGTGAAGTATGCAGAGAAGCACCGCCGTCAACGCACAGAACCTCTGTGTCTTTCTGAAACTCCTGCTCGTCGGCCTCATCTTCATCCATCTCTTCGTCGTCGTCTTCATCTTCGTCCTTGTCACGGCCGCGGGGAGGTCTGTCTCCTTGCCGCTGCTTGGCCTTGCCACGGCGCCCCCCCCGGCTGGGGCGCTTCTTACCGGATCCACTAGTACCTTCCTGGGCCTTCTCGTTGTCGCGTCGCTCGTACTTAGCTTTCTGCTGCTCGACAAGCTGCTCAACCTTCTTGCAACTCTGCAGATCATGACCCTTAGTGCGGTGGATCTTGCAGTACTGCTTGTTGGCAGCTGCCACAGGTTCGGCTTCCTTGGCGCCACCTCCGTTGCCGGACTGTTCGACAGCTAGCACATCTTTGCCTTTCCTTCTCCTGTTGTTCCGCCGCCGGTTTTTCTTTGCCGGGGCGGCATCCTCACTGTCAGATCCTCCTGCTCCTGCATTCTCTCCGGGGAGTTTCCTTCCTTCTTCAGCACGTGCGCACTTGTCGGCCAGGGCGTATAGCTCACTGACGTCTCTGATCTTGCACATCGCCATCTCCTCCCGCATCCTGCGGTTACGCATGTTTTGATGGAACGCGCTGATGACCGCGGCAGGGTGGACATCTGGAATGTTGCGCTGCACTTGGCTGAATCTTTGAATGTACTTGCGCAGGGGCTCTCCTTCCTTCTGGGCGAGCAGATATAGATCGCTCTCCTAGCCGTGGGGTTTGTGGCTGCCTGTAAAGGCGCAGACACACTGATGGCACAGATCCGCCCATGAGGAGATGGAGTTGTCCGGCAAGTGCATGAGCCAGGATCTGACATTAGGTTTGAGCACCAGTGGGAAGTAGTTGGCAAGGATCTTGTCGTCGCGTCCCCCGGCAGCCTGCACCATGATGGTGTAGAGGCTGAGGAACTCCGACGGATGCAACCTGCCATCATACTTCTCTGGTACATCTGGCTTGAAATTCTTTGTGCTGGGCCACTAGACTTGTCGCAGCTCACGAGTGAACGCAGGGCAACCTACCGTGTACGGCAAGTCGCCGGTTCCCCTAGCGCATGCATATCGACAGTGGGCCCAGCACGCTGGTCTGACTGACGTCGCGCTTCTCTTCGGCGCTCGATGCGTGTACGAGCGTCTTCTTGTTGTCGTTCTTGAAGAACTTGGCGCTGATCGCGGCGAGCTCGTGGGTCTGATGACACTGTGGAGTTAGTGTCGAGGTTGACCCTGCGAGTTAGCGATCTTGGCCTTCGGGGCGGGGAGTGCACGGTGGTTGCACCCCACCGGTCTTGTCGCCATCGGCTCGCGTCCGGCAATCTTGCCGCGGCTGCGACGCATTCGGCTGCCATGGAGTGTCGCCGTTGGCGAAGCCGATGAGACTCTGAATGGTGGCCCTCCAACCATCGATCTTGTCCGCTGTTGGAGGGTAATCCAGGAGCAGTTGGGCTCGAGCCAACGCTTCTTCTGGGGTCTTCGGTGGCGGTGGCGAACGGTGCGAGGAGCGGGATATGCTCGGACTTCTAACTATGTTAGAAGGAGCAGGATCCCGTCCAGGCGACCGTGTCTTGCTCGTGCCAGCAGGTTGACGCACATGCTGGTCTTGAGCATCTCGAGATCCGCCAGCTCGATTTTGGTCAAACGAGCGTATGGTACCGCGGGTACCATGACGCTGTTGACCCCGCACCTCCTGAGACAGGCGCGGTGCATGTACGGACGCCGAGGTTTGCGCGGCCTTGTCCTTGGACCTGGCAGCAGCGTGAGCTCCCTCGTCGGCGCCCGTTCCTCAGCCGGCGTCTACCCCACCACCCGTTTGCTCTGGTGGCGGTGGGATCGACGAGGACGGAGCAACCACCTCCGAAGCCTTCTTCTTCGGTGGCATGTCGATGAAGATGATGAAGAAGATGAAGATCTGGCTCGCGTGAACGCCAGATCGGGTTCACACAACCTCGACGCCCCCTACCTGGCGCGCCAAAGATGTCGTGGGAACGAACACCTATGGGGCAGGGCCCCTTTTCGGTCCGGCAAGGAGCGGGGATCGCACGAAGAGCGGATCGAGGCGAGGCACGCGAGCGATTTTACCTAGCTTCGGAGCTCTCCGGAGAGATAATACTCCTACTGCTGCTTTGTGGTTGTATTATGTTCTTGCTTGAGAGCGTGGGAGTGTTCTGGTTTCGAATGAGTCGAACCCCCTCTACGTTACGCATGGGCCTCCTTTTATAGGCCCAAGGGGTCACCGACAGGTGGCAACGCATGCAGGGGTAAAAGTGTAAAAGGTGTGGTTGGTACAACTGCTCCTACAGTGCATCCTACCTAACTCTGACGGCAGGGGACCAGAGAATTTAATGCCTGTCCGCGTCGCCCAAACAGTGCAGAAAAGCGACCGTAGGGGCGCCACCGTTCGCCAGGATGGCCATCTCGTCATCTCCGTTCGCCACCTCGCACCGCTTGGCTGCACAGCCTCTCGCCACGTGCGCCTGGAATGATCCTGTGGCGACACGTCGACGGATGCGCTGGCTGCATCAAGCGCCTTGCCGCGGTCGTTGTCTTGTCGCGCCCGGAAGCTTGTCGCTCGCCGGGTCTTGCCGGGACACGCGGCGCGTCAGCGCGAAGTTCCTTGAAATGCCTTGTTATCTTCCGGCAAGCTCCTCTTGCCGGGCCTTGTCTTCTCGCTTAAAACACTTTGTTCTTGAATGGCTCCAAAGGAACCATGGAGGACCTTATGGCACCGACAAGCCTTGTCGCTGACGCCATGCGATCGCCAGTGCACAAGTTCGGGATACTAAGGTACCCCTACTTTAGTACACCGACAAGTATGAACCCTAGGCCTTGTTTCAAAGAATTGCAATACCGTTTTCGCTCACTTTCACCACTTGCTACCTTGTTGTTTTTATATTTTCAGATTACAAAAACCTATATCTACCATCCATATTGCACTTGTATCACCATCTCTTCATCGAACTAGTGCACCTATACAATTTACCATTGTGTTGGGTGTGTTGGGGGCACAAGTGACTCTTTGTTATTTGGTTGCAGGGTTGTTTGAGAGAGACCATCTTCATCCTACGCCTTCCACGGATTGATAAACCTTAGGTCATCCACTTGAGGGAAATTTGCTATTGTCCTACAAACCTCTGCACTTGGAGACCCAACAACGTCTACAATAAGAAGGTTGCGTAGTAGACATCATATGGCCATGGTGGAATAGACAAGGTTACTTCTTCGTGGACTCTTCGTGGTTGGAGCCCTCTATGGACTCGCGCAACCGTTACCCTTCATGGGTTGAAGTCTCCATCAACGTGGTCGTACGGTAGCACCACCTACCGGAACCGCGCCGTGTATCCATCGCCTTCTCCAAACCCTTCCCTTTACCTTCATATGCAATGTTTTTTTTATGGAAATATGCCCTAGAGGCAATAATAAAATGGTTATTTTTATATTTCTTTAATCATGATAAAGGTTTATTATTCATGCTAGAACTGTATTGACCAAAAACTTAAATACATGTGTGGATACATAAACAAATACAATGTCCCTAGTGAGCCTCTACTAGACTAGCTCGTTGATCAAAAGATGGTGAAAGTTCCCTAACCATAGACATGAGTTGTCATTTGATAACGAGGTCACATCATTACGAGAATGATGTGATGAACAAAACCCATCCGTTAGCTTAGCATATGATCGTTCAGTTTATTGCTACTGCTTTATTAATGTCAAATACATGTTCCTTCGACCATGAGCTCATGCAACTCCCGAATACCGGAGGAATATGTTGTGTTATATCAAATGTCACAACGTAACTGGGTCATCATAAAGATGCTCTACAGGTATCTCCAAAGGTGTCTATTGAGTTGGCGTGAATCGAGATTGGGATTTGTCACTCAGTGTATTGGAGAGGTATCTCTGGATCCTCTCGGTAGTACACATCACAAGCAGCTTGCAAGCAAAGTAACTAAGGAGTTAGTTGCAAGATGATGTAATACAGAACGATTAAAAAGACTTGCTGGTAACGAGATTGAACTAGGTATAGAGATGTCGACGATCGAATCTCGTGCAAGTAACATCCTGACAGACAAAGGGAATTACGTATGTTGTCACAAAGGTTCAACCAATAAAAGATCTTCATATAATATGTAGAAATAAATATGGGCATCCAGGTCCTGCTGTTGGTTATTGACCAGAGAGGTGTCTTGGTCATGACTACATAATTCCCGAACCCGCGGGGTCACACGCTTAACGTTCATTGACGCTAGAGTAGTATTGGGATATTTGAGAATGGTAACCAAATGTTGTTCGGATTCCTGGATGAGATCCCGGACGTCACGAGGAGTCTCGAAATGGTCGAGAGGTTAAGATTTATATATGGAAAGTCATATATTGGCTTCCGAAAAAGGGTGCAGATTTTCGGTATTATACTAGGAAGCTCCCAGAAGGTTCCAGAGGATTCCGGAGGGGTCCGGAAGTCCAAAAGTGGGTCACCACAACCCAAGGGCTGGCATGGGCTGCGACGAGGCACCCTGGCCTTATTGGGCTATGATGTCAGCTAGAACTACGTCGGTATTTCCCCAAAGAGGAAGGGATGATGCATTATAGCTACGTTAGGTATTTCTCTCAATGATGAGACCAAGGTTATCGAACCAGTAGGAGAACCTCCTCACACCACGTAAACAACACCTGCACACAAATAAAAAATACTCGCAACCCGACATGTAAAAGGGGTTGTCAATCCCTTTCGGGTACGACGCCTCAAGATAGGCAAATAACGTGAGGTAAAAAGTGGTAGATAGGATAAATAGATCATTGAACAAATAAATTGAAGCAAGGTATTTTTGTATTTTTGGTTTAATAGATCTGAAAATAAATGCAAGGGAAAATAGATCGCAAAGGCAAATATGATGAAAAGAGACCCGGGGGCCGTAGGATTGACTAGTTGCTTCTCTTAAGAAAAATAGCTAACGGTGGGAAAACAATTACTGTTGGGTGATTGATAGAACTTCAAATAATCATGACGATGTCCAGGAAATGATCATTATATAGGCATCACGTCCAAGATTAGTAGACCGACTCCTACTTGCATCTACTACTATTACTCCACACATTGACCGCTAACCAGCATGCATCTAGTGTATTAAGTTCATGAGAAAAGAGAGTAATGCAATAAGAACGATTACATGATGTAGACAAGATCCGTTTATCTATTGCGGCAGATATAGATCTCATCTTGTTATCCTTAGTAGCAATGATACATACGTGTCGGTTCCAACTTCTATCACTGGGATCAAGCACCGTAAGATCGAACTCACTACAAAGCACCTATTCCCATTGCAAGATAAATTGATCAAGTTGGCCAAACAAAACCCAAATATAGGAGAAGAAATACGAGGCTATAAGCAATCATGCATATAAGAGATCAAAGAAGACTCAAATAACTTTCATGGATAAAAACATAGATATGATCATAAACTCATAGTTCATCAGATCCCAACAAACACACCACCAAAAGGCTTACATCATATGGATCTCCAAGAGACCATTGTATTGATAATCAAGAGAGAGAGAGAGAGAGAGAGAGAGAGAGAAGCCATCTAGCTACTAACTACGGACCCGTAGGTGTACAAAGAACTACTCACACATCATAGGAGAGGCACCAATGGAAGTGGTGAACCCCTCCATGACGGTGTCCAGATTGGATCTTGTGGTTCTGGACTCTGCGGCGGCTGGATCAATATTTTGTGGACTCCCCTAGGGTTTCTGGAATATTTGGATATTTATAGAGCAAAGAGGCAGTTCGGGGGGCACCCGAAGTGGGTACAACCCCCCAGGGAGCGCCTGGGCCTCCTAGCGCCCTGGTGGGTGCTGCTCACCTCGAGCAGCCCCTCAGGTGCTTCCTTGGCCCATTGGCTTTATTCTGGACCAAAAAAAATCCTCCAGGAGTTGCGTTTGGACTCCTCTTGGTATTGATTCCCTGTGATGTAAAAAACATGCAGAAAACAACAACTGGCACAGGGCACTATGTCAATAGGTTAGTACCAAAAAATGATATAAAATGACTATAAAATGATTGTAAAACATCCAAGAATGATAATATAACAACATGGAATAATAAAAAATTATAGATACATTGGAGACATATCAGCATCCCCAAGCTTAATTCCTGCTCGTCCTCGAGTAGGTAAATTATAAAAACAGAATTTCTGATGTGGAATGCTGCCTAACATGTTCATCACATTCTTTTCTTTATAGCATGGACATATGGACTTTTATATGATTCAAAGCAATAGTCTAGTTTTGACATGAAGACTTTAATACTCAAGCATACCAATAAGAAACCATGTCTTTCAAAATATCAACACTAAAGCAAGTTATCCCTTGCCCATCATGCTCAATCATTGATCCATTCATGAAACACACTCGAATATTAGCTACACCCAGTGCTCAAATACGATCATAGTGCCCCTTAGTTGGTGCTTTATAAGAGAAGATGGAGATTCAAATTCAAAATAAAAATTGCATAATTAAAAGAAAGGCCCTTCACGGAGGGAAGTAGGGATTTGTAGAGGTGCCAGAGCTCAAGGCTTAAATCGAGAGATAAAATTATTTTTGAGATGCATACTTTTAATTCCTACCAACGAAAACGACTTGGAGTATCCCAACACTTTCCATGCTAGATACATCATAGGCGGTTCCCAAACAGAAAATAAAGTTTATTCCTTTTGCACCATAGCTTTCACTTTCCATGGCTAGCCATATCAACGGGTGCCCTCCATACCAACACTTTCCAAGGAATTTATTATTTGACAACATAAAGTAAATTCATTTATTCATTTCGGGACTGGGCATCCCTTGTACCTTTGCCATACTCTCGTGCAATGACAAGTGAATAAACACTCATCATGAGAATAAAACATCTAGCATGGAAAATACTGGCTACCCTTTACCGCCTTGCGAGTAGTAGAGCACACAAAAGAGAAATTTATTTTGACATTAGAGATGGCACATGCAAATTTGCTTACAACGACATGGAAATACCGCATATAGGTATGTATAGTGGACTCATATGGCAAAACTGGTTTGAAGGGTTTTGGATGCACACGTAGTGATCATACTTAGTGCAAAATGAAGGCTAGCAAAAAGATTAAGAAGCGACCAACCAAAAAGCGAAAAATCTCGTACCCAAGCATTAAGCATAAGTAACGTCGAATAATGCAGCATAAGTAGGATATGAATTTCATTGCATAACTATTGACTTTCGTGCTTGCATAGGGAATCACAAACCTTAAAATCAATATTCTTACTAAAGCACAATTACTCATCAATATAACTCACATATTATATTGTCATATCTCAAAACCATTACTAAGAATCAATTTTATTTTGTCCAATGATTTTCATGAAAGTTTTTATTATATCCTCCTTGGATATCTATCACTTTGGGACTATTTTCATATGTTGATTTTGATAAGCTCGAACAAATATAAGTGAAGATCATGAGCATAAATTTTTTATTTCTCTCAAAATAATCAAAGTGAAGCAAGAGAGAATTTCTTAAAAATTAACAAAGCACACCGTGCTCAAAAAGATATAACTGAAGTACTAGAGCAAGTCCATGGCTCTAAAAATTTAAGTGAAGCATAGGAGAAAGCATAGCATAATTTTTGGCTCTCTTAAAAGGGTGTGTCAGCAAGGATTCAACACTTACAACACAAAGAAAAACAAGCAAAGACTCATATCATACAAGACGCTCCAAGCAAAACTCATATCATGTGACGAATAAAAATATAGTTTCAAGTAAAATACCGATGTGGGATGCCACTCGGGGGCATCCCCAAGCTTAGTTGCTTGCTACTTCTTTGAATATTATCTTGGAGTGCCTCGGGCATCCCCAAGATTTACCTTTTTCTTATCCTTATTCCTTCATCCATCGTAAGATAACCCAAAACTTGAAAACTTCAATCACACAAAACTCAAACAAAACCTTCGTGAGATCTGTTAGTATAAGAAACCAAACCACTACTATAAGTACTGTAGCAAATATTTTTATTTTGTTTTTGCATTATATGTACTGTATTCCAACTTTTCTATGGCAAAAACCCATCAAAGAAAACCATAGAATCATCAAAACAAGCACACAACGCAAAGAAAACAGAATCTGTCAAAAACAGAACAGTCTGTAGAAATCTGAAAATTTCGAATACTTCTGTAACTCTGAAAATTATGAAATAAATTTTTGTACGTGAGGAATTTGTATATTAATCCTCTGCGAAAAGAATCAACTTAAAATCACTCTTCTGTAAAAAATGACAATGAATCTCGTGAGCACAAAAGGTTCTGTTTTTCAGCAAGATCAAATAAACTTTCACCCAAGTCTTCCCAAAGGTCTTGCTTGGCACAAACACTAACTAAGAAACAAAAAACACAATCATAACAGAGGATATATAATTTATTTATTGCAAAAAAAGCAAGGGAAAATATTGGGTTGTCTCCCAACAAGAGCTTCTCTTTAAAGCCTTTTAGCTAGGCATTGAGATTTCAATGATGCTCACATAAAAGAGAAGAATTGAAGCACAAAGAGAGCATCATAAAACACGTGACAAACACATGTAAGTCTAGCATACTTCCCATGCATCGGCATTTTATAAGCAAACAAATTATCAAGGCAAGCAAAAACTAGCATATGCAAGGAAAAAGAAAGAGACGATAGCAATCTCGACATGAAGAGAGGTAACTTAGTAACATGAAAATTTCTACAACCATATTTTCCTCTCTCATAATATTTACATGTAGGATCATAAGAAAATTCAACAAAATAGCTATCACATAACATATTCTCAACATGATCCACATGCATGCAAAATTGACACTCTTCCAAAATAGTGAGATTAACATTAACTAAAGTCATGACCTCTCCAAACCTACTTTTATCAAAAATTTCGTAAGATTGAACATTCTCCAAATATGTGGGATCTAATGTTGACACTCTTCCAAACCTACTTTTAATATTATTGCAAACATTGTTTTCAATCTCATATTCATCATGGGGATTAAATAAATTTTCAAGATCATAAGAAGAATCACCGCAATCATGATCATTGCAACAAGTAGTACACATAGTAAAATTAGCATCCCCAAGGTTAGGGTTTTGCATATCATTAACACAACTGAAATTAATAGAATTCACAATAAAATCATTGCAATCATGCTTTTCATTCAAGGAGCTATCACGAATCACTTCATCAATTCCTTCTTTCAACATTTCATCACAATTTTCAGATTCATAAATCTCAAGAAAAACTTCATAAAGACAATCTAGTGAACTCAATTCAGTAGCAATTGGTTCATCACAATTGGATCTCTTGAAAAGATTAGTAAGTGGATGAGGATCCATATCAATAAATTTTTAGCAAGCGAAGATGCTAGCAAATAGGAGGCACATGGCAACACAAGCAAACATGAGATCTGACGAGAAAAAGGCAAACGACAAAGAGGGCGAATAAAACGGCAGACTTTCGTGAAGTGGGGGAGAGGAAAACGAGAGGCAAATGGAAAATAATGTAAATTGCAAGGAGATGCGATTTGTGATTAGGAACCTGGTTGATGTTGAAGATCCTCCCCGGCAACGGCGCCAGAAATTCCTTTTGATGTCTGCTAGAACTTTGTCGGTATTTCCCCAAAGAGGAAGGGATGATGCAGTATAGCGACGGTAGGTATTTTCCTCAGTGATGAGACCAAGGTTATCAAACCAGTAGGAGAAGCTCCTCACACCACGTAAATAACACCTGCACACAAATAGCAAATACTCGCAACCCGACGTGTAAAAGGTGTTGTCAACCCCTTTCGGGTACGGCGCCTCAAGATAGGCAAATAACGTGAGGTAAAAAGTGGTAGATAGGATAAATAGATCGTGGAACAAATAAATTGCTGCAAAGTATTTTTGTATATTTTGTTTAATAGATCTGAAAATAAATGCAAGGGAAAATAGATCGCAAAGGCAAATATGATGAAAAGAGACCCGGGGGCCGTAGGATTCACTAGTGGCTTCTCTCGAGAAAAATAGCAAACGGTGGGAAAACAATTACTGTTGGGCAATTGATAGAACTTAAAATAATCATGATGATATCCAGGCAATGATCATTATATAGGCATCACGTCCAAGATTAGTAGACCGACTCCTGCCTGCATCTACTACTATTACTCCACACATCGACCGCTATCCAGCATGCATCTAGTGTATTGAGTTCATGAGAAAACAGAGTAATGCAATAAGAACGATGACATGATGTAGACGAGATCCCTTTATCGATTGCGGCAGATATAGATCTCATCTTGTTATCCTTAGTAGCAACGATACATACGTGTCGGTTCCCTTCTGTCACTAGGATCAAGCACCGTAAGATCGAACCCACTACAAAGCACCTCTTCCCATTGCAAGATAAATAGATCAAGTTGGCCAAACAAAACCCAAATATCGGAGAAGAAATACGAGGCTATAAGGAATCATGAATATAAGAGATCAAAGAAGACTCAAATAACTTTCATGGATAAAAGCATAGATCTGATCATAAACTCAAACTTCATTGGATCCCGACAAACACACCGCCAAAGACATACATCATATGGATCTCCAAGAGACGATTGTATTGATAGTCAAGAGAGAGAGAGAGAGAGAGAGAGAGAGGAAGCCATCTAGCTACTAACTATGGACCCGTAGGTCTACAAAGAACTACTCATGCATCATAGGAGAGGCACCAATGGAAGTGGTGAACCCCTCCATGACGGTGTCTAGATTGGATTTGGTGGTTCTGGACTCTGCGGCGGCTGGATCAATATTTTGTCAACTCCCCTAGGGTTTCTGGAATATTTGGGTATTTATAGAGCAAAGAGGCGGTTCGTGGGAACCCGAGGTGGGCACAACCCCCAAGGGCGCGCCTGGGCCTCCTGGCGTGCCCTGGTGGGTGCTGCTCACCTCGAGCAGCCCCTCATGTGCTTCCTTTGCCCATTGGCTTTCTTCTGGCCCAAAAAAATCCTCCAGGAGTTGCGTTGCGTTTGGACTCCGTTTGATATTGATTCCTGCGATGTAAAAAACATGCAGAAAACAGCAGCTAGCACTGGGCACTATGTCAATAGGTTAGTACCAAAATATGACATAAAATGATTGTAAAACATCCAAGAATGATAATATAAAAGCATGGAACAATGAAAAATTATAGATATGTTGGAGACGTATCAGGCTAGGCGCACCATGTCCTCAAAAGCCCATGTAGCTAGGGAAGGAAAAAAAGGAAGGAGTCCTAGTAGGAATAGGATTGGACTTGGAGTCCAAGTCGTCTCCCCGTCAGCTGCGCCCTAGGGCTTGGAGGGGCTGTTTCCCACACCCCTCCATCTATATATAGAGGGGAGGGGGTGCCCCAAGAGGATACACCAAGCCCTTGGCGCCCCTCTCTCTCCTGTTACTCTGTAGTTCCACCGCCTTGTCCCGGCAACGCTTAGCAAAGCGCTGTCGGTGCTCCACGACCACCATCACCACCATGTCATCGTGTTGGTTGTGATCCCATGTACTTATCCTCTCCCGCTTGCTGGATCAAGAAGGAGGAGACGTCATGGAGCCGCACGTGTGCTAAACTCGGAGGTGTCATCCGTTCGGCACTAGATCGGTTGGATCATGATTGGATCGCGAAGAGTACGACTACATCAACCGCATTGATAAATGGTTCCTCTTAGAAATCTACAAGGGTATGTAGATGCTTCCCCCTCTCATAGACATGCATCTCCATCGATAGATCTTGCGTGTGCGTAGAATTTTTTTGTTTCCCAGCAATGTTTTCCAACAGTGGCATCATAAGCCAGATCTATGCATAGATGATATGCACGAGTAGAACACAAGGAGTTGTGGTGGTGAGGTTCATACTGCTTACCAGCAATGTCTTATTTTGATTCGGCGGCATTATGGGATGAAGCGGCCTAGACCAACCTTACATGTCCACACACATGAGACCAGTTCCACCGACTGACATGCAACTTGTTTTGCATAAAGGTGGCTGGCGGGTGTCTATTTCCCCTACTTTAGTTGAATCGAATTTGACTAAGGCCGGCCCTTGAAGAAGGTTAAAACAACAAACTTGATAATCACCGTTGTAGTTTTGCGTAGGTAAGAACAGTTCTTGCTAGTTGCCCGTAGTAGCCATGTAAAACTTGCAACAACAAAGTAGAGGACGTCTAACTTGTTTTTGCAGGGTATGTTGTGATGTGATATGGTCAAGTTGTGATGTGATATGTGTTGTTGTATGAGATGATCATGTTTTGTAACATCGACAACCGGCAGGAGCCTTTGGGTTGTCTCTTAATTATTGTATGATATGCAAGTGCCATGGAATTGCTTTACTTTATCGCTATGCGTTAGCAATATTTGTAGAACCAATAGTTGGCGAGATGACCCTGACGCTACGATGGAGATCAAGGTGTCGAGCCGATGACGATGGAGATCATGACAATGCTTTGGACATGGAGATCAAAAGCACAAGATGATGATGGCCATATCATGTCATATATTTTGATTGCATGTGATGTCTATCCTTCATGCATCTTATTTTGCTTAGAACGATGGTAGCACTATAAGATGATCCCTTCACTGAATTTCAAGATAAAAGTGTTCTCCCCCGAGTATGCACCGTTGCTAAAGTTCGTCGTTTCGAAGCACCTCATGATGATCGGGTGTGATAGACTCTACGTTCACATACAATGGGTGTAAGCCAGATTTACACACGCGGAATACTTGGGTTAAACTTGACGATCCTAGCATGTACAAACATGGCCTCGGAACAATGGAGACCGAAAGGTCGAGCGTGAGTCATATAATAGATATGATCAACATACAGATGTTCACCATTGATGACAACCCAATCTCACGTGATGATCGGACATGGGTTAGTTGATTTGCATCATGTATCACTTAGACAACTTGAGGGATGTTGATTTAAGTGGGAGTTCATTAGTATTTGATTAATTGAACTAAGATTTATCATGAACATAGTCAAAATGTCTTTGCAAATTATGTTGTAGCTCAATAGCTCGCGATGTAGCTTCCCCTTTTTTGATACATTTCTAGAGAAAACTAAGTTGAAAGATGATGGTAGCAATAATGTGGACTGGGTCCGTGATCTGAGGATTATCGTCATTGCTGCATAGAACAATTATGTCCGTAATGCACCGCTAGGTGACGGACCTGCTGCAGGAGCTGGTGCAGACATTATGAACGTTTGGCAAGCTCAATCTGATGACTACTTGATAGTTTAGCGCGCCATGCTTTATGTCTCAGAATCGGGGCTCCAAAGACGTTTTGAACGCCATGGAACATATAAGATGTTCCAAGAGCTGAAATTGGTATTTCAGGCTCATGACCGTGTTGAGAGGTATGAGACCTCTGACAAGTACTTTGCCTACAAGATGGAGGAGAATAGCTCAGCTAGTGAGCATGTGCTCAGAATGTCTGGGTACTACAATCGCTTGAATCAAGTGGGAGTTAATCTTCTAGATAAGATAGTGGTTGACAGATTTCTCTAGTTACTATCACCAAGCTACTAGAGCTTTGTGATGAACTATAAATATGCAAGGGGTGATAGAAACAATTCCCAAAGCTCTTCGCGATGCTGAAATCGACGGAGGCATAAATCAAGAAGGAGAATCAAGTATTGATGGTTAACAAGACCACTAGTTTCAAGAAAAGGGCAAGGGAAAGAAAGGGAACTTTGAGAAGAATGGCAAGCAAGTTATCGCTCCCGTGAAGAAGCCCAAAGCTGGACCCAAGCCTGAAACTGAGTGCTTCTACTGCAAAGGAAATGGTCACTGTAAGCGGAAATGACCCAAATACTTGGCAGATAAGAAGGATGGCAAAGTAAAAACAAAGGTATATTTGATATACATGTTATTGATGTGGACCTTACTGGTGCTCGTAGTAGCCCCTGGGTATTTGATATCAGTCAGTTGCTAAGATTAGTAACTCGAAACAGGAGTTGCAGAGTAAACAGAGACTAGTTAAGGGAGAGGTGATGATGTGTTTTGGAAGTGTTTCCAAGATTGATATGATCACCATCGCACACTCCCTCTACCTTCGAGATTACTGTTGAGCCTGAATAAATGTTATTTAGTGTTTGCATTGAGCATGAACAAGATTAGATAGTGTTTATTGCAATACAGTTATTCATTTATGCCAGAGAATAATTGTTGTTCTGTTTACATGAATAAAACCTTCTATGGTCATACACCCAATGTGAATGGTTTATTGAATCTCGATCGTAGTGATACATATATTCATAATTTTGGCTTCCAAAAGGTGCAAAGTTGATAACGATTGTGCAACATACTTGTGGCACTATCGTTTAGGTCATATTGTAAAAGCATGGGAAGGCAAAAAAGGAAGGAGTCCTAGTAGAAATAGGATTGGACTTGGAGTCCAAGTCCTCTCCCCCTTAGCTGCGCCCTAGGGCTTGGAGGGGCTGTTTCCCACGCCCCTCCGCTAGCGTCTCCGAGGGCCCCAAGAGGATACATATAGAGAGGAGGGGGTGCCCCAAGAGGATACACAAAGCCCTTGGCACCCCTCTCTCTCTCATGTTACTCTGTAGTTCCACCGCCTCGTCTCGGCGACGCTTAGTGAAGCGCTGTCAATGCTCCACCACCACCATCACCACCATGAATGTCGTGTTGGTTGTGATCCCATCTATTTCTCCTCTCCTGCTTGCTGGATCAAGAAGGAGGAGACGTCATCGAGCCGCACGTGTGCTAAACTCGGAGGTGTCGTACGTTCGGCACTAGATCAGCTGGATCATGAGCGGATCGCGAAGAGTACGACTACATCAACCGCGTGGATAAACGCTTCCGCTTAGCAATCTACAAGGGTATGTAGATGCTCCCCCCTCTTGTAGCTATGCATCTCCATGGATAGATCTTGCGTGTGCATAGAAACTTTTTTTTAAATGCAACATTTGCCGACAGTTTTACTCTTAGAATTGCATGTGTAGGTTGATTGCTTGACTTGTCATAATCGCTAAAATCTGACTACAACTAAAATTGGGAAAAGGAAAGAATTCTATTTGGTCAAGTACTCATATCACATCCCATTTAGACATACTTTTGATCCTACAAGTGGTATCCGAGCTTTGGTCTCCATTAACCTTGATTTCCATAGCTTTGGTGATCATAGCCTTGGTTTCACAACCTAGGAGAGTATGGCGTCTAGCGAGGGTAACTATCACCGTAATGGTCCTTATTTTGATGGTATAAATTTTGCTAGTTGAAAGCATGATACATCTCCGTCATATCTACTTTTCCTAACACTTTTCCTCTTGTGTTGGACTCTAATTCACATGATTTGAATGAAACTAACCCGGATTGACGCTGTTTTCAGCAGAACTACCATCGTGTTGTTTTTGTGCAGAAATAAAAGTTCTCGGAATGGAACGAAACTTTGCGAGGATTTTTTATACAATAAAAGAGAATTTTTGGAGTCAAGAACCACCGGAGAGAGGCCCCTTGGTGCGCACAACCCACCAGGGTGCGCCACCCCCTCAAGGCATGCCCATGTGGGTTATCCTCACTTGGTGGCCCCGCAGACCCTGAAACCAAGCTATAAAATCCTATATTTCCAGAAAAAAATCAAGGAGAAAGAATTATCGTGTTTCACGAGACACAGCCGCCGCTGTCTCCTGTTATTCATAGGGAGGCCAGATCTGGAGACCGTTAGGGGCTCCGGAGAGGGGGATCTTTGATCTTCGTCATCACCAACACTTCTCCATTGCTAATTCCATGATGCTCCCCATCGGGGGTGAGTAATTCCTTCGTAGGCTCGCTGGTCGGTGAGGAGTTGGATGAGATTCATCATGTAGTCAAGTTAGTTTTGTTAGGGCTTGATTCCAAGTATCTATTATGTTCTGAGATTGATGTTTGCTATGACTTTGCCATGCTTAATGCTTGTCACTTTGGGCCCGGGTGCCATGATTTCAGATCTGAACCGTTTATGTTATCACCATTATATTCATGTTCTAGTTCCGATCTTGCAAGTTATAGTCACCTACTATGTGTTATGATCCGGCAACCCCGGAGTGACAATAGTCGGGACCACTCCCGGTGATGACCATAGTTTGAGGAGTACATGTATTCACAGTGTGCTAATGCTTTGTTCCGGTATTCTATTAAAAGGAGACCTTAATATCCCTTATTTTCCAGTAGGACCCCGCTGCCATGGGAGGGTAGGACAAAAGATGTCATGCAAGTTCTTTCCATAAGCACATATGACTATTTATGGAATACATGCCTACATTATATTTATGAACTGGAGCTAGTGCCGTATCGCCCTAGGTTATGAATGTATCATCCAACGAATCACCGATCCAATGCCTACGAATGTACCTTATATTGTTCTTGCTAAGTTACTACTGCTGCTACTGCTATCGCTACTACTACAAAACTATTGCTATCACTGTTACCATTACTGTTGCTGCTACCATTACTATCAAAACTATCATATTATTGTGCTACTGATCACTTTGCTACAGATAATTAATCTCCAGGTGTGGTTGAATTGACAACTCAGCTACTAATACTTGCATATATTCTTTGGCTCCCCTTGTGTCAAATCTATAAATTTGGGTTGAATACTCTACCCTCGAAAACTGTTACGATCCCATATACTTGTGGGTTATCACGACCTTTTTCTGGCGCCGTTGCCGGGGAGCATAGCTATACTTGTTGAGTCACTAGGGATTATTATCATATTATCACTATGAAGAATCTGAAGGGTGCTATGACTAAGATTTTTCCCTCTAAGAGGAGGGGAGGTAAGGAACTGCCATCCAGCTCCGCTTTTAATTCACCTTCTGTTATAAGTAAACTTGCAACATGACATGCTATTAATTCTGATATGTCGCAAGTTATTGATGATGCTACTTCTACTATGAATGCTACTCATGATGATGCTAGTACCTTGCTTGATGATGATGTGCCACTAGGTGAATTTCTTGATGAACAAATTGCTAGAGTAAGACAGCATGATATTGTTGAAAATGATAATGAGCTTGAAACTGAAAATCTTGAAACACCTACTAGAACTAGCCCTCCTAGATATGAATTGCCAAAGGTATCGGAAGGTTATGCTATGAGCGAGGAGGCAACTAGAGATATTCTTGCTTGTAAGGATAGAGATGATCTAGAAAAAATATTATGCAAGTATAAAGAAAGATCTCTGAATGCTAGAATTAAATGTGATCCTAAGTTTGCTACTTCACCTATCTTTATTAGTGATAAGGATTATGAATTCTCTGTCGACCCAGAGTTAATTACTTTGGTTGAATCTGATCCTTTCCATGGTTATGAAACTGAAACTATTGTGGCACATCTTACTAAGTTGAATGACATAGGCAGCCTTTTTGCTCATGATGAGAAGATCCACTACTATTATATCCTCAAATTATTTCCGTTCTCATTAAAGGGTGATGCTAAATCTTGGTACAACTATTGCTCCTGGTTGTGTGCGTAGTCCCGAGGATATGATTTATTACTTCTCTGGAAAATATTTCCCTGCCCATAAGAAAGAAGCTGCCTTGTAGGAAATAATTAACTTTGTGCAAATTGAAGAAGAGAGTCTCCCACAAGCTTGGGGGAGGTTTCTCTAATTGCTTAATGCTTTGCCTGATCATCCTCTTAAGAAAAATGAAATACTTGATATCTTCTATAATGGACTAACCAATGCTTCTAGGGATTTCCTAGATAGTTGTGCTGACTGTGTTTTGAGGGAACGAACTGAAGCAAGCTGAGGAATTATTGAATAACAAATTGAAAAATTCTAATGATTGAACTCCTCCCGAAACACCGATGAAACCCACTCCTAAGAAGATGGGTATCTTATATCTCAGTCCTGAAGATATGCAAGAGGCAAAGAAATCTATGAAGGAAAAATGTATTGAAGGATGTCAAAAATTTACCACCTATTGAAGAAATACATGGGCTTGATACACCACCACCACCTAAGGTGGTAGAGGTAAAATATTTAATGAAATTCAATGATAGTGATGATCCTCGTAATAAACATTCTAGTCAATGACTTTGTGAGTTTGACAATTACATTAGAAAGAAAGATCACTTCAATGCAAATGTTATGAAACAATTGAAATACAACTCTGATATGATTGCTCGCAAGTGACTTATTATTTAGAATCTCAAATGATGTTAGAGCTGTAGGAAAGCATGCCTCTATGGTTCAAACTCAATTAGAACAAGTTGCTAAATCTCAAAGAGAGTTGCTTGATGAAATGAACAATAATATAAGTGACTTTGCTGTTAGAGTAGCAACTGGTGGAGGTAAAATGACTCAGGAACCACTTTATCCTGAGGGACACCCAAAGAGAATTGAACAAGACTCTCAAAAAGTTAACACTGATGCACCTTGTCCTTCTAAAAAGAAAAAGAAGAAGAAAAATATAGGACTTTGCCTGCCTCTAGTGAACCTGAAATATAAAAACCTCCTAATTATGGTAATGAAGTTTCTATCTCTGATGCTAAAACTCAATCTAGTAATGAATACTCACCTTCTGATAATGAAAAAGATAATGATGAGGTTCATGACGACACTCAACCAAATAATAAAGAACCAGACAATGATGTTGAGATAGAAC
The DNA here is from genome assembly GCA_021437245.1 of Aegilops speltoides. NCBI lineage: Eukaryota > Viridiplantae > Streptophyta > Magnoliopsida > Poales > Poaceae > Aegilops > Aegilops speltoides. Next base: position 132,255,665 of record CM038143.1, read on the forward strand.
CAGCTGTTGATCTTGATAAACCACAACCCAAGAATAAAAGATATGATAAAAGAGACTTTGTTGCTAGAAAACACAGTAAGGAAAGAGAACCATGGGTTCAAAAACTATGCCCTTTTCACCTAAGTCAACTAAAAAGAAAGATGATGAAGAATTTGAACGCTTTGCTGAAATGATTAGGCCAGTCTTTTTGCGCACTTGCTTGACTGATATCTTAAAATTGCCTCCTTATACAAAGTACATGAAAGACATCATCACCAATAAGAGAAAAATACCAGAAGCTGAAATGTCCACCATTCTTGCTAATTATACTTTTAAAGATGGAGTACCTAAAAAACTTGGAGATCCGGGAATACCAACTATACCTTGCTCCATCAAAAGAAATTATGTGAAAACTACTTTATGTGATTTGGGAGCTGGTGTTAGTGTTATGCCTTTCTCTTTATATAAAAGACTTGATTTGAATAAACTCACACCTACTTAAATATCTTTGTAAATGGCTGACAAATCAACTAACATACCTATCGGTATTTGTGAGGATGTGCCAGTTGTTGTTGCTAATGTTACTATTTTGACTGACTTTGTTATACTTGAGATACCTGAGGACGACAACATGTCGATTATCCTTGGTAAACCCTTCTTGAATACTGCAGGGGCTGTCATTGATTGCAATAAAAGCAAGGTCACTTTTCATATTAATGGTAATGAGCATACGATGCACTTTCCGAAGAAACAATTTCAAGTGAATGGTATTAATGTTATTGAAAAGCGCCGACAATCACTATTGGAAGTTTTCAACTACATCTACCTACTGTTAAAAAGAAATATGAAATGCTTATTGTTGGGGACATTCATATCCCCGTTGAGGTAACTTAGTGATTTACGAAAGTTTTGCGGTTTCATGCTAATCGAAAGTGGTTGTTAATAAGACTTGATCAACCTTATTAATAGATTTTTTTGAATATTTAAGAATTCCTAGTGCAAATAATATCAGAGGGAGGTGCACCAGGTGGGCACAACCAACCTGGGTGCGCCAGGACCCCCAGGCGCGCCCTGATGGGTTGTGGTTCCCCTCACTTACTTCTTCTTCCCACTTCACCACATTCCTCTAGAAAATATCACCATTACTCTCTCTCTCTCTCTCGTGTTCTGGCTCCCAAAACCAAGGATTTTGATCTCTTTGCTCGAAGCTCCGTCTCCAAAACTGTTTCGGGGAATTGCTGCTTGGTATGTGAATCCTCCATGTGTCCAATTAGTTTTTTCTTTAGTAGTTTATATTTTAAATAATTAGCTACTCTTGGTGCTTCTGTAGATGAGCTTGCATGTTGAATTCTTAGAGTCCTAAGTAGTTTGAATGCTTGCTATGTCCTCTATACATCCTTATGAGTAGTTGTTATCAATCTTGTAAAATTTTGTTAACAAATTTTTGTGACCCAAAATTTTCAGAAAATTATACGCGAACATTATGAACTTCTTTGAAAGGAGTTCTTCGAGGAGGAGATCCTCGGAGGCATCCTCTAGTAGCAGCTCCGTTCGTCGGTCTTATGTTGAACCGAGTGAAAAGTCCATTCGAGATGCCGCCACTAAAACATGCTTATGGCCATGCAAAGATTATATGATGAGTGTGGTCATTAAGGAGGAATTTGAGGAATATGTTCACAATGCCGATCTCGGTCCCTACATTTCAGATAAGTGCGACCAACACCTCACTCTCACTGAATCATTTGTCGAAGGGTTTAAATTCCTTCCCCGTGAGTCTTGGGTGTCATTTAAATTGTATGAAAATCCATTTACCATATCTTTAGAAAGATTTGCTCACCACTGCAAAATCCCATTTCGGGGTTCGCTCGATGAACTGCCAAGGTCTGAGTTTGAAATATTCTTAACTAGTCTTTGCTATGATGAGACTAGGGGATGACGCAAGGTAGAATAAAGAGCATTCATTTTCCCGCAATCCACTACCTTGGTTTATTTAATGGAAAACGTATTGTGGGCAAACAAGATTGTAGTACACCCTGTGCTCCAGATTTGAGTCTTATACGCACCGCTCTCAACGGTGATAGAAGTTGTAATCTTGGAGCCATTGTTGCACGTAGGTTGCAACACAACATAGGTAGTGGATATTTTTATGGTGGAATTTATGCCACACGATTAGCAAGGGAGTTGGGTGTTACACCTTTGCCCTATGACCCTATTTTACGCACGTAGTACCTAGACTTTGATGCTATGAAACGTCATAAGATCCTTAGAGGTGATCCCCATAATTTCACTTATAATTTGATGCTTAATAAGGACTCCGTGGTGGACACATGTTTTCCTGCACCTGCTCTCTTTAATGTTCACAACATGGGAAGATATTATGTTCTCGAGAGCGAGGCCTGAGCTCATAACGCAGCGGTTGTGGCCACACGGCAGGCTATGGCATCCGCACCGAGAGCCCCCGTGAGCTACCATTCCGACCATTACGCAGGCTACTGACTGATTACCAAGTTAGGTCAAAAGCCTAAGCGTGGGGGAGTACGTATTCCCACCGACATTACATTCATGTTCACACATTTCAGTCCAGTTGTCGGTATTCATACTTTTTTCATTGTATTATCCATGTTAAATTTATTTTCTCGCTTTCTTCTTGTGCGTTTGAAAAACTGAGAAAATCCCAAAACATATTTCTTGCTTCTTTTTGATTTTTCTTCCTAGTTTAAATTGTTGTAGCACTAAAAAGAAAACCCAAAAAGATTTCCTAGTTCTTCTTTTGCTTGTTGGGAGCTTTCCTGTGTAAATAGTTTTTCTTGTTTTTTGCTTTTCCCTTTTTATTTGCTTGTTTACGAAAAAACAAAAACTCCAAAAATATTCGATTAACTGGCCGTGGCAGAGAGAAACTGGTATGAACTCGACTTGTTCTGTTTTTGTAAATATGTTTAACCCAGTACCCATGATTCAGCCTATTATGATCAAACATGTTTGTAATGAAAATTGGAGATTATAGTTTCTCATGCCATGCATAAGTAGCTAGGAGTGGATGATGATTGATCTTGGATGTCAACATTGCGTTAAAATGATTGTGATGTAGTATGATGATATGGTATCCTCCTCTGGATGTTCGAGTGGCTTGACTTGGCACATGATCATGCATGTAGTTGAATCAAAACCAACACAGCCTCTATGATATTTATGTTCATGGTGTTCATATCCTACTCATTCTAGTATCCAATGTTACTTATGCAAAATGCATGTTCATGACCGTTGTTGCTCTCTGTCTGGCCGTTTCTCAACCTATTTGCTAGCCTTTGCCTGTACTAAGTGGGAATTCTGCTTGTACATCAAAAACCTGAAACCCAAGTCATTCTTGATGAGTCCACCATACCAACATATAAGCGATATTACCCTGCCGTCCTAAGTAAATTTGCATGTGCCACCTCTAAAAACTTCAAACAAATATCCTTTTTATGTGCCTGGATTGTTCATAGAGCAATAGGAGGTAGTTGGTATATTCCATGCTAAGCAGGTTATTTTCAGGATGGGTGTTTATTCACTCACCATTGCACGCGAAAAGGGGCAGTAATAGGGATTCCCAGTCCCAAATTGCAAAAAGAACTTATCAATAATCAAACAAAAACTCCTATAGAGCAATAACCTTTACTTTATCGCTTCGGAACCGCTACTAATGTGTTTAACATGGAAGATATTGATAACTGATGGTCATGAAGTAAACAAGAAGGGTGCAAGTCTCAGAATTTCATTTACCTCTATTTTAAAAACATGAGCTCTGGAACCTCTACAAATCACTGCTTCCCTCTCCGAAGGGACTATCTATTTACTTTTATGTTGTGTCATCACCTTCTCAAATAAGCCCCGAACACGAGAGCACTTCTTTGTCATCGATGCATTGTGTGTAGCTAATGTTGGGTGCATCATGACTGGATCTTTTCTACCATGAATTACAATGTTTAGTCGCTGCTTGAACTTTGGGGGTGCTCTGCATTTATGTTTTGCGGTCTCAGAAAAGGCTAGCGAGATACCACTATTGTCATATTGTATCATGGTTGTTTTTGACAACATATTGCTGTTTGAGATGTCTTATTATTGCTCGCTAGTTGATTATGTCATTGATATGAGTTAATATAATTTTTAAGAGTTATTGTCGACATGGTTAGTTATAATATTTGCTAAAAATATGGGTATTGTTTAAGCTTATTTATGGAAACAAGAGCAAAAGAGTTCGTAAAAGTTTTTATTTTTCACTTTCAGTTTATCAACTGAATTGCTTGAGGACAAGCAAAGGTTTAAGCTTGGGGGAGTTGATACGTCTCCGTCGTATCTACTTTTGCTAACGCTTTCCCTCTTGTTTTGGACTATAATTTGAATGATTTAAATGAAACTAACCCGAACTGACGCTGTTTTCAGCAGAACTACCAAGGTGTTGTTTTTGTGCAGAAATAAAAGTTCTTGGAATGGAATGAAACTTTGCGAGGATTTTTTATAGAATAAAAGATAATTTCTGGAGCCAAGAACCACATGAAGGGGGCACCTGGGTGGCACAACCCACTAGGGCGAGCCACCCCCTCCAAGCGCGCCTAGGTGGGTTGTCCTCACCTGGTGGCTCGCAGACCCTGAAACTAATGCTATAAAATCCTATATTTCCAGAAAAAATCAGGGAGAAAGAATTATCGCATTTCACAAGACGGAGCCGCCGGCGTCTCCTGTTCGTCCTCGGGAGGCCAGATCTAGAGTCCGTTTGGGGCTCCAGAGAGGGGAATCTTCGATCTTCATCATCACCAACACTTCTCCATCGCCAATTCCATGATGCTCCCCACCGGGAGCAAGTAATTCCTGCATAGGCTCGCTGGTCATTGAGGAGTTGGATGAGATTCATCATGTAATTGAGTTATTTTGTTAGGGCCTGATCCCTGGTATCCATTATGTTTTGGGAGTGATGTTGCTATGACTTTTCCATGCTTAATGCTTGTCACTTTGGGCCCGGGTGCCATGATTTCAGATCTAAACCGTTTATGTTATCACCATTATATTCATGTTCTAGATCCGATCTTGAAGTTATAGTCACCTACTACATGTTATGATCCGACAATAGTCGGGACCAATCCCGATGATGACCATAGTTTGAGGAGTTCATGTATTCACCGTGTGCTAATGCTTTGTTCCGGTACTCTATTAAAAGGAGGCCTTAATATACCTTAGTTTCCAATAGGACCCCGCTGCCACGGGAGGGTAGGACAAAAGATGTCATGCAAGTTCTTTCTGCCGGATATCGGGTTCCGGCAAAACCCTTAAGGTTCGAACACTGGGGTGCGCACGAAGATTTTCCCTTACCGAAACACGCCCTCAGCCTCGCCGCGATCTCTAAACTAGCATGACGAACTCGCAACACAAGAGATAAGAGATTTATACAGGTTTGGTCCACCGTTGTGGTGTAATACCCTACTCCCATGTTTGGTGTGGTGGATTGCCTCTTGGGCTGATGATGAATAGTACAAGGAAAGAACAACCTCGCGAGGAGAGGTGTTCTTGTGCTTGGGTGGTGTTCTCCTTGGGAAGGATTCGATCCGTCTCCAGATGAGATGCCCCTCCTACTGTGGTGGCTAACCCTATTTATAGAGGCCCTGGTCCTCTTCCCAAATATTGAGCGGGAAGGGATCCAACAACGGCCATTTTGAAAGGGGACAACTAGTACAAGCTATCCTGACAAAAGATGGTCTTCGCCAGTCAAATGTGCTGGTGGTGACGCCGTCTTGGGATCCATGGCGACCTCCGTCCTGCCGTCCTGCTGGTCTTGGTCTTGTTGCACCGATATGGAAACCTTTGCCTGATGCCTCGGTACTCCGCGCCTGTGCTTGCCCCCTTAGCACCAAAGGGGAAACGAGGACATCGCGAGTCGGCGCCTCACCGCCTTGGTCGTCATGGCTTGCATCACGGGAACCTCGCGAGGTACCCCTTGCCTTGATCTCTCCGCCTCCGTTGCGAGTCTGCCTGGTGAGGCCGCCCCTGAGGAGGCCTTGTGTCGTCCGCCCCGCGAGGCTTGGCCCCTTGCGAGGGTCTTGAGTGTTGGGTTGATGAAGGCGGGCCGTACTGGGCCACTGGTGGAGACACGTCGTGGGCCGTAGGTAGGCAAGTCTGGGGACCCCCGTTCCCAGAATGCCGACAGTAGCCCCCGGGCCCAAGGCGTGCTCGAACTTGGCTTAGTGGCGAAGCCAAAGGGCAAGTGCAGAGCACCACGGGACCCAATAGCCCGCGGCCTTGGTCGACGCATGGCAACTGATTGGACATGGGCGTCTCCGCTTCCCCACGCTGCCTCGCCAACTGCTCGATTTGACGAGTCACTTCTGCATGCAAAAAAGGGTCATCATTACCTGTGATCGTGGAGGTCGACGGTTGGCCTCCCTTGGGCTATAAATGGGGAGGGGTGAGAGCCCCTCATCGCCCATCTCTTCTTGCTCCGCCTGCTCCTTCTTCCCTGCTCCACTTCCAGTCTTGACACCAATGGCACCGATGCGTAGATTCTCGGCCGAAGAGAAGGGAAAGGCTCCCTGTGATGCCCCCTATTCAATCGTACAATAATCATACACGCAAATGTGTACGATCAAGATCAGGGACTCACGGGAAGATATCACAACACAACTCTAGACACAAATTAAAATAATACAAGCTTTATATTACAAGCCAGGGGCCTTGAGGGCTTGAATACATAAGCTCGAATACACAAGAGTCAATGGAAGCAACAATATCTGAGTACAGACATAAGTTAAACAAGTTTGCCTTAAGAAGGCTAGCAAAAAAGCAACATGATCGAAAAGGCAAGGCCTCCTGCCTGGGAGCCTCCTAACTAATCCTAGTCATCGGCGGCCTCCACGTAGTAGTAGGCACCCTCGGGTTTGTAGTAGTCGTCGTCGAAGGTGGCATCTGGCTCCTGGACTCCGTCATCTAGTTGTGTCATCCGAGAAGAATGGAAAAGGGGGAAAAGAGGGAGCAAAGAAACCGTGAGTACTCATCCAAAGTACTCGCAAGCAAGGATCTACACTACATATGCATCGGTGTCAATTAAAATGGGCTGTATCTGTGGACTGAACTGCAGAATGCCAGAAGAGGAGGGGAAAAGCTAGTCCTATCGAAGACTAGCATCTTCTGGAAACCACCATCTTACAGCAACATGAGGGAGTAGAGTTGTATAACTTAAGTCATATTTATGTTGTTGTATCAACGCTCCGGGATCCTTTCTCGACTCCCGAAGCAATATATCCAGATCATGCCTCAACATCTAGTTCTAGTTGTATCGGTCGGGATACAACTCCAAGTGTCCGTTACCGTAGGACAGGCTATCGATAGATGTTTTCTTCCCTGTAGGGGTGCACCAACTTACCCACCACGCTTGATTAACTCCGGCTGGACAAACTTTCCTGGGTCATGTCCGGCCTCGGCCAAACAATATGCCGCAACCCGACCTAGGCTTAATAGAGAGGTCAGCACGCCGGACTAAACTTATGCCCCCAGGGGTCATGGGCCATCGCCCCGGGAACTCCTGCATGTTGCGTGGGCGGCCGGTGAGCAGACCTAGCTACCTTCTTCAAAAAGGCAGGTGATTACACAGTCCAACCCGGCATGCCCAACTCAGTCACTGATGTCTATTAAGCTTCGGCTGATGCATACGATGTAGAACGCCCATACTATGCCCACGTGATGGTTAGTGCTATCAGGCCAGAGGCCCCTCGAATCAAATATCCAAATCGTAGTGGATTAGGAACGCACGATAACAAGCAGAGACTCACGAAAGATGTGACCCCGTCGCCCCGTCTCGAGGACTTGTGGCAAGGGCTAAGAATGCCCGGCCACGCCTCGTAATTATCTCGCGGGCACCCTCCAGGTCAACCCGACTCCTCATCACTCGCAAGTATGCTCGCGCGGGTACCCCTCAGGGCCGACCTGTCTTTAGTAACATGGTTCAGTGTAAAGTCATAGTAACCATAGTAATCGTGTGTCTAACACCAAGGGGAAAACCTGAGGAGTCACCCTCGACGGATTCCACTCGATGTAATCATCAAGGTGAACGTAAGAGGATCCACCCTCAAGGTTCACACTTGACGGGTTGCACGACAGAGTCGTATCGGAAGTGGTTAAGGCAGAATCACCCTCGATGACCACGACCGAATAACTACACTACAGGTTAACATCGGCGTCCGATGAGGTCTCACCCTCAGCACTCGATAGTAACCCAGTAGTGTCGAGCAACTAAGGGGAAGTGATGTGCGGTGCCGAGGCCTGGTATTCGATCCCGTTGATCGGGTCTTCGATGATGAAGCAGGGGCAACAAGGACAAGGTGGGGGGGGGGGTCACTGATAGATCTCTAACCAACCTATTCTAAGCAGTTTAGGATAGGCAGGTAAGTAACAATAAGCAGGTTACAAAAGCAGGCTATGCATCAGAATAGGAGTAATCAATTACAGTAGCAAAATCTAATGTAAGCATGGGTGAATGGAATGGGCGATATCAGGATGATCAAACGAAGGGGCTTGCCTGGTTGCTCTGGCAAGGAGGGGTCATCGGAGACGTAGTCGATCACAAGGGCAACATCGGTCTCGGGGTCTATCAAAGAGAAGAGGGGGAAGAGACAATAAATATAAAGCAAACATAGCATCACAAAGCATAACATGGCAATATGTTGTGCCGGGTGTGACCTAATGTATGGCTACACGATATAGGTGAAGGGGGAATTCAACTGGGAATGTTTTCCCGGCTCCGGACCTGTGTTAGTCAGATGATCGGAGGGGGAATGTTCCATGTTTAGATAGTTAGAGGAATCTGACAAGTAAATGGACCGTGTATTCGGATTCTCCTCATCGTTCTGAGTAACTTTCATGTAGAAAACATTTTCATCCGAGTTACGGTTTATTTTCTATGAATTTCTAAAGGTTTAAACATTTTCTGGAATTAAATAAATTATCAGAAAAGAATTAATACGTCAACATGACATCACTGTGACGTCAGCAGTCAACAGACCGGTTGACTGGTCAAAATGACCAGTGGGGCCCACTTGTCATAGGCAGAGGGGCTAATGATGTTTACTTTAATTTAAACAAAGTTAATTAATAGCTAGGCCCCACATTTCAATTAGTTTAATTATGCGGTGGGGCCCGCATGTCAGTGCCACTGGGCTGCCCAGTCAGCATGTTGACTGGGTCAACTCAGTCAACATGGTTAGCGGGGACACAGGAGGCCACCAGTCAGTGGCTGCGGGGGTGGCCCCAGCGGCACCACGTCGGCAGGGCGCCGGAGAGGGGCTCCAGCGACATTCACGGCGGAGTGCCCCGGGTCTCACCGGAAAATAGCCACGGGCCACTGTTTGGCACGGGGCCGGCCGCGTTTGAACGTGCGGATGAAGCCGCATCCACCCGTGGTGGTCTCGTAGGGAGTGGTGGCCGGAGCTGAGAGCTACAACGATGGTGGTGGCAGCACTTTCGGGTGCTCCACGGGGACGGCGAGGCGAGGCATGGTTCGGCGCGCGGAGTGGCTCCACGGGCTGATGGCGCTCGCGTGAGTCCATTGCCGCAGTCGGCAGCAGGCAGGAGGCGAGGAGCTCGCGGCGACAACCGGAGCACTGTCCCGTCGAGGACAGTGCTAGGGGAGCGGGAGGAGTAGCGGGCGCGTGCAGTGGGTGCGGGTGGAGGTTCTGAGCACGATGGGGTGGTCGGTTGCGAGCTCCGCAAGCTGTGGCCATGGTGGCGAGCACCACCATGGCGACGAGCTCGGCATGACGGGGGAGCAGCTACGGACATGGTAGCGGCTGGGAAGAGAGGGGGGAGGAGCACGGGGCTCACCGAGAGTCGTAGGGGGGTTGGCAGCGGGCTCGACGGGGGTCGGGGTGGCCGGAGTCGACGACGAGGGCTGAGGCAGCGCAGAGGGGGAAGCCGAGCTCGGGGCGGCGTCGTGAGCTCGTCCCGGTCCGCGTGGATTGCCGGAGAAGAAGAGGAGGACACTGGGAAGGCGAGTGTGTCGCGCGTCCATGGTGAGGCGGGGTGGAGCGCGTCTAGCGAAGCCGGCTCCAGCGTCCGAGGCGGAGCCAGGTCCAGAGGGGAGAGGAGAGGGGGATGGATCTAGTAGGGAGAGGGAGAGGCGGAGAGGACGAGGGAGGAATGGGAGAAGGGCCCGAGGTACCGGGGGCGTGGAGGCCTCATCCTCTCGCGGGGGCATCACCGGCAAGGTGGCTGGGCGGCGATGGGCGCGTGCTGTCCCGCCCGGTCGGAGGAACAGGAAGCGCCCAGGGGAGGGGGAGTGGGCCAGCCTAGCTGGGCCAGTTGGCTCGGGCCGAGGCCCATGGGAAGGCCAGGGGCTCTCCCACCCCTTTGCTTTTTCCTTTTTTTGATTCCTCTTTTTTTTCAGTAGCTTTTGCCTTTTCTTTTAGCCACAATTGACTTTGCAAAAATATGCCACTAGCCAAAATAATTTCAAAGAATTATTGGGCAGTGCCACAAAAAGATTGTGAGGCTTTTGAAATAGTTTGCAACCTTCATAATTTTAAAAGGCATTTAAACTATAGTTTTAGCCACTGTTTTAAAGTGGTTTAGGGCACTTAGACATTTGCAAAAATGGTGGTTCACTACCAATATTAGTTATGGATTATTTGGCACATGAAGAACATTTTAGTTTTCATGTTTGAGAAATTTTGAATTTCACTCATAATTTGAATTTGAATTTGACTTTGATTTTTCGTCAAGTGATAAATAGCTCCGTAAGCATGGTGACTTGGCACCATTAACAGGGGATTACTATAGCATGACACTGGGGGTGTTACACTCCCTGGGATGGACCTGATCCGCTCCCGCCGAAGAAGAGGCCGGTCCACCGCCGTGGCGGTGAGGTCATGAGGCTAGAGATGATGAGGCCTTGGTGCGGGCGGCCACCTCCTGGGTACCCGCTACCCAGTGTGCCTGAGCCGAGGGCTCCGGAGAGAGGGGCGGTGAGCGGCGCCGCCTGCGCTGCAGCCGAGGTCGGTGCATCGTGACGACGCGTGCGATCGCCCCTGGAGTCCACGCCGTGGACTCCTCTCGCGAGGTCGTGCTGCACGCGGCGATGCCTCCAAGCACTTGGATCCACCTTCCTTGGTTCTTCTCCACCGAGATGCCATCGAGTGGGCCTCTCGAGCTTTGGCTGCAACATGCCGACTGTGGCGCCCCGGCGACCGGAGCGGAGGTTGAGGTCGTTTCCCCAGGGAAGATCTTCATGACCCGAGGCTGGGGCGAGGTCGCCCGGGTCTGCCGAATGGGAGGCACCCTTGTGATTCATTTTGAATATGATGGCGCCTCCTTATTGTCCTTCAAGGCCTTCGATGCAGAAGGCCGCTGCCTGGAGTGCTGCCCCGGAGGGGGCAGTCAGGAGGTCGACGCAACGGGGGCCGGGCCTGCCGTCCGCTCCACCGATGGCCCCTCCAGCAGCAGCAGCACTTGGGAGTCCAGCGACTCCCTCGAGCTTTTCGAGACTCCGGAGACGAGCGACAACAGCTATGTACCCCTGAGCTCTCGCCGCGCCCGAAGCAAGGCGGCTGCATCGGGGCGTTGCCGCAGCTGATCTAGATGGGGTTGGCACCGGCCTCCCGTGGCCCACTGTTGATGATGGCGTCGGCCACGAAGGCGCGTGTAGTTAGGGCTCCTCAGAGTTCTCGTCTTTTGTTCCCTGTGAGGAATCGAGAAAACACCCCGCGGGTGCATGTAAAGGGTCTGCGATATCTTTTGCCGATGCTATCCTTATTATGAAATCATGCAAGTGCTTGTCCTGTCCCGGATTGGTTCCCCCTTTCTAACCTCACGACGACTCGGTGCTCTACGCTGACAGGTCCCGGTCCCCAGGCAGGCTGCAGCCGTCGCTGGTATGCTAGGTCGTGATGCCGTGGTCAAAGGCTAGGAGGTGAGCGGTCCGAGGTCCAGTAAGAGCCCCTGAGGCGCGATGCTCAGGAGGTCCCCTTTAGCGTGCAAGCAACCGTCGAGAGGTGAGAAAGGAAGGCAACGTAGCCGTCATAAAGCCGCAACAAGTGAGAATTTCGTGTTGCAATAATTGGTTGTTCCACGCGCAAAACTTATCTCGGTAGTTTGGAGTCGTTCCCTTGCGTTGCCCCAGACTTGTGCATCGGCAGCCGTGGTGCAGCTAGGTTAGGCCCGTACGAGCCTCCACTTTCTTCCCCACACTCTCCTTCGTGCTCTACGTCCTTAGGTCCCGGCCCTCGAGCGAGCTCAGCCGCCGTTGGTATGCCAGGTCACGATGCCATGGTCAAGGCCAGGGGTGAGGGCTGGAGAGCCAGTAAGAGCTCCTGAGTCACGATGCTCAGGATACCCCCTTTTAACGCGCAAGCAAGTCGTATGGGAAAGAGAGGGAGCTCGTGGTGCTGCCCGCTGTAGACCTCGGGAGGTTCCTGTAAATCAGCACGAGAAAAGCACATGTTGCCATTACGATCGCAGGCCGGCCATCGGTTGCTCCGAGAGGAGGGTGAGGGTACTGAGGGCCTGGTGAGGTGCTGTGCGCGGGGCTGCCGCGGGCTAGAGCTCGACCGCTCAGATTTGTCGGTGTTGCAGGGACGGACCCATGCACAAGCACCGTGCCAGCGCGAGCGGCTCCCGTGGTAGACGTCAATTGAGCAGGTGATGACCTTTGGTAGATTAGGCATGAAAGGCAAATCAGCTTAGGTAAATGCAGGAGGGATACATGCCACTGGGTCAGGCCCGAGCGACTTGGGGATGATGCAGCCCGAGGGTCGCCCCCGGCAAGGTAAGCTAGAGACATAAGAAAAAGGGATACATGCCATAGGGACGGACCCACGCGGACTGGGAATGATGCAACCCTGAGGGCGCTCCCAGTTGAAACAAACTTGGAAGATGTCACCTGGTTCCATTGTAGAGGGGGTATTGGAGTAGCTGAAGATGCACGGTGAAGAGGCCGACCCTCACGAGCCGTCGGGGCCCTGCGCCTCGGGATGCTCTGGGAGTCCAGGTGGTTCCTTGAGGACCGTATCCATCTCCGCTAGGACCGCGTGATGCCTGGCCTCCTGAGCCGCCAGAATGCTCTGCAGGTGACGCTGGTAGGTGGCAGCCACGTTCGGCAGGCCGAAAGGTATGCGAACGTAGCTGTGCGGCAGCGTCCCACGCGCGAAGGCCAGAAGCGCTCCTGAGATGCGAGTTGAGCCCTGGGACGTTGATGCAGACGAGCAGCCCACAATCCTCGCCTGGATGGGGGGCCACGCGAGGCAAGCGGCGGTCGCCACGCATGGCTCTCGCTTCCTGAAGCTCCTGAGTGGTCTTGGTGATGAACTCCTGAACATTGGGCTTTCCACGCCCTGTGCCTTTCAGAGGGAAACGTGCCGCAAGCCACACCTCCAAGTGGTGCCCGAGTGCCTCCCTCGTGATGTTGGCGAGGTCTGAGGCCCTCCAGAAGAGAGTCCCCGAGCCCTGCCCGAGGAGGGCGTCGGGCGCGCCTTCCTATGCAATGGAAGGAGGCTCCCCAAGCACGGGCGCTGATCCTGACGCGGCACCACCCGAGATGCCAACCTCCTGAGGCCTTGCGCTGAGCGGTTGCTTCTTTTTCTTGGGGATGGCCTCCGGAGGGTTCTTGCCCTTGCTGTCCGGGTACTCGATTGATGCAACTTGGAAGGCACGCTCGAGGGAGCACACCGCATCTCTTTCTTCGCAGGGAACCGTGAAGATTCCGCCGCTTCCTGGCATCTTGAGGACGTTGTAGCCCTGGTGGGTCACTGCCATGAACTTGGCCAGGGCTGGATACCCGAGGATGGCATTGTACGACAGGTGGATGTTGGCGACGTCGAAGTCGATGAGCTCGGTGCGGTAGTTGTCGCGCTTGCTGAAGGTGACAGGGAGGCGGACCTGTCCTATCGGGGTGGTGGAACCGTCAGTGACTCCTGAGAAAGTCTTGGTAGGTTGGAGCTGGTCATATGGCACTTGGAGGTTGTCGAACATCTCTACGGACATGACATTAAGCCCTGCGCCACCATCAATGAGAGTCCTGGTGACTTGCACATTGCTGATGACTGGGGAACAAAGCATTAGGAGGACGCCAGCAGTAGCCGCGCACTTGAGTTGATCTACTGAGCTGAAGGTGATGGCACACTTGGACCACCTGAGCGGGTGCGTGGCCTCAAGCCTGGGGAGGACTGCATTCACCTCACAAGCAAACTGCTTGAAGATGCGCCGAGAGGCCGAGGCCTGAGCTCCGCCCAAGATGCAAGCAATAGTGCGTGGCTCCTAGAAGCCCCTAGCCCCCTCGTCCCGATGATGGTCGTCATTCCTTATTGGCGGCGGCGGTAGAGGAGGAAGGCCTGCGTTACCCTATGGGCGGTCCTCGCGAGGCTGATCCCTCCAGGCGCCCTCACGAGGCTGGTCCTGCCAGCGATCCTCATAAGGTCGGCCACACCACTCCTGGCGAGGGCCACGGCCGTCCCATCGTCCTCTGCCTCATCCTCCTCCTCGGTCGTAGCCTCGGTCGTTGCACTCGGGGCGTTGACCGAAGCTTCCTTCTCGAACGGCCCTAGGCTCCTAGCAGTCGCTGGTGTTGTGGGTGTGGAGGTTGTGGTAGGCGCAGAACGGTCGGCTGCCCTTGGACGACTCCAGCTGGTCCCTGCCGCGCTTCATGTCTGGTTCTGCCGGCGGCACGGCTACTCCCTTGCGCTTGACGTCCTTGGCCTTGGCCTTCTTTTCTTCTGGGTCGGCAACAGGGAGCTTGAGGAGGGAGAGGCATCCCTCCTTAGCTCTTGCGCACTTGGTCGCAAGGTTGAACAGCTCCAGGGATGTGCTCAACTCCTCGTGGATGGCGAGCTCCTCCTTCATCTTGGCTTCACGGACGCCATCAGAGAACGCTGAGAAGATGGCCTCGTCCGTCACCTTGGGGATCTTGAGGCGGGCGCTATTGAAGCGCTGGATGTATTTCTGCAGGGTCTGCCTAGGCTGTTGCTTGATGCGGCGCAGGTCACCCGTGGCAGGTGGCGGTCGCGAGTGCCCTGGAAGTTGGCGATGAAGCGGTTGCGCATCTCATCCCAGGAGGAGATCGAGCCGGGAGGTAGGCTCAGGAGCCACGTGCAGGCACCGTCCTTGAGCGCCATGGGAAACCAGTTCGCCATGACCTTCTCGTCGCCGTTGGCCGCCTCGATGCTCAGCTCATATAGCTGCAAGAACTCCGCGGGGTCGGGGGTACCGTCGTAGCGAGGAGGCAGGTCAGGCTTGAACTTTCCCGGCCAAGCGATGCTACAGCTCGTGGGTGAAGGCACTACAACCTGCTGTGGTCACCGGAGCCCTTTGCTGACACGGAGCTTGCTCTTGATGGTACCCGCGCACCGCTGCCAGGGGCAGTTCGCGGTCTTGACGCGCCGGTGCAGGGAGCACGGGGGAGCCTTCTAAAGGCCGAGGGATTTCTTGGTAGCTTCTTTCTTGTCACGCGGGCGCTGGATGCGGTGGGTCACGTCCAGGGGCCGCATGCCTTGGAGCCAGGGCGCTGTCTTGGGGCGGAGGTGGTGGAGGTGCTCCCTGAGCCGCGTCGCCCGTACCTGGCCGAGGGCGAGGTAGCAAGAGGGACGACAAGGGAGAGACCCCTGCTGCGCTGACGAGCTCGATGATGCGGGCGAGCCATTCTTCGTAGAGGTCGTCGAAGGGGCGATAATGCAGGAGCTCACGTGCCAGAAGCAGCACGACCTGCACGTCCGTGGGTGCGCGACGAGCGTGGGAAGACGAGCCAGCTGGGGTCAGCGACGGAGTGGCGGTGCGGCCTTCCCGCCGCACCGAGGGGTGCAACAAGGATGCTTGCTACTCATTCCCCACTGGGCCGGTGGCGGCATTGGCGGCAAGCGACAGAGAACGACGAGGAGGCCCGCCGACAGGATCTGTCTAGGCGACGCAAGCGATGAGAGCAGCTCGGCGCTCGGCGCGGGCTCGACGGGCGTCCGACATGGATGTGACGAAGCGATGGGACGCGGAACAACGGAAGGAAGATTTCGGCGCACCCCTACCTGGCACGCCAAATGTCGGATATTGGGTTCCGCTCATGCCAGATACATGTCACCCCCGAAAAGCCAGCTAACCACACCAACAGAGATTGTTGGGTATTCAAGCAGGCAGGCAAGTTAATTGCCGAAAACAATGACAAGGGCCGGCAAAACCCTTAAGGTTCGAGCACCAGGGTGCACACGAAGATTTCCCCCTACCGAAACACGCACTCAGCCTCGCCGCGATATCTAAACTAGCACGATGAACTCGCAACACAAGAGACAAGAGATTTATACAGGTTCGGGCCACCGTTGTGGTGTAATACCCTACTCCTGTGTGTGGTGTGGTGGATTGCCTCTTGGGTTGATGATGAACATTACAAGGGAAGAACAGCCTCGCGAGGAGAGGTGTTCTTGTGCTTGGGTGGTGTTCTCCTTGGGAAGGAATCGATCCGTCTCCAGATGAGATGCCCCTCCTACCGTGGTGGCTAACACTATTTATAGAGGCCCTGGTCCTCTTCCAAAATATTGAGCGGGAAGGGATCCAAGAACGGCCATTTTGAAAGGGGACAACTAGTACAAGCTATCCTAGCAAAAGGTGGTCTTCGCCTGTCAAAGGTGCTGGTGGTGACACCGTCTTGGGCTCCATGGTGACCTCCGTCCTGCCGTCCTGGTGGTCTTGGTCTTGTTGCACACATATGGAAACCTTTGGCTGATGCCTCGGTACTCGGCACATGCGCTTGCCCCCTTAGCACCAAAGGGGAAACAAGGACACTGCACGGGCTAGTGCCCGCCTGGCGCCCGCCTGGCCTTGGTTGTCATGGCTTGCGTCACGGGAACCTCGCGAGGTACCCCTTTCCTTGATCTCTCCGCGTCCCTCGCGAGTCTGCCTACTGAGGCCGCCCCTGAGGAGGTCTGGTGTCATCCTCCCTGCGAGGCTTGGCCCCTCGCGAGGGTCTTGAGTGTTGGGTTGATGAAGACGGGCCGTACTGGGCCACTGGTGGAGCCACGCTGCAGGCTGCAGGCAGGCAAGTCTGGGGACCCCCGTTCCAAGAACACTGACACTTTCCATAAGCATGTATGATTATTTACGGAATACATGCCTACATTACATTTATGAACTGGAGCTAGTGCTGTATCGGCCTAGGTTATGACTGTCTCATGATGAATATCATCTAATGAATCATCGATCCAATGCCTACAAATTTACCTTATATTGTTCTTGCTAAGTTACTACTGCTTCTACTCTATCGTTACTGCTACAAAACTGTTGCTATCACTGTTACCATTACTGTTGTTGCTACCATTACTATCAAAACTACCATATTATTGTTCTATTGATCACTTTGTTGTAGATATTTAATCTCCAGGTGTGTTTGAATTGAAATCTCAGCTGCTAATACTTGCAAATATTCTTTGGCTCCCCTTGTGTCGAATCTATAAATTTGGGTTGAATACTCTACCCTCAAAAACTGTTGCGATCCCATATACTTGTGGGTTATCAAAGCATAAGATGAAAATGCATATACTTGGTGATAATTTGGGTTGTTGTGCGTGTTGCCTTGCTAGGTGATTTGTTCAAGGATGGTAAAGAAGCGGATCCTGAAGCGACCGTGGAATAAATGAAGATGTTGCAATACAATGCTCAAGCTTGTGATATTCTCTTCAATGGATCGTGCCCCGAGGAATTCAACAAAATCAGCCGCCTTGAGAATGCAAAGGAAATTTGGGATACTTTGGGTGATATGCATGAAGGTGTCGAGTCCGTGAAGGAATCCAAGCTGGATGTGCTTCAAAGTCAACTTGAGAAGTTCAAGATGAAGGATGGTGAAGGAGTCACCGAAATGTACTCGCACAAATTAGATTAACGGCTTAGGAAGTGAAGATATGACAGATAAATTCATCATCAAGAAGATCCAAAGTGCCTTGGATGGGAAATATGACACTGTCTGCACTTTGATCCAAATGGTGCCCAATTACAAAGATCTCAAGCACATGGAAGTCATTGGTAGAATTGTTGATCGTGAGATGTCACTCAAGGATAAGGAAGAGCTCCACAATAAGTCAAGTGGTGCTTACAAAGCTTCAAGTCATGTTCCTACAACATCAAGTGAGAAGCAAGTCTCTAATGAGGAATTGAGCTTAATGGTGAAGAACTTCAATGAGTTCTACAAGAATAAAAGGAACGAGAGAAGCTCCAAGTCAAGGTCCTATAATGACAAAAGATCTTCTAGTCATGATCGTAATAGCTACAACTGTGGAAGACCCGGACACTACAGAAATGAGTGTACAACTCCTGATAAGAAAAGAGAAGACTAACCAAAGAGGAGGAGTAGAAGAGATGAATCATCTCCAAAAGAGAGAATGAGTAGAGATGATCATTATGAATGAAGATTGATACATCTCCATCGTATCTATAATTTTTGATTGTTCCATGCCAATATTCTACAACTTTTACATACTTTTGGCAACTTTTTATACTATTTTTGGGACTAACATATTGATCCAATGCCCAGTGCTAGTTCCTGTTTGTTACATGTTTTTTGTTTCATAGAAAATCTATATCAAATGGAGTCCAAACGGGATAAAAACTAATGGAGATTTTTTTGGAATATATGTGAATTTTGGGAAGTGGAATCAAGGCAAGACGATTCCCAAGGGGCCCACGAGGGTGAGGGGCGTGCCAAAGGGGGTAGGGCGCGCCCTGGGCCCTCGTGGACACTCCGTAAGGAGGTTGGTTCCCTTATTTCACCGCAAGAAAGATAATATCTGGATAAAAACCGTGTCCAAATTTCAGCGCAATCGGAGTTACGGATCTCCGGGATTTTAAGAAATGGTGAAAGGGCAGAAGTAGGGAGCACAGAAACAGAAGGAAACAGAGAGAGAGAGATCCAATCTCGGAGGGGCTCTTTCCCGTCCGCCGCCATGGAAGCCAAGGACCAGAGGGGAAACCCTTCTCCCATCTAGGGGAAGGTCAAGGAAGAAGAATAAGAAGAAGGGGGGCTCTCTCCCCGTCTCTCCCGGTGGCGCCGGAATGCCGCCGAGGCCATCATCGCGTCAACGATCTACACCAAAAACTTCACCGCAGCCATCACCAACTCTTCCCCCCTTATGGAGCGGTGTAACCCCTCTTTTACCTGTTGTAATCTCTACTTAAACATGGTGCTCAACGCTAATATATTATTTCCCAATGATGTATGGCTATCCTATGATGTTTGAGTAGATCCGTTTTGTCCTATGGGTTAATTGCTGATCGTTATTGGTTTGAGTTGCACGTTTTATTATTGGTGCTGTCCTATGGTGCTCTCCGTGTCGCGCAAACGTGAGATCCTTGTTGTAGGGTTTGCAATATGTTCATGATTTGCTTATGGTGGGTGGCGTGAGTGGCAGAAGCACATACCCGAGTAAGTAGGTTGTTTGTATATGGGAGTAAAGAGGACTTGATGCCTTATAATTCTATGGTTGGGTTTTACCTTAGTGATCTTTAGTAGTTGCGAATGCTTGCTAGAGTTCCAATCATAAGTGCATATGATCCAAGAAGAGAAAGTATGTTAGCTTATGCCTCTCCCTCATATAAAATTGCAATAGTGATTACCGGTCTAGTTATCGATTGCCTAAGGACAAATAACTTTCTTGTGACAAAAAGCTCTTTACTAAAACTAACTTAGTTGTGTCTCTATCTAACAAGACCCTACTTTTTATTTACGCACTCTTTATTATCTTGCAAACCTATCCTATCACACCTACGAAGTACTTCTAGTTTCATACTTGTTCTAGGTAAAGCGAACGTTAAGCGTGCGTAGGGTTGTATCGGTGGTCGATAGAACTTGAGGGAATATTTGTTCTACCTTTAGCTCCTCATTGGGTTCGACACTCTTACTTATTGAAAGAGGCTACAACTGATCCCCTATACTTATGGGTTATCAAGACCTTTTTTTGGCGCCGTTGCCGAGGAGCAATAGCGTGGGGTGAATATTCTCATGTGTGCTTGTTTGCTTTATCACTAAGTAGTTTTTATTTTCTGTTCTAAGTTGTTTTCTATCTTCAGTTATGGGTAGGAAACGCAAAATACCAAAAAAAAATTAGTTGTACCTACTAAACCAATGGTTGAAGAACCACTAAAAATCTATCATACTCCTGAAGCTTTTTACTTGGATCATCTTCGATCCCTATGTGCTCGTGATGAAACCCCAACTAGCTTAGTTGAGGGAAAATCTTTAGATGAGCATGCTTGTTATCTGCGACACCTCTTATCTCAAAAAGGGAAACTTTTACTGGATCAAATTCATTATTTGCAATGCTACGCTTGGAATTTATGTGAAATATATGATTTTACTTGTTTTTCTAAAGACCCTAAGAAACACCTCCCCTACCAATGTGAGTTTAGTGATAATGGAATCGTATCTTCCTATGCTAAGAGTGTTTATAATTACTATGATGTTCAACAAATTGAAGAATTTGTTGGTTTTATGGGTGCATATGAAATTGCTTCTTTGATTGGAAAGTGTGATGCTACTCTTTACAAATCTGAAAAATTCTCCATACTTAAATATTGTTATGATAATTATGCTTCTAATGCCTATGTTAAACCATATATTGAGGACTCCTTCGCTGTCCAAGAAGAGACTAACATTTTGCAGGAGTCTATGAAAGAAGAAATTGATGAAACTATGAGCTCATTGGATGAAAGAGATGATGAGTAGAGGGAAGAACAAAAGGAGGAAGAGCGGATTAGCTACCCGTGCCCACCTTCTAATGAGAGTAACCCTCCAACTCATACATTATTTAATGTCCTTTCATTCTTACCGAAGGATGAATGCTATGATAATTGCTATTATCCCGTTAATTCATTTGAAATATCCCTTTTTTGATGAACTTGATAATTGCTATGCTTGTGGCCAAGATGCCAATATGAATTATGCTTATGGAGATGAACTTGCTATAGTTCCTTATGTTAAGAATGAAATTGTTGCTATTGCACCCACACATGATAGTCCTATTATCTTTTTGAATTCTCCCAACAACACTATATCGGAGAAGTTTGCGCTTATTAAGGATTATATTGATGGGTTGCCTTTTACCGTTACACATGATGATTTTGATGAATATATTATGCATGTGCTTGCTACTCCTACTTGCAATTATTATGATAGAGGAACTACAGCTCTGCCTCTCTATGTTTCCAATACAATAAAATTGCAACAAACTATTTATACTATGCATTGGCCTTTACTTTGTGTGCATGAATTGTTCTTTTATGACATGCCGAGGCATAGGAAGAGAGTTAGACTTCATCATGACATGATATATGTTACTTTGTGCTCACTACTAAAATACAAATCATTGTTAATTAAAATTGGCATTGATATACCTTGGGATTCAGGTGGATCCATTACTTGAGCACTATATGCCTAGCTTAATGGCTTTAAAGAAAGCGCTGCCAGGGAGACAACCCAGAAGTTTTAGAGATTCATTTATTCCATTTGTGTGATTTTATAAAGTTTAACAAAAATATTAAGTGAAAGTGAGAGGGACGAGCATTGTGAAAGTGGGAGCTAGCCTTGAAATTTGTTCATGCCCATGGGAACTTTTTGAATCCTAATTACAGAAACTTTTAGACAAAAATAATTATCCGCTTGTAAAAATCCATTGTCTTATAAAAATAATGTGCCAAGATTTGCTTTTAGGATGATTAGATTGCTTGTTTGGTTTGTGCGGTGTAAAAACAGAAACTTCGGCTGTAGTGCGTGATTTTACATTTTTTTACTGGAAAGTCAAACGGTTCTGAAAAGTTTTGCATAGTACTTCTATACAAATTGTTTATTTTTTCCTAATTTTTTCAGAATCTATGGAGTTATAGAAGTGTGGTAGATGTTCAGATTGCTACAGACTGTCCTGTTAAGACAAATTTGGTTTTTGATGCATTGTTTTGCTCATTTTCATGAAACTATCAATTTTATCAGTGGCATAAGCCATGGAGAAGTTATAATACAGTAGCTACAATGCAAAAAAAATATGAATGGTTTTGCAGTAGTACTTAAAGTGGTGATTTGTACTATTATACTAACGGATCTCACGAGGGTTTTGTTAAGTTTTTGTGAATGAAGTTTTCAAGTTTTGGGTGAGATCACGATGGATGAAGGGATAACGAGTGGCAAGAGACTAAGCTTGGGGATGCACAAGGCACCCCAAGGTAACATTCAAGGACTCCCAAGCAACTAAGCTTGGGTATGCCCCGGAAGGCATCCCCTCTTTCTTCTAACGATCATCGGTAATTTTATTTGGAGCTATACTTTTATTCGTCACATGATATGCGTGAATCTTGGAGCGTCGTGTGCCTTTTATTTTTATTTTAATAATTGCACCATGCTGGTATGAGATGGTCCTTGGTTGATTTATGGAATGCTCTTTGCACTTCACTTATATCTTTTGAGTATGGCTTTATAGAATGCTTCATGTGCTTCACTTATATCATTTGAAGTTTGGGCATGTTTCTTTACAGATAGAAAAACGCCATTTGTAGAATGCTCTTTTGCTTCACTTATATTTGTTAAAGCGTGGGCATATCTTTTGTAGAAAGAATTAAAATCTCTTGCTTCACTTATATCTATTTAGAGAGATGAGAGGGATTGGTCATTCACATGGTTAGTCATGAAATCCTACATAAAACTTGTAGATCACTGAATATGATATGTTTGATTCCTTGCAATAGTTTTTGTGATATAAAGATGGTGACATTAGAGTCATGCTAGTGAGTAATTATGGATTGGTAGAAATACTTGTGTTGAGGTTTGTGATTCCTGAAGCATGCACGTATGGTGAACCGTTATGTGATGAAGTCGGAGCATGATTTATTTTTTTGATTGTCTTCCTTATGTGTGGAGGTTTGGATCGCATGATGGTTAACTCCTACAAACCCTTCCCCTAGGAGCATGCGTGTAGTACTTTGTTTCGATGGCTAATAAATTTTTGCAATAAGTATGTGAGTTCTTTATGACTTATGTTGAGTCCATCATTATACGCACTCTCACCCTTCCATCATTGCTAGCCTCTTCGGTACGGTGCATTGCCCTTTCTCACCTCGAGAGTTGGTGCAAACTTCACCCGTGCATCCAAACCCCATGATACGATACACTATATCACACATAAGCTTCCTTATATCTTCCTCAAAACAGCCACCATACATACCTATTAGGGCATTTCCATAGCCATTCCGAGATATATTGCCATGCAACTTCCATCATCTTCTATACATGACTTGAGAATTCATTGCCATATTGCTTTGCATGATTGTAAGATAGCTAGCGTGATATTTTTATGGCTTTTCCATTTTTTGATGTCATTGCTACGCTAGATCATTGCACATCCTGGTACACCGCTGGAGGCATTCATATAGAGTCATATCTTTGTTCTACATATTGAGTTGTTATATTGAGTTGTAAGTAAATAAAAGTGTGATGATCATCATTATTAGAGCATTGTCCCAGTGAGGAAAGGATGATGGATACTATGATTCCCCCACAAGTCGGGATGAGTCTTCAGTCTTTAAAAAATAAAAGAGGCCGAAGAAGCCCACCAAAAAAACAAATAAAATGAGAGAAAAAGAGAGAAGGGGCAATACTACTATCCTTTTAGCACACTTATGCTTCAAAATAGCACCATGTTCTTCATGTAGAGAGTCTCTTGAGTTATCACTTTCATATACTAGTGGGAATTTTCATTATAGAACTTGGCTGGTATATTCCAATGATGGGTGAGGGAGTCCTGGACTAGGGGGTGTCCGGACAGCCGGACTATCATCATCCGCCGGACTCCAAGACTACGAAGATACAAGATTGAAGACTCCGTCCCGTGTCCGAATGGGACTTTCCTTGGCATGGAAGGCAAGCTTGGCGATACGGATATGTAGATCTCCTACCATTGTAAACGACTCTGTGTAACCCTAGCCTCCTCCGGTGTCTATATAAATCGGAGGGCTTTAGTCCGTAGGACAACATACATTACAACAATCATACCATAGGCTAGCTTTAGGGTTTAGCCTCCTTGATCTCGTGGTAGATCCACTCTTGTACTACCCATATCATCAATATTAATCAAGCAGGACGTAGGGTTTTACCTCCATCGAGAGGGCCCGAACCTGGGTAAAACATCGTGTCCCTCGTCTCCTGTTACCATCCGCCTAGACGCATAGTTCGGGACCCCCTACCCGAGATCTGCCGGTTTTGACACCGACATTGGTGCTTTCATTGAGAGTTCCTCTGTGTCGTCACCGATAGGCTCGATGGCATCTGCAACCAACGACGCTGTCCAGGGTAAGACTTTTCTCCCCGGACAGATCTTCGTATTCGGCAGCTTCGCACTGCGGGCTAATTCGCTTGGTCATCTGGAGCAGATCAAAAGCTACGCCCCTGGCCGTCAGGTCAGATTCGGAAGCCTAAACTTCACGGCCGATGTCCACGGAGACTTGATCTTCGACGGACTCGAGCCACAGCCAAGCGCGCCAGACTTTGTGACAATGGGCATGATCTAGCTCGCCGCCGAGCGGTGCCTTGGTGGCGACGCGAATCCGCTTCGGCCTTTAGTCCGGAGCCGATCGCCCAGATCGAGGATCGGTGGATGGACACCGCTCGGGGCTTCAACTTCCACGGCGATGGAGCCGAACACCAATCTTGTCCCCGCAAAACTTCGTGATTACGAGGCGCGGACTCCTTGCGGACTCGAACCTCCCACGCCTACCAATCGATTCGGATTGGGCGCGGTCATGGAATTCACCGCGCGACATCTTCCAACACTCGCCCTTTGGCGACATCCTAAATTCACTAAAGCATCTCTCATTATCGGGAGAGTCCTGGCCGGACTATGGCCGGGACGGTCGGGATACGGACGACGAAGAAATTCAGAGCCCACCCACCACCCACTTTGTAGCCACTGTCGACGATCTAACCGACATGCTAGACTACGTCTCCGAAGACATCGGCGGTATAGACGACGACGCCGGAGACGAACAAGAAACAGCGCCTATAGGGCACGCGAGGACCACCTCGTCATACGACATATACATGGTGGATACCCCAAAAGAGAGCGATAACGAGGACCAACGGGCCGCGACAGAGGATAACCCCGCCGATAAACAACCAAAACGGCGGCGCAGACGCCGCCCTAAGCCCCGCCTCGACAACAACAACGCTCCTAAGGACCCCGCAATACAGCAGGGCACAAAAGTGGATGACGAACATGCAGATAAGCAACCGTCCGAACAGGACGAGTCAGATAATCAGTCCAGGCCCGGCGAAAATGACGGTTCGGACGATCTCACGCCGGACACGCCGCCGGAAGGTAAAAACCTTTGGAAAAGACTCGTCAACACTTCAAGAAGCTTGAAGAAGGAAAAGCGGAAGCTCAAAACAGCGGAAGACACACTCAGAATGAGGTGGAGCAAAGTACTCAAAACCGCGGATAAATACGGCAATGGCCACCAATCAAAGAGCTACCCGAAGCACAAGCTGCTACCAGAATTCGACGACGAGGCCATAGAGCCCCCACAGTCACAAAATAAAGAGGCTGCCTGGTTGGATAGACGGCCGGATGACAGGCCAAATTCTGAAAGCGGCGCCACACATAAACCAACCAATGAACTTGAAGGACAGATGGCCCAGCCAGTCCATCTACGGGCCAAAGAAGAAGGCCCGGGAAGCAAGGGAACACGTCAAGTGTCCGAAGATAGCGGGACACCCAAATCTGGGCGCCAAGACACCCACTATGTTTCACCAATGAGGTGCTGGACCATGAATTCCCAGCAGGATTTAAACCAATAAACATAGAGGCCTACGATGGAACAATGCACCACAGAGTCTGGATAGAAGATTATATTCTACATATACACATGGCCAGAGGAGATGATCTCCACGCCATAAAATACCTACCCCTCAAGCTCAAAGGGCCAGCCCGTCATTGGCTTAAAGGCCTCCCAGAAAACACGATGGGAAGTTGGGAAGAGCTCGAGGACGCGTTTAGAGCAAATTTTCAAGGGACTTATGTCCGCCCTCCGGATGCAGATGATCTAAGTCACATAACTCAACAGCCCGGAGAGTCAGCGCGCAAATTCTGGAATAGATTCCTCACTAAAAAGAACCAAATAGTCGACTGTTCGGACGCCGAAGCCTTAGCAGCTTTTAAACACAACGTTCGAGACGAATGGCTTGCCAGACACCTCGGCCAAGAGAAACCGAGGACAATGTCCGCACTAACAAGCCTCATGACCCGCTTCTGCGCGGGAGAGGATAGCTGGCTAGCAAGATGCAGCACCAGCAACCCAAGTACATCCGAGATAAGAGATGGAAACGGAAAATCACGGCGCAGAAAAGAGCAGCGCCGGAATCAAGAGAAAAGCCCAAAGAGCACGGCAGTCAACGCTGGATTCAAAAGCTCGCGGCCAAACAACAAAACACCGCCTCTTAAGGATGACGGCGATGAGCTGTCCAACTTAAACAAGATTTTGGGTCGGATATGTCAAATCCACAGTACCCCCGGAAGGCCTGCAAACCATACCCATCGAGACTGTTGGGTTTTCAAATAGTCCGGCCGACTAAACGCCGAACACAAGGGGCTCGACGCGTCAAGCGAAGACGATAAACCCCACCAGCAGAGCACCGGAAAACAAAAGACTTTCCCACAAGAGGTCAAAGCAGTAAACTCACTTCATGTGATAATACGGAAAAATAGTGCGGCACTTCCTAAAAAGAGCCTCGCACGGTCCAACCCAGCAGACCATAGAGATTGGATATCAAAACCAATCACTTTCGACCACCTGGACTATTCCAGAAGCGTTCGAAACGCGGGACGGACTGCCCTGATATTGAATCCCATAATCGACGGATTACAATTTACTCAAGTCCTAATGGACGGAGGCAGCGACTTAAACCTGCTGTATTCAAACACAATCCGCAAGATGGGGATAGACCCTACCAAAATTCGACACAGCCGCACTTCCTTCAAAGGAGTGACGCCATGCCCTTGTGCCAAGTGCACAGGCTCCCTATTACTAGAAGTCATGTTCGGATCACCGAACAACTTTCGGCGCGAAAAACTAATTTTTCATATCGTCCCATTTAAAAGTGGATATCAAGCACTCTTGGGACGAAAGGCTTTCGTCCGCTTCAATGCCATACCACATTACGCGTCTCTTACACTCAAGATGCCCGGTCCGCGTGGCATCATCTCAGTGCGAGGGTCACCCAAAGACCCGGACACGGATAGACGAGTCCGGCATCAGTAGGCTAGGGGCTCCCTAGCCATAGACCCCTTCACAAGGGGCTGCGCGCACAAACAACCGCGGGTTCATTCAAACCCCGCTTTGCTTATCCATATTTTTTCTTTTACACATACCTTTTTTTCGCACGAATTGTTTTCAAACTAAGCGTTCCTCTCTTTTTATAGATGAACAACATGCATACCCGTCCAGGATAACGGCACAACGGAGACACATGCGCAGACGTGCAGTAGGGACCCGTTGCGAGGATTCTTTTCGGATTAAGACCCTGCGTAAACTTTTTTTACTGTCTCTTGTTGTTATTCTCCCTTGGTTTCTTCCTATAACCAAAGCGGAGCCTGACGTTTTGGCATCGGCCGCGTCAGAAGACCATGCCCGTACCTGGACACTAGGGGCTTAGGGCATTATTCTGCCCATTATCATAAAGACCGAACACCTTAGGGAGTGTTTGGCGTCTTGAGTTAGGCATTATATGCATCAGCTCCAAATCATGTCTTTGGTCAAATGTTGGGTTTGCCCGGCTCCTGTGTTTTGCTGCCTTACGTTCCGTATCATCAGCTAACGTGGCACTAGGAGAACTACTGCGATTGTGCCCCGTTAATTTGGCGAGCACCTCGAGAGAAAGCCGAAAACTGACTGCCATGATATAGCGAGAGACTGGTCAACCACTCGATCGACTACCGGAATGTTTAGAATTCCCCGCTTTGACGAAGGACCGTTTCCCGGTCAGGCACACACGCGCCCCAAAATCGGAGAAGTGCGGTGCCCCCAGGTGCTATATTGTAGCCCCACTCTCGAACTCCACTGGCTAAGTGAAAGTGATAAAGCATTATAGTCCGGATTGCCTTGTTTGCTACGCTACCACCTCCTAAACAGGACCGAGACGTCGAATTAAGTGTGAACACGCGCTATTTTTGCGAACACCCCCGCACCTTGTGCGTGGGGGCTGAAGTCAAGATCGCAATCTTTCGGGTTATACAAATGTATACGTGGCGGCCGCATAGGAGAAGTTTCACTACTTGGGACGCACATGTATAAAAAGCAGTTATAGCATAATCATCGTTTTACAAGCTAAAACGTTCATTTGAACGTGACATTTTTTGAGCACCGCGACTCTATTACACGAGCACCACGCATAACTTCCCCGAAATAGTGCTCGGCGGGGAGCCGGCTTTCATCCGAACCCTGGGCGGCAACAGCGGTGGCATCCATCTCTATCCAATGCGCCTTCACGCGGGCAAGAGCCATCCGCGCCTTGATGCGAGCCGACCGCTTCATCTCCTTGATATGCGGCACCGCTCCAAGGAATTGCTGCAGTAAGCCGAAGTAGCTCGTCGCCTTGGGCCTCTCTGGCCAGACATGAGCCACGATGTCAGTCATGGCAAGTCCGGATAATCTATTTAGCTCGGCCCATTCGGCCAACCGGTCGGTCAACGGAAGTGAGCGATCCGGACTATGGAATTGAGACCAAAATAGCTCTTCCGTCTTGTGATCCTTCGCGCCGAAGTGCTCAACGGCATCGGCCGCACTTGCCGCTAAGTCCATATACGGATCCTCCGGACTCCACACCGATCAAATTGAGCATACTTTTGATCCATAAACCGCAACGCAGCGAAAGGGCTTGCCACCACGATATCTCCGACTGGCGCAGCTCTCCTTCATAGCCCGCATTGCGAGCGGGCATCCTTGGCCTCGGCGGTGGCCTTCCTCAGGTCTTCCCACTCTGATAAGCGCTCCTTTTCAAGAGCCTCATTGCGGTTGGCAGCATCTTTTACTTTCACGGCCAATTCGGCCACCTCTTCCCTGCTTGGGCAGTGTGCAGCCCTTTCGACTTGCAACTCCTCGGCCACCCTCGAGGCAGCCGCGTCACTCCTTCGGGCTTGCTCCTTAGCTTGAGCAAGTTCGGCCCGAAGGCTCTCCACAGCAGCAACACCGTCTGTATAACAACATTTAATTTATCGGAGGAGGGCTTTGACCCCCTTAATAAAGCGACTGTGGAGAACTCATTTACCTTGCGACTCGTCAAGTCGCCGGTTGACAAGTGCGATGTCCGCATCCGCCACGTCAAGTTGCCACATTAACTCGGCAACCCCATTAGTCCGGCTAGCCCTCGGACTATCCGCCACCTGCATAGGAACGGCGACATTCATTACTTGCGATTTCGATCCTCGGCACGCTGTCGCTTTCGACAACCTACCGAGTCTCAGGGGCTGCTACCTATACAGGGCGCACTTTTATGTGCCGAGGCCAAAAAAAACAGGTGCGCCATTTTCGCGTACCTCAAATCCCACCAGCAAACTCGTAGCGGCATCACGCAATCCGCATTCGGCGGACGAAATCCTTCCAATCACCATGCACATCAACGCACGGTGATCTTCTGAGATGGACGCCCTCTCCAGCAGATTCTTCAGTTCTCCCGGCTGGACACTAGCGGGCGCCGAACTCCTCGGCCCCTCCGGACTCGGGGACACCCTCCGTGACGATACTTCAGGCTCGTCTGCCCTATCTGACGACGCAGCAGACGGGGGCGTTTCGCTCTCCATCATCTCCGATAGAAGGTCCCCCGAAGACGAACTCATCTGCAAAGGCTGCAAATCAAAACTGCAAGATAAAAATTTCGGTCACCCACAGAAGCACAAATGGAGGTATTTTCTTACTAATGAAATCCCCTTTTCATACTCACGGCTCGTTGGAGGGCTGATCCTTTGGTGATGATTGTACGTCCGGATTCTCCCCGGACGCCGTACCCCCTGGTGAAGATCTCTTCCCCCGTTTAGGGGCTTTGGCCTCCAGATCTTCGGAGGCGGTCCTCTTCTCCCCCTGGAAGGAGGAGTTTTTGATTCCCCCCTCTTCAGACGCCCCTTTGGGCAAAGTAATAGCTCCTTTATCTTTCCCATCGCCCCCTTTTTCGGGCGCGACCTCCAACATTCTGACCAGCACGGGCTCCAGTGCGGTCTCTGGGAGGGGAGCCGGACACCTTATCAGCTTCGATCGCGCTACCCACTCCTGTGAAAAGTTATGGGTCAGGAGGCGAACCCTAGAAAAGCAGATAAATAAAACATCCGGAATCTGAGCTATTTACCTGAGTATTCGGGCGATTGCGGCTTAGGCCTGCGTCCTCGGTCAATTCCGGACACGCCACCTGCGGTCCGAAGAACAACCTGTACATCTCCACGGGTGTTGCACCCATGAAGTGTTGGAGAATTCGAGGTCCCTCCGGGTTGAACTCCCATAGACAGAGAGGACGGCGTTTGCAGGGCAGGATACGCCTGGTTAGCATTACCTGCATCACCACGACCAGATTGATCTCCCTCGCTTGGAGGTCTCGAATCCGGCCCTGCAGTGAGGGCACGTCTTCGGACGGCCCCCAATTGAGCCCTTGGTTGACCCACGACATCAGTCGGCATGGAGGTCCCGGGCGGAATGAAGGCGGCGGCTTTTGCTTGCTGCCCTTCGGAGGGGTGATATAGAACCACTCCTGTTGCCTGATCCGAGTTCCTCTTGGAAGGAACCCTCGTGCCACGGGCATCGGCCCTTATGCTTATAGCCGCCCGCCGCCTCCGCTTGCGCCCGATCATCTTCGGCTCCACATTGAAGGTTTTCAGCCACAGGCCGAAGTGGGGGGTGACGCGGAGGAAGGCCTCGCAGACGATAATGAATGCGGAGATATGGAGGATGGACTCCGGAGCCAAATCGTGAAAATCCACCCCGTAGTAGAACATGAGCCCTCTCACGAAGGGGTCCGTCGGGAAGCCTAAACCCCGACGAAGGTGGGGTACGAAGACAATGTACTCACCGAGCTCGGGGGCGGGCACGGCCTGCCCTTGGGCAGGAAACCTGTGCAAAATCTCGTAGGACAGGTACTTGGCCTCCCGCAGCTTTGACACGTCCTCCTCCGTGACGGAGGAGGGCATCCACCGACCATGGGGGTCGGAGCCGGACATGGTTGAGAATCCGAAGCGCTTGAATCTGGGGCTCTGGGTGCTGGAACTAGGAGCGAGAAGGAGATTCGATGCGAGATTGAAGAAAAGGAACGGTCCTTGGTCCTCTTATAAAGGGGAAAAATACCAAGGGTCGCCTCCATGACCGTTCGGGATTCACCTTCGATGGAGGAGGTGTGGCGACGGGCACGGCTGGGTTACCCACGAACGTATTGATGAGAATCCCGGAATAAGGGGAACACGATCTCTGCTTCGACAAGATGTGCCAAGGAAACCGCTTCGCTAAACGTGCTGACGTGGTATAGTAAAAAACGATTCAAACAAAGGCTTGGTAGAGGTGTGATGTCACGCCGCATAATACATCAGCAGATTGGACTGGTGTACATTTTATTCTCTCTACGGTGGAATGTGGAATCCATTTTGCACAGCCGGACACTATCCTGGTGTTCGTAATCTTCTTTGGATCATTCAAGGGAGGAACCCGCCTTGCAATGCCGAACATTATGCGCGCCGGACTTATCGTCATTGAAGCCTGGTTCGTGGGCTCTTGAGGAGTCTGGACTAGGGGTGTCCGGACAGCCGGAATATCATCATCCGCGGACTCCAAGACTAGGAAGATACAAGATTGAAGACTCCGTCCGTGTCCGGATGGGACTTTCCTTGGCGTGGAAGGCAAGCTTGGCGTCTGGTTTGTAGATCTCCTACCATTATAACCGACTCTATGTAACCCTAGCCTCCTCTGGTGTCTATATAAACCGGAGGGCTTTAGTCCGTAGGACAACATACATTACAACAATCATACCATAGGCTAGCTTTAGGGTTTAGCCTCCTTGATCTCGTGGTAGATCCACTCTTGTACTACCCATATCATCAATATTAATCAAGCAGGACGTAGGGTTTTACCTCCATCGAGAGGGCCCGAACCTGGGTAAAACATCGTGTCCCTCGTCTCCTGTTACCATCCGCCTAGACGCACAGTTCGGGACCCCCTACCCGAGATCCGCTGGTTTTGACACCGACAATGGGCTTCCTCAAATGCCCGAGGTCTTCATGAGCAAGCAAGTTGGATGCACACCCACTTAGTTTCCAGTTTGAGATTTCATACACTTATAGCTCTTAGTGCATCCGTAGCATGGAAATCCCTACTCCTCACATTGACATCAATCTCCATAGCCCGTTGATTAGCCGTGTTGATGTGAGACTTTCTCCTTTTTGTCTTCTCCACACAACCTCCACCATCATATTCTATTCCACCTATAGTGATATATCCATGGCTCACGCTCATGTATTGTGTGAAAGTTGAAAAAGTTTGAGAATACTAAAGTATGAAACAATTGCTTGGCTAAAACTGGGGTTGTGCATGATTTAAATACTTTGTGTGGTGAAGATGGAGCATAGCCAGACCATATGATTTTGTAGGGATAAATTTCTTTGGCCATTTTATTTTGAAAAGACATGATTGCTTTATTAGTATGCTTGAAGTATTATTGTCTTAATGTCAAATGATAGACTATTGCTTTGAATCACTCGTGTCTTAATATGCATGCCATGATTAGATTACATGATCAAGATTATGCTAGGTAGAATTCCACATCAAAAATTATCTTTTTTATCATTTATCTACTTGAGGACGAGTAGGAATTAAGCTTGGGGATGCTGATACGTCTCCATCGTATGTATAATTTTTAATTGTTCCATGCCAATATTCTACAACTTTTACATACTTTTGGCAACTTTTTATACTATTTTTGGGACTAACATATTGATCTAGTGCCAGTGCCAGTTCCTATTTGTTGCATGTTTTTTGTTTCCAAGAAAATCCATATCAAATGGAGTCCAAACAGGATAAAACTGACATAGATTTTTCTGGAATATATTTGAATTTTGGGAAGTGGAATCAATGCGAGACGATGCCTGAGGGGTCGGGTGAGGGGCGCGCCCTAGGGGGTAGGGCGCACCGTGGGACCTCGTGGCCAGTTCGTAAGGTGGTTGGTGGCCTTGTTTAGCCACAAGAAAGCCAATATCCGGATAAAAACCATGACCAAATTTCATCCCAATCGGAGTTACGGATCTTCGGGAATTTAAGAAACGGTGAAAGGGTAGAATCAGGGAGCGTAAAAACAGAAGGAAACAGAGAGAGAGATCCAATTTCAGAGGGGCTCTCGCCCCTCCGCCACCATGGAAGCCAAGGACCAGAGGGGAAACCCTTCTCCCATCTAGGGGGAGGTCAAGGAATAAGAAGAAGAAGGGGGGCTCTCTCCCCCTCTCTCCTGGTGGCGCCGGAACGCCACCAGGGCCGTCCATCGCGACAACAATCTACACTAACAACTTCACCGCCGCCATCACCAACTCTTCCCCCCTCTATGCAGCGGTGTAACCCCTCTTTTACCCACTGTAATCTCTACTTAAACATGGTGCTCAACGCTATATATTATTTCCCAATGATGTATGGCTATCCTATGATGTTTGAGTAGATCCATTTTGTCCTATGGGTTAATTGATGATCGTTATTGGTTTGAGTTGCATGTTTTATTATTGGTGCTGTCCTATGGTGCTCTCCATGCCGCGCAAGTGTGAGGGATCCCCACTGTAGGGTTTGTAATATGTTCATGATTTTTCTTATGGTGGGTGGCGTGAGTGACAGAAGCACAGACCCGAGTAAGTAGGTTGTTTGCGTATGGGAGTAAAGAGGAGTTGATGCCTTATAATGCTATGGTTGGGTTTTACCTTAATGATCTTTAGTAGTTGCCGATGCTTGCTAGAGTTCCAATCATAAGTGCATATCATCCAAGAAGACAAAGTATGTCAGCTTATGCCTCTCCCTCATATAAAATTACAATAGTGATTACCGGTATAGTTATCGATTGCCTAAGGACAAATAACTTTCTCGGGACAAAAAGCTCTTTACTAAAACTAACTTAGCTGTGTCTTTAGCTAAACAACCCCTACTTTTTATTTATGCGCTCTTTATTATCTTGCAAACCTATCTTATCACACCTACGAAGTACTTCTAGTTTCATACTTGTTCTAGGTAAAGCAAACGTTAAGCGTGTGTAGGGTTGTATTGGTGGTCGATAGAACTTGAGGGAATATTTGTTCTACCTTTAGCTCCTCGTTGTGTTTGACACTCTTACTTATCGAAAGAGGCTACAACTGATCCCCTATACTTGTGGGTTATCAAAGATCCTCTCGTAGAAGCAATGATTCGGAAAGGAAGGATAAGTCATCAAAGAGCTACACAATATCAAGACATCAAGGTCACGTTGGTGAATGGGTATCCGGTTCTGACTCCGACAACTACTCCGAGAGAAGCTATCACTCCGACTCTGACTATACTCAAGACGAAGGTGTTGCCGCTCTTGCACTTGTGTCAACCAACTCCTACGACATATTTGACTCACCAAATGAAGGAGTTGGAAGATGCTTCCTGGCTAAAGGCCCTAAGGTATCACACCCCGAGTATACTGATTTAAATAGTGATGAATATGATTTGCTAGGTGATGATGATTTACTTGTTGACAACACTACTGATAAAAACTATGATGAACTTGCTAGTAATCATGCTAATCAAGATGAAACGAATGACAATGATAAGAAGGAGATTGAGCGTCTAACTAAAGAATTAAAGATTTTTAAGTTAGCCCATGAAACAATTCAAGAGGACCATAGAGAGCTCCTATGGACTCGTGAGAAGCTATGCTTTGAGAAGCTAAATTTAGAGCAAGAGCATGAGTTCCTAAAAGCTATCAATGATGATCTTTGAAAGAAGAGTTCTTCTTACATTGCCAAACGTCTCCTCTTGTCTACTTATATGCCACAAATAAAATCTAGTATCAAGAGCAAGAAAGATTCTTCTTCTAGTAGTAACAATAACCATGCTAAGTCTAATATTGTTGCTCCTAGTAGTTTTCTTGATTCCACTAATGATTCTCTTAGCCAAGTTACACTTGAGTAAGAAAATAGCTTATTGAAGGTAATTATAGAGAAAGGTGTTTACAAGAGTCTTGCCGGGAGTAAGCAATTTGAGGAAATTGTATGCAAGCAAGGAAGACATAGAAGAATCAAGGTGTTGGTTTTGAACTAAAGTTCAATGCCAATGGAGTTGAATGGGAAGAAGATCAATACCCCATGACGAGATTTGTTCCTCAACAAGAGAAGTATGACCACACTTCTTTTGAGGGAACACAAGCTCAAGATGATCTTCCACCACAAGACCACAAGCTAAAAGGCAAGGACAAGCTTCAAGAAGAGATTGACTTAAGTATTGGAAGAAGCTCCTAAGGCCATGGTCAAGTGGGTTCTCTAGACTACGTCAAGTTCTACTTCATCAAGTACAACTACAACTCCAAGGATTCCCATCAAGTTAATGTGGGTCCCAAAGAAGAAGAACTAGAGCATTCTTGAGGGTGACTCTGCCAACATAATTCACTCATATTCATTTTGGCAAGGACATGTGCAATCAACTTCCATATCTTGCACTAATTCATGGAGTTACAAACCCTCTTGTTGGTAAGAAAAGGGACAAGGTAACCTAATGCTTTCATGGACATCATCATATGTGCAATTCACTCCATGTTTATGTATATCATTTTATGTTCCTTGGGACTAACCCATGTAGGTATTGAAAGTGCAACACTCCAAAGGATTGCTCCAAATGATCTACATCAACATTGAGCATCCACATCTTCACTATCTACATGAAGTCATCATCGACAACACCCAAGGTTAGTCCATCCCTCTTTGGGGGGATATCACATCCACGGGGAGCTTTGCTCTAAAAATTGAGCTAAAGCAACTCTAATGGTGTGAACACATTAATGCTTTATGTAAAAAGTGGTAACCCCACTTGTGCTTAAACGATGAGTATGACCTATGAATGTTCTCATTTGACTCCTCAGTCAATATACTCATATATAGATGACCTAGTCATCACCAATTGCTTGACAGATGCTAGAATTGGTTGTGCATGCTTTGACACATATTTCATTTGCTATCGTATTGTGTGAGCATGTTGGTTGCATATTTTCTCCATTCAAGGACATCCATTTGTTGTTTTGATTGTCTTGGTTTTTATTGTCCAAGTGCAAGAATGCCTAAGATCCCCTCTAGCTATCTATGCTCTTCTTGTCTCAAACTGTATTCATGCTATATCACAAAAATTGAAAAAGTTCTTTTAGGAACCTCTGGGTGAGGAGCACTCGTAGCCATCAATCCGTCAAGGGCTGCCTTCCAAAACCTTCTTCATGCATTTCGGTCAGACCAATTCACTCCAACTCAATCGAAGCGAAATCATAAAGACCGATCTAGGTTTTCATCGCTGTGCTACCGATTCGGCCAACTCGGTCACACTGATTTGCTGTAATTGCACGCAGTTGCACATCTTGGCGCCACTGATTTGTTCCACTCGGTGCCACCGACAGTATACGGGTATATATACTTCCCGCGGCCGTAGGTTAAAAATTACTTCAAACGCTATGAGCCCGCACCCCGTTGCTGCCGCCCCTTGGTCTCTGGATCATCGCCGTCATCTCCTTTGTGCATTCACTGCAGGAATCCAGCACCGTCAACAACAATCTGCCCCGCCATTGCTGCCGTAGAGGATCTCCACCGGGTTAGGGTGAGATTTGATCTCCTTGTGCCTCTTTTTTCCAATTAAATGCACAAGGACAATGCCATGTATCTTACCATGATTGCAATACTTCCATCCACTAGATTAGTTTGTTAGAATAAATTCGAGCAAAACATTTAGGGTTACGTTTCCACCGGACGCATCCCGGACCAACTGAATAGGAATTTTTGGTCCCACCGATTTGGCCCTGGCCATTGCACAAGTACACCTCAGTTCCACCCAAATGTAGGAATTGGTGAGGCCGAAAGTAAAGTTTTAGTGAAACCCTATCATCTCGGAGCCATCGAACCATGTCTCGGTCAAACCGAAACTGTGTGTTTAGTCTTTATTTGGTGCTTCGTGTCACCAAAATGCATTCTATGAAAACCTAGAACTAAAGTTTAAACTCAAGTTTTTGGAAAACTACCCGCCTTTTGTGATAACTCGTCCATTCTACCCATACCAATCTATTCACAGGGTCAGCTTTACAAGATGTCGAGTGCCAGTGATAGTCAAAACCAGTCAGAGGAGAATGTTGAACTCAATGAAGGCTCTAGTCCCAATGAGAGCTACTTATGAGAGGCATTAGGAGCTGTCCAGATTTGCTAAAGGATGCTACCAGAACAAAGAAGAAGAAAACCTCAGACAATGTGGATGAAGACTTTGTGGCTAGTAAGGCCACTTATCAAAAGAAGAAGAAGAAGAAGAAGAAGAAGAAGAAGAAGACTGTTGTAAGGAGAGTCCCAATGTTAAGGCACGCAAATCCTCAGCTCCACATGAGGCAATGACTTTTATACTTGAGGAGCCAGGTGGTGCAGAAGGTGATGCCAGCAAGAAGAAAAGGAGGGTAAGGAAGATTATGGCCAGAGTGATTGGCAGACCCTCCATGATGATGGATGAGGAGGAGGAGGAAGAACCAGAAGCTGAAGCACCTCCCGGCAAGACTCGGAAATTGATGTAGAAATTGATGTCTGATGCCATAAATTCAACTGCTCCCTCCAAACCCTAGTCCAAGCCCAAGGTTTCTGCTCCCAAGAGGTCTACAAGAAACCTTCCAGCTGCTGAGAAGAACAAGGCCCCAGTGCCTGAGGTTGAGGAAGACGACGAGCCACTAGTCCTCAGGAAGCTCAAGCCCAAGATCCCAGATCATGATAATGCACATTCTATTCAGAAAACATGATGCTCGGGAAGGATAAGGGATTGAGAGAGTGGAGGAAAGTTGATCTCTACTCTGCTAGAAGGAGGATTGCCTGTGATTACCGCAGAATAACAGCGGGTGCGGGTGAGTAGAGGGAGGTCCTGGCCAGCGGTGGGAGTAGTAGTGGGCGGTGAGGCCTCCGCGGCATCACAACCGGCCACGGGAGGCAGGAGCATGCGGCACGACCGGCGCTGGTTTGGGCGGCTGGAGCAAGAAGACCAGAGGTTGAAGAAGCACTATGTCCGTTGGATGAACATCGTACGCTAACAGGAGCTAGAATCGTTCATATTGACTAAGTTGACAAAGGCCTCCATCCCTGTCAACTTGGTAGGCCCACAAGTCAGCCTCCCACTATGCTGGGTTCCAGCTGGCAGGGGGAGTATTCATTTTTTTGTGCGTAATAAGGAGGCACTTCGTTGCGTGCGAAGATAGCTGGTGGGTCCGACCTCTCAGCGGGGGGCACATTTTTTTTGCGAAATACAGAGGCCCTTCCAGTGGGTTCCAGATGTCAGGTGGAGGAATCATTATTTTGCGCATAATAAGGCGGCATTTCCTTGAGTGCGGCCGTGGACCCAACTGTCAGCCTCTCCACGCACAATCTACTTCCGATGGTGTCGTTCATTGACCATGTTGACCATGCCGTGCCGAGCGCATCCAAGGTGGTGAACGACGGCGAGGCCTCGGACAGCAATGAGCCAGAGATGGGAAGACGCGGGAGAAGAGTCGCAGACGGAGAGGTGTACGAGGGTTTACTGGTTCTAGTGCGGTGTGGTTCAGCAGTCGGTGGAGAAGAACAAGAGGTATGGAGGGGTGGAGGGATGTCCTGGCCAATGGTGGAGTAGCGCTTCATAGCGAAGCATGCTAAGCAGTGCTGCTAGCAGCAGGAGGAGGGAGGTGGTCCCGGTGGAGCTGGAGGAAGAAGATGAGAGATTGAAGATGGATGCCGGTCGTTGGATGTAAATCCAACGGCTAACATGTTAGAATCATTTGTTGATTAAATTGACAACGACTTGCGTTGTCTTCGACCTATTGGCCCACATTCCAGCCTCCAAAAATGTGGCACGTATTCAACCCATTTTTTAGAATTTGATCTTTTTTGCGGTAGAATTTACAGTCAATTTGATCTTTTTTTTTGAATTACAGCCATTAGCTGGGCTGGGTGAACAAATAATGTAGCGTCCATGCGGCCCATTTATTTTATTTCCAAAAAAATTACAGGCCATTTGCACTTTCTCGAAATACACGATTTTGGTGGCTGATTCTAATTATAATGTTGGGTTGGGCCAACAATGTTATTCAAAAAATAAAAAGGGACTGGGCATTTTGTTATAAATATTTTTAAGTAATAAGTGATATTATTACATTCGTCCTTAAATCTTACCAAGCTTTTGTACACAATCACTAGGATTTTCGTGCCAAAACAATCTAGGATTTTATTGTTAAGAAATTACTTTTATAAGTTAATAAGATGTGGGATATTGTTTTCTTACATATGTAAGTATTTGTTAAATATATGATGACAATAAAAATAATATATAATAACATATAAAATAATTTAAATATATATAATATAGTTAGAAGGGAAACATAAGTTGGACCTGGCGTTCCTATTCTTATATAGAAAAATAGAACAGACCTCTGCGTTTTCTTCAAAAAAATACTTAAATTGGGCTGCCGATATTCAGGAAAAATAAAACCTCGGATGGGAGGTCCATAGGGCGGTCGATACATGACGGCCCTCAAGAAAATACAAACAGGCCTATGGACCTCCCATCCGAGGTCGTGGGCTGCGCATGTTAAAAATGAAAGCCTAGACGAGGCAGCCTAAAACCCAACTCATACTTGCTGCCCCAGTGATAATAAATGATACCTGCCAGCTGCCCGGCTTCGTTGTGAATTTATCTCCTATAGTAACTACGTTGAAGCACCTAAAAAATGTAACTATGTTGACAAACCCGTGGGCCCCAATGTCAGTATAGCATTAGGAGGAAGTATTTTTTTCATTGAGGCACTTGCTTCCGTACGGCCATAGACCTGGTGGGTCCCGATTGTCCGCCTCTCCAGGTACAGTCCTCTCCAGATTCCTCTCATTTGTTCAGCATGTTCACAATAGCAGACAACAGCATCGCGACGAGCGCACAAAGGCGCAGGTGGGGATCCTACAACCTGAGGAAGTGCCTTATTATTAACGAAACTACTGAACTAGCCTAGTGGCCAAGTGACACTACCCGACAGCTGTTCCGCCCGGGTTCGATTCCACCTGTGCAGGGAAAATATCTCCAAATTTTTGGCCTCTGCCTTTATTGACATGTGGGTCCGCATTGTCATCTACACACACCACGTCCAACACTTGCCAAAACTCCGTCCCTCGTTAGTTTCGCACACTTGACATTTTGTGGGCATTTTGACTGTGCATCATATGAAGATGTGCTATGCATGAATGTTGATCAGCATGATGTTAACTAGCTGGTAGTTCCATTTTCGACCATGAATAAAACTTCCAACATGATGTTAACCCTATTTGAAAAGGCCGTGTTAATATAAATGCTCTGCCTTTGAAAGTTGCAGTTTCTTATCTGAAACTGAACTTGCGCTTATCTTATCTGGCTGAAACTTGCGATTTCTTCTCGAGAATGACATTATGCGCATTTTTGTACTCCTATGAATCTACATTTTTTAAGTGCTAAAAATAGTTCTCTAGAATTCATAAAATACTTCATATGCTCAATACTGCAAATCTGAAATTCAAAAGACATTCATATCTGAAAGTTCTCTCAAAATACACAACACAAAACACAATTCACAACCTGCAAATATTGACAACCCTAAGCTCCTCCTGACAATTCACAACCTGCCCGACTATTGGGCTGGGGGAGGGGGGGGCAGTCCCCTCCTATTCCTCGGCGGAAGACAACCGCCCCGTGAGACGATGTGAACGGCGAGGGAGAGGATGGCGGGGAAGCGCCGTTGGGCCAACTGCTTTTCTCCTCTTATAGTTGGGTTCGGTCGATGAAGACTCCACCGGCTCGCTCTGGCAGGACACCCTCACAAACGGCACCCTGTAGATGCTCGATCCTTCAATCTCTGGTGGATCCTCCATCTGGGATCGATACTCCCACCACCGCTCCCTCACGATGGGATTCGGTGAATCTGTTTGCTCCATGGCCTAGAGGAGCATCTCTATGTACTCCGGCGTGACTCCCTCCAGGAGTATCGCCACCTTTTCGCTCTGTTGCGGATATTTGTTCATGGATGTCGCCGTCGCTGCTAGTTGGTCCTTGTTGTCTAACCAAGACTGTATGTCCAACATCCTAGCTAGCTTCACAAGGTCGCCATCTATGATCCTCATGTATCGGTTGTACTCCTCCATCGATATACTTCTCCACAACACCTTCACTCGCCGGTGATGATTTTTGAATGGAAGAGGAGAGGAGCAGCGTTGGTTTTGGATTAGAACGGGAGAGGAGCGACGCTGATTTTGGACTGGAACGGGAGAGGAGGGGCGGTGGTTTTAAAATGGAAGAGGAGAGGAGCGGCGCTCGATTTAGATTGGAACAGGAGTGGAGCGGTGGTGGTTTAAGAGGAGAAGAGCGGAAGAGCGGCGCTGGTCTTGGAAGTATTTTTTTGTTGTTTTGCATATTTTGGGTCAAAGTTTGACCACGTACTGTATTTGACAAGCAAAATGTGAATGCATGTCACCAAAAATTGTATCGTTTGGTTCATATCTGAATGTACTTTCAAATTATATTATTTTTGCAACGTATAACATATATTTTATGTGCGAAAATCATGGTCGATTATGACCCAGAATAAAAGGGAGACTAGTTAATGTGGGGTCGCTTTCTTAATTGAAGGGTAAATCGATTTTGATTTTGATCCAGTCACAGCACGCCGGCCCTCTTGTCCAGTCCTAAATCGCTGCCGCACGCTCCTCTCCCTCTTCTCCATTGCAAAACCACCTCCTCTACTCTCCATCATCTCCATTCTGAAACCACCGTCTCGCCTCTCCCTCTTCTGATCTTCTCCATTGCAAAACCACCTCCTCTCCTCTCGATCATCTCCATTCCAAAACCACCGTCTCGCCTCTCCCTCTTCTCTATTGCAAGACCACCGTCTCTCCTCCCATCTTCCAAAGCTAGCACCAGACCACTCAGAAGGACATCTACGGAGATGATGCATCAACGAATCAGGCAGATTGCCGGCGGCGACCAGGTAAAGTTAGCTAGGTTGAAGGAGATCCTTACTTGGTTTGACAATGAGTGGGAGATTTCGAGGACGGTGCGGGCCATGTGGCAATGTATGCGAAAGAGTGAGACGGCGGAGATGAGGGAGGCGATGTACATGCACTCCTCGGCGGCAGTCACGCCGCAGTCCTCCGAGTTAATCTAGTATCTCCTCTGGGCGATGGAGCAGACAGATTCACCCGAGGCGACAGTCAGGTGGAGGTGGTGGGCGTATAGGTCGAAGGTCGAGCACCCAGAGGATAACGAATCTATCGAGTATGGTGTGCCGTTTGTGAGGGTGCAAAGCCAGCCGGAGCCACAGGAGTATTCGTTCTCCCACCGCAAGAGGAGGCCGGATGGCGCGACGTTGCTTCCCCGCCGTTCTCCACGGTTCCCTCGACGCTCGCCTCGTTTCAATAGCGGCGGTATGGTTTAAGGTAAGCTTCGCACTAACCTAATCTTCCACCTGCTCATGCTTACAATCAGTGTGACAGCTAATGAAAATCATGCTTACAATCAGTCTCCGAGCACCACGCCAATCACCCTAAAATAGCTCTGGACCTTTGGGTCAAAGTTGTGACACAGTGTACAAATAAAGAAAAATAGGTTGGTGCTTCTTTCAGAAAAGAGTACTCCCTAGAAAACTGCCAATGTAAGCTACTAGTGTTTGGTTAGAGGATTTGCTGCCGAGAAAGATCCGTCCATAGAGAGTGCCACACATTCCACTAGTGGTGGTGGATGCCAATGCGTGCATGCAGCATGGTTGGTGTCGGTAATTTTTACTTGGCACACCTCGCACTCTGCATATATGCCGGTTCCAAACGTACATTTGTGCAGTTCCACCAAAATGCAGCTGAATAACCTTGTTTGCACATATAATGAAAAAGT
Organism: Aegilops speltoides; assembly: GCA_021437245.1. NCBI lineage: Eukaryota > Viridiplantae > Streptophyta > Magnoliopsida > Poales > Poaceae > Aegilops > Aegilops speltoides. Next base: position 132,298,769 of record CM038143.1, read on the forward strand.
GTGGTTACATTATAGTGGCACTAGTTGATGAAACACACAAAATAAATAGAAGAAAATATTGCAATAGTATCATAGTATGCCATGCTGCGAGGGCGATATGGGCCCTGTGACGCCTCATACGGTACGCCTCATACTGGACATCATCCCAAGTCTTCCAGATACACCTTCTGCCAGTGATGAACATCAGTGTACAGCGGTAGTACAAGGAGGCGCCTTGAGACATTCAAATCTCTATTTTTGTACAGATCAACTAAAATTAAGCACCCCAGTTTGCAGAAACGCTTAAACATTAACAATGGAACTAGTTGATGAAACATACATTAACAAAGAGAAGCACTTTCTTTATCTACATTGGAAATGAAATGATAGAGAGGACACTCTCTCTATTTTAATTGTATTATTACTTCATTTTATCAGCGACACTAGGGTCGAGCAGGTGGCAAACGAGGTGTACTGTGCGTCACAAGGATGGAGGCTGGGGGTGCTTAGACTGGGATGCTGAAGCTGGCTCTTTCAGTCACCAACATGGATGATTCAATTCATGGGACCTTTTGGTGCAGTTCACCTAAAATGAAGCAATGTCCTGTGAGCTAGTAGCTTCTTCTTCAAATTTTTTTAAGAGAAGGACTCCAGCCCTGGTTCCATTTCCATCAGAAAACGAAACCCACAGAGCTTCTTCTTCATTAGTTGCAATAAAATTGAGCAACATCAAGGTTGGTTGTGAAGCTCCTGGAATGCTCAACTATAATTTGGATATCATTTGTGCAGTTCAACTAAGATCGAGCATGAAATGTATATCTCTGTTTGTGCAAAAAAGGTGGAAAGGAGGGTGACTAACAAGTGATGAAACATGCATCAAATCAAAAGAAGCATGTTCCTTATCTGAATGGCAATCCTACAAGGACAGTAGCAATTTCTAAAGCAGTGGAATTGCTAGATATTAGTGTGGGCATTAGGATTAACTATGAAAACCGTTAAATACGACATTACTTTGGGCACGACAGAGTAGACGGACCAGGACAGTTGCATTTCTAACGAAAAGAACCAACTTATCTTAATGGGAAATTTAGCAGGACATGTAAAAAAGTGCCATTGATTCATATTACTAGAGGCATTACATTGAAAACAACATTGGTTTAACATGTCCTTACTTTTAACAATGCGACTACTACATTTTACTTGTGGCATTACATACGAGGGCTCGGGGCAACAAACATCAGAACAGGATATCTGGGTTGGTCCCATTTTTGTTCGGTATAGCCACCTTATACTGTGTGAGGCTAGCAAATCTAGTGCTGGACTTACTCTGTTGACTTATCCCCCAGTTCCCACTTTCTTTCCTTTTTCAACCAATAGATCGGGTTTATATTGAGTTTGTACTGCGTTTCCCTTTATTTTCCTATTAAACCTAGAGACCAGTTGGACAGCCAGGCTCTGCTACTTTTCGCCCCCATTATTTCCTCTTTCGACCAAGTCCTAGATTCAGGTAACAAATCCTCCCCCACCCCCACCCCCTTTCTTCCTTGTTTGAACCAAGTAGTACTAGATTCGAGTGCATGAACTAGTTTTACCTCTTAAACATAACCAAATTAGGTGGTTTTTGAACGGCCGATTGATCCTATCTACGAGGGGGCCTGGAAAATAGTAAAAGATACAAATGTAGTGACGCCAGGAGCTCGGGAAGTAGAGCAAGGTCGGTTTCGAAGGAAGTTATACCTGATGGTTGCCGGGATGTCGCTAGGTGGGCAGCGGGAGGCCGGATCTGCCCACACTACGGCAGTAAGGAAGAAGGGGTCGGAGGCCCTCCCTCGCCAGCGGTGCTTGGGAGAGAATGGCAAGGCAGGCTGATCAGGACCCGCCAGCAGTGCGTAAGATTCGTCATCGAGGACGACCGCATGAACATTGCACCTTCTCACCTTCCCCGTCGGAGAGGATCCGGCTGGATCTGTGACCAGCGGTGAGCAGAGAGAGAGAGAGAGAGAGAGAGAGAGAGAGAGAGAGAGAGAGAGGCCACCGCTGTCGTGTTTAGATATGGAGAGGACGAGACAGTGTGAAGAGAGCAACACTAGCAAGCAAGCGTGGAGGCTCCTGCCTATATAGTGGAGTAGTACTAGTTTTGTTTTGTCTACCGGAGCCGGCTTGACCTCGTCAATTACTGTCGAGAAGTCTTCATGCACATGGCCCGAAGGCGCAGTTGTTGTCATTTTGATCTGAAGCGCCAGATTATAACATATAACACGAAAAAATGCCACATGATAAGAACTCATAACCTCACTGCCCAAAGAAGACATCATGAATCCCGATGGACAAACTAGACGAGGAACAAAGCTCAAATTAAAGATAAACTCGTAGAAAAGGGGTCCGTCGATAGATGTCCTAATTAACATAGCTGGCTTAACCTAGATGGCAGCCGAGTAGTCTTCGTGCATGTGCCCCCAATGACTAGCCCAACTCAGTTGTCGCTGTTTAACCCTCGTAGAGATGCGAAGCACATGACACCTAATTTTGCGAGATGACAAGAAACCTTTTTTTAGATTTCTCACCACAACTACAGCCATGTACAACACAGCCTGCATGATATGTAGATGATAGCCAATCCAGGCGTGTCTGCTGGAGTCTGGTCACATGCATGGACGAACTGATCTTCCGTGTCTTGCAAGGATCGTCCAGGCACCAACGTAGTACAAGACTTCTCTAGTACTATCGCTCATCTCCCTCTTCTATTAAGTGACCCGACTTGCGGGGCCGGGGAGTGTGCCTATGGTCGGTTCTCAATTGCGGTCCCACATTTGTGTGCAAACGCAATATGATGCATGTTCCGTTCGGAGAGCAGCGTGCCAGACCGATCGACCGTCTGGGGTGCGACGAGAATGCGAAGGGCGTGCTGTATACTTCATACATGTGTACCGCCGTTTTCTAGGGGCTTTGCTCCATGGCGCAATCCATGGATACAAAACTAGTATACTATACTATTTAAAAGTCGAGGGCGGGGCTTTTCCTGCGCGGTAGGCGGGGTAGTTCCGCTTAGTCGGTTCAACAGAGACGTGAGAAGACGAGGGAGTAGGCTGGTACAAACGTAGGGCTATTCGATTTGACAGCGTGTTACTTCTGGATAGGTGGGGCCACGTGATTTGACTTGCCATTATCATTTTAACTGCGGCGCTACGACCGGCGTGAGTCTCCCGATTCCTGACCACCTCCATACAGGTGCCTCTCCCAATGCTCCACCATGTAGTAGAAGCTGGCTCTTGCATGAGAGCCCACTTCTCCAGTTTTTCCTTGCCTCTCTTTCCTCCACGTATGCGAAAATGCCATGTAAAAAGCGCACTATTGTACTTAGGTTGGTCGTAATGGAGAGTATCATATACTAGTATCATGCATATGATACTTTTGTATGATACTACATCCGTAATGCATAGTATCATGTGTTGGTATCATAGGATAGTTTATTTATTGTCATGCATGACACATAGTAGCACATCATTTATTATGATACTCAACTCTCTCTTTTCTTCATTTAATTCGACGTCACCTCATCAAGATTGCATAGTTGGCATGCATGATACTAGTACCTATGATACTCCCATTACAAGCAGCCTTACTTGCTCCTACAGGTGCTAAGCTTGCCACATAGGCATAAAGTCTGATGTGGCATGTTAATCAAGAAGAGAGAGACTAGTTTGGTGACCCAAGGAAGAAATGGTGCTAAGCGCGTGTACCTAGGTGAAAAGACAATTTTGAGTCTATAGCTAATTAAATGAAGCAAACTTAGCAACAAAAAACTAATAAGCACACCATTTCATTGGAAGAGGTCACTCCTTGGCAAATGCAATAAAAACTAGTACTTCATGTGTCCCATAATATAAGAACGTTTTTGGCACTACACTAGTGTCAAAAACGTTCTTATATTATGGGACGGAGGGAGTACGAAGAAAGAGATAGAGAGAAGTAAAAAAAATACACTTATAGCCAACCTTATAGCTAACCTTGTTGTAGTATGAGTGACTAAGTGATGACTATGTATGACATGCCAACATCAGATAGCCTAACGCACCGTGTTAAATATCCAAGGGCGCGACCGCGCGAGCGACGCGACGGTCGTGGTAGGCGTGACCATGATACGGACTGCTGGCAGCCCTTGGATCTGAGATCAAATGGTCGCATGTTAAGTTGCTGAAAATTTGTAGAATAACCCTCCAGCATAGGATATTCACCCATAGGTCTAGAATCACGCCATGCAACCGTTCGGTCTCAGATCCATGGGCTCTCGGAAGCCCGTATCATGGGAGAATGGAAAGCCACTACCCTGCCGTTCGCACGCTGGCAGTTCGCTCCTACTCGTCCCTGCACGTCCTTTAATACTACGGCAGTTCGCTCCTAGTCGTCCCATCCTTTCACATTACGGCAGTTCCACTAATCCTAACCCTCCTCCCAAATCCATGGCGTCCCAAATCTCCATGATCCACGGTGAGTACAAGGTTAGGACCATCACCGGTGATGAGTTCGACGTCATCTACACCCGTTCTTCCGCGACGGTGAAAGGATGCCTTTTTCGCTTCAGACGCATGTTCGAAAACTCAGATGATGAGTGGGTCGCTGGGCTAGATGTTGAGTACACCACAGTCCTGGGACGAGAGAAGGATCTAAAGGACGAAGAGAGGAAGAAGCCTGCCGTGATCCAGGTTTGCGTGCATGACTTATGCTTGGTCTACCACATATGCCATGCCGATGTTGAATGCTTGGATTTTAAGGACTTCCTCGAGAGCAACCTAGTCAAATTCGTTATTGTAGACTTTAGTAACGACAAAGAAGTCCTGGGTCGGATAGGCCTCATTGTAGGCGACCCCTTCGACCTCCGGAAGAATCGGCTGGTGTCCTCTCGTCAGCCTTCAATCTTGACCTGGCAGAGCCATGGTTCATCCTTCATCTGATGGCGGAGAAACCTCCATACAAGTTTCATCGTTATGCATGGCAGCGGAATGTACTAGATATAGAGCACATCCACCATGCTGCAATGGATGGCTACCTTTGTTTCAATATCTACAAGGGTTGGATGAAGAGCAAGAGCCAAGTGTGCGGTTCAAGCAAAGAAGTATCGGCCAAGAGGAAGAGGGACAAGGACGAAGTCGAGGACGTGGACGAGGACCCCGAGTAAGGTGGTAGTGTCGTTGCTCATGGTGGTTCTAATGCAGTGTCTACCGGAATAGTTGCAAAGTTTAATGTCAGATGTGCTTAATTTAATTTGAGGGTGTGTTGTCTTTGAGCCCCAATGAGAACTATGTTATGTTTCTTCTTGTTACTTTAACTCTTGATGCGTACATACTAGTATTTCTTACATTTCATCTTTTAGTTGGTATAGTACTACCACTCGTTTGTTCACATTATATACGTACAATATATATGGCCAACATCATATAGCCAGTAGTTTAGTTATCAAAGAATTTCAGGGTGCTTAGTTTTGTCAAAGAATTCCTGGATGCTTAGTTTTATTTGAGGGTGGGTTGTGCTGGACACCATTATTGTGACTAGCCTTTTTAATAGTACTATATGCATAATCTGGCGACGAGCGCTCTCTATATGTACCACCTTCTTTTTAAATTTCAAGTTTTACTCCATGGCGCAATCCATCGATACTACTGTACAAAAGTATACATTTTTTAAAAGGCTAGAGGGCGGGGCAGTCTAGCTTGGTCTGTTTCATGAGAGGCGAGTGCCTTTGTGATTTGACAGCTCATTACTGCTGGAAGGCGGGGCCTTGTGATTTGACTGCTCGTATAAATGCACCGACGACCTGAAAAGGAGCAAAGAACCATGCGGTATGCTCAAGTTTTCCACTGGAGTAGTACTACGACGGAGGAGCACGAAACACGACAGCCCAGTGCCATATGGCGATAAAAATGATCTAATTTCCTAGTCATCTCATTGTTAGCATTGTTCTATTCATTCCCTAAAAAGAGCATTGTTCTATTCATGTCTCGTAGAGAACATGACACGTGCGGCGAAACACCCGATGCAAAAGATGAAACACAGGAGCAAAAGAAGAAGGAAGATTATCACCCCAAATGATATAATTCGCCGTGGAGTCGTAACTGCTTCTTCATCGCCTCCAGGACCTCCGTCTCCTTGGGTGTCTCCTTCACCATCTTCTTCATTCTGTCCATGACGCGAGATTTCTCGACGCGAGCCTTCATCATCTGTTCCACGGCCGCATTATGTACCTTGACAGCAGCCGGGTGCTCGATGCGGAGCTTCGCCAACTCCTCCTTCTGTTCCATGACGAGGGCCTGCAGCATCTTCATCGAGGTACTACTATTCTCATGCAGCTTCTTCCAGCCGGCGTTCTTCTCCTTCAATAGGTCGATCTCGTGGCAGAGCTTCGCCTTGTCCTCCTGAAGTCACAGGATTCCGCCGGTGGCCTTCTTCTCCGAGGCAATGCTCTTCTTCAGCAGCATCACCAAGCCGGGAGTCAACTCCCCCTACTTATTAGGCTCAGTGGGCATGTCTTCGAGGCTCTCCTTCAGCAACTCCACCAAGCCTTGAATGAACTGCTTCTGCTTATTGAGGTGCTTATTGAGCTGATCGGGCATGCTGTCGAGGGATAACGACTCCAGTGCCGTCGGCTCAGCATGTTCGCCTCCGCGGCTAGGGCGCTCTTGGGAGCCATCGCCTGCCCGTGAGAGATCTTTCAAGGTCTCTGCGTGGCGGAGAGCCCTCTCTTTTTTTCCGCAGCCTTGGTTGCCGCTCCCTTGTTACGAGTAGTTCTCGACCTAGAGCTCTACTCACCGGCCATGGCAAGGACAGACGAAGAAGAAGCACTTATGAGGAGGAAAGGTAGAGTAATTTTAGGTTACATAGTTCCCCTTTTTATAACCTAAGTACTAGCACTAGTACTAATACCTGCATAGTGGGATCATGTTCAGGTTTGGTACATACTAGTAGGTGTGAGCAGGCTTTCGAATGTGATGGGAACAAGGTAAAGATTAATCGATGGTTTTGGTTTCAAGGCCCGAGACCTCCCGATGAGTTTAGCGGAACATAAATTTCAAGTAGACTACACTACTCAAATGCGTAAATATTATGTTACTGTCAAAAATTGGCACAAAATACGAAGGAGACCAATGGAAGTACTACTAGCAACCCATGATTTAACTACTCGCATGCGCACAGTGGAGTAATAATGTCTTTCTTCCGCCCTCACGTCCACTGAATTTGCATGCGCTGTATTAATTGACCATCAATGAAGTGAATGACTTTACACATGTCAAATTATCACATGGGGTGGATCTTGGTACAAAATTGCGTCCGCCCGTGTACCCGCGTGTGCATGCGAGGGAATGAGTGCATGCATGGCGTGCGTGCACATCTTCGCTTCATGCATGTACCGCCAGTATGGATCAGGGAGGACGAGTACATTCTTATGGAACCAGCAGCACGTCACTATGATCAATCCACGCAAGGAGGTCGCGACAACGCCTCCACATGTGCCACGTGGCTTCATGAACTGTAAGAGAGACACTGTGTAGCGTGCCATTGGAATTCTAATTTATGTGTTTTGCACATACTCGAAGTACTAGTAAGGTACACGTGCATTGCACGCATCAAATTTTGCAACCAAATTATGAATAAATACCACACTATAGCATGTAAGCTCTGAGTCATATATGCCTGATGTAGACCTTCGTTTAATTCTTATAGTTCATCTCAGTCAAAATCAATTAGTTTTTATAAAAAAACTAAGAACGCGGGAATAGGAAAAACATGGGATTATAGTGGAATGTTGTCTTGAATCCTACAGGATTGTACAAGTGTTTGATTGTGCATAGAAAAAATGCAGATTCTTTCAAAGAGGTTTGAGTGGATGGGATGTTTCCTATGAAATCTAGTGCAAATGAATCATATGGAAAAATTCCTATGCTTTACAATCCTACGAATCAAACAACCAAGATAGGAAAAATTCCTAATGATTAGAATCCTCCAAAATTCCTTTGAGAATCCTTCGAATCAAATAAGCCCTTAATCTATTTTATGATTCATGGAATTGTGCGTTGTAAAGCATAAAGTAAAAACAAATAATGGCAACTCAACTAGAAAAAAAGTTTGGGCAGTTATGATACGGAAGATTCTAGAACAAAAGAGAACCACTGTTGTTTTGAGGTTTGTGCATTATGCTTAAGTTCAACCATGGAGTCTGCTAGATTGTACATGTGGCAAAATCAGGCGGGGCTAGAAGATGGTGCGAGGGTCCGAGTGGAGGGAGACTATGAAGGAATGCACAAGTGCGAGATCGATATTTAGAGAGAGGGGGCGAGAATATGCGCTGTTGCGCGCAGTGGCGGAGCCATGAAAAATAAATGAGCTAGGGGGCCAAGCATTGCTAATCCTTTACGAGGAGGGTCAATTCATGAACTTAAACCATTTTTAGTAGCAATTGTCTAATGATCACATTCATATTACCCTCGATATATAGTGATGTTAGGGGGGGGCAGGGCCCTTACTGCCCCTGTCTTCGCCATTGTGCGCTCGTCTGAGAGATGAAGCGGAAGGCATGGATGATGAGAGGGGGGCGTTGGATATATAATTATTGTGGGTGTATTAGCTATGTATGTTAATCCTATATAGAGAGGTATAGATTGATCGATGTGGACATGGGAAAGAGGGTGATACCTAACTTGATATATCGATTGATCGGTTTGTGTGGAAAAATATGAAAGACCTAGCTATATACACACATACATAGAGGAACATTGATCGTTGCGCATGCACGCGTGAGAGATAAAGAATGCCCGATATGATGGAGAGGGGGATGTGTGTGGGTGTGTGCCTTCATGGGAGACCGACCTGAAGAAAAAGATTGCATGTGTGCGATGGATAATGCCGACTGGTAGTGTGTGTGCATGCATGCACGAGAGAAAGTTAGTGGTACAATTATAAAGAGAAGACGACTGTGTGGGTGTAAAAGACTAGGTGAGGTCATAATCAATGTAAAGTTGAATTCAAATATTTGAATAAGAGATCCTGATGTTTGAAACCCATGCATGCATGAATATAACAGAGATCTGTGCGGTGTGGTTTGGAAACGAGCATGTTGTAATGTATACACATTGAACAAGGTCAGACTAATTTGAATTTGATATACCGATGGCAGACATCATTTGGCCATGCCGCATCCGTGCATGGACACACTGTTCTAATTGGAGATGATGGGTGGCTTTCGCATCACATATATATATATATCTATACCCCTATATATATATATATTATATTTTATATTTTTTTAAAATTGTGTGCGGTTAACTTTAACTTTGAAAGATGATCGTTGGATGAGGCGAATCCGATGGTCCAAAGATGGCAAATTTGAGCACTACTGGCCGTTGGATATCATCTAGATTCCACCAGATTTCGCCACATGTATAATCTAGAAGACTCCATGGTTGAACTTAAGCATAATGCACAAACATCAAAACACAAGCACTTCTTCTTTGTTCTAGAATCTTCCGTATCAGAATTGCCCAAATTATTTTCTACATGATTTGCCATTATTTGTTTTTACTTTATGTCTTACAACGCACAATTCCATGAATCTTAAAATAGATTAGCTTCCTTATAAAAACTAGATTATTTTGAACGAAATGAACTATAAGAATTAAACGAACATCTACATCATGCATATATGACTCAAAGCTTACATGCTATAATGTGGTATTTATTCATAATTTGCTTGCCAAATCTCATGCGTGCAATGTACGTGTACCTTACTCTAGTCTAAATGGTGTTTGTGTGTGTGTTGTGCGTGTTGACGTGCAAATTGTCTTTTTTGGTACACGTTAAGCTTGTTCTTCCAAAATTTCGTGTTGCGCCTTGTTATGCCAAAAATTCAAGCTAGCGTGTCTATCGTGCTGCGAAACTCCCGCCTCTTCAACCCACGACTTGTTAGCTCAAAATATTTAAGATATATCTTTGTCTCATCATGCTCCAACAACTCCCTCCATCTCAACCCGCGCCTTGCTATTCTGAAATTACAACGCGCGCGAAAACTCCCACCTCGTGTGAAATCCCGACACGCGAAATGCCCGTGGTACCCCTGAACCGAAAGAACCGCCTCAAATCGGTGGGGGTACTTTTGTAACTTACCCCACATTCCGGACAAGCGCGTCCCTAAGCCATGGTTCCCCACTGCCATCCCATCCGCCCACCCATTCATACACCAAGGCCACGAAAACCCGCGACAAAACCCCACACCCTGCTCCGTCCGCCACCCAGCCGGAGCCTCTTCCCCGACGACGTCGTCCACAGCAACACCTCGACGTCCCTCATCCAACGTACCGGATGAGGATCCGTCGTCGATCTCCTCGCCCCGTCTGTTCAGCCACCCCGTCCTCCACCTCCAAGGAGCTACCCCGACGTACCCCTCGTCTTTCACGCCACCTCCATTCCCACACCATCGTCTTCACCTGCACCACCGGAAGAGCATCATCGTCACTGTTTCCTCGGATGAAGCAGCGGCCTAATCGGTGCCACCAAAGAGGTTGTACACTAATCACCACATTTTCTTCTTAATTCGATCTCACGGTGCTACGGCACTCGGTCCCGAGCCGACATGGCGCGGCTCCATCCACGGAAGCGTTGTCGGCCACTTCCTCCACGGCGTCACTCCCTCGGCGGCGACGTCCACATCAGTAGGAGCTGCTGCTGCTTTAGCTCTTGCTCGTGCTGCTGCTCTGCTCTTGCTCTTGGTCCCCTTCCTGGTCTGCTCTTGTTATTGCTCTTGCTCGCGCTGCTGCTCTCGCTCTTGCTCTTGCTTGCGGTGCTACTCCGATTTAGCTACACTTCAGTCGACTGAATCAACTTTTGGGTGAGTCGATTTCCAGGGGGTGGGGAGGGGGGGCTCGCCGTGGTGAAGGAAGAACCAGCAGTAGCGGGGAGGGGGGCTCACTGGAGAGGTACCCCACTATCTATCTTGGGGTTCAGGGTGGGGCCGCTGGTCGCCGGCGGTGGCGGGGCGTTGGCGGGGTGGTGGCGTGGGGATCGCCGGAGAAAAAGCTCGGCACTGGGGGCCTAGAGGGATGGCCGGGGCGGCGGCGAACCGGCGGTGGGGAGTGTTTTCGGGGCGTGCGGGGCGGCGCACCACCGGCCGCGGGCGATGGGGGGCTGCTGTTTGGTCGGTGGTGGCTGGCGGCTCACGGGGGGTGGAGGTTGAAGATGAACCGCAGGCCCTTGATTTCGTATCCAACGGCTGCAAAATCGACTGACCAGAGATGAAAAAGTCAGACGACCGACGTGTAGCCTCACCTTGCTAGTGCGTTCAGTTTCGACAGCAAAATTGAGTTTCGACAGCAAAATTCAGATTCGACAGTTAAGTTCTGTTTCGACAGTTAAGTTTAGTTTTGATAGTTAAATTCAGTTTCGACAGTTAAGTTCAGAGATGAGCGGCTAATGTATTTTACATCTAGTATTAGAATTCCACTTAGGTTAACGTTGTTCATGGTCTCTCTTGTCCTGCTTCAGCCTTGGCGTCGTAAAACTGACCGGAGCTGCTCCAACGACGAAACCCTCCATCACAGCGGAGCAGTACCTCGGGATCCATCTCCAGACGCCTAAGATCTTCTTCCCCTCCTCCGACAGCCAAGTTAGCCGGAGCATCCTCACCAGCCAACCCAATAACATAGAGACCGACATGGCTTCGCCAAAGAGGTTATACACTTGTTGCGTCTCTTTTTTTACTCTACATGTTATATATATTGTCCACTAAGCAGTCGTAGTAACGGGAAATACGATTATTTTATCCTACTATATGACAAGAAGTGAGGTACTAGGAAACTTAGCTATCCGTGATGGACTCTCTTGAACGCCATCATTATTTATCTCTGCGCGTTTGAGTTGTGCATTTGTCGATGGGCCTGGGAGTTGAGCTAGTATGGCAGTGGCCTGGGTCCAAAGTAATAGAAGTAGCACAAAAACATTTTTTAGTGTAGGATTTTCCTTGCTCAAGCCTGCCTACTAGAATCGCCAGTGCTTGAAAGGAAAAGTGAATGAAAAACATAGGAATTGGAAAGTTTCCTATGGTACTACTTTTCATGAATTTGGTGCGAAGGAATGGAGCAAAGGAAAACTGTAGGATTTGTTCCTTTAGTGTCTCCTTGAAAGAAAAACCGTAGGGATTCTAATTTCCACTTGTCCTCCTTTTCATATTCCTATTCATCAAACAAAAGACTAAGAGATAGTAGCATAATAGCATTATAACCGTATATTTTCTTGTGGTTTGACTTAATCTCACCATGCTTTTTTGCATCCTGTGATCTTCCAATTGTTGTGAATCAAACACCCAGATTGGCAGAAATCCTGTGTTTTTAAATTCTCTATTTTGCACGTGCATTCCTATCATATTCCTGTCTATTTCCTATCCATAAATTGTTAGAATCCTCAAATTCAAACAAGCCCTTACTCAATTACTTCTATTACAGATATGTGTTAAATAAAACCTTGTGTGGTTTGTCCTACTCTTGCGGCACTGTGTTCCACCCCAGCTCAGCTGCTCCAACGTCGGAAGGGTTCACCACAGCAGGGATCCGCTCTCCAGACTGTCTTTCGCCGCCTCAGATCTTCTTCCCCGCCGCCGGCAGCCACGACATCTGCTTTACCATCATCAACTGAGCAGATGACCTTGAGGACAACACGGGTCCGCAAGAGAGGTCGCACTCTTCCGTGTGTGCTTACGTTATGCGTCGCTTAATATGATGACATGCTACATTATCGTCGTGTTCACCTATTAGACTCCAAGTCAGGTCCAAACTAATGCTGAAACTTGAGTTTTTAAATGGTTGTGGGGTACATATTGGGGCAGCAATCAGTACTATCTATCTACTATCTGGTTAATCTCCGGTGATACTATGAGTTTCATGTTGGGTGCAAACAAAAATTAAAGGATCAATTATCTGTATTTTTGAACTAAAGCTATTATCTGCCTGCTATTATTGGTTTTGGGTCTATCCACAGTTTGCTACCATCACTATGGATTTGTGCATGCACTCCTTACATAATCTCACTATGTTTTATTCCTATGCATGCCAGTTATTGTACATAATGGAACTGATCATGTCGAGCAAAATAGACGAGCCTTGCGTGGCAATAAAATTTCATGTAGACGTCGTTCCATGGTGGGCTCAAAGGCAGCCCCCCTCCACCCATTTCAGATCGTAATCAAGAGGAAGATAACTGTTCTGAGGGGGATTCAGAAGGAGAATACCACTCCCATTTACCCCATGAGGTATTCGCTCTAACTTGGCATGCTGATGTTGCTAATATCATGCATATGGTGCCTTGCATTGCTTATTGTATACATTAAGATGCCATCTGCTTAGTTTAGACATGCTTTGTGTCAATGCCATCTGTTTAGTTTCTTTATCATATATGTGAATCATGCAATGCCATCTTGTTTAGCTAGCATCATATATGTGAAGTTTGCAATGCCACCCTGGCTAGCCAGTCATCTTATATGTGAATTATATCATGCCATCATTTTTTTATGTGTTAAATTTGTCAACAATTTTAGTACATTCAATTACTCTTCCTGTGCATCAGCCATTCGGCACGGTCATGGAAAAATATGGAGTGGAAACAAGGTCTTCAGAGTAGACAATGCTATCTGACGAAGCGCATGTCTTGCTGGTTACCGATTGCTCCTCAGAGGAGGACTCAGAGACAGATGACCAGTCATATTTCCCCCCTAAGGTGCATGCTCTAACTTGGCAGGGTTATGTTGCTCATATCGTGTGTATGGTATCTTGCATTGCTATGTCATTTGCTTAGTTTAGACATGCTTTGTGTGAATGCCACCTGCTTAGTGTCTAATTACCATATATGTGAATTATGCAATGCCATCTTGTTGCAAGACATTATATATGTGAATTATGCAATGTTATCTTGTTGTAAGGCATTATGTATGTGAATTATGCAATGCCATGCTGTTTAGGCAAGCGTCATATATGTGAGATATATCATGTCGTCCTTTTTTTGTATTTCTCATTGCTTTTGTCGACAATGTTTGTATATTCAACTGCTCTTCTGTGCATCAGCCATTTGAATTGGTGATGGAGAAATCTAGAGTGAAAACAAGGTCTTGAGCGAGACAATGCTACTGCTGAAGCAGATATCTTGCTGATTCTGAGATAACTCTTGAGAGGAGGATTGAGGCGATGACCAGTCCTATTATCCCCGAGGTGTATGCTCAAACTTGGCAGGGTTATATTACTCATATCATGCATATGTTGTATTGCAATGCTTAGTTTTTACACCATATACACAATATTGAATGCCATCTCCTTAGTTGACACATCATATATGCGATTGCCCTCTGCTCACTTCCTTAGTATATAAATCATATATTTTAATTATGTCATGCCATGATGTTTACATAGACAACATGTATCTGAATTATGGCATGCCAACCCATTTTCTAAAGACATACTATAGTTATATCATCTCATCCTATTTACATAGTCATCATATTTTAAATTATGTCATTCTATATGTGAATTATATCATGCCATCATGTTTCCGTCGACGGCATGTTTGTGATTTATGGCATGCCAACCACTTTAATAGACACATCGTATAGTTATATCATGTAATCCTGTTTACATAGTCATCATATTTTGAAGTATGTCGTTCTATCCTGTTTAGTTAGCCATCATGCATGTGAAATTGTGTCATGCTATCCTGTTTAATTAGCCATCATATATGTGAAATTATGTCCTGCTATTCTGTTTGGTTAGACAACTTAAATGTGAATTATTGCATGCCCTGTTTTCTTCCCTACTATCCATTGCACCTGCCTATCTTACAACGTCTGTACATTCAATTACTTTTCTTGTTTATCAGCCATTTCAATTGGAGGGAGTGATGGCAGTATCTGTGGGAGTAAAAACACGGTCTTCAGAAAAGATCGTGCTACCTGTCGATGCAGATAGAACCACGGGTGTACTTGCCCAAGAACCAGCCCCACCACACATAACCCACACTCATGGAGATTGTACCCCTACCCAGTTGGACAGAGAACCAGATACACCCCTTCTAACCCCAACCCTAGCAGATAGACACCCAGTTCCCATTGACACAGCACCGTATCCACCACAGAGCACCTAAACACGAGTAGTTAGTAAGGCAATTGCGGTGCCCAAAGCATGAGGACCACCACTCCGAAGCCCAAGTCAACGCTTAAAGCAGAAGAAGAATTGTTCTCATGTCAGGTTTCATAGCTATGGTTCATACTACTTTGCTCTTGCATCACTGTATTTACTCATACCAACTAATTTCAAATTTGAAGGATGCAACTGAAACTCCAATGGCGCAACAGGTATGTTTTAAACCTGTTTCTTCAACGTGTTTGGATGTTTGCTGTTGTAACTTGCTCTATGTTGATTTCAGTTTCAATTGAATAAATAGTTATGTTGTCATGCCATGGACATTACAAGTGTTGTTATTGCGGTGTAGTTTCCCACACTTATATTCTGTCTATGCTGCTTTGTCTTAAATACATATGATTCGAACTGTATCTATCTTGATTTGGCAACATAAACTAGAATGATATAGACCATACAGTGACCATACTACATAGATATATGTTTGTTTCATGTTGTTATCCTGTCCACCTTACTACTGAACTGGTTTACCAAAATGAGTTTCATATACTTGTAAACATGTGATGTGTTTGTTTGTTTCTCTTTTAGAACGCGGATAAAATATTGAAGAAGAGTACCCCGTTATGCAATGGTAAAGGAAGTAATGTAGATAAGGTTCAAGATAGTGGGACATCCCTGTTGGTATCCAAGAAAGCTGATAAAAACTATATTGAAGACACTGAGACAACCCCAAAGTCCTATCTTGATGTAGCATTCGAGTTACTGGCTACTACTGCTGGCACCAGCTCTTTGAACTCGTTGCCTGAATCAGTTCGGCTTCTTGAGTCTCAACTTCAAGTTAAAAGACATCGATCAGATGTTATGTGACAGGAAGCCCAAGGACTGAGGAAGTCCCTGCAGAATTCAGATGCATACTTTCTGGTGCAACAGCAAGTGCTGGAGGACTTAAGTGCCAAAGAAGAGAAAGTTAATAAGCTTGATAAGCATCTTGCCAGCATTATGGGTACCCAGGATATTGTTTCTTGAGCTCTTCTGAAGTGGTTTCAGTTCTGGACTTGTTTTGCTGCGGCGTTTATATGCTGTTGTGTTCCCTATATTTGCACTGGAGGCGAACTTTGATGCCCAGTGGATGTAATATGTGTAATAGCCATGATAGCCTAGCGTAAGTTGCTTGCTTATTTATTTCCTTATTGTCTTGATTTCTTTGCTTGTAGTCAGTGCACTTCTTTTTCCGCGGTTTGCTAGTGGCTGCAATAACCTATTTTTTAAAACTAGGCCATAATAACCATGGGCTACATATTTACTGTAGTTACCATTTCCCTCTTACAGGCCGTAGAAACAATGGGCCTTCCACGTGTCATTGACACAATGGGCCTTTACGGGCCGTATCATCAATGGGCCTTATACGGGACGTATGATCGGTTGGCCAAACATGGGCCAATAACAGACCGCATTATGGCCGTAACGGACTAGAATTTGAATCGTCTGCTCATGGGCCGACCATAATGGGCCGTTGTTAATCGGTCATATTTGATGACGCTATGAAAACGGCCCAACGTATTAACAGGCCACAAAACGGGCCGACTGTAATCTCGGGCTGAATTTAGCCCATAAGCAGAAAATGACAGTAACGGGCCGTAAATGAATGCTGGAAATGAGCCCAAGATTAAATGGGCTCTGAGAAGGCCGAAAGATAACATGGGCTGGAAACGGCCCAACGGAATAACAGGTCGTTAATGGGTATGAAGTTATACACTGTTCATTACGGGCCAGTTTCACCATGGGCCGTTAATGGGTATAAAGTGATACACTATTCACTGCGGGCCAGTTTCACCACGGGGCGTTAATGGGCCAAGAGTTACAAAGGGCCTCATATGGGCCGAAAGACGTCATGGGCCATACATGGGCCAGAAGTGAAAATGGGTTGGAATCATATTGGATGGCCCAAATGACGCTACTAGGCCTAATTTGGATAGGGCATAACGGGCCTTGGGTTAGTGGGCTGTAAATGGGCTATATGCGAACATGCCGTTAACAGGCTTTCCGTGGGCCGGTCCGCCACCTTTTTACTAATTCAAACAGGCCAGTCTTTTCACAAGAATGGGCCTCTATTGGGTCGTGCCACGTGTCGACGTATCATAGGCGCCTTCTGTCCAATGAGTGGATGACATCTGTCCCAACGATGAGCCGACACGTGTTTCTTCCAGCCTATGATGATTTTACACGTGGAAAATCCCCATTGGTCGGGGCTGTTAACGGGTTATCGGATCCAAAACCCGACTCAATAGCTTAACGGCGTTCTGTTACGGTGGATGCCATGTGTCGGTCACCGTTGACGAAAGCACTTCTGTGACGCGCGATTTATCGTCACGGAAGTGGACACTTCCGTGATGATAATTTTGGTAATGTCATGGAACACTTCTACAACAGCATAGGTATGACTATCTTGATTCTGTCATAAAATCATCATGGATGTACATGCATGACAAAAAACGCGACCTACTGTGACAATCACGTAGCATCACGGAAGTGTATTTTTTTGTAGTGCGGCCTACTAATCTTGGACGTGATGCTTATATATTGATCATTGCCTTGGATATCGTCATAATTACTCGATCTTCTATCAATTGCCCAACAGTAATTTGTTTACCCACCATATGCTATTTCTTGAGAGAAGCCACCAGTGAAATCTATGGCCCCCGTGTCTATTCTTTATCACATTTGCTTTCCGATCTATTATTTGCCACTTTTATTTTCAGATCTATTATTCCAAAAACCCAAATACACCTTGCTGCACTTTTTATTTTCATATTTTATTTTGTGTTTTATCGAGATCTATTTATGCAATCTATCACAATTTTTAACGCGTCAACTTGACAATCTGTGGCGCCGTTACCCAAAAAAAGGATTCATAACCCCTTATAAGCATCGGGGTGCAAGTTTTTGTTCTTTGTCTGTAGGTACTGTTTACATAGTGTTCCTTGGTTCTCCTTCTGGATTGATACCTTGGTTTCATAACTGAGGGAAATACCTACCATGGTTGTGCTGCATCATCCCTTCGTCTTTGGGGAAATACCGGCATAGTTCAAGTGACATCCAAAGGTTGTTGGGGAGACATCATCAACATCTATCAGGTTCCTAATCACAAATCTCAACTCCTTGCAATTTACATTATTTGCCAATTGCCTCTCGTTTTCATCTCCCCCACTTCACAAAAATTTGCCGTTTTATCCGCCCTTTTTTTCGTTCGCCGTTTTCTAGTCAGATCTCTTATATGCTTGAACTTGTCACCATGAGTAACTTTGGTATGGCAGAAACAGATGGTGGCCTAACTCCTTAAATTGGACAATCTAGCAAACTAGATGCTAAAACTTTGTTT
Organism: Aegilops speltoides; assembly: GCA_021437245.1. Classification (NCBI taxonomy): domain Eukaryota; kingdom Viridiplantae; phylum Streptophyta; class Magnoliopsida; order Poales; family Poaceae; genus Aegilops; species Aegilops speltoides. The sequence continues at coordinate 132,317,285 of CM038143.1, forward strand.
GGGGCAAGGGAACGTTATTGGAAAAGAACATATCCAAGAATTTTTCAATAGTGTTGGAAATTTAACTCCTACTCCTATACATAAAATAACTAAATGTTGTGCGGAAGCTTATTTAATCACTACTTCTGAAACTCAAAAGTAGATTTATCCATACCCATCCTACTTTACAAAGATTTTTTTATGAGCTACCCATTATAAATGATCCTAAAGATAAAAAGTTAGCTACCCTTGTTCTTATGAATTAATTTGATTACACAGTACGAGAAGCTAGGAATTCTTTGATTTTTATGGTATGAATCATGAAAAACTGGAGATAAATGAGATCCTTTATAATAGTGATTATATGTTGAGACATTTTCTTGGAAATAATCAACTTTTTACGAGAATCTTAAAAAGGAAATCCCCGTTTTAGATATAATCCAAGAAGTTTCCAATGATGTTAATCAACAATACTCCTGGATTGTTGCCAGAAATCAAAGGGGATACATAGATGAGCAACTTGATAATGCTAAATTTCTATGGATAACGTGTTTCAAGTTATTTTTGCAAAACCTCTTGACAGGAAAACATCTACGGAAAATAAGAAGAAAGATGGCAATAGTTGAATCTATGCATTATGCCTAGCTAGCGCATAAAATGATAGCGCTTGTTGGGAGGCAACCCAATGAATAAATTTTATTTTTGCCTTTTTCTTTCTGTTCTTGAGTGTTTACACAATTATGCTACTGTTATGATTGCATTTTTTGTGTTTAGTGTTTGTGCCAAGTAAAGCCTTTGGGACCATGTTGGGTGATAGTTGATTTGATCTTGTTGAAAAACAGAAACTTTGTGTGCCAGTAGCAGAATTGTTAAAAATCACAGAAGCGCAAAAAAATTCTAAAAAATTTGCACAAGATTGATATACAAATTTTTATAACTATGTTTTCCTAATTTTTCAGAACTTTTGGAGTTAAAGAAGTATTCTAAGTTTTCATATTGCTACATACTATTCTGTTTTTGACAAATTCTGTTTTGTTTGTGGTGTGTGCGTATTTTGATGAATCTATGGATTGTATTGGAGGGTATAAGCCATGGAAAACTTAGAATACATTAGATGCAAAAACTAAATATGAATGGGTTTTCAACAGTACTTAGAGTAGTGATTTGATTTCTTATACTAATGGATCCGACGAAGGTTTTGTTGAGTTTTGTGTGATTGAAGTTTTTAAGTTTTGGGTGAGATCACGATGGATGAAGAAGGAGTGAAAAGAGCCTAAGCTTGGGTATGACCATGGCACCCCAAGTTAATATTTAAAGAGAAACAAGCAACTAAGCTTGGGGATGCCCCGGAAGGCATCTCCTCTTTCTTCTAACGGCCATCGGTATTTTACTTGGAGCTATATTTTTATTCATCACATATCATGAGTTTTGCTTGGAGCGTCTTGTATTATATGAGTCTTCGCTTGTTTTGCTTTTTGTTTTGTGTCAAGTATCCTTGCTGAACGCACCTATTTGAGAGAGCCAAAATTATGCTATGATTTGTTAGAATTGCTCTATATGCTTCACTTAATTTATTTTTTCAGCTATGGAATTGCTCTAGTGCTTCACTTGTATCTTTTTTAGCATGGTGTTCTTTAATATTTTTTGAAGAAATGCTCTCATGCTTCACTTAGATTCATTTGAGAGTAAGTGAATTTTTAAAGAAATTCACTCATGCTTCACTTATATTATTTTGAGAGACGAAATTTTTTATGCTCATGTTCTTCACTTAAATTTGTTTGAGCTTATCAAAAGCAACATATGAAATTAGTCCCAAAGTGATAGATATTCAAGAGGGATATAATAAAAACTTTAATGAAGATCATTGGACAAAATAAAGTTGATTCTTTGTAATAGTTTTGAGATATGATGATGGTAATATGTGAGTCATGTCGGTGAGTAATTATGCTTTAGTAAGAATATTGGTCTTAAGGTTTGTGATTCCCTATGCAAGCATGGAAGTCAATAGTTATGCAATGAAATTACATCCTACTTGTGGCGAATTATTCAGTGTTACTTATGCTTAATGCTCGATTATGCCATTTTTTATTTCTTGCACTCCAGAAAAATACACTTCCGTGATGATACGTGTTTGTCACAGTAGGTCGCGTTTTTTGTCATGCATGTATGATGTGGACATAGATATCATATATACATCTACGCGTGCGAGATAAATAAATAGCCAGGTACAATCATTTCTTTGTAAATATGATTTAACTGACGAGAATAAGATAATACACTTATATTTTGATTTATTTATATTCAGGAATAAAGGAATCAGAAAAACAATTAAAAAAGAGCAGCACTCTTTGCATGCATGCGCTTTACTGTCCTTGCATGCATGGACTCCACCACCGAACCATCCATTCCATCCATCATGCATGAGGAGCAAAGGCCAACGTCACAGGAGTCAGACAATTTTGTTTTGTCTAAATTAACAAGAGAAGTAACGTGATGAGGCCAAAGACATGCACCAGGATGGGCCAACCGAAGCAACCGCAGCCGCCGTACAGCGTCAGGTCATCGTACGGCCCAACATCCTACGAAACGACGGACAGACTCGCCGTACGTCCACCTTTAATAAATAGTCAATCTAGGTTTTAGGGTTTAGACTGGGGTTTTGTTTAGAGAAGTTTAGCTTTAGCTACTTTTATTTGTCTTCGCTCGTAGCGGCTAGTGCGACCGTCAAGACATCCTATCGGAACCCCATCTTGTGAGATTAAGCCCATCTAGCATATTCTAATTTTAAGATTGCTTGGCTATTATTTTCTTGCATGTTCTTCGATTTGCTTGCAGGAAAAATCCTTCGTGGATAGGTCGATCGCGCCGTTGGCTCGATCGATAACGCCGTGGAGTTGGTTCAGCGATTGCCGTGGATATCAGTCGTGTACGGTCCTCCCTGTACGGTTGGTAGCCGGATCGCGAGGGTCAAGTCCCACCCAAAATCGTAGTTATCTCCCTCTCATCGAAAGATCGGGCCCCAGTTCACATCAAGTGGTATCAGTTTTTGGTTCATCGGTGAGAAATTTACAGTTTTATTAGATTCGATTGTTTTCAGTCCTACAACCCACAAAAAAAAGCCAAAAAAAATTTAGGTTAGTTCATCCGCTGCACCTACCTTTTTAGCCTCTTGCAATTTTTGCATCTAGTATTTGTGTAGTTGAATTTTTGGTTCCATTCATCTAATACTAGTGCTGGTCTAGATTAGTCCGAGAGTAAATTATCTACCAGATCGAACTTTGTTTTTGTCTACTATATTTTCTGCCACATCAGTCCATCCGCCGCGCAGCGCGTACCTCATCTATCAAGTTTAAGTGTTTGCCGCACACACGTCTGAGTCGCTGCATCTGTACCCACGTCCCATCCACCTTAACATTTGTTCTTGTGCTGCCGCGCGCACGCCCCATACTTCTGCCGCTAGAGACCAATCATCTTGATTCCATCTGGGTAACCATCCATCATTACTTTTAGTGCCACCGCTAGCAGCACACGTCCTATCAAAAGTACAAGTTGTGTCTTGCTTTTCCTCTGACTAGTTTGCTTTTCTATCCCTTCTCCGGTACTAGTAGCACACAACTTGTTTTGAAGCGTTTTTTTCTTTCGTCTGATAGTAACCGGCTTGTAAGAAAAAGAAGGAGAAAAAGAAAAGAAAAAAAAGAGAGAGAAGAAAAACAGAGAAAAAAATAGCAAAATAAGAGAAAGAAACAAAGAGCAAGAAAAAAAAGAAAAGAAAGGAAAAGTGCAAAGTTGAGGACGCATAGCATTTTGATATCCAGGACTTCTGCTCTGTATGAGCGACAGTTTATACCTCACTTATATCTAGCTATTTAGAGCTAACATATTTGCATCGCTTTTCACACTCATTTCAGTATCTGGGCTTAGATTATTTTCTCTCTTTCTAGTCGATTGCCAGCACTAGTTAGGAGTTTGAGCAATTATTCAACTTGCATTGCTTTTTGCTAAATTGTGCCACTGATATTGTGAGTTGAGAAACCTTTGCCAAGTTACACTTTTTCCTACCAATAAGTACAGGTCCCGGCTCTACTGATTCCTGGTTATCGATCCAACCAATCTTCATCGGTTGTTTGAAGCCAACACCAACGCACCGATCACCACCTGTTGCATTGGTAAGAACAAGTAAGAATTTGATACTAAGCTTGAGTGTGAGCGATTTTTTTTCCACCACGACTTACTAGTTGATAGGGTTTATACACTGTGTTTTTCTCTTTTGCTAACAATGGCACAGGATCAACCCACACTTGAGGGTCTCACCGCAGATGTGAAAGTCACCAGCGAGCGTCTTGCCCAACTTGAGGGTGCTCAGATTGCGACCGAAGAAAGGCTCAAGGCCATAGAGGATGCACAAGGTGTTGCAAACACACAACTAAAGGACATCCTGTCACGTCTTGACAAGTTGCGGACTGCACCCCCCATCAACAACAATGTTGATCCTCGCAACTCCACGGGTGGCGGTGCTATTTCGTGAGCTCGGCGTGTGCCCATGGGTCATCCACAACACCCAGCTACTGCCACTGATGCTGCCACCATAAACTAGCACCAACAAATTCCTCCCGCCGTCGAGCAACATGGGTACAACTACGAGGATTATTCTGGTGACACGAAGACGACCAAATGGTCAACCACCACAATGACCATGCTCATCGACAACTATGTTTTAACCATCACGGTATGGCACGAGGTCAACCTAGGTATGATGTTAGAGATTATGAACACTCTAGTGCCAAAATCAAATTTACTATGCCTGCTTTCAATGGTAAATATAATCCAGATGTTTATCTTGATTGGAACTTTCATTGAACAAAAATTTGCTGTCATGATATTCCCGAGAACCAAAGAGTTAGGGCAGCCACTAGTGAATTTACAAACTTTGCTTCCATGTGGTGGGGTGAATATTGTCGTATTAATGCAAATAATATACCTACTACTTGGGATGCTTTAAAACGAGCTATGCGACAATAAGTATGTTCCTTCATATTATGCTCGTGATAAACTGAATGAATTACAACGTTTAAAACAAGGTAGTAGTTACGTGAGGATTATTATCAAAATTACAAAGCGGCTTAGTGCGATGTGGATTAGTTGAAAGCAGCGATGCTATGATGGCTAGATTTTTAGGTGGTTTGAATCGTGATATTCAGGATATCTTGGACTATAAGGAGTACAACTCTATTACTCGTTTGTTTCATTTTGCTTGTAAAGCCGAAAGGGAAGTACAGGGACGACACAACAAGGGACGAGGTAACTTTTCTGCAGGTCGTCACTCATCATGGACACACTCTCCAACTATCCACCCACTACCGAGGCAACACTACATATCTCGAACAGTGGTGCACTCCCAACAAGTTCGAAATCAGCTCCACAATCCTCTGCGGCATCGAGAGCAATTTCTCAAGCACCCACCACTTCGTCTGGACGCACAAGAGACATGAAGTGTCATATATGCAAAGGTGGCGGGCACTTGATGAAGGATTGCCCGAATAAACGTGCTTTCATTGTGCGAGAAGATGGTGAGTACTCCTCTGCTAGTGATTTGGATGAAGATACGCGTGCTGTGCTTGCCACTAATAATGCAGATGACACTAAAGAGCATGACACGGAGGAGATACATATTAATGCTGAGATGGCCGATCAGTACCCAAGCCTTGTAACCATGCGAGTACTTAGTGCCCAGGTGGGGCATGATGAGATGCCTCAACGCCATTATCTTTTTCAAACTAAGTTTGTTGTCAAAGGGCATTCCGTTCGTGTGATTATTGATGGTGGAAGCTGCAATAATTTGGCGAGTATGGAGATGGTAGAGAAGCTTTCCCTCACCACTACGAGACATCCCCATCCATATTACATCTAATGGTTCAACGACTATGTTAAGTTGAAGGTAACACGTCGTGTGCGAGTACAATTTACACTTGGTTCATATCATGATTACGTTGACTGTGATGTTGTACCTATGCAAGCTTGTTCTTTATAGTTAGGTCGACCATGGCAGTATGATAATAGTGTTACCCATCATGGTAGAACAAATTCATATACTCTCGTGTTTCAAGGAAAAACTATTAACTTGCTTCCTATGACACCTACTGAAAAAATAAATGATGAGAAAGCTAAATCAACAGATCATACAATGCATAGTATGCTTGCTTTCAATTCTGAAAAGTTTTTGTTGAGTGTCTCAACATCTGATCTATACATATCACATGCTCAAGTAGTTCATTTGCGTCCCCATAATTTATATACAAACTCTTTGTGGGATAAAATGGCATTGCCCGTGGCAGCATATATACCTATTGCACCTATTTTTGCCCTATCATATGATAAGTTTCAGGTAGATGAAAGTCGAGGACGACTTTGTTTTCATGGAAGGGGGGATGATGTGGACATAGATATCATATATACATCTACGCGTGCAAGACAAACAAATGGCCAGGTACAATCGTTTCTTTGTACATATGATTTAACTGACGAGAATAAGATGGTACACTTATATTTTGATTTATTTATATTCAGGAATAAAGGAATCAGAAAAACAATTAAAGAAGAGCAGCACTCTTTGCATGCATGCGCTTTACTGTCCTTGCATGCATGGGCTCCACCACCGAACCATCCATTCCATCCATCATGCATGAGGAGCAAAGGGCCAACGTCACAGGAGTCAGACAATTTTGTTTTGTCTAAATTAACAAGAGAAGTAACGTGATGAGGCCAAAGACTTGCACCAGGATGGGCCAACCGAAAACAACGCGCGGCCAGACGTCTGTCGTCGGTCATCGTCGACGCCCAACATCCTCTGAACAACAGACGAGACTACGCCGTCGTCCACCTTTAATAAATAGTCAATCTAGGTTAGGGTTTAGACTGGGGTTTTGTTTAGAGAAGTTTAGCTTTAGCTACTTTTATTTGTCTTCGCTCGTAGCGGCTAGTGCGACTATCAAGACATCCTATCGGAACCCCATATTGTGAGATTAATCCCATCTAGCATATTCGCAATTTTAAGATTGCTTGGCTATTATTTTCTTGCATGTTCTTCGATTTGCTTGCAGGAAAAATCCTTCGTGGATAGGTCAATCGCGCCGTTGGCTCGGTCGATAATGTCGTGGAGTTGGTTCAGCGATTGCCGTGGATATCAGTCGTGTACGGTCCTCCCTGTACGGTTGGTAGCCGGATCGCGAGGGTCAAGTCCCACCCAAAATCGTAGTTATCTCCCTCTCATTGAAAGATCGGGCCCTAGTTCACATCAATGTACATCCATGACGATTTTATGACAGAATCAAGATAGTCATACCTGTGCTATCGTAGAAGTGTTCCATGACATTACCAAAATTATCATCACAGAAGTGTCCACTTCCATGACGATAAATCACGCGTCACAGAAGTGATTTCGTCAAGGGTGACCGACACGTGGCATCCACCATAACGGAACACCATTAAGCTATCGGGTGAGGTTTTGGATCCGATAACCGATTAACAGCCCCGACTAATGGGGATTTTCACGTGCAAAATCATCATTGGCTAGAGGAAACACGTGTCGGCTCATCGTTGGGACAGATGTCACCCACTCATTGGACAGAACGCGCCTATGATACGTTGACACGTGGCATGGCCTAACTGAGGCCCATTCCTGTCAAAAGGCCGGCCCGTTTGACTTGGTCAAAAGGTGGCGGGCCGGCCCATGGAAAGCCTGTTAACGGCTTGTTCGCATATAGCCCATTTACATCCCGCTAACCCAAGGCCTGTTACGCCCTATCCCAATTGGGCCTAGTAGCGTCATCTGGGCCATCCAATATGATTCCAGCCCGTTTTCGCTTCTGGCCCATGTATGGCCCATGATGTCTTTCGGCCCATATGAGGCCCTTTGTAACTCTTGGCCCATTAACGGCCGTGGTGGTGGCGGCCCGTAATGAACAGTGTATCACTTTACACCCATTAACGGCCCGTGGTGAAACTGGCCTGTAATGAACAATGTATCACTTTATACCCATTAACGGCCCGTTATTCCGTTGGGCCATTTCCAGCCCAAGTTATCTTTCGGCCTTCTGAGGGCCCATTTATTCTTGGGCTCATTTGCAGCATCCGGTTATTTACGACCCATTACTGTCATTTTCTGCTTGTGGGCCAAAATCAGCCCGTCGTTATAGTCGGCCCGTTTATGGACTGTTAATCTGTTGGGCCATTTTCATAGCATCACCAAATACGGCCTATTAACGGCCCGTTATGGTCAGCCCATAAAACGTACGATTTCCACTCTAGCCCGTCTACGGCCCATTAAAGGCCCGTACAAGACCCATAAATGAGTCGGCCCTCAGAAGGCCCATGGATCCTACGAGACGTAGAAGGCCCATGGATCCTATGAGACGTACAAGGCCCATCGATCCTACGAGACGTAGAAGGCCCATGGATTCGACGGCCCATTGAAGGCCCATGGATCTGACGGCCCATTAAAGGCCATGGATCTGACGGCCCATACATGGCCCATGGATCGTACGGCCCGTGGAGGGCCATGGTCAGTACAACGTTTGGGCGAGTTGGCCCCCGTTTGAATGATATAGCATATTCAAAGAATTATCCTACTCAATACTATCATCTCTAAAAAACATACACTATACAACAAACAGACCAAGGCATAGAAACGTAGAATAATCCTACACTATACAATAAAGAAATTACAGCCGATTATGCCCCCTGGGCATTATGGTTCGGCACAGGTGATAATAAAGCATACACAAACAACAAATTACATATGCTGGGCAAATACAGCTCATACATCATGGACGTGCATCAACTTAACTCCATTTGAACTATAATCTCTCCAGAAAATAGGATTGGCCAGATTCAGATAGCACAAATTTCAGTCTGCAAAATCTCCAACTCCTTCGTGGTTACCTCAGTGTCTTGTTTCATTTTTTGACTCCTGCATCTAATACCTGCATGTCCAGTCTCAACTTGTTGATAATACGTTGACAATCATGTACACATTGTCTTGCCACCTCTGGTTGATGCTCGAGAACATTAGCACATTCCAATGCCAATCCATAATCATTCGGTAACGGCCATGCCCCACTGCTCGTAGATCTTTGTGTTGATGTCACTTCATCCTAAAATGTTTCTGTAAGTACACATGACTAGGGCAAAAATATAGTTACAACAGTGAAGCGAGCAAGACACTATTTTGTACTACATGGCAAAACAGGACAAACAATAATGTTACATTTCATGAAGCATAAGCAGGTGATATTGTAAAAATTATAAAAAAGGTAGTCTGTGCAGCCTGCATACAGAAATCCCTCTTAGCTCACCAGAGGAGCATGATATTGGGGCCCAATCGAAAACACAGACAAGTTACAAATTTAGACATCACATTGCATATAAGTAAGCAAGCAGTTGGTCATTCTGTAGCTCAATTTAAGTCTTAGGGAGCATAATGAATAGCAGAGTGTTTCATACAAACATACTATAGTGGGCAAAACTATGCAATCATTAGCCTAGTATAAACTAGATTGTGAGCCTCATGCAATAATAGTAGGTTAAAAGACTTCAAAGCTTCAGGCACACTTTGGCAGAGTAATTAAATGGGAAGGCCTTTAATTATGTCAACTAATAGTTATACAAGTACCCAACATCAGGCATGATTCTTTGGGCATCTCATTAACTAAGGACAAATAAAGCAATTGAAAAGAGCAAATTAACTATGCCTGAAACAAACAAGGATTTGAACTGTTGAGTTGCATACAGTGACTTAAATTAACAGGTTAAAGAGGCTCAGCGCAGCTCCTACTTCTCTTTCAAGGCTCCTTCCTAACATCTTGTAATTGTAAATCCTCAATCTTATCTTCATTGCACCCCGTCTGCAAGGTGACACAAACTAGTTACTCGTCTCCTTGGAAGATAAATATGCATACTTTCCAGTCTGTGAACAGAAAAGGATGAGATTATAACAAAACAACACCACATAAACAAACATGCCGCATCTCTTGCACATGCACACAATGAAATGAGCATTTACTATGTCTGCACTATGTAAAAACTAGGCATACCTTCGAACTGGATCTCCAGGTACTCTTGGAGAGCCTACTTTTGTGTACAGCCAAACCTTTATGTCACCTATGAGTTAGACAAGGCCCGACTATAGCAGCCCTTAGTGTTTAAATCGTTGGCAAGCTCTGTTAGAGTGTTAGGTCAAGAACAGCAAGTAAGCAAAGCAAACAGTCGCAGTATGGCTGGCTGATGCAAACAAGCAATTGAACAGATGTGTGAGCAAATCTTACATATCAAGAAAAGAAGCAAAGAAGGAGGCTTAAAGACCATCACTTGAGTGACCAGATTTAAGGGGCATTTAAACATCATGTGCAATGTATGAACTAACATAAACATCGCATATTCCAATTTCTACAATGGAATGCACATGTATTAGGTTATGCCATGTATGATGATGCCTAAATGTACACTATAGCAGGCAGGAGTGATTCATCATTGCACGCACAATTGAATTGCAGGTTAAGGGCCAGTTCAATTCCGCCTTTTTAGGGCTTATTGTCAAAATAAGCCATAAAAGATGTAAAGAAGTCATTTTTGAGTTATTGGCTTGGGCTTAACTAATTTCGCTTTGGAGGGGGGTGTTTCGGGTAGAACCTCAATAAAAATTGAAGGGAAGGGGAACAGTGAAATGACTCTGTTGTCTGCCTATATTAAACTCAAAATGGAACTGCTGACGCCCGTGTCACACCTGACCCTCAAGTAAAAACAAACACACAAGTGTTCATTGCCCTGCCCGCTTGCATCTCCTCTCCCCTTTCCCTCTACCTCGATCGCCTGCTTGCAGCAGTAGGGTTCCTCCAGCGAGCCGTTGCCACTGGTCCCATATGGCCTGGTCCTCGACGATGCTATGCCCAGCTAGGCTACATGGCCGGCGGATACGGTCAAATCTCCCTGGCTCCTCCTCCCTCTGGGGCCGCCCCTCATTCTCATGGTCTCCAACAGCTGCTCCACTGTGGTTCATCCAACGCACTACTCCGACGGGCGCTGCACAACTACGACTGATGCCACACTGCGACAGAAGGCACCTTATTCCCCCTCCCCTCCTCCCAGGCCATGGCCTTGAGGTGCTGTTGAAGGATGAGCTCATCCAACAAGGTGAGGATCTCCTCTGATTTTTTGCCAAATTTTCATTCTGATCCACTATACGATGAATTGCTATGAGCTGCTTCTGCTGCTGCTATATGATGCATTGCTATGAGCTGCTCCTGCTGCTGCTATATGATGAATTGCTATGAGCTGCTGTTGCTATATGATGAATTGCTATGAGCTACTACTATATGATGAATTGCTATCAGTTGCTGCTGCTATATGATGAGTTGCTATAAGCTGCTCCTGCTGATGCTATATGATGAATTGCTATGAGCTGCTCCTGCTGCTTCTATATGATGAATTGCTATGAGTTGCTCCTGCTGCTGCTATATGATGAATTGCTATGAGCTGCTGCTAGTATATGATGAATTGCAGACTGCTGCTGCTACTGCTATATGATGCTTTCAGGTGGTGCTGCTATATGATAATAACCAGCCACTTGGACCATCGAATTTCAATAAATAATTGTTCTTCATTTGATTGTGCATCATGCGTTCTTCGTTTAAATTAGGCAATATGATCTCTATGGAAAACATTGACCAAAGTAGATTGTGCCAAGTAGATGGTATCTTTGTATTTGCATTCTGAGCAAATAGTGATGGTCTGGTTTCCTATCATATTAATTACTGCACTGGGTTCAATTTGTGATGTTGCAAGTCAAATTAATTTTCATATGGGCAGCAAAATGAAAAAAAATATAATGGAATCTAGACTTTTCCACTGATCATACCAAAGATAAGCCGAAAACGCAATGAAAAGAACTGGTTGGCTTATTACATGGAGCTTATATTCACAGGTGCTTATTTTCTTAGGATAACTCGTAATAACTGTCCCTAAGAAACTTGGCTAATAGAACTGACATACAAATAACATGTCACGATGATTGCAATGGAGGAGTGACGTACCATAGCACACTGTATTGGCTCACCGCTGCCTCTCCTTTTTTTGCGATGTTCCATGAAATTGCCACATACATCTTGTACATTTTCATTGTGTAACCCTATCTGCAAGTTGACACGACTAATTTCAGACATCTCTACATGATACTACATTGCATATCCCTTGCGCATATTTAAACCACCATTTAACGATTGTGTGTGTACCATAAACTAGCCATGTCTCTGTATGCTGGACTAGCAGGCACTCTAAGGGAGCCTAATGTAGTGCACTGGAATTCCGACATGCCACCTACGATTTTGTGTAATGTACTGCCCCTGTTCCTAAATATATGTCTTTGTAGAGATTCCAGTATGGACCACATACAGATGTATATAGATGCATTTTCGAGTGTAGATTCGCTCATTTTGCTCCGTATGTAGCCTATAGTGTAATCTCTAGAAAGACTTATATTTAGAATGGAGGTACGAGGTAGTATCATGTATGACATCTACATATCTAATTTAGCAGCCAGTAGTAGAAATCATTGTCTGCACAAAGGGATTACTGGTCGAAAATCCTAGAAAAGCACGCTGGCAGGCACAGAACAATACAAGAGAGAGAGAGAGAGAGAGACGCACTTACAAGATCATAGCAATGCCTCAGTCCAGGATCTTGGTTGGCCAAGCTGTTAGATCCAGAGGAAACATCGTCCTTGTAGTTTTGCCACCGCATAACAGTAACAATGACGGTTAGTATATTTGAAGTACATCGGCGGTGATCTTTGGGCGGGTTTAAAGGTGACAAGTACCTAGGCCGTGACGGGTGCTTGGCATCTCCCCAGACGGTGGGAATCAGGTTAGAAACGTCAAGGGTGATGATGCTGCGCTGGCTGTTGGGGTCCGGTAAGGAGATCTAGAACCGTCGAGTAGGGTGTTTGTGGAGCGGCTCCGGTAGGGTGGACTATGGTGTGGGCGAAGCGGATCTGTGGCCGTGGACGAGGGCGTATGTGAAGCTGCTCCGGTAGTTCGGTTAAGGATGGTGTCGACGACGCGGATCTGCGGCCGTGGACGGGGCGTCAGAAGCTACTCCGGTTGTTGGGTTAAGGATGGTGTCGACAATGCGGATCTGCGGCCGTGGACGGGGCGTCATAAGCTGCTCCGGTGGTTGGGTTAAGGATGGTGTCGATGATGCGGATCTGCGGCCGTGGACGGGGCGTCAGAAGCTGCTCCGGTAGGTTGGATGAGGGTGCGAGGAAGCGGACCTGAGGACGTGGACTTGTGAGTTGGCAAAGCGGCCCCGGTAGGGTTGAGAATGGTATAGGCGAAGCTAGTCCGGTATGGTTGACGATGGTGTCAGCAAAGCGGCTCCGGTAGGGTTGAGGAAGGTGTCGACGAAGCGGCTCCAGTAGGGTTGAGGAAGGTGTCGGTAAAGAGGATCAGAGGCCGTCGACGGGTGCGTCGGTGTGGCAGCTCCGGGGGGTGTGGACGAAGCGTCTCCAATGGGGAGTACGAATGAGCCGCGCATCTGGTTGATGAGAGTACCAGCAAAGCAGATCCGGCGCTGTGGACAGGGCCAGCACTGAATAGGCTGTGGTACAGTGGTGGATGAGCAGTCTACTTGTTTCTAGGGGAGGTGGGAGGGGTAGATGCGGCCGCAGAAGCAGATCCGGCTAGGTGGATGCCGCTGGCAGTGAATGGGCTATGGTATGCCGGTGGATGAGCAGTCTAGGGTTTCGAGAGGGGAGGGGAGAAAGGGCGATGAAGTATGGACGGCGTGACGTAAGATGCTCTGGTGCTGTGGAGTTAGTCATTTTTTCTGGAGGGGGAGAGGAAATGGGGTGCCATGTAGTGGGGGAACCGAAGTTACCAAAGCAGCCCGACCTATCATGTAGATGAGGCGGTATTGTAATCTGTTGGTCTCCGTGCACCAAGGACAAAGGGGAATTTTGCATGCTAAAGACTAAGGTGGCGGAAATTTTAGAAGGAGGCAGGAGATTTTGCCGCCATGGGATTGTTCAGTATCCAGTTTCAACTAATTTTGGACCGTGCTAGCGGAAGGTCATGCTAGATCTGTGTGCACGGGCACGCAGCGTCAGATTAATAACCGTGTGAAGTCCATCCAAGAAAAAAAGACAATAAGTCAGGATGATGCGCCGATAACTTGGACGTTCACACGGGCGCGGCCAATCGTACGGGTGTAGTGGCACGTTCACAAAAAAAGGGATCAAACGCTCAGCCTATGTATTTCTCATGTAAATAGATAATTTAGTGCCATTGGTTATTTACTTTAAACATAATGCATTGACGTGTTAGTATAGAGGCGCACAAAAAGAAATGGATATTGTAGTCCGCTACTTAAAAGTGTTACCTCATATGATTACATAGCCTCCATTTCATAAATTGCATACCCGTTGAATTCATATATGAATATTACATATATTACTTCAAAATAGAAACTTAAATCATCCAAGACTAATGAATTTGAATCAATAGTAACAATAGTGGATGTACATGATAGCTACATTGGTTGTTTGAAGAAACATCATTGTAACTTTGGTATGCACAACTGAAATGGTTTATTTAAATAGAAAAAAATGTGATATGTGAGTGTCCAATCTTTATAGCGTTGAATCGATATTGTACCTTTGGCCACGATACGAAGTAGATATTGACTTATGTTCAAGTGATGCACGTCCACGATCGCTAGATAGTGATACATGAATGAATTGTGCAATCTCTCTCACATGCATACATATCTCATTTCCCTGTGGGCATCGGAATCACACACGTGCACTTCGTGTATTTCTCTCCCTCTGTCAGGGTTAAATTCGTCTTTCTACCCCGTCCTACAAGTCTCTCACACAAAAACACATACGCTCTCTCTGTCTAACAGGCCCACCCCTTTAATTCCGCCCACCCACAACCACTAGTGTCTCAAATTATAATAATGTCTCTCACACATATGCCTAAGGTTAACTCGAGTTCCGGAAACATATGAAAAAATACATACAATGGGATTCCAATAGAGCACCTTTTGTTTTGAGATTTCTCTCTCTCTCTCTCTCTCTCACACACACACACACACACACACGCACACGCACGCGCACATTGTTTCTCGCTTCCTTTTTTCCGGCACTTGCATGCACACACACCGTTTGTTTATCTTCGTGAGGCTTTAAGTATGCCTTGCACAAATGCTATCTACCTATCACTTAATATAGCTAGATATGTGTCACACGAACTCCTTCTGCCTACTAGCAAGATGCCCATGTGTTGCACGGAATTTCAAGATGCATTTGTATGTGAAGTTTATCTTGTGGGAGAAAAGGATGAACGAGGGAATGCCTTGGATGAGCAAACCGTGTACATAGATATCTAAAAGGCCAGCGAGGACGCTACGACGTTGGCCTTCCTCAACCGGCTAGAAGCCTTGGATGCCTTTGCTGAGAAGCACCTCGACCACGCCACAAAAGCCACCACTCCTTAGCCGCCGGTCGGTGGCCCGGCGCACTAAGTTGAGGAGGAGGAGGTCGTACGTTCATGTATCCATCTTTCTTCTTGCCTTCTGTAACCACCACTGCGATCGCATCATCGTGGCCTTAATTCTTATTGTGCTATTGCATTCTCGTTCTAGTCAATATCGACATGTGTGATCCCTTTGCTTAATTATATGCATCACTGTAACTACTACTCCATCTGTCAATTTATAAGTTGTGCTTACCTTTTCCATCAACTTCGTGCAACGCGCGGGCATCTTGCTAGAAACACTAGAATATGTCTATATAATCCGTATGTGATAGTCCATTTGAAATCTCTAAAAAGACAAATATTTAGGTACGGAGGGAGTAATATATTAGGAGTATCAAAACAAGAGTGATTTCTTTCAAGTTTGTGAAGAAATACTACTATTCTACTACTTTGGATCCGTCGCAACGCACGGGCACATTGCTAGTAAAAGGAAAAGGCCTGCCGCGTTCGCGTTGCACCCCCATACGCCCGGGAATCGGGAGTACACCACGGCCCGTCCGAGACGACACATAGCTTAGGGAAGGCGTGTTGCCTAGCATTTTCACTTTCATGTGGGACCGCTGTTGAGCAAACCGACTATTGGCAAACCGCACCCCGCCCGCTGCCGGGATGGAAAACAGAAACGAGGGGAAGATCTAGCTTTAGCACGGAAGCCAAGAAATTTGGTGTCAGATGGGGCTTGTTGATAGAGTAGGAGCATTCCGTACTAATACTACTCCTACTAGTACCAAGTTTGTACTCCTAATACTATATTACTAGTACTACCACTATACAACTAGTAGGTACGTGCACGTGACAACATCGTAGGAACAAAAAACGGGAATATCTTGTTTTGGGTGATTTATCTTTTTTTCAATCAACGTAGTATGAATAATATGATGTGGGGGGCACCCATGAAGCTTATGTGGCTTGGTTGCGTGGCTACGAAAGGTTAGAGTAAAATAAATGGATAATGTGTTTAGAGTGCACTCCACTAAATAGATATACTTTGGATCCATTGCAATGGACCGACACATCTATATCTATACCCCCTATATAGTGTGTGAAAAACTTTGAAAGTTGGTCGTTGGATGAAGCCAATCCGACGATACAAAGATGGAAAATCCGAGCACTACTGGCCGTTGGATATCATCCGCCAGATTCTACCACATGTATAATCTAGAAGACTCCATGGTTGAACTTAATTCATGACTAACTTTGCCACAACTAAGCTTAGGCAAAGTTATTAGTTCTTCAAAATGAGAGCCACAAGTTGGCAAGCCTAAGGGAATCTTGCCACATTTTTTGTGTGTATGTCATGTGGGGCCTTAGTGTGGCTTGCCTAAGGTGTGGCTTGAACCAAACACTCGCCTAAGTTAATCAAACTTCCCTAACCTTACATCTGGCAATGTTTGGCAATCTTAGTGGTTGTTTGGTTCCTAGCCACACCTTGCCACACTTTGCCACAACTAACCTTAGGTAAGTTTGACCAAGTTAGGTAGGTGTTTGGTTCTAGCCACACCTAAGGCAAAGATTTTTTTATGAGCAGTGAGCCCCACATGTCATAGACACAAAGGGGCTATTTGGTTCTAGGCCTAGCATTGCCACACTTTGCCACACATTTTTGCCAAGCTTGCCTAAGGTTAGTTCATCAAAATGAGAGCCACAAGTTGACAAGCCTAAGGGAATCTTGCCACACTTCATATGTGTATGCCATGTGGGGCCCAAGTGTGGCTTGCCTAAGATGTGGCTTGAACCAAACACTCACCTAAGTTGGTCAAACTTGTCTAACTTTAGGTGTGGCAATCTTGGGCAAGGTTAGTCACAAACCAAATAGGCCTAATAACTGTGTGGCAAGATTCCCTTAGGCAAGCCAAAGTGTGGCTAACAAAGGGTCTGTTTGGTTCATGACTAACTTTGCCACAACTAAGCCTAGGCAAAGTGCGGCTGCCACAAAAAGTGTGGCTAGCAAAATGGCCACCACAAGTGTGGCAAGGTTTGGCAAGAAGTTGAGTTTATGACATGTGGAGCATGTGACTAGAAAAGTATGGCAAGTCACAAGTGTGACAATGAACCAAGCACATGCCTAAATATTGTGGCGCGCCTAAGCTTAGGCGTGGCAACCTTAGGCTGCAAACCAAACAGGACCAAAGCAACTCAACTAAGGCAAGTGTGGCAAGTGTGGCTAAAATCATGTGGTAATATATGGCAAAGATAGTCACAATTCAAACAGCCCTACTAACCAAACAGCCCCTAACCTTAGGCAAGTTTGGCAACATTGTATGATAAAGTGTGGCATTGCTAGGCCTAAAACCAAACAACCTCACATCGCCACAAAAATGTGGCTAACAAAATGGGCACCACAAGTGTGGCAAGATTTGGCAAGAAGTTGAGTCTATGACATGTGGACCATGTAGCTAGAAAAGTGTGGCAAGCCACAAGTGTAACAATGAACCAAACAAATGCCTAAGATATTGTGTCATGCCTAAGCTTAGGCGTGGCAACCTTAGGCTGGAAACCAAACATTTATATATCTATACCCCTTTATAGTGTGTGAATAACTTTGAAAGTTGGTCGTTGGATGAAGCCAATCCGACGGTACAAAGATGGCAAATCCGAGCACTACTTGTCGTTGGATATGATCTACATTCCACCAGATTTTGCCACATGTAGAATCTAGAAAACTCCACATGTAGAAGCGTAATGCACAAACCACCAGAATCTCATGCGTGCAATGCACGTGTACCTTAATAGTACTAGTTGGTAGTAGTAAGAAACAAATTCTAGTTTTGGCACAAGCTCGTACTGCGGGAGCACCACAAGGCCTGCCGCAGGAGTTACATGTCCCTCCCGGGGCCCACGGGACCGAACTTAAGTGGCTTAGTGCCCGGCCTATGAGTCAATGACATGTGAACCTTAAATGCGGATGGCCCACATTTCATTCTCATGGTGGTGGTGTGGTTCATGACTCACTCGTTCGAGATGAACCGGCCGGTGGTGGCGTGGCCATGGTGAGGGTGCCACAGCTGGGCATCGGGGCGTTACGAGGCGTAGATGGCCACACGAGCGGGTACTACCTGTAGTACAGAAGTACTCCAGCTGAGGATTGATGCCCAGGACGAAATGTGTCACAGCCGATGGATGAAAATTTGATGGTGCGGGAGTACGGATCGGAGCACAGCAGTGGAGCAGGCAAACCACATCCAATCAGGTGTGTCTATGGTAGAAAGTTGATGGTCGCCGCAGTTCAGCTGGCCCGCATGTCATGCACACAAAGGCAGAGGAGCGTTGGGGCTGAGAGGGACGAGGGGCATGTTGGGGGGATGAGGATCCCCTGGCGCGAACAATCCTACCATTCTGTCACTGACATGTGCGACCCACAAGCGTGGGTCCCACCTGTCAGCAAAGGAAAGGCAGGGCAAGGTAGTGATAGCCACGTCAGAGGATCCATGTCCATGTCGGGGGACGTCGTGCCGTGGGTTGGAGCAGCATCGTGGGAATCGCGTGTGGGTGTGGCAGTGGTAGAAACAAGAAACGTGATAGTCGCCGTGGTTCAACTTCCTTGGACAAGCTGTTATGTCTGCTGACACATGTATATCAAAACTAGAGTGTTTATATTTCTAGCACGTGAACAAGTAATATTCTACTACTTTGGATCCATTGCAACGCACGGGCCAGCACATTGGTAGTAGTAGTGTCTATCTCTATCTCTAGAGGCATTCCCTCGTTCATCCTTTTCTCTCACAAGATAAACTACTCATACAAATGAATCTTGATGTTCCGTGGAACACACGAGGATGTTTCCTTGGTGGTCTCTCCAGCGTGGCGTGGCCGTAGTTGCAAGTTGACGCCCCTTGAGAAGCCGACATTAAGGGGCACTCAGATTTCCTTCGATGAGCAGGTAAGATGAGTTTGATCATGTAGTAAATGCATTCTAAAGACTACTTTCGTGTCCATTTCCTAATTCTCCCCTTGCCCACTGTTTCACAGGTTAGGCTTGGTGCGAGTGGAGATTGGCTTGCATACGTACAGGAGGGTACCAACATCAATTTGCACAACATTTACAACGGTGACACTGTTCCCGTAGAACCTTTGTCCAACATTGGGATCAGCCATGCAACGGGCCACCACATGAATTGGTACAATGGAACCACGGTGAGATTGAATAAGATAGCACGAACCTTGCACATGGCGATCAAAGGCGGACCATGCTGTCTGCGGCCGATTTGTTGTCGTACGAGTACGAAGACGTTGTGCTCCTTTCTAACCGCATCTTCGCGGTGACAAACCAGGGGACTTATTTTGTATGGGACACATCCTACGATATACTCCCTCTCTCCTTGTTTATTTGTTTTGAATCTTTTCATTTTATAAGTTTCAAAATCAAATTTAGAGCTCCCCATCACATGTTGAGATTACATTGTCCATTAAATTGTTGTGTGCATGTATACTAAAGAAACAAATCTCGAGTTTGGCATGAGTTTGTGCAGCAGTAGCACCACAAGACCTGGCGCAGGAGTTACATTTCCCTCTCAGGGCCGTCCGGACTGAGCTTGAGCGCCTTACTACACCTACCTTTGAGTCAATAACATGTGGACCCGATAGGTGATTGGTCCACATGTAATGCTCCCGAAGGCAGAGGGGCAGTGGGGCCAAGAGGGGTGAGCCGCGGGTCGGGGGACATGTGGTGTCATGGGTTCGAGCGGCGTGGTGGGAATCGCGTTTGGCTATGGTAGAAACTTGATGCTCGCCGCATTTTAGGTGGCCCACATGTCATGCACACAAAGGCAGAGGGGCGGTGCAGCCGAGAGGGGTGAGGCGCATGTCGGGGGACGTGGTGCCGTGGGTTGGAGAGGCGTCGTGGGAATCGCGAGATGAAACGTGATGGTCGCCATAGTTGAACTTCCATGGACAAGTTGTCATGTCTACGGACACATGCACTGCATACCGATCACTGGAAGGAGTAGCAGAGAAAGCTATATATGCGGATAAATAGTTCCTTATAGTCAAGCGTACCCAAGCTACTACTCTGTTCCAAAGACATGCACACCATCGAAATAGTCCATCTATATCATTATACACCGAGAGGGAAATTTTTTTTACAAGAGAGGAAATAGTTCATCCATCCATAATGCCCTCCTGCTGGTGCAGCATTTTCTTCTTCTTCTTCTTCTTCTTCTTCTTTTTCTTCTTCTTCTTCTTCTTCTTCTTCTTCTGTGGGTTCTCATTTTCTGTGGGAGACGGCTTCGCAACAAGCTCTTTGGACCTTGCAGCTATCTCGAAACTCACACGGGCATCGAGGGCAGCATATTTTATCCGCTCATACATCAAGGGATAACTCTCCCATCCAGACGACCTTGATGCCACCGTCTCGTCACCCTTCTAAAGATTTGTACCAAGCACAAAATTGGCTACGTCGAATAGGGATGGTGTCTGTTTATCACAATCTTCTACAGGAATTTTGATGCTAGTTTGTAGGTCTATGATGCTTTTCAAATCAAGGTTGTATGGCTCCAGCTTCTGTTTGTCCCCTTTGATGGCTGCCCCACAGAAGTACACGTCCTCCCGAGACAAGAAATCATGAAGCTCACCTGGTATGGAGGGCGAGTGTATGATGTGGTACACAAAAACATCATCTTCGAGGCACAGCTGAAGGACGACGGCGTGTTGGACCTTCCCAGGGGCACGCTCCGTGTACTCTGCATAGAGACCGAT
Source organism: Aegilops speltoides (assembly GCA_021437245.1). Taxonomy (NCBI): domain Eukaryota; kingdom Viridiplantae; phylum Streptophyta; class Magnoliopsida; order Poales; family Poaceae; genus Aegilops; species Aegilops speltoides. Next base: position 132,338,542 of record CM038143.1, read on the forward strand.
GACCCTCGTCTCTACCTTTTCGAGGGAGTTGGATACATTGTTGATCCACTATCGAAAAACCTTGGGTGGACGGTGACAGTGGCAACTATGCTCATCGAGCCTTCGACGAGGACATGTTGGACGCTAGAAACCTGCATCTCGATCTCTTTCGCCATTTGGAACCGCTGGAACGGAGGGCTATGGTTTGGAGAATTAGGATTAGATGGGTAGTCTAACTGAAGTGGTCGATGATTATTTAAAGAGGTTAAAACAATGTGAACGCAGTGGGGTTTGGATGCAAATGAAGACGAAAGGGAGATGAAGAAGCCGAGGAAAATCGGTTCCCGATGGAGAAGTAAATGGGAGAAGTGGCATGCAGGCAGTTGATTAGACGGCTAGGTAGACTAAATGAAAAGGCTATGTGGGTACACTGATGAGTCGTACCTATTCATGTACGTGCCCATCATTCCTGATAGGTGGGACCTATGCAAACAGATAAAAAATGTGTCGTAGCTGGTTCAGATGGATATTGGCACATGAGTGGGAGACACAGCATTCTCTGGTTAAGGAATACTCCCTCTGTTTAGGTGAGTAAGTCACCTTATGAAAATCAGGTTTTCCCAAAACCTGATGGCGTGGAGCATTAACTTCCTGCTCGATCCCCTCCTAGCCTCGTTAGCCAGCATTCTCTTCCTCTGTTGCCGTGTTCAACCTTTCCATTTTTCCTGTTCTCAAGTGTGGAACAATCTGCATGCCGTCCTTGATGCACCAGAACGACCACTGCATGCATCGTGGCAGGGCGTTGATTGGGCATGCACGAGAATTTGGTTCTACTCACAATATGGATGATACCTGAACGATGAAGTGAACAGGCATGCTAGCATGGGAGACCTATTTCCGCTATACAATACTGGAGTACTCATGTTCCTACTACTAGTAGTAGTAGTAGTAGTAGTAGTAGTAGTAGTAGTAGTAGTAGTAGTAGTAGTAGTAGTAGTAGTAGTAGTAGTAGTAGTAGTAGTAGTAGTAGTAGTAGTACAACTGTGGTACACTTGATGGTCAAAATACTATTCATCCGTCCTCACAAAGGAAGTGACAACACCTGCTACCGACACTAGTCCAGCGGCGTGTTCAAGTTATCAAAGTCAGCCTCACCACATGCCTTTGTGCGATCTGTCACCGCTGATGTACAGCACATTGGCGCCTCGCCTCGTCTCCCTCTCCCTCCCATAGCACCACTCCATCTCCATCTCCTTCTCTGTATCCGTCTCCATCTCACTGTGCCCCCGTGTACCGTCGCCTCACTCACCTCCCCCAGTACCACTATTCCCTTGCTAGCCGCTCCAGCACCAACAACCTTCTCCCCCGTAAATCAAGCCCCCAAAAACCCCCACCTTCCAAACTCTACCATGGCCGAACGTGAACCATGCAACATCCATATGAGCCGCGATTGGGGCAATCTCCACAGTGATATCCTCGACCTCTGTTGTTCGTGTATGGATATGTTGAGCGCCCTGCGGCTGGCTGCATGCTCGAGGGACATGCACACGACCATCATCGAAGTGAGGCCTAAGCTTTCCAAGACACCCTGCTTGCTGCTATCTGGTCTTGCGAGATTGGCTCACCATGATACGGAGGCGCACATGATGCCCCTCGACTTCAATGCGATCTCCATTAGCCGAAACTTCTTTGTAGGTATGTAGTGGGTCGCTGAGGGAGTCCTGGACTAGGGGGTGTCCGGACAGCCGGACTATCATCGTCCGCCGGACTCCAAGACTACGAAGATAAAAGATTGAAGACTCCTTCCCGTGTCCGGATGGGACTTTCCTTGGCGTGGAAGGCAAGCTTGGTGATACGGATATGTAGATCTCCTACCATTGTAACCGACTCTGTGTAACCCTAGCCCTCTCCAGTGTCTATATAAACCGGAGGGTTTTAGTCCGTAGGACACAACATCCATTACAACAATCATACCATAGGCTAGCTTTTAGGGTTTAGCCTCCCTGATCTCGTGGTAGATCCACTCTTGTAATACACATCATCAATATTAATCAAGCAGGACGTAGGGTTTTACCTCCATCAAGAGGGCCCGAACCTGGGTAAAACATCGTGTCCCTTGTCTCCTGTTACCATCCGCCTAGACGCACAGTTCGGGACCCCCTACCCAAGATCCGCGGTTTTGACACCGACATTGGTGCTTTCATTGAGAGTTCCTCTGTGTCGTCACCGATAGGCTCGATGGCTTCTTCAATCAACAACAACGCCGTCCAGGGTGAGACTTTTCTCCCTAGACAGATCTTCGTATTCGTCGGCTTCGCACTGCGGGCTAATTCACTTGGCCATCTGGAGCAGATCGAAGCTACGCCCGCCGTCGTGTCAGGTCCAGCTTTAAACTTCACGGCCGACATCCGCGGGGACTTGATCTTCGACGGACTCGAGCCACAACCGAGCGTGCCTCACTGTCACGATGGGCATGATTTAGCTCTGCCGCCGGACATTGCCTTGGTGGCCGCACACGAATCCGCTACGGCCCTCAGTCCGGAGCCGATCGCCCAGATCGAGGACCGGTGGCTGGACACCGCCTCAGGGGCTACAACTTCCGCGGGGATGGAGCCGAACGCTGACCTTGTCCCCTATAAAGCTCGTGACTCTGAGGTGCCAGACTCCCCGCCGGAGTCCGAACCTCCCGTGCCCCTGCCAATCGAATCCGATTGGGCGCCGATCATGGAGTTCACCGCTGCGGACATCTTTCAGCACTCACCCTTTGGCGACATTCTAAATTCGCTAAAGCATCTCTCGCTATCCGGAGAGCCCTGGCCGGATTAAGGCCGGGATGGTTGGGATGCGGACGATGAATAAATTCAAAGCCCACCCACCTCCCACTTTGTAGCCACTGTCGACGATCTCACCGACATGCTAGACTATGACTCCGAAGACATCGACGGTATGGACGACGATGCCGGAGACGAACAAGAACCAGCGCCTACAGGGCACTGGAAGACCACCTCGTCATATGACATATACATGGTGGACACCCCAAAAGATGGGGACGGTGAAGAAGCAGCAAAGGCAGATTCCTTAAAGAAATAGCCCAAGCGCCAGCGTCAGCGGCGCCGCTCTAAATCCCGCCGCAGCAAGAATGGAGATTCCGGCACAGGAGATAATAATACCCCAGAGAGTGTCGAAGACAATCCCCTCCTGCAAGATTCAGCGCAGGAGGATGCAGAAGCAAGCCCTCACGAGAGAGCGGCAGACGAAGAGGTCGAGGATGATAACTACATACCTCCCTCCAGAGACGAGGCAAGCCTCAACGACGACGAATTCATCGTGCCCGAGGATCCCGTCGAACAAGAGCGTTTCAAACGCAGGCTAATGGCCACAACAAAAACCCTAAAGAAAAAACAGCAGCAGCTTCAAGCTGATCAAGACCTACTGGCCGACAGATGGACCGAGGTCCTCACGGCCGAAGAGTATGAACTCGAACGCCCCTCCAAAAGCTACCCACAACGCAAGTTGCTCCCCCGATTAGAGGATGAAGCATACATACCTTCATCACCAGCGCACAATACGGCCGATCGACCACCACGTGGTCGCGACAGAGAGGCATCCAGGCCTTCCATCAAGACCGTACCCCGGCATCGCTCGAAAAGTACGAAGCCACGAGGGAACGCGCCGGACTTGCGGGACATATTGGAGGATAAGGCAAGACAATCCAGATCTATCTATGGATCACGTGGGCGCCCCACGACCCACGACGAATACCGTCGAGCCGGATACAAAAACTCCGGCCGGGCCGAACACAGCAGACAACGCTCCCTTGAGCTGCGTCGTGATATTGCTCAATACAGAGGCGCCGCACACCCGCTATGCTTCACTGATGAAGTAATGGATCATCAAATCCCTGAAGGGTTTAAACCCGTAAACATTGAATCCTACGATGGCACAACAGACCCCGCGGTTTGGATCGAAGATTATCTCCTTCACATCCATATGGCCCGCGGCGACGATCTCCATGCCATCAAATACCTCCCGCTCAAACTTAAAGGACCAGCTCGGCATTGGCTTAACAGCCTGCCCACAGAGTCAATTGGGTGTTGGGAGGACCTGGAAGCCGCATTCCTCGACAACTTCCAGGGCACATATGTGCGACCACCAGACGCCGATGACCTAAGCCACATAATCCAGCAGCCAGACGAATCGGCCAGGCAATTCTGGACACGGTTCTTAACCAAGAAAAATCAAATTGTCGATTGTCCGGATGCAGAGGCCCTCGCAGCCTTCAAACATAACATCCGCGACGAGTGGCTAGCCCGGCACCTAGGACAGGAAAAGCCGAAATCCATGGCAGCCCTCACATCATTAATGACCCGCTTCTGTGCGGGAGAGGATAGCTGGCTAGCTCGCAGCAACAACCTCAGTAAAAATGCTGGTAGTCCGGACACTAAGGACCACATTGGCAGGTCGCGTCGAAGCAAAAATAAACGCCGCATTAACAGCGACGACAAGGAGGATACGGCAGTTAACGCCGGATTCCGAGGCTCTAAACCCGGTCAGCGGAAGAAGCCATTCAAAAGAACCACTCCGGGTCCGTCCAATTTGGACCGAATACTCGTCCGCTCATGCCAGATACATGGCACCCCCGAAAAGCCAGCTAATCACACCAACAGAGATTGTTGGGTATTCAAGCAGGCAGGCAAGTTAATTGCCGAAAACAATGACAAGGGACTGGACAGCGATGATGAGGAAGAGACCTGGCCGCCGAACAGCAGAGGACAGAAGGGTTTCCCCCCACAAGTGCGGACGGTAAACATGATATACGCAACCCATATACCCAAGAGGGAGCGGAAGCGTTAACTAAGGGACGTATATGCAATGGAGCCAGTCGCCCCTAAGTTCAATCCATGGTCCTCTTGCCCGATCACTTTCGATCGAAGAGACCATCCGACCAGTATCCGCCATGGCGGATTCGCCGCATTGGTTTTAGACCCAATCGTTGATGGATTTCACCTCATGAGAGTCCTGATGGACGGCGGCAGCAGCCTGAACCTGCTTTATCGGATACAAAGGTCGCCAAGATGGGCATAGACCCTCAAGAATTAAACCTACAAAGACGACCTTCAAAGGCGTCATACCAGGTGTTGAGGCCAATTGTACAGGCTCAGTCACACTGGAAGTGGTCTTCGGATCCCCGGACAATTTCCGGAGCAAGGAGTTAATCTTCGACATAGTCCCATTCCGCAGCGGCTATCACGCTCTGCTCGGACGAACCGCGTTCGCAAAGTTCAACGCGGTGCCGCATTACGCATACCTAAAGCTCAAGATGCCAGGCCCTCGAGGAGTCATCACGGTCAATGGAAATACGGAACGCTCCCTCCGAATGGAGGAACATACAGCGGCTCTCGCGGCAGAAGTACAGAGCAGCCTTTTAAGGCAATTTTCGAGTCCGGCCATTAAACGACCGGACACGGCCAAACGTGCCCGGAGCAACATCAACCAAGACCACCTGGCACGTTCCGAGCATTCGTAGCAATGCGGCCCCAACCCCAACCCTCGCATGATTGCAAGACCAACCCTCTGCGTACATCATTACGCTATGGAGATACCATGGGCCTAGGGGGATGGGCACGACCACAAGAGACCCAAAGTGCGGCTCGACCGTACCAGGGGCTCACAAGTGTGTCACTTTTTTTTATTATTATTTTCCTTCTTTATATACACAGGACTCCGTTAACCAGAGGCCCTGTCCGGCGGTGAACCCGCCGAACTCACGATGCAACAGCCAGGGAAGAAAGAAGGTTGCGATGAACACTCAGGTGGTCTCCATTATGAGCATTAAAATTGATTATCTACACCAGTCCCCAGCCCACCCCTGGAGGGGGACATGTTTAATTAGTCCAATCCCTTACTTACCGCACTATTTGTATCATTCCGCACTCATAGCAGAATCCCTTGAATAAATAATGCAGCACCTTTTGCCTGTTATTGCATTACTTTACATATATGTTCACTAATGACATCGTGCACCCGTATATTTTGGTACGGCCGAATACACCAGGGGCTTATGTTCCCCGCATTATGGTGTGATAAGTCCGAACACTTTCACAAGTGCGGCACCCCGAATTTATAGCATTATATGAATCGGCTCCGAATCATGTCTTGGGTCAATAGTTGGGTTTGCCCGGCTCCCACGTTTTGGTACCTTACGTTCCGTTCTGTCGGCTAAGGTGGCACTGGGAGAACCAATGCGATTGCGCCCCGGTTGAGCTGGGCGAGCGCCTGAGTGGAGAAAGCTAAAACTGACTGTCATGATAAGGCGAGAGACTGGTCGCTGTTTGAGAGGTCTTTTCGAGTCCTTAAAGACTTATGTCGCATCAAGCAAAGAACCGGATAATGTCCGGCCAAGGCGTGGATAGCGCCCCGAACTCGGTCTTCCGAATACTAGGGGCTTCGCCGAAATATAAAATTATAGAATTCTATGGCTAAGTGAGAGTGTTCAAGCATTATAAGTCCGGTTGCCTTGTTCGTTGTGTTGAGCGCCTCCCTAGATGGACCCAAAAATGGGAACAAGAGTGCTCAAATTTATCCCGAACATCCTAGCACTCGTGGCTTGGGGGCTGAAGCCGACGACTTGCCATCTCTCAAATTTTATAAACGGCCGCACAGAAGGTAATATTTTAAATCAAACAAGTGTTGCTTAGCGCATATGAACAAAGTTTTCAGCGCACAGGATAATACATAGCGAGTTTACTCAATGGTTACATCTTTGGGGCACTCATCCGCAATCTTGCGGGCACCCTTCAGGACAGTCTTATAGTACATCTCGGGCGTACGATACTCCTTGGCCGCTGGTGGCGCGTCAGTGATGAGCCTTTCCGCATCCAGCTTGCCCCAGTGCACCTTTGCGCGGGCAAGGGCCCGACGAGCACCTTCAATACAGGAGGAGCGCTTGATGACCTCCACCCAGGGGCACGCATCCACCAGCCGCCGCACGAGGCCGAAGTAGCTCCCAGGCATGGCCCCTCCAAGCCACAGCCGGACTATGAAGCCCTTCATGGCCTCCTCCGCCACCTTGTGGAGCTCGACCAGCTGCTTCAGCTGGTCGCTAGGGGGCACCGGATGGCCGGCCTCAGCGTACTGAGACCAGAAGACCTTCTCCGTTGAGCTCCCCTCCTCACCACGGTAGAATGCGGCGGCATCGGTGTCGGTGTACTAAAGTAGGGGGTACCTTAGTACCCCGAACTTGTGCACGGGCAGTCGCAGCACCCCCGCGGCGAGGCTTGCCGGACGCCCGGCAAGGCTCTCCACCATTCTTTATTACTTCCATTCAAGGGCAAAGTACTAGCCAAGAACACAAAGGCCCCGGCAAGAGGAGCTTGCCGGGAAGGTCAACCAGGGCATCACCAGAAGACTTGCCGCGGCGCCCCGCGCGCCCCGGCAAGGCCCGGCGGCCGGCAAACTTGCCGGCACTGCAAGAGAAGGGCCGCGGCAAGGTACTTGCCGCGGCAAGGCTGCCACCCACACTCCAGCGCACCCAGTGGCGTGTCGTCACGAGGCCATCCCAAGGGCACGTGGCGAGGCGATACGCAGCCATGCGGAGCGAGGTGGCAAACGGAGCTGACAGAGGCGCCATCGTGGCAACCGGAGGCTCACCTAACGGGCACTCCTCCTGCACTGTTGGGGCGACCGGACGGGCATTTAATGCCCTTGTCCCCTGCCGTCAGAGCTAGGTAGGGGCACTGTTGTACACTGTTGTACCAACCCGCGTTTTTACCTTTCTACCCTCTCTTCCTACGCTGCCACCTGTGGGTACCCCCTTCAGACTATAAAAGGGAGGCCCATGCGCACGTAGAAGGGGTTCGGTCCATTCGACACCCACAACACCACCATACGCTCGCACGCTCGAGCAAGATCAAATAACAAACACGAAGCAGCAGTAGGGGTGTTATCTCTCCGGAGAGCCCCGAAGCTGGGTAAAGATCGCCCGTCTCCCCGCGCGCGCTCGACCTCGATCTGCTCTGCGCACGATCCCCGCTCCCTTGCCGAACCACAAGGGGCCCCCAGTGCCCCATAGGTGGACGAGGCCATAGAGACAACGCCCCGACAATCGGATACACTACGAGGCAGATCTACAAACGCCCTGGAGAGCTTCGAATTCGGGTAAGTGTCAGGTAGTTTACATTAACATGCTTGCTTTGCATGAAAAATGCCTTACCCGCCGCTATTTTCTTCACATCTTCAACTTCCTGAAGGGCCTTACGGGCCTCGGCCTTGGCGGACTTGGCACTTTCGAGAGCCGAGGCGAGCTCGGACTCTCGAGTCTTTGAGTCGCGCTCCAAACTCTCATGCTTGTCCATGAGAGCCTGGAGCTATTGCCGCACCTCCGCCACCCGCGCCTCCTGTTTCTCTCGCTCTGCCCGTTCTGCGGCCGCATTGCGTTCGGCCGCGGACATAGCCTCCTTCAGGGTTGCCACCTCATTCGTGGCCCCTGTAGTACCCATGTTATCCTTGTTATTTTTATTGCAACCTAAATCCTTTTCTATAAGGTAACTATTCAAAGTGGTGTTACTCACCTTCGTTGTCCTCGAGCTGCTTCTTGGCACGGCCGAGCTCTTGCTTGGACCGCTCGAGATCCTGCTTTAATGCACCGAACTCCGAAGTCAGTGCGGCAGAGGTCAGCAGCGCAGCCTGCAAACCCATATTGACATACTTTTTAGCAACCCTGCGTATATCTTATTAGATCCTCAGTCCGGCTTTTCTTTCCGAACACCGAACCGAGCATCAGGGGCTATTGTCTATGCGGTATTACATTACATAATTTTAAACTTCTTACCTCAAAGCCTGTTAGAAGGCTGTTGCAGGCTTCGATCAGCCCGCTCTTGGCGAGCTGAACCTTCTGAATCACCGCACTCATGATAGTGCGGTGTTCTTCCTCGATGGAAGCGCCTTTGAGCACCTCCAACAAGTTGTCCGGCGCCTCCGGTTGGACGGGGGCCGCCGGTGTCACGGCCTTGCCCTTCTTGCAAAGGGGCCACCTGCCGGACTCTGGAACCACTGTAGGTTCCGGCGTAGAGTCCGGCGCAAAGTCCGGAAGGCTGCCTTGCGGCGCCTCCGGAGCCTCCTCCTGATGGGTCCTCTCCTGGGATCCCACCTCGACGTCCTCAGCGGCGCGAGGGGTGGAGGCAGTCGGAATGGAATCCACATCCGACGCAGCCAACGACCTGCTCGACGAAGCGGGGAGATCATCCTCGGCCGGACTGCGGGCCGTATGCGGCATTAGAAGGACACTGTGTGACATGAAAAGAAATTATAAACCATTCAGGAATCCGGATACTTACAATCTCGCCGGAGGCCTGGCCCTTGAGGGCCACTCTTCTTCACCAACGTTGGTGTTGGCGGAGCTGTTCGGGGGAATAGTTCTTCCCCTCTTGGACCCTTCGGCCTCCCCTGTTGGGGAGGCCTTCCTCTTTCTCTCTCCCTCCTCTGGGAGCGAGTCTTCTTCCTCCTCCTCATCTTCGGGGGAGGAATCCGCCTCGAGTCATCGACACCTGAAACGGAACTCTTCCGAGTACCCATGGCCACCTTCTTGGCCTTCTTCTCCAAAGACCACGTCTTGCTGCCGGGCAACAGCCCGCTAGGCAGGCGTCCACTTTGGGTCTTCTGGCATGGGAGCCGGGCAGATGAGCTGCTCGGCCTTCTTCATCCATTCCTGTCAAAGGAAAAGGGATATTGAAACCCGCTTAGGGTCGAACTATTAATGACAAGTGTCCCGTAAAGGGGTAGAATCACTTACCTCGTCAGCTGGACGCTGCGAGTGAAATCCGCGATCTTCCGTCGCGGATGCGGGGGCTTCGGCGCCCTTAAACAGCACCCTCCAGGCACCTTTGTACGTCGTGTCGAAGAGCCCGCTCAGCGCCTGGTGCTGTGCCGGATCCTCCTCCGAATACTTCATAGAATATTTTAACACAAGGATCGTGTCCGGCTCTACAAAATAAGTTCCACATACCACCGTAGAGAGAATAATATTTACACAAATTCAATCTGCTGACGTATTTTGTGGCGTGACATCATACCACGGCCAAGCCTTTATTCGAATCGTTTTTACTGTCCCACCTCAGCGCGTTTAGCGAGGCGGTTTCCTTGGCACGTCTTGTCAAAGCAAAGATCATGTCCCCTTATTCCGGGATTCTCATTTATACGGGCATGGGTAACCCAATCGTGCCTGTTGGCACGTCTCCTCTGTCGAAGGCGAGTCCCGAACGGTCACGGAGAAGGCTCTTGGTATTCAACCTCTTTATAAAGAGACCAAGACTCCACTCCTTTCTTTCAATCTCAATCGAATCCGCCCCTCGCCTCGAGTTCCAACACCCAAAGCTCCAGATTCAGGCGCTTCGGACCTTCGATGATGTCCGGCTCCGACCTGCAAGGCCGGTGGACACCTTCCTCCGTTACGGAAGAAGACGTGCTAAAGCTAAGAGATGCCAGGTATCTAACCGGCAAAATTTTGCATAGGCTGCCTGCCCAAGGGCAGGTTATTCCCACTCCCAAGCCTGGCGAAAGCGTATTGTTCGCGTCTCACTTCCTTCAGGGGCTAGGCTTCCCGATGGACCCCTTCGTGAGGGGGCTCATGTTTTATTATGGGTTGGAATTTCACGACTTGGATCCGGAGTCCATCCTCCACATCTCATCGTTCATTGTCGTGTGTGAAGCCTTCCTCCGCATTACCCCTCACTTCGGATTGTGGCTCAAGACCTTCAGAGTGGAGCCGAAGATGATCAAGGGGCAGCAGGCAGAGTGCGGAGGGGATGTTATAAGCAAGAATGCTGATGCTCCGTGGCCCGAGGGCTCTTTTCAAGATGAGATCGGCTTATGGCAACAAGAGTGGTTTTATATCACAGGTCCTAGGGGCACCAAATGGGTGGCGCCACCTGTCTTTTGCTCGGGTCCTCCACTGCGGCTGGCATCATGGGTCAATAAAGGACTTGACTGGGGGCCGTCCAAGGACATGCCCTTGTTGCAGGGCTGCATTCAAGACCTCCTAGAGAGAGATCACTCTGGTCATAGTAGCACAGGTAATGCTGATTCGTCGCATCCTGCCCTACAAACGTCGCCCCCTCCGGTTGTGGGAATTTAACTCGGAGGGACCATGAGCTCTCCAGCATTTTTTGGGTGCAACGCCCGTGGAGATGTATAAGCTTTTCTTCGGATCACAAGCGATGTGTCCGGACTTGACCGAGGACGCAGGTCTGAGCTGCAATCGCCCGGATACTCAAGTAAGTAGCCCTGTACCCGGACACTCTATCTCATATTCATCATGAATTTGCCCTCAAAAGAGTTGTCCCTTGAACAGGAGTGGATAGTGAGAGCAAAGTTAATCAGGTGTCCGGCCCCCCTTCCTGAGACCACGCCGGATCCCGTGTTAACCAGGATGCTGGAGGTTACGCCTTCGAAAGAAGGTGAAGGGGGAACAAGGAAGCTACCGCCTCCGCGAAGGAGGCTGTCAGGAAAGGAGGGATCGAGAATCCCTCCATCCAAGGGAAGAAGAGGACCGCCTCTGAAGACCCGGAGACCATGGTCTCAAAGCGGGGGAAGAAATCTTCGTCAGAGGGTCCTGCGCCGAGAGATGCCTCGGCCGCATCGTGCCCCTAGGGGATCAGCCCTCCACTGAGACGTAAGTAAAAAGGGGAGTTAAAATAAAGGATATCCCTGCCTTATTTCCGATGAAGACAACCGAAATTTTACCTTCTAGTTCGGATCTCAGCCCTTCTCAGCAGAGCTCATCTTCGGGGGATCTTCGTTCGGAGATGATAGAGAGCGAAACGGCTCCCCCTACCGTACCATCTTGCGAGGCGGGCGACCCTGAGGTGCCGTCGCGGAGGGTTTCTCCGAGTCCAGCGGGGCCGGAAGGCAGTCGTATGTCCCCCCAAAGCCCTCCGTGTCCGACCTTCGAAAAAGGCCATCGGACCAGTCCGGCACCACCTTGTGTATGGTCAGAGGAGCTGAAGGATCTGCTCGGGCGAGCGTCTATCTCAGAAGATCACCGTGCGTTAATGGGTACGGTGATTGAAAGGATTTCATCCACTGGGAGCGGATTGCACGAAGCCGTCAGAAGTTTACTGATAGGTTTTGAGGTACGCAAAGTGATGTACCTTCTGACAGTTTCGCATATAAAATGCGCCCTGTGTAGATAGTAGCCCCTGAGGCTCGGTGTGTTGTCAAAAAATGACAGCACGCCAAGGATCATAATCCCAGGTATAATATGTCGGCCGTCCTATGCAGGTGACGAAGGGTCCGATGGCTAGCCGGACTGATGAATTTGCCGAACTAAAGCGGCAACTTGACATGGCGGATGCCGACATTGCGTTTGTCAATAAGCGACTTGACGAGTCACAAGGTATGTAATTTCTCCGCAGACACCTGGTAAGGGAGCTTGATGCCCGTGCCTTACAACATGTATGCTTGATGCAGATGGTGCCGCTACCATGGAGAACCTTCGGGCGGAGCTCACCCGAGCTAAGGAGCAGGCCAGAAAGAGTGATGCGGCTGCCTTGAAGGCGGCCAAAGATCTGAAAGCCGAACAGGCTGCTCACTGCCGAAGCAAGAATGAAATGGCCGAGATGGCCGTGAAGTTGAAGAATGCTGCCGACTGCTGCAAGCTTCTTGAAAAAGAAGATCGAGCGGTACAAGAGGACCTGAAGAAGGCCACTACTGAGGCCAAGGATGCTCGCTCTGCGATGAGAGCTATGAAGGAGGAGCTGCGTCAGGCCGGAGATATCGCGGCTAGAAAGCCCTTTCTGCTGCGGAGGAAATTCATGGATCCTAAATATGCTCAGTTCGACCGGCTGTGCAATGCGCAGGATGCTTATCTGGACTTCGCGGCAAGTGTCGCGGATGCGGCCGAACACTTCCGAGATCAAAAGGATCATGAAATGGAAAAGGTTTTTTGGTTGAAGTTCCATAATCCAGAGCACCCACTTCCATTAACCGATCACTTGGCCGAATAGGCGGAGCTTAATAGGTTATCCGGACTTGCCATGAAGGATGTCGTGAGTCTTTCGTGGCCGAAGAGGCCCGAGCCGAAGAGTTATTTTGGCTTGGTGCAGCAGTTCCTTGGGGTGGTGCCGCATATCAATGCAATGAAGAGGTCAGCATGCATAGAGGGTGCGCAGCTGGCTCTTGCCTGTGTCAAGACATACTGGGCGGAGATGAAGGCCACCGATGTTGCATCCCAGGATTTGGACGAAAGCCGAGTACCTGTCGAGCACTATTTTTAGGAAGTTCTGCAGGGTGCTCGTTTAATAGAGACGCATTGCTCGAAGGATATTATGTTCGAATAACATGTATTATTGTGAAACGGTGTTTCGATGAAATATAAAAGCTTTTTATACTTGTGCCTTCAAGAATTAAAATACCTCCTGCGCGGCCGTTAATGTATAAGTGTATATAACCTGAAAGATGGCAGTCTTCGGCTTCAGGCCCAACGCATATAATGCGGGGGTGTTTGCAAAAGGCGCATTTTCACACTTGCTCCAACGTCTTGGTCCGATAAATGAGGTGGTAGCGCGGCAAACTAGGTAACTGGACTATAATGCTTTATCACTTTCACTTAGCCATAGGAGTTTGACAGTGGGCTATTATATAACCCCTAGGGGCACCGCGCTCACCCGAATTCGGGGCACGTAAGTGCCTGACTGGGAAACGGTCCTTCGTCAAGGCGGAGGAATCCTAAAGATTCCGGCCGGTCATCGAGTGGCTGACCAGTCTCACGCTATATCATGACAGTCAGTTTTCGGCTTTCTCTACTGAGGTGCTCGCCCGGCCGAACCAGGGCACAATCGCAGAGTTCTCCGGTGCCGCCTTAGCCGATAGAGCGAGCGTAAGGTAGCAAAACACAGGAGCCGGGCAAACCCAACATTTGACCAAAGACATGATTCGGAGCTGATGCATATAAGGCCTAACTCGAGACGCTGAACACTCCCTAAGGTATTCGGTCTTTATGAAAACGGGCCGAACAATGCCCTTGGTAATAAGCCCCTGGTGTCCAGGTACGCGCAAAATTCTGACGTGGCCCATGCCAAAACGCCAACCTCCTCCTTGGTTATAACAAGAAACCAGGGGATGTGTATCAACAAGAGACAGTAAAAAAGGTTTACGTAGGGTCTTAATCTGAAAAGAATCCTTGTCAGGGGTCCCTACTGCACGTCTGCGCCTGTGTCTCCATTGTGTCGTATCCTGGACGGGTGTAGCACGATGTTCATCTGTAAAAGAGAGGAACTTAGTTGAAAAAGATCGTGCAAGAATGTACGTTATATTAAATAAACAAAGTAAAATTCAAAAAATGAATAAAATTGAGCTTTATTGTCTCTTGTTGTACATGCGCGGAGCCCCTTGTGCGGGGGTAAGCGGCTAGTAAGCCCTTGTATGTTTACGCCGGACTCGTCTAACCGTTTCCGGGGTCTGAACGACCTATTTAGGTGCTTTGATTAGTGAAGCCGGTTTAGTGTGTGGCTGTCAAGGCAGTCACACAATCTTCCGCTCTCGAGGAACACTCGATATTTCCCTTTAAGGAGATGATGCCTCGCGGACCGGGCATTTTAAGTGTGAGCGATGCATAATGTGGTATTGGGTTAAAGCGGGCGAAAGCTTCACGTCCCAGTAGTGCTTGGTAGCTACTTGCAAATGGGGCGAGGTGGAAGTTTAACTTTTCGCGGCGGAAGTTGTCGGATGAGCCGAACACAACTTCTAGCAGTAGAGAGCCTGTACAATGGGCATATAGGCCTGGCATTACCCCTTGAAAGGAAGTGTTGTTATGGGGAATTTTGGCTGGGTCTATCCCCATTTTGCGGATTGTGTCCTAATATAGCAGGTTTAGATCACTGCCGCCATCCATTAGGACTTGTGTAAATTGGAGTCCGTTGATTATCGGATCTAATATCAAGGCAGTCCATCCTGCATTCCGGATACTTCTAGAGTAATCCTGATGGTCGAAGGTGATTGGTTTTAATAACCAGTGGCGGGACTCCTCTGGGATAGGCCGCATGGCGTGTATCTCTATGGGTGCCATTCTGTTTTCCCCTTTTGTCACGTAAAGTGAGTTTACTATTTTGACTTCTTGTGGGAAATTCTTTTGTTTTCCTGTGCTCTGCTTGTGGTGTTCGTCATCGTCCTTGCTTGGTGTGTCGAGCCCCTTGTGTTCGGCGTTGAGTTTGCCGGACTGCTTGAAGACCCAACAATCTCTGTGGGTATGGTTTGCAGGCTTCCCGAGAGTACTGTGGATTTGGCATATCTTGTCCAAGATTTTGTTTAAGTTAGATAGCTCGTCCTTGTTATCCTTAAGGGGAAGTTTTTTATGATTCTGCCGTGAGCTTTTGAATCCGGCGTTGACTGCCGTGCTCTTCAGGCTGTTTCCCTTTGTCCGGCGCTGGTCCTTGCTGCGTCGTGGTTTCCCGTTTCCATCCCTGACTTTGGATATACTTGGGTCGCTGGTACTGCATCTTGCCAGCCAGCTATCCTCTCCCGCGCAAAAGCGGGTCATGAGGCTTGTTAATGCGGCCATTGTTCTTGGCTTTTCTTGGCCGAGGTGTCTGGCGAGCCATTCATCTCGGACGTTGTGTTTGAAAGCTTCTAAGGCTTCGGCGTCCGGACAGTCGACTATTTGGTTCTTTTTAGTAAGGACTTTGTTCCAGAATTTTCGGGCTGACTCTCCGGGTTGTTGAGTTATGTGACTTAAATTGTCTGCATCCGAAGGTCGGACATAGGTCCCTTGAAAATTTTCCCGAAAAGCGTCCTCGAGCTCTTCCCAACTTCCAATGGTGTTTTCGGGGAGGTTTTTGAGCCAATGCCGGGCTGGCCCTTTGAGCTTGAGGGGTAAGTATTTTATGGCGTGGAGGTCATCTCCTCTAGCCATGTGTATGTGGAGAATGTAATCCTCGATCCAGACTCCAGGGTCTGTTGTTCCGTCGTATGCCTCTATGTTTACGGGTTTGAATCCCGCTGGAAATTCATAATCCAGAACCTCATCGGTGAAACATAGGGGGTGTGTGGCACCCCTATATTTAGGTGTATCGTAATATTCGGATACTTGATGTGTTGCATTGCTTACTAGAGCTTGCTTTCTTGGCCCATAGATAGGTCTAACTGGGCCATCTTTTTGATGCGAATCCGTGTGCGGATCGCGTGCCGGCTTGTGTGTGGCGCCGTTTGCCGCTGTATGTTTGCCATGGGGTCGTCTATCCGACCGGGTAGTCTCCTTGTTCTTTGATTGCGGGGGCTCTATGGCCTCCTCGTCAAATTCGGGCAGTAGTTTTCGATTTGGGTAGCTCTTTGTTCGGTGACTATCGCCGTATTTGTCTGCGGTGTTGAGTACTTTGCTCCATCTGATTCTGAGCGCATCTTCCGCCATTTTGAGCTTCTGCTTCTGCTTTTTCAGGCTACGCGCAGTGGCAATGAGCCTTTTGTGGAGGTTCTTCTGCTCCAGCAACTTGTTCGGCGTGAGATCGTCCGGACTGGTATCTTTGCCAGGGACGGATTGTTTATCCATATTGTCCTATTCGGACGGTTGCTCAATAGCATGTTCATCGTCCACCGGTTCGCCCTGCTCTATGGCTGGGTTTGTATGGCTGCTGTCTTTGTCGAGGCGGGATTTTGGGCGGCGCTTACGTCGCTGTTTTGACTGCTTTTCAAGGGAATGATCCCTCGTGGCGTCCCGTTGTTCCTCGTCGTCGCTTCCTTTAGGTGTATCCACCATGTATACATCGTGAGATGAGGTGGCTGTCCAGTGCCTTATAGGTGATGGTTCATGCTTATCTCCTACATCGTTGTCCATACCGTCGATGTCTTCGGAGTCGAAATCGAGCACGTCGTTTAAACTTTCGAAAGTGGCTACAAAGTGGGTGGTGGGTGGGCTTTCAATTTCCTCATCGTCCGCATCCCAACCTTGCTGACCATAGTCCGGCCAGGGCTCTCCTGATAAAGAGAGAGACTTCAGTAAATTCAGGATGTCGCCAAAGGGCGAGTGTTGAAAGATGTCCGTGGTGGTGAACTCTATGATCGGCGCCCAATCGGATTCAATTGGTAGGGGAGCGGAAGGCTCGGAGTCCGGAGAGGAGTCCAGCGCCTTGGAGTCATGAGCTTCACAAAGGACAGGTTGGTGTTCGGCTCAATCGCCGTAGAGATAGCAACCCCCGAGGCAGTGTCCAGCCACCCGTCCTCGATCGGCGCAGTCGGCTCCGAGCTAAGGGTCGGAGCGGACACTTCTGCGACCTCGAGGCACTTGTCCGTGGCAGAGCTAGATCATGCCCATCGTGACAGTGCGGCGCGCTTGGCTGCGGCTCGAACCCGTCGAAGATCAAGTCTCCGCGGACATCAACCGTATAGTTCAAACTTCCAAATCTGACCTGATGGCCAGGGGCGTAGCTTTCAATCTGCTCCAGATGGCCAAGCGAATTGGCCCGCAGTGCAAAGCCGCCGAATACGAAGATTTGTCCGGGGAGAAAAGTCTCACCCTGCACCGCATCGTTGTTGATGATCGGAGGAGCCATCGGGCCTAAAGATGATGACACAGAGGAACTCTCAATGAAAGCACCAATGTCGGTGTCAAAACCGGCGGATCTCGGGTAGGGGGTCCCGAACTATGCGTCTAGGCGGATGGTAACAGAGACAAGGGACACGATGTTTTACCCAGGTTCGGCCCTCTCGATGGAGGTAAAACCCTACTCCTACTTGATTAATATTGATGATATGGGTAGTACAAGAGTAGATCTACCACGAGATCAGAGATGCTAAACCCTAGAAGCTAGCCTATGGTATGATTGTTGTTTTGTCCTACGGACTAAAACCCTCCGGTTTATATAGGCACCAAAGAGGGTTAGGGTTACACAGAGTCGGCTACAATGGTAGGAGATCTACATATCCGTATCGCTAAGCTTGCCTTCCACGCCAAGGAAAGTCCCATCCGGACACGGGACAAAGTCTTCAATCTTGTATCTTCATAGTCCAGGAGTCCGGCCAAAGGCTATAGTCCGGCCATCCGGACACCCCCTAATCCAGGACTCCCTCAGTAACCATCATCGGCGACCGCCCTCCCGTCTCGCCGGATGATCTTGTAAAAGCTTTGGCATTGCGCACGGCATCCAAATAAGTGACTTGCTCGTTGAACTTTGTTCACCACCGGCTGATTTCTTCAGGTTCCGGACAACTTTTGACTGCAGTCGTGTGTTCGAATCTTCCCGGCGTTTGTTCTGCACTGGCGCGCTGGTGAGCTTTGATCGGTGGCACCCAGGATGGGGCTCGGTGCCCTCTGAGCTTGAGTTTTTAACAAAGCTTACCTTCCACAGCATGCCTCGACGTGCTTGGAACAGCGAGTCCATGAACGAGCTTATCAATGACCTTGGGGGTGAGCTCGTAAGTATGTTTGTTCCTCCAGACAACTGGGCTCTGACGGTTATGGCATGGATGAAGAAGTCGTCCACCATACCGAAGGTGATTGGTGTTGAGATACTTGTGCAGGAACCAGAGTTGTACTATTCGTCGCCACCAAGGCCGCCGTGGACCACGTTAGGGATGTACCTATATCGAGTGCTCGTGCATGTCGAAGAAGTGGTCAATCCATCAATCAAAGTCCTGCCGCTGCCGCTGGTGCCAGGGTCCATCGACAACGTCCATTATAGGAGTCAACGTCAGACTTTCCCGATGTTGCTCGGAACGATGGATGGAACAGGGCCTACTCCATCACGCGGCGGAGGCCACTGCTAATTTGGAGAAGAGGCAGGGTTGGCTGCCTGGATGTGCTTTAATTTGAGGTAACAACTGAATCTTGTCATATACTAGTTAAGTCGGAGCTATGGGTGTGATGCACTTATATGACAGTACATTTGATTGTGACATGTTTTAATTTTGTACCTGCACTTTTTTTAGAAAGGGTTGTACGTCAACTTAATGTGCTACCAGAACTTATTATGTTGTCTGTCTGTTTTCTTTGCACAACATTCAAGATATTTCCCCATCATTGATAAAGACGATGAACCGTTATGTATGACTGTTGGTTTCAACATAGCCCTACCCATAGCGATCCACTACTTCCATCCTGATTGTGCCGCCTGCGTGAAATTTTGGTATGCAAGTTCAGTGTGCTATGATGTTCTATATGATTGTGTCAACTATATAAGTTTTTACTGAGCATCAGCAATGCATATGGCTGAAAGATGTATTTACGAGCATCGACCGATGGGTCTCTCTCTCTATCTCTCTCTCTCACACACACACGCGCGCGCACGCACACACGCACACACACACACGCACAAGTGGGACCCGTTGAATTGTTTATTTGCTCGTGGCAACTTTTAATTAGGTTCCACTATAATCTAACTTTTTTCCTGAGTTATTAATTGAGCTCAGTGACTTCAGAAAGTTGTACAGAAGCCTTGTTTGGGCCTTTCCAGCGTCGCTGAATGTGGGCTGAGTAGCCATGTTAGGTTGTATTGTACTACACAGGCCTTTTTTTTCAACATCAGCAATGCAACATGGCCGACAGTTGTACACAATATCCGGGTCAACTTGTTATTCTCCGCCCTGCTGGGCTGCAAACTTTCCTAGGAGGTATGCATTAGGCTTAACAAGAAAATGGACTTTAAGAAATAATAAATGGGATGTAAATATAATAACTGGGCGGTAACTATGCACCAAACGCGTAATTAGTTTAAAAATATATTATTTTGGGAATTTGGAAATTTTAATTTCATTACTTGTTGCGCGTGCAATATTTCGTTGGATTATAACATAATACAACTTTATTTCGAAATTATAGTTAACCTGACTAGAAATTTCGGATAAAAATATTTTGGATCCCATCAAAATGTGGGAATTTTTTTGAATTCTGTTTTGAGTGGTTGTTTGAAATTATTAATCGTTGTCCTAGCTAGAAGTTGGGTTGTACTTTTAACAAACTGTAAATGGGTTGTAGTAAATTCCATTAGAATTAAAAAATGGGTTGTACATTCTTACAAATCGCAAATGGGCTATATGTTCTGCCAAATCCAAGTTGTGGGCCTACTAAGTTGACAAGTACCAAGGGCTTTGTCAACTTAGTTAATATAAATGATTCTAGCTGCAGTGATCGTACGATATCCATCCAACGGCCGTAGTGCTTCTTCAACCTCTGGTCTTCTTGCTCCAGCCGCCCAAAGCAGCGCCGGTCGTGTCACGTGCTCCTGCCTCTCGTGGCCGGTTGTGATGCCGCGGAGGCCTCATCACCCCGTACTACTCCCACCGCTGGCTAGGCCATCCCTCTACTCACCCACACCCCCTGTTATTCTGCAGCGATGGCAGCTTCACACCGCAGCCGAACCAGTGAACCCTCGTACTCCTCTCCGTGTGGGCTTCCACTGCTGCGTCTTCCCCGGCTCCACGTCGTCCCCTTCCTAGGCCTCGCCGTCGTCCACTGCCCTGGTGCTCTCGGCGCGGCATGGTCAACGTGGTCAACGACCGACTTCCATCAGAAGAGTACTATACGTGGAGAGGCTGACATCCGAGTCCAGGCGGCCATAAGGAAGTGCCTCCTTATTGTGCGGAAAATAATCATTCCTCCACCTGACAGCAGGGACCCACCGGACGGGCCACCTTATTCCGTGAAAAAAATATTTCCCCCTGACTGCTGGTAGCCACCGAACGGGCCACCGTATTTCGCAAAAAAAAAACATTCCCCCCACTGTCATCTCGGACCCACCGGAAGTGCCTCCTTATTACGCACAAAAAAATGAATACTCCCCCTGCTAGCTGGGACCCACCTTGGTGGGAGGCTGACTTGTGGGCCTACTAAGTTGACGGGGACGGAGGGCTTTGTCAACTTAGTCAATATGAACGATTCTAGCTCCAGTGAACATACGATGTCCATCCAACGGCCGTAGTGCTTCTTCAACCTCTGGTCTTTTAGCTCTAGCCGCCCAAAGCAGCGCCTGTCGTGCCGCATGCTCCTGCCTCCCGTGGCCGGCTGTGCTGCCGCGGAGGCCTCACCGCCCCCTACTATTCCCACCGCTGGCCAGGCCCTGCGACGACTGCAGCCTCACACCGGAGCCGAACCAATGAACCCTCGTACTCCTCTCCGCGCGGGCTTCCACTGCCGCGTCTTCCCCGGCTCTGCATCGTCCCGTTCCTAGGCCTCGTCGTCGTCCACCGCCCTGGTGCTCTCGACGCGGCGTGGTCAACATGGTCAAGGAATGACTTCCATCATAGGTGGACTGTACGTGGATAGGCTAACAGCTGGGTCCATGGCCGCAGCAAGGAAGTGCCTCCTTATTACACGGAAAATAATGATTCCTCCACCTGACAGCAGGGACCCACCGGATGGGCCACCGTATTTTGAGAAAAAAAACATTCCCCCTAACTGTTAGGACCTACTAGCTACATCTTCGCACGCAAGGAAGTGTGTCCATATTATGAGCAAAAATAAATGATTCGCCCCCTGACTGCTGGGACCCACCAGCTACATCTTCGCACGCAAGGAAGTGCGACCGGGCAAAAAAACAATTCGCCCCCTGACTGCTGGGACCCACCAACTACATCTTCACACGCAAGGAATTGCCTGACAGTCGGGACCCACTTGGTCGAAGCGTACGTAGCGTTGTCATTCTGTTCGCGAACATGTACGTACATACCGGTCGTTGTAGAGGTGCGCACGTGTCGTAGTAGAGGCGTGCACGTGTTGTAGTAGAGGCACGCACGTAGCATGTACATGTACGTACAACGGCCATGGTGCAAGAAAGAAAATACGGCCACGGACGTACATATAGGCGGGTCTCAAATGCCTACTCGTGCATACGTACGGCCAGGGCTCGTGTACATGGCTCGGTCAGAACGGAGAAACTGCGTCATTGTCGTATTCATGGGGAGGCAATGGAATGCGTCGTGTTCATGGGGAGGCAATGGAATGCGTCGTGTTCATTGGGAGGCAACAGAATGCGTGGGAGCCAACCGGCTTGGACGGAACAGGCAATGGAAACGAGGCCTGGCGTACCGCAGAACGGAGGAAACGGCCTTGTGTTCGGTCGGCCACGTTTGAAACGGGATCCTGTTCATCGGGAGGGGTCTGGCTTACCGCAAAACATAGGAAACGGACCTCCTACGGTCGAAACGAGGGTCCTGTTGGTCGGGAGGGGTTTGACGTACCGCAAAACAGACGAAACGGACTTGTGTTGGAGCGCTACAGTCGAAATGGGGGTCCTATTTTCCGGGAGGGCTGTGGCGTACCGCAAAACGGGACTCCACGAGATATTGTTCATCTCCACCGTCGACCTCCTCCAGCCTCCACGGGCTACTGTTCAACCATCATCGACCTCCTCCAGCCTCCACGGGCTCCTGTTCATCCAGCCTCCACCGCGCGCTACTCCACCGGCTACTGTTCAACCACCCCTCCACGTGCTCCTGTTCAACCATCCCTCCACGGGCTACTGTTCATCCACCCCTCCACCGTCTACTGTTCATCCAGCCCTCCACAGGTTCTTCCTGTTCATCCAGCCCTCCACGGGGGTCCTGTTCATCCAGCCCCAATCGGCTTGATCGGTCGGGGTCCTGTTCATCCAGAGGCAACGCCACGGGGTCCTGTTCATCCACCCCCACCGCTCACTGTTCATCCAAACCCCACTGCAACGCTCACTGCTCATCCAGAGGCAGCATCAATCGGCTTCAGTTAGCAGCAGTAGCGAAGGAATCGCTCAATCGGGTTCAATTAACAGCCATCGATCGAACGCTTGGGTTCAGTAATGCGTAGCCTGCAGTGCAATCTCTCGGGTTCAGTTCGAGCCCAACGCCTCACTCGGGTTCAGTTAGAGCCAATGCCTCGCACACACGAGTGTATGTGTATGAGAGAAACACGCATCGCTCGGCCCCTGACCACCCACCATAACCGGTAACTCCCCAAAATTTTCCTCGCCCTCGCTTCTACCACGGTTTTTTCCGTCATGGACGGCCCAAAGAATGTCATGCAGCTGCGTCTCCGGCCAGCCCAGGACGAAAAGCCCATTTTATGTCATGATTTTCTGTCATAGAAGTAGGAGCCCACAACATCTATGATGATACCGGGTTTTGTCACAATTATCGTCATAAAAGTGTCATAAGTATGACAGAAGAAAGTTTTGTTCGGCCCAAAATGTCACGAATGTGTCTTTTTTTGTAGTGTTGGTTGGTTGCTTCTCAATCTTTTTGCTAGCCTCCACTTGTACTAAGTAGAAATACTACTTGTGCATCCAAAATATTTAAACCTAGTTTTGCCACATGAGTCCACCATACCTACCTATATGCAGTATTCCTATGCTGTTCTAAGCAAATTTGTATGTGTCATCTCTAATTTTCAAAATAAATTTCCTTTTTGTGTGCTCGTACCGCTCATGTAGCGGCAGGGATGGTCAATATTTTGCATGATAGATGCGTTATTCTAAAGATGAGTGTTTATTCACTTGTCATTGCACAAGAGTGCGGCGGTAATAGGGATGCCCAGTCCTGAAATAAAAAATAAATTTACTTTATGTTATCAAATAATAAATTCCTTGCAAAGTGTTGGTATGGAAGGCACCTGTGGATACGTCTAGCCATGATTGTGAAAGAATGGTGGAAAAGGAATAAACTTTATTTCCTGTTTGGGAACTGCCTATCATATATCTAGCATCGAAAGTGTTAGGAATTACTCGGTCGTTTTTGTTGACGGGAAAAGTATGCCTCTCAAAAAAATTATCCCTCAATTTTGGATTTGAGCTCTCGCACCTCTACAAATCACTACTTCCCTCTGTGAAAGGCCTATCTATTTACTTTATGAAATTATTATTTTTATTTGAGTCTCCATCTTCTCTTAAAGCAACAATTAAGGGGCACTATGATCGTACTTGAGCATTGGATGTAGCTAATATTCGAGTGTATTTACGGATCAATGATTGAGCATGATGCGCTCTGGATAATTTTCTTTAGTGCTGATATTTTGAAAGACATGGTTGCTTGTTGATATACTCGAGTATTGAAATCTTCATGTCAAACCTAGACTATTGCTTTGAACCATATAAAAGTCCAACTATCCACCTACAAAAGAAAAGAATATGTGATGAACATGTTAGGCAACATTCCACATCAAAAATTCTGTTTTTATCATTTACCTACCCGAGGACGAGTAGGAATTAAGCCTGGGGATGCTGATACGTCTCCAACATATCTATATTTTTTGCTTGTTCCATATTGTTATATTATCATTCTTGGATGTTTTACAATCATTTTATAGCAACTTTATATCATTTTTGGGACTAACGTATTGACATAGTGCCCAGTGGCAGTTGTTGTTTTTTTGCTTGTTTTCTACTTCACAGAAAATCAGTACCAAACGGAGTCCAAATGCAGCAAAACGTTTTGGAGAATTTTTCTGGGCCACAAGACAACTGATGGGCGAAAGAAGTACCAGAGGGAGGATATGAGGGGAGCACAACCCACCAAGGCGCGCCTAGGTGGTTTGTGGCCACCTCGGTGGCCTCCCGCACCGCCTCTTCGCCCTATAAATCCTCAAATATTCGAGAAACCCTAGGAGAGTTGACGAAACACAATTCTAGCAGCTGCAAGTTCCAGATTCATGAGATCTAATCTAGACACCATCATGGAGGGGGTCATCATCCTCATTGGTGCCTCTCCGATGATGCGTGAGTAGTTCATCATAGACCTACGTGTCCATAGTCAGTAGCTAGATGGCTTCCTGTCTCTCTTTTGATTCTCAATATAATCGACTCTTGGTGATCTATTTGATGTAACTCTTTTTTGCGGTGTGTTTGTTGGGATCCGAAGTGTTGGGGAACGTAGTAATTTCAAAAAAATTCCTACGCACATGCAAGATCATGGTGATGGCATAGCAACAAGAGGGGAGAGTGTTCGTCCACGTACCCTCGTAGACCGTAAGCGGAAGCGTTAGCACAACGCGGTTGATGTAGTCGTACGTCTTCACGATCTGACCGATCTAAGCACCGAACGTACGGAGCCTCCGAGTTCAGCACACGTTCAGCTCGATGACGATCTCCGGCCCTCCGATCCAGCAAAGGCTCGGAGGTGAGTTCCACAAGTCGACGGCGTGGTGACGATGATGATGGTCTACGGCGCAGTCTTCGCCTAAACTCATGACGATATGACCGAGGTGGAATATGGTGGAAGGGGCACCGCACATGGCTAAGGAACGATCCGTAGATCAACTTGTGTGTCTATGGGCTGCCCCCAACCCCCGTATATAAAGAAGCCAGGGGGAGGAGGCCGCCGGCCTAAGGGGGCGCGCCAAGGGGGGAGTCCTACTCCCACCGAGAGTAGGACTCCCCTTTTCCAAGTTGGAGTAGGAGAGAGGGGGAAAGAGGAGGAAGAGGAGAAGGAAGGGGGGGTGCCACCCCCTTTCCCTTGTCCTATTCGGACTAGGAGGGGGAGGGGCGCGCGGCCCCCTCCTTGCTCCTTCATCTTCTCCCTCTTGGCCCATGTAGGCCCATTAACCCCCCGGGGGGTTCCGGTAACCTCCCGGTACTCCGGTAAAATGCCGATTTCACCCGGAACCATTCCGATGTCCAAACATAGGCTTCCAATATATCAATATTTATGTCTCGACCATTTCGAGACTCCTCGTCATGTCCGTGATCACATCCGGGACTCCGAACAAACTTCGGTACATCAAAACTTACAAACTCATAATAAAATTGTCATCGAAACGTTAAGCGTGCGGACCCTACGGGTTCGAGAACTATGTAGACATGACCTAAAACCATTCTCGGTCAATAACCAATAGCGGGACCTGGATGCCCATATTGGTTCCTACATATTCTACGAAGATCTTTATCGGTCAAACCGCATAACAACATACTTTGTTCCCTTTGTCATCGGTATGTTACTTGCCCGAGATTTGATCGTCGGTATCCAATACCTAGTTCAATCTCGTTACGGCAAGTCTCTTTACTCGTTCCGTGTCGTCATCTCATAACTAACTCATTAGTTACATGCTTGCAAGGCTTAGGTGATGAGTATTACCGAGAGGGCCCAGAGATACCTCTCCGACAATCGTAGTGACAAATCCTAATCTCGAATTATGCCAACCCAACATGTACCTTCGGAAACACACAGAGAGCACCTTTATAATCACCCGATTCGTTGTGACGTTTGGTAGCACACAAAGTGTTCTTCCGTAAACGGAGTTGCACAATCTCATAGTTGCGGGAACTTTGTATAAGTCATGAAGAAAGCAATAGCAGATACTAAATGATCAAGTGCTAGGCTAACAGAATGGGTCATGTCAATCACATCATTCTTCTAATGATGTGATCCCTTTAATCAAATGACAACACATGTCTATGGTCAGGAAACATAACCATCTTTGATTAATGAGCTAGTCAAGTAGAGGCATACTAGTGACTATGTGTTTGTCTATGTATTCACACATGTATCATGTTTCCGATTAATACAATTCTAGCATGAGTAATAAACATTTATCATGATATGAGGAAATAAATAATAACTTTATTATTGCCTCTAGGGCATATTTCCTTTAGTCTCCCACTTGCACTAGAGTCAATAATCTAGATTACATAGTAATGATTCTAACACCCATGGAGTCTTGGTGTTTCCCACGCGCATCGTCACCTCGTCCTTGGCCGGTGCTCGCTTATTCCGTAGTCCCTGTTTCGAGTTGAAAATATTAGCAACAGAACCAGTATCAAATACCCAGGTGCTACTACGAGCTCTAGTTAGGTACACGTCAATAACATGTATATCACATATACCTTTGCTCACTTTGTCATCCTTCTTATCCGCCAAATACTTGGGGCAGTTCCGCTTCTAGTGTCCAGTCTGCTTGCAGTAGAAGCACTCAGTTTCAGGCTTAGGTCCAGACTTGGGTTTCTTCTCTTGAGCAGCAACTTGCTTGCCGTTCTTCTTGAAGTTCCCCTTCTTCTTCCCTTTGCCCTTCTTCTTGAAACTAGTGGTCTTGTTGACCATCAACACTTGATGCTCCTTCTTGATTTCTACCTCCGCTGCTTTCAAAGATCGCGAAGAGCTCGGGAATAGTCTTGTTCATCCCTTGCATATTATAGTTCATCACGAAGCTTTTGTAGCTTGGTGGCGTTGATTGGAGAATTCATCAATGACACTATCATCGGAAGATTAACTCCCAATTGAATCAAGTGATTGTTATACCCGGACATTCTGAGTATGTGTTCACTGGACAGAACTATTCCCTCCATCTTGCAGTTGTAGAACTTATTGGAGACTTCATATCTCTCAATCCGGGCATTTGCTTGAAATATTAACTTCAACTCCTGGAACATCTCATATGCTCCATGACGTTCAAAACGTCGTTGAAGACCCGGTTCCAAGCCGTAAAGCATGGCACACTAAACTATAGAGTAGTCATCAGCTTTGCTCTGCCAGACGTTCTTAACGTCGTCGGTTAGCATCAAGAAGCAGGCACTCGCACCCAGCGGTGCTTCGGGGCGTAACTCTTCTATGCAGCAATGAGGATAATCCTCGAGTTACGCACCCAGTCCGTGTAATTGCTACCATCATCTTTCAACTTTGCTTTCTCAAGGAACGCATTAAAATTCAACGGAACAACAGCACGAGCCATCTATCTACAAACAAACATAGACAAGCAAGATACTATCAGGTACTAAGTTCATGATAAATTTAAGTTCAATTAATGAGGGATCGAAGAAGGTGAGAGTGTCTAGAGGGGGGTGATTAGACTACTCGACAAGATAAAAATTCTGTCTTTTATCAAGGACAGATTTTGGCAGATTTTGCATAACACACAAGTCAAGTAGCACACTACACATGCAATTCTAGAGTATGGGCAGCGGAAAGTAAATTGCACAAGTAGTAAAGAGAAGTGGAGAAGATCAAACGCAATTTGGAGACGCGGTGATTTTTCTCGTGGTTCCGATAGGTGGTGCTATCGTACTTCCATGTTGATGGAGACTTCAACCCATGGAGGGTAACGGCTACGAGAGTCCACGGAGGGCTCCACCCACGAAGGGTCCACGAAGAAGCAACCTTGTCTATTCCATCATGGCCTACGCCCACGGAGGGCTAGCCTTACTCGGGGTAGATCTTCACGAAGTAGGCGATCTCCTTGCCCTTACAAACTTCTTGGTTCAACTCCACATCTCGATGACGGAGGCTCCCAAGCGACACCTAACCAATCTAGGAGGCACCACCCTCCAAAAGGTAATAGATGTTGTAGATGATGGTGAACTCCTTGCTCTTGTGCTTCAAATGATAATCTCCCCAACACTCAACTCTCCTCACTGATTTGGCTGTGGTGGAAGAAAGGATTGAGTGGAAAGCAACTTGGGAAGGCTAGAGATCAAGCTTCATATGGTGGGAGTGGAGCAACTTGATCTCAACACAAGGGTAGGTAGTTCTCTTCTTAGAAATGTAAGGTAGGAGTGGTAGTTCTTTCTGATGGCTCTCTCCACGAATGAAGAGGGGTGGAGGGTATAAATAGCCTCCACACAAAATCCAACCGTTACACACATTTGAGCAATCTCGGTGGGACCGAAGTGGACAACTCGGTGAGACCGATAGTTCAAATAATGTGAACGTTGGGATTTTCGGTGGGACCGAATATACAATCTCGGTTAGTCCGATTCATGCAATGACAAGAGCATGCCAGTTTGGTGAGACCGACTTCATCATCTCGGTGACACCGATTTGATGATGAAGATTCTGAAGCTTGGCAACTCATGTTTCGTGAGACCGAGTTCGAATCGGAAAATCCGAGTTTTCTAGGGTTTGGCTTATGGCTGAGGTGGTTCATCTTGGTGTGACTGAGTTTGGAATATCGGTGGGACCGAGACTACTTATGAGTGTATATGGCGGTGAAAGTTGCGATAGTTTTGGAGATGTATCACTAAGCACTTGAGCAACCAGATCATCATCATAACCTCATCCCTTTTAATAGTATTGGCTTTTCCTATGGACTCAATGTGATCTTGGATCACTAAACCAAAATGGAGTCTTGAGCTTTTGCCAATGCTTGCCTTAGCATTTTGAGGGTCCACCTCTTTAGTCCTTTTGCCATGCCAATGTGATTGAATTTCTTGAAACATACTTGATAAAAGCATTAGTCCAACCACAAAGTATGTTGTCATTAATTACCAAAACCACCCGGGAGCAAATGTGCTTTCAATCTCCCCTTTTGGTAATTGATGGCAACACACTAAACAAGACATCAAAGCTTATTGAAAGAAAGACAGAATTATCACGAAAGCTTTGACAAACATGTAGTACACAGGCTCCCCCTACAAGTGTGCAAGATTTTCATAAATTATGGTTTTGGACTACCACAAGCACACAAGAGAGAAAAGCAAGATGTGCTACATGCAGCTTGGCTATATGCATCAGAGCAGATGAAAAGAAGTGAGTGATGATGCATATGTGCATGGTGATTTGTTGCAAACAAGTATTCACAAGCAAGTCACCATCATGCACATTCTGCAAAGTGCATATACTTACCTTGAGGTTCCTTGTCATTGTACCTGAAGAGATAAACTTGGGAAAACAAGGTTCGATAACACAAGAGTATTTCTTCAACCAACTGCAAGAACATCAAGAGTACCAAGCCAGGGATGACATGTATAAAGAGTGTCTCATATTGAGCACAAGCTTGAATCAGCAAACATGTCTCCGAAACTAAAAGATTTTCAATGAACTCTGAGGGATTTTGCTTTCCATAAGATATCAATTGTGAAGATTCCTCTCAGATCAAGGGGTTTGATGGAAAGAGCAAAATCAAAAGAATGATGCCAAATGAGAATGACGCCAATTGTAATGTCCAATGTGAAACACGGCAAGAAATTCTCTTATAAGGAAAAACACGGCAAAGCTTTGATGTGATTCTCTCCCCCTTAAGGTAAGATTGCTCTTCTTCTCCCCCTAAATCTTCTCTTCTCCCCCTAAGTCTTCTCCCCCTTTGACATCAAGTGCCGAAAAGGACAGCAAACTAGGAAGGTTAGGGAAGATGGAAAGAAAGAAGTGGGATCCTTAAGAATCACAATAGGGCAAAAAGGAACATGCATAGAGAATCATTGAGTGGAGCTGCAGAAGATGATATCCTGAAAGAAATAAATCGGTGACACCGAATTAAGATGGATCGGTGGGTCCAAAAGTCAGGGACTTAGGGTAGATCCTTTTCGGTTAGACCGAAATATTTAAATCGGTGACGCCGAGTTTAATTCCAAGGAAATACAGAAATAATTCAGCTCACTTTGCGAGGAATGTTTCAAAGGATTTGCAATGAATTTGTGAAGAATTTTCGAGGAATTGATCAGAGCCAGAAGGATATTCACAAAGACAGAAGAATAGAAATGAAAAAGATTCCTAGATGAAGTTTTTTTAATGAAAACTCAATGAGAGAAAATAAGAGAAAATAGAAAGACTCCAAAACATATGTACTTCATCTAGATAAGGGTCGGCGACAAGGTCACCTATGTTTGAGTATATTGACTTAGGAGTCAAATGAGAACATTTGATCATAGGTCATACTCATCGTTTAAGCTCAAAATGGGGTTGCCATTTTTCAATTAAGCATTTGATGTGATCACATCTTATGAAGCTGCTTGTACTCATGACTTTGAGTAAAGCTCCTTAAAGATGTGAAGAACATACCTTGGGCTTGTTGTTGCTTTGCTCATGTAGGTAAACTTGATGTAGGTGCTCATTGAATGTGAAGTTGGAGCGCCATTTCCATTTGTGTAGTTCATCTTCCTACATGGGTTCGGCAAGCAAGGAAATACTCAAGGATATCCAAGATGACAAGAGTGAAATACTAGATGTATAAGATGTCAAAAAGGATATGTGGAATTTTGTTCCTTGAACTCAACATCCCAAAGGGCTAGATACTTGGTCAATGACAAGATTACTCATGATTTGAGTGTGTGGTAATCTTGTGGAATGTAGATCATCCAAGTACCTGCAAGGAGTTAGATGCAATACAAGGAGGCAAATGTGTCCAAGACATATGATTACCATCATAAGAGAAATATCAAGGATTAGTCAAGTAGGCTCATGCCTTGCATGCATCAATGGAGTTCTCACTCCAAGTTTGAGGCATCAATGATGTTCAACTCACTCCTTAAGCGACAAAACACCTTCTCATCAAGAGGTTTTGTAAAGATATCAGCGAGTTGTTTGTCGATCTGAACATGCTTAAGATTGATGTCACCCTTGGCAATGTGATCACGAATGAAATGGTGACGAACTTCAATATGTTTCGCTCGAGAGTGTTGCACGGATTGTGTCCAATTTTAATCGCACTCTCATTGTCACAAAGCAAGGGAACATGTCTCACATGTATCCCATAATCCTTAAGCGTTTGTGTCATCCATAGCAATTGAGCACAACACGAACCAGCAGCAATATATTCCGCTTGGCAAAGGATAATGATACGAATTTTGTTTCTTGGAGGACCAAGATACAAGGGATCGACCAAGGAATTGACACGCACCGAAGTTGACTTTCTATCAACCCCTCCACCGGCATAGTCCGAGTCGGAATAGCCAACAAGGTCGAAAGAGGCCCTCTTAGGATACCAAATGCCAAAGTTTGGTGTGTGTATCAAATATCTCACAATCCTTTTAACAGCTTTAAGATGACATTCTTTAAGGGCTGCTTGATATCGAGCACACATGCATACACTCAACATTATGTCAGGACGAGAAGCACAAAGATATAGTAGAGAACCAATCATAGATCGGTAAACCTTTTGATCAACGAGTTCTCCATCTTTTGTCAAGTCATTATGTCCACTTGTAGGCATGGGGTTCTCATACCTTCTTTCTTGCATGTTGAACTTCTTGAAGAGATCCTTGGTGTACTTTGTTTGTGAGACAAAGGTACCCTCCTTAGATTGCTTGATTTGCAACCCAAGGAAGAATTTGAGTTCACTCATCATGGACATCTCATACTTCTCCGACATGAGCTTTCCAAACTTCTCGCTAAAATGAGGGTTAGTTGAACCAAAGATAATATCATCAACATATATTTGGCACAAAAATAGTTCACCATCAACCCTTTTCGTGAACAGCGTTGAGTCTATCTTTCCAATCTCAAAGCCTTTTTCAAGAAGAAAGCTAGTCAAGCATTTGTACCAAGCTCTAGGAGCTTGTTTAAGACCATAAAGAGCTTTGTGCAACTTGTAAACTTGATTAGGCTTTTTGGGATTCACAAATCTGGGAGGTTGTTTCACAAATACTTCCTCCTCAATTTCACCATTTAGGAAAGAACTTTTGATATCCATTTGATAGAGAGTAATATCATGGTGATTGGCATAAGCAAGAAGAATGCGAATGGACTCAAGTCTAGCAACGGGGGCATAGGTCTCACCATAGTCCATACCTTCGACTTGTGTGTAACCTTGAGCTACGAGACGAGCCTTGTTGCGGATGAGTTGTCCATCTTCATCTTGCTTGTTCCGAAACACCCATTTGGTTCCAATGACGTTTTGATCATCCTTGGGCTTCTCTACCAAAGTCCATACCTTGTTCCTCTCGAAGTTGTGTAATTCTTCGTGCATAGCATTCACCCAATCCGGGTCTTCAAGTGCTTCTTCTACCTTCATAGGTTCAATACTAGAGATAAATGAGTAATGCTCACAAAAGTTAGCTAAGCGAGTTTTAGAGCGAGTAATTCTCCCGGAGTTGATGTCGTTCATCATTTGTTCCACGGATGATTTTTCTTGACTCTTGCTCGGACTCGGGATAGCTTTTGTTGAGGTTGTGGCTGAGCTTCCTCATCATCTTCATCTTCCTCTTCTTCTTCTTCATTGTTGTTGGTGTTGTCTTGAGGCGGTGGAGAAGGAGGTTGTGGTGGATCTTCTTGTTGCACTTCCTCATCTTGGTGAGTTCCACTTGTGGAGGCCTCCATGTTGCCTTGAGGTTCATCTCATTGTGAGGTAGGGGGCTCCACATATGTAGATGAGGTACTCTCCTTCACTTCCATGGGACGGATCTTTCCAATAGATAAATCTTGGATAGCTTCCGATGGGTCCTTGTCTCCTACATCAATAGGCATTTGCTCTACTTGCGAGCCATTAGATTCATCAAACTTCACGTCTACCGTCTCTTCAACCTTTCGGGTGAAATTATTGTAGACACGGTAGGTGTGGGAGTTTGATCCATAACCAAGAAAAAGCCTTCATGAGTTTTAGGAGCAAATTTAGACCGACGATGCTTATCAAGGATATAGCATTTCAACCAAAGACACGAAAGTATCCCACTTGGGGTTTGTTACCGGTGAGGAGCTCGTATGATGTCTTGCCGAGGAGCTTATGAAGATAAAGCCTGTTGATATCATGACAAGCTGTCTCGACCGCTTCACCCCAAAAATGCTTCGGTGTCTTGTATTCATCAAGCATCGTTCTCGCCATCTCTATGAGCGTTCGGTTCTTCCTCTCAACAACTCCATTTTGTTGAGGAGTGTATGTAGCTGAGAACTCATGTAGAATCCCTTCCTCATCGAGAAAAGAGTCTACATTGGCGTTCTTGAACTCCGTTCCATTGTCACTTCGAACTTTCTTGATCTTCACCTCAAATTGATTTTGGGCCTTTTTGGCAAAGGTTTTGAAGATTCTCTGAACCTGCGATTTGTCATCAAGGAAAAATACCCACGTAAATCTGGAATAATCATCAACTATAACTAGACCAAAGGAGTTACCACCAAGGCTTTTGTAAGCATTGGGACCGAAGAGATCCATATGAAGAAGCTCAAGCGGTCTCCTTCTGGTCATGATGTTCTTCACGGGATGACTTCCACCTACTTGTTTTCCTGCTTGACAAGCACTACAAAGTCTATCTTTGTCAAAGAAAACATCTTTAACGCCAAGAATATGATCACCTTTGATCAGCTTGTCTAGATTACGCATACCAACATGTCCAAGCCTTCTATGCCATAACCAACCTTTAGCGGATTTAGCAATGAAGCAATCTCTAGGTTTGGCTTTCTTAGTGAAATCAACAATATATAGATCACCTCTACGAATACCTGTAAATGCCATGTTATGATTGTCACGACGAAAGACTTGGCAATATACTTCGGTGAATAGCACATTGAATCCAAAGTCAGCTAATCTAGACACGGAAAGTAAATTGTATCCAAGAGATTCTACAAGCATGACATTTTGAATAGAGCTATCATGAGATATGGCCACCTTACCAAGGCCAAGTACCTTACCCTTGGAGTTGTCTCCAAAAGTCACATACTTGCGTGGACCATCGTTCTTTGCAAGCTCTCGAAACATGTCTTTGTCTCCGGTCATGTGGTCGGTGCATCCACTATCAAGAATCCACTCTTTTCCGCCGGATATGTAGTCTCTCAGATTTGCCATAAGATTGAGACTCTTCATGATCTTGTCCAGCTCGGTGTCCGAATCGGAGTAATCATCATCATCATATTGACCCATAGATTGTTCATCATCAACACCTAGGTCAATTTGATAACTACTTGCATTAGTTTTGTCAATGTGACAATAATCATCGGAATGCAATACAAGAGCATTTCTAATTAGAACATTGATAAGACCGGGATCACCCTTCTTTTTCATAAGATCACGAAGCTCAAAGAAGCATTTATCAAAGTTGGGATCATTGGGGCGCATCATATCAAATTCAATAGTCTTGTATAGAATTTCATCAAGACCTCTCAAAGAGTAGTCCGGATAAAGTTCTTCCAAGAACTTCCACATAGCATAGGCGCACTCAAAGTTTGTAACGAGCTTAAGCAAGTTATCGGGTAACCCTCTAATGATAAGATTTACAGTCCTAAGGTTCTGAAGCAAATCAAGCTCTTCATCCATGGTAGGGTGCAAGGGGTCAAATGGAGGCACATAGGGGTCTCAACATATTTGCTAAATTGTATGTCTTAAAGATAATAAGCATTTCAATCCTCCACGAGTTATAGGACACTCCATTAAGAATAGGCACTCTATGGCTAACACTCCCAAGCGTGAACACGTCCATCTTCCTCCAATGGTGTGTAAACCAAAGCAATGGAGACCAAGGCTCGATACCAATTGAGGGATCGGCGAAGGTGAGAGTGTCTAGAGGGGGTGATTAGACTACTCGACAAGATAAAAATTCTGTCTTTTATCAAGGACAGATTTTGGCAGATTTTGCATAACACACAAGTCAAGTAGCACACTACACATGCAATTCTAGAGTATGGGCAGCGGAAAGTAAATTGCACAAGTAGTAAAGAGAAGTGGAGAAGATCAAACGCAATTTGGAGACGCGGTGATTTTTCTCGTGGTTCCGATAGGTGGTGCTATCATACTTCCACGTTGACGGAGACTTCAACCCACGGAGGGTAACGGCTGCGAGAGTCCACGGAGGGCTCCACCCACGAACGGTCCACGAAGAAGCAACCTTGTCTATTCCATCATGGCCTACGCCCACGGAGAGCTAGCCTTACTCGGGGTAGATCTTCACGAAGTAGGCGATCTCCTTGCCCTTACAAACTTCTTGGTTCAACTCCACATCTCGATGACGGAGGCTCCCAAGCGACACCTAACCAATCTAGGAGGCACCACCCTCCAAAAGGTAATAGATGTTGTAGATGATGATGAACTCCTTGCTCTTGTGCTTCAAATGATAATCTCCCCAACACTCAACTCTCCTCACTGATTTGGCTATGGTGGAAGAAAGGATTGAGTGGAAAGCAACTTGGGAAGGCTAGAGATCAAGCTTCATATGGTGGGAGTGGAGCAACTTGATCTCAACACAAGGGTAGGTAGATCTCTTCTTAGAAATGTAAGGTAGGAGTGGTAGTTCTTTCTGATGGCTCTCTCCACGAATGAAGAGGGGGTGGAGGGGTATAAATAGCCTCCACACAAAATCCAACCGTTACACACATTTGAGCAATCTCGGTGGGACTGAAGTGGACAACTCGGTGAGACCGATAGTTCAAATAATGTGAACGTTGGGATTTTCGGTGGGACCGAATATACAATCTCGGTTAGTCCGATTCGTGCAATGACAAGAGCATGCCAGTTTCGGTGAGACCGACTTCATCATCTCGGTGACACCAATTTGATGATGAAGGTTCTGAAGCTTGGCAACTCATGTTTCGGTGAGACCGAGTTCGAATCGGAAAATCCGAGTTTTCTAGGGTTTGGCTTATGGCTGAGGTGGTTCATCTCGGTGTGGTGAGTTTGGAATATCGGTGGGACCGAGACTACTTATGAGTGTATATGGCAGTGAAAGTTGCTGATAGTTTAGGAGATGTATCACTAAGCACTTGAGCAACCAGATCATCATCATAACCTCATCCCCTTTTAATAGTATTGGCTTTTCCTATGGACTCAATGTGATCTTGGATCACTAAACCAAAAATGGAGTCTTGAGCTTTTGCCAATGCTTGCCTTAGCATTTTGAGGGGTCCACCTCTTTAGTCCTTTTGCCATGCCAATGTGATTGAATTTCCTGAAACATACTTGATAAAAGCATTAGTCCAACCACAAAGTATGTTGTCATTAATTACCAAAACCACCCGGGGAGCAAATGTGCTTTCAATTAATCATATTACTTAAGAACTCCCACTTAGACAGACATCTCTCTAGTCATCTAAGTGATCACGTGATCCAAATCAACTAAACCATAACTGATCATCACGTGAGATGGAGTAGTTTTCAATGGTGAACATCACTATGTTGATCATATCTACTATATGATTCACACTCGACCTTTCGGTCTCCATGTTCGGAGGCCATATCTGCATATGCTAGGCTCGTCAAGTTTAACCTGAGTATTCTGCGTGTGCAAAACTGGCTTGCACCCGTTGTAGATGGACGTAGAGCTTATCACACCCGATCATCACGTGGTGTCTCGACACGACGAACTTTGGCAGCGGTGCATACTCGGGAGAACACTTCTTGATAATTTTAGTGAGAGATCATCTTAAAATGCTACCGTCAATCAAAGCAAGATAAGATGCATAAAGGATAAACATCACATGCAATCAATATAAGTGATATGATATGGCCATCATCATCTTGTGCTTGTGATCTCCATCTTGAAGCACCGTCATGATCACCATCGTCACCGGTAGCGACACCTTGATCTCCATCATAGCATCGTTGTCGTTCGCCATCTATTGCTTCTCGACTATCGCTACCGCTTAGTGATAAAGTAAAGCAATTACAGTATGCGTTGCATTTCATACAATAAGCGACAACCATATGGCTCCTGCCAGTTGCGATAACTTCGTTACAAAACATGATCATCTCATACAATAAAATATAGCATCACGTCTTGACCATATCACATCACAACATGCCCAGCAAAAACAAGTTAGGCGTCCTCTACTTTGTTGTTGCAAATTTTACGTGGCTGCTACGGGCTTAGCAAGAACCATTCTCACCTACGCATCAAAACCACAACGATAGTTTGTCAAATAGACTCCGTTTTAACCTTCGCAAGGACCGGGCGTAGCCACACTCGGTTCAACTAAAGTGAGAGAGATAGACACCCGCCAGCCACCTTTAAGCACGAGTGCTCGTAACGGTGAAACCAGTCTCGCGTAAGCGTACACGTAATGTCGGTCCAGGCCGCTTCATCTCACAATACCGTTGAACCAAAGTATGACATGCTGGTAGGCAGTATGACTTATGTCGTCCACAACTCACTTGTGTTCTACTCGTGCATATAACATCAAACCATAAAAACCTAGGCTCGGATGCCACTGTTGGGGAACGTAGTAATTTCAAAAAATTTCCTATGCACATGCAAGATCATGGTGATGGCATAGCGACGAGAGGGGAGAGTGTTCGTCCATGTACCCTCGTGAACCGTGGCGGAAGCGTTAACTGCTTAGCGGTTGATGTAGTCGTACGTCTTCACGATCCGACCGATCTAAGCACCGAACGTACGGAGCCTCTGAGTTCAGCACACGTTCAGCTCGATGACGATCTCCGACCCTCCGATCTAGCAAAGGCTCCGGAGATGAGTTCCGTCAGCACGACGGTGTGGTGAAGATGTGTAACGCCCCGGATACAACTTTCCATATTCGTAACTCCAACTCTTGCCTTTTCCGGAGATGCGATATGATATTTCCTCTGTGGTTGGGTTTTTGTCTTTTGTTTTTGCATTTTGTTCATGTCAACATTTTCATAAATATTGCATAAAACTTGCATATGTCATCCGCATCATCATAACAACAATTAAAATGTTTAAAATTGTGTTTGCATTAAATTGCTAAATAACATGGGGATTTTCCGGAATTGTCGTTTGTTGTTTCCGGCCTCATTTAAACTTGCCTAAATAGTTAGTTTATTGATGCTTCACCTCTTGCCATGCTTAACAACATTTAATATTGTTGGTTAGCCTTAACGAGAGAGAACTAAATAATTGATGTGGTGTTCCGTCAATATGCAACTCGTTGCGTATTGAGCTCCACTTAACTTGTAGTGTTGTTTGTGATATTGCCATGCCATGCCTCATTTAACCGGACATGCATCATACTTGATTGTGCATCATGCCGTGATTATGCTTGTGTGTTTACTATGTTGTTTGTTTCTTTCCGGGTTGCTTCTCTCATTAGCTTCGGTTTCGTTCCGGAGTTGTGAGGATCCGTTCGACTTCGTCCGTTTGTCTTCTTCATGGAATCGTTCTTCTTCCTTGCGGGATTTCAGGCAAGATGATCATACCCTCGAAATCACTACTATCTTTGCTATGCTAGTTTGCTCGCTCTTTTGCTATGCCAGTGCTACGATGCCTACCATTTGCTTGTCAGCCTCCCAAATTGCCATGTCAAACCTCTAACCTTG
This sequence comes from Aegilops speltoides, assembly GCA_021437245.1. NCBI lineage: Eukaryota > Viridiplantae > Streptophyta > Magnoliopsida > Poales > Poaceae > Aegilops > Aegilops speltoides. The sequence goes on from CM038143.1 coordinate 132,377,318, forward strand.
ACACCATTCCTAGCAAACCGTTGTTTGGCTATGTTACCGCTTTGCTCAGCCCCTCTTATAGCGTTGTTAGTTGCAGGTGAATATGAAGTTTGTTCCTCGTTGGAACATGGAGATGTTGTTCCTTGTTGGAACATGTTTACTTGTTGGGATATCACAATATCTCTTATATTATTAATGCATCTATATATTTGGTAAAGGGTGGAAGGCTCGGCCTTATGCAGTGTTTTGTTCCACTCTTGCCGCCTAGTTTCCGTCATACGGTGTTATGTTCCCGGATTTTGCGTCCCTAACGCGGTCGGGTGATTTATGGGACCCCCTGACGGTTCGCTTTGAATAAAACTTGTCCAGCAAGGCCCAACCTTGGTTTTACCATTTGCCTCACCTAGCCCCTTTTTTCCCTTGGGTTTCGGAGCCGAGGGTCATCTTTATTTTACCCCGGGCGGTGCTCCTTCGAGTGTTGGTCCAACTGAAGCGATGTCCGCCCCTCTGGCAACCAGGGTCTATGCCAACCCGACGTCTGGCTCATCCGGTGTGCCCCGAGAACGAGATATGTGCAGCTCCTATCGGGATTTGTCGGCACAGCGGGAGGCTTTGCTGGTCTTGTTTTACCATTGTCGAAATGTCTTGATGTACGGGATACCGAGTCTTATCGGAGTGTCTTGGGTGAAGGTTTATTCCTTCGTTGATCGCGAGAGCTTGTCATGGGCTAAGTTGGGACACCCCTGCAGGGTATAAACTTTCGAGAGCCGTGCCATGCGGTTATGTGGCAGATGGGAATTTGTTAATGTCGGTTGTAGAAAACCGAAGTTGACCTTAATTAAAATACATCAACCGTGTGTGTAACCGTGATGGTCTCTTTCCGTGGTCCGGGAAGTGAACACGGTGTTGGAGTTATGCTTGACGCAGGTTGCTATAGGATCACTTCTTGATCATACTTTTATCGGCCGTGCTTTGCCTTCTCTTCTCGCTCTCATTTGCGTATGTTAGCCACCATATATGCTAGTCGCTTGCTGCAGCTCCACCTCATGCCTTTACCTTACCCATAAGCTTAAATAGTCTTGATCTCGCGGGTGCGAGATTGCTGAATCCTCATGACTCACGGATACTTCAAAACCAGTTTGCGGTGCCTATGTTACCGAAAGCGGTGGCGCAACCAAGCTCAAGGAGGAGCTCGATGAAGATTTTTCCCTTTGTGTTGTTTCGTTCTAGTTGTTCAGTAGTGGAGCCCAGTTGGGGTCGATCGGGGACCTTTGTCGCATTTGGGGTTCTTCTTTTATTTTGGTTCCGTAGTCGGACCTTGATTGTATCTGGATGATGTAATGCTTTATTCATGTAATTGTGTGAAGTGGCGATTGTAAGCCAACTATGTATCTTTTTCCCTTTTGTATTACATGGGTTGTGTGAAGATTACCTCACTTGCGACATTGCTTTCAATGCGGTTATGCCTCTAAGTCGTGCTTCACGTGGGAGATATAGCCGCATCGAGGGCGCTACACGATGATGATGTTCTATCATGCAGGCTTCGCCTAAACTCCGCGACGATATGACCGAGGTGGAATATGGTGGAAGGGGCACCGACACGGCTAAGGAACGATCCGTAGATCAACTTGTGTGTCTATGGGGTGCCCCCGCCCCGTATATAAAGAAGCTGGGGGGAGGAGGCCGCCACCCTAAGGGGCGTGCCAGGGGGAGTCCTACTCCCACCGGGAGTAGGACTCCCCTTTTCCAAGTTGGAGTAGGAGAGAGGGGGAAAGAGGAGGAAGAGGAGAAGGAAAGGGGGCCGCCGCCCCCTTTCCCTTGTCCTATTCGGACTAGGAGGGGGAGGGGCGCGCGGCCCCCTCCTTGCTCCTTCCTCTTCTCCCTCTTGGCCCATGTAGGCCCATTAACCCCCCGGGGGGTTCCGGTAACCTCCCGGTACTCTAGTAAAATGCCGATTTCACCCGGAACCATTCCGATGTCCAAACATAGGCTTCCAATATATCAATATTTATGTCTCGACCATTCCGAGACTCCTCGTCATGTCCGTGATCACATCCGGGACTCCGAACAAACTTCGGTACATCAAAACTTACAAACTCATAATAAAACTGTCATCGAAACGTTAAGCATGCGGACCCTACGGGTTCGAGAACTATGTAGACATGACCTAAAACCATTCTCGGTCAATAACCAATAGCGGGACCTGGATGCCCATATTGGTTCCTACATATTCTATGAAGATCTTTATCGGTCAAACCGCATAACAACATACTTTGTTCCCTTTGTCATCGGTATGTTACTTGCCCGAGATTTGATCGTCGGTATCCAATACCTAGTTCAATCTCGTTACCGGCAAGTCTCTTTACTCGTTCCGAATCGTCATCTCATAACTAACTCATTAGTTACATGCTTGCAAGGCTTAGGTGATGAGTATTACCGAGAGGGCCCAGAGATACCTCTCCGACAATCGGAGTGACAAATCCTAATCTCGAATTATGCCAACCCAACATGTACCTTCGGAAACACCTGTAGAGCACCTTTATAATCACCCAGTTATGTTGTGACGTTTGGTAGCACACAAAGTGTTCTTCCGGTAAACGGGAGTTGCACAATCTCATAGTTGTAGGAACTTTGTATAAGTCATGAAGAAAGCAATAGCAGTATACTAAACGATCAAGTGCTAGGCTAACAGAATGGGTCATGTCAATCACATCATTCTTCTAATGATGTGATCCCTTTAATCAAATGACAACACATGTCTATGGTCAGGAAACATAACCATCTTTGATTAATGAGCTAGTCAAGTAGAGGCATACTAGTGACTATGTGTTTGTCTATGTATTCACACATGTATCATGTTTCCGATTAATACAATTCTAGCATGAGTAATAAACATTTATCATGATATGAGGAAATAAATAATAACTTTATTATTGCCTCTAGGGCATATTTCCTTCAGTCTCCCACTTGCACTAGAGTCAATAATCTAGATTACATAGTAATGATTCTAACACCCATGGAGTCTTGGTGTTTCCCACGCGCATCGTCACCTCGTCCTTGGCCGGTGCTCGCTTATTCCGTAGTCCCTGTTTCGAGTTGAAAATATTAGCAACAGAACCAGTATCAAATACCCAGGTGCTACTACGAGCTCTAGTTAGGTACACATCAATAACATGTATATCACATATACCTTTTCTCACTTTGTCATCTTTCTTATCCGCCAAATACTTGGGGCAGTTCCGCTTCGGTGTCGATCGCTTGCGGTAGAAGCACTCAGTTTCAGGCTTAGGTCCAGACTTGGGTTTCTTCTCTTGAGCAGCAACTTGCTTGCCGTTCTTCTTGAAGTTCCCCTTCTTCTTCCCTTTGCCCTTCTTCTTGAAACTAGTGGTCTTGTTGACCATCAACACTTGATGCTCCTTCTTGATTTCTACCTCCGCTGCTTTCAAAGATCGCCAAGAGCTCGAAATAGTCTTGTTCATCCCTTGCATATTATAGTTCATCACGAAGCTTTTGTAGCTTGGCGGCCGTGATTGGAGAATTCTGTCATTGACACTATCATCAGGAAGATTAACTCCCAATTGAATCAAGTGATTGTTATACCCAGACATTCTGAGTATGTGTTCACTGACAGAACTATTCCCCTCCATCTTGCAGCTGTAGAACTTATTGGAGACTTCATATCTCTCAATCCGGGCATTTGCTTGAAATATTAACTTCAACTCCTGGAACATCTCATATGCTCCATGACGTTCAAAACGTCATTGAAGACCCGGTTCCAAGCCGTAAAGCATGGCACACTAAACTATAGAGTAGTCATCAGCTTTGCTCGCCAGACGTTCTTAACGTCGTCGGTTACATCAAGGCGAAGTTCGGCACCCAGCGGTGCTTCCAGGACGTAACTCTTCTATGCAGCAATGAGGATAATCCTCAGGTTACGGACCCAGTCCGTGTAATTGCTACCATCATCTTTCAACTTTGCTTTCTCAAGGAACGCATTAAAATTCAACGGAACAACAGCACGAGCCATCTATCTACAAACAAACATAGACAAGCAAGATACTATCAGGTACTAAGTTCATGATAAATTTAAGTTCAACTAATCATATTACTTAAGAACTCCCACTTAGACATACATCTCTCTAGTCATCTAAGTGATCACGTGATCCAAATCAACTAAACCATAACCGATCATCACGTGAGATGGAGTAGTTTTCAATGGTGAACATCACTATGTTGATCATATCTACTATATGATTCACGCTCGACCTTTCGGTCTCCGTGTTCCGAGGCCATATCTGCATATGCTAGGCTCGTCAAGTTTAACCTGAGTATTCTGCGTGTGCAAAACTGGCTTGCACCCGTTGTAGATGGACGTAGAGCTTATCAAACCCGATCATCACGTGGTGTCTCGGCACGACGAACTTTGGCAACGGTGCATACTCAGGGAGAACACTTCTTGATAATTTTAGTGAGAGATCATCTTAAGATGCTACCGTCAATCAAAGCAAGATAAGATGCATAAAATATAAACATCACATGCAATCAATATAAGTGATATGATATGGCCATCATCATCTTGTGCTTGTGATCTCCATCTTCGAAGCACCGTCATGATCACCATCGTCACCGGTAGCGACACCTTGATCTCCATCGTAGCATCGTTGTCGTTCGCCATCTATTGCTTCTCGACTATCGCTACCGCTTAGTGATAAAGTAAAGCAATTACGATGCGTTGCATTTCATACAATAAAGCGACAACCATATGGCTCCTGCCATTGCCGATAACCGGTTACAAAACATGATCATCTCATACAATAAAATATAGCATCACGTCTTGACCATATCACATCACAACATGCCCAGCAAAAACAAGTTAGACGTCCTCTACTTTGTTGTTGCAAATTTTACGTGGCTGCTACGGGCTTAGCAAGAACCATTCTCACCTACGCATCAAAACCACAACGATAGTTTGTCAAATAGACTCCGTTTTAACCTTCGCAAGGACCGGGCGTAGCCACACTCGGTTCAACTAAAGTGAGAGAGATAGACACCCGCCAGCCACCTTTAAGCACGAGTGCTTGTAACGGTGAAACCAGTCTCGCGTAAGCGTACGCGTAATGTCGGTCCAGGCCGCTTCATCTCACAATACCGTTGAACCAAAGTATGACATGCTGGTAGGCAGTATGACTTATATCGTCCATAACTCACTTGTGTTCTACTCGTGCATATACATCAAACCATAAAAACCTAGGCTCGGATGCCACTGTTGGGGAACGTAGTAATTTCAAAAAATTTCCTACGCACATGCAAGATCATGGTGATGGCATAGCAACGAGAGTGGAGAGTGTTCGTCCACGTACCCTCGTAGACCGTAAGCGGAAGCGTTAGCACAACGCGGTTGATGTAGTCGTACGTCTTCACGATCCGACCGATCTAAGCACCGAACGTACGGAGCCTCCGAGTTTAGCACACGTTCAGCTCGATGACGATCTCCGGCCCTTTGATCCAGCAAAGGCTCCGGAGATGAGTTCCGTCAGCACGACGGTGTGGTGACGATGATGATGTTCTACCGGCGCAGGGCTTCGCCTAAACTCCGCGACGATATGACCGAGGTGGAATATGGTGGAAGGGGGCACCGCACACGGCTAAGGAACGATCCGTAGATCAACTTGTGTGTCTATGGGGTGCCCCCCGCCCCCGTATATAAAGAAGCCAGGGGGAGGAGGCCGCCAGCCTAAGGGGGCGTGCCAAGGGGGGAGTCCTACTCCCACCGGGAGTAGGACTCCCCTTTTCCATGTTGGAGTAGGAGAGAGGGGGAAAGAGGAGGAAGAGGAGAAGGAAAGGGGGGGCGCCGCCCCCTTTCCCTTGTCCTATTCGGACTAGGAGGGGAGGCGCGCCCCTCCTTGCTCCTTCCTCTTCTCCCTCTTGGCCCATGTAGGCCCATTAACCCCGGGGTTCCGTAACCTCCGGTACTCGGTAAAATGCCGATTTCACCCGGAACCATTCCGATGTCCAAACATAGGCTTCCAATATATCAATATTTATGTCTCAACCATTCCGAGACTCCTCGTCATGTCCGTGATCACATCCGAGACTCCGAACAAACTTCGGTACATCAAAACTTACAAACTCATAATAAAACTGTCATCGAAACGTTAAGCGTGCGGACCCTACGGGTTCGAGAACTATGTAGACATGACCTAAAACCATTCTCGGTCAATAACCAATAGCGGGACCTGGATGCCCATATTGGTTCCTACATATTCTATGAAGATCTTTATCGGTCAAACCGCATAACAACATACTTTGTTCCCTTTGTCTTCGGTATGTTACTTGCCCGAGATTTGATCGTCGGTATCCAATACCTAGTTCAATCTCGTTACCGGCAAGTCTCTTTACTCGTTCCGTAATACGTCATCTCATAACTAACTCATTAGTTACATGCTTGCAAGGCTTAGGTGATGAGTATTACCGAGAGGGCCCAGAGATACCTCTCCGACAATCGGAGTGACAAATCCTAATCTCGAATTATGCCAACCCAACATGTACCTTCGAAACACCAGAGAGCACCTTTATAATCACCCGATTCGTTGTGACGCTTGGTAGCACACAAAGTGTTCTTCCGTAAACGGAGTTGCACAATCTCATAGTTGTAGGAACTTTGTATAAGTCATGAAGAAAGCAATAGCAGTATACTAAGCGATCAAGTGCTAGGCTAATGAATGGGTCATGTCAATCACATCATTCTTCTAATGATGTGATCCCTTTAATCAAATGACAACACATGTCTATGGTCGGAAACATAACCATCTTTGATTAATGAGCTAGTCAAGTAGAGGCATACTAGTGACTATGTGTTTGTCTATGTATTCACACATGTATTATGTTTCCGATTAATACAATTCTAGCATGAGTAATAAACATTTATCATGATATGAGGAAATAAATAATAACTTTATTATTGCCTCTAGGGCATATTTCCTTCATCTCCCACTTGCACTAGAGTCAATAATCTAGATTACATAGTAATGATTCTAACACCCATGGAGTCTTGGTGCTGATCATGTTTTGCTCGTGAGAGAGGCTTAGTCAGCGGTCGCAACATTCAGATCCGTATGTATCTTGCAAATCTCTATGTCTCCCACTTGGACTTGGTCCCAATGGAATTGAAGCGTCTCTTGATGTGTTTGGTCCTCTTGTGAAATCTGGATTCCTTTGCGGGCAATTGCACCATATTGTCACGAGAAGATCTTCATTGGTCCCGATGCACTAGGTATGACACCTAGATCGGAAATGAACTCCTTCATCCAGACTCCTTCATTCGCTGCTTCAGAAGCAGCTATGTACTCCGCTTCACATGTAGATCCCGCCACGACGCTTTGTTTAGAACTGCACCAACTTACAGCTCCACCGTTTAATAAAAACACGTATCCGGTTTGCGATTTAGAATCGTCCGAATCAGTGTCAAAGCTTGCATCGACGTAACCATTTACGACTAGCTCTTTGTCACCTCCATATCGAGAAACATATCCTAAGTCCTTTTCGGTATTTCAGATGTTCTTGACCGCTGTCCATGATCCACTCCAGGATTACTTTGGTACCTTCCTGCCAAACTTATTGCTAAGCATCGTCAGTCCGGTACACAAGATTGCATACATGATAGAGCCTATGGCTGAAGCATAGGAACATTTTTCATTTTCTCTCTATCTTCTGCTTGTGGTCGGGCATTGAGTTTGACTCAACTTCACACCTTGTAGCACGAGCAAGAATCCTTTCTTTGCCTGATCCATTTTGAACTTTTTCAAAATTTTGTCAAGGTATGTGCTTTGTGAAAGACCTATTAAGCGTCTTGATCTATCTCTATAGATCTTGATGTCCAATATGTAAGCAGCTTCACCGAGGTCTTACATTGAAAAACTTTTATTCAAGTATCCCTTTATGCTATCTAGAAATTCTATATCATTTACAATTAATAATATGTCATCAACATATAAAACTAGAAATGCTACAGAGCTCCCACTCACTTTCTTGTAAATACAGGCTTCTCCAAAAGTCTGTATAAAACCATATGCTTTGATTACACTATGAAAGCGTTTATTCCAACTCCGAGATGCTTGCACCAGTCTATAAATGGAACGCTAGAGCTTGCATGCTTTGTCAGCACCTTTTGGATCAACAAAACCTTCCGGCTGCATCATATACAACTCTTCTTCTAGAAATCCATTCAAGAATGCAGTCTTGACATCCATTTGCCAAATTTCATAATCATGAAATGCAGCAATAGCCAACATGATTCGGACAGACTTAAGCATCGCTACGGGTGAGAATGTCTCATCGTAGTCAACCCCTTGAACTTGTCGAAAACCTTTCGCAACAAGTCGAGCTTTATAGACAGTAACATTACCATCAGCGTCAGTCTTCTTCTTAAAAATCCATTTATTCTCAATGGCTTGCCGATCATCGGGCAAGTCAACCAAAGTCCATACTTTGTTTTCATACATGGATCCCATCTCAGATTTCATGGCCTCTAGCCATTTTGCGGAATCTGGGCTCATCATCGCTTCCTCATAGTTCGTAGGTTCATCATGGTCAAGTAACATGACTTCCAGAACAGGATTACCGTACCACTCAGTGCGGATCTTACTCTGTAGACCTCGAGGTTCAGCAAAAACTTGATCTGAAGTTTCATGATCAATATCATTAGCTTCCTCACTAATTGGTGTAGTCGTCACAGGAACCGGTTCTCGTGATGAACTACCTTCCAATAAGGGAGTAGATACAGTTATCTCATCAAGTTCTACTTTCCTCCCACTCACTTCTTTCGAGAGAAACTCCTTCTCTAGAAAGGATCCATTCTTAGCAATGAATGTCTTGCCTTCGGATCTGTGATAAAAGGTGTACCCAACAGTCTCTTTTGGGTATCCTATGAAGACACATTTCTCCGATTTGGGTTCGAGCTTATTTGGTTGAAGTTTCTTCACATAAGCATCGCAGCCCCAAACTTTAAGAAACGACAACTTTGGTTTCTTGCCAAACCACAGTTCATAAGGCGTCATCTCAACGGATTTAGATGGTGCCCTATTTAACGTGAATGCGGCCGTCTCTAAAGCATAACCCCAAAACGATAGCGGTAAATCGGTAAGAGACATCATAGATCGCACCATATCAAGTAAAGTATGATTACGATGTTCGGACACACCATTTCGTTGTGGTGTTCCGGGTGGTGTGAGTTGTGAAACTATTCCGCATTGTTTCAAATGTAAACCAAACTCGTAACTCAAATATTCTCCTCCACGATCAGATCGTAGAAACTTTATTTTCTTGTTACGATGATTTTCCACTTCACTCTGAAATTCTTTGAACTTTTGAAATGTTTCAGACTTGTGCTTCATCAAGTATATATACCCATATCTGCTCAAATCATCTGTGAAGGTGAGAAAATAACGATATCCGCCACGAGCCTCAACATTCATCGGACCACATACATCTGTATGTATGATTTCCAACAAATCTGTTGCTCTCTCCATAGTTCTGGAGAACGGTGTTTTAGTCATCTTGCCCATGAGGCACGGTTCACAAGTACCAAGTGATTCATAATCAAGTGATTCCAGAAGTCCATCAGTATGGAGTTTCTTCATGCGTTTTACACCGATATGACCTAAACGGCAGTGCCACAAATAAGTTGCACTATCATTATCAACTCTGCATCTTTTGGCTTCTACATTATGAATATGTGTATCACTACTATCGAGATTCAATAAAAATAGACCACTCTTCAAGGGTGCATGACCATAAAAGATATTACTCATATAAATAGAACAACCATTATTCTCTGATTTAAATGAATAACCGTCTTGCATCAAACAAGATCCAGATATAATGTTCATGCTCAATGCTGGCACCAAATAACAATTATTCAGGTCTAAAACTAATCCCGAAGGTAGATGTAGAGGTAGCGTGCCGACCGCGATCACATCGACTTTGGAACCGTTTCCCACGCGCATCGTCACCTCGTCTTGGCCATGCTCGCTTATTCCGTAGTCCTGCTTGAGTTGCAAATATTAGCAATGTAACCAAGATCAAATACCAGTGCTACTACGAGCTCTAGTTAGGTACACATTAATAACATGTATATCACATATACCTTTGCTCACTTTGCCATCCTTCTTATCCGCCAAATACTTGGGGCAGTTCCGCTTTCGGTGTCCAGTCTGCTTGCAGTAGAAGCACTCAATTTCAGGCTTAGGTCCAGACTTGGGTTTCTTCTCTTGAGCAGCAACTTGCTTGCCGTTCTTCTTGAAGTTCCCCTTCTTCTTCCCTTTGCCCTTCTTCTTGAAACTAGTGGTCTTGTTGACCATCAACACTTGATCCTCCTTCTTGATTTCTACCTCCGCTGCTTTCAAAGATCGCGAAGAGCTCGGGAATAGTCTTGTTCATCCCTTGCATATTATAGTTCATCACGAAGCTTTTGTAGCTTGGTGGCGTTGATTGGAGAATTACATCAATGACACTATCATCGTGAAGATTAACTCCCAATTGAATCAAGTGATTGTTATACCCGGACATTACGAGTATGTGTTCACCGACAGAACTATTCCCTCCATCTTGCAGCTGTAGAACTTATTGGAGACTTCATATCTCTCAATCCGGGCATTTGCTTGAAATATTAACTTCAACTCTGGAACATCTCATATGCTCCATGACGTTCAAAACGTCGTTGAAGACCGGTTCCAAGCCGTAAAGCATGGCACACTAAACTATAGAGTAGTCATCAGCTTTGCTCGCGAGACGTTCTTAACGTCGTCGGTTACATCGATGGCAGGCCTGGCACCCAGCGGTGCTTACAGGGCGTAACTCTTCTATGCAGAAATGAGGATAATCCTCGAGTTACGGACCCGATCCGTGTAATTGCTACCATCATCTTTCAACTTTTCTTTCTCAAGGAACGCATTAAAATTCAACGGAACAACAAAGACGAGCCATCTATCTACAAACAAACATAGACAAGCAAGATACTATCAGGTACTAAGTTCATGATAAATTTAAGTTCAATTAATCATATTACTTAAGAACTCCCACTTAGACAGACATCTCTCTAGTCATCTAAGTGATCACCCGATCCAAATCAACTAAACCATAACTGATCATCACGTGAGATGGAGTAGTTTTCAATGGTGAACATCACTATGTTGATCATATCTACTATATGATTCACGCTCAACCTTTCGGTATCCGTGTTTCGAGGCCATATCTGCATATGCTAGGCTCGTCAAGTTTAACCTGAGTATTCTGCGTGTGCAAAACTGGCTTGCACCTGTTGTAGATGGACGTAGAGCTTATCACACCCGATCATCACGTGGTGTCTCGGCACGACGAACTTTGGCAACGGTGCATACTCAGGGAGAACATTTCTTGATAATTTTAGTGAGAGATCATCTTAAAATGCTACCGTCAATCAAAGCAAGATAAGATGCATAAAGGATAAACATCACATGCAATCAATATAAGTGATATGATATGGCCATCATCATCTTGTGCTTGTGATCTCCATCTTCGAAGCACCCTCATGGTCACCATCGTCACCGGCGCGACACCTTGATCTCCATCGTAGCATCGTTGTCGTTACGCCATCTATTGCTTCTCGACTATCGCTACCGCTTAGTGATAAAGTAAAGCAATTACAGTATGCGTTGCATTTCATACAATAAGCGACAACCATATGGCTCCTGCCATTGCCGATAACCGGTTACAAAACATGATCATCTCATACAATAAAATATAGCATCACGTCTTGACCATATCACATCACAACATGCCCTGCAAAAACAAGTTAGACGTCCTCTACTTTGTTGTTGCAAATTTTACGTGGCTGCTACGGGCTTAGCAAGAACCATTCTCACCTATGCATCAAAACCACAACGATAGTTTGTCAAATAGACTCCGTTTTAACCTTCGCAAGGACCGGGCGTAGCCACACTTGGTTCAACTAAAGTGAGAGAGATAGACACCCACCAGCCACCTTTAAGCACGAGTGCTCGTAACGGTGAAACCAGTCTCGCGTAAGCGTACGCGTAATGTCGGTCCAGGCCGCTTCATCTCACAATACCGCTGAACCAAAGTATGACATGCTGGTAGGCAGTATGACTTATATCGTCCACAACTCACTTGTGTTCTACTCGTGCATATAACATCAAACCATAAAAACCTAGGCTCGGATGCCACTGTTGGGGAACGTAGTAATTTCAAAAAAATTCCTACGCACATGCAAGATCATGGTGATGGCATAGCAACGAGAGGGGAGAGTGTTCGTCCACGTACCCTCGTAGACCGTAAGCGGAAGCGTTAGTCGTACGTCTTCACGATCCGACCGATCTAAGCACCGAACGTACGGAGCCTCCGAGTTCAGCACACGTTCAGCTCGATGACGATCTCCGGCCCTCCGATCCAGCAAAGGCTCCGGAGATGAGTTCCACAAGACCGACGGCATGGTGACGATGATGATGTTCTACCAGCGCAGGGCTTCGCCTAAACTCCGCGACGATATGACCGAGGTGGAATATGGTGGAAGGGGGAACCGCACACGGCTAAGGAACGATCCGTAGATCAACTTGTGTGTCTATGGGTTGCCCCCCGCCCCCGTATGTAAAGAAGCCAGGGGGGAGGAGGCCGCCAGCCTAAGGGGGCGCGCCAAGGGGGGAGTCCTACTCCCATCGGGAGTAGGACTCCCCTTTTCCAAGTTGGAGTAGGAGAGAGGGGGAAAGAGGAGGAAGAGGAGAAGGAAATGGGGGCGCCGCCCCCTTTCCCTTGTCCTATTCGGACTAGGAGGGGGAGGGGCGCGCGGCCCCCTCCTTGCTCCTTCCTCTTCTCCCTCTTGGCCCATGTAGGCCCATTAACCCCCCGGGGCGTTCCGGTAACCTCCTGGTACTCCGGTAAAATGCCGATTTCACCCGGAACCATTCCGATGTCCAAACATAGGCTCCCAATATATCAATCTTTATGTCTCAACCATTCGGAGACTCCTCGTCATGTCCGTGATCACATCTGGGACTCCGAACAAACTTCGGTACATCAAAACTTACAAACTCATAATAAAACTGTCATCGAAACGTTAAGCGTGTGGACCCTACGGGTTCGAGAACTATGTAGACATGACCTAAAACCATTCTCGGTCAATAACCAATAGCGGGACCTGGATGCCCATATTGGTTCCTACATATTCTATGAAGATCTTTATCGGTCAAACCGCATAACAACATACTTTGTTCCTTTGTCATCGGTATGTTACTTGCCCGAGATTTGATCGTCGGTATCAATACCTAGTTCAATCTCGTTACCGCAAGTCTCTTTACTCGTTCCGTGTCGTCATCTCATAACTAACTCATTTGTTACATGCTTGCAAGGCTTAGGTGATGAGTATTACCGAGAGGGCCTAGAGATACCTCTCCGACAATCGGAGTGACAAATCCTAATCTCGAATTATGCCAACCCAACATGTACCTTCGGAAACACCAGAGAGCACCTTTATAATCACCCGATTCGTTGTGACGTTTGGTAGCACACAAAGTGTTCTTCCGTAAACGGAGTTGCACAATCTCATAGTTGTAGGAACTTTGTATAAGTCATGAAGAAAGCAATAGCAGATACTAAGCGATCAAGTGCTAGGCTAACGAATGGGTCATGTCAATCACATCATTCTTCTAATGATGTGATCCCTTTAATCAAATGACAACACATGTCTATGGTCAGGAAACATAACCATCTTTGATTAATGAGCTAGTCAAGTAGAGGCATACTAGTGACTATGTGTTTGTCTATGTATTCACACATGTATCATGTTTCCGGTTAATACAATTCTAGCATGAATAATAAACATTTATCATGATATGAGGAAATAAATAATAACTTTATTATTGCCTCTAGGGCATATTTCCTTCACGAAGAACTTTGAGTTTATGATCAGATCTATATCCATGAATATTATTTGAGTTTTCTTTTGCTCTCTTATATGCATGATTATTTATAGCCTCGTATTTCTTTTTCGAATCTTTGGTTTAGTTAGGCCAACTAGATTGGTTTTTCTTGCCGTGGAAGAGGTGCTTTGTGATGGGTTCGATCGTGCGGTGTTTTTTCCCAGTGATAGAAGGGGGCAGCAAGACACGCATGTATCGTTGCTATTAAGGATAACAAGACGGGGGCTATTCTTACATGAATAGATCCCGTCTATATCATGTCATCGTTCTTATTGCATAACTCCGTTTCTCGATGAACTTAATACACTAGATACATGCTGGATAGCAGTCGACATGTGGAGTAATAGTAATGGATGCAGGTAGGAGTCGGTCTACTAAACTTGGACGTCATGCCTATTGATACATCTCCATTGTATCTACTTTTCCAAACTTTTTTTCCCTTGTTTTGGACTCTAATTTGCATGATTTGAATGGAACTAACCCGGACTGACGATGTGTTCAGTAGAATTGCCTTGGTGTTATTTTCATGCAGAAATAAAAGTTCTCAGAATGTCCTGGAAATTTACGGATAATATTTCTAGAATAAATAAAAAAATATTGGCGAGTTAACCAGAGGGGACCCACCAGCTGTCCACAAGGGTTGGGGGCGCCCCCTGCCTATTGGGTCCCCTAGACCTCCACCGACCTCAACTCCAACTTCATATATTCACGTTCAGGGAGAAAAAAATCAGAGAGGAGGATTCATCGCGTTTTACGATACGAAGCTGCCGCCACCTCATGTTCTTCATCGAGAGGCCAGATATGGAGTCCGTTTGGGGCTCCGGACACGGAAAATCGATGCCATCATCATCATCAACCATCCTCCATCACCAATTTCATGATGCTCACCACCGTGCATGAGTAATTCCATCTTAGGCTTGCTGGACGGTGATGGGTTGGATGAGATTTATCATGTAATCGAGTTAGTTTTGTTAGGGCTTGATCCCTAGTATCCACTATGTTCTGAGATTGATGTTGCTATGACTTTGCTATGCTTATTGCTTGTCACTAGGGCCCGACTACCATGATTTCAGATCTGAACATCTTATGTTTTTATGAATATATTTGTGTTCTTGATCCTATCTTGCAAGTTGTAGACACCTATTACGAGTTATGATCCGCATACCCCAAGGTGACAATAATTGGGATTCCTTCCAGTGATGACCGTAGTTTGAGGAGTTCATGTAGTCACTAAGTGCTAATGCTTTGGTTCGGTTCTCTATTAAAAGGAGGCCTTAATATCTCTTAGTTTCCATTAGGACCCCGCTGCCACGGGAGGGTCGGAGAAAAGATTCCATGCAAGTTCTTTTCCATAAGCACGTATGACTATATACAGAATACATGCCTACATTATATTGATGAATTGGAGCTAGTTCTGTGTCACCCTAGGTTATAACTGTTGGATGATGAATGCCGTCCGACATAATTATCCATCATTGATCCATTGCCTACGAGCTTTTCACATATTGATCTTTGCTACATTACTTTGCCATTACCATTGTTACAATTGCTACAAAACTGCTACTGTTACTTTTGCCACTATTACCGTTACTTTCATACTACTTTGCTAGTAAATATTTTGCTGTAGATATTAAGTCTTTCAGGTGTGGGTGAGTTGACAACTCAGTTTCTAATACTTGAGAATATTCTTTGGCTCCCCTTGTGTCAAATGAATAAATTTGGGTTGAATACTCTACTCTCGAAAACTGTTGCGATCCCCTATACTTGTAGGTTATCAAGACCTTTTCTGGCGTCGTCGCCGGGGAGCATAGCTCTATTCTCTATGTCACTTGGGATTTATATATGTTGGTTACTATGAGGAATTTGAAAGAGACTAGAACCAAGATCCATCCCTCAACTATGAGGGGAGGTAAGGAACTGTCATCTTGCTCTACACTTGATTCACCTTCTGTTTTGAGTAAACTTGCAACGCCTACACCTGCTATTGATTCTGATATGTCGCATGTTATTGATGATGCTACTTATACTATAATGATGCTTATGATGCTACTACTTTGCTTGATAAAATTGTGCCGGTAGGTGAATTACTTGATGAACACCTTGATAGAGTTAGAACGATTGATTATGCTGAAGATGATGATATTTCTAAAACGGATGAAATTATTGAAACTGAAAAGTGTGAAACACCTGATAAGACTAGATCTCCTAGATATCAAGTTCCTGTTTATGCCTGAGGGTTATGTTATGGATGGAGAGGTAGATAGGGACTTTCTTGTTTGTAAGGCTAGAGATGATCTTAAGAAATTATTTTGCAAGTGGAAAGAAAAATTTTTGAATGCTAGAATGCAATATGATCCTAAGTTTGCTACTTCACCTATCTTTGTTACCGATAAGGATTATGAATTCTCTGTCGATCATGAGTTAATTACTTTGGTTGAATCTGATCCTTTCCATGGTTATGAATCTGAAACTGTTGTGGCACATCTTACTAAATTTAATGATATAGCCACCCTATTTGCTCATGAGGAAAAAATTGCTATTACTTTGTTCTTAAATTGTTCCCTTTCTCGTTAAAGGGTGATGCTAAGTTATGGTCTAATTCTCTTGGTCCTGGTTGTGTGCGTAGTCCCCAGGATATGATTTACTACTTCTTTGAAAAATATTTCCCTGCTCAAAAGAAGCAAGCTGCTTTAAAGGAAATATTTAACTTTGTGCAAATTGAAAAAGAGAGTCTCCCACAAACTTGGGGGAGGCTTCTCCAATTACTTAATGCTTTGCCTGATCATCCCCTTAAGAAAAATTAAATACTTTATATCTTTTGTAATGGACTAACCGATGCTTCTAGGGACCACCTAGATAGTTGTGCTGGTTTTGTTTTCAAGGAAAGAACTGCTGAGCAAGATAAATTGCTATTGAATAATAAATTGAGCAATGACAATGATCAGACACTTCCCAAACCACCTCCTAAGCCAACTCCGAAGAAAAGAGGTATTATATTTCTCAGTCCTGAAGATATGCAAGAGGCAAAGAAATCTATGAAAGAAAAATGTATTAAAGCTGAAGATGTTAAGAATTTACCACCTATTGAAGAAATACATGGTCTTGATAACCCTACACAAGTAGTAGAGGTAAACTCTCTCTATATATTTGATCAAGGTGACATTCCTAATAATAAGTCTGCTAGTCAATGCTTGGATGGGTTTGATAATTTCATTGTTAAACAAGAAAATTTCATTGCTTATGATAGTAGACAATTGAAACGTAATGCATACATGCTTGACTGCTTGGGTGATTATATGAGTAGAATTATTAATGATCTTAAGCTTATTAGTAAACATGCTTCTATGGTCAAAACACAAGTAGAACAAGTACTTAAGGCACAAGATGATTTTCTCAATGAGTTGAATAGTAAGAATAATGATAATGCTGTTACATTTATGACTAGAGGTGGTAAAATGACTCAGGAACCTTTGTATCCCGAAGGCCATCCTAAGAGAGTTGAGAAAGATTCTCAGAAAATTAATACTAATGCACCTAGTCCTAGTAATAAAAAGAAGAAGAAAACTGATAGGACTTTGCATGCTTTTAGTGAACCTGTTGTAGACACAACTGAGAATCCCAATGATATTTCTATTTCAGATGCTGAGACACAATCTGGTGATGAACATGAACCTAGTGATAATGTTAATGATGATGTTCATGTTGATGGTGAACCTAGTAATGATAATGATGTGGAGGTAGAACCTGTTGTTGATCTTGATAACCCACAATCAAAGAATCAACATTATGATAAGAGATACTTTCTTGCTAGGAAACACGGTAAAGAAAGAGAACCATGGGTTCCAAAACCCATGCCCTTTCCTCCTAAGCCATCCAAGAAAAAGGATGATGAGGATTTTGAGCGCTTTGTTGAAATTCTTAGACCTGTCTTTTTGCGTATGTGTTTGACTGATATTCTGAAAATGTCTCCTTATGGTAAGTATATGAAAGATATTGTTACTAATAAAAGAAAGATACTGAAAGCTGAAATTTCCACCATGCTTGCTAATTATTTTTTTAAGGGCAGAGTACCAAAGAAACTTGGAGATCCAGGAGTATCAACTATACCATGCTCCATTAAAAGAAACTATGTTAAAACTACTTTATGTGATTTGGGAGCCGGTGTTAGTGTTATGACTTTCTCTTTGTATTGTAGACTTGAATTCAATAAGTTGACACCTATTGAAATCTCTTTGCAAATAGCCGATAAATCAACTGCTATATCCATCGGTATTTGTGAGGAAGTGCCTGTTGTGGTTGCAAATGTTACTATCTTAACGAACATTGTTATTCTTGATATTCCCGAGGATGACAGTATGCCGATCATCCTTGGTAGACCCTTTTTAAATATTGCATGTGCTTTTATTGATTGCAACAAAGGCAATGTCACTTTTCATGTTAATGGTAATGAGCATACGGTACACTTTTCGAGAAACAACCTCAAGTTCATAGTATCAATTCTATTGGAAAAATTTCAACTATCACTAATGGAGGTTTTTAATTCCCTCTTACTACTGTCCAAAAGAAATATGACATTGTTATTGTTGGGGATATGGATATCCCCGTCGAGGTAACCTAATGTTATTCGAAAATTCTACAGTTTCATGTTATTCGAAAGAAGTTTGTTCATAAGACGTGATCAACCTTGTTAATGGATTCCTTTTGATGAGCATCAGATGGATGAATTTTGAAAGCACAACTTTCTGTACCTACCTTTTACTTTCTGTTATTTAGATCACATAAAGCAAAATAGTATTATCCATCCGTTCTCTGAATTATCCGTGCAATAAAAAATGTCCCAAAGATAAAAGATCTCCAAATGCCCTGAAAATTTAGTATGATTTTTTATATAATATTTTAGAATTTCTGGCACCGAGAATGCACCAGGTGGCTGCACCAGTGGAACACAAGGGCGGAGGGTGTGCCCTACCCCCTAGGCGCACCCCCTGCCTTGTGGGTCCCACATGGGCCCCCCTCACTTATTCCAGCACCCATCCACTTCTTCCTCCAGAAAAAATCATCTCGTTGCTCAAACCCGTGTTCTTGCTCATCTTGCTGCCATTTTTTATCTCCTTGTGCAAAGCTCCATGCAAAACTATTTTGGGGGATTGTTCTTCGGTATGTGACTCCTCCAATGGTGTAATTAGTTTTTGTTATAGTGCTTTATATATTGCAAATTTTTGCTGCTGTGGTGACCTTGTTCCTGAGCTTGCATGTAAAATTTATATGGTCCAAAGTAGTTATGATACTTGATATAACCTCTAGACACTTGTAGGAGTAGTTGCTATCAATCTTGTTCAGTTTGGTTCACTTTTATTTTGAGTTACTAAAAATTTCAGAAATTTTTCAGAGGAAGAAAAATGTTTAGGAAAATGTACCAAGGTGGTTCCTCGAGGAAGCGAGCCCCAAGACTCGCATTACGTGAACAGACCTTGAACCACCAAGGGAAGCTCAAGTGCAGCCTTGTGAATGGCCGTTGGATGAATTCATGGTTCATGCAGGTTTCAAGGATGAGTTTGATGCATACGTACAAAATGCTGGCCTTGAGCACTTCGTGTCAGATAAGTGCCGCCAATAGTATCACCTCACTAATTCATTTGTGCGGAGATTTAAATTTACATCCCAGCGCAATACTCATACTGTCCTGTTTGACATTTATGATAAATCTTATACCATGGACCTAGAAGATTTTAGTGATGCATGCAAAATTCCACAATGGGGTATTCTTAGCGAGCCTCGCAAAACTGAATACAATGATTTCCTTGCTAGCATCACTGTAGGAGAAACTAGAAATATCACACAAGCCTCCATGGGGAGCATTCACTTTCCTGCCATACATTATTTTGCTCTCTTCATAGGCAGATTCATTAATGGTAAACATGATCATTGCCACCTTTGTGCATTGGATCTTAGTGTCCTCAAGTGTGCAGTGTTGGGTGATAAGCGATATAATTTAGGGGCTATTATTGCAAGAAGGTTATACCTTAACGCTAAAGATGGAGATCTCTTCGGTGGAATTTATGCCACCCGTTTAGCTAATTATCTTGAGGTACCCATAAGGGAGAATGACAATGAGTTACCACCTGTTTTCCTTGATTATAATGCTTTATTACGCTATCAGTTTCTTGTGAGGAACAAGCAGTCCCTCCTGTACCGACTAATCTTTGACCAGCAGCATGCTGTCCATATTACTTTTCCTGCTCCTGCCTTCTTTAACTTTCAGGTCAGAGGGAGATATTTTATAACCAGAGAGGAGGCGAACGAGTATGAGACAGAGGTGGAGGCTGCTCGCCTCCATGCTGCAGCCCTTCAGGCCATAGCTGCTGCATCCCAGTACAACCCCGACTACAACATTGGATATCCCCAGGCCATCCGTGGCCATAGACCAACTTAGGCAAAAAGCCTAAGCTTGGGGGAGTACATATTTCCGGCGACATTACATTCATGTTCACACATTCATTCCAGTTGTCGGTGTTCATACTTTTTCATTGTATTATTCATGCTAGTCTATTTTCTTTTTCCTGCCTTCTTCTTGTGCGTTTGAAAAACTTTGTGAAAATCCAAAGAATTAATTGTATTTTCTTTCTAGTTTCCTTTCCATGTTTATTTAGTAGTACTATTAAAAGAAAACCCTAAAAGATTTCCCATTCTTCTTTTGCTTGTTGGGAGATTTCCCGTGTAAATAGTTTTTCTGGTTCTTGTTTTCACTTTCTTCACAAAAAGAAAAACTCCAAAAACAATTCAGTGTGTTTCTTTGAAATTCTTTTTCTTTTCTGTGGGTCGAGAGGAGAAGACCATGATGAAAATGATGAGTGGCTCTCATATGCATTATTGTTCATCTAACAAAGAGCCCATATTACCTTGTCTTCTCCTTTGAATAAATGTTTGCAGATTCCAGCTTAGTCCAATGCATGTGCACTGTTATTATTATCCACACCATTCGGTCGTGAAGGTGAAACACAATAATGATGATATATGATGAAATGATTGAGATGAGGAAAAGCTGGTATGAACTCGATATATCTTGTTTTTGTAAATATGATTAGTTCATCGTTCCCGATTCAGCCTATTATGAATGAAACATGTTTGCAATGACAATTAGAGATTATAGTTACTCATGCGATGCTTAATTAGCTAGGAGTTTATAATGGTTTGTCTTGAGTGCCAACATGCTTTTAAAATGGTTATGATGTAGTATGATAGGATGGTATCCTCCTTTGAATGACTTAAGTGGCTTGACTTGGCACATGTTCACACATGTAGTTGAAACAAAATCAACATAGCCTTCACGATATTTATGTTCATGGTGATTTATATCCTACTCATGCTTGCACTCAATGTTGGTTAATCTCAATGCATGTTTATGACTGTTATCGCTCTCTAGTTGGTTGCTCCTCAATCTTTTACTAGCCTTCACTTGTACTAAGCAGGAATACTGCTTGTGCATCCACTTCCATAAACCCAAAGTCGCTCCATATGAGTCCACCATACCTACCTATATGCGGTATTTACCTGCCGTTCCAAGTAAATTTGCATGTGCCAAACTCTAAACCTTCAAATAATAATCTGTTTTGTGTGCCCGAATCGCTCATGTAGTGACTGGAGGCTCTCAGTATCTTCCATGCTAGGTGGGTTATTCTCACGATGAGTGGACTCCAGTTGTCATTCACGAGAAAATGGCTGGTAATTGGGATGTCCAGTTCCATGCTCAAATCAAATCAAAATTTCATTTCAAACAAACGTAGGACTGTTGTTAGTTGGACGGTACCCGTTGTTTCGGACCAGCCGTGGAATGTGCTTGTCAGTGGAGGGGGGTAAAAACTTTACTAGTATGGAAGATACCGAGATCTCTTGGTTGTTATGTTGATAATCAAAGCATGCCACTCAAAATTATAGTCATCTTTGTTTCAAATAGCTCGAGCTCTGGCACCTCTGCAAATCCCTGCTTCCCTCTATGAAAGGCCTATCTATTTACTTTTATTGTTGAGTCATCATCCTCTTATAAAAAGCACCAGTTAGAGTGCACCACTGTATTTGTATGCGTTGTTATTAATTGATATTAAGTATGACTGTGACTGGATCTCTTTTACCATGAATTACAATGTCTAGTTAGTCCTTGATCTTCAGGGGTGCTCTGCATTTATGTTTTGCCGTCTCAGAAAGGGCTAGCAAGATACGATTCTATTATAGCATATCATGATTGTTTTGAAAAAGTGCTGTCATCCAAGATTTATTATTATTGCTCGCCAGTTTATTATACCATTGGTATGGCTAAATGTGAGACCTAAATGTTATTGTGAATACGGTTAGTTTATAATCTTTGCTGAAAACCTGAATGCTAGCTATACATATTTGCAACAACAAGATCAAACGGAGTTTGTAAAATTTTTTCTTTATCACTTTCCGTTTGTCAACTGAATTGCTTGAGGACAATAAATGGGTTAAGATTGGGGGAGTTGATACGTCTCCATCGTATCTACTTTTCAAACTCTTTTGCCCTTGTTTTGGACTCTAATTTGCATGATTTGAACGGAACTAACCCGGACTGTCGCTGTTTTCAGCAAAATTGCCTTGGTGTTATTTTTGTGTAGAAATAAATGTTCTCGGAATGACCTGGAAATTTACGGAGAATATTTCTAGAATAAATAAAAAATATTGGTGAAAGAATCAACTAGAGGGGACCCACCAGCTGTCCACAAGGGTGGGTGGCGCACCCCCTTCCTTGTGGTTCCCATGGACCTCCAACAACCTCAACTCCAACTCCATATATTCACATTCGGGGAGAAAAAATCAGAGAGAAGGATTCATCGTGTTTTATGATACGGAGCCACCACCACCTCCTATTCTTCATCAGGAGGCCAGATCTGGAGTCCGTTTGGGGCTCGAGAGAGGGAAAATCGACGCCATTGTCATCATCAACCATCCTCCATCACCAATTTCATGATGCTCACCATCGTGCGTGAGTAATTCCATCGTAGGATTGCTGGACTGTGATGGGTTGGATGAGATATATCATGTAATCGAGTTTGTTTTGTTAGGGTTTGATCCCTAGTATCCACTATGTTCTGAGATTGATGTTGCTATGACTTTGTTATACTTAATGCTTGTCAATAGGGCCCGAGTGCCATGATTTCAGATCTGAACCTATTATGTTTCCATGACTATATTTCTGTTCTTGATCCTATCTTGCAAGTTGTAGACACCTATTACGACTTATGATCCGCATACCCCAAGGTGACAATAATTGGGATTCTTTCCGGTGATGACCGTAGTTTGAGGAGTTCATGTATTTACTAAATACTAATGCTTTGGTCCAGTTCTCTATTAAAAGGAGGCCTTAATATCCCTTAGTTTCCATTAGGACCCCGCTTTAACAGGAGGGTAGGACAAAAGATGGCATGCAAGTTCTTTTCCATAAGAACGTATGACTATATACGGAATACATGCCTACATTATATTGATGAATTGGAGCTAGTTCTGTATCCCCCTAGGTTATAACTGTTGCATGATTAAAGCCATCCGACATAATTATCCATCATTGATCCATTGCCTATGAGCTTTTCACATATTGATCTTTGCCACATTACTTTGCCATTGCCACTATTACAATTGCTACAAAACTGCTACTATTGCTTTTACCACCATTACCGTTACTTCCATACTACTTTGCTACTAAAAATTTTGCTGCAGATATTAAGTCTTTTAGGTGTGGTTGAATTGACAACACATCTGCTTATACTTGAGAGTATTCTTTGGCTCTGCTTGTGTCGAATCAATAAATTCGAGTTGAATACTATACCCTCGAAAACTTTTGCGATCCCCTATACTTCTGGGTTATCAAGACCTTTTTTGGCAATGTTGCCGAGGAGCATAGCTCTATTCTCTGAGTCACTTGGGATTTATATCTGTTGATCACTATGAGGAATTTGAAAGATACTTAGAACCAAGATTTATCCCTCAACTACGAGGGGAGGTAAGGAACTGCCATCTAGCTCTGCACTTGATTCACCTTCTGTTTTGAGTAAACTCTATATTACAAGCTATTAAAAATGCCACTAAAATTAGAGATATACCCTCCCCTTTGGCTTTGCTAGCCCCTTCCCTTTCCTCTTTATTTTCAGTTGGGGACAACTCTACGTGGCACTACGTTCTGCTAGTCATGAAGGATGTGAAGTTGAGTGTTGGCTTTGAGATACTAGAATGCTAGAACAAATCCACTGAAAGTTGTACACGTACGTGTACGTGCAAAGATATAAGAAGCAAGCAACCTAGCAGCATGATTGATCTTCCTTGCAATACTGCATGCATGGCTAGCAAGAACCACACTTAGGTATGCAATCTGGTAGAGACTAGCTTGTAACTGATCGGGTTGGCTTGATGCCAACGGAAAACTCATGGCGACTCATGAACTAAAAACACATCTATGCTGAGAGATAAACATGTGAAAGTGCAACTAATCTCTAGGTCAACATATAAGTCAATGATTTAATGCTCACTGACAATAGATTTCAGAGAAGGTCAATGATTGGCATGGCAAGGACTAGTGATTGTTGACCCCTCAAAATGATAAGGACAAGATTTGCAAAGCTCCAAGACTCTACATCTTTGGTTAGGTGTTCCAAAATCACATTGAGTCCATAGGAAAGCCAATACTATTAAAACAGGATGAGGTTTTGATCACGGCTCAATTGCTCAAGTGCTTAGTGATATTGCACCAAAAATCCTCAAACACTTGTCCGCATCACATCTGCCAAAAACCCTAAAGTATCATCTCGGTCCCACCGAAAATCTCTATCCCATACTCACCGAGTTGATCACATACACTACCCAAGCCAAACCCTAGCATTTCGGTTCTATCGATATGGATCTCGGTCTCACTGAGATGGCATGGTCAAGCTTCTGTTGTGAAGTTGCCTCATTTCAGAATTATCGAGATGAAAATGATCAAAACTACCAAAATGAGGTATTTCCCTAGCCATTGCACTTCGATCGCACTGAGATCTTCTGATTGGTCTCACGATACCTCCAACGTTTGAATCTTTTACACTAGTCGGTTTCACCGATAATTCGGTCCGGTGTCACCGAGTTTGGTTAAAGACTTGTAACGATTGGATCTTTGCGTGAAGGCTGTATATACCCCTCCACCCCCACTTACTCTCTAAGAGAGCCATCAGAACGAACCATCACTTCCACTACTCATTTTGTTAAATAGAGAACCACCTACTCATGTGTTGAGAAAAAAAGAGATTCCAATCCAACCATTTGAACCTTGATTTCTAGCCTTCCCCAAGTTGCTTTCCATTCAATCCCCTCTTCTACCAAAGCCAAATCCATGAGAGAGTGATTGAGTGTTGGGGAGACTATCATTTGAAGCACAAGAGCAAGGAGTTCATCATCAACAACACCATCTATTACCTTTGGGAGAATGGTGTCTCCTAGATTGGTTAGGTGTCACTTGGGAGCCTCCAGGAGATTGAGGAGTTGAACAAAGGAGTTTGTAAGCTCAAGAAGATCGCCTACTTTGTGAATATCTACCCGAGTGAGGCTAGTCCTTTGTGGGCATAAGCCAAGATGGAATAGACAAGGTTGCTTCTTTGTGGACCCTTCGTGGGTGGAGCTCTCCATGGACTCATGTAATCGTTACCCTCTGTGGGTTGAAGTCTCCATCAACGTGGATGTACGATAGCACCACTTATCGGAACCACGACAAAAATCATCATGTCTTCATTGCGTTTCATTTCTCTAATCTCTCCTTTACATTCATATGCAAAGTCTTTACTTTCCGCTGCTCAACTCTTAGACTTGCATGTGCAGGGTGTACTTGAGTTGGTAGAATTTCTAAAACTTGCCTACAACTAAAATTGGGAAAATGATAAGTTTTAATTTGGTCAAGTAGTCTAATCATCCCCCTCTAGACATACTTTCGATCCTAAAAGCAGTACCAGAGCTTTGGTCTTCATTGCATTGGTTTCACACCCTAGAAGAGTATGGTGTCTAGTGAGGGTAACTATCACCATAGGGATCTGTATTTTGATGGTACAAACTTTGCTAGTTGCAAACATAAGATGAAAATGCACATTCTTGGTCATAACCCCGCCGTTTGGGTTGTTATTCATGTTGGCTTGCAAGGTGAATTCTTTGAGGATGGTAAGGAATCAGATCATGAAGCAACCACAGAAGAATTGAAGATGTTACAATACAGTGCTCAAGCATGTGACATTCTCTTCAACAGTTTGTGCCACAAGGAGTTCAACAAGATTAGCCGCCCCGAGAATGCAAAGGAAATTTGGGATGCTTTGGTTGATATGCATGAAGGCATTGAGTCTGTCAAGGAATCCAAGTTGGATGTGCTTCAAAGTCAACTTGACAAGTTCAAGATGAAGGATGGTGAAGGAGTCACCAAAATCTACTCTAGGCTCGCTCTCATCACAAATGAGATGGCCAGCTTAGGAAGTGAAGAGATGACTGATACATCTCCATCGCATCCATAATTTTTTTATTGTTTCATGCGACTATTATACAACTTTCATATACTTTGGAAACATTTTATATTATTTTTGGGACTAACATATTGATCTAGTGCCCAGTGCCAGTTCCTGTTTGTTGCATGCTTTTTGTTTTGTAGAATATCCATATAAAACAAAGTCCAAACACGATAAAAAAAGGTGCATGACCCCCTACCCTAGCCGCGCCTAGCAGTCTTGTGGCACCCCTTCTTCTGCCGCAAGAAAGATAATATCCAGCAGAAAATCCCCTAAACATTGCAGGCCAATCGGAGTTATGGATCTTCGGAAATTTAAGAAATGGTGAAGGGCTAGAAAACAGGAACACGAAATAGAAGAGAAACCAAGAGAGAGAGAGAGAGAGAGAGAGAGAGAGAGAGAGAGAGAGAGAGAGAGAGAGAGAGAGAGAGAGATATCCAATCTCAGAGGGGCTCCCACCCCTCCGCTGCCATGGCGGCCATGGACCAGAGGAGGAACTCTCCTCCCATCTATGGGGGAGGCCAAGGAAGAAGAAGAAGGAGGGGGGCTCTCTCCCCCTGTCACCCGGTGGCGCCGGAGCGCCACCGGGGCAATCATCGTGACCGCGATCTACACCATCAACTTCACCGCCGTCATCACCAATTCTCTCCCCCTCTATGCAATGGTGTAACACCACTTCTCCCTGCTATAATCTCTACTTAAACAGGGTGCTTAATGCCACATATTATTATCCAATGATGTCTTGACATACTAAGTTGTTTGAGTAGATTCGTTTTCTCCTATGGGTTGATTGATGATCGTGATTGGTTTGAGTTGTATGTTTTATTTTGGTGCTGTTCTATGGTGCCCTCTTCTACCTCTTGAGCTTGCGTTGGTTTTCCCTTGAAGAGGAAAGGGTGATGCAGCAAAGTAGCGTAAGTATTTCCCTCAGCTTTGAGAACCAAGGTATCAATTCACAGAATACTTGCACAAACAATCAAGAACTTGCAACCAACGCGATAAAGGGGTCGTCAATCCCTTCACGGTCACTCGCAAAAGTAATATTTTTGGTATTTTTGATGTATAGATTGGAAAGTAAATATTGCAAAATAGTAAACGAGATTCAACAATATGGAGAAGAGACTTTAATATAATGGAAAAGAGACCCGGGGGCCATAGGTTTCACTAGTGTCTTCGCTCGAGATAGCATGTATTATGGTGGGTGAACAAATTACTGCCGAGAAATTGATAGAAAAGCACATAATTATGATGACATCTAAGGCAATGATCATGAACACACGCATCACGTCCGTGTCAAGTAGATCGACTCCTGCCTGCATCTACTACTATTACTCCACACATCGACCGCTATCCAGCATGCATCTAGAGTATTAAGTTCGTAAGAACGGAGTAACACATTAAGCAAGATGACATGATGTAGAGGGACAAACTCAAACAATATGGTATAAACCCCATCTTTTTATCCTCGATGGCAACAATACAATACGTGCCTTGATGCCCCTACTGTCACTGGGAAAGGACACCGCAAGATTGAACCCAAACCTAAGCACTTCTCCCATGGCAAGAAAGATCAATCTAGTAGGCCAAACTAAACCGAAAATTTGAAGAGACTTGCAAAGATATCAAATCATGCATATAAGAATTCAGAGAAGAACCAACTAATATTCATAGATAATCTTGATCATAAATCCACAATTCATCGGATCTTGGCAAACACACCGCAAAAGAGTATTACATCGAATAGATCTCCAAGAACATTGAGGAGAACTTTGTATTGAGAATCAAAGAGAGAGAAGAAGCCATCTAGCTAATAACTATGAACCCGAAGGTCTATGATAAACTACTCACTCTTCATCGGAGAGGCAATGGTGTTGATGTAGAAGCCCTCCGTGATGGATTCCCCCTCTGGAAGATCGCCAAAAAAGGCCCCAAGATGGGATCTCACGGGTACAAAAGGTTGCGGCGGTGGAAAAAGTGGTTTCGTTGCTCCCCCTGATGTTTTTAGGGTATAAGAGTATATATATAGGCGAAAGAACTAGGTCGATGGAGCTACGAGGGGCCCACGAGGGTGGGGCGGGCCTACCCCCTAGGCGCACCCTCCTGCTTCGTGGACGCCACATTGCGTCTCTGACTTCAACTCCAAGTCTTCTGGTTTGCTTCCGGTCCAAGAAAGATCATCGCGAAGGTTTCATTCCGTTTGGACTCCGGAATTCCTTTTCTGCAAAACTCTAAAATTGGCAGAAAAAAACAGAAAATGGCACTGGGCCTCAGGTTACTAGGTTAGTCCCAAAAATAATATAAAAGAGCATATTAAAGCCAATTAAACATCCAAAATAGAAAATATAATAGCATGGAACTATCAAAAATTATAGATACTTTGGAGACGTATCAAGCATCCCCAAGCTTAATTCTTG
This sequence comes from Aegilops speltoides, assembly GCA_021437245.1. Classification (NCBI taxonomy): domain Eukaryota; kingdom Viridiplantae; phylum Streptophyta; class Magnoliopsida; order Poales; family Poaceae; genus Aegilops; species Aegilops speltoides. Next base: position 132,406,202 of record CM038143.1, read on the forward strand.
CTCGTCCTCGAGTAGGTAAATGATAAAAACAGAATTTTTTTATGTGGAATGCTACCTAACATATTTATCAATGTAATTTTCTTTATTGTGGCATGAATGTTCAGATCTGAAAGATTCAAGACAAAAGTTTAATATTGACATAAAAATAATACTATATTGGCAAAGCAATCATGTCTTCTCAAAATAACATGGCCAAAGAAAGCTATCCCTACAAAATCATATAGTCTGGTTATGCTCTATCTTCATCACACAAAGTATTTAGTCATGCACAACCCCGGTTTCAGCCAAGCAATTGTTTCTTCCTTTAGTATTTTCAAACTTTTTCAATCTTCACGCAATACATGAGCGTGAGCCATGGACATAACACAATAGGTGGAATAGAATGGTGGTTGTGGAGAAGACAAAAAGGGAGAAGATAATCTCACATCAACTAGGCGTATCAATGGGCTATGGACATGCCCATCAATAGATATCAATGTGAGTGAGTAGGGATTGCCATGCAAGGTGTGCACTAGAGCTATAAGTGTATGAAAGATCAAAAAGAAACTAAGTGGGTGTGCATCCAACTTGCTTGCTCACAAAGACCTAGGGCATTTGAGGAAGCCCATCATTGGAATATACAAGCCAAGTTCTATACTGAAAAATTCCCACAAGTGTATGAAAGTGACAACATAGGAGACTCTCTATCATGAAGATCATGGTGCTACTTTGAAGCACACGTGTGGAAAAAAGATCGTAGCATTGCCCCTTCTCTCTTTTTCTCTCATTTTTTATTTGGGCTTTTTATGTCCTCTTTTTTTATTTTTTTTTATTTTATTTTTCGTCCAGAGTCTCATCCCGACTTATGGGGGAATCATAGTCTCCATTATCCTTTCCTCACTGGGACAATGCTCTAATAATGAAGATCATCACACTTTTATTTACTTACAACTCAAGAATTACAACTCGATATTTAGAACAAAATATGACTCTATGTGAATGCCTCCGGCGGTGTAACGGGATGTGCAATGATTCAAGAGTGACATATATGAAAAATTATGAACGGTGGCTTTGCCACAAATACGATGTCAACTACACGATCATGCAAGGCAATATGACAATGATGGAGCATGTCATAATAAACGTAATGGTCGAAAGTTGCATGGAAATATATCTAGGAATGGCTATGGAAATGCCATAATAGGTAGGTATGGCGTCTGTTTTGAGGAAGGTATACGGTGGGTGTATGGTACCGGCGAAAGTTGCGCGGTACTAGAGAGGCTAGCAATGGTGGAAGGGTGAGAGTGTGTATAATCCATGGACTCAACATTAGTCGTTAAGAACTCACATACTTATTGCAAAAATCTACAAGTCATCGAAACAAAGTACTACACGCATGCTCCTAGGGGAAGGGTTGGTAGGAGTAAACCATCGCGCGATCCCGACCTCTACTCATAATGTAAAATCCCAAATTTTCAATTTGGAATGTTATACATTAGGTCATCATTGCATATCATATTTTATTGCATTTTGGTTGATCCTAGAAATTCCACGCAACTCAAGGACCCACGGAGAGAGTTGGGGATTTCTTTATTTTCATATCTGAGTTTTCTCAAATTTTGAAGAAGAGGATCATTTGGTTTTAATTATTTTCTCTTCAAATATTTCTTATATGAAAATAAAAGAGAGGGGATAAAATGACTTCTCCAAAATAAATAAATATTGGAGGAAAAGTATTAATATCAAATAAGATTTTTATTCGGAGTTTTATTTCTATTTTATTTGAATTAGAAAAAAATGCGTTTTTCAAAATTGCATTAGAGGCCCCAAATAAATGTTCACTTTGTTCGAATTATTATTAGAGGACCGTGAAAATTTATTTGGGGATTTTTGGACTCCGTTTTGTATTTCTTTCGTTAGTTTTTCTGCATCAGGATTTATATTTTTTTTAAAGAAAAGTAACCGACCTAACCGGGCCGTGTCCGGCTAGGACTCCAGCCTGGCTGGCCTTTATAAGCCGGGGGGCCCGACCCCACTGAACCCTAGTGCCAGCCCCGCCCTGCCTCGATCCGCCGCCACCACCGCCGCCAGCCGCCACCGCCGTGCACACTCGCCACTGCCGCCGCCGCCACCGCCGTCGCCGGAGCCACCACCGACCCTGCCGCCGAGGTAGCCGCCGCTGGTTTTCTTAGGAATACCGATCGGGTTTTTTTGAAACCCTAGGTTTATTTTTTTAGTTTCGGTTCATTTTTCACTTTAGTTAAATAGTGGACGTTCGTCCGTACGTTCGTTTTAATGAACGTTGTTCGTCCATTAGCCGCAGACAGCGAACGTTCGTTCGTTAGCCTGTTCGTCGTGTTTTATTTTCCAGGATTTTTCCGCGATTATTTTCGATCGCGATTTCTGCCCTGATCTTCGGTTTAGTTTATCTTTTCGCTCGTTTGTCCGAATCAGGTGATTCAAGTGCCTAGATCTTCGTCTCGAAGCCCTCTTTCTATTTAACCAACTTAAACAAGATTTTGGTACTGTAAAATTTTACTTTAGTCCAGATTAGTAAATGGATCTTGTTTCTTTCGCAATTTGAGTTTCGTCGCTCTGTTTGATTTGATTCTTTTTGCAAATCGGAGTTCTTCAGTTGAACTTTCTGGTTAGATCTCTTATTTGAGTTTTAAACGTGCTTCTAGTTGAGTGCTTATGTATGTTACTATTTGTTTGCGATAGAGTACCCAGAGTGCGAAGCGTGCTACTACGAGTCTCCAGGTTTTGCGGATCATGAGCAAGGCATCATACCTCTTTATTATCCAATTTATATGCATTAGATCAACCCTCAAATATTGCATGGTGAGGATCTGAACAACATGTGGGTTTGGGAAGTAGATGATGAGGTAGAACCTATTGCCCTGTTTATTATCAAACCTTTGAGAGTTACTTCTATGTTATGCTTATAGTGCTATGCTATGCTCGTAGACGTGGATTGGGTGAGTGTATCCATGACAGACGTGAGTATTTTAAATTAATGGTTAACTTAAGGTGGCTACTTAAATACACATCTGGGTGGATTGGTTGAGGCACCCTGGAGTACCCAGTGGTTGTCAGGGCACCTGGAGAATCCAATGTTGTCCTAGGATATCCTGGAGTGCCCATGTGATCATCCTACAGTTCGCCACCCAGGCTCAAAGGGATCATAAGATTATTCATGCTAGAAACTTCCGTGTGCAACCACAAGCCAATATGGGCTCTAGCATAATTGAGTAAGTTGCATGAAGCTCTTGAAGAGGTAGACTAGCAGATGTAGTGGGTTGTAGGTGGTACTGTCTACCCAGAGTAGGGAGTTAATGCTTCAGAAAGACTATGTCTCGAATCTCCGACCATGGATGTGTTCGAGTCTTGTGGGGAAAAGTGCGCAAACCTCTGCAGAGTGTACAAACTAATCATGGTTAGCTGTGTACCCGGTTATGGACATATTGAGTATCTGGTTCTTGGATTATCATGTTGATCTCATCACCCTAAATTATTTTGATTGGGTTTAATGATGATGCTTAATTGGGATTGAGTTGGAGGAACCTTCTCAATGTTTAACAACCACCATGATAGTTAAATGAAACTTATTCCTTTGTTGTAGGGAAAAACTGGCTTTATGCAAAACTGTAACCATAGATCTTTCCACCAGCCATATATGCATCTAGTGATAGCATTCATTCTGTTCATTACTCTATGTGTTACATTGCCAGCATATTCCATGTGCTGACCCGTTTCGGGCTGCAACATTTCATGTTGCAGACTTTTCAGACAACGTGTAAGGTGCCATAGGTCGTTGTCGTTCACTCAGCTATGCCGTTGGAGTTGATGGACTCACTTTATCTTCCAAGCCTCCCGTTGTAATTGTTTTTAGATGGCCTTAAGCCATATTATTGTAATAAGTTATTTTTTGAGACATTCGATGTAAGAAGTGTGTGATTGAAACTCTGTTCCAAATCCTCAAGTACTATGCATGTCGGCATTACCAATCCAGGGATGACACTGATGCACAGAGACTAGACTGTTTGAGGTCTGGTCGCTACAAGATGGTATCAGAGCACACGCTGACTGTAGGACACGACCACTAAGCTAAAACCATAGGTCAATCCTCTCTTCTCATTTATGACTCCTCTCCTCTTTTCTACTAGGTACAAGGAAGACACTCCCGGAACAAGTTTACACAACCGGATGAAGACACTCCTTTTGGACGACACTTGAAGGAAGTTACTAGGTACCTGAACATTGGAATACCAAGCTTCACCGGAACCTATATCGCCACTTTACCAAAAGAGGAGCACTGGATGATTCGAGTTCAAGTCCCAGGAAGGACGTTCATGCCAGTCACTGAGCCCATAGAGTTTTCCTTTGATGCACCAACCTGGAGTGTAGGAAAGAGCATGGCAGCCCACATCACCATGGGACGCATTGGAGAAGTTTACCACAAGGATCTCAAGGATACTATCTACCAGATTTGTGGGCGCCGAGATGAGAAATGGGAGATGATCAGCACTAGGAGGGATAGATCCATTGCAGCTTTCATCCTGGAGTTAAACCAGCACATTTGTCGCCAGGAGAACCAAATGTGCATAGGCATGATAGATCTGAAGAAGGCAATGATCAGGATCATGGAGCTGGAGGAAGAAGTCAAGTCTACACGTGATGGATATGAGGAGGAAATGACGATACTCATGGAGAAGAATGACGATTTGACGAGGAAGCTAGGAGTATTCATGGCAGACCCCACGCCAGGAGGAGAAGACGACAATTCCAAAGACATTCGCTCGGAGGACTACATCATCATCGACAACACCGACTCAGACCCCGATGACAGCGATGATGACTATGTTGATGAAGCTGGAGCAGATATCATGGAGTCTTCTACCGATTAAAACTTCTAGTCGACAACCATGTCAGTAGTAGTATTCCCCCATGTATATAGTATAGTCCGAGCACTTTTGTAACGATAGTTAGACTGATTGTATGCCTGATACATCTCCAACGTATCTATAATTTTTGCTTGTTCCATGCTATTATATTATCCATCTAGGATGTTTTATATGCATTTATATGCTATTTTATATGATTTTTGGGACTAACCTATTAACCTAGAGCCCAAAGTGCGGTTTACATTTTTCCTTGTTTTTGAGTTCTACAGAAAAGGAATACCAAACGGAGTCCAATTGACGTGCCATTTTTTGATGATTTTTTATGGACCAAAAGAAGCCCCTAGAGTAAAAGAGTTGGGCTAGAAGAGTCCCGAGCCGTCCACGAGGATGGAACGTGAGCCCTACCCCCCTAGGCGCGCCCCCTGCCTCATGGACGACTCGGAGAACCCCTTGACATGAGATGCCAAAAATTCTTGTAAATACCCAAACCTCCAGAAAACACAATAGATCGGGAGATCCACCGCTGCAAGCCTTTGTAGACACCAAAAACCAATCGGGATCATGTTCCGGCACCCTGCCGGAGGGGGGATCTCTCACCGGTGGCCATCTTCATCATCCTGGCGCTCTCCATGACGAGGAGGGAGTAGTTCACCCTCGGGGCTGAGGGTATGTACCAGTAGCTATGTGTTTGATCTCTATCTCTCTCGTGTTCTTGAGGTGATACGATCTTGATGTATCGTGAGCTTTGCTATTATAGTTGGATCTTATGATGTTTCTCGCCCTCTACTCTCTTATGATGAATTGAGTTTTCCCCTTGAAGTTGTCTTGTCGGATTGAGTCTTTAAGGATTTGAGAACACTTGATGTATGTCTTGTCGTGCTTACCTGTGGTGACAATGGGATATTGACGTGATCTACCTGACGTATGTTTTGGTGATCAACTTGCGGGTTCAATGAACTTATGCATAGGGGTTGGCACACGTTTTCGTCTTGACTCTCCGGTAGAAACTTTGGGGCACTCTTTGAAGTACTTTGTGTTGATTTGAATAGACGAATCTAAGATTGTGTGATGCATATCGTATAATCATACCCACGGATACTTGAGGTGACATTGGAGTATCTAGGTGACATTAGGGTTTTGGTTGATTTGTGTCTTAAGGTGTTATTCTAGTACGAACTCTATGATAGATCGAACGGAAAGAATAGCTTCATGTTATTTTACAATGAACTCTTGAATAGATCGATTAGAAAGGATAACTTTGAGGTGGTTTCGTACCCTACCATAATATCTTCGTTTGTTCTCCACTATTAGCGACTTTGGAGTGACTCTTTGTTGCATGTTGAGGGATAGTTATATGATCCAATTATGTTATTATTGTTGAGAGAACTTGCACTAGTGAAAGTATGAACCCTAGGCCTTGTTTCCTAGAATTGCAATACCGTTTACGCTCACTTTTACCACTTGTTATCTTGCTTTTTTTATATTTTCAGATTACCAAAACCTATATCTATCATCCATATTGCACTTGTATCACCATCTCTTCGCCAAACTAGTGCACCTACACAATTTACCATTGTATTGGGTGTGTTGGGGACACAAGAGACTTTTTGTTATTTGGTTGCAGGGTTGCTTGAGAGAGACCATCTTCATTCTACGCCTCCCACGGATTGATAAACCTTAGGTCATCCACTTGAGGGAAATTTGCTACTATCCTACAAATGTCTGCACTTGGAGGCCCAACAACGTCTACAACAAGAAGGTTGTGTAGTAGACATCAAGCTCTTTTCTGGCGCCGTTGCAGGGGAGGTGAGTGCTTGAAGGTATATCTTTAGATCTTGCAATCAAATCTATTAGTTTCTTGTTTTATCACTAGTTTAGTATATAAAAGAAAACTACAAAAAATGGAATTGAGTTTGCCTCATGCGCTTCATCTTTTTGATATCTTTCGTGAGAATGATGGAAAGGAAAATTGTGCTCAATTGCTAGAAGAAGAATGCATTAAAATGTTTGGTACTAGATCTTTGTTTGGTGAGCATGATTGCAATGTTGTTAGTATGAATTCCTTGAACATCCATGATGCTAATGATATGCAAAACCACAAGCTTGGGGAAGCTATGTTTTATGAAGATGATATCCCCCCCCCCCAAGTTTTGATGAGAAAATTTATTATGATGTAAGCATGCCTCCTATTTATGATGATTATTGTGATGATACGTATGCCATAAAGAATAAACTTGCTTATGTGGAGAGTAGTAAAATTTCTATGCAAGTAGATCATGAAAAGAATTCTTTATGTGCTGGTTATATTGTTGAATTCATTCATGATTCTACTGAAAATTATTATGAGGGAGGAACATATGCTTGTAGGAATTGCAATAATATCAAGTTTCCTCTCTATGTGCTTAAAATCTTGAAGTTATGTTTGTTTTGCCTTCCTATGCTAGTTGATTATTGGTCCCATAAGTTGTTTGCTCACAAAATCCCTATGCATAGGAAGTGAGTTAGGCTTAAATGTGCTAGTCATGTGCTTCATGATGCTCACGTTATGTTTCAATTCTTATCTTTTATGTGAGCATCATTGTCATCATCATGCCTAGCTAAAAGGCATTAAAGAAAAGCGCTTGTTGGGAGACAATCCAATATTTACCTTTACTGTTTTTGTGTGTTCACATGATTATGCTATTGTATTAATCATGTTTTATATCTTTTATTTCAATAAAGTACCAAGTAAGACCTTTAGGATAGCTTACGGTGATAGTTGTGTTGATCCTGCTGAAATTCAGAAACTTTTGCACCCAGTAATTTAGTTTTGGTAATTCACGGAAACGTGATTTTGATCTGATTCGTTTTTCTCTGGATTTGTACACAAATTTCGCAGGTTTTCCTAATTTGGTATGATTTTTGGAGCTACATAAGTATTCGAGAGTTACAGATTACTACAGACTGTTCTGTTTTTGACAGATTCTGTTTTCTATGTGTTGTTTGCTTACTTTGATGAATATATGAGTAGTATCGGAGGGTATGAACCATATAGAAGTTGTAATACAGTAGATATTACACCAATATGAATTTAGAATGAGTTCATAACAGTACCTAAGTGGTGATTTCTTTTCTTATACTAACAGAGCTTACGAGTTTTCTGTTGAGTTTTGTGTTGTGAAGTTTTCAAGTTTTGGGTAAAGAGTCGATGAACTACGGAATAAGGAGTGGTAAGAGCCTAAGCTTGGGGATGCCCATGGCACCAAAAGATAATTCAAGGACAACCAAAAGCCTAGTCTTGGGGATGCCCCGGAAGGCATCCCCTCTTTCGTCTTCGTTTATCGGTAACTTTACTTGGAGCTATATTTTTATTCACCACATGATATGTGTTTTGCTTGGAGCGTCTTGTATGATATGAGTCTTTGATTTTTAGTTTACCACAATCATCCTTGCTGTACACACCTTTTGGGAGAGACTCACATTATTTGGAATTTATTAGAATACTCTATGTGCTTCACTTATATCTTTTGAGCTAGATAGTTTTTGCTCTAGTGCTTCACTTATACTTTTTAGAGCACGGCGGTGGCCTGATTTTGTAGAAATTGTTGATCTCTCATGCTTCACTTATATTATTTTGAGAGTCTTTTAGAACAGCATGGTATTTGCTATGGTTATAAAATTGGTCCTAGAATGATGGGCATCCAAGTTGGGTATAGTAAAAACTATCATAGGAAGTGAATTGGATACTATGATCAATTTGATGCTTGATAATTGTTTTGAGATATAGAGGTGGTGATATTAGAGTCATGCTAGTTGGGTAATTGTGAGTTTAAAGAATACTTGTGTTGAAGTTGGCAAGTCCCGTAGCATGCACATATGGTAAAAGTTGTGTAACAAATTTATTGCATGGAGTGCTATTTTGATTGCCTTCCCTTGTGTGGAGGTCAGGGGCGCGCGATGGTTAACTCCTACCAACCTCCCCCCTAAAAGCATGCGTAGTAGTACTTTGCTTCGAGGGATAATAAAACTTTTGCAATAAGTATATTAGTTCTTTATGAGTAATGCGATTCCATGGATTATACGCACTCTTACCCTTCCATCATTGCTAGCCTCTACGGTACCGTGCATTGCCCTTTCTCACCTTGAGAGTTGGTGCAAACTTCACCCGGTGCATCCAAACCCCGTCATACGATATGCTCTATCACACATAAACCTCCTTATATCTTCCTCAAAACAGCCACCATACCTACCTATTATGGCATTCCATAGCCATTCTGAGATATATTGCCATGCAATTTTCCACCATTCCGTTTATTATGACATGTTCCATCATTGTCATATTGCTTTTGCATGATCATGTAGTTGACATTGTATTTGTGGCAAAGCCACCTTCATAATTCTTTCAAGATGTGGCTCTTGATTCATTGCATATCCTGGTACGCCGCCGGAGGCATTCATATAGAGTCATATTTTGTTCTAGTATCGAGTTGTAATCCATGAGTTGTAAATAGAAGTGTGATGATCATCATTATTAGAGAATTGTCCCTTGAAAAGAAATGCCAAAAAAAGAGAAAGGCCAAATAAAAAAAGAGAAAGGCCAAATAAAAAAAGGAAGGCCCAAAAAAAAGGGGGGACAATGTTACTATCTTTTTCCAAACTTGTGCTTCAAAGTAGCACCATGATCTTTATGATAGAGAGTCTCTTATGTTGTCACTTTCTTATACTATTAGGAATTTTTCATTATAGAAATTGGCTTGTATATTCCAACAATGGGCTTCCTCAAAATGCCCTAGGTCTTCGTGAGCAAGCAAGTTGGATGCACACCCACTTAGTTTCTTTTGTTGAGCTTTCATACATTTATAGCTCTAGTGCATCCGTTGCATGGCAATCCCTACTCCTCATGTTGACATCAATTGATGGGCATCTCCATAGCGCGTTGATTAGCCTCGTTAACATGAGACTTTCTCCTTTTTTCTCTTCTCCACACAACCTCCATCATCATATTCTATTCCACCCATAGTGTTATATCCATGGCTTACGCTCATGTATTGCGTGAGAGTTAAAAAAGCTGAAGCACGTTAAAAAGTATGAACTAATTGCTTGGCTGAAACTGGGTTTGTGCATGATGAGAGTATTTTGTGTGACGAAAATGAAGCATAGCCTAACTATATGATTTTGCAGGGATAAGCTTTCTTTGGCCATGATATTTTGAGAAGACATGATTGCTTTGTTAGTATGCTTGAAGTATTACTATTTTTATATCAATATTAAACTTTTATCTTGAATCTTTTGGATCTGAACATTCATGCCACAATAAAGAGAAATACATTGAAAATTATTTAAGGTAGCATTCCACATCAAAAATTTTGTTTTTATCATTTACCTACTCGAGGACGAGCAAGAATTAAGCTTGGGGATGCTTGATACGTCTCCAACGTATCTATAATTTTTTTATTGTTCCATGCTATTATATTATCCATCTAGGATGTTTTATATGCATTTATATGCTATTTTATATGATTTTTGGGACTAACGAGCCCAGTGCTAGTTTCTGTTTTCTCCTTGTTTTTGAGTTTTACAGAAAAGGAATACCAAACGGAGTCCAATTGACGTGCCAATTTTTGACGATTTTTTATGGACCAAAAGAAGCCCACAAAATAAAAGAGTTGGGCCAGAAGAGTCTCGTGCCGTCCACGAGGGTGGAGCGCGAGCCCTACACCCCTGGGCGCGCTCCCTGCCTCGTGGACGACTCAGAGACCCCCTTGACGTGAGACCGAAGCCAAAAATTCCTGTAAATACCCAAACCTCTAGAAAACACAATAGATCGGGAGTTCCACCGCTGCAAGCCTTTGTAGCCACCAAAAACCAATCGGGACCCTGTTCCGGCACCCTGCCAGAGGGGGGATCCCTCACCGGTGGCCATCTTCATCATCCTGGCGCTCTCCATGACGAGGAGGGAGTAGTTCACCCTCGAGGCTGAGGGTATGTACCAGTAGCTATGTGTTTGATCTCTCTCTCTCGTGTTCTTGAGGTGATACGATCTTGATGTATCGCAAGCTTTGCTATTATAGTTGGATCATATGATGTTTCTCCCCCTCTACTCTCTTGTGATGAATTGAATTTTCCCCTTGAAGTTCTCTTGTCGGATTGAGTCTTTAAGGATTTGAGAACACTTGATGTATGTCTTGCCGTGCTTATCTATGGTGACAATGGGATATTCACGTGATCTACTTGACGTATGTTTTGGTGATCAACTTGCGGGTTCAATGAACTTATGCATAGGGGTTGCAAACGTTTTCGTCTTGACTCTCTGGTAGAAACTTTGGGGCACTCTTTGAAGTAATTTGTGTTGGTTTGAATAGATGAATCTAAGATTGTGTGATGCATATCGTATAATCATACCCACGGATACTTGAGGTGACATTGGAGTATCTAGGTGACATAAGGGTTTTGGTTGATTTGTGTCTTAAGGTATTATTCTAGTACGAACTCTATGATAGATCGAATGGAAAGAATAGCTTCATGTTATTTTACTACAGACTCTTGAATAGATCGATTAGAAAGGATAACTTTGAGGTGGTTTCGTACCCTACCATAATCTCTTCGTTTGTTCTCCGCTATTAGCAACTTTGGAGTGACTCTTTGTTGCATGTTGAGGGATAGTTATATGATCCAATTATGTTATTATTGTTGAGAGAACTTGCAGTAGTGAAAATATGAACCCTAGGCCTTGTTTCCTAGAATTGCAATATCGTTTACGCTCACTTTTACCACTTGTTACCTTGCTGTTTTTATATTTTCAGATGACAAAAACATATATCTATGATCCATATTGCACTTGTATCACCATCTCTTCACCGAACTAGTGCACCTATACAATTTACCATTTTATTGGGTGTGCTGGGGACACAAGAGACTCTTTGTTATTTGGTTGCAGGGTTGCTTGAGAGAGACCATCTTCATCTTATGCCTCCCACGGATTGATAAACCTTAGGTCATCCACTTGAGGGAAATTTGCTCCTGTCCTACAAACCTCTGCACTTGGAGGCCCAACATCATCTACAAGAAGAAGGTTCTATAGTAGACATCAATGCCCTTGTTTGAATTGATTGAAGTGATATGATTGTGTTTGTCTCATGTGCATATGGGTAGTGTTTTCCCTTTAGACCTCATTCTATTCTGTTTTCTCATCTTTCCTAAACCCATCAGATGCCTCCGAGATGTGACAATGGATTTGCTTTCCCACCGGAGCTCACTCAGTTGATCCAGCAGCAGAATACCCCGATGCAACTACTAGTTCAGAATCAGAATCAGGGGAACAACAACAACAACCCACCACCACCTGTTGATCACTTAGCCCGTTTTCTAAGGCTGAATCCGCCGGTGTTCTCTAGTAGCATCGAGCCGATTGTTGCAGATGATTGGCTCCACAAGATTGGAAGGGAGTTGATCACTACAGGATGCACATATGTGGAGAGAGTGCGTTTTGCCGCACATCAGCTTGATGGACCCGTAGCATCATGGTGGGAGAATTTCACAGCCACTTACCCATTGACATTGTTACATGGGATCAGTTTCAGCAAGCTTTCCGCACTGCCCATGTTTCAGCAAGAGCTATGACCATGAAGAAGCGCGAATTTCGCAATTTGCACCAAGGAGGACGCACAATGGGCCAGTATGTGGATGAGTTTAGTAAGTTAGCATATTATGCCCCAGATGACATCGCTACCGATGCCGCTAAGCAGGAGAAGTTTCTGGAAGGACTAAATGATGAGCTGAGCATGCACTTGATGGTGGAAACCTTCAATAACTACCAGGAGTTGGTAGATAGAGCTCTCATGATTGAAGGGAAGCAGCAGCAGATTGATAACCACAAGAGGAAGTATGGACAAGGGAAGTACAATTCGGGAGCTCAGCAGAGGCCCCGTTTTACCCCAAATTCGGGAGGACACATTCACCATAACCATGGAGGCCATAATTCCAATGGAGGGAGTTCGCATAACCATAATGGCCCCAAGAATGGGAATGGGAATGGAGGAAGCAACGGCCAGAACCGTTCCAACCCAGCAATGCCCGCAAAGAAGGATCTAAGTCACATTAGTTGTTTCAAGTGCGGGAAGAATGGACAGTATGCCACGAAGTGTTATGAAGCAAAGAATGGAAATTGCAATGGAAGCACTAGGAAGAAGCCCAACCCTTTCAACAAGGGACAAGTGAACCATGTTAGCGTGGAGGAGGTTGAAGCGCAACCTGATGCAGTTATAGGTAAGTTTTTGGTTAAGTCATTTACTGCAATCGTTCTTTTTGATACTGGTGCATCACATTCATACATATCAAGGGGATTTGTGGATAAGTATAACCTGCCAACCCAAGCCCTTAGGTCACCCATGTTACTAACCTCGCCAGGAGCAGAATATATGGCTAGCCTATGGTGTGATCGGTTACCATTAAGGATTGGTAACTACGTGTTCCCCTCAGACCTAATAGTATTGGAGTCACAAGAACTGTATGTAATATTAGGCATGGATTGGTTATCAAAGTATGGAGGGAACATTGACTGCGCCAGTAAGTTGATTTTGCTCACTACCCCACAAGGAAGAAGGATTAAGTATGTATCCTGGCATGTGCCGAAGAGGACTCAAGTGAATTCCTTATCAGGAGTTGTACAGGAGGAAGTACCAGTGGTGAAGGGTTTCCCTGATGTATTTCCAGAGGAGTTGCCAGGCATGCCACCAGATTGAGACATTGAGTTTTTGATTGAGCTTTTGCCAGGCATAGGGCCAATATCTAAGAGACTATATCGGATGCCCGCAAAGGATTTGGAAGAAATTAAGAAGAAGATTAAGGAGTTACTGGATAAAGGCTATATTCTCCCAAGTTCATCACCTTCGGGATCACCAGTGCTTCTAGTGGAGAAGAAGGATGGATCATTGAGGATGGTTGTTGATTATCATGGATTGAATGAAGTGACGATCAAGAACAAGTACCCACTGCCGATGATCAATGATTTGTTTGACCAGTTGCAAGGAGCTAAAGTATTTTCCAAGATCGATCTGCGATCAGGATACCACCAGTTGAAGATTCGAGAGCAGGATATACCTAAGACAGCTTTTACCACAAGGTACGGGCTATATGAGTATACCGTTATGTCATTTGGTCTGACTAACGCGCCTGCCTATTTCATGAACATGATGAACAAGGTGTTTATGGAGTTTTTGGATAAGTTTGTCGTGGTGTTCATTGATGATATTTTGGTCTACTCAAAGAATGAAGAGGAGCACAAGAAGCATTTGCTTTTGGTACTTGAGAAGCTCAGAGAACATCAGTTATATGCCAAGTTCAGCAAGTGTGAGTTTTGGTTGGAGGAAGTTTGATTCCTCGGACATGTTATATCCGGAGAAGGAATAGAAGTAGACACCACAAGGTTGTCACTGTGACTAAATGAGTATCACCCATGTTGGTTGGAGAGATCCGGAGTTTTCTTGGACTCGCAGGATACTACAGAAGATTCATTGAGAATTTCTCTAAGATTGTGAAGCCCATGATGAAGTTGTTGAAGAAGGACACCAAGTTCAATTGGACTGAGGAATGTGAGGCCAGTTTTTAGGAGTTGAAGAAACGTTTGGTTACAGCCCCAGTTTTGATTCTTCCAGATTAGCGCAAGGATTATCAAGTGTCTTGCGACGCTTCTCGTTGAGACTTGGAGCAGTGCTTATGCAGGAGGGAAGAGTTGTTTCATATGCCTCACGATAGCTTAAACCTCGTCAGCTAAACTATGCTACACATGATTTGGAGTTAGCAGCTGTAGTGCATGCGTTGAAGACATGGAGACATTTTCTCATCGGAAACCATTGTGAGGTGTATACGGATCACAAGAGTTTGAAGTATATCTTCATGTAGAAGGAGCTGATTCTCATGCAGAGGAGATGGTTGGAGCTCATCAAGGATTATGATATGAAGTTGCACTATCATCCCGGAAAGGCTAACGTAGTAGCCGATGCGTTGAGTCGCAAGAGTCATGTCAATACACTCATGACTGGAGGATTACCCAAGGAGTTAGCAGAGGATCTTCGCGAGCTATGTTTGGAAATAGTTCCGAGAGGCTATGTAGCATCATTGGAAATTCAGTCTACCTTGATGGATAAGATCCGAGAAGCTCAGAAGACTGATAAAGAGATTGCCGAGATAAAGGAAAGAATGAGCAAAGGAAAGGCTAAAGGATTCTGTGAGGACGAGCACGATACCTTATGGTTTGAGGATCGCGTATATGTGCCTAATGACCCGGAGATCAGGAAGTTGATTTTGCAGGAGGCTCATGATTCACCGTATTCAATTCACCCAGGAAATACCAAGATGTATCTGGATTTGAAGGACAATTTCTGGTGGACCAAAATGAAGAAAGATATTGCTGAGTATGTAGCAGTATGTGATGTATGTCAAAGAGTGAAGGCAGAGCATCAGAAGCCAGCAGGATTGCTACAGCCGTTGCCGATACCCGAATGGAAGTGGGATAAGCTAGGAATGGATTTTATCATGGGATTGCCCAGGACTCGTTCAGGCTATGACTCGATATGGGTTGTAGTCGATTGGTTGACAAAAGTAGCTCATTTCATCCTAGTGAAGACCACTTACACCAGTGCTAAGTTGGCAAAGATATACATGACCAGGATTGTACGTCTGCATGGAGTTCTGAGGACCATTGTATCAGATAGAGGAACTCAGTTTACCTCAAAATTCTGGAATCAGTTGCATGAGACTTTGGGTACCAGGCTAGAGTTCAGTACAGCCTTTCATCCACAGACAGATGGACATACCGAGAGAGTCAATTAGATTCTGGAGGACATGTTGAGAGCATGTGCGCTAGATTATGGATCTAGTTGGGACGACAATATGCCATATGCAGATTTCTCCTACAATAATAGTTATCAAGCCAGTTTGAAGATGGCCCCTTTCGAAGCTTTGTACGGAAGGAGGTGCAGGACACCGTTGTTATGGGATGAAGTTGGAGATCGTTAGTTGTTTGGACCAGATTTGATTAAGGAGTCGGAAGAGAAGGTTAAGCTGATTCGCGATAGACTCAAGGTAGCCCAGTCCAGGCAAAAGAGCTATGCGAATTCTAAACGCAAGGAGATAGTTTACGAAGTCGGAGACAGAGTGTATCTTCGTGTGTCCCCACTTAGAGGAGTTAAGCGTTTTGGAGTTAAGGGAAAGTTAGCGCCACATTTTGTGGGACCATACAAAGTTTTTGAGCGTATGGAGAAGTTGCTTACAAGTTGGAGTTGCCAGAAGGATTGTCAGGAGTTCACGATGTGTTCCACGTTTTCCAGTTGAAGAAGTGCCATGCAGAGATGACCGATATTCCTCTGAGAGATACAGTGCCACTGGAAGCGATTCAGTTGGATAGCGATTTGACTTACGAGGAGAAACCAGTGAAGATTCTCGAGTTTGCCAGCCGAGTCATACGTAGCAAGGTTATCAAGTTCTGCAAAGTTCAAGGGAGCCACCATACCGAGGATGAAGCCACCTGGAACGAGAGGAAGACCTACGGAAGGATCACCCGGACCTATTTTCTAGCCAAACCGAATCTCGAGGGCGAGATTCATCTTAAGGGGGGTAGGTTTGTAACATCCCAAATTTTCAATTTGGAATGTTATACATTAGGTCATCATTGCATATCATATTTTATTGCATTTTGGTTGATCCTAGAAATTCTATGCAACTCAAGGACCCACGGAGAGAGTTGGGGATTTCGTTATTTTCATATTTGAGTTTTCTCAAATTTTGAAAAAGAGGATCATTTGGTTTATTTTCTCTTCAAATATTTCCTATATGAAAATTAAAGAGAGTGGATAAAATGACTTCTCCAAAATAAAGAAATATTCGGAGTTTTATTGCTATTTAATTTGAATTACGAAAAAAAATGTGTTTTTCAAAATTGCATTAGATGCCCCAAATAAATGTTCACTTTGTCCGCATTATTATTAGAGGACCGTGAAATTTTATTTCGGGATTTTTGGACTCCGTTTAGTATTTCTTTCGTTAGTTTTTCTACGTCATGATTTATTATTTTTTTAAAAAGTAACCGACCTAACCGGGCCGTGTCCGGCTAGGACTCCAGCCCGGCCGGCCTTTATAAGCCGGGGGGGCCGACCTCGCCGAACCCTAGCGCCAGCCCCCCCGCCTCGATCCGCCGCCACTACACCGCCACCACCGCCGCCACACAGACTTCTTGCCGCCGCCGCCGATTCTTTGTTGCCACCACCGCCAAGGCCGCCAATCTACCCGCCGCCGAGGTAGCCACCGCCGCCGCCGCCAGTTTTCTTAGGAAAACTGATCGGTTTTTTTCTAAACCCTAGGTTTATTTTTTTAGTTTCAGTTCATTTTTTCCGATTTAGTTAAATAGCGGACATTCATCCGTACGTTCGTTTTAACGAATGTTGTTCGTCCGTTAGCCGCAGACAGCGAACGTTCGTTTGTTAGCCTGTATGTCGCGTTTTATTTTCCAGGGTTTTCTGCGATTATTTTCGATCGAGATTTCTGCCTTGATCTTCGTTTTAGTTCATCTTTTTGCTCGTTTATCCGAATCAGGTGATTCAAGCGCCTAGATCTTCATCTCGAAGCCCTCTTTCTGTTTAACCAACTTAAACAAGATTTTGGTACTGTAAAATTTGACTTTAGTCCAGATTAGTAAACGGATCTTGTTTCTTTCGCAATTTGAGTTTCGTTGCTCCATTTGATTTGATTCTTTTTGCAAACCGGAGTTCTTCAGTTGAACTTTCTGGTTAGATCTATTATTTGAGTTTTACGCGTGCTTCTAGTTGAGTGCTTGTGTATGTTACTATTTGTTTGCGATAGAGTACCCGGAGTGCGAAGCATGCTACTACGAGTCTCTAGGTTTTGCGGATCATCAGCAAGGCAAGTAACACTTTCATCATACCTCTTTATTACCCAGTTTTTATGCATTAGATCAACACTCAAACATTGCATGCAGTTAGGATCTGAATAACATGTGGGTTTGGGAAGTAGATGATGAGGTAGAACCTATTGCCCTGTTTATTATCAAACCTTTGGGAGTTACTTCTATGTTATGTTTATATTGCTATGCTATGCTTGTAGACGTGGATTGGGTGAGTGTATCCATGACAGATGTGAGTATTGTTAATTAATGGTTAACTTAAGGTGGCTACTTAAATACACATCTGGTGGATTGGTTGAGGCACCTGAGTACACAAGAGTTGTCGTGGCACCGGAGAATCCAAAGTTTGTCCTAGGATATCCCGGAGTACCCGTGTGATCATCCTATGGTTCGCCACCCAGGCTCAAAGGGATCATAAGATTATTCATGATAGAAACTTCCGTGTGCAGCCACAAGCCAATATGGGCTTTGGCATAGTTGAGTAAGTTGCGTGAAGCTCTTGAAGAGGTAGACTAGCAGATGTAGTGGGTTGTAGGTGGTACTGTCTACCCAGAGTAGGGAGTTAATGCTTCAGAAAGACTATGTCTCAAATCTCCGGCCATGGATGTGTTCAAGTCTTGTGGGGAAAAGTGCACAAACCTCTGCAGAGTGTACAAACTAATCATGGTTAGCCGTGTCCCCGGTTATGGACATATTGAGCATCTAGTTCTTGGACTATCATGTTGATCTCATCACTCTAAATTAATTTTATTGGGTTTAATGATGATGCTTAATTGGGATTGAGTTGGAGGAACCTTCTCAATGTTTAACAACCACCATGATACTTAAATAAAACTTATTCCTTTGTTGTATGGAAAAACTGGCTTTATGCAAAACTGTAACCATAGATCTTTCCACCAGCCATATATGCATCTAGTGATAGCATTCATTCTGTTCATTACTCTATGTGTTACATTGCCAGCATATTCCATGTGCTGACCCGTTTCGAGCTGCAACATCTCATGTTGCAGACTTTTCAAACGACAAGTAAGGTGCCATAGGTCGTTGTCGTTCACTTAGCTATGCTGCTGGAGTTGATGGACTCACTTTATCTTCCAAGCCTTCCACTGTTATCGTTTTTAGATGGCATTAAGCCATATTATTGTAATAAGTTCTCTTTTGAGACATTTGATATAATAAGTGTGTGATTGAAACTTTGTTATAAATCCTCAAGTACTGTGCGTGTCAGCATTACTGATCCAGGGATGACACTGATGCACACAGACTAGACTGTTTGAGGTCTGGTCGCTACACATAAGGAAGACAATCAATAAATAAATCATGCTCCAACTTCATCACATAACGGTTCACCATACGCGCATGCTACGGGAATCACAAACTTTAACACAAGTATCTCTCAAATTCACAAATACTCTACTAGCATGAATCTAATATCACCATCTTCATATATCTCAAAACAATCATAAAGAATCAAACTTCTCATAGTATTCAATGCACTTTATATGAAAGTTTTTATTATACCCATCTTGGATGCCCATAATATAAGGACTAATTTTATTACCAAAGAAAATTACCATGCTATTTTAAAAGACTCTTAAAATAATGTAAGTGAAGAATGAGAGTTCAACAATTCCTGTAAAATAAAACCACCGCCGTGCTCTAAAAAGATTTAAGTGAAACACTAGAGCAATATTGTCTAGCTCAAAAGATATAAGTGTAGCACATAGGGTATTCTAATACATTCCCATTCATGCATGTCTCTCCCAAAATGTGTGTACAGCAAGGATGATTGTGGTAAACTAAAAAGCAAAGACTCAAATCATACAAGACACTCCAAGAAAAACACATATCATGTGGTGAATAAAAATCTAGCCTCAAGTAAAGTTATCGATAAACGAAGACAAAAGAGGGGATGCCTTCGGGGCATCCCCAAGCTTAGGCTTTTGGTTGTCCTTGTATTTTACCTTGGGGTGCCTTGGTCATCCCCAATCTTAGGCTCTTGCCACTCCTTATTCCGAAATCCATCAAATCTTTACCCAAAACTTGAAAAGTTCACAACACAAAACTTCAACGGAAAATCTCATGAGCTTCGTTAGTACAGGAAAATAAACCACCACTTTAAGATACTGTAATGAACTCATTCTTTATTTATATTGGTGTTAAACCTACTTTATTCCAACTTCTCTATGGTTCATACCCCCCGATACTACTCATAGATTCATTAAAATAAGCAAACAACACACGAAAAAACAGAATCTGTCAAAACAGAACTGTCTGTAGCAATCTATAACTTTCAAATACTTCTGTAACTCCAAAAATTCTGAAATAAATTAGTGGAGGTGAGGAATTTGTATATTAATCTTCTGCAAAAATAATCAACCTAAAAGCACTCTCGTGTAAAAAATTAAATGCTATTCTCGTGAGCGAAAAAGTTTCATTTTTTACAGCAACGTCTTCCCAAAGGTTCTACTTGGCACAAACACTAAGTAAAACATAAAACCACATCTGAACAGAAGCTAGATGAATTATTTATTACTAAACAGGTGCAAAAAGTAAAGAACAAAAATAAAATTGGGTTGCCTCCCAACAAGCGCTATCGTTTAATGTCCCTAGCTAGGCATAAAAACACGAATAGATATAGGTATTGCCATCTTTGGTATGCAATCCATAAGTGGCTCTCATAATAGATTCATAAGGAAATTTAATTTTCTTCCTAGGAAAGTGTTCCATGCCTTTCCTTAACGGAAATTGGAATCTAATGTTTCCATCTTTCATATCAATAATTGCACCAATCGTTCTAAGGAAAGGTCTACCAAGAATAATAGGACATGTAGGATTGCAATCTATATCAAGAACAATAAAATCTACGGGCACATAATTCCTATCTGCAAAAATAAGAACATTATTAATCCTTCCCATAGGTTTCTTAATGGTGGAATCCGCAAGATGCAAATTTAAAGAACAATCATCAAATTCGCGGAAACCTAGCACATCACACAAAGTTTTTGGAATTGTGGAAACACTAGCACCCAAATCACACAAAGCATAACATTCATAATATTTAATCTTAATATTAATAGTAGGTTGACACTCATCATAAAGTTTTCTAGGGATAGAAACTTCTAGTTCAAGCTTTTCTTCATAAGATTGCATCAAAGCATCAACGATATGTTTAGTAAAAGCTTTATTTTGGTTATAAGCATAAGGAGAATTTAACACAGATTGCAACAAGGAAATACAATCTATTACAGAAAAATTATCATAATTAAATCCCTTGAAATGCAAAATAGTGGGTTCATTGCTATTTAAAGTTTTGACCTCTTCAATCCCACTTTTATCAATTTTTGCATCTAGATCTAAAAACTCCGTATCATTGGGATGCCTTTTAACTAAAGTTGACTCATCTCCAGTCCCATCTTTATCAAGATTCATATTGGAAAACAAATATATAATAGGATTCACATCAATCACTTTTAGATCTTCATCATTATTATCATGAAAACTAGAAGAACACGCCTTCACAAACCAATCTTTTTTAGCACGCATCCTACGGTTCTTTCTTTGCACTCATCAACAGAAATTCTCATGGCTTTGAGAGACTCATTGATATCATGCTTAGGTGGAATAGATCTAAGTTTTAAAGAATCAACATCAAGAGAAATTCTATACACGTTCCTAGCCAACTCATCAATCTAAGCAATTTTTCTTCAATCAAAGCATTGAAATTCTTTTGCAAACTCATAAATTCTTTAACACAATTCTCAAAATCAGAGGGCATCTTATTAAAATTTCCATAAGATTTTTTGTAGGAATTACCATAATTATTAGAGGAATTACTAGGAAACGGCCTAGGATTAAAATTTCCTCTATACGCGTTGTTACCAAAATTGTTCCTACCAACAAAATTCACATCCATAGATTCATTATTATTCTCAATCAAAGTGGACAAAGGCATATCATTAGGATCAAAGGAAACATTTTTATTACCAAACAATTTCATAAGTTCATCCATGTTTCCACTCAAAACATTAATTTCTTCAATCGCATGAACTTTGTTACTAGTGGATCTTTCGGTGTGCCATTGAGAATAATTAACCATAATATTATCTAGGAGCTTAGTAGCCTCTCCTAAAGTGATTTCCATAAAAGTGCCTCCCCCGGCCAAATCTAAAATATTTCTAGAAGAAAAATTCAATCCGGCATAATTTTTTTGTATAATCATCCACAAATTCAAACCATGTGTAGGGCAATTATGTATCATCAATTTCATCCTCTCCCAAGCTTGTGCAACATGCTCATGATCAAGTTGCTTAAAATTCATAATATCGTTCATAAGGGAGATGATCTTAACGGGAGGAAAATACTTAGAGATAAAAGCATCTTTGCACTTATTCCATGAATCAATACTATTTTTAGGCAAAGATGAGAACCAAGTTTTAGCACGATCTCTAAGCGAAAACGGAAATAGCCTCAATTTAACAATATCATTATCCACATATTTCTTCTTTTGCACAACACATAAATCAACGAAGTTGTTTAGATGGGTTGCAACATCTTCGCTAGGAAGGCCAGAAAATTGATCTTTCATAACAAGATTCAACAAAGCGGTATTAATTTCACAAGATTCAACATCGGTAGTAGGAGCAACCAGAGTGCTAATAAAATCATTGTTGTTGGTATTGGAAAAGTCACACAATTTAGTATTATCTTGAGCCATCGTAACAAGAAATCAATCCAACGCACAAGCACACAAGAAGCAAGCGAAAAAGAGACGAATGGAAGAGGGGTGAAGAAAAGGCAAAGGTTTTCGAAAATCGTTTTAGAAGTAGGGGAGAGGAAAACGAGAGGCGAATGGCAAATAATGTAATGCAAGGTAGCAGAGTTATGATGGGTACTTAGTATGGCTTGACTTGGCGTAGATCTCCCCGGCAACGGCGCCAGAAATCCTTCTTGCTACCTCTTGAGCTTTCATTGGTTTTCCCTTGAAGAGGAAAGGGTGATGCAACAAAGTAGCATAAGTATTTCGCTTAGTTTTGAGAACCAAGGTATCAATCCAGTAGGAGACGACGCACAAGTCACCGAATACCTGCACAAACAATCAAGAACTTGCAACCAACGTGATAAAGGGGTTGTCAATCCCTTCACAGTCACTCGCAAAAGTGAGATCTAATAAAGATAATAAAGTAATATTTTTGGTATTTTTGATGTATAGATTGGAAAGTAAAGATTGCAAAATAGTAAATGAGATTCAACAATATGGAAAAGAGCTTTAATATAATGGAAAAGAGACCCGGGGGCCATAGGTTTCACTAGTGGCTTCTCTCGAGATAGCATGTATTATGGTGGGTGAACAAATTACTGACGAGCAATTGATAGAAAAGCGCATAATTATGATGATATCTAAGGCAATGATCATGAACATAGGCATCACGTCCGTGTCAAGTAGACCGACTCTTGCCTGCATCTACTACTCTTACTCCACACATCGACCGCTATCCAGCATGCATCTAGAGTATTAAGTTCGTAAGAACGGAGTAACGCATTAAGCAAGATGACATGATGTAGAGGGATAAACTCAAAAAATACGATATAAACCCCGTCATTTTATCCTCGATGGCAACAATACAATACGTGCCTTGCTGCCCCTACTGTCACTGGGAAAGGACACCCCAAGATTGAACCCAAAGCTAAGCACTTCTCCTATGGTAATAAAGGTAAATCTAGTAGGCCAAACTAAACCGATAATTCAAAGAGACTTGCAAAGATGTCAAATCATGCATATAAGAATTCAGAGAAGAACCAAATAGTATTCATAGATAATCTTGATCATAAATCCACAATTCATTGGATCTTGGCAAACACACCGCAAAAGAGTATTACATCGAATAGATCTCCAAGAACATCAAGGAGAACTTTGTATTGATAATCAAAGAGAGAGAAGAAGCCATCTAGCTAATAACTATGGACCCGAAGGTCTGTGGTAAACTACTCACACTTCATCGAAGAGGCAATAATGTTGATGTAGAAGCCCTCCGTGATCGATTCCCCCTTCGGCAGATCGCCGGAAAAGGCCCCATGATGGGATCTCAAGGGTACAGAAGGTTGCGGCGGTGGAAAAGTGGTTTTGTGGCTCCCCCTAATGTTTTTAGGGTATAAGAGTATATACGGGGAAGGAACTAGGTTGGTGGAGCTATGAGGGGCCCACGAGGGTGGGGGCACGCCTACCCCCTGGGTGCGCCCTCCTGCCTCGTGGACACCTTGTTGCATCTCTGACTTTAACTCCAAGTCTTCTGGTTTGCTTCCGGTCCAAGAAAGATCGTCACGAAGGTTTCATTCTGTTTGGACTCCGTTTGGTATTCCTTTTCTGCAAAACTCTCAAATAGGCAAAAAAACAGAAAGTGGCACTGGGCCTCTGGTTAATAGGTTAGTCCCAAAAATAATATAAAAAAGCATATTAAAGCCCATTAAACATCCAAAACAGATAATATAATAGCAAGGAACAATCAAAAATTATAGATACGTTGGAGATGTATCACCCTCCATGTCGCGCAAGCGTGTGGGATTCCTGTTGTAGGGTGTTGCAATACGTTTGTTGCAATACGTTCATGATTAACTTATAACGGGTGGCTAGAGGGATAGAAGCTTACGCCCGAGTAAGGGGGTTGTTATGGGAAGTAAAGAGAACTTGTTACTTAATGCTATGGTTGGATTTTACCTTAATGATCTTTGGTAGTTGCGGATGCTTGCTAGAGTTCCAATCATAAGTGCATATGATCCAAGTATGGAAAGTATGTTAGCTCATGCCTCTCCCTCATATAAAATTGCAGTAATGATTACCGGTCTAGTTATCAATTGCCTAGGGACAAAATCATTCTCTTGTGTTAAAAAAAGCTTTCTACTAAACAACTAACTTTTATTATCTTGCAAATTGCTCATAGTTTTATTATCGCTAAGTACATCTAATTTTATCCTTGCAAACTTATTCCTACACCTATGGAATAGTTCCATACTTGTTCCGAGGTAAAGCGAACCTTAAGTGTGCGTAGAGTTGCATCAGTGGTCGAAACTTGAAGGGAATATAAATTCTACCTTTAGCTCCTCATTGGGTTCGACACTCTATTTATCAAAAAATCTACAATTGATCCCCTATACTTGTGGGTTATCAAGACCTTTTTCTGGCGCCGCTGCCGGGGAGCAATAGCGTGGGGTGGATATTCTCATGTGTGCTTGTTTGCTTTATCACTAAGTAGTTTCTATTTTCTGTTCTAAGTTGTTATCTATTTCTAGTTATGGATATTGAACACGAAATATGAAAAAAATAGTTTTACTTGCTACTCATGGATATGGGAACCTCCTAAAACCCTCGATGCTCGTTAAGTGGAAAATATTAAACACTACTTTGATAATCCTGAGATAACCTCATTTAACTTGATGATGGGAGACACATTGGCTCCACGTGAATAATTTAGGGATTATCGCTTGACTCAAAAGGGAAACTCTTATGGGATCAAATTAATTATTTGCATTGGTATGCTTGGGATTTATGCTTGAGATATGATTATACTTGTTGCTCTAGGATGAACGCTCCACACCTTCCCTCTTCATGTGAATTTTATGATAATGAAACCTTGGCTTATTATTCTAATAGTAGATATGATTATTATGATGTGGAACGAATAGAAGAATTTGTTTCTTTTAAGGGTGATTATGAAATTGAATCTTTGTTTGAAAAGTATGAAGATTGTGATGACTGTCTATAGATCTGAAAAAATTTCTATACTTAAATATTGCTATGAGAATTATAAATACTATGCTGATATTGATGATTTTATTTAGAAAGTCTCTGCTGTCCAAGAAGAGACTAATATTTTGCAGGAATCTATGGAAGAAGAAATTGATGACGCTGTGAGCTCATTGGATGAAAAAGATGAGGAGGAGAGCGAAGAACAAAAGAAGGAACAGCGGATTAGCTACCCGTTCCCACCTTCTAATGACATTAACTCTTCAACTCATACATTGTTTAATTTCCCTTCATGCTATCAAAGGATGAATGCTATGATCCCATTATTCATTTGAAATATCCCTTTTTTTGATGAAATTGATGCTTGCTATGCTTATGGCCAAGATGCCAATTTTAATTATGCTTATGGAGATGTACTTGCTATAGTTCCTTATGTTAAGAATGAAATTGTTGCTATTGCACCCACACATCATTGTCCTATTATCTTTTTGAATTATCCCAACTACACTATATTGGAGAAGTTGGTGCTTATTAAGGATTATATTGATGGGTTTTGTTTTACTATTGAACATGATGATTTTGATTAATATATGCATGTGCTTGCTGCTCCTACTTGTAATTATTATGAGAGAGGAACTACATCTCAACCTCTCTATGTTTCCAACACAATAAAACTGCAAGAAACTATTTATGCTATACATCGGCCTTTACTTTGTGTGCATGAATTGTTCTTTTATGACATGCCGATGCATAGGAAAAGAGTTAGACTCCATGGTTATGTGATATATGTTGCTTGGTCCTCACTACTAAATTACAAATCATTGTTAATTAAAATTGGCTTTGATATACCTTGGGATCCGAGTGGATCTATTACTTGAGCACTATATGCCTAGCTTAATGGCTTTAAAGAAAGCGCAGCCGGGGAGACAATCCGGAAGTTTTAGAGAGTCATTTTATTCTCGTGTGTGATTTTAAAAAGTTTAAAAACAAAAATATAGAGGGGAACCTGAAACTTTTTCAAAAGGAAAGTGAAAGTAAGTAAGACGAGCACCGTTGAAGTGGGGGAGCTTCTTGAACTTTGTTCATGCCCATGGAACTTTCAAATCTTTAATTACAGAAACTTTCCAACAATAATAATTATACCCTTTGTACTGATCCATTGTATTATAAAAATAATGTGTCGGGATTTACCTTTAGGATGTTTAAATTGCTTGTTTGTTGTGTGCGGTGCAAAAACATAAACTTTTGCTGTAGTGCGTGAATTTATATTTTTTACTGAAGCGTGCAAAAAATATGAAATTTTTAAGCAGTATTGCTATGAAATTTTTTTTTTCCTAATTTTTAAAAATTGTTTGATTTACATAAGTATATGTACCATCTGCATCTTTACAGATTGTCCTGTTTTCACAGATTGTTGTTATTGTTGCATTATTTGTGTATGTTTGAAATCTTGTTGAGCCCCGTTGACTTGGGAGCCATAGAATTGTGATTGCATACAATGGGTAATGTTTGGTTCTAATTATGCAATAATGTTACAACAATACATGATGGGATTTGTTGTTATATGTACTAACCCCGCTAGGTTCAGTTATGTTTTTTGTGGATGAAGTGTCGAAGATCGAGGAGGTATTGATATGAGAAGAATGAGGAGAGGAAAGAGCTCAAGCTTCGGGATTCCCAAGGCACCCCAAGTAAATACTCAAGGAGACTCAAGTGTCTAAGCTTGGGGATGCCCCGGAAGGCATCCCATCTTTATTCAACAAGTATCAGTATGCTTCAGTTTTTGTTTTGTTCACATGATATGCGTAAATTCTTGGAACATTGTGTGCTTTTTATTTCTCTTTTAGTAATGCACTATGTTGTTATGAGATAGTCCTTTGTAGATTTATAGAATGCTCTTTGCACTTCACTTACGTCTTTTGCGTATGGCTTTACAGAATGCTTGATGTGCTTCGCTTATATCATTTAAAGTTTGGATTGCCTGTTTCAATTCTCTACACATAGAAACCCGTAATTTGTAGAATGCTCTTTTGCTTCACCTATATTTGTTAGAGCGTGGGAAAACCTTTTTTAGAAAGAATTAAACTCTCATGCTTCACTATCTATTTAGAGAGTCAACAAGAATTGGTCATTCACATGGTTAGTCATAAAATCCTACATAAAACTTGTAGATCACTGAATATGATATGTTTGATTCCTTGCAATAGTTTTGCGATATAGAGATGGTAATATGTGGGAGGTACTAGTGAATAATTGTGGTTTAGTAAGAATATTCGTGTAAAGGTTTGTGATTTTTGAAGCATGCACATATAGTCTCTCGTTATGCTAAGAAGTTGGAGCATGATTTATTATTGATTGTCTTCCTTTGCGTGGAGGTCGGGGCGATGGCTAACTCATACCAACCTCCCCCCTAGGGGCATGCGTAGTAGTGCTTTGCTTCGAGGGCTAATAAACTTTCGCAATAAGTATGTGAGTTCTTTATGACTAATGTGAGTGCATGGATTATACGCACTGTCACGTTTCTGAAATTTGCTAGCCTCTTCGGTACCGTGCACTGCCCTTTCTCACCCCGAGATGTGGTGCAAACCTCGCCAGTGCATCCAAACCCCGTGATATAATACTCTCTTTCACACATAAGCCTCATTATATCTTCCTCAAAACAGACACCATACCTACCTATTATGGCATTTCCATAGCCATTCCGAGATATATTGCCATGTAACTTCCATCATCGTCATATACATGACTTGAGCATTAATTGTCATGTTGCTTTGCATGATTGTAAGATAGCTAGCATGATATTTTCATGGCTTCTCCATTTTTATATCTTTGCTATGCTAGATCATTGCACATCATGGTACACCGCCAGAGGCATTCATATAGAGTCATATTGTTCTAGGTATCCAGTTGTAATTTTGAGTTGTATGTAAATAGAAGTGTGATGATCATCATTATTCATTATTAGAGCATGTCCCAAGTAAGGAAATAAAAAAGGGAGGCCTAAAAGAGATCAATAAAAAAGAGGCCAAAAAGAGCCCAACGAAGAAAGAAAAAAAGAAAAAAAAAGAAGAAAGGGAGAAAAAATGAGAGAAAAAGAGAGAAGATATAAAATAGCACCATGTTTTTCATATCCTTTTTTGATTCTATCCTTTTTTGATTTGGGATGCCTGAGTATTGATGTCCTTATGTCAAATTATAGACTATTGCTTTGAACCACTCGTGCCTTAATATTCATGCCATAATTAGATTATATGATCAAGATTATGCTAGGTAGCATTCCACATCAAAAATTATCTTTTTTATCATTTATCTACTCGAGGACGAGCATGAATTAAGCTTGGGGATGCTAATACGTCTTCGTCGTATCTATAAATTTTGATGGTTTCATGCCAATTTCTACAACTTTCATATACATTTGGCAACATTTTATATTATTTTTGGGACTAACCTATTGATCCAGTGCCCAGTGTCAGTTCCTGTTTGTTGCATCTTTTTTGTTTCGCATAATATCCATATCAAACGAAGTCCAAACGTGATAAAAATAGTAGGTATAAATATTGGGTTCTCTCCCAACAAGCATTTTTCTTTATAGCCTTTTAGCTAGGTGTGATGGTTTTAATGATGCTCACGTAAAGGTGAATAATTGAAACATAATGGGAGAATCATGAAGCATATGACAAGCACACTTAAGTCTAAACTACTTATGCATAGGGATTTTGTAACCAAACAATTTATGTGAGCAAGAATTAACTAGCATAGGAAGGAAAAACAAGCATGACTTCAAAACTTCCAGCACATAGAGAGGAAATTTGATATTGCTAAAATATATATAAGCATATCTAGCCCTCTCATAATAATTTTCAGTAGCGTCATGAAGAGATTCAACAATATAACTGTCACATATATAAAGCATTCTTTTCATGATCCACAAGCATAGGAATTTAGTACTCTCCACAAAAGCAAAATTATTTTCATTAATAATAGTGGGATCAAACTCAATAAAGTAGCTATCATGAGATACTTGATTGACATAATTAAATTGAACATTAAAATCATGATGACAAGTTTCATTTGTATCATTACTTTTTATAGCATACATGTCTTCATAATAATCATCATAGATAACAACTTTGTTGTCATAATCAATTGAAACCTCTTCCAAAATAGTGGAATCATCATTAAATAAAGTCATGACCTCTCCCAATCCCCTTTCATAATTACTACAATAAGATTCAAGACCCTCCAAAATAGTGGGATCATTACTACCTAGAGTCAACACTCTTCCAAACCCACTTTCATCATTGTAATCATCATAAATTGGAGGCATATTCTCATCATAATAAATTTTCTCATCAAATATAGCATCCCCAAGCTTATGCCTTTGCATATCATTAGCATTATGGATATTCAAAGAATTCATACTAATATCATTGCAATCATGCTTATCATTCAAAGATTTCATGCCATACAATTTATTGAATTATTTTCTAACATGTTGGCATAATTTTCCGATCCATCATTTCCAAGAAAGACTTTATAAAGAGAAACAATTTGGCACAACTTAACTTCCATTATTTTTTTTGTAGTTTTTTTATAAAACAAAACTAGTGAAAAAACAAGAAACAAAAAGATTCAATTACAAGATCTAAAGATATACCTTCAAGCACTCACCTCCCCGGGAAGGGCGCCAGAAAAGAGCTTGATGTCTACTACACAACTTTTATTCTTGTAGACTCGGTTGGGCCTCCAAGCGCAGAGTTTTGTAGGACAACATCAAATTTCCCTCAAGTGGATGACCTAAGATTTATTAATTCATGGGAGGTGTAGGATGAAGATGGTCTCTCTCAAATAACCATGCAATCAAATACAAAGAATCTCTTGTGTCCCCAACACGCCCTATAATGGTAAATTATATAGGTGCACTTGTTCGGCAAAGAGATGGTGATACAATTTACGGATAGTATATATAGGCTTTTGTAATCTAAAATAATAAAAACAGCAACGTAGCAAGAAACAAAAGTACACACAAATGATATTGCAATGCTTAGAAACAAGGCCTAGTGTTCATACTTTCACTAGAGCTATCTCTCAACAGTAGTAACATAACTGAATCATATAACAATACCTTACGTGCAACAAAGAATCACTCCAAAGTTTTTATCGAACAATGTAGGACGAAAACGTGTATCAACCCCTATGCGTAGATTACCCTAATGTCACCTCACAAAACCACAAGTTGATTACCAAAACATATATCAAGTGACACAATAGAATACCCCATTATCATCGCGGGGATCCACAAGCAAGACATATATCAAGTGATCTCAAGTTCAATATTCAATGCAACATCATGAAACCTCGAAGAGCAATACTCAATTCATCACAACAAGATAGACAGGGAAGAACACCATATGATCCAACCATGTTAACAAATCCCATGGTTACATCAAGATCGTGACAAATCAAGAACACGAGAGAGAGAGAGAGAGAGAGAGAGAGAGAGAGATCAAACACATACTACTGGTACAAACCCTTAGCCCGAGGGTGAACTACACGATCCTCATGATGGAGACCGCCGGGATGATGAGGATATGGCCTTCAGTGATGATTTTACCCTCGGGCAGGGTGCCGGAAAAAGGCCTCCAGATGAGATCACTTCGGGTCAAAGGCTTGTGGCGGCAAGGCGTGGGAGTTCTATGTTTCTTTCTGGGGTTTTCCCGATTTATAGGAATTTTCAGCATTGGTTTCACGCCAATCAGAGTTAGTGGGACCCACGAGCTCAGAGGACACCCCCTACCCCTAGAGCCAAAAACCAGGAACTGACACTGGGAACTAGGTCAGTAGGTTAGTCCATCCAAATCATATAAAAGTGCACCAAAACCATGTACAACTTTGGTACATATGACATGGATACTTCATAAATTATAGATACGTTGAAGACGTATCAGCGTGGTCGATGTGGTCAACAAACAACAAAAATCGGAAGAGGACTGTACGAGAACAGGCCGAAAGTAGGGGACCCACCAGGTCCATGGGCGCTTGCAAAGTGACTCCTTATTGCGTGCAAAGAAATGATTCCGCCCCCTAATAGCCGAGACCCACAGGTTGAAGCATACATAATGTTATATGTCTAGTCGCAAACATGTACGTAAATGTTGGTCGGTCTCTTTGCAATGATGAACTGTAGCTGAGTAAGAGCATCTCCAACAGTGGCTGTAAAAAACATGCGCATGCGGTAAACATGGGTTTTAGCGCGCGGGGGGCGGTTTCGCGCGCTTCAGCAGGCGCAGGAGATTCAGGCACGCGGGAAAAGATCGCGCGCGCGTGAAAAAGCGGCCGGGCGCACGCTAGTTTTGGCGCGCGGCGTCCGGTGCACTTTATAAATCCAGCACCCTCCCAACGCTCTGTGCCTCGCCGCCGCTCTCTCCCCGCTCTTTCTCGCCTTGCCACCATCGCGCCACCATGCCGTCGCTCCGCCGGGTAACTTCGAGATACCGCAGCGTCCGTGCATGCCCCTTCGGCGCCTTCTCCGCCGAGATCAGGTCCAGCGAGATGCGCCTCGGCCTCGACATTTTTGACACCGCCCACGAGGCCGCCCGCGTGTATGACGCGGCGGCGTGGCGCCTCCAGCGGCCTCGTAGGGAGATGAATGTCCTCGAGGTGGCGACGCGAGAGCAGGCGCAGGAGCTCGCGCCTCCCGCGCGGCTTATCACGGGCGAGGACCGTCGCGACAACTGGAGGCGAGAGCACCGCCTCGGCATCACTGAGATAGGCGAGGAAGCCATGGCGGTGTGGCGTCGACACTTCCCGTAGGACGTCGTCAACGAGCGTGAACTCTACGCGCAAAGGAGGGCGGAGAGGAGGGCGGAGTGAGCCGTCTACCGCAAGGACATGCATACGCGGATGGCGGACGCGCTCTTCAACATCGAGCTTGGAGAAGCGTCCAACTGGGACTCCAATCATGAATAGTACATTGACGCCTTCATTACGATGTCAGAGGAGGACATCACCGAGTGAGAGTTGGAGTTGAAGGAGGACGACGAGTAGTTGAACTATCGCCTCCGGCGGCCTCATAGGGAGATGAATTTCCCCGAGGTGTGCGGGAGCAGGCGCAGGAGCTCACGCCTCCCCCGTGGCTTGTCACCGACAAGGACCATCGCAACAACCGAATGCGGGAGCGCCGCCTCAGCATCGCTGAGACGAACGAGGAGGCCATGGCAGTGTGGCACCGACGCTTCCCGCAGGACGTCCTCAACGAGCGCGAATTCTACGCGCAGAGGAGGGTGGAGTGAGCCGTCTATCGCGAGAACAAGCATATGCGGAAGGCGGCCACGCTCTTCAACATCGAGCTTGGAGAAGCGTTGAACTGGGACTCCAACGATGAATGGTACACTGACGCCTTCATTACAACGTCAGAGGAGGACATCACCGAGTCAGAGGAGGAGTCGAAGGAGGAGGACGAGTAGTTGAACTCTCTATGTTTTATGATCTATCTTGTTGAACTATCTATGTTGAACCATCTATGTATCTTTTTTTATCTACCTATGCTATGAACTATCTTGTTTTTGCGTACGTATGTGTATCGCACGCTGTATTTTAGCGCTTCTGTTGGAGCGGCACACGAGCGCAATTTTTTGCAGCGGCCGCTGGAGCCAGCACTCTCTGGCGCGCTAAAAGTAGCTATTTTGACGCTGTAAACTGTTTTTAGCGCACCGCGCGGTTGCGCTCCTGTTGGGGATGCTCTAAGGAGTGGCACGTGCCGTACTAGGAAATTTGGCCCCAATGTAGCTGGTCACGCAGTGTCGTCTAGGACATGTACACGTACGTACATCCATGGTGCAAAAATACAAGCCAAATATTCGTGTACTGACCGGTCGGAGTCGTGTATATATGGCTGGTCGTACTTACATATATACGGACCGTTGCACAAGACGATAGGGGTACGCAACAACGGGGTACAAGGTCATGTTCATCGGGAGCCGACTTGCTAGGTTGGAATGGCCGAACGGTGTCAGGTTCATCGGGAGCCAACCGGCTGGGGCGGAATGACCGAAACGAAGTCTTATTCATCGGGAGCCAACATGCACGTGTGGGGCGTACCGCATAACGGCCGAAATGGCGTCCTGTTCATTGATCCGCACTGGGCGGGGTGTGGCATACCGCAAAAGGGCTTAAACGGGTCATGTTCATCCAATGCCAACCATCTACGGCTGAAGCAGGGTACTATTCATCGAGAGGGGTGTGACATACCACAAAACGGCCTCCACAGGGTACTGTTTCATCCAGCGCCAACTGCCTACGGCCTCCATGAGGTCTTGTTCAGTAAGCGAAGGGCTCGTCGTGCACGTGTGTGTATGAGAGAAGCATGCAAACCACCCCTCCCGACCACCCAATGTATACCAGAAATCCTCGAAAAATTCCCGCCTTCACTTCTACCATAATTTTTTAGGTCATGGACGCCCAAAGAACGTCATGCAGGTGAGCCTCCAGCCTGGCCAGGATGAAAAGCTCATTTCCTGTCATATTGTTTTATCATGGAACTAGGTGCCCACCACATCCATGATGATACATGTTTTTATCACAATTATCCTCACTTCCAGGATGGAATTTTTTTGTTCTGGCCATAATGTCATGGATGTGTCTTTTTCTTGTAGTGAAATATTCAGACAAAAGTATTGGGTGTTTAATGACTAAACCTCATTTGCCCCCAGGGAATTTTTTTTCTGCTACTATACTAACCCCTTCTCTCACTGCTGTCCGGGATAGCATTCCATGTTGTCCTCGCTCTTTTACCTTCTCCCTGATCGATCTAGATGATCTTGGGTACGTGCAGGGCCTTAGAACGAAAAGAAGACAATAGACGACTCCGTGGAATCGAATAAATACAAATAACGTCAAATACACAAAGTCATTCCAGTGATCACATGCACAAATACATAGGGTCACAAGGCCTTGCCTCAATACATTGCCTTACCGAATTACTCACACGTTGCGACCGGATCGCAAGATGAACTCATTGAAGACGACATCAAGATGAATGATTGATTTATAATATGTCTTACAGTAGTTGCTAGATGCGATACAAATTACAATTGGAGATGGATGGCTGCGGTGATGATTGTGGTGGAGGCTATGGAGATGAAATGGTAAATGATGGCAGCTAGGGTTGGAAGATGGGTTTTTGGTTCTACATTTCACGAATGATGCCCTCACTTTGATATTCTAGTGTTCGCCCCTTTATAGAAGTTGGTCACATGGACAATTTGAGCTGGCGGCATGTGGTACGAGCGGGTGCGCTCATACCATGCGCCGCCTTGCACTCCATGAAAGCCTGTTGCTCCTCCTATTGACTTGCCTCTTTCACCCAACTTTGGATTTGCTTGTATATGATGATATCCTTCCATGTTTAGTCCCTTTTCCCGCAGAAACACATAAACAAAGGGTTTCATGATCTCTTGCAATCGTTAGTCATTATTGCCAATATCAGAGTGATTTTCTTGGAAATTCTGGAATTCGCCGGTTTAAACAACGGTGCAATGACCGCAAAAATATCACTCATCAACCTCCCTGAACTTAAACCTTGATTGTCCTCAAGAAATAAAAAAAATTCAACCATAAGGAACTTAGTTTAAAACAAAATAACGAGAAGGTTTTGGTTCACTTACAATCAGTATGCCTAGATAGCCCTCCGCTTTCTTGAAGAGCATCTATAATTGCATATAGCTAATCCGTTTCTTCAAACATCCGCAAACACGGTTGGGTGTGCGGAATAGTTATCGGTCATCCCACAAATTTTTGTTTTGACAACATGGTACCTCATTTAGTAAACCTCAAATCCATCCAACCACATGCATCGTAAACTATCACCATGATCCAACACAAAGCGTCCTGGTACTACATCAATACATGCGATAGGACGACAAAAAATTGCCACGTTCTACTAGCTATGGACAAAGATCATTGACGGCTGCCCTTGCCCTACCTTGTGTGGGCGTCCTTGGCGTCTTTGTCGCGGGCGTAGCTCTCGAAAACGCGAAATGGATCAAGCCGGATCTGCTTCTCGTCAGAGTTGTCCGAGTCGTCACTGTCTTCTTTCTCCTGTTTGGGGGGCAGTCCGGCCATGGCACAGACCGCTTAGTTTTGCTCCCGAACGAGGGCATGCATGTTCCTCCTTTGTCGCTTCTGGACGATGCGGGCATGGACGACTTCCTCGTCCAAGGCAGCGCGCGCCGCCGCACCGGTCGTCTTTGCCTCTGCAGTTCCGGCAGCGAGGCGGTCCTCAGCCTCCCACAGCCTCTCCTTCACACGACGGGTACACCGGTCCTTGTAACACTCAAGTTCCTCTAGCCTCCCACAGCCTCTCCTTCACACGACGGGTACACCGGTCCTTGTAACACTCAAGTGCCTCCGCACCGGAGATGGGGCGGGAGACAGACCTCGAGCCTTCAGCCCCGGCGGATTCGAGCGCCGGTTGCGCCGGCGCAACGGATTCCCGCTGGATCGAATCCGACCTCGGTTGGGCGCACTCTTCCGGGGATGGCGGAGGGTCATGCAGACGACCATAACCTCCTGCTCCCCGCATGGGACGCTGCCCTAGTCGATGGATCAGGAGTGGTCGGAGTCGATCCGCTGCCCGCCATGCTAGAGAAACGAGCTTCTACCCGAACGATTAGCCCAGGCCGGAAATCGCTAGAAGGGAGCTTGAGGGCGGACTGAAGAGGGGTGGCTAAATTTTGATCCTAGATGCGGATGAGAACGAATATATATGGAGTCGAGGTGGGACAACGTGGGCTAGATCTGACATGACGGATGCGTGCGCCGGGTCCCTCCGTATCCGCCTAGATTTCGGCTGGACGTGATTACCCCATACACCTAGGGCCGGTACGTGACGTCGAGTCGGAATTGTGTGACCGGTGAGTACCAGGCCATTCGCGCGGGCGTAGCGGTCTGGGAGCCCGGTTGTAGATGATGTAGGTATACTGTATGTTCTTTTGTGAGTTGTGACATAGCGCATGGCTGTGTTGGTCAAAGCTGCGTTTGCCGAACTCCTGCAACGCACCACGCCTCCCAAGCTGCTCGTCTGCTCCGCAGACACCAAAACGGCAACTGCCAAAGGCCATCGTGTAAAGCCTACAGAGCTCAGTCCAACGACTCGTCTCGTCGTCGTACCTGCAAAGCCACGACAAAAGCCCTAGAATTACTGCCACGGAGAAAAGAAAGAGAGGAGCGATTCAAACTCGTAGTACAAACGCATCAACCCCCAATCCACTTATCAGTTTAGTTCATCAATCCCCTCGTGGAGAGAACCCCTGGAAATTAGGCGGCTAAAACCCTACTACTACCCTCCCACACATTCCCATCGTTCACGGGCATCGGCATCACTCCACTCCACCCTTCTCCGCTTGCTTTCGCTCCGCTCTCCTGCCAAAATGGCTCCGCCGGCGTGGGTCATCCTGGGCGCCGTCCCGCGCGTGTCGGAGCAGCAGGACGCGGACCTCTCCCTCGACCTCGCCGCGCCGCCACGCGTCTCCGCCCTCACCGTGCCCCCGCGCGTGTCCCCCGTCCAGGCCGACCCCACCAGCGGCGCCTGCCCCTGGGTTGTCACCGCGGACCCTGCCTCCGGCCTCCTCCTGCTCTGCGCCCCGCCGCCCCCTCCCGCTCCCACTCCACCTCCCCCGCCGGCCTACCGCAACGGGAGGCTCGTCCTCAACATCACCGACATCGAGCGCCGGCCGCCGGCCTACTTCGTCTGCGACGTCGCCTCCGCCACCGCCTTCCGCCTCCCGCAACCCGGCCGCGACCAGAGGGGGCTAGGTTCGGAGATCAATGCGCTGAACCTCGGCGTCGTCGCTGCCCCAGGAGCCGGAGGTGGTGCGCTGCGCTACATGGTCGTCGAGTTCCGCTACATGTTCGCAGACAAGCACGCCACGCTCCTCTGCTTCTCGTCCGACACCGGCGAGTGGGTGTGGAAGCCGGTGCACAACCCCCTGGGGCACTGGATTTGGGGCAGAGACGGCGTCGTCGCCCACGACGGCAAACTCTGGTGGGTGGATCTCGCCGGGGGGCTCATCTTCTGCGACCCTTTCGCGGATGCGCCGGTGCTGGACATCGTCCCGCTCCCAGAAAGCGACTGCCATCTGCTTGGTGCCTCGTGCGCCCACTGCGCCGGGAGACCGGTGGCCTACCGCCGGTTCGTGCAGGTGAGCGCTGGCAAGTTCCGGTGCGTGGAGTGGAGCTCTCGCAGCGACGACGAGGCACCCATGACGGTCAGCATGTGGACGCTGAATGATCCGGAGGCCAAGGAGTGGGTGCTGGAGTACAAGGTGAGCTTTCAGGAGATCTGGGCCGACGACAGCTACAAGGCTGCCGGCCTGACGGAGAAGAACCCCACGTTCGCGCTCGTCCACCCCATGAATCCGGAAGTGCTCTACTTCTTCCTGGAGGAGCACCTCTTCGGCGTAGACCTGCGCGCCAAGAGGGTTGTGGAGTGCGGCGTGTACGAGATGGTGGTGCCACCGTCAGGGAAGCCCCCCAACTGTTTCTCCGTCCGCGCATTGGAGCTGCCGATCGCGCTTTCCCCAGGTAGCCACCCATCACACCTTCCATGGTTTCTACCCTCTATGCTGTTGAACACTGGATGTTATTTCATTTGGAATATCACTAGACACGTGCAAGCAATCACATTTCAATTGCTCCCCTCGTTTGCTAAGGTTTTAGACTCTACTTTGCCTTGCCCAATTCAATCAAAGTTGATCTGTGGGATTAGTATTCACATGTGCAAACTTGTTATGCCGTTGCTCACGTACGTATCATTATGATGCAGTCCTTAAGCTCTGTACTCCTTCTACAGTCATCCTTCTATACTACTCCCTCTGTCCCATAATATAAGACGTTTTTTACTAGTGTCAAATTACATTATGGGACGGAGGGAGTAGTTATTTGGTTGTATTTTTCTCTTGTATTTTTTTTGTCAGTTGTTCATCTGTTTAAATTAGTAGTAGGTATACTAGACAGCACACTTAATGCTTATTCGGCTCCTATGCTCTGTTTGCTTCCAATTGAAACTGTTCCGAGAAAAAGACATACATGTGTTCACCTCTGATTGATCTTCTAGTAAGCCGCTGCTATATTGTCTGCATGTCCCTAAAAAGAGAGACAAAATACCTTTGTTTAGTGTCTGCACTCTTTTTAAATCCCAAAATATTCAATGTTATCTGTTGTGCAAACAAGATTCAATTAACGTTACCTGAATCACATCAGCATTGGCACACACATCCAGAAGCATGGAAGTTTCGTACCAGATCTGGAAGTTGAATATACACTCTCACATCTAAACTCTGTTTTGTAATAGGATGTTGCATCGTAAATTGGAATAGTATAGAGCTCATATCGTTCAGGACTTCAGGTTGCTCCTTACGTAGGGTTTAGGCTGTTTGTTATTTGGGGTCACAAACTTGCAATGAATAAGCAATTTATCTTGTAGGCTGTTAAACTTGTCATATTGGAGATAGCTTGTAGTGGTCACAACGTATATTCTCTTGATTGTTTGTTATCAACTTGGATAGTGGTGGACTGTAAGTATTTTTCTTTCTTATGGCAGTGTAATATACTCCCTCCGTCCGGAAATACTTGTCATCAAAATGGATAAAAAAGGATGCATCTAGACATATTTTAGTTCGAGATACATCACTTTTTATCTATTTTGATGGCAAGTATTTTTGGACGGAGGGAGTACATTCAATTGTTCGTCTATGGCTATTATATCTACAGGTGTACAAACCTGCAGCCACTATCTCATCTATTTTGTTCATCTATGGCTATTATACATACACCCACGTAGTCTTTGCATGTACTGAATAGTGCCACCAGTTAACTTCAAACAAACAGGTTTTCCGGAACGTGGGTTACCATGCCATCACAGACTTGGCAAAGGGACACATGGATTGATTCTTTATGCTTTGGTTTTCAGTTTTCCTATGTAATTACTACTGTATTTCTGAGTGGATATATAAAGCATTGATATATTTCCAAAAATAGTTATTTTAACCATTCACGCCAATGGAAAAAAATTATATGAGACCAGGTCTCATATAAACCAGGTGAGACCCGCCCTGATGGATGACATGTGGCATTCACAAATCACAAAGCATCTAATCTCTCCCCCCTGATTTCAGGTGGGTGTTGGGGTAGATGCTTTGTGATTTGTGAATACCACGTGTCATCCATCAGGATGGGTCTCACCTGTAACCCGTGAGATCTGGTCTCATAATTTTTTTCCCACGCCAACTAAGTTATTATATCCATGCATTCATGGCAATCCCAACATTGGTTATGTTGATCAAATACTTGTTAGTTCTGACTGTGTTTCAATTGCTGTTTATGCAGGTTCGTATTCTGATGTTGGCAGTGGTTCCAACGGCGAAGAGGACGTCATTTCTTTCCCGGGTGAGCTTCACCAGAGATTTGTTATTCATGTCGATCACCACACCACACGGATATTTGTCTTCCACAGCAACGATGATGACAGTGGATTTCTGTTGTGTTCTCCATGCAGGAGGAATCGCCGAGTCTGCAGATCGAGTTTGAGGAGGGATCTTGAAGCAGCATATACTTAATCTGATCAACAAGGTAATAGATTTCCATGGAGATAACTTATATCTTAGTCTTCAGTCCCTCAA
The DNA here is from genome assembly GCA_021437245.1 of Aegilops speltoides. Classification (NCBI taxonomy): domain Eukaryota; kingdom Viridiplantae; phylum Streptophyta; class Magnoliopsida; order Poales; family Poaceae; genus Aegilops; species Aegilops speltoides. The sequence continues at coordinate 132,446,399 of CM038143.1, forward strand.
GATGGTCTTGTCCTTTTGGTTGCGGCCTCTTTGGTTCTATTGTAACGCCCTCGATGCGGCTATATCTCCCACGTGTCGAAGCACGACTTAGAGGCATAACCGCATTGAAAGCAATGTCGCAAGTGAGGTAATCTTCGCACAATCCATGTAATACATAAGGGAAAGAGATACATAGTTGGCTTACAGTCGCCACTTCACACAATACATAATTAAACATCCATCATTCAGATTACACTCAAGATTCGACTACGGAACCAAAATAAAAGAAGAATACCCCACATGCAACACAGACCCCCGATCGCCCCAACTGGGCTCCACTACTAATCGTCTGGAAATGAAACATAGTAACGACCAAGGGCCTCATCATATTCCCACTTCAGCTCAGTTGCGCCATCTGCTACCGCATCACCGTACTGCATCTGTTTTGGTAGAATCTGTGAGCCACGGGGACTCAACAATCTCACACCCGCGAGATCAAGACTATTTAAGCTTAAGGGAAGGCTGGTGTCAAAAGGTGGAGCTGCTGCAAGCGACTAGCATATATGGTGGCTACATCGCAAAAGAGAGCGAGAAGAGAAGCAAAGCACGGTCGTGAAACTAGTAGCGATCAAGAAGTGATCCTGACTACTTACGTCAAGCATAACTCCAACACCGTGTTCACTTCCCGGACTCCGCCGAGAAGAGACCATCACGGTTACATACACGGTTGATGTATTTTAATTAAGGTCAACTTGGGTTTTCTACAACCGGACATTAACAAATTCCCATCTGCCTCATAACCGCGGGCACGGCTTTCGAAAGATAATACCCTGCAGGGGTGTCCCAACTTAGCCCATAACAAGCTCTCACGGTCAACGAAGGAATAGACCTTCACCCAAGACACTCCGATCAAACTCGGTATCCCGGTACATCAAGACATTTCGACAATGGTAAAACTAAACCAGCAAAGCCGCCCGAATGTGCCGACAAATCCCGATAGGAGCTGCACATATCTCGTTCTCAGGGCACATCCGGATAAGTCAAGCTACGAGTAAAACCAGGCCTCGAGTTTCCCGTGGTGGCCCCAAGTCTTTCGGTTCGGACCAACACTCGAAGGAGCACCGCCCGGGGGCTAAAATAAAGATGACCCTCGGCTCGCGAAACCCAAGGGAAAAAGGGTGTAGGTGGCAAATGGTAAAACCAAGGTTGGGCCTTCTTTGGAGGAGTTTTATTCAAAGCGAACTGTCAAGGGGGTCCCATAAATCACCCGACCGCGTAAGGAACGCAAAATCAAGAAACATAACACCGGTATGACGGAAACTAGGGTGGCAAGAGTGGAACAAAACACCAGGCATAAGGCCGAGCCTTCCACCCTTTACCAAGTATATAGATGCATTAATTAAGACAATAGATATTGTGATATCCCAAAATATCCGTGTTCCAACAAGGAACAAACTTCATCTTCACCTGCAACTAGCAACGCTATAAGAGGGGCTGAGCAAAAGCGGTAACATAGCCAAACAACGGTTTGCTAGGACATGGGTGGTTAGAGGTTGACATGGCAATATGGGTGACATGGTATAGCAAGTGGTAGGTATCACAGCATAGGCATAGCAAAAGAGCGAGCATCTAGCAAACAAAGATAGAAGTGATATCGAAGGTATGGTCATCTTGCCTGTAAGGTTCTCAGAGTTGTCGAAGGCTTGATCTTCGTAGGCGTTCTCAACAGGCTCCTCGTTCACGTACTCGTCTCCCGGCTCTACCCAAAGCAAGAACACAAGCAACGGAACCACAATCAAACAAGGAACAATGCACAAGCAATATGATGCAAAACATGACATGCGATGCGAGATGTGATATGCAATGCATATGTATGCTCCGAAGGAAAATGATGAACTGGCATCAACTTGGCAAACCAAGTATGCCGCTGGAAAGATGAGATGATTTCGGTTGAAATCGATATAAAGATCACCGGAATCGGATGCACGGTTTGCAAATGACAAGCAAAACAAGAATGACGCAAAACTGCGTTTAACAGCCCGATGCTACTTAGCACGCAACACGAAATTATGCTACAGCACCCCAACATAAAAACAAAGCATATGGAAGCGAACTACAGGAGGTGCTTAACAAAAGAGGAACACTGAGCTACGGCTAAATCACATCATAACATGTTCAAACAAGCATGGTGAAAGTGCTAAAAATATCAGGTTCACAGACTTAGTGAAAATACTAACATGCCAGGAATTAACATCAGGAAGGCATGTTTAGAGCAAGCAAACAACATGCTACAGGAACTTATAATAGCAAAACAAGGCATGACATGATTCTACTCAAAGCATATATCAATAGTCCCTTACTGACCATAAGCCAAAAAGTACCTTAAGAAATGATGGCACCCATGTAAACATTGCAAGTTTTATTACAGATTTCAGACTTAGCAGAAAAACTGGGCATGACAAAAACAGTTAACGAGTAGGCATGTTCGTGAGCTCGATGCACTCACTACAGAGCATCTCATGGTAAACTAAGCATACACCCATCAAGAAGACATGGCATAGGAGCTATACATGGCAAGAACAACATCATAGCATACACGGATCAACTACAACGACCTCATGAAAATTGAATCTCATGCAAACAGTCTGCCAGGAAACATTTTCAAGCAAAAGTAGAGCACGAAAATGACATGCTAGACTACTCCATAAATGCCAACAAAGGCATGGATGGATAGAGCACATCCATATGTTCAAAACACCCTTACTGATCATGCTCAAAAAGGGCATGGATCTCTCTGTAACAGCATGAACATATGGCATAAAATTAACAGCAGGACAAGACTTGGTGAAAACACTAAGTTCCTGAAATCAGCTACATCATCATCCCTACTTTGCATGCTTGTTCTAGTCAACACATAACTCACAAAAATACATGGCAAACACCCCTGGAAATATGGCATGGCAAAGTTCAACTCACATGTAGGACTCAAGTTCATAAGGTGCACACATAATTCATGGCAAAAATGACAAAAGAGTTCGAGCTGATAAGATTCTGAAACTAACGATCTGAAGCCATCTTCCAACAGCATTTCGGGCATCAAGATGAGCTCAAATGCAAATGATGCAATGGAATGAAATGATGTACTCTTCGAAGCAAACAATTTGACATATTATACGCCCAAAACGGAGCCACATGTGCGGAGATGTGATGCTATGAAAATGCCACGAAATGATTACAAAAAAGGACTTAGTAAGATTTTGGGGGAAGAAGTCAACCTAGCCGATCGGATCTCGACGCTGAACCGAGGCGAGGCCGGACTCGCGGAGAGGGCGTCAGCGGGTCGGGCCGGCCGGATCCGGCGATGGGGACGCCGGCGGGTCGGGCCGGCCGGATCTGAGCTCGGGCGGTTGGCGGCGCCGGCGGCGAGCGGACGGCCATGCGGCTGGTGGTGGGCGGCGGCGGCGCAGCGGCAATGGCGCGGCGGGTGGCGGCAGCGGCGGCGGCGCGCGGCGGGCGGCGGCCTGAGCTGTGTGTGGCGCTGCTGGCCGGAGGCGGCGGCGCTGGCCGGGGGCTGCGCGCTGGCCGGGGGCATGGCCGCTGCTCTGTGCGCGGGCGGCGCGACGGGCGGCGGCGGAGTGCCACGTGGCGCTGCCGACTGGCCGCGGCCGGGCGCGGACGTGTCCGGCGACGCGACGTGTCCGTGCGGCGGATCTGGGATTTTAGGGTTTCAACCGGATTTGGGAGGGTCTATTTATAGAGGTAGAGGGAGCTAGGAGTGTCCAAATGGGGTGTAGTTTTCGCCCACGATCGTGATCGAACGACCGAGGGCATGGAGGGAGTTAGATGGGTTATTGGGCTGTTTTGGAGGGTTGTTGGGCTGCAACTCAAAAGAGGCCTTTGCGAGAGTGCGTTAATCGTTGGAGTACCAAACGAACTCCAAATGACCCGAAACTTGACAGTGGTCTACCGGTGCTATACCAGGGCCACTTGGCAAGGCTCGGTCCATTCCGAGAATGTTCAACACCCGCTTTACGGAAAAAGAACAAGAGGGGACGCCGGGGAACATAGGAGTGCCGGATTGCAAAACGGACAACGGGGAAAATGCTCGGAATCATGGGACGAACACGTATGCAAATGAGATGCACATGATGACATGATATGAGATGCATGACATGGACAAAATGCAAAACGAAAACAAAACCCAACCACGGAGGGAATATCATAGCACATATCCGAAAATGGCAAGAGTTGGAGTTACAAATATGGAAAGATACATCCGGGGTGTTAGAACACTCCACCACTACAAGAGGATCTCGTCCCGAGATCTAGGACTGAAAGAACTCCGGATATTCGGAACGGAGGTGATCCTCGCGCTCCCAGGTAGCTTCTCGGTCGGAATGGTGTGACCACTTCACTTTTAGGAATTTGATTGACTTGTTGTGAGTCTTGCGCTCGGTTTCTTCAAGAATAGCAACGGGGTGCTCATGATAAGAGAGATCTTCTTGGAGGTCAATTTCTTCAAAGTTGATAGTGCGTTCAGGAATCTTGAAGCACTTGCGGAGCTGTGACACGTGAAACACATCGTGCACGCTTGCAAAGTTGGATGGAAGCTCAAGTTGATAGGCGAGATCGCCTTTTTCCAATGATCTTGAAAGGACCCACGATCTAGGGGCAAGCTTCCTTTGATGCCGGGCGGCGAGTACCTTTCATTGGAGAGACGCGGAGGTAGACATGGTCTCCGATTTCAAAAGCCACATCACGGTGCTTGTCATCATAATAGCCCTTCTGGCGCGATTGCGCGGCTTTAAGATTCTCACGAATGACTTTGCACATCTCTTCGGCTTCTGTGATCAAGTCGTTGCCAAGAAGTTGGCGTTCACCTGTCTCGGACCAATTGAGAGGAGTACGGCACTTTCTGCCATAGAGAATTTCGAATGGGGCCTTGCCCGAACTCGCTTGGAAGCTGTTGTTGTAGGAGAACTCGGCATATGGAAGACACTCTTCCCACTTCATGCCAAAGGAAATGACACAAGCCCTGTGCATATCTTCAAGGATTTGATTGACTCGCTCGACTTGGCCACTTGTTTGAGGATGAAAAGCTGTGCTGAAAGGAATGTTGGTGCCCATAGCCTTCTGAAAGGAGTCCCAAAACTTAGAAGTGAAGATACTTCCACGGTCTGAAGATATCAATTGTGGAATACCGTGCAAGGAGACAATTCTGGAGGTGTATAGCTCTGCCAGCTGAGCTGCTGTGATAGATTCTTTGACAGGAAGAAAATGAGCCACTTTAGTAAGCTTGTCAATGACAATGAAGATAGCATCATTTCCACGCTTGGACTTAGGAAATCCAGTCACGAAGTCCATCTCGATATGATCAAACTTCCATTCCGGAATAGCAAGAGGTTGGAGGAAACCAGCTGGTCTTTGGTGTTCTGCTTTCACCCTTCTGCAGACATCACATTCATTCACGAATTGAGCAATTTCTCGCTTCATTCGAGTCCACCAATACGACTGCTTGAGGTCATGGTACATCTTCGTACTTCCAGGATGAATGGATAGGAGGGAATTGTGTGCCTCATTCATGATGACTTTTCTCAGATCGCCTTTAGGAACCACGATTTGATCCTCGAAGAAAAGAGTATCTTTGTCATCCAAGCGATAGCACTTGTATTTGGAAGTGCCCTTGTCAATACCACGTTTCACCTTCTTCACCATGGCATCCAGGAGTTGTGCCTCACGAATTTGATCTTCCAAAGTAGGAGAGACTATGAGGTTGGCAAGAAATCCTTGAGGAACAACTTGAAGATTCAGCTTGCGGAAAGCTTCACAAAGATCCGGTTGGAAGGGCTTGAGAATTAGACTGTTGCAATAAGCCTTTCTGCTCAAGGCATCTGCAATCACATTCGCCTTGCCAGGAGTATATTCAATACTTGGATTGTACTCTTGAATCATTTCGACCCATCGAGTTTGCTCGAGGTTGAGGTTTGGTTGAGTGAAGATATACTTGAGACTCTTGTGATCGGTGAAAATGTCCACTTTCCTTCCCAACAAGAGATGTCTCCATGTTATCAATGCATGGACAATCGCCGCCAACTCGAGATCATGAGTGGGGTAGTTCTTTTCGTTGGGCTTCAATCGACGAGAGGTATAGGCCACAACCTTCTTCTCTTGCATTAACACAAAGACCGAGACCTTGCAAGGAAGCATCACGAAAAAACTTGAATGGCTTGGATTCATTAGGAGGAGTCAAGACAGAGCTGTAACTAGCTTCTCTTTGAGGGTGTTGAAAGCGACATCACACTAAAGGCCCGACATACTTGACATGCTTCGGAGGAGGTTGGAAAGAGGCTTTGCAATCTTGGAGAAGTTCTCAACGAATCTTCGACAATAGCTTGCAAGACCGAGAAAATCGGAGCTGCTTGACATTCGAGGAGGTTCCCAATTCAGAACGAAGACACCTTCTCGGGATTAACAGCGATGCCCTTGGCGGAGATGATATGACCAAGATAAAGAACTTCATCAAGCCGAACTCACATTTGGAAAACTTCGCATAGAATTGATGTTCTCTCGAGCTTGTCGAGCACCAATCGCAAATGTTTGGCATGATCCTGCTTGTTCTTGGAGAAGACCAAAATATCATCGAGATACACCAAGACGAAATCATTTGTGTAGGGGTTGAAGATAAAGTTCATCATGCGAGAGAAAGTTGGAGGAGCATTGACAAGGCCGAAAGACATGACAGTATATTCATAAGAACCAAAGCTTGTTCTGAATGCTGTCTTGGGAATATCTTGTTCACCTTTGCAGACTTGGGATTATGCTTGACCACTGCATTGCTTGAAGACCTCACAGGGGGAGGAGGAGGAAGGCGCCTTTGGTTATGGCATTTGTTCGCATAGTGACCCTTTTGCTGGCACTTGTTGCAAGTCACCTCTGAGAGCGGACGGTGATAAGGAGCATTTGACCTTGGAGCTTGAGGTGAGACTTGTTCAGTAGCTTGGGTTGGGTGGGTGGGAAGATCCACGACCACCGAGTTCTTCTGGCGATAAGGCCGACGGAACGGAGGAGGAGGAAGGTAGAACTTTTGTTGCTTTGCTGCGCCTTGAGAGGAAGAAGAAGACCGAGCTGCATCCCCGATTCTCTTCTTTGAAGCCTCACACTTGAGCCGAGCACCTTCTAGCTTGAGTGCCATATTATAGAATTGATCAAACCGAGTAGGCTCGGAAAGAACAAGAGATAACTGCAGATCCTCTCTAAGGCCACCTCTGAATCGATAGATCATACTTCTCTCATCGAGAACGCGTCTTGTTTAGCGAATCGAGCAAGTTTACAAATCAGTATGTTGTATTCAGTACAACGACATGTTTCCTTGCTTGAGATTGCGGAACTCCTCACGCTTGCTCTCAACAACACTTGGTAGGAATGTGGTGAGCTTTAAAGTCCCGGCTGTAAATCAGTCCAAGTAATCACTCGACCACCTCTGGAATCCTTGTATTGTGGAACCAATCAGCTGCTCGATCCTTGAGCTGAAAAGACGCGAACTTGACGTAGTCCTCGTGTCGACATTGCTGCATTCAAAATGCTTGTTGATATCCACGAGCCAATCGTCGGCGTCGTGGCCTCGCACACGAGGTGAAAGACTTTGGCTGGTTGGCAAGGAACTGGTTGAGTGTAGGAAGCGTGGCTGATGGAAGAACTGCCCTTGACCTTGATTCCCTTGGTTGCCTTGGCCTTGGTTACGCTCTTGCATCAGCTGGATCAACAACTGAGCGTTGGCGTTAGTGGTTGCCATCAAAGTTTGCCATGCCTCCGGAGGCGGAGGTGGCGGTGGAGGGTTCGCCTGACTCCCATCACTGCGTTCCGGATTCTGATGCGTTGGCGGAGCCATCCTGAAGAGGGTGACATCTGTTAGCATCTTGATAGACAGATAGACAAGTTGAATCAACGGATAGAATTTGCAACATATAGTCTTCATAATAAACATTCGAACAGGGATGAACGAATGAATTCCAAAGTAAACATCACGTCCATTAAGGTGAGAAGCCACTTGATAAGAGATTGATGAATGAAAATAAAAAACAAGGTATGAATGGAACAAATAAGTGGTAAGGATTACCCAATCACAAACCAAATATCTGCGAAAGAAAAGCTAGAGCTACTTGAATCCCACCTATAAACTCCCGAAACTTTCCGGTTATGCAATCAGGTGTTGGGGATACAGGGGAGCAATATATATCTCACCCAAGCTAACAATCCCTACATCCATTGTATCCATCCTTCAACACATAACCAAGAAACCTTCGAAATCGTGTACCTCAACCTTGAAAAGCATCCGTTATACGAGTCATCGCAATACTCCGTACTCACCACAAGATCTTTGGTTAGCGGGTTATCTCACCAACAACTGCATAAAAGAGATTTTCGATGTCGGCGTACTAAACTCGGTATTCCGAACTGCAACGATAAAATTATGACGACAACACCTCGGAGCTCAACTCCCCGGACACCGCCACAACCCCTAAATGTCGAGGCAACCAAGACAATGTTGTCATCATAAAACCATCGAACGATTCTAAGATACCAGCGTGATCCTAAAATTTTTTAGTGAAATTTGAGAAGAGAAGAGTCAAAACTCTCGTCGGGATACCTCACCGAGGGTCAAGGGACTGGGAGTAAAAAGAATTCCTAACTCTCCGATATATATAATCCTAAATGACTCAAAACAATTTTTCTAGACACAACTCGGCCACTAAAAACGATCAAGCAGTGGGGGCTCCTAAGGTCGGGGATGGCTCTGATTACCAACTTGTAACGCCCTCGAAGCACGACTTAGAGGCATAACCGCATTGAAAGCAATGTCGCAAGTGAGGTAATCTTCGCACAATCCATGTAATACATAAGGGAAAGAGATACATAGTTGGCTTACAGTCGCCACTTCACACAATACATAACTAAACATCCATCATTCAGATTACACTCAAGGTCCGACTACGGAACCAAAATAAAAGAAGAATACCCCACATGCAACACAGATCCCGATCGCCTAACTGGCTCCACTACTAATCGTCTAGAAATGAAACATAGTAACGACCAAGGGCCTCATCATATTCCCACTTCAGCTCGGTTCGCCATCTGCTACCGCATCACCGGTACTGCATCTGTTTTGGTAGAATCTGTGAGCCACGGGACTCAGCAATCTCACACCATGAGATCAAGACTATTTAAGCTTAAGGGAAGGCTGGTGTCAAAAGGTGGAGCTGCTGCAAGCGACTAGCATATATGGTGGCTACATCGTAAAAGAGAGCGAGAAGAGAAGCAAAGCACGGTTGTGAAACTAGTAGCGATTAAGAAGTGATCCTGACTACTTACGTCAAGCATAACTCCAACACCGTGTTCACTTCCCGGACTCCGCCGAGAAGAGACCATCACGGTTACATACACGGTTGATGTATTTTAATTAAGGTCAACTTGGGTTTTCTACAACCGACATTAACAAATTCCCATCTGCCTCATAACCGCGGCACGGCTTTGAAAGATAATACCTGCAGGGTGTCCCAACAGCCCATAACAAGCTCTCACGGTCAGCGAAGGAATAGACCTTCACCCAAGACACTCCGATCGGACTCGGTATCCGGTATATCAAGACATTTCGACAATGGTAAAACTAAACCAGCAAAGCCGCCCGAATGTGCCGACAAATCCCGATAGGAGCTGCACATATCTCGTTCTCGTGGCACATCCGGATAAGTCAAGCTACGAGTAAAACCAGGCCTCGAGTTTCCCGTGGTGGCCCAAGAAGTCTGCTCGGTTCGGACCAACACTCGAAGGAGCACCGGCCGGGGGCTAAAATAAAGATGACCCTCGGGATAGCGAAACCCAAGGGAAAAAGGGGTGTAGGTGGCAAATGGTAAAACCAAGGTTGGGCCTTCTTTGGAGGAGTTTTATTCAAAGCGAACTGTCAAGGGGTCCCATAAATCACCCGACCGCGTAAGGAACGCAAAATCAAGGAACATAACACCGTATGACGGAAACTAGGGTGGCAAGAGTGGAACAAAACACCGGGCATAAGGCCGAGCCTTCCACCCTTTACCAAGTATATAGATGCATTAATTAAGACAATAGATATTGTGATATCCCAAAATATCCGTGTTCCAACAAGGAACAAACTTCATCTTCACCTGCAACTAGCAACGCTATAAGAGGGGCTGAGCAAAAGCGGTAACATAGCCAAACAACGGTTTGCTAGGACATGGGTGGTTAGAGGTTGACATGGCAATATGGGTGACATGGTATAGCAAGTGGTAGGTATCACAGCATAGGCATAGCAAAAGAGCGAGCATCTAGCAAGCAAAGATAGAAGTGATATCGAAGGTATGGTCATCTTGCCTGTAAGGTTCTCAGAGTTGTCGAAGGCTTGATCTTCGTAGGCATTCTCAACAGGCTCCTCGTTCACGTACTCGTCTCCCGGCTCTACCCAAAGCAAGAACACAAGCAACGGAACCACAATCAAACAAGGAACAATGCACAAGCAATATGATGCAAAACATGACATGCGATGCGAGATGTGATATGCAATGCATATGTATGCTCCGGAAGGAAAATGATGAACCGAGCATCAACTTGGCAAACCAAGTATGCTACTGGAAAGATGAGATGATTTCGGTTGAAATCGATATAAAGATCACCGGAATCGGATGCACGGTTTGCAAATGACAAGCAAAACAAGAATGACGCAAAACTGCGTTTAACAGCCCGATGCTACTTAGCACGCAACACGAAGCTATGCTACAGCACCCCAACATAAAAACAAAGCATATGGAAGCGAACTACAGGAGATGCTTAACAAAAGAGGAACACTGAGCTACGGCTAAATCACATCATAACATGTTCAAACAAGCATGGTGAAAGTGCTAAAAATATCAGGTTCACAGACTTAGTGAAAATACTAACATGCGAGGAATTAACATCAGAAGGCATGTTTAGAGCAAGCAAACAACATGCTACAGGAACTTATAATAGCAAAACAAGGCATGACATGATTCTACTCAAAGCATATATCAATAGTCCCTTACTGACCATAAGCCAAAAGGACCTTAAGAAATGATGGCACCCATGTAAACATTGCAAATTTTATTACAGATTTCAGACTTAGCAGAAAAACTGGGCATGGCAAAAACAGTTAACAGTAGGCATGTTAAATGAGCTCGATGCACTCACTACAGAGCATCTCATGATAAACTAAGCATACACCCATCAAGAAGACATGGCATAGGAGCTATACATGGCAAGAACAACTTCATAGCATACACGGATCAACTACAACGACCTCGTGAAAATTGAATCTCATGCAAACAGTCTGCCAGGAAACATTTTCAAGCAAAAGTAGAGCACGAAAATGACATGCTATACTACTCCATAAATGCCAACAAAGGCATGGATGGATATAGCACATCCATATGTTCAAAACACACTTACTGATCATGCTCAAAAAGGGCATGGATCTCTCTGTAACAACATGAACATATGGCATAAAATTAACAGCAGGACGAGACTTAGTGAAAACACTAAGTTCCTGAAATCAGCAACATCATCATCCCTAATTTGCATGCTTGTTCTAGTCAACACATAACTCACAAAAATACATGGCAAACACCCCTGGAAAGATGGCATGGCAAAGTTCAACTCACATGTAGGACTCAAGTTCATAAGGTGCACACATAATTCATGGCAAAAATGACAAAAGAGCTCGAGCTGATAAGATTCTGAAACTAACGATCTGAAGCCATCTTCCAACAGCATTTAGGGCATTAAGATGAGCTCAAATGCAAATGACGCAATGGAACGAAATGATGTACTCTTCGAGGCGAACAATTTGACATATTATACGCCCAAAACGGAGCCACGGGTGCGGAGAGGTGATGCTATGAAAATGCCACGAAATGATTACAGAAAAAGGACTTAGTAAGATTTGGGGGAAGAAGTCAACCTAGCCCGATCGGATCTGACGCGCGCGAACCGAGGCGAGGCCGGACTCGCCGGAGAGGGCGCCGGCGGTTCGGGCCGCCGGATCCGCCGATCGGGGCCGGCGGTGTCGGGCCGGCCGGATCCGCTCGGCGGTTAAGCGGCGCCGGCGGAGCCAGGACGGCAGCATGCGCTGGCGGTGGTGCCATGGCAATGGCGCGGCGGCGTGCGCAGGCGGCGCGCGGGCGGAGCGCAGGTGCGGGCGCTGGCCGTGAGGCGGGCGGCGGCGGGGGCCGGCGCCATGCCGCGCTGGCCGGCGGCGACGGGCGGCGGCGGAGTGCCACGTGGCGCGGCGGGATCGCCGGGCCGGGCGCGGCATGACGTGTCCGTGGCGACGCGACGTGTCCGGCAAGGGCGGATCTGGGATTTTAGGGTTTCAACCGGGATTTCGGGGGAGGGGTCTATTTATAGAGGTAGAGGGAGCTAGGAGTGTCCAAAAGAGGTGTAGTTTTCGCCCACACGATCGTGATCGAACGACCGAGGGCATGGAGGGGAGTTAGATGGGTTATTGGGCTGTTTTGGAGGGTTGTTGGGCTGCAACTCAAAAGAGGCCTTTGCGAGAGTGCGGTTAACCGTTGGAGTACCAAACGAACTCCAAATGACCCGAAACTTGACAGTGGTCTACGGTGCTATACCAGGGCCACTTGGCGAGGCTCGGTCCATTCCGAGAATGTTCAACACCCTTTACGGAAAAAGAACAAGAGGGGACGCCGGGAACATAGGAGTGCGGATTGCAAAACGGACAATGGGGAAAATGCTCGGAATCATGGGACGAACACGTATGCAAATGAGATGCACATGATGACATGATATGAGATGCATGACATGGACAAAATGCAAAACGAAAACAAAACCCAACCACGGAGGGAATATCATAGCACATATCCGAAAATGGCAAGAGTTGGAGTTACAAATATGGAAAGATACATCCGGGGTGTTACATCTATCTAGGTACCCTTGCTAATTTAGTACTTGTAGTTTCCAACAAGATGTGAGCACTCTAATTATCTTGTTGTGTAATGAGTCTCTGGTATGCTTTAGTAGCTCGATCTCACTCGCTGCTTGATGACTTATGATTATATCATGTAGGGATGCCCGTAATGTGATTCTAAATGATTAGAGAACTTTTAAGATGCTCCCAAACGATTATGGATCATCTATTTACTTTGATCTAATGGCTAGAACGATGTATTATCTTGTACTCCCCCCGTCCCAAATGACAAGTATTTTGGAACGGAGAGAGTAGATGGTAAGAGGTGGACGGTTCAGATTTAAACTTCGTCTTACAAATGTGATCGAACGATTAGGAGTTCAAAGTGATGTCAGGTGCCATATTAGCAGTGGATAGCTGCTAGGTGCCATATTAGCAGTGGACAGCCACCTGAGTTATGAGTTGTGACCAGTAGGAGTATTTGTTACCAAACAGTGGCGGATCCAAGATTTGAAGTTACCCGGGGCGGACTTTAGAAGAAACAAATAATCAAAGCCACGGTACAATCAAATAAGACAATCAAGAAAATTAATTGGCCAATACTATGCATTTAGGCAAGATGATCAACACAATGAATTGTTCAGGTAGTTTCATTCTAAAGGACTAAGCTAATAATATATACTACAAAAAATCATATAAAGTCTAACTTAAACCCTAAACCCTAAAAAAGTGTAACTTAGACTCTTGCTGGCTGAATCTTCCTATAACATCTAATTTGTAATTAATATCAGTATTCAACTTTTAAGAATTAGGTCCATGTAACAATAAATAAATAAAAATGATAGAACGGAAGACAAGAAGATTACTGGAGGGCAAAAGGAGCTGCTCTTTGCTGCTTCTGTTGGTTGCTCTCTTGCAGTTTTAAGCAGGACGTTGGGCCGTGGCAGTGATGAATGGCACGAGAAATCGGTGGCCTCCCTTCTCCTCCATCAAACACCATCCATTGGAAGAACTGGGAAGCGCCGCAGTGTCTCGTCAAGGTCAAGGAGGCGAGGCAACAACGGAGGGGGGTGGCGCAATCGTGTAGCGCGGTTGATCTGTTTCGATCGCTAGGAATTGGCAACGTCAAAGGCTGCGTTTTTTTCCCGGGAGTACAAGGCTGCGTTTTTTTTTCGAACGACAAATGCTTCAAAGGTTGCGGCGTAAGGAAAAGGAATGGGCTGCGTACGGAAAAAGAATGGGTATTCTCATGTTCTATTGGGCCTTACTCATTGGCCCATCTCTTTAACGAAGCGTTCTCTTCTCTTTTCATCTTCCTGCTCGAAGCGTTGTCTATCTTCTTCTCTGTAGCATTCATAGAAACCTACAGCAGGAAGCTCCCCTCGCCTCCCATGGTGGCAAGGACTGGCCAAAGCATTAGGGGGTACCATGGGTTCCCAAAATTTACCCGGGGCGGCTGCCCCTACACGACCCCATGCTGGATCCGCCCCTATTACCAAAGGAGACCGTTCACAGAAAGTTGCATTGATTGAGAAATCACTTTAGTTACATGACAGTCGCCTGACTTTTAAATTTCAGTAAGTTGATTTTCCTGTCCGTTTGATTGAATTTTTTGATTCGTGTTGTTTCTTCTTTTCCTAGCGCTGGTTGTTTGCCTCAGTGGGCTGTTTTTAGATTGACTAACCTTATTTTGGGCTGTCGATGTCCTTGTTGGGCACGTTGCACGCCCATTGGTCCTTGCCTGTTTCTTATACAGAACTTACGGAGACTCAATTATGAATTGAGTAGTAGAACGTTCAAAATGTTTCTGTAGTTCAGGATGCATGCAAGTCGACATGAGGCACTGGACTGACTCATAGTCATCACTACGAGTAGTGAAAGGATCTACAACTCCTTTTGGTGCATCCTTTGTAGGAGTATCACCTAGGAGCTGATCCAGCACATACTCCTTTTTTCACTCATGAGAACAAATTAGGTACTGAATCCAATCCACATAATTTTCACCATTAGCAACTAACTTTTCTTTCTCTAACATACGAGCTAAGTTGACCATATTGCGAGCCATTGATCTACAACGATAAACACAAATATATTTAGACATAATTCATAATTAATTATTGCACTAGTGATTAAACAATTTTAATATAAAGCGCACTCCCACTAAAATCAATATCTCTCATAATTGATAGTGAGTGATTCAAGATCATGATCTTATTCTCAGCCAATGATGTGGACATCACTGATGATGAGAATTTTGACCGGTGGGCAATCCTTTGCCAATCATATCTCCATATTACTCTTGTTCATATTTCAATGCTTCGTACTCCGAGCTCAAAACTATTCTGCTAGAACTTCAATACAACCAAGTGCTATCTTCATACATGGTTTGGCCATCCTCATCTGACACCTCACATCTCGTCTGTACTCATGTGGACATGACGCACTCTGCAACACTACATGTTATAGACGGCTGTAACATTGGGAAGAGCACCTTTTTAACTTGATATTTACTATGAGAGGTCACCCTAGTAATTGACATGTTATAGCAAAGGGATAATCATATTAGGCAATTCATAATAGCATGACATGTTATAGCCCTTGGCGCCGGACGTCTCCATGGACCACCGAGGTCTTCATGAAGTTTCCTCCGGAAGCGTTGTCGTGGCGACAATTTTGAAAATTGTCGTCGTGGCACCGATTTTGTTCATGTGCACCTGGTGAAGCTCCAGGTCCTCCGAGTAACCTGTACGCCGTCTCTACATCTACTCGCTCCATCCCAAACTAAGTGACTCAACTTTATACTAACTTTGCACTAGAGTTAGTACAAAGTTGAGTCACTTATTTTGCGACGGAGGGAGTATTACATTAAGGTGGCAATCCCGTAGCTCCAGCCATCATACCGTGACGCACAGGCGACTTAACATTACAACATATAACCATCTCATACATAAACTTATGATTATGAGAAGGGTATACCGCATCATATGTAGCCCTGCAAAACAAAGTTAAACGGTTTGGCAAATTTTATTTTTGTGGCTTCTAGGGCTTTCGGATAACACTAGCTACATACACACACCATCAAGGCGATAATTCTTGTTGCTCGATTAACTCTCCGTGTGTGTGAAAGAAGAGACTTAATTAAAAATCTCGGCCCCACAGTAAACTTCGTCAAATATGCGTGACCCCTAGAAGATCGTTCATCTTCATTGCCCTCTTGTGTGCACAACAGTTCGCTATTCTTGATGATGAAGCCCAAGGAACTGTTAGCAGATCATCGACAGCCAGAGCCGATCAGTTGTCAGAACTTTGCTCAAAGCAACAACATGCCGTCAATGAATTGAACTGAAGCAACACTTGAGGGAAGCATAACAAGAATATCAAACCCTCACATCCACATGTGATTTAGATCAAAACCTAGATCTATTCATAGAACCGCTCATGATGCAACTGTTCGGAAATGTAGTAGAAAACAAAAAATCGCCTATGATCACCCAGGAACAATATGAAGATGCCTATAGGGTTTGGATCAATGATCATTACCAACTCTAGGGTGCAACGGAAGTAGACAAGTCCGTGTAGAACATACTTGGAATCCCTCAAACCATTGATGACGATCCCGTGAACTGCCCTCAAACGGAAGACCGAAAGCACGGCCTCTCTACTTGGTTGTAAGCGTACAATCTTCACGATCCGGTAGTGCTTCGCTCTCCAGAGCTAATTATCGTCGGAGAATTAGAGGGAGGAGATTAGAACCACATTGTGTTTCTAATTATGAGGAATAGAGGAACTAGGTCTAGCTCTAATTAGTCAACTAGGACCAAATAGATCTAGATAATCTAGAGCGGGCTCCAAAACTTGTATGTCCTAAAGGGCAAAATCCTCCAGTATATATAGGTTAGAGGGGAAGGGAAGGGCGGCCACCAAGGAGGGCCTACTTGATCCCAATAAGAAAATAAGAATGCTCTCCCTCTATCTCACTACAATAAAGTGTGGGGCCTATTTGATCCCAACAACATTCTTATTTTCCTGTAAAGTAATTCGCATGGTTACTCCCGACAAGTGGGGCTACACTTATCATTGTGAGATAGAGAGAACTGACATGTGGGACTAGGCTTATTTTTGTCATATAACATGGTCAACGGGTTTGAAATGAAAATAAGAATGTCTAATGCATTTTTTTAGCAAACATCTAACGGAATGATGGCATTTTTGAGATATCTGATGGCATTTTTGAGCAAGCATCTCACCGATCAATGGCATATTTGAGTAGTTGTAACTTCTAATGGCAAAAGTGAGTAGTGAGACACAACTAGTGGCATAAATGACAAAAACCCATTATTGGAAACATTTTCCACATATATTATTTATTGATAATACCCGATAATCTTCGAAACCTTTCCGATGACTCCGAAACACTTCCGGTTCCTCTCGAAGCTATTTCGAATATTAATGAAACAATTCCACAAATAAATCATTTGATACTCTTGTCCTACTAACACTCAGCAGATCATGATTACCTTAAGCTTGTGACCCCATAGGTTTGCTAAATCATAGACATGAACGAAACCCCTTCGTTCAATGACCGATAACGGAACCATGGACATCCATATCGATCCCTATGATTACACGGATGACATTCGAGTGAACCTTTGGTTATCATGCACTAGTAGAAAAAGGGCCTAATGTGAAGCACATTAGTCCCAGTTTGTAGCTGAACCAGCACTAATGGTCACATTAGTGCCGGTTCAAATGGCTAGGCGAGCGTCGCTCATTAGTACCGGTTCGTGGCGAACCTTTAGTACCGGTTCATGCCACGAACCGGTACTAAAGAGGTTGTGGCAGGCTGTTGGCACGCTGGAGCCCCATCAGCACCTTTAGTACCGGTTCATGCAACAAACCGGTACTAAAGTTTTTTTGTTGCAGCGGTTTTTTAGTCCCACCTCGCTCCACTAGCAGGGTTTTCACCACCTTAAATATGTCACTTCTCAAACTATCACAACCACTTGGTCTTCACTGAACTCTATGTGTAGGATCTATGGCCGCATGGGAATCTTCGTCGGTTCTTAAACCAGGGAAGATTCCTATTGACAATTTAGATTCTACACAAAAAGATTATTGATGATCAATGTATTTTTTATGTATATTTTTACATTTTTACACGGACGAAAACTCATATGTTACACCGGTACCTCATTTTTTTTAACTTATTACAACTCCAGACTTTTTTGCGTTCAGTATGCACCATTCAAAGCCACGTCATCAACTTTTCAACCCTTTCTAACATCATTTGCTATTTTTCATGCATTTACAGATTTTTTTGAGCTAAATGACCCTGAAAATGAAAAGCACTACAAATGAACTCTGAAAAGGTTGAAACTTGGCATGGTATCATTATTTCACCCACATAGCATGTGCGAAAAAGTAGAGAGGGTTAGGGCAAAAACTGAATGCACTTCGTGTACAAACTGAATAATCTCTTTTGAAGTATCAGGGACGAAAACTCATCTGTTACACTGGCACTTCATTTTTTTAAACTTATTACAACTCCAGACTCTTTTGCGTTCAGTATGCACCATTCAAAGCCACGTCATCAACTTTCAACCCTTTCTGACATCATTTGCTACTGTTCATGCATTACGGATTTATTTTGAGCTAAATGACCCTGAAATTGAAAAGCACTACAAATGAACTCTGAAAAGGTTGAAACTTAGCATGGTATCATCATTTCACCCACATGGCATGTGCGAAAAGTAGAGAGGGTTACGGCAAAAACTGGATGCACTTTGTGTACAAACTGGACAATCTCTTTTGAAGTATGAGAGTTTCGAACAAAAACTCATCTGTTACACCGGCACTTCATTTTTTTAAACTTATTACAACTCCATAATTTTTTTGCATTTAGTATGCACCATTCAAAGCCACGTCATCAACCTTCAACCCTTTCTGACATCATTTGCTATTTTTCATGCATTTACATATTTGTTTTGAACTAAATGACCCTGAAATTGAAAAGCACTACAAATGAACTCTGAAAAGGTTGAAACTTGGCATGGTATCATCATTTCACCGACATAGCATGTGCGAAAAAGTAGAGAGGGTTACGGAAAAAACTAGATGCACTTTGTGTACAAACTGGACAATCTCTTTCAAAGTATCAGGGTTTCGGGCGAAAACTCATCTGTTACACCGGCACTTATTTTTTTTAAACTTATTACAACTCCAGACATTTTTTGCGTGCATTGTGCACCATTCAAAGCCACATCATCAAATTTTCAACCTTTTTATGACATCATTTGCTATTTTTCATTCATTTACAGATTTGTTTTGAGCTAAATGACCCTAAAATCGAAAAGCACTACAAATGAACTCTGAAAAGGTTGAAACTTGGCATGGTATCATCATTTCACCCACATAGCATGTGCGAAAAAGTAGAAAGGGTTAGGGCAAAAACTGGATGCACATCATGTACAAACTGGACAATCTCTTTCGAAGTATGAGCATTTCGGACGAAAACTCATCTGTTACACCGGCACTTCATTTTTTTAAACTTATTACAACTCCGGATTTTATTTTGCATTAAGTATGCACCATTCAAAGCCAAGTCATCAACTTCTCAACCCTTTCTGACATCATTTACTATTTTTCATGCATTTACATATTTGTTTTGAGCTAAATGACCCTAAAATTGAAAAGCACTACAAATGAACTCTGAAAAGGTTAAAACTTCGCATGGTATCATAATTTCACCCACATAACATGTGTGAAAAAGTAGAGAGGGTTAGGGCAAAAACTGGATGCACTTCGTGTACAAACTGGACAATCTCTTTCGAAGTATCAGGGTTTCGGACGAAAACTCATCTGTTACAACGGCACTTCATTTTTTTAAACTTATTACAACTCCAGACTTTTTTTGTGTTCAGTATGCACCATTCAAAGCCATGTCATCAACTTTCAACCCTTTCTGACATCATTTGCTATTTTTAATGCATTATAGATTTGTTTTGAGCTAAATGACCCTGAAAATGAAAAGCACTACAAATGAACTCTGAAAAGGTTGAAATTTAGCGTGGTATCATCATTTCACCCACATAGCATGTGCGAAAAGGTAGAGAGGGTTACGGAAAAAATTGGATGCACTTTGTGTACAAACTGGACAATCTCTTTCGAAGTACTAGGGTTTCGGACGAAAACTCATCTGTTACACCGGCACTTCATTTTTTAAAACTTATTAAAACTCCATACTTTCTTTGTGTTCAGTATGCACCATTCAAACCCACGTCATCAACCTTGAACCCTTTTTGACATCATTTGCTATTTTTCATGCATTTACAGATTTGTTTTGAACTAAATGACCCTGAAATTGAAAAGCACTACAAATGAACTCTTAAAAGGTTGAAACTTGGCATGGTATCATGATTTCACCCACATAGAATGTGCGAAAAAGTAGAGAGGGTTACGGCAAAAACTGGATGCACTTCGTGTACAAACTGGACAATCTCTTTTGAAGTATCAGGGTTTCGGACGAAAACTCATCTGTTACACCGGCACTTCATTTTTTTAAACTTATTACAACTCCAGACTTTTTTTGCATTCAGTATGCACCATTCAAAGCCGCGTCATCAAACTTTTCAACTCTTTCTGACATCATTTGCTATTTTTCATGCATTTACAGATTTGTTTTGAGCTAAATGACCCTGAAAAAGAAAAGCACTATAAATGAACTCTAAAAAGGTTGAAACATGGCATGGTATCATCATTTCACCCACATAGCAATTGCGAAAAAGTAGAGAGGGTTACGGCAAAAACTGGATGCACTTCGTGTACAAACTGGACAATCTCTTTCGAAGTACCAGGGTTTCGGACGAAAACTCATCTATTACACCGGCACTTCATTTTTTTAAACTTATTACAACTCCAGACTTTTTTGCGTTCAGTATGTACCATTCAAAGCCACGTCATCAACTTTCAACCATTTCTGACATCATTTGCCATTTTTCATGCATTTACAAATTTGTTTTGAGCTTAATGACCCTGAAATTGAAAAGCACTACAAATGAACTCTGAAAAGGTTGAAACTTTGCATGGTATCATCATTTCACCCACATAGCATGTGCAAAAAAGTAGAGAGGGTTATTGTAAGTGCATCTAGTGCCCCTTAGTGATTTTGGTGTATTGAAGACTTATAGGTTAAGGGACTAATATGTTTGTGAGTGTACACAGGCTCTATAAGTCAATGAGGAGTTTGATATTTACAGTGAAAGTCGACCCCTAAAAATGAATGTCTTCGGCTGAAGACTTTGGTTCTCCTAAAGACTTTGAAAGTGAAGAAAATGGTGTAACCTTGAAGACTTTGATATTCATGCGAGGAACCTGAAGCGTGAAGACTTTTATTTTCGTAGTTTCATTTTCTTCTTCTTGAGTCATAGGAAACACCGTACTGTTAGAGGGGGTCGAGGTAATACTAAGGAAACAGATTTCCAAGTGATGCTCATCTCAAAATCCTACACCTACCCAATCCTTCGAGTGAAGCCATTGGAAATCTCATATCAGTTCATTCAATTTCTTCACTGACAGAGATGAAGATCTTCTGGTCTCTGAGGAATTTGTTCTGACTGAAGAGTTAGGAATTCGCCAGTGCGAATTGCCTACACATTGAGGAACATGATAGCCCTGAGGAATTCGAACCTCAAATCCAACCGTTGCTGTGCCGCGCGCCAGCTGTCCCAATATGTCCTACCACCTAACGGTCATATCAGACAAGGGCATTTATGTCTTATCATGTCTGGCTGCTCCCTAGGCCATAAATAGCCGCCCCCTACAACCACTAGCTAATTGGCTGCTCTGAGAGAAACTGACACTTGTCAATTGAGAGCATCCCATTCCTCTGAGGACTTTGAGTGAAAATCATCAAGTGAGGAAAACCCAAATCCCAAACCCAAACCTACAAACCCCAAAGTGATTGAGCATCACTGAAGAGATTGTTCCTGTGTGGAACCGACGCTTGTTACCTTTGAGGACTGTGTATCATCCAGACGGTTAGGAGTCATGGTCTGAGCATCCAAGACGAATTGTGGATTGCCGAGTGACCAAAGTCTGTGAAGGTTTGGAAGTCACCTGTGAAGGCTTACCACTACTCTTGGGCGAGGTCTGTGTGATCTTAGCTCAAGGAGAATACGGTGAGGACTGTGTGTCCGGGACTGTGTGTCCTCGAGTTTAAATACTCAGCCGCTCCAACCAGACATACAAATGTCAGAACAGTTGGAACTGGTCTACCAAATCATTGTCTTCACCAAGCCAACTGGTTCTATTTCCTCAACCCTTTCATTTCCTCAATTATGTGTTGATGTACCTGATCATTACTGTTTGAAGACTTTCTCTAATTACTCAATCCTATTTCTTCAGTCTGTTTGTCTTCATCCTGCTTATCCCGTGTTTACGCTTTCTGTACTCTCTGTTTGTCTTTCATTTCATCATGATGACTATGCTGTCACTCTATTTTGCTTATACCTGAGTACTTATTCCGCTGCAAGTAGTTCTTCGCTTAGGAATTTCCTCACCCTGAAATTCCTCAATGAAGAATTCATAAAAATCGCCTATTCACCCCCCTCTAGTCGATGTAACACACTTTCAATTGGTATCACAGCAAGGTACTCCCTTGTTCTATGTGATTTTGGTTTAACAACCTGGAGTTTTAGTTATGTCGATTGCAGGTATGATCAAGGTATCGGCTAGGTGTCCTACCTTTGATGGGACGGACTACCCCTACTAGAAGAACAAGATGCGTATGCATCTTGAGGCAATTGATAACGATCTCTGGTACGTTGTGGAAAATGACGTTCCCTCAGTCACTCCGTCTCTGAATGCTACTAATGTGAAGAGATTCAAGCAACTCGATTCTCAAGCAAAGAATATCATATGTGGCCATCTTAGCAAAGGTCAGTACGACAGAGTGAGTGCAGTAGAAACTGCTAAGCTGATTTGGGACAAGCTGTCCAAGGTCAACGAAGGAGTCTCAACTCAACGTGACTCCCGAGTTGATGTTCTTTGCAATCTCTTCAACCGCTTCAAAAGACTTGACAACGAAAATGTTCAGCAAACCTTCAATCGCCTCACTAACATCTCAAATTAGCTTCAAGAACTTGGTGCCACTGATATCACCGATCATGAGGTGGTGAAGAAATTGCTGAGTTTACGTGACACCTCATTTGATACCCTCGCACTGATGATTCAAGAACGAGTTGACTACAAGTCACTTGATCCCGCTGATATCCTCGAGAGGCTAAACACTCTTGAGTTCCAGCTTGCTGAGAAGAGAGAACTCTATGGACTGAGCTACGAAAGTTCACGTGCACTGAAGGCCAAGGCAGTATCCGAGTCCGAAGCTGGGGATTCTGGTAGAAGCCTTGGTGATCCTGAAGAATTGAGCCAGGAGCTAGCAATGCTTGCGAAGAAATTCCAGAAGTTCTCTCGCCGCAACCGTTTTGGAAAGTCTTCAAGAAATGATGATTCGTCGTCCCATGACTACACAAAGAGAACTTGCCACAAATGCAAGAAACCCGGTCACTACATGTCTGATTGTCCTCTGTAGGAAAAGGAATCAAATAAGAAGAAGTACAAAGATGATGATTCTGATGACTCAAAGAAGAAGAAGAAATCTTCAAAGTCTTCATCATCAAAATCCTCAAAGTCTTCATCTCATAAGAAGAGCAGTTCCAAGAAGGCCCGGGCATTCATTGGCAAGGAAATGGACTCTGAAGCGGAATCTGAGGATAATGTGGAAGAGGAGGAATCTGAGGAATCTGACTCTGGTGTGGCTAGCCTAGCCCTCGCTACTGCTCACGTCAGCAAGTCCATCTTCAACACTGAGGAAAATGACTTCCCCGACTCTGCTGACACGGGCAACAATGACTATGCTCCCACCTATTGCTTCATGGCAAAAGGTGCCAAGGTACTCAAACATTCCCCCTCTAACTCTAGTGAGGATGAATCTGATGACAATCTTAAGCCTAGCTATTCAAAACTTGCAAAAATTGCTGTTAAACAACAGAAGGCTTTAGAAAAGATTCAAAATCAACTAGATAGAAGCGATGACCTATTGGGTGAGGAATTGAATCGAACTAAGACTCTGACAGATGATCTTCAGAGACTTCAAACTCGGTTTGACAACCTTCAAAATCATCATAACACACTCTTATTTGATCATGAAAAGCTTTCTTATGAATTTCTTCAGAGAAAGCAAGATCTTGAGAAGTTAAAAGTGAGTTATGAAAATCTTCAGGAGGAAAACGATTCATTGCTTGCTCAACAGATCAGTTCCGCAAAGGAAGAATTTATTCCACCATGTCTTAAATGCATTGAGCGTTAATCTGCTAATTCATCACCTGAATGTTCAAATGCTTCTATTGCTGCAATTTCTTCAACTGTCTCTGTGGTTACAAATTCCTCATCTGAGGATACCACATGTATCACTGACGATAATGCAGGGCTTTAGGAATTGTATGTGACAGGCATTTACAAAAGCCTCAAAGGGCATCAGATGCTATGTGATGTGCTTAAAAAGCAGACCTTGAATAGGAACCCTTGGAAAGAGGGTATTGCCTTTGAGAGGAAACTCAATGCTGATGGGACCTACTGGAAACCTGAGCAGTACCACAAAACCTCATGGGTTGCTGTGAAAGGACCTCCTGTAGACCCATGCAATTTATCTGCTTTTACCTCTAATTCTTCATATTCCTATGATGAGTCATTTGACTCTAACTATAAACTGTTCAAGAATCAGAACAGTGAAGTATTTGCTCGATATGTTGGAACTAACTGCAGGAACGGTCCCCCTATGAAGAAAATCTGGGTTCCTAAGAGATGCCTTGAAAATCTTCGGGTGAATGTCATCATGACACCACCCATGAAGAATAGGAACCCCATATCAAATTCTTCATATGGATCAAAATCTTCATATGGATCCAAGTCCTCATATGGACCAAATTCCTCACGTGGTTCAAATTCCTCACACGGATCAAAATCCTCATATGAACATCATCGTGCTAACACTTCTCTTTCGCAGGGAAAGTCTAAAGGCTATGAATATGTGCATTATTCTTCAAACCATTATGTTCATAAGTCCCCGAAGAATTTCTCTGCTTATTCATATGCTTATCCTAACCACTCTTCTGTGAAATGAAGTGCACTGGCTTCTATGCCATTATTTTCTTATGGAGCTCGCAGAATGGTGAACTCTTTGCCACCCCTCCAGATGTGGGTGGTGAAGCAAAAGAACTAATCTCTTATGCAGGGTCAGGTCTCTAGACAAACTTAATCGTCTGAAGAATTTGTTGGAGACCTGAATTTGCTTGAAAGGACGCAAGCTAATCATGAAGAAATGAATCATTCATTTCTCACGTCCTCATATTGCTATATCCGTTGTGCATGAGGCGCTAGACTGTCTGTTGGAAGCGCATCGCGGCGCTTCCATAGATGAAGAGCACCGTACTCTCATGAGTACGGTGATTAAAAAGGTTTTGCCTGCCAAAAGCGGACTAACCGAAGCTTGCACTAGCCTCCTGACAGGCTTTGAGGTAAGTAATAAATATGTGCAAAATTACCACCTGATAGGTAGTAGCCCCTGATACTCTGTTTGGCGTTCGGAAAGAAAAGCCAAGCAGAGGGTCAATTATAATCCGTAGGAGTCTAATCAGAAGTACTATGGTGAATAAGCAGGTTGTGCTGCTTGCTGCGGCTGCCCGTACTATCGAGATTGCCGAACTTAAGCGGGACCTGGAGCAGGCGCAGGGAGAGCTCGACCTCACGAAGAGGCAGCTCGAAGAGAACAAGGGTAAGTAATTCCCGTTGTTGTGCATTTAAGGATAGACAAAATTGGTGGTTCTAACACCTAAGTGTCGGGACCGTTTAACAGGGGACACCGCCGAAGTGGCGTCCCTGAAGAAGGCGTTGTCTGAGGCCGAAGACAAGGCGGCCTCGGAGTGTAAGGAACGCGAAAAGCAAAGTGCTAGGGTGGGTGAAGTACAGCAAGAGCTCCAGGACCTCAGCAAGAAATGCGAGTCCGTGGAGCATGATCTGGAGGCGAAAGAGGCCGAGCTTCCGAAGGCCCTTATGAATTTAAAAGACGCCAAGGCCGAAGCCGAGAAGCACAACAGGAGACCCAGGAGGCCAAGAAGATAGCAGCGGGTAAGAAGTTCTTTATGCAAAGCAAACATGTGGAGGAGGCATTTCTTTTACTTACTCGAATTCAGAGCTCTCCAGGGGCGCTCGTAGATCTGCCACACAGCGTATCAGACGCTGCGGAGTTCTACCGTGCCCAGGAGGGGAACTCAACGGAGAAGCTGTTCGGGTCCCAGTATGCTGGGGCCGAACACCCGATGCCTCTGAGTGACCAACTAAAGCAGTTGGTCGAGCTCCATAGGGCGGCCGAACTGGCTATGAAAGGTTTCATAATCCGGATGTGGCCTGGTGAGCTCATGCCCAGTAGCTACTTCGGCCTGATCAAGTGGATGGTGGATGCCTGCCCGCGGCTTGAGGTGATCAAGCGATCCGTGTGCATCGAGGGTGCCCGCCGGGCCTTTGCCCGCGTCAAGGTGCATTAGGGCGAGCTGGATGCGGAGAAGCTGGTCAAGGACGGGCCGCTGGAGGGCAAGGCGCATCGCCATCCCGAGCTATACTATGATGGTGTTATGAAGGGTGCTCGTCTCGTCGCTGATGAATGCACCAAGGACGCTATTTTTGAATGAATTCACTTCTGTCCTATTTGTAATTTAAGGACGAAGTTACTTGCACTATGTAGCGCCTTTGTTATTTAAAATATTACCTTCTGTGCGGCTGTTTATAAAATTCTGAAAGTAGGCCATTCGTCGGCTTCCTCCCCCGCATAACTAGTAGTGGGGTGTTCGGGGAAAACCCGAACACTCTTTATCCAAATGTTTGGTCCCTTAAGGAGGTGTCCGGCACAGCAAACAAGGCGATCAGACTATACGGCTTTATAACTTTCACTTAGCCATAGAAGTCTACAATTTTAAATTTCTGCGAAGCCCCTAGAATCCGGAAGACCGAATCGGGGCGCTATGCACGCCTAGATCGGATGAAGCCGATATATCGCCTAAAGCGGAAAATCTTTAAGGATTTTAAGACCTCTCGAACAGTGACCAGCTCTCGCCACATCATGTCGGCCAGTTTTCGGCTTTCTCTACTGAGGTGCTCGTCCGGAAGAACCGGGACACAATCGCAGTAGTTCTCCCTGCGCTACCTTAGCCAATATAACGGAACTTAAGGCACCAAAACAAGGCAGCTGGGTATCCCAACTGTAGACCCAAGACATGATTCAGAGCTGATGCATATAGTGCTATAAGTTCGGGGTGCCGCACTATTGAAAGTGTTCGTACTTTGGTTGCCATATTACGGGGCGCCATGAGAAGCCCCTGGCAAACTGATCGTACCAAGGTGTATGGATGCAATATCAAATAAACATTTATAAGAGAAAAAAAATGCTCAAATAAGAATAATAAGCTGACGCTATATATGATCTCCCATTGACAAATAATACGTTTAAGCGTATGTTTACAATGGATGCATTAAGCAGAGATAAATAGGACTATTTGACATGTCCTATCCAAGGGCAGGCTGTGTACAAATAGATAAAGTAGGTATAATGATCATAAGTAGATTCCACCTGGGTATTTCCTTCTGCACACAACATCTGTTGCCTCCTTGGGTGTCTCTCCCATGTGAGTCCGGCAATTCGGCTCTTCTGAGGATGCTGCACTAATGCGGTGTCCTGAAAGGTAAGAGGGAAAGAGCATGAAGGTCTTTAGCGGTTACCCATATTATCGACTGAGTCGTTGATGCGCCTCCGCCTATGCCCAAGGTATCTTGAGTGCCTAATTGTGTACGCGTGGCATGGATGCTGCTTTGGTGGGGCTTGAGTGGAGGCCGGACTGTTAATCACGATCTTGACGTTCCTGATGATCCTGTTGCGGGGTGCTCCAGACTTGTTTGACAGTGCTTGAAGTTGTCGCCGGATTGGTTTGTTGGAGGAGGCTGCATTGTACTTCTGCCGCGAGGGCTGCCGTATGCTCTTCTATTCGAAGGGAGCGGTCCATATTTCCATTGACAGTGATGACCCCGCGTGGCCCCGGCATCTTGAGCTTGAGGTATGCATAATGTGGCACCGCATTGAATCTAGCGAATGCAGTTCGTCCGAGCAGTGCGTGGTAGCCACTGCGGAAAGGGACGATGTCGAAGATTAGCTCTTCGCTCCTGAAGTTGTTCGGGGATCCGAAGACCACTTCCAGTGTTATAGAGCCCGTACAGCGGGCCTCTACTCCAGGAATAACACCTTTAAAGGTAGTTTTGGTGGGTTTGATCCTTGAAGGATCAATGCCCATCTTGCGCACTGTGTCCTGATAAAGCAGGTTCAGGCTGCTGCCGCCGTCCATAAGGACACGCGTGAGGTGGAATCCGTCGATGATTGGGTCTAAGACAGATGCGGCTGAGCCGCCATGACGGATGCTAGTAGGGTGATCCCTACGGTCAAAGGTGATCGGACAAGCTGACCATGGATTGAACTTGGGGGCGACTGGCTCCATCTCATAGACGTCCTGTAGTGCCCGCTTCCGTTCACGCTTGGGTATATGGGTGGCATAGATCATGTTGACCGTTTTCACATGGGGGGAAATTTCTTTTGTCCCCCCGTGTTCGAACGCCGGGGCTCTTCGTCATCGTCGCTATGCAGCCCCTTGTCCTTGTTTTCGGCATTTATCTTGCCGGCCTGTTTGAACACCCAGCAGTCTCTATTGGTGTGGTTGACTGGTTTGTCCGGTGTGCCATGAATTTGGCACGAGTGCTCCAGTATGCGGTCCAGACTGGACGGTCCCTGATTATTTCTTTTGAACGGCTTTTTCCGCTGTCAGGACTTAGATCTGCTGAATTCGGCGTTGATTGTCGTGTCTTCCGTGCTATCACCGTTGTTCCGTCTCTTATGTCTGTTGCATCGTGGCTTGCCGTTCATATTGCGGCCATCCGAATTGCTGGAATGTGGCGTGCTGCCGCTGCGAGCCAACCAGCTATCCCTCACCCGCACAAAAGCAGGTCATTAGTGTCGTCAGAGCTGCCATGGACTTGGGTTTTTCCTAGCCGAGGTGTCGAGCGAGCCACTCGTCGCGGATATTATGCTTAAAAGCTGCCAGGGCTTTGGCGTCCAAACAGTCGGCTATTTGTTTCTTTTTAGTTAGGAACCGAGTCCAGAATTTCCGGGCTAACTCTCCGGGCTGTTGAGTGATGTGGCTCAGGTCATCAGAGTCCGGTGGTCGCACATATGTGCCCTGGAAGTTATCAATGAATGCGTCTTCCAGGTTTTCCCTGCTGCCAATGGAATTTGCTGGCAGGCTGTTTAACCAATGTCGGGCTGGTCCTTCGAGCTTAAGGGGAAGATACTTGATGGTGTGTAGATCATCTCCGCACGCCATGTGAATGTGGAGAAGGAAATCTTCAATCCATACTGCAGGGTATGTCGTGCCATCATACGATTCGATGTTTACGGGTTTGAACTCTTCTGAGAATTCATGATCCATCACTTCGTCAGTGAAGCAGTGGGGGTGTGCGGCGCCTCTGTGCCGGGCTATGTGGCTACAGAGGTCGGATTGGTATGGGTTGCTGTGTTCGGCCCGGCCGGCCTTGTTGATTATATATCCGGCGTGACGGTCACCGTCGCACGCTGGGGCACGCCCCCTCGATCCGTAGATTGATCTTGGTTGTCCTGCTTTGTTTTCCAGAATATCTTGCAGGTCTTGCACATTACCACAGGCTGTAGTTTATCGGCGTGGGGAGTGCGGGCTGGTATCGAGCTGATGTCCCATTTTATCCGGCCACGGGTGGCGATCATCCATTGGCGTTGAGTCCGTATTCCTCGGCTGCTAGGACTTGATCCATCTATCGTGAGCAGATCTTGATCAACTTGGGTTACTCTGCTTCTTCTTGAGCTCCTCGCGGTGGCTATAAGCCTGCGCTTGAAGCGCTCCTGCTCCACGGGATCCTCAGGCACACCGAATTCGTCGTCGCCGAGGCTAATCTCGTCTTTGGAGGGGGGCATGTAGTTGTCCTCCTCAGGGTATGTGTCTGTCGGCTGTTCTTTTGGGCTGATCTGCTCATCCGCCTGTTCAGCCTGCTCAAAGGTGGGCTTGTCAGGGTCATATTCTTCTTCGGCGCCATCTGGATTGTTTTCGTCTCCGGAGCCGGTATTGCTGTGGCGGGGCTTGGAGCGGCACCGACAATGCCCATGCATTTTTTTTCTTCCCGAGGGGTTATCCTCCGCGGCCTCATCGCCATTTGTTTCTTTCGGAGTGTCCACCATGTATATATCATATGAGGAGGTGGCAGTCCACCGCCAGTGAGCGGTGGCTCCTGTAATTCTCCTACATCGTCGTCCATAACGTCGATGTCGTCGGAGTCGTAGTCGAGCACGTCGGTTAGATCATCGATCGTGGCAATGAAGTGGGTGGTGGGTGGGCGACGAATTGCCTCGTTGTCTGCTTCCCACCCAAGCCAGACATAGTTCGGCCCAGAGTCTCCTGACAAAGAGAGAGACTTCAATAAGTTCAGTATGTCGCCAAAGGGCAAATGCTGAAAAATGTCCGTCGCGGTGAACTCCATCACCGGAGCCCAATCAGGCTCGGCGGGCTTGGGGGCGTGCGGACTGGAGCCTACAACCGGACACGAGTCCGGGGTCACAGGCTTCCTCAGAAGTGAGACCTCTGTTCGGCTCCATCGCCGGTGAGGGTACGACCTGCGGGGAGGGGTCCAGCCCTCCATCCTCAGGTGAAGCAACTTGCCCCGGATTTAGATCCGAGGCTTCTGCCGAGGTGATATCCCGAGCAACGTCTGAAAGCAGGTCTAAGCCGTGCTCATCGTGACTGTTCGACGCTCCTGGTGCTGGCCCGAATCTGTCGAAGACCAAATCTTCGCAGATATCAGCCGTGTAGTTCAGGTTTCCGAACCTGATTTGATGGCCAGGGGCATAGCAATCGATCTTCTCAGGGTGGCCGAGCGAATTGGCCCGCAACATGAAGCCGCCGAACACGAAGATCTGTCCGGGGAGGAAAGTGTCACCCTGGACAGCATCGTTGATCACGATTGAAGGGGCCATCGAGCCTGACAGTGATGACAGAGAGGTACTCTCAATGAAAGCACCAATGTTGGTGTCAAAACCGGCGGATCTCGGGTAGGGGGTCCCGATCTGTGCGTCAAGGCTGATGGTAACAGGAAGTAAGGGACACGGATGTTTACCCAGGTTCGGGCCCTCTCGATGGAGGTAAAACCCTACTTCCTGCTTGATTAATATTGATGATATGGGCAGTACAAGAGTAGATCTACCACGAGATCGTCGAGGCTAAACCCTAAGAGCTAGCCTATGATGGTATGAATGTAATTGTGATCGGCCTTCTAAGGACCAACCTCTCCGGTTTATATAGACACCGGAGAGGGCTAGGGTTTACATGGAGTCGGTTACAAGGAAGGAAATATAATATCCGGATCGCCAAGTTTGCCTTCCACGCCAAGGAAAGTCCCATCCGGACACGGGCCGAAGTCTTGAGCCTTGTATTTTCATGCTTCAATAGTCCGGACATTGTACACAGTCCGGCTGTCTGGATACCCCCTAATCCAGGACTCCCTTAGTATCCCAAGGGCTCTTCCTTTGATCTCATTGGATATTCAGACTCTGACTATGCTGGTGATCGGTGGACCGCAAGTCAACGTCAGGCACATGTCATTTCCTCGGACGATCCTTGATATGTTGGTCCTCGAAGAAACAGAACTGCGTATCACTCTCCACTTCAGAAGCTTAGTACATTGCTGCTGGATCTTGCTGTGCTCAATTACTATGGATGAAGCAAACACTCAAGGACTACGACATCAACGTGAAGAAAGTGCCTCTCTATTGCGACAATGAGAGTGCTATCAAGATTGCTCACAACCCAGTTCAGCACTCAAAGACAAAGCACATCCAGATTTGTCATCATTTTCTTTGTGACCATGTGTTGAAGGGCGACATCTCCATCGACCACGCAAGTACTGAAGACCAGCTGGCCGATATCTTCACAAAGCCCTTGGATGATAAGAGATTTAGCAAGTTGTGGTGTGAGCTAAATATCCTAGAATCTTTGAATGTTCTTTTAAAAGGACACACATCCTAACACTTATGATGACTTGATGACTTAGATGTGCAACACATGAAGTAACGTTTTTCTTCAATCAATGAAGACTAACCCTCTAAGTGTGAAGAAATTAATGAAGAAATTGATTCTCAGAACCCTACGAGAATTGTACACTATGTCCTTGTCAGCTTTCTTATACGGTGGGTTACGCCACCACCAAAGTTGAAAATCTTCAAATTGAGTTTTTCTTCATTTTTGAAATTCCTCAATTTTTCAAGTTCTTCAACTTTGCATTGTTTTCACTCTTTCCGTTGTTGTTCTTCATTTGACTATATATATATATATATATATATATATATATATATATATATATGAGTTTATGTCCTCTACAGCATTCACTTATTGCTAATTCTTCAAGCTGATTTTTCTGCTAAGTGAATGTGATCGGACCCTTCCCCTTCTAAGCTAAACTCAACCCAGTATGTTCACAAATTCTTCTTGTGCGTTCTATTTGAAACTCGTTCAAATTCTTCACTGTGTCCTTGTCAGCCGAAGAAATTGCGAACGACACTTTAAAATATTCTAATCTGAAATTTTTCGGCGTTTGCCGCTCAAAACGTTACGCATTCCACAATATGCTTATCTACTCACCCACGGTCTCACATGATCTCCACCTCTCAGTACGTGGGTGACACATGTCGCGGGAATGAGAAGGGTCAGGGGAACGTTCGTCCAAATTCTTCGGGCGAACAGTTTTTCACCTCCACTATAAATACCTCTTCCCTTCCTCATTTCACTTTTACTCCGCTTGACCTCACTCCCTCGCTCGAGCTTCTCAAGCCCTAGCACCGCTGCAACCTCCATCGTCGCCAGTGTGGAAGATCTTCACTGCCTCCACCTTGTCGTCGTCGTACTCGTGCCGGCCGCGGAAATATTCCCTCCACCACCGTCGTAGACGTCTTCCTCCGCCAAGTTAGGGCGTGGAAGATCCGAGCCGACGAACTTCCAAATCTACTCTTATAGTTCGTCGTGCTCTTCATCAAGGGTAATTAAAAGTTACTTTTTCCGCATTTATTCTACTGATGATTTTCATCACATCCTCAAAAGGTGTTTATCATTCAACCTCCACACTCTAAACACCTAGCATAAATCTTCAGTTCTTGATCTGTTTCTCTAAGTGACGTTTTTCTTCATGTTTCCTCAGTTGTGTCAATCTCACGATCCGCACAACTCTGGAACCTAAGTCAAAGAACGCTTAGTTAAATTCTTCAAGACACATCGGGTCAATTTCCTTAAACTTGTTCGTTTTACAAAACCTTCTGAGAACGCATATGACCTCTCCAAATTCTTCGCACCTATACTCTGTTCACAGGTACATATGTCTGCTGCTGAATCACTAGGTTCTCATCAACTTAACTCATTTTGCAGTGTTCCTCAAAGAAAAGCTGCATACTTCTTTAGAAAACTCGGTTGTGCAAATTCCTCAGCTGAAGAAAATGGCAGATGGAAAAAGGCCTCAGAAAGGAGGAAAGAAGCTTGAGGTCAATACTGCTTTTGAGATCCCTGTGGATATCTATGCAGGGTACTGTACGCCTGATGAGGCAACTCATGGCAAGGAAACAAAGAATGAGTGCAAAGTGCGCATTTAGAGGATAGAAAGAAGATGGGCAAGAGAGTGGAGGGAGTACAGATATGTCACTCCCAAATACATGAAGAAATTCGCTCTCAACCCTCCATGCCCAAGACCTCCTCTGGCACCTGGCCAACCAGCTGATCCAACAAGCCTTAAACATGGTGAGGATTATGCTGATGAGTGGGCTAGGCGGCAAGCAAAGCTGGCCAAGCAGGCCAAAGAAGCAGTGACGAAATTCAATGAGGATTCTGTTGCTGCCGCTGCCGCTGCTGAGGCTTCTTCAAGCAAGAAGGCTATGCCAAAGAAGCCAGGCAAGAAACCACCTTCCTCAGCAATGCCCTCACAACCGAGTTCTTCTTCAATGCCCTCACGGCCAATTTCCTCAGTGCCACCAAGGCAATTTCCTCAAGCTGCCCCAATTCCTCAGGCTGCTCAAATTCCTCGGGTTTCAAAACCCTCAGCTCCTCCAGCAAAGTCCTCAGCACCTGTGCATCTCGCCACATGCCAAAGGACCACTAGCATATCAATTACATCAGGAGCTTCAGCAAGTTCTTCAGCTCACCCTTCATCAATTGGTCCCACTTTGCTGAAGACCAAGGCCACTTCTGGACGAGGCACTAGACCAAGTCCTCACAAGAAGCAGGTAGTCTTTCAAACTCCGTATGATGATGAAGCTGATGATGGTGAATTAGTTGATATCATCATGGGCAGACAACAGCAGGCCGCTAGAGCCAAAGGGAGTTCTATGCCCCTTCTAATCGATCCGAAGAAAATGCTCGATTTCATCGATCTATGGCACAAGGATCCAAATGCTCCAACGCCAGAATTGGGCCTCACTCTTGGACAAGGTCATGTGGTGATGGCGTTCAAAGCTAAAGAGAAGTTGAAGTATGACCAAGCCAGAGTGGCTAAGAAAGCGCAGTACAAGAAGTAGCGCTACCTAAAGGATAATGTCCTTAGTCTTTCGCCTGAGCAGCTCATCGCACTGGAAGCTGAAATCAAAAAGCTCGGCGAAGAATTCAACGCCTACAAGGCTGAATGGCAGGGTGCCAAAGTCAGATTCATCAAGCTGATGAAGAAATTCACATCAAGTGTTGCTGCTCCTATGCACATTGATGTCACTCAGGCTGAAGCATCTGCTCAAGCCACTGAAGGAATTGCCAGCACCGCTGATGAAAATCAGGCTGCTGATGAAACTGCAAGCACCAGGGCTGCTGTCGGTGTCAAAACCGGCGGATCTCGTGTAGGGGGTCCCGAACTGTGCGTCTAGGCGGATGGTAACAGGAGACAAGGGACACGATGTTTTACCCAGGTTCGGGCCCTCTTGATGGAGGTAAAACCCTACGTCCTGCTTGATTAATATTGATGGTGTGTATTACAAGAGTGGATCTACCACGAGATCAAGGAGGCTAAACCCTAGAAGCTAGACTATGGTATGATTGCTGTAATGGATGTTGTCCTACGGACTAAGGCCCTCCAGTTTATATAGACACCGGAGAGGGCTAGGGTTACACAGAGTCGGTTACAATGGTAGGAGATCTACACATCTGTATCGCCAAACTTGCCTTCCACGCCAAGGAAAGTCCCATCCGGACACGGGACGGAGTCTTCAATCTTGTATCTTCGTAGTCTTGGAGTCCGTGGGACGATGATAGTCCGGCTGTCCGGACACCCCTAGTCGAGACTCCTCGGTAGCCCCAGAACACAGCTTCAATGACGATAAGTCCGTGGCAGCATAATGTTTGGCATTGCCAAGCGGGTTCCTCCTTTGAATAATCCATAGAAGATTGTGAACACCAGGATAGTGTCCGGCTCTGCAAAATAAGTTCCACATTCCACCGTAGAGAGAATAATATGTGCACAAGTTCAATCTGCTGACGTATTCTGCGGCATGATGTCACACCACTACCAAGCTTTTACTTGATCATTTTTTATTATACCACCTCAGCGTGTTTAGCGAAGCGGTTTCCTTGGCATGTCTTGTCGAAGCAGAGATCGTGTTCCCCTTATTCCGGGATTCTCATCAATACGGACGTGCGTAACCCAACCGCGCCATTGATCGTGGCGCTTGGGAGATAAGCGAGTTTTACCAGGCCGGTGGGGACGTATAGTCTTCGTCCGCCTATATATAAGGGGATAAGGATCCGCCTTTTTACCTACGCCTTCTTCCACCTTTGCTTATCCATCTCCGCGCACTCAAGCTCCAGTGCCCAAGTTCGCGCATGTCATCTCAACCTTCTCCGACCATGTCCGGAGCGGGAGGTAAATGGTTGGCCTCCACCGTTAAGGAGGAGCACATCGCCAAACTGCGCAGCGCCGGATACCTTTCCGGCGACATCGCGCACCAGCTGCCCGACAAGGGGCAGCTCATCCCCACCCCCAGGCCCCATGAGAGGGTCGTATTTCTCCCCCACTTCCTCCGCAGACTAGGCTTTCCACTTCACCCCTTTGTCCGGGGGCTCGTGTTCTACTACGGCCTGGATTTCCATGATCTGGCGTCGAATTTCATCCTCAACATCTCGGCATTTATCGTCGTGTGCGAGGCCTTCCTCTGCATCCAGCCCTACTTCGGCTTGTGGCTCAAGACCTTCAATGTCAAGCCGAAGGTAGTGAAGAACACTTGCGGACTCTTGAGGCGCCATGTTGGGCAAGATGCCCAACGTCCTCTGGTTCGAGGGGGCCTTCGTGGAGTCCGTCAAGGGGTGGCAGTCGGGGTGGTTCTACATCACCGAGCCGCGCGACCCTAAATGGGCGGCGGCCCCGGAGTTCAGATCTGGTATCCCTGTGTAGCTCACCTCCCGGAAAGAGAAGGGCTTGCTATGAGGTAGTTCGAAGGAGCTGACGGGACTCCAAGCCTGTATCCAGAAGCTGGTGAACAAGAAGCTCACGCTTGTTAATGTGGTCCAAGTCATGCTCGTCGCGGATTCTCCCATGCCAAACGGGCATTCAACCTGTGGGAGCTTGATCACACTGCACCAGGCGTTGAGCGGGCTCTTGACACGAAGTATGAAGGCGCTGGAGGTGCTGTTTAAGGCGCGCCAAGCCCCGCATCCATGGCGGAAGATCGCGATTTCACTCCTGGCGTCAAGCCCAGCGAGGTAAGTGATTCTACCCCTTCTGGGACACTTGTTGTTAATAGTTCGACCCTAAGCGAGTTTCAATCTCCCTTTTCCTTTGACAGAATGGATGAAGAAGGCCGAGCAGCTCATCGCCCGGCTCCCATGCCGAAGACCAGTGGGCGCCTGTCTAAGCGGGGCTGCTGGATTCACAGCACCGCTGCGTGGTGCGGAGAAAAGCCAATAAGGTGGCCACGGGTACTCGAAAGAGTTCCCATTTTCAGTGTCCGAGCGACTCCGGCGGATTCCTCCCCAAAGATGAGGAGGAGGAAGAAGACTCTCTCCGGAGGAGGAGAGAGAGAGAGAAGGCCTCCCCAACAGGGGAGGCCAAAGGGTCCAAGAGGGGAAGAACTATTCCCCCGGACAGCTCCGCCAACACAAACATTGGCGATGAAGAGTGGCCCTCAAGGGCCAGGCCTCCGGCGAGATTGTAAGTATCTGGATTCCTGAATGATTCATAATTTCTTTTCATGTCACATAGTGTCCTTCTAATGCCGCATACTGCCTGCAGTCCGGCCGACGATGATCTCCCTGCTTCGTCGAGCGGGTCGTTGGCTCCATCGGATGTGGATTCCCTTCCGACTGCCTCCACCCCTCGCGCCGCTGAGGATGCCAAGGTGGGATCCCAGGAGAGGACCCATCAGAAGGAGGATCCGGAGGCGCCGCAAGGCAGCCTCCCGGACTTTGCGCCGGACTCCACACCGGAACCCGCAGTGGTCCCGGAGTCCGGCAAGCGGCCCCTTCGCAAGAAGGGCAAGACCGTGACACCGGCGGCCCCCATCCAACCGGAGGCGCCGGACAACTTGTTGGAGGCGCTCAAAGGCACTTCCATCAAGGAAGAACACCGCACTATCATGAGTGCGGTGATTCAGAAGGTTCAGCTCGCCAAGAGCAGGCTGACCGAAGCCTGCAACAGCCTTCTAACAGGCTTTGAGGTAAGAAGTTAAAATTATGTAATGTAATACCGCATAGACAGCAGCCCCTGATGCTCGGTTCGGTGTTCGGAAAGAAAAGTCGGACTGAGGATCTTAAAAGATTTACACAGGGTTGCTAAAAATTATGTCAATATGGGTTTGCAGGCTGCTTATTTCTTGACCTCTGCCAAGACTTGTTGTGGAGGTCGGTGCCTTGAAGCAGGACCTCGAGCGGTCTGAGCAAGAGCTTGGCCGTGCCAAGAAGCAGCTCAAGGACAAAGAAGGTGAGTAACACCACTTTGAATAGTTACCTTACAGAAAAGGATTTAGGTTACAAATAAAAATAACAAGGATAACATGGGTACTGCAGGGGCCATGAACGAGGTGGCAACCCTGAAGGAGGCTGTGTCTGCGGCCGAACACAGTCTTGGCATGAACGGGCAGAGCGAGAGAAAGCAGGAGGCGCGGTGGCGAAGTGCGGCAAGAGCTCCGGGCTCTCAAGGAAAAGCATGAGAGTTTAGGCGTGACTCAAAGACTCGGAGTCGAGCTTGCCTCGGCTCTCAGCGCCAAAAGCCGCCAAGGCCGAGGCCCATAAGGCCCTTCAGAGGTTGAGGATGTGAAGAAAATAGCGGCGGGTAAGGCATTTTTCATGCAAAGCAAGCATGTTAATGTAAACTACGACACTTACCCGAATCGGAGCTCTCCGGGGTGTTTGCAGATCTGCCTCATGATGTATCCGGTGCCGCCGCATTCTACCATGGCGAGGAGGGAGCTCAGCGGAGAAGGTCTTCGGTCTCGATCTGCTGAGGCCGGCCTTCAGTGCCCCTAGCGACCAGTGAAGCAGCTGGTCGAGCTCCTAAAGGTAGCCGAGCAGGCCATGAAGGGCCTCATAGTCCGGCCAGGGCTGGAGAGGCCATGCACAGGAGCTACTTCAGCCTCGTCGGGCGGCTGGTGGATGCATGCCCCTTGTTAGAGGTCGTCAGCGCTCCTTTGTATTGAAGGTGCTCGTCGGGCCCTTGCCCGCAAAAGGTGCTTCGGGCAGGCTGGATGCGGAGAAGCTGATCAGCAGACGCGCCGCCCGGTAGTAAAGGAGTATCGTCGCCGAGATGTACTATAAGACTGTCCTGAAGGGTGGCCACAAGATTGTGGATGAGTGCCCCAGAGATGTAATTATTGAGTGGACTCACTATGTATTATCCTGTGCGCTGAAAACTTTGTTCATATGCGCTAAGCAACGCTTGTTTGATTTAAAATATTACCTTCTGTGCGGCGGTTTATAAAATCTGAGAGATGGCAAGTCGTCGGCTTCAGCGCCCAAGCCATGAGTGCTGGGGTGTTCGGGATAAACTTGAGCACTCTTGTTCCCATTCTTGGGTCCATCTAGGGAGGCGCTGAACACAACGAACCAGGCAACCGGACTTATAATGCTTGAACACTCTCACTTAGCCATAGAATTCTATAATTTTAAATTTCGGCGAAGCCCCTAGTATTCGGAAGACCGAATTGAGGCGCTATCCACGCCTTCGCGGACATTATCCGAACTTCGCTCGGCGGCGTGAGTCTTTAAGGACCGAAAAACCTCGCGAACAGCGACCAGTCTCGCCTTATCATGACAGTCAGTTTAGCTTTCTCCTTTGAGGCACTCGCCCAGCTCAACCGGGCGCAATCGCGATGGATCTCCAGTCCCACCTTAGCCGACGAGCGGAACATAAGGTACCAAAAGCGTGGGGCCGGGCAAACCCAACTATTGACCCAAGACATGATTGGAGCCGATTCATATAATGCTATAAGTTCGGGGTGCCGCACTTGTGAAAGTGTTCGGACTTATCACACCATAATCGGGGGAGCATAAGCCCCGGTGTATTCGGCCGTACCAAAATATCTGGTGCAAGATGTCATTAGTGAACATATATGTAAAGTAATGCAATAACGAGGCAAAAAGTGCTGCATTATTTATTCAAGGGATTACGCTATGAGTGCGGAATGATACAAATAGTCACGGTAAGCAAGGGATTGGACTAATTAAACATGTCCCCCTCCGGGTGGGCTGCGGACTGGTGTATATAATCAAATTTAATGCTCGTAATGGATACCACCTGAGTGTGCATCGTGGCCTTCTTCCCTCCCTGGCTGTTGCATTGTGAGTTCGGCGGGTTCACCGCGGACAGGCCCTCCGTGAGCGGAGTCTGTGTATACAAAGAAGGAAAATAATAAAAAAGCGACACACTTGTGAGCCCTGGTGTGGTCGAGCCGCTCTGGAGTCTGTTGTGGTCGTGCCCCCCCCTAGGCCCATGGTATCTCCAGGCGTAATGATGTACGCGGAGGGTTGGTCTTGCAATTATGCAAGGGCTGGGGTTGGGGCCGCATTGCTACGCTTGCTCAGATCGTGCCAGGTGGTCTTGGTTGATGTTGCTTCGGGTGCGTTTGGCCGTATCTGGCCGTTTAACGGCCGGACTCAAAAATTGCCTTAGAACGCTGCTCTGTACTTCTGCCACGAGAGCCGCTGTGTGTTCCTCCGTTCGGAGGGAGCATTCCGTATTTCCGTTGACCGTGATGACTCCACGAGGGCCTGGCATCTTGAGCTTGAGGTATGCGTAATGCGGCACTGCGTTGAACTTTGCGAACGCGGTTCGTCCGAGCAGAGCATGATAGCCGCTGCGGAACAGGACTATGTCGAAGATTAACTCCTCGCTCCGGAAATTGTCCGGGGATCCGAAGACCACTTCCAGTGTGACTGAGCCTGTACAATTGGCCTCAACACCTGGTATGACGCCTTTGAAGGTCGTCTTTGTAGGTTTAATCCTTGAGGGGTCTATGCCCATCTTGCGCACTGTATCCTGATAAAGCAGGTTCAGGCTACTGCCGCCGTCCATCAGGACTCTCATGAGGTGAAATCCATCGACGATTGGGTCTAAAACCAATGCGGCAAATCCGCCATGGCGGATACTGGTCGGATGGTCTCTTCGATCGAAGGTGATCGGGCAAGAGGACCATGGATTGAACTTAGGGGCGACTGGCTCCATCGCATATACGTCCCTTAGTGCAAGCTTCCGCTCCCTCTTGGGTATATGGGTTGCGTATATCATGTATACCGTCCGCACTTGTGGGGGGAAACCCTTCTGTCCTCTACTGTTCGGTGGTCGGGTCTCTTCCTCGTCATCGCTGTGCATCCCCTTGTCATTGTTTTCGGCAATTAACTTGCCTGCCTGCTTGAATACCCAACAATCTCTGTTGGTGTGGTTAGCTGGCTTTTCGGGGGTACCATGTATCTGGCATGAGCGGTCGAGTATTCGGTCCAAATTGGACGGACCCGGAGTGGTTCTTTTGAATGGCTTCTTCCGCTAACCGGGTTTAGAGCCTCGGAATCCGGCGTTGACTGCCGTATCCTCCTTGTCGTCGCCGTTAACGCGGCATTTATTTTTGCTTCGACGCGACCTGCCACTGTGGTCCTTTGTGTCCGGACTGCCAGCATTTTTGCTGAGGTTATTGCTGCGTGCTAGCCAGCTATCCTCTCCCACATAGAAGCGGGTCATTAATGATGTGAGGGCTGCCATGGATTTCGGCTTTTCCTGTCCTAGGTGCCGGGCTAGCCACTCATCGCGGATGTTATGTTTGAAGGCTGCGAGGGCCTCTGCATCCGGACAGTTGATGATTTGATTTTTCTTTGTTAAGAACCATGTCGAATTGCTGGCGATTAAATCTGCTGCTGGATTATGTGGCTTAGGTCATCAGCGTCTGGTGGCCGCACATATGTGCCCTGGAAGTTGTCGAGGAATGCGGCTTCCAGGTCCTCCGAACACCCAATTGACTCTGCGGGTAGGCTGTTAAGCCAATGCCGAGCTGGTCCTTTAAGCTTGAGCGGGAGGTATTTGATGGCGTGGAGATCGTCGCCATGGGACATATGGATGTGAAGGAGATAATCTTCGATCCAAACCGCGGGGTCTGTCGTGCCATCGTAGGATTCAACGTTTACGGCATTAAACCCTTCAGGGATTTGATGATCCATTACTTCGTCAGTGAAGCATAGCGGGTGTGCGGCGCCTCTGTATTGAGCAATGTCACGACGTAGCTCAAGGGAGTGTTGTCTGCTGTGTTCGGCCCGGCCGGGGTTGTGGTATCCGGCTCGACGGTATTCGTCGTGGGTCGTGGGGTGCCCACGTGATCCATATATAGATCTGGTTTGCCTTGCTTTGTCCTCCAATATATCTCGCAAGTCCGGCGCGTTCCCTCTTGGCTTCGTACTTTTGGAGCGATGCCGGGGTACGGTCTTGGTGGAGGGCCTGGATGCCTCTCTGTCGCGACCACGGGGTGGTCGGTCAGCCGTATTGTGCGCTGGTGATGAAGGTATGTATGCTTCCTCTTCTAATCGGGGGAGCAACTTGCGTTTTGGGTAGCTTTTGGAGGGGCGTTCGAATTCATACTCTTCGGCCGCGAGGACCTCGGTCCATCTGTCGGCCAGCAGGTCTTGATCAGCTTGAAGCTGCTGCTGCTTTTTCTTTAGGCTATTTGTTGTGGCCATTAGCCTGCATTTGAAACGCTCTTGTTCGACGGGATCCTCGGGCACGACGAATCCGTCGTCGTCAAGGCTTGCCTCGTCTCCGGAGGGAGG
The DNA here is from genome assembly GCA_021437245.1 of Aegilops speltoides. Classification (NCBI taxonomy): domain Eukaryota; kingdom Viridiplantae; phylum Streptophyta; class Magnoliopsida; order Poales; family Poaceae; genus Aegilops; species Aegilops speltoides. The sequence goes on from CM038143.1 coordinate 132,488,759, forward strand.
CATGTAATTATCATCCTTGACCTCTTCGTCTGCCGCTCTCTCGCGAGGGCTTGCTTCTGCATCCTCTTGCGCTGAATCTTGCTGGAGGGGATTGTCTTCGGCACTTTCTGGGGTGTTATTATCTACTGTGCCGGAATCTCCTTGCTGTGGCGGGATTTAGAGCGGCGCCGCTGACATCGGCGCTTGGGCTGTTTCTTTAAGGAATCTGCCTCCACTGCTTCTTTGCCGTCCCCATCTTTTGGGGTGTCCACCATGTATATGTCATATGACGAGGTGGTCTTCGGTGCCTCGTAGGCGCTGGTTCTTGTTAAATCTCGGCATCGCCGTCCATACCGTCGATGTCTTCGGAGTCATAGTCTAGCATGTCGGTTAGATCGTCGACATTGGCTACAAAGTGGGAGGTGGGTGGGCTTTGAATTTCTTCGTCGTCCGCATCCCAACCATCCTGGCCATAATCCGGCCAGGACTCTCTGGATAGCGAGAGATGCTTTAGCGAATTTAGTATGTCGCCAAAGGGCGAGTGCTGAAAGATGTCAGCAGCGGTGAACTCCATGATTGGTGCTCAATCGGATTCGATTGGCAGGGGCGCAGGAGGTTCGGGCAGGGAGTCCGGCACCTCGGAGTCACGAGCTTTATAGGGGACAAGGTCAGTGTTCGGCTCCATCGCCGCGGAAGTTGCAGCCTCCGAGGCGGTGTCCAGCCACCGGTCCTAGATCTGGGCGATCGGCTCCATACTAAGGGCCGAAGCGGATTCATGTGCGGCCACCAAGGCACTGTCCGGCGGCAGAGCTAAATCATGCCCATCGTGGCAGTGCGGCACGCTCGGCTGTGGCTCGAGTCCGTCGAAGATCAAGTCCCCGCGGATGTCGGCCGTGAAGTTTAGGCTTCCGAACCTGACTTGACGGCCAGGGGCGTAGCTTTCGATCTGCTCCAGATGGCCAAGTGAATTAGCCCGCAGTGCGAAGCCGCCGAATACGAAGATTTGTCCGGGGAGAAAAGTCTCACCCTGGACGGCGTTGTTGTTGATGAAGAAGCCATCGAGCCTATCGGTGATGACACAAAGGAACTCTCAGTGAAAGCACCAATGTCGGTGTCAAAACCGGCGGATCTCGGGTAGGGGGTCCCGAACTGTGGGTCTAGGCGGATGGTAACAGGAGACAAGGGACACGATGTTTACCCAGTTGGGCCCTCTTGATGGAGGTAAAACCCTCGTCTGCATGATTAATATTGATGATGTGTATTACAAGAGTGGATCTACCACGAGATCAAGGAGGCTAAACCCTAGAAGCTGGCCTATGGTATGATTGTTGTAATGGATGTTGTCCTACGGACTAAGGCCCTCCGGTTTATATAGACACCGGAGAGGGCTAGGGTTACAGTCGGTTACAATGGTAGGAGATCTACACATCCGTATCGCCAAGCTTGCCTTCCACGCCAAGGAAAGTCCCATCCGGACACGGGACAGAGTCTTCAATCTTGTATCTTCGTAGTCTTGGAGTCCGGCGGACGATGATAGTCCGGCTGTCCGGACACCCCCTAGTCCAGGACTCCCTCAGCTGCTAAAGAAATTCTAGCCGCTGAAGAAACTGCCAGGGCATCCACTAGTGTTGCGCCTGAAGAATCTGCCAGGCCAGCTGAAGACTCTGTTGTTGCGCCTGAAGAAACTGCTCAAGACAAGCCAACTGCATCAGTTGGGCCTGAAGAAATTGATCCAACCCCCACTACTCTGCCTGCACCAACATCAAGCCCAGTTCTTCCTTCTGCTCTGGAAGTGAAGAAAACCAAAGCTGCGGAGCGTGCTGCTTTGAAGAAGAGGAAAGCATCGGCTGCCACAGAATCTTCGGCCCCCAAGAAGGCGAAGATTTTGACAAGTTCAATGGACAATCCCGTTGATGATGTTCCTCTTGCAAGCATGCCATCAAAGGAACTTGTTCCTTATGGTGAAGAATATCAGATTCCTGAAGAATCTGCTAAAGAAGATCCCTCTGCTACTTCTACAGAGCAGATGGATGATGAAATTGAAGTTGAAGCTTTCACCTCAACTCCTCAGGTATCATCGCCAACGCCTCAGTTTACTGCTGAAGAGGCCGGCGTTGAAGAAATGGAAGTAGATGAAGATGTGGACATTGGCTGCACCACTCCAGTGATGAACGATGATTTTTGGGATAGCCAACACCCCAACTCTCCTCTGTTCACACCAATCCAACAAATTCCTCATTCCCCAGCTCCATCTGAAGTTCAAATAGGCTCTGAAGAAATTCATGCCACCCCTTCCATTCATGAAGAGATTCCAGCCACTAGTGCTGATGAAAACGCTGCTGATGAAATGGAGGCCTAGGCTGCTACTGAAGCAGAAGCTGATATTCCTCAGCCTGCGGCTCCAGAGATTGACATTCCAGAAGTTATTCTTCAGATCACTGACACTCCTCAGCCACAACCGAAGAATCCATTCTCCAAAACACCAAAGTTCAAGGCTAATGCTTTCTTCAATGAGCATGTGTTCATCACTGACTATAATCCATATGACTCTGCTCGTCTAAGGAGGAAGCGTTTCTGGACTGCCAGCCAAGCCAATTTCTATTCTTCGGTGCTGTTCAACAAGGACAAAGTCTTCGACCATGAGCATATTCCTCACGTGGATATGGAATCACTTCCTTGCTTTGCGCAAGTCCTCGCTGCTATTCATGATGCTGTCCTGCTCAATTTCTGCACTGACATCTGCGATTGGAATGAAGAACTCATTCTTCAATTCTATGCGACACTTCACATCACAGGCAATGCTGAAGATGTGAACTCTTGGGTGTTGGACTGGATGACAGAGAACACACACTATAAGGCACCGGCAACTGAATTATTTTGTGCCATGCCTGTCAGTCCTCCCCTAGAAGGTGTGCATCTGATCGACTCTGAAACTAAGCTGTCAGATCATTTCATGCAAGTGCTGATGAAGCCATTGAAGCCTGGACAAGCCTCAAGGACCAAATTCCTTGTGAAGGAGTTGCAATATGTGCCCAGCACAGTCTATCGCATTCTGACAAAGACATTGTGTCCAATCAAAGGCCACGACTCGAATGATGAAGAAGTCATTGGCATCATGAAGAATTTGCTTTTCAACATCAGGCATGGTATTCCAGTGAACTATCATGATTTCTTCATGAGGACTTTGGCAAACGTTGCAATGTCCTCATTTGAGCTGAAGCCTTACTGAAACGGCTAGTTATCACCTAGAGGGGGGTGAATAGGCGATTTTTATGAAAGTCTTCAAAACATGGGAGTTTCGAAGACAAGCAATATAAACAACACTATTCTAATGCAGCGAAAGGTAGACTACACTAGACAAGCCATAGTCAAGTATTCAATGGAGTGAAAGCATGAAGACTAATAGCAACTAGGTAGTAAGGATCAGGATAGAATATAGTATGAAGCCGATCAGAACAGATAGTCACACAGTGAAGTCAAATAGATAATACAAGCAGGCAATGACTTCATGAAGACAAACTGTAAGTAAAGAGAAGTAAGAGATAGAACCAGTGGCTTCAGAAGGACAGGGATTTGTTCGACCAGTTCCAGTTGCTGTGGCAACTATACGTCTGGTTAGGGAGGCTGGGATCCAACTCAGAAGACCGCGTCTTCACCTTTTTCCCCTTGAGGTAAGGACACTTAGTCCCCGCCCAATCACTCTGGTAAGTCTGCAAGGTAGAATTCCGAACCTTCACAGACTTCGTTCACCGGCAATCCACAATGGCTCTTGGATGCTGAGAACGCGACGCCTAACCGGCTGGAGGATTCACAGTCCTCAAGTGTAACAAGTCTTCAGATCACGCGGACAGAAAGACTTCATTGATGCCAAACACTCTTTGGGCTCTGGGTGGTTTGGGATTTGTCCTCGCAAGGATTCTCTCTCGAAAGCTTCGGCGGTGGGTTGCTCTCAAACGACAAAAGCCGTGTACTAACTCTGAGCAGCCACCAATTTATGGTGTAGGGGGTGGGCTATTTGTAGCCACTGGGCAACCCGACCGGATTTGTCCGAAATGACCCTGGGTCACTAAGGAACTGACACGTGTTGCAACGGTCAGATTTCAAACACACGCGGCAGCTTGACTTGGGCTACAAGTAAAGCTAACTTATCCGACACAGGATAAGATTTGCTCTCATTGTTTTCCCTCGAAGACATAGGATTTGGTTTGAGCATCACTTTAGTCACTCTGACTTTGTTCACTTGGACCCCACTTAACAGTGTGGTGGTTCCTATGACTCAACAAAGAAGAAAAGTCAACAATGAAACAACTAAGTCTTCGCGCTCCATAGTCTTCACTCAATGTCTTCTCGTGTCATAGTCTTCAATGTGAATATCTTCACAGACCACCATTGTCTTCAATGTCTTCACACATTTTTAGGGTCATCTCCGGTGAGGTAAACCCGAATCAAGGAGGACTACTACCCGTGTTATCCTGCAATTCTCACAAACACATTAGTCCCTCAACCAGGTTTGTCGTCAATACTCCAAAACCAACTAGGGGTGGCACTAGATGCACTTACAATCTCCCCCTTTTTGGTGATTGATGACAAATTGGTTGAAGTTTTCAACGGGGATAAAAGTATGTGAAATTGTAAGGATTAAGATATTGTCTTCATAGATGGCAAAAAGGCTCCCCTGAAGATGTGCATATAATTGTTTTGCGTTGGAATGCAAATGCACATGGCAGGTTGTACTTGTGGAGATCTTCTTCACCATATGAAGACAATACATCATGCATGAACAGATACACAGGAATAATGACATGCATGATGAAAAATGGACGTCTGCGGAATGAGTTCATGCGGGTTTTATCATCGCATATGCGGAATTTATCATCGCATCACACAGAATAGCAGAAAAAGTAGCAGACGACCATCAAGTTCAAGTGTTACAACTCAAAGAACCAAATGTAGCAAAACGTGAGTTGTAAGCACTAGGCAAAAAGTATATCAACCACCCATTTGGACCTGCTTGAAGACTATCAACCTATGCTTCACCCTCTTTTGTCAGTAAGGACCAAAAAGGCTTGAAGACATAGGCTCTACTTGTTCCCATGAGGAGTAGGTGAAGCAGCAGGGTCGTCGTTCAGGTTTGGTGGTGCAGAAGAACTTGGTGCAGTGTTGACATGTGCTGAGGTTGGAGGTGGTGAGGTAGCATCATCTGCGTCATCCAAGACTCTGGCATTCACAGTTGCTGCGGAGGAGGAGTATTCTGAGTCTTCAAGAGACGGGGTTCGACGTAAGACAGCATTCCGGGGATGAGTGGAGTCCAATTTGAATCTCTTAGTGAAGCCATCATCTTGAAGATCAGCTTCAGCACTTAGCAATGTCAGACTCTTCCAAGTCCTCCGACAGGTTTCATGGGTGACAAAGGCATTCTTGGTGGCAAGATTGCGAATGCGATTGACATCCACCAAGAGGCTTTGCATTTGACGCTTCATCCAGTAGTGATGCTTGTCATGCTTTTGATGCAAGGCCACGAGAAGCTCTGGGTCATTGAGCACATGAGAGCGCTTCCTAAGCCTTGGAGCAATGGTGCTTTCAATGGCTTCAGTGCATGCACTGCGAGTGTTGCTGGCCAGTGGATAAACACGAGAAGCAACCTGAACACCTTCAACTTGCTGGGAAAAGCTCTGACAATCTATATTGTGAAGATATAGTGCTTCTTTGGTAGGCTCTGGGTAAATGGCTTCAGTGGACATATCAACCTCTGGTAAAAATATGAGATGGTTACAAGCAGAGGTCTGATAGTCAATGGCAGAGTGGAGCTTGATCAGACGCATAATCCAAGGAGCATAGAATTTCAGACCAAAAATGTTAGACCCAGATGCAGCAAACTGGTGAATGAAGAAATCTTGAGTATTGAAGCTTTTGCCATTTAGAATGTAGAAGACCAATGTCTTCATTGCACCTTCAAGCTTTGCTGAGGAGGAATGCCCTTTGATCGGCCATAGAGTTCGCCTAATGATATGATAGATAGTGCGGGGCAGATACTCAAGGTCTTCAACAAGGAATTCCTTGGGATACTTAGCATCCTGGGGCAGTGGCTTCATCATACTAAGCATCTGGCTCATGTTGGGCTCTGGCTTCTGGAAGAGGCTCTCCAATGCATCGCGATGAAGCTGACAACTAGGTTCATACAGTTCGCCTGGAGTGGGGAAGCCGGTAAGCTCAGTGAGATCAAAGGATTTGGCTTCATGATGAACGTTGCCCGTCATCCACTCAAGGACCCATGTCGTTGTATCCATGTTGTAGCCGCAAATGTGGAGGGTTGCATAGAATTGCAGGAGAAGCTCTTCATTCCAATGTTCCTTGTTGGTGACAAACTACAGAAGGCCAGCATCACGAAAGCAGTCTATGGCTTCTTCTAGGCAGGGCAGACCAGCAATGGCTTCCGTGTCCAGACGCATATGAGGAAATATGCGCTCCTGATTGTATAGAATACAGGAGTAGTAGCTGCGCTGCTGATAGCTCCAGAACCGATCTAATGATATTCTTGGCTTGGAATATGGGTTCTTGCCAGTATCGAAGAAGGTGTTGTGTGCAATGAAGCCGTTGACATTGAATGAGCCTGGTGCCGATGCAGTTCCTGGGAACCTTGGAAGCCTTGGTTTTGGCTTCTAAACCTTAGGCCCGTGCTCCACATGATAGTCAAATTGCGTTCCAAGAGCAGGCGGAGGAACCAGAATGGGCCATCTAAGAGGAACAAGCTTGCCTTGGTAGAATGCATGCTCAATGGTGTGGGGCCTTGGTGGCGGAACAGGAGCAGTGGCATCAGCAGAGGCGTCAGGCTGCACATTCGTTGTAGGAGCAACAGTGGCTTCAAGCACAGTGTTCCCTGCAGGCGCCACATTGTCTTCAGCCATGACAACTTCATTGGCTTCAGAGGTGTTGTTGGTGGCTGCCTCAGGATTCTCAACCTCCACTTGAGGAGCTGGAGGGTCGGGCACATATGCGTTCTCCTCGAGAACAACTTCTTGGGTGGTAGGGGGAGTAGCAACATGCTCTTCTTCTTGTCTTTCTTCGGCTGATGCCGCCGGATTGTCCTCAGCAACATTTGCTTCAGACGAGGGAACCATCACAAAAGGATTATCTTCAGGGAGCACTTGACGTGCCACTGAGCTAGAATGGTTTGAGTCTTCTTCTGTGATGGTGGTCATGGAGATAGAGGGCTTGAGACCTTTGCGAAGCTGTTGAAACACGGGCAACGCCTTTGGCGAAGGTGTTGTCTCCATGTAATTATCATCGTTCACCAACGGACTGGTGGCTTGGCTGGTGGAGGATGGGGAGTACTTGGTGAATCTTGACTTGGAGTTGCTGGTTGGGGACGATCAGCCCACGAGGCATCTTGAGAGATTGGCCTCAAAGGACGACCAATGCTAATGAGCTTGCTGTTCGTGAGAACAGGTGATGATACCGTTGGGCGCTCAATTTGAGGAAGGACTTGATCATCTTCTACATTGTCGTGAGGACCAATGTCTTTAGTCGCGATGTGGTCAACGACTGGAACTTCTTGAGCCTCAGGAGCCTCTGTGGAAGCAGACTCATGGACTATCAACCGAGGCTCTCGATTGTTAGGGTCAGGGTGAGCGAAAGCAATGGGTTCAACTATAAGGGGCTCTGTGGGAGCAGCCCGATCTCTCTTCTTGGTTTTTCTCTTCTTGGGGGGTGGTGCATCATCAGTGGTGCGCTTGATTTTGCGCTTTCTGGCTTCGGCTTCAGCTGCCTTGGTTTTCTGCTGATCTAAAGCCACTGTGAAGACCTTAGGCTTCGAGCCTATCATGCTAGCTGGGAAGACAATGTGAGGTTCTTCCCGCCGTGGAGCTTCAGTCTGGGCCATAGTATTCTTCTTCTGCTTGGCAGCCACCTTGGGGTCAATGCCAGGACGCCCAAGAGCCTTGCGCTTTTTGAAGGAAATATGCCCTAGAGGCAATAATAAAGTTATTATTTATTTCCTTATATAATGATAAATGTTTATTATTCATGCTAGAATTGTATTAACCGGAAACATAATACATGTGTGAAATACATAGACAAACAGATTGTCACTAGTATGCCTCTACTTGACTAGCTCGTTGATCAAAGATGGTTATGTTTCCTAACCTTGACATGAGTTGTCATTTGATTAACGGGATCACGTCATTAGGAGAATGATGTGATTGACATGACCCATTCTGTTAGCTTAGCACATGATCGTTTAGTATCTTGCTGTTGCTTTCTTCATGACTTATACATGTTCCTATGACTATGAGATTATGCAACTCCCGTTTACCGGAGGAACACTTTGTGTGCTACCAAACGTCTGGCGTAACTAGGTGATTATAAAGGTGCTCTACAGGTGTCTCCGAAGCTACATGTTGGGTTGGCGTATTTCGAGATTAGGATTTGTCACTCCGATTGTCGGAGAGGTATCTCTGGGCCCTCTCGGTAATACACATGACTTAAGCCTTGCAAGCATTGCAACTAAAGAGTTAGTTGCGGGATGATGTATTACAAAACGAGTAAAGAGACTTGCCGGTAACGAGATTGAACTAGGTATTAAGATACCGATGATCGAATCTCGGCCAAGTAACATAACAATGACAAAGGGAACAACATATGTTGTTATGGAGTTTGACCGATAAAGATCTTCGTAGAATATGTGGGAGCAAATATGAGCATCCAGGTTCTGCTATTGGTTATTGACCGGATACGTGTCTCGGTCATGTCTACATTGTTCTCGAACCCGTAGGGTCCGCACGCTTAAGGTTTCGATGACAGTTATATTATGAGTTTATGAGTTTTGATGTATCGAAGGAGTTCGGAGTCCCGGATGAGATCGGTGACATGACGAGGAGTCTCGAAATGGTCGTGACGTAAAGATCGATATATTGGACGACTATGTTCAGAATTCGAAAAGGTTCCGAGTGATTCGGGTATTTTTCGGAGTACCGGAGAGTTACGGGAATTCACCGGCAGAAGTATTGGGCCTTATTGGGCCATACGGGAAAGAGAGAGGGGCTGCCTAGGGCAGGCCGCGCCCCCCAAGGCCTAGTTTGAATTGGACTAGGGGGAAGGGCTGCGCCGCCTCCTTCCTTCCCTTCTCTCTTCCCTTTCCTTCTCTCCTACTCCTACTACATGGAAGGGCTCCTAGTTCTACTAGGAAAGGGGGAATCCTACTCCTGGTGGGAGTAGGACTCCCCTAGGGCGCGCCATAGAGACGGTCGGCCCTCCCCCTCCTCCACTCCTTTATATACGGAGGCAGGGGCACCCCATAGACACAAGTTGATCTTCGTGATCGTTCCTTAGCCGTGTCCGGTGCCCCCTCCACCATATTCCACCTCGGTCATATTGTTGTGGTGCTTAGGCAAAGCTCTGCGTCGTTGAAACATCATCATCGTCACCACGCCGTCGTGCTGACGGAACTCATCCCCGACACCCTTCTGGATCGGAGTCCGGGGATCGTCATCGAGCTGAACGTGTGTTGAACTCGGAGGTGCCATACGTTCGATGCTTGGATCGGTCGGATCATGAAGACGTACGGCTACATCAACCGCGTTGTTATAATGCTTCCGCTTACGGTCTACGAGGGTACGTGGACAACACTCTCCCCTCTCGTTGCTGTGCATCACCATGATCTTGCGTGTGTGTAGGAATTTTTTTGAAATTACTATGTTCCCCAACAGTGGCATCCGAGCCTAGGTTTTATAAGTTGATGTTATATGCACGAGTAGAACACAAGTGAGTTGTGGGCGATACAATTCATACTGCTTACCAGCATGTTATACTTTGGTTCAGCGGTATTGTTGGATGAAGCGGCCCGGACCGACATTACGCGTACGCTTACGTGAGACTGTTTTTACCGCCGTGCTTTGCACACAGGTGACTAGCGGGTGTCTGTTTCTCCAACTTTAGTTGAACCGAGTGTGGCTACGCCCGGTCCTTGCGAAGGTTAAAGCAGCACTAACTTGATGAACTATCGTTGTGGTTTTGATGCGTAGGTAAGAACGGTTCTTGCTCAGCCCGTAGCAGCCACGTAAAATTTGCAACAACAAAGTAGAGGACGTCTAACTTGTTTTTGCAGGGCATGTTGTGATGTGATATGGTCAAGACATGATGCTATATTTTATTGTATGAGATGATCATGTTTTGTAACCGAAGTTATCGGCAATCGCGAAGCCATATGGTTGTCGCTTTATTGTATGAAATGCAAACACCCTGTAATTGCTTTACTTTATCACTAAGCGGTAGCGATAGTCGTAGAAGCAATAGAAGGCGTAACGACAATGATGCTACGATGGAGATCAAGGTGTCGCGCCGGTGACGATGGTGATCACAACGGTGCTTCGGAGATGGAGATCACAAGCACAAGATGATGATGGCCATATCATATCACTTATATTGATTGCATGTGATGTTTATCCTTTATGCATCTTATCTTGCTTTGATTGACGGTAGCATTTTAAGATGATCTCTCACTAAATTATCAAGAAGTGTTCTCCCTGAGTATGCACCGTTGCGAAAGTTCTTTGTGCTGAGACACCATGTGATGATCGGGTGTGATAGGCTCTACATTCAAATACAACGGGTGCAAAACAGCTGCACACGCAGAATACTCAGGTTAAACTTGATGAGCCTAGCATATACAGATATGGCCTTGGAACACAGAGACCGAAAGGTCGAGCGTGAATCATATAGTAGATATGATCAACATAGTTATGTTCACCATTGAAAATTACTCCATCTCACGTGATGATCGGACATGATTTAGTTGATTTGGATAACGTGATCACTTAGATGACTAGAGAGATGTCTGTCTAAGTGGGAGTTCTTAAGTAATATGATTAATTGAACTTAAATTTATCATGAACTTAGTCCTGGTAGTATTTTGCAAATTATGTTGTAGATCAATAGCTCGCGTTATTGCTTTCATATGTTTATTTATATTCCTAGAGAAAATTGTGTTGAAAGATGTTAGTAGCAATGATGCGGATTGGATCCGTGATCTGAGGTTTATTCTCATTGCTGCACAGAAGAATTATTTCCTTAATGCACCGCTAAGTGAGCAGACCTATTACGAGGAGCGGATCTGAGCGTTATGAGCGTCGGCTAGCTCAATATGATGACTACTTGATAGTTTAGTGCACCATGCTTAACGGCTTAGAATCGGGACTTCAAAGACGTTTTGAACGTCATGGACCATATAAGATGTTCCAGCTATTGAAGTTAATATTTCAAGCAAATACCCGAGTTGAGAGATATGAAGTCTCCAACAAGTTCTATAGCTAAAAGATGGAGGAGAATCGCTCAACTAGTGAGCATGTGATCAGATTGTCTGGGTACTTCAATCGCTTGAATCAAGTGGGAGTTAATCTTCCATATAAGATAGTGATTGACAGAATTCTCTAGTCACCATCACTAAATTACTAGAACTTCGTGATGAACTATAGTATGCAAGGGATGACGAAAACAATTCCCGAGCTCTTCGTGATGTTGAAGTCGACGAAGGTAGAAATCAAGAAAGAGCATCAAGTGTTGATGATTGACAAGACCACTAGTTTCAAGAGAAGGGCAAAGGGAAAGAAAGGGAACTTCAAGTAGAATGACAAGCAAGTTGTCACTCCAGTGAAGAAGACCAAAGCTAGACCAAAGCCTGAAACTGAGTGATTACACTGCAAAGAAAATGGTCACTTGAAGCGGAAATGCCCTGAATATTTGGTGGATAAGAAGGATGGCAAAGTGAACTAGGGTATATTTGATATACAGGTTATTGATGTGTGCCTTACTAGTGTTTATAGTAGCCCCTGAGTATTTGATACTTATTCGGTTGCTAAGATTAGTAACTCGAAACAGGGGTTACAGAATAAACAGAGACTAGTTAAAGGGAAAGTGACGATGAGTGTTGGAAGTAGTTCCAAGATTGATATGATCATCATTGCACACTCCCTATACTTTCGGGATTAGTGTTAAACCTAAATAAATGTTATTTGGCGTTTGCGTTGAGCATGAATATGATTTGATCATGTTTATTGCAATACGGTTATTCATTTAAAACCAGAGAATAATTTTTGTTCTGTTTACATGAATAAAACCTTCAATGGTCATACACCCAATGAAAATAGTTTGTTGGATCTCGATCGTAGTGATACACATATTCATAATATTGATGCCAAAAGATGCAAAGTTAATAATGATAGTGCAACTTATTTGTGGCACTGCCGTTTGGGTCATATCGGTGTATAAGCGCATGAAGAAACTCCATAAAGATGGATTTTCGGAATCACTTGGTTATGAATCATTTGATGCTTGCGAACCGTACCTTTTGGCAAGATGACTAAAACTCCGTTCTTGAACAATGGAGCGAACTCTTGACTTGTTGGAAATAATACATCTTGATGTATGCGACCAATGAGTATGAAGGCTCGTGGCAAGTATCGTTATTTTCTAACCTTCACAGATGATTTGAGTAGATATGCGTATATCTACTTGATGAAACATAAGTCTGAAATAGTTGAAAAGTTCAAAGAATTTCAGAGTAAAGTGGAGAATCATCGTAACAAGAAAATTAAGTTTCTACGATCTGATCGTGGAGGAGAATATTTGAGTTATGAGTTTGGCCTTCATATAAAACAATGTGGAATAGTTTCACAACTCACGCCACCCAGAACACCACAATGTAATGGTGTGTTCGAATGTCGTAATCGTACTTTACTAGATATGGTTCGATCTATGATGCCTCTTATCAGTTTACCACTATCGTTTTGGGGTTATGCATTAGAGACAGCTGCATTCACGTTTAATAGGGCACCATCTAAATCTGTTGAGACGACACCATATTAACTATGGTTTAGCAGTAAACCTAAGCTGTCGTTTCTTAAAGTTTGGAGTTTCGATGCTTATATGAAAAAGGTTTTCAACCTGATAAGCTCAAACCCTAATCGGAGAAGTGCGTCTTCATAGAATACCTAAAGGAAACTGTTGGGTACTCCTTCTATCACAGATCCGAAGGCAAAACATTCGTTGCTAAGAATGGATCCTTTCTAGAGAAGGAGTTTCTCTCGAAAGAAGTGAGTGGGAGGAAAGTAGAACTTGATAAAGTAATTGTACCTTGTCCTGAATTGGAAAATAGTTCATCGCTGAAATCATTTCCAGTGATTCCTACACTAATTAGTGAGGAAGCTAATGATGATGATCATGAAACTTTAGATCAAGTTATTACAGAACCTCGTAGGTCTTCCAGAGTACGGTCCGCACCAGAGTGGTATGGTAATCCTGTTCTGGAAGTCATGTTACTAGACCGTGATGAACCTACGAACTATGAGGAAGTGATGATGAGCCCAGATTCCGCGAAATGGCTGGAGGCCATGAAATCTGAGATAGGATCCATGTATGAGAACAAAGTGTGGACTTTGGTGGACTTGCCCGATAATCGGCAATCCATAGAAAATAAATGGATCTTCAAGAAGAAGACGGACGTTGATAGTAGTGTTACTATCTACAAAGCTCGAATTGTCGAAAAAAGTTTTTCGACAAGTTCAAGGTGTTGAATACAATGAGATTTTTCTCACTCGTATCGATGCTTAAAAGTCTGTCCGAATCATGTTAGCAATTGCCGCATTTAATGATTATGAAATATGGCAGATGGATGTCAAAACTGCATTCCTGAACGGGTTTCTGGAAGAAGAGTTGTATATGATGCAGCCAGAAGGTTTTGTCGATCCAAAGGGAGCTAACAAAGTGTGCAAGCTCCAGCGATCCATTTATGGACTGGTGCAAGCCTCTCGGAGTTGGAATAAATGCTTTGATAGTGTGATCAAAGCATTTGGTTTTGTACATACTTTTCGAGAAGCCTGTATTTACAAGAAAGTGAGTGGGAGCACTACAACATTTCTGATAAGTATATGTTAATGACATATTGTTGATCGGAAATAATGTAGAATTATTCTGCAAAGCATAAAGGAGTGTTTGAAAGGAGTTTTTCAAAGAAAGACCTTAGTGAAGCTGCTTACATATTGAGCATCAAGATCTATAGAGATAGATCAAGACGATTGATAAGTTTTTCAATGAATACATACCTTGACAAGATTTTGAAGTAGTTCAAAATGGAACAGTCAAAGAAAGAGTTCTTGCCTGTGTTACAAGGTGTGAAATTGAGTAAGACTCAAAGCCCAACCACGGCAGAAGATAGAAAGAGAATGAAAGTCATTCCCTATGCCTTGGCCATAGGTTCTATAAAGTATGCCATGCTGTGTACCAGATCTATTGCATACCCTACCACTGAGTTTGGCAAGGGAGTACAATAGTGACCTAGGAGTAGATCACTTGACAGCGGTCAAAAGTTATCCTTAGTAGAATAATGATATGTTTCTTGATTATGGAGGTGACAAAAGGTTCGTCGTAAAGGGTTACGTCGATACAAGTTTTGGCACTGATCCAGATGACTCTAAGTCTTAATCTGGATACATATTGAAAGTGGGAGCAATTAGCTAGAGTAGCTCCGTGCAGAGCATTGTAGACATAGAATATTTGCAAAATACATACAACTCTGAATGTGACAGACCCGTTGATTAAACTTCTCTCACGAGCAAAACATGATCATACCTTAGTACTCTTTGGGTGTTAATCACATAGCGATGTGAACTAGATTATTGACTCTAGTAAACCCTTTGGGTGTTGGTCACATGACAATTTGAACTATGGGTGTTAATCACATACAGATGTGAATATTGGTGATGAATCACATGATTGTGAACTAGATTATTGACTCTAGTGCAAGTGGGAGACTGAAGGAAATATGCCCTAGAGGCAATAATAAAGTTATTATTTATTTCCTTATATCATGATAAATGTTTATTATTCATGCTAGAATTGTATTAACCGGAAACATAATACATGTGTGAAATACATAGACAAACAGATTGTCACTAGTATGCCTCTACTTGACTAGCTCGTTGATCAAAGATGGTTATGTTTCCTAACCATAGACATGAGTTGTCATTTGATTAACGGGATCACGTCATTAGGAGAATGATGTGATTGACATGACCCATTCTGTTAGCGTGGCACACGATTGTTTAGTATGTTGTTGTTGCTTTCTTCATGACTTATACATGTTCCTATGACTATGAGATTATGCAACTCCCGTTTACCGGAGGAACACTTTGTGTGCTACCAAACGTCACAACGTAACTGGGTGATTATAAAGGTGCTCTACAGGTGTGTCCGAAGGTACATGTTGGGTTGGCGTATTTCGAGATTAGGATTTGTCACTCCGATTATCGAAGAGGTATCTCTGGGCCCTCTCGGTAATACACATGACTTAAGCCTTGCAAGCATTGCAACTAATGAGTTAGTTGCGGGATGATATATTACGGAATGAGTAAAGAGACTTGCCGGTAACGAGATTGAACTAGGTATTAAGATACCGACGATCGAATCTCGGGCAAGTAACATACCGATGACAAAAAGAACAACGTATGTTGTTATGCGGTTTGACCGATAAAGATCTTCGTAGAATATGTGGGAGCCAATATGAGCATCCAGGTTCCGCTATTGGTTATTGGCCGGAGACATGTCTCGGTCATGTCTACATTGTTCTCGAACCCGTAGGGTCCACACGCTTAAGGTTTCGATGACAATTATATTATGAGTTTATGATTTTGATGTACCGAAGGAGTTTGGAGTCCGGATGAGATCTGGGACATGACGAGGAGTCTCGAAATGGTCGAGACGTAAAGATCGATATATTGGACGACTATATTCGGACTTCGGAAAGGTTCCGAGTGATTTGGGTATTTTTCGGAGTACCAGAGAGTTAGGGGAATTCGCTGGGAGAAGTATTGGGCCTTATTGGGCCATACGGGAAAGAGAGAGGGGCTGCCTAGGGCAGGCCGCGCGCCCCCCAAGGCCTAGTACGAATTGGACTAGGGGGAGGGGCTGCGCCCCCTCCTTCCTGGGACTGCCTATATGACGCTCTTTGCGTCAAAAGCTAGGGCTTCGCACAAAGCGTCTTAATTCGATCGTGGGCTTTCTGGGCCTTTTTTGTCGACAATAGCTACTGGCTCAAAAAGAAAAGGTGTGCGCTCGCAGGGAATCGAACCCAGTATTCCGTCCTGGAGAGAAGATGTTGTAACCAGCTGAACTAGTGACCATTCGTGATTACTTCACAAAACCAACCATTAAGAACCGAACTCCAGAGCAGATTCAAAGAATTTCTGAAATTACAAAAGCAATTTTTTCAAAGCAGCTAAAATCATAAATGCTAAAAAATATTTTCTGAAAATCATGGAGAGTTTTCTGAAATGGGAACATATTTTGTAATTCCAAAACAAAATTTGGAAAAGCAAACATTTTTTTCAGGGGAACGTAAAGCGAACATTATTCTAAATCTCCTAAAAAATTGAAACATCAACATTTAATAAAAAATTATAAATAATGTTAAGTTACAAATAATTTTCCAAAACGGGAACATATTTTGAACCAGCCGAACATTTTTTGAAATTTGTGAACAAAAATTTGAAACTGAACAATTTCAAAACTCAAAAATGAAACTATGCACCTTTTTTGATATTTGCGAACAATTTATTTAAAATGGGAACATGTTTTGAACTGCTTGAACATTTTTTGAAATTTGTGAACAAAAATAATGAAAACAGGAATATTTTTTGAAATTGTGAACAAAATTCAAAAGCATGAACATTTTTTGGATCTATGAACAAAATTTGAATACGGGAACATTTTTTGAAATTCTGAACAAAATTTAAAAAAATGAACAGTTTTAAAACTCCCGAACAAAATTTCAAAATGCGAACAATTTTTGAAAAAGTGAACATTTTTTGAATATGTGAATTTTTTTGAAATCGAAAACAATTTTCTGAAACTCCAGAACAAAACACAACCAAAATTTTGAAAATCGAACATTTTTTGAAAAAGAGAACTTTTATGAAAAAGGAAAAGAAAACAGAAAAAAAGAAAAGAAACAATAAACAAAAAACGAAATGAAAAAGGAAACAGAAAAAAGAAAAAGAAAAGTAATGAAAATAAAAAAGGGTTCAGGAACCTTCTAGAAGGTTCCCAAAACCAGAGAACAAATTTTGAAACAAAGATCAAATTTGATAAATCCCGAACAAATTTGGTAGAGCGAACATTTTTTGAATATGTGAACAAAAAGTTGAAATCTAGTACATTTTCTGAATTTCGAAAGTTCTGAACTTTTTTGTGTATCAAAAACAATTTTTGAATTTTGAGAACATTTTTTTAAAAACTGAACATTTTTTTGAAACACAAACAAAACTTAATTTTTTGATATTTTTGAAAAAAGAAGAAGAAAATAAAAAGGAATAAAAAGAAAATCCTAAACATTTCGTAAAAATAAAATAGAAAAATATCAAAAAGAAAGGAGCAAGAAGAAAGAAAAAAAGACAGAAAAAAGAAGGGGAAAAACGGAAAAGGAAAGAAAAAACAAAAAGAAAAAACCAGTTCAGGAACCTTCTAGAAAGTTCCCAAAACCAGAAAAAACCGGCTTGGAACATTCATAGAAGGTTCCCAAAACCAGTAGGATTGAACGCTTAACAGGCTGGCCCGCCCACGAGCGCTCGGGCGATAGGGTGTGCGGAACCCCGACTGTTTGCCGCAAAGAGCGGCAAATAGGATTTTCCCTCCTTCCTTCTCTTCTCTCTTCCCTTTCCTTATCTCCTACTTCTTCTACATGGAAGGGCTCCTAGTTCTACTAGGAAAGGGGGAATCCTACTCCCAGTGGGAGTAGGACTCCCCTAGGGCGCGCCATAGAGAGGGCCGACCCTCCCCCTCCTCCACTCCTTTATATACGGGGGCAGGGGGCACCCCATAGACACAAGTTGATCTTCATGATCGTTCCTTAGCCGTGTGCGGTGCCCCCCTCCACCATATTCCACCTCGGTCATATCATTGCAGTGCTTAGGCAAAGCTCTACGTCGGTGGAACATCATCATCGTCACCACGCCGTTGTGCTGACGGAACTCATCCCCGACACCCTGCTGGATCGAAGTCCGGAGATCGTCATCGAGCTGAACGTGTGCTGAACTCGGAGGTGCCGTACGTTCGGTGCTTGGATTGGTCGGATCATGAAGACGTACGACTACATCAACCGCGTTGTCATAACGCTTCCGCTTACGGTCTACAAGGGTACGTGGACAACACTCTCCCCTCTCGTTGCTGTGCATCACCATGATCTTGCGTGTGCGTAGGATTTTTTTTGAAATTACTATGTTCCCCAACACTTTTCAGCTTCGTTGTAAGCCTGAACACACTTTGCAGCTAGAGTTTTCATGCGCTCTCTTGAGCCTTTGGCTTCCTCACGTTTCTTGTGAAACGCCTCCTTGAGGTCATTGAGCATCACCTTGAATTTCTGGACATCCGCCACACTCAGCTTGGCCACATGCTTCTTGAACTGTTCCTTCTCAAAATCAATCTTGTGCTTCAGTTCAACAATTCACTGAGCCAGAGCCAGCTCAGGAGCAATGGCGCCTTGAAAGGAGACGCTGATGCCAATGGGAAGTTGAAGATCATCAAAGCTGAGATCTTGATTGTTGAACCATTCATCAATGAAATTGTGCAAGATGTTCACACTGAAGAGGGGTAGATCATTGAAGATCTCCGCCTCTTGCTTGCTCTTGATCAACTGCTCAAGAGCATCATTGCCAAATTCTTCATCTGAAGACAAATCAATGGCTTTAGATTCGTTCCTCAGAACGGCAGCATGCGTCAGTGCTTGACTGTGTCGCTGAACAAGTTTCTTCTGGGGCTTCTCACGCTTCTTGGATATGCGAGAGAGATCTTCAGAGGTGTTACTGGGAGCAGGAGGGGCAGTTGCCAATGGCTTCACTCGCGAAGCTTTTGGAGCAGCAGATGACTTTGAAGCTTTAGCCTTCTTTTGCTTCTGCGGCTTTGGAGTAGAAGCTGGAACTTCATCAGTGTCAGCACCATCATCAGAATAATCCACTTTGGCACCTTGGACAACAATGTGGGTGATGAGGCCAGCAAGGTTGTAGAAGGGGCCGATCCTGTTCTCATTGGCTTCACAGGTGCCATCGTCCCGAGGTGAGGAAGGACCAGGGTTGAAGTCAAGCCCTAGAGCCTTCTTGTTCTTCACAGCTGAGTCTTTGGCGAACTGGTAGTTGCGCTTGAACAGATGGTCTTCATGACAACATAGCAGACAAGAAGGATCAGCATTCTCTGGCTGCGGTCCGCGAATCATGCACGGATAGAATTCTCGTTGGATGGCTTCAGGAAGGGACTGGGGTTGAAGATTTTTGTACACAATATCTCCCCCGGGTCCCTTGATGGCATTCTTCTCTGCATATTCTTCTGTGACGAAGCGGTATTTGAACCATTCTTCTGCCCAATATCTTCGAATCCACTGGATTCGATTCTTGCGGCCGGTATAGGTTTCCTCAGGGTCTGTTTTGTACATCTCATGCAAATCTGGAGGCAAATCCTTGGAAGTGTTACGACGGTGCTATCTACCTCCCTTTCGTGCTGACTTCTCAATTGCCATGAAGTTTAAACTGAAGGGCTTCAGTACGTGCAATGGCTTCAGACGGCTGGTCAGACAAGAACTGGCTTCAGGTGAATTGATGTGACTCGCGAGAATTCGCAAACGAATGCGCACTATGAGAACTAAGGATTCTCCCACGACATGTACCGTGATAAAGATTAGAGGTGCGAGGGAAGGGGAAGAGGTCATATGCATTCTCAAAATATTTTGAAGAGAAATCAGTTTGAAGACATTGACCTCATAATGCGAAGACATTCACTTATTTGATGAGAGTTGGTTCCAGAGTTGTACAAATCCAAGAATAAGTACAAGTGAGGAATCTAACTTGTAAACAAGCATAAGTGAATAGACTATGCAGAATGTGAGATGCAGAATGAGATAGATTCAAGTTTGGAGATCTAGAAACCACTTTCGGTAAAGACGGATGAATCTATCAGATCGAAAAGACGGTAAAAATAAAGTTTAATTACCACACGAAGAACTGCTAGACGGAGCGAAGGTAGAGGCCAAGCAGTTCGATCTCCCGTGCCCTAACTTGGCGATGGAAGACACCTACGTCAACGGCGGAGAGGACGAGGTCCACGGCCGGTGTGAGGACAGCGTCGAAGAAGTCATGGCAGCTAAGCGCTTCGTCGGCGGTGTCATCGAGAGCTAGCGGAGGCGCTAGGGTTTGCGAGAGGTGGCGAGGAGGAAGAAGAATTTTTGACCGAGACGTGACGGGTATTTATAAGGACAGAGACGGCAGAATGCAATTACGCAGGTGCCCCTGGCGGTTCACATCTGACGGACACGTGGCAAGCATGCAACACCTTGGGAGTTGTTCCATGTTCCCACGCACGCCTGGATTGTCGGGGTGGTTGTTCCGAATTCTCCGAGTTTTAGTCAAATAGGATAAAGCATTAAAAACAGGTATAAATGTTTGTCAGATTGACTTCAGCTGACAAGGTCTCAGTGAAGAGAATCGAAAGTTTTCAATAGAATGCATATGACTTGGACAGATAGAGTTGAGGTAGAGGCATAGATAGATTAGGGTCCGATCACATTCACTTAGTTCAAAAGATTCAACACAAAGTCATAGCTATAAGTGAATGTTGTAGAGGACAGAACACAGATAAATATATATAGTACTAGTCCAATTCAACCAATTGAAGATAAACTTAAATATAAGCCAAGGATGAACTATGCAAACATAACGCCAATTGAAACACTTCAAACAAAAGTTTGGTGGTGGCGTTACCCACCATATAGGAAGTATTAGACCCAGACACGACGCACAATTATCGTGGCGCTCCGAAGTCAAATTCCACATTAATGTATTCACACTTAGAGTGTATGCCTTCATTGACTGAAGATATACATTACTTCATGTGTTGCACATCTAAGTCATTAAAATACATAAGTGTTAGGATGTGTGTCCATTCACAGGACATTTGAGGATTCCAAGATATTTAGCTCACACCACAACTTGCAAAACCTTTTCTCATCCAAGGGCTTTGTGAAGATATCAGCCAACTGTTCTTCTGTCTTGACGTGAATGATATCAATATCTTCCTTCATAAAATGATCTCTGAGAAAGTGATGACGAATTTCAATGTGCTTTTTCTTAGAGTGCTGAACTGGGTTGTGGGCAATCTTGATGGCACTCTCGTTGTCGCAATAGAGAGGCACATTCTTTAGATGGATACCATAGTCTTTGAGAGTTTGCTTCATCCAGAGAAGCTGAGCATAGCAGGATCTAGCACCAATGTATTCAGATTCAGCAGTAGAGAGAGATACACAGTTCTGCCTCTTTGAAGACCAACAGACAAGAGATCGTCCCAGAAAGTGACATGTGCCTGATGTGGACTTGCGATCAACCTTGTCACCAGCATAATCAGCATCTGAGAATCCAACTTGATCAAACTCTGAGCCCTTTGGATACCATAATCCTAGTGTTGGGGTGTAAGCCAAATATCGAAGAATTTGCTTCATAGCTAAGTGATGAGATTCCTTTGGTGCCGCTTGGAATCAGGCACACATGCAAACACTAAGCATTATATCTGGCCTAGATGCACATAAGTAAAGCAAAGAACCAATCATGGAACGATATACCTTTTGATCGAACTCTTTACCATTGTCGTCGGGACCTAGATGACATTTGGTTGGCATTGGCGTCGTGTATCCTTTGCAGTCTTGCATTCCAAACTTCTTCAGGCAATCTTTGAGGTATTTTTTATTGAGATATGAAGATGTCGTTGCGTTGTTGACGGATTTGGAGACCCAGAAAGAACTTCAGCATGCCCATCATGGACATTTAATATTGCTCTTGCATCATGTGACCAAATTCATCACTGTATTTCTTGTTGGTGCAGCCGAAGATAATGTCATCCACATAGATTTGGCACACAAATAGTTCACCATCATATGTCTTCGTGAAGAGTGTAGGATCTAGTGAACCAGGTTTGAAGCCTTTGCTCTTCAGGAAGTCTTTGAGTGTGTCATACCAAGCACGAGGGGCTTGTTTGATGCCATACAGTGCCTTTTTGAGCTTGTATACCATATCAGGATGTTTTGGATCTTCAAAGCCTGGAGGTTGTGCGACATATAGTTCTTCTATCTTTCCATTGAGAAAAGCACTTTTCACATCAGTTTGATACAGAAGAATGTTGTGATGATTTGCATAGGCTAGCAGTATCCAAATGGCTTCAAGTCTTGCCACCGAAGCAAATGTTTCATCGAAGTCAATTCCTTCCACTTGAGTGTAACCTTGCATAACGAGACGAGCCTTGTTTCTGACAACTTGGCCATGCTCATCTTGCTTGTTGCGATATATCCATATGGTGCCAATGATATTGTGCTTTCGAGGATCAGGACGCCTTGACCAATTCCCACACATTATTCAGCTTGAACTGTTGAAGCTCTTCTTGCATAGCTTGAATCCATTCAGATTCCATGAAGGCTTCATCAACCTTCCTGGGTTCAGAGATTGAGACAAATGCAAAATGCCCACAGAAGTTTGTTAGCTGTGTTGCTCTTTGAGTTGCTTTTGAACGAGTGAGTGGACCAGGTGCATTCAAGCTGTCAATTATCTTCTCAATCTGAACTTCATTTGCAACACGAGGATGAGCAGGACGAAGATTTTGCTCTTGCTGATCAATGTCATCATTTGGGGGATTGTCTTCAGGCTGAGAATTGTGTTCAGGTTGATTAGGTGCAGAAATGACAAGTTCCTCTTCAGATTGGTTCTTAGAGGGTATGATATCTCCAATTCCCATCTGCTTGATATATTCACTTGGAGGTACATCATCTAGCACATTTGGCAGGTGCTCTCTTTGCGAGCCGTTAGTTTCATCGAACCGCACATCCACAGTTTCAACCACTTTATAGTGAAAGAGGTTGAAGACTCTGTAGGGGTGCGAATCCTTTCCAGAACCAAGCATAAAACCTTCATGTGCTTTCGGTGCAAACTTTGAAGTGTGATGTGGATCCTTGATCCAGCACCTAGCACCAAATACTCTGAAGTAGCTTACATTTGGCTTCTTACCAGTTAGGAGCTCATAGGATGTTTTCTTCAGAAGCTTGTGAAGATAAATGCGGTTGATGATGTGGCAAGCAAGGTCAATGGCTTCGTGCCGTAACTTCCGTGGAGTCTTGTACTCATCAAGCATCGTTCGGGCCATCTCAATGAGAGTTCTGTTCTTGCGCTCGGCGATGCCATTCTGCTGAGTTGTATAAGGAGCAGAGAACTCATGTGTGATGCTAAGCGTATCCAGATAGAGATCGAGGCCAGTGTTCTTGAACTCAGTACCGTTGTCGCTTCTGATGTGCTTGATTTTGACGCCATAGTTTGTCATGGCATGATTAGCAAAGTGTCTAAAGACATCCTGCACTTCAGTCTTGTAGAGGATTATATGTATCCAAGTATATCTAGAGTAATCATCAACAATTACGAAGCCATAGAGGCAAGCAGTAGGACTGAGAGTGGAGTAGTGAGTAGGGCCGAATTGATCCATGTGAAGCAGCTCGAAGGGTTGAGATGTAGTCATGATTGTCTTCAAGGGATGCTTGGCCCTAGTCATCTTTCCAGCTTTGCAGGCGCCACACAGATGGTCCTTCTTGAACTTGACGCCTTTGATGCCCACGACATGCTTCTTCTTCGCAAGAGTGTGCAAGTTCTTCATGCCAGCATGCCCTAGCCTTCATGCCAGAGCCAGCATTCTGAAGCCTTTGCTAGAAGACATACGACCATCTGTGGTCCTGCTGAGAAATCTACCATATATAGATCGTCTTTTCGATACCCTTCAAAGACTAGAGACTTGTCAGATTCCATTAGTACAAGGCATCAATATTTTCCAAATAGCACAATCATGTTTAAGTCATAAAGCATTGAGACAAACATTAACTTGAAACCAAGGGATTCAACAAGCATCACTTTATCCATGTGCTGATCCCTTGATATAGCAACTCTGCCTAGACCCAATACCTTGCTTTTACAAGTGCCAGCAAATGTGATGTGACTTTTGTCTGATGGACGTAGCGTTGAATCCATCAGAAGATTTCGATCGCCCGTCATGTGGTTAGTGCATCCACTGTCCATAATCCATTCTGAAGTATGAGGTGTCATAGCCTACAGTGCAGTTTGGGGGATAGGCTTCACCAAGCGAGTTGTGAAGCCTAAACATTTGACGAACAAGTGGAACATGAAAATTCAGATCTTGGTTAGGATAGATAGGGTGAGTATCAAGGAATCCTGGAATGAAGTACATAGTAAGACCATTTGGGAATTTTATCTTGCGCACCACAACATGTTTAAGGTCCCCAGCATAAGTTTTGGACGCCTTGGATTTCCAGCTGGAGACCTTACCCTGCAAAAGAGAGTTCAGTTTTCTTAACCACCCACATTTTCAGGGGTGGCTTAGAAGCAATGAGTCTAAGTGCAGCATCTGAGAATTTCGGCTTTGGATCCCTAGTAAATAGCCTTGTAGGAGGCAAATAATACTCATAGGAATAAGCAAAAAAATTCTTTGTTCTATGAACATAGCGGTTTGAGGAAACACGCTCATATTCATGGGTCTGAGTATGATTTCCCTACAAAACATTGATGTTAGGGTGACTCAGATGAGTCCTTGGTCTGTATGAAGCTTTTGGACCATATGAAGCCTTTAGTATGGGATTTGTCTTCTTCACGGGTGGTGTCATGATGGCATTCACTGGAAGATTCTCAAGACAACTTTTGGGAACCCATATCTTCTTCAAAGGTGGCCCATTCCTGCAGTTAGTACCAATATACCTGGCAAACACTTCACCATTCTAATTCTTAAACAGTTTATAGTTTGCATCAAAGGATTCATCAATGATAATGGGGTTAGCACAGGTGTAACCAGATAAGGTGGATGGATCAACTGGAGGTTCCTTTGCAGCAACCCATGTGGTTTTAGGGTACTGCTCAGGCTTCCAGTATGACCCATCATCGTTCATTTTCCTCTCGAACCCGACACCCTCTTTCCTAGGGTTTCGGTTCAGAATCTGCTTTTTGAGGACATCACATAATGTCTGATGCCCTTTTAGACTTTTGTACATCCCTGTCTCAAGTAGTGTCTTCAATTTGGCATTCTCATCAGCAATAGTAGTGGTATCCTCAGCAGAGGGGTTAGTTACCACGTCAATAGTTGAAGATATTGCAACAGTAGCAGCGGTAGAACATTCAGCATCAAAAGCAGCGTTATCACGCTCAATGCATTTTAGGCATGGTGGTTCAAATCCTTCCTGAGCGGGACTGATCTGTTGGGCGCGAAGTGACTCATTTTCCTTTTGAAGATCTTCATGATCCGATCTCAATTTCTAAAGTTCCTGCTTCCTTTGAAGATAATCATAGGAAAGCTTTTCATGAGAAGTTGTGAGCGATTCATGTTGACCTTCAAGTTCCTGGTACTTAACATGAAGATTTTTTATGTCTTCAATTATGGACTGAGACTTGGTCATTTCCGCGTCCAACAGGTCATGGCTTCTGTCTAACAGTTTTTGAGTATGTTCCATAGCTTTCTGTTGTTCAGTTGCAATTTTGGCAAGTGTATTGTAGCTAGGTTTGGATTGACCATCAGATTCATCTTCACTGGATGTTTGAAGTAAGCATCACGTGATTTTACCTTGGCACCACGTGCCATGAAGCAGTAGGTGGGAGGCGAGTCGTCCTCGTCATTATCATTAGTGTTGGTAACGGAGCCATTGTCTTCGGTGTTGAAGATGGACTTGGTGACATAGGCAGTAGCTAGAGCCAGACTCGCAATACCCGAGTCAGACTCCCCCTCAGACTCCACCTCTGCCTCCTCTGAAGCTGACTCCTCCTCAGAATCCATTTCCTTGCCAACAAAAGCACGGGCCTTGCTAGATGAGCTCTTCTTGTGTGATGAAGATCTGGAAGAAGACTTAGAAGAAGACTTTGAGGATTTCTTCTTCTTCTAGTCATCAGAATCGTATTCTTTGCTCTTCTTCTTCTTCTTCTTCTTCTTTTCATTGTCCCACTGTGGACACTCAGAGATGTAGTGACCAGGTTTCTTGCACTTGTGACAGGTTCTCTTCTTGTGATCATAGGCAGAAGCTTCATCATTTCTTGAGCTGGATCGTGAAGACTTTCTAAAGCCTTTCTTCTTGGTGAATTTCTGGAACTTCTTCACAAGCATAGCAAGATCCTTTCCAATGTCGTCAGGATCACCGGAACTGCAGTCAGATTCTTCCTCAGATGAGGAAGCAGCAGCCTTTGCCTTCAAAGCTCGAGTTCGGCCATAGTTGGGGACATAGATATCTTGTTTCTCAGATAGCTGGTACTCATGTGTGTTGAGCCTCTCAAGTATGTCAGACAGATCAAGAGTCTTGAAATCAGGGCGTTCTTGTATCATCAGGGCTAAGGTGTCAAATGAGCTGTCAAGAGATCTCAGTAGTGTCTTCACTATCTCATGCTTTGTGATCTCAGTGGCGCCGAGTGCTTGGAGCTCATTTGTGATATCAGTGAGGTGATCAAATGTGAGCTGGAAATTCTCGTTGTCGTGTCTCTTGAAGCGGTTGAAGAGGTTGCGGAGAGTACTGATACGTTGATCTCGCTGAGTTGAGACGCCTTCATTGACCTTGGATAGCCAGTCCCAGACTAGCTTCAACGTTTCCAGAGCACTCACACGGCCATACTGTCCTTTGGTAAGGTGACCACAAATGATGTTCTTGGCAGTAGAGTCCAGTTGAATGAACTTCTTGACATCAGCAGGGGTGACACCTTCACCAGTCTTGGGAACGCCGTTCTTGATGACATACCATAGATCGACATCAATGGCTTCAAGATGCATGCGCATCCTATTCTTCCAGTAGGGATATTCAGTGCCATCGAAGATGGGGCACGAGCGGAGACTTTGATTATCCTGCGATGACATAGCTAAACTCCAGGTGGTTAAACCGAATCACACAGAACAAGGGAGTACCTTGCTCTGATACCAATTGAAAGGGCTAGTTGACGACTAGAGGGGGGGTGAATAGGCGATTTTTATGAAAGTCTTCAAAACATGGGAGTTTTGAAGACATACAATATAAACAACACTATTCTAATGCAGCGGAAGGTAGACTACACTAGACAAGCCATAGTCAAGTATTCAATGGAGTGAAAGCATGAAGACTAATAGCAGCTAGGTAGTAAGGATCAGTATGGAAGATAGTATGAAGCCAATCAAAACAGATAGTCACACAATGAATTCAAACAAATAATACAAGCAGGCAATGACTTGACGAAGACAAACTGTAAGTAAAGAGAAGTAAGAGATAGAACCAAAGGCTTGAAGGGCGAGGATTTGTTCGACCGGTTCGATTGTTGTGACAAGCTGTATGTCCAGTTAGGGAGGCTGAGATCAACTAAGAAGACTGCGTCTTCACCTTATTCCCTTGAGCTAAGGACACTTAGTCCCGCCCAATCACTCGGTAAGTCTTCAAGGTAGACTTCAAACCTTCACCGACTTCGTTCACGGCAATCCACAATGGCTCTTGGAAGCTCGAGCGCGACGCCTAACCAGCCGGAGGATTCACAGGTCTTCAAGTGTAACAAGTCTTGAGATCACGCAGACGAAAAGACTTGAGGATGCCAAACACTCTTTGGGCTCGGGTGGTTTGGGCTTTGTCCTCGCAAGGATTCTCTCTCGAAAGCTTCCGCGGTGGGTTGCTCTCAAACGACAAAAGCCGTGTACTAACTCTGAGCAGCCACCAATTTATGGTGTAGGGGGTGGGCTATTTATAGCCACTAGGCGACCCGACCGGATTTGTCCGAAATGACCCTGGGTCACTAAGGAACTGACACGTGTCACAACGGTCACATTTCAAACACATGCGACAGCTTGACTTGGGCTACAAGTAAAGCTGACCTATCTGAGACGGGATAAGATTTGCTCTCATTGTCTTCGCTCGAAGACATAGGATTTGGTTTGAGCATCACTTCAGTAACTCTGACTTTGTTCACTTGGACCCCACTTAACAGTGCGGTTGTCGGATTTCGGGTTCCGGCAGACCCTCAAGGTTCGAACTCTGGGGTGCACGCAGAGATTACACCCCCTGCCTACCCATGTCTCGTTGCCTCGCAAGGATCTAAACTACACGAAGAACAACACAGAGGACACGAGATTTATACTGGTTCAGGCCACCATTGGGGTGTAATACCCTACTCCAGTGTGTGGTGTGGTGAATTGCCTCTGGGGCCGATGATGAATAGTACAAGGGAAGAACAGCCTCGTGAGGGTCTGTTCTTGGCTGGTGCGATGAACTGCTAGGGGAGTTCAGTCGCCTCTCTCTCTCTCTCTCTCTCTCTCTCTCTCTCTGTATCAAATGCCTCTAGTCTCCTCCGTCTCCAGATGCGGATCCCCCTACCCTGTGGGTGGCTAGTCCTATTTATAGGTGGAGGCCCTGGACCTCTTCCCAAATATTGAGCGGGAAGGGCGCCAACTATTGGCCATTTTGAAGGGGAACATCTAGTACACTTATCCTGACTAAAGTTGGTCCTCGCCTGCCAAAGACCCCGACGATGATGCCGGCTTGGGCCCCACGATGACCTCCATCCTGCCATCCTGCTGGTCTTGGTCTTGTTGCACCGAAATGGTTGCCTTTGCTTGATACTCTTGCCTGTGCTTGCCCCCTTTGCACCAAAGAGGAAACAAGGACTCTACGCAGGCCGGCGCCCGCCTGGCGCCCACCTGGCCTTGGTCATCATGGCTTGCGTCATGGGCACCTCACAAGGTACCCCGCCTTGATCTCTCCGCCTCCTCGCGAGCCAGCCTGGCGAGGCCGTGCCCGAGGAAGCCTCCTGTCGTCCGCCCCGCGAGGCTTGGCCCCTCGCGAGGGTCTTGAGCATGTGTTGATGAAGATGGGCCGTACTGGGCCACTCCTTGAGCCACACCGCAGGCCGCAGACAGGCAAGTCTGGGTACCCCCATTCCCAGAACGCCGACAGTAGCCCCCGGGTCCAAGGCGCGCCTGGACTTGGCTTAGCAGAGAAGCGAAGGGGCAGGTGCGAAGCGCCGCAGTCCCCAATAGCCTGCGGCCTTGTGCGCCATGTGGCGGTTGATTGGACGTGGGCGTCCCTGTTCCTCCACGCCTCCTTATTTTGCGCCTAGCTAGGCGGACCCGCGGTTGCACACAGTCACCCCTCTTTTCGCCACTTGCGCGCCTCCTGCTCTACCTTCTCTCGAGCTCCAGCCTCCGCTTCCAATCCAATCTCGAATCCCCCCTTCCCGTCGCCATGGCTCCGACAAAGAAGGGGAAGGGCAAAAGTCTGCGCCCTCGCCCTTCCCATCACCATCGACGGCTCCTGTTGTTGACCGGTCGATCATACTCAACCTGGAAGGCTTGGACAAGGTCAGTTCTGCCCTTGCCACCATCTTCAATGAGTGCGGGAGGACGACAGTCTGGCCCGCGTCTCACTTCTCTATAGACAGAATAGTCACCGAGGTCCGGTACTTCGCCGACGCCATGTGGACGGGACTGGTTCCCCCCTTTTCTGATTTCTTCAACGCCGTACTTTCCCATTACCAGATCCACATGATGCATTTGGGTCCCGAATCCATTAGTCTTCTTGTTGTTTTCGCTTTTGTTTGCGAGGCGATGATGGGCATTCCTCCTTCAGTTGCCTTGTTGCGCCACTTCTTATCTTTGCGCCTCAGCGACCCCACCCAATGCTCGGGGTGCGTGAGCTTCCTTGCCGCACCAGAAACAACGGCTTCAAGAATTGATTTCAGCCTTCCTCCGCCTGCGACTGGGTTCTGAGAGCGGTGGCTGTACGTGGATGTCGGAGTACCCAGCCCCCGGCTCTCGGAGCCCACCTTGCCCGCTATCCCCAATTCGGGCTGGGGCCAGGAGATGCTCATGATCTCCCGGCTCGTCTTCGTCTGGCATCGCTTTGCGAACCTGAGGGCGCTCGGTGTGACGGCGCCCAAGGTGGTGAAGGAGTTCCTCCTGTGCTGCATTGCCCCTCTCCAGCGTCATTCCCATCGGATGTGGGCCTTCGGGGGCGTGAAGATCGCATGAGGCTCCAAGAGGAAGATCTGATGCCTAAAGTGCTGCAGAAGGTTCTCATGATCCTGACTGGGGACCCTTCCCCTGGCAGCATCCCGCAAGGGGGCGCCCTGCTATACCTTTGCTCAAACAGGGCTGATTTTGTGAAGCAGATGCCAGCTTCGATGAATGGGGGTTGCGCCCCGCAGGCCTCAGGGGACCTCGCGAGAACCCAGTCGTGGTGGTTGCCCTTCCGGTTGCCCACGACGGTCCCTCCTCGAGTGGTGGAGCTGGGAGGCAAGGGCCGCCGGGGGCTGAGGGGGCCACCGGCAGGACGATGACGCCACGCGGAACTCCTGAGGCGGCAGCTCCGGAGGTTTGCCCTGCGGCGGCTGAAGGTGTTGAGCCGCGACCCGCGGCTCCCGTGGCAGAGGCCCCTGAGGCCCCGGCCACCCTTCATGGTGCGGCGTCTGGCGGCGGGTGCCAGGGCGATGCCCCCGACGTTGGTCACATTGGCGCTTCTTCCTCGTCGCAGGCTGACCCTTGCGCCGAGCTCCTAGGCCGCTTTCGTATGGACTTCGAGGCTCTCCGAAAGAGAAGGGAGGCCTTGGGTGATGATTACCCTTGCCGCCTATTGGAGCGCAGGAAGTACTTCGCCACTCATGAGTAAGCCTTCCCCTTTCTCAGTCCCTTGCTTTCCTGCTGCTTCAGCTAATCATTGCCTTGCAGGGCCCTTCCCGCCGAGCTCACGGAGATGGCTGAGGAGCCATCCCTCCAGGCCTCGCCCTCTCCACCGTCCCCAGGCGCCCCAGGCTCAAGCACTGACCTTGTGGTGAGGTCGGTTGGAGAGGTGAGCCATCCTGTGATGCGTCATGATTCTGCGCACCTCACGACCATCCTTCGCGAGCCCTCCCGGGGCATAGCCAGCCTGCCCTG
The DNA here is from genome assembly GCA_021437245.1 of Aegilops speltoides. Classification (NCBI taxonomy): domain Eukaryota; kingdom Viridiplantae; phylum Streptophyta; class Magnoliopsida; order Poales; family Poaceae; genus Aegilops; species Aegilops speltoides. Next base: position 132,519,716 of record CM038143.1, read on the forward strand.
GGCTCTTCGATTGGTCGTGGACGGTGAATGGCTGAGGTCGGTCTTGCGTTCTTCCTTGGGGGACGAACCGGCTCTGGCCCATGCTTCTGGCGAGGCGCGTCCGGCCATCGCGAGGGCGCCAGCCCCCAGCCCCCTGCCTAGAGCGAGAGTGCTGGTACGTGGCCCTCCGTGCATGCCTGGGGTGGAGGATGACGCAGAAGACATGCTCGAGCACGCTCGGGAGCGCCGCACCCTCCGCCAAGGGTTCCTCCGGAGGGCGGCTGATGCAGTGAGCCAGCTTGGTGTAGAGCTTGCTGATGAGGACGCGCGCCTTGTGGCCGAGGGCCTGCGCCTAGCTGAGGAGAGGCGCAAGCTGAAGGTGGCCATTGCCCTTGTGCGCCACCAGTGTGAGCTCGATAATGAGGAAGCCGAGGTGTCGCTGGCGGCTTCTCGGGAGGCCTGCTCCTGGGCCGTCGAGGAGGCTCAGGAGGCTAACCAGCGGCGCAAGGCCGCAGAAGAGCGGGCGTGGGAGCTCTGGGCCTGGAGTAGCTCCCTAGAGAAACAGGTGGAGTTGCGCGAGGCGGCCCTTGCGTCAATGAAGGGAGGCTTGGTCGACCGGGCAGAGCTTCAGAGACATGAGGAGGCACTGACGCTGGAGGCCACCGAGCGCACCCTGGACTTCGAGCGATTGCAGACGAGGGAGCGCCTGGTGGCGCAGGCGGAGGATGACGTTGCCGCGAGGGAAGCCCGAGCCTCAGAAGAGGTTGATCGCCGGGTGGCGGCGGCCCGCTTGGACCTCCAGCGCGAGTTCGAGGAGAGGCTGGAGTTAATCAAGGTCGAAGCGGAGGGCAGGACCGCCGCCTTGAAAGCCAAGCTGGATGAAGTGACGCGGCGTGCAGACGCTGCCGGGGCCGCCCTTGGCGCAGCACAGGTGGAACTGGCTTCCTCCCACGCCGAGGTGCTTCTTCTCCATCAAAGGGTGGACGCGGCTGAGGTCGTCGCGCGGTGGAGCGAGGATGAGATACGCCAGCGGCAGACCCTGGAGCACATGCATGGCCCTATGCTTCGTGCGCTTCGGGAAAGAGCTAACACAGCCTTGGGCAACATCTGCGAGGCAGTAGTTGGGGAGCCTCATGAGGTTAACTATGTTGGTAACCTTCAGTTCTTCACCGACGTGGTGACGCAGCTAGAGACTTCGGTCGAGCGAGCAGAGCCGATGTTGGTGGAGGATAGGAGCCGTGCCCTGTTTGGGCGGGCTTTTTCTCGTGTCTTCAGTCATCTTCATAACATGGACCCCCACTTTGACTTCGATGCTGCCATCGCACCGGTGCCCCTGGCCATCCGGGGCAACCTGGCACATTGGGTGGAAGAGAACGTGGACGCCCTTGTTAGGGCCTTCACCACTGATGATGACGGTGTGGTCGTGGTGGCTGATGAGGGCGGCGTGGTGAACGGCCCAGGTGCTGGTGACGGTGACGTAGAAGGTGATGGCGAGGCCAGCGATGCTAGTGACGACTCCGGAGGTGCCTCTGAGGATGCATTGGGGGATTTACCCGATTGACCGCGTGCTGTTCCTGCTTTTACCCTGCGCAGAGAGAGTTCGGGCTTGGCCCAGAAGGTTGTAAGAGCATTTGGGAGGGGGAGCCCCTCGTGTAAAAAATTGCAGTTAGTGTATTTGTAGACATGATATCATCCGTGTGCCTGCGCCAGGCGGCTGGTTTTGTGGCGAGTCGACTGGCTTGTTTGCCTTTGACCCGCGTGGGCCCCGATCTAGCCTGCGGAGGGCCGTGGTGTCCTGAGTGCCTCCTGAACGAGCCTATTGAACCTGCAAGCAGAACCTCCTAAGAGGGCGTGGTGATGGCAGTCTGGGCTGCGCGCATGCTGGGCCTGGCCCGGTTCGCGAGGGGCTCACGAGGGGAGGCGGCTGAGGCTGGATGGACGTAAGGCAGTAACCAGAACGCGAGAAATTGCTCGAACGAGACTAAACACCCCTTCCCTGAACAGACGCAAGTCTCAAGCTCAAATCCAACTTAAATCCGTACGGGGGGAAAACGACAACCAAAGGAAAGGCAAAAAGGCAAAAAGGCCGCGTCCGGCACCTAGTCTAGTCTTCGACGTCTTCTCACCAGCGCGGAGCTAAGTGCTGCCACTAGGCATGGGCGGGAGCCCCCGAGGCCCGAGGGAGGCTCTCCGGAGACTCCGGGGCATGTACATCCCCACTCATTATTACGTGTGAGTGTCACGGGGCGGCGAGCTTCACAGGGACTGGGCCTTCTTCACAGGTACCGGCCTTGCTTCATATCGCCAGATGAGGGCCCCGCCTTGCGCCACACTCTATCGCCATCGATGATGGCCGGAGACCGAGGACGCCACCGATGGGATAGAGCGATCGCCATCGGTTCCCCCGACGACCACGGGTCCTCTACCGGGGGTAGGCCCTGAGGCACCTCCCCGGCAGAGGGCCTACCTCCTGAGGACGCCTTGCTCCGAGCACCGCAGGGGCGAGGCCGGATCTCGGCCCCCCTCCTGCAGCCCCCGGCGCCCTCCTCCTGAGGGGTAGGAAGCTGCTGGATTGGGGCGGCCATCCGGCGCGACGACCTGTACCTCCTGCGATCCATGGTTAGCTTATGCCTGTTCCTAAGGGATTATCGTTACCCGATAGTCGCTGCCTCCAGCGCGGTCGACAAGGCCTTCCCTGGGCTCCTGAAAGAGTTCGGCTTTGTGTGTCTCTTCCCCCCAGCCTGGGCAAAGGAACGAGCCATGGTCTTCCTCCTACGCGTGTCCTTGATCCACCATGTGGGGCACATACGCTTCCGGGGCCACCACCTTGAATGCCTCGCTGTAGTGCCCCGTGTGCCACGCGGTCCCGCTCGAGGTCCCCACCTGGGAGTGGTAGCGTGGTGGCCCACCAAGACCATGGACTGTAGTGGATTCCCCTTCGCTGGCCGGAGGCGGAGGCGGCACTAGCGGCAGCCAGGTGCCGACGGCCAGGGTGGTGTTGGAGTGGCCCTGGAATCCGCTCGGAGCTGTGCGGGCACGTGTGAGGCCTCTATGCAGTCCGCCTTGGGCCTGAGGCGGTGGCTGGGCGCCGAAGGGGTGAGTCCCCGAGGCGGCGGAGCCCAGGAGCTCCGCCACCCGCTCCAGGAGCACGTCGCGGCTGCCCTCTAGCAGCCTGCATCGCAGTAGCTCTCGGGCCACAGTGAGCGCGACCCTTGAGTTTGCCTGCTCCCGCCAGGTGTGTGACGCCGTGGCCGCGGCGTGGCTTGAGGCCCTTGCTGCCGACCGCACCTGCCGTGACGTGAGAGCTAGTGCCGCCTGGCCGCGTCGCACGCGGCCCGTAGCGCCCTGCGGACCGCGGGCTACCTGGGGCACAGGGTTGAGATCGCCCTGGGCAAGCAGCTCTGCGCGGGCGGGCCAGGCCGCCCAGGGATCGGGATTGCCCGTTGGGTCGCCGGACATGATGATGATGCGACGGCCGGCGAAACACGAGGTGACGGAAGGCCGATTCCGGCGCACCCCTACCTGGCGCACCAAATGTCGGATTTCGGGTGTAATCTCCGCGTGTAATCTCCACGAACTCTGGGGTGCATGCGGAGATTACACCCCCTGCCTACCCATGTCTCATCTGCAAGGCAGTAGTTGGGGAGCCTCATGAGGTTAACTATGTTGGTAACCTTCAGTTCTTCACCGACGTGGTGACGCAGCTAGAGACTCGGTCAGGCAGAGCCGACAGGTTGGTGGAGGATAGGAGCCGTGCCCTGTTTGGGCGGGCTTTTTCTCGTGTCTTCAGTCATCTTCATAACATGGACCCCCACTTTGACTTCGATGCCGCCATCGCACCGGTGCCCCTGGCCATCCGGGGCAACCTGGCACATTGGGTGGAAGAGAACGTGGATGCCCTTGTTAGGGCCTTCACCACTGATGATGACGGTGTGGTCGTGGTGGCTGATGAGGGCGGCGTGGTGAACGGCCCAGGTGCTGGTGAAGGTGACGTAGAAGGTGATGGCGAGGCCAGCGATGCTAGTGACGACTCCGGAGGTGCCTCTGAGGATGAATTGGGGGATTTACCCGATTGACCGCGTGCTGTTCCTGCTTTTACCTTGCGCAGAGAGAGTTCGGGCTTGGCCCAGAAGGTTGTAAGAGCATTTGGGAGGGGGAGCCCCTCGTGTAAAAACTTGCAGTTAGTGTATTTGTAGACATGATATCATCCGTGTGCCTGCGCCGGGCGGCTGGTTTTGTGGCGAGTCGACTGGCTTGTTTGCCTTTGACCCGCGTGGGCCCCGAGCTAGCCTGCGGAGGGCCGTGGTGTCCTGAGTGCCTCCTGAACGTGCCTATTGAACCTGCAAGCAGAACCTCCTAAGAGGGTGTGGTGATGGCAGTCTGGGCTGCGCGCATGCTGGGCCTGGCCCGGTTCGCGAGGGGCTCACGAGGGGAGGCGGCTGAGGCTGGATGGACGTAAGGCAGTAACCAGAACGCGAGAAATTGCTCGAACGAGACTAAACACCCCTTCCCTGAACACACACAAGTCTCAAGCTCAAATCCAACTTAAATCCGTACGGGGGGAAAACGACAACCAAAGGAAAGGCAAAAAGGCAAAAAGGCCACGTCCGGCACCTAGTCTAGTCTTCGACGTCTTCTCACCAGCGCGGAGCTAAGTGCCGCCACTAGGCATGGGCGGGAGCCCCCGAGGCCCGAGGGCGGCTCTCCGGAGACTCCGGGGCATGTACATCCCCACTCATTATTACGTGAGATGTCATGGGGCGGCGAGCTTCACAGGCACTGGGCCTTCTTCACAGGTACCGGCCTTGCTTCATATCGCCAGATGAGGGCCCCGCCTTGCGCCACACTCTATCGCCATCGATGATGGCCGGAGACCGAGGACGCCACCGATGGGATAGAGCGATCGCCATCGGTTCCCCCGACGACCACGGGTCCTCTACCGGGGGTAGGCCCTGAGGCACCTCCCGGCAAGGGCCTACCTCCCGAGGACGCCTTGCTCCGAGCACCATGGCGAGGCGGATCTCGGCCCCCCTCCTGCAGCCCCCGGCGCCCTCCTCCTGAGGGGTAGGAAGCTGCTGGATTGGGGCGGTCATCCGGCGCGACGACCTGTACCTCCTGCGATCCATGGTTAGCTTATGCCTGTTCCTAAGGGATTATCGTTACCCGATAGTCGCTGCCTCCAGCGCGGTCGACAAGGCCTTCCCTGGGCTCCTGAAAGAGTTCGGCTTTGTGTGTCTCTTCCCCCCAGCCTGGGCAAAGGAACGAGCCATGGTCTTCCTCCTACGCGTGTCCTTGATCCACCATGTGGGGCACATACGCTTCCGGGGCCACCACCCTGAATGCCTCGCTGTAGTGCCCCGTGGGCCACGCGGTCCCGCTCGAGGTCTCCACCTGGGAGTGGTAGCGTGGTGGCCCACCAAGACCATGGACTGTAGTGGATCCCCCTTCGCTGGCCGGAGGCGGAGGCGGCACTAGCGGCAGCCAGGTGCCGACGGCCAGGGTGGTGTTGGAGTGGCCCTGGAATCCGCTCGGAGCTATGCGGGCGCGTGTCAGGCCTCTGTGCAGTCCGCCTTGGGCCTGAGGCGGTGGCTGGGCGCCGAAGGGGTGAGTCCCCGAGGCGGCGGAGCCCAGGAGCTCCGCCACCCGCTCCAGGAGCACGTCGCGGCTGCCCTCTAGCAGCCTGCATCGCAGTAGCTCTCGGGCCACAGTGAGCGCGACCCTTGAGTTTGCCTGCTCCCGCCAGGTGTATGATGCCGTGGCCGCGGCGTGGCTTGAGGCCCTTGCTGCCGACTGCACCTGCCGTGACGTGAGAGCTAGTGCCGCCTGGCCGCGTCGCTCGCGGCCCGTAGCGCCCTGCGGACCGCGGGCTACCGGGGGCACAGGGTTGAGATCGCCCTGGGCAAGCAGCTCTGCGCGGGCGGGCCAGGCCGCCCAGGGATCGGGATTGCCCGTTGGGTCGCCGGACATGATGATGATGATGCGACGGGCGGTGAAACACGAGGTGACGGAAGGCCGATTCCGGCGCACCCCTACCTGGCGCACCAAATGTCGGATTTCGGGTGTAATCTCCACGAGATTTATACTGGTTCAGGCCACCATTGTGGTGTAATACCCTACTCCAGTGTGTGGTGTGGTGGATTGCCTCCGGGGCCGATGATGAATAGTACAAGGGAAGAACAGCCTCGCAAGGGCCTGTTCTTGGCTGGTGCAATGAATTGTTAGGGGAGTTTAGTCGCCTCTCTCTCTCTCTGTGTATCAAATGCCTCTGGTCTCCTCCATCTCCAGATGCGTATCCCCCTACCCTGTGGGTGGCTAGTCCTATTTATAGGCGGAGGCCCTGGGCCTCTTCCCAAATATTGAGCGGGAAGGGCGCCAACAATTGGCCATTTTGAAGGGGAACATCTAGTACACTTATCCTGACTAAAGTTGGTCCTCGCCTGCCAAAGACCCCGACGATGATGCCGGCTTGGGCCCCATGATGACCTCCATCCTGCCGTCCTGCTGGTCTTGGTCTTGTTGCACCGAAATGGTTGCCTTTGCTTCATACTCTTGCCTGCGCTTGCCCCCTTTGCACCAAAGAGGAAACAAGGACTCTGCGCAGGCCGGCGCCTGCCTGGCGCCCGCCTGGCCTTGGTCGTCACGGCTTGTGTCATGGGCACCTCGCGAGGTACCCCGCCTTGATCTCTCTGCCTCCTCGCGAGCCAGCCTGGCGAGGCCGCACCCGAGGAAGCCTCCTGTCATCCGCCCGCGAGGCTTGGCCCCTCACGAGGGTCTTGAGCATGTGTTGATGAAGATGGGCCGTACTGGGCCACTCCTTGAGCCATGCCGCAGGCTGGCATGTCTGGGTACCCCCATTCCCAGAACGCCGATAGCGGTGGTTCCTATGACTCAACAAAGAAGAAAAGGAAACAACGAAACAACTAAGTCTTCGCGCTCCATAGTCTTCACTCAATGTCTTCTCGTGTCATAGTCTTCAATGTGAATATCTTCACAAACCACCATTGTATTCAATGTCTTCACACATTTTTAGGGGTCATCTCCGGTAGGTAAACTGAATCAAGGAGGGACTACTACCTGTGTTATCCTGCAATTCTCACAAACACATTAGTCCCTCAACCAGGTTTGTCGTCAATACTCCAAAACCAACTAGGGGTGGCACTAGATGCACTTACACTTACGCCCCCTCGATTATGAGATTCCTTAGATCAAGGTCTTCACTCAACTACAAAGCTGATACACTCAATCATGGAAGCTACTTGCCCCCAATTGATGTCCTTAAACGGACATTTTCCTCAGCTGATGAAAAGGGCAAGGCCACTGCTGTTATTGATGAGGGCATTCGACCATTGGATGGACAGTTTCACAAAGCTGCTTCATACTCCACTAATGATGATTCTGCCACTCATGATTCTGCCGCTAATGCCTCAAAGCAAAGTCCTCAGGCAACAGCTCCAAGGGTGATGACTGATCGTGAGCTTCTCCTCAGTCTTCATCAGAAGGTGGATCACAATCACAAATGGGTAAAACGTCAGTTTGGTTCAATTCTTCACAACATGACTACCACATATAATTCAGTGAAGAAGAACCATTACTACCTTAATGAAGTGTTTGATCGCACCTGGGCTATATTGTCTCACCTCTACAGTGATGAGGATCTCAAGCAGATGGGCTTCAAGCAGGACTTTGGCTGGGCTAAGCCCGCACCGAAGAAATTCAAGAAAGTTGTTGTTCCTCCTTTGGTGCCCAGTTCATATTCCTCATCCCGTGATATTGATGAAAATGAAGATCTGGATGACACTGCGGCAGGCCCTTCTCCAACAAACGACCCCAACAACGCTGATGTTCCTCCATCGACTTCGTGAAGAAATTCTTCAGGGGTGTTATTCCTCACTTTTCATCCCTTTTGGTCATTTGATGACAAAGGGGGAGAAATTTGAGTTAGTCTTCAACCGGGTCTACATATATGGGCGTTTTTTTGTTAAGTTGTAACTCTTGCTCTTCTGAAGCTTTTGTTGATTGAGTTGTGAATTTAAGTCCGATGGTGACCTGATACTTTTGCTCTGCTTTTCTGCATGCTATTTCCACATTTAATGTTGTGCATGCATGCTGAATCACATCACTCACCATATTTCATCATGCATTTCAAATTATTCATTCTATATGTTAAATGCGTGTACGAATTATAGGATATAGGGGGAGATGTCCATGATTATATTCTTCAAATGTGCATTGCTTCAAAAGCAAATTCCTCACTACGCACATCTTCAGGGGGAGTTCTTCCATATCTTGCAATCAAATTCCTCAATATTGAGCACTTTCAATTCATATGTTTATCCCCGTTGAAAACTTAACCTATATTGTCATCAATCACCAAAAAGGGGGAGATTGTAAGTGCATCTAGTGCCCCTTAGTGATTTTGGTGTATTGAAGACTTATAGGTTAAAGGACTAATATGTTTGTGAGTGTACACAAGCTCTATAAGTCAATGAGGAGTTTGATATTTACAGTGAAAGTCGACCCCTAAAAATGAATGTCTTTGGGTGAAGACTTTGGTTCTCTTGAAGACTTTGAAAGTGAAGAAGTTGGTGTAACCTTGAAGACTTTGATATTCACGCGAGGAACCTGAATTGTGAAGACTTTTGTTTTTGTAGTTTCATTTTCTTCTTCTTGAGTCATAGGAAACACCATACTGTTAAAGGGTGTCGAGGTAATACTAAGGAAACAGATTTCAATGCGATGCTCATCTCAAAATCCTACACCTACCCAATCCTTCGAGTGAAGCCATCGGAAATCTCATATCGATTCATCAATTTCTTGATGGACGGAGCGAAGATCTTCCGTCTCGAGAATTTGTTCGACGAGGAGTTAAAATTCACCAGTGTGAATTGCCTACACATGAGAACATGATAGCCCCGAGAATTCAAACCTCAAATCCGACCGTTCTTTGTCTTCTTGGCGCACCTGTCCCAAAATATCCTACCACCTAACGGTCATATCAGACAAGGGCATTTATTTCTTATCATGTTGGGCTGCTCCCTAGGCTATAAATAGCCTCCCCCTACAACCACTAGCTGGTTGGCTGCTCCGAGAGAAACTGACACTTGTCAATTGAGAGCATCCCATTCCTCCGAGGACTTTGAGCGAAAATCATCAAGTGAGGAAAACCCAAATCCCAAACCCAAACCTACAAACCCCAATGTGATTGAGCATCACTGAAGAGATTGTTCCTGTGTGGAACCGATGCTTGTTACCTTTGAGGACTGTGTATCCTCCAGATGGTTAGGCGTCATGGTTTGAGCATCCAAGAGGAATTGGAAGTCACCTGTGAAGACATACCACTACTGTTGGGCGAGGTCTGTGTGATCTAAGCTCAAGGAGAATACGGTGAGGACTATGTGTCCTCGAGTTTAAATACTCAACCATTCCAACCAGACGTACAACTGTCACAGCAGTTGGAACTGGTCTACCAAATCATTATCTTCACCAAACCAACTGGTTCTATTTCCTCAACCCTTTCATTTCCTCAGTTATGTGTTGATGTATGTGATCATTACTGTTTGGAGACTTTGACTGAAGACTTTCTATAATTCCTCAATCCTATTTCTTCAGTCTGTTTGTCTTCATCCTGCTTATCATGTGTTCTATGCTTTCTGTACTCTGTGTTTGTCTATCATTTCATCATGATGACTATGCTATTACTCTGTTTTGCTTATACCTGAGTAATTATTCTGCTGCAAGTAGTTCTTCGCTTAGGAATTTCCTCACCCTGAAATTCCTCAGCGAAGAATTCATAAAAATCGTCTATTCACCCCCTCTAGTCGACGTAACGCACTTTCAGTTATGGAAAAACTGGATGCACTTCATGTACAAGCTGGATAATCTCTTTTGAAGTATCAGGGTTTCGAACGAAAACTCATCTGTTACACCGTCACTTCATTTTTTAAAACTTATTACAACTCCAGACTTTTTTTGTGTTTAGTGGCACCATTCAAAGCCACATCATCAACTTTCAACCATTTCTGACATCATTCGCTATTTTTCATGCATTTACAGATTTGTTTTGAGCTAAATGACCCCGAAATTGAAAAGCACTACAAATGAACTCTGAAAAGGTTGAAACTTGGCATGGTATCATCATTTCACCCACATAGCATGTGCAAAAAAGTAGAGAGGTTTACGGCGAAAACTGGAAGCACTTCGTGTACAAACTGGACAATCTCTTTCGAAGTATCAAGGTTTCGGACGGAAACTCATCCGTTACACTGGCACTTCATTTTTCTAAACTTATTACAACTCCAGAATTTTTTGCGTTCAGTATGCACCATTCAAAGCCACGTCATCAATTTTCAACCCTTTCTGACATCATTTTCTATTTTTCATGCATTTACAGATTTGTTTTGAGCTAAATGACATTGAAATTGAAAATCACTACAAATGAACTCTGAAAAGGTTGAAACTTGGCATGGTATCATCATTTCACCCACATAGCATGTGAGGAAAAGTAGAGCGGGTTACGGCAAAAACTGGATGCACTTTGTGTACAGACTGGACAATCTCTTTCGAAGTATCAAGGTTTCGAACGAAAACTCATCAGTTACACCGGTACTTCATTTTTTTAAACTTATTACAACTCCGGACTTTTTTTGCATTCAGTATGCACCATTCAAAGCCACGTCATCAACTTTCAACCTTTCCGACACCATTTGCTATTTTTCATGCATTTACAGATTTGGTACAAAGGCACTTCCCATTTTTTTAAACTTATTACAACTAAGAAATAAATAAAAGAATTTTAAAATTTTGTACCTAAAGCAAAAATATTCACAAAAAAACTCTAAATACAGCATAAAACAACTCAGGAATAAATAAACGAATATTAAATTTTTTGTACCTAAAGCAAAAATATTCACAATGAAACTCTAAATACAGCATAAAACATCTCAGAAATAAATAATAGAATATTAAATTTTTTGTACCTAAAGCTAAAAAATTCACAAAGAAACTCTAAATACAGGATATAACAACTCAGAAATAAATAAATGAATATGATTTTTTGTACCTAAAGCAAAAATATTCACAAAGAAACTATAAATACAACATAAAACAACTCAGAAATAAATAAAGAATATTGAATTTTTTGTACCTAAAGCAAAAATATTTACAAAAAAACTCTAAATATAGCATAAAACAACTCAGAAATAAATAAAAGAATATTAAATTTTTTGTACCTAAGGCAAAAACATTCACAAAGAAACTCTAAATAGAGCATAAAGCAACTCAGAAATAAATAAATAAAAATAAAGCAGAAAAAAAACATAAACAAAAACTCTGCACGCTGCCCAATGGACCTGCCTAGCGTTGGGCGAGGAAACAGGCCCATAAGGCTGCGCAGGCCCACAGGGCAGGGCGGCAAAGTTAGGCCCAAAAGCCTGCTAAAGAGAGGAGCTCGTGAGAGCTACCGCACTGGGCTTATAAACCAGTGCGGACGCCCCTCGGCTAGCGAGGTGGGACTAAACTTGCGGACAGGACCTGCGCCAGCGCAGGCGTTTAGTACCTATTTGTGGCTCCAACGGGTACTAAAGGGTGGTCTTTAGTATCGGTTGTAGCCACGAACCGGTACTAAAGGTGGTCGCTCCCCGTCGTTTGGCGTAGCCAAATTTGACCTTTAGTACCGGTTGGTGGCCCCAACCGTACTAAAACCCCCTCCTATATATATATATATATATATATATATATATATATATATATATATATATATATATATATATATATATATATGACGGCAGTTTAGGACACCTAGGTGCCCAGGCACCTTGACTAGATACCGTTGGATCATCTCTTGATCTGTCGTTGTGATGTGGCATGCACACCTCTAATGGAAACAAAAAAACTTTCCATACATTGTATACTCACGTACACGCATTGATGAGATTCCAAAAAAAATCGCTGCATGTCATTTGTTTACCTTCCAAACAATGTTGCATACCTCACGCTATGGAAAAGGTCAAATCTAGTAACTGATGCATGCCATTCATTGTGTCTTCTGTGAGAGAGTAAAAATCAATTCATTTTTCATACCCGTTGCCTTCTATGGTAGCCACTGATTAATAAATTAATGGAAAATGTGAGCATGGGTTCAGCTATGTCAGGATTGTTTCACAATATCACGGAATAATATATTCATATGAGGTATGCACATCACAACATAAAAAATAATTAAGATCACATCTTATACTATTCGATCACCTTAATTTGTATAGGTAAATTAGTGGTCAAAAAGGGTTACCCGGCCTTAATTTTTAAAATACTAGATACCTTGACAAGTAAAACATTACAAAAATACATAAGAATGTCCTGAATGTAAATACAAACCCTTTGGGACGATGTTTATATTATTTAATCATATCTAACACCTTTAAACAATCAAAGTATATACATACCCTTTTTGTTTTATTAGGTATATACATACCCTTTGGTATCTTTATATGCATCTGTCGTCAAAATGTGAAAAAAGTGGGAATCAACATGCAGGCGTACATTCGTAAGATTAGTCGCCAAAAAGTGTGACATGGCCTTATTTTTTAAAAATACTCGGTACCTTCAAAAGTAAAACATTAGGAAAATACATAAAAATGTCCCAATTATACATACAAACCTTTGGGATGATGTTTTGTATTATTTTGCCATACCTTAAAAATATAGAGGGTATATACATACCCTTTTGTTTCATTAGGTATATACAAACTCTTGGGTATCTTGGATTGCATCTATGGTCAAAATGTCAGAAACATAACTGATGCATGTATAACCAGAAATATCATGGGTATATATATACGCGCCATCTTTTTTCAGAAGTCAATGAGAGGTATGAGCAAAATATTTCTAATGAACATACAATAGAGTGCACTGTTATAGAAAAATACCATGCGGTTTTAGTTTGGAAAGGAAAATTTCTAGGGAACCAGTAGTAAATTAGTGACCATTAATGATTGGATACATGCAAACAAAACTTGGAAAGTCATTATATCGTAGATTGTACAAATGCATGAACAAATATGACTTACCATAACGGGTCTAGGTGCCCAGGCACCTAGGTGCCCCATATAATTTACCTATATATATATATATATATATATATATATATATATATATATATATATATAGCACTTCAGTTAGTTTCTTCTTATCTGCTTTCTTTGGCGTCGCGCCCGTCACCCCGACGCCGTACGTCCCCGTCACCGTCGCCGTCGCCATCCCCGTTCCCGTCGCGCGTGCCCAGCCCATCCCCGTACGTCGCCGCCCCCAGTCGCATCGCATCGCCGGCCGTCGCCCCGCTATAAAAATTTTCTATTTTAAATTTTTTATACTTTTAGTTTATATAAATGTTGGATTAATGTCAATTGTTAGATGATTATATATATGCATACATACATACATACATATATATATATATAATGATAGATGAATTAGATAGAAAATAATGTAGATATATTAATTTCAAATGTTAGATGACTTAGCTAGATAAATTTAGGTATATGAGATTTGATCATCTAAGAATTAATTAAAAGTTTACTATAGAAATAGTTTATTTTTAATAAGTGCTTAGTTGAATTAATAGAACTAGTTGAATAATAGAAGTAGTTGAATTAATAGAACTACTAGTAAGTGTTTATATCAAATAATGTTTCAACTATATTTAAGTGCATCTAGTGCCCTTTGTGATTTTGGTGTATTGAAGACTTATAGGTTAAGGGACTGATGCGTTTGTGAGTGTACACAAGTCTATAAGTCTATGAGGAGTTTGATATTTACAGAGAAAGTCGACCCCTAAAAATGAAGTTCTTCAACAGAAGACGTTGGATGACTGAAGACTTTCTGAATACTTTGAAAGTGAAGAAATTGGTGTGACCTTGAAGACTTGGCAATCATTCAAGGAACATGAAGCGTAAAGACTTTTGTTTTCGTAGTTTCATCTTCTCTTTCTTGAGTCATAGGAAACACCTTACTGTTAAAGGGGGTCGAGGAAATACTAAGGAAGAATTTCCATGTGATGCTCAACTCAAAATCCTACACCTACCAATCCCTTCGAGTGAAGCCATTGGAAATCTCATACAGTTCAGTCATATTCTTCAGTGACAGAGAGGAAGTTCTTCTGGTTTCTGAGGAATTTGTTCTGACTGAGGAGTTAGGAATTCGCCAGTGCGGATTGCCTACACAGTGAGGAACATGATAGACCTAAGGAATTTGAGAGTCAAAAATTCTGACCGTTGCTATGCTATGTGCCAGCTGTCCCAAAATATCTACCCACCAAACGGTCATATCATTGAAGGGCATTTATGTCTTATCATGTCGGGCTGCTCCCTAGGCTATAGATAGCCACCCCCTACAACCACTAGCTGGTTGGCTGCTCCAAGGGAAACTGACACTTGTCATTTGAGAGCATCCCATCCTCCGAGGACTTTGAGCGAAAATCATCAAGTGAGGAAAACCCAAACCCAACACACCTACAAACCCAAAGTGATTGAGCATCACTGAAGAGATTGATCATGCGTGGATCTGATGCTTGTTACCTTTGAAGACTGTGCTTCTTCCAGACGGTTAGGCGTCATGGTCTAGAGCATCCAAGAGGAATTGTGGATCGCCGAGTGACCTAGTCCGTGAAGGTTTGGAAGTCACCTGAAGACTTACCACGAGTGATTGGGCGAGGTCTGTGTGACCTTAGCTCAAGGAGAATACGGTGAGGACTGTGTGTCCTCGGGTTTAAATACCTAGCTGCTCCAACCAGACGTACAACTGAGACAGCAGTTGGAACTGGTCTACCAAATCATTGTGATCACCAAGCTTACTGGTTCTATTTCCTCAACTCTTTCATTTCCTCATTACAGTTGTTGTGTGCTTGTTCATATCTGTTTGAAGACTTTGACTGAAGACTTTCTCAATTTCCTCAGTTCAATTTATTCATTCTGTCTGTCTTCATCCTGTGCTTTCTTGTGTTTACGCTTTCTGAACTCTGTGCTTGTCTTCATTTCATCATGATGACTATGCTAGTGTTCTGTTATGTTTACTTCTGAGTACTTATTCCGCTGCAAATACTTCTTCGCTAAGGAATTTCCTCACCAGCAAATTCCTCAGTGAAGAATTCATAAAAATCGCATATTCACCCCCCTCTAGTTGATATAACGCACTTTCAATTGGTATCAGAGCAAGGTACTCCCTTGTTCTGTGTAATTTTGGTTTAACCGCCTAGAGTTTTAGTTATGTCGACCACAGGTATGATCAATGTCTCTGCTGGATGTCCTACCTTCAATGGAACGGACTACCCCTACTGGAAGAATAAGATTCGAATGCATCTTGAGGCAATTGATAACGATCTCTGGTATGTTGTGGAAAATGGTGTTCCCTCAGTCACACCTTCTCTGAACGCTACTGATGTGAAGACATTCAAGCAACTCGATTCTCAAGCGAAGAATATCATATGTGGCCATCTGAGAAAAGGGCAGTATGGAAGAGTGAGTGCTTTGTTAATTGCTAAGCTTATCTGGGATAGGTTGTCCAAAGTGAATGAAGGGGTCTCAAATCAACATGACTCTCGTGTTGACGTTCTTCGCAATCTCTTCAACCGGTTCAAAAGACTCGACTATGAAAATTTTCAGCAAACCTTCGGTCGCCTCACTGACATCTCAAATGAGCTTCAAGCGCTTGGCGCCACTGACATCACCGACCATGAGGTGGTGAGGAAATTGCTGAGATCGCTCGATTCTTCATTTGATACTCTGGCACTGATGATTCAAGAACATGCTGATTACAAGTCAGTTGATCCTGCTGATATCCTCGAGAGGCTAAATACTCATGAGTTCCAGCTTGCTGAGAAGAGATATCTCTATGGTTCGAGCTATGGCAGATCACGTGCTCTGAAGGCCAGGGCAGTCTCTGAGTCTAAAGATGAAGAATCTGCTAGCAGCCTTGGTGATCCTGAAGAACTGAGCCAGGAACTAGCACTGCTCATGAAGAAATTCAGAAGTTCTCAAGACGTGGTCGCTTTGGAAAATCCTCAAGGAACAATGATTCCTCATCCAGTGACTACAAGAAGAGTCTATGCCACAAATGCAAGAAACCTGGTCACTACATTCAAGATTGTCCTCAATGGGATAGGGAATCAAAGAAGAAGAAATACAAGGACTACAGTTCTGATGACGCAAAGAAGAAGAAGAAATCTTTGAAGTCTTCATCATCAAAATCCTTGAAGTCTTCATCTCACAAGAAGAGCAGCTCTAAGAAGGCTCGGGCATTCATTGGCAAGGAAATGGACTCTGTGGCTGAATCTGAGGAACATGAGGACGAGGAGGCATCTGAGGAGTCCGAGTCTGGTGTGGCGAGCCTAGCTCTCGCTACTGGATTCATCAGCAAGTCTATCTTCAACTATGAAGAAAATGGCTTCACCAACAAGGCTGATGAAGGCAATGATGACTACGCTCCCACCTATTCCTTCATGGCAAAGGGTGCCAAGGTAACTAAATACCCCTCCTCTGAATCTAGTGAGGATGAATCTGATGAAAACCTCGAGCCCAGCTACTCTAAACTTGCTAAGATTGCTGTGAAACAACAAAAGGCTATTGAAAAGGTTCAAAACATGCTAGACAAAAGTGATGATATATTGGGTGAAGAAATGGATCGCACGAAAACCTTGACTAAAAATCTTCGGAGACTTCAGTCACAGTTTGACAACCTTCAAGGTCATCATAACACTCTCTTATCTGATCACGAGAAGCTTTCTTATGAATTTCTTCAAAGAAAGCAAGATCTTGAGAAGCTAAGGGTGAGTTATGAAGATCTTCAGAAGGAGCGCGATCCATTACTTGCTCAACAAATCAGCGCTACTCAGGAAGAATTTGTTCCTCCATGTTTCAAGTGCATTGAACGTGAATCTGCTAATTTTTCACCTGAATGTTCAAATGCTTCTAATGCTACAAATTCTTCATCTGTCTCTGCTATCACTAATTCCTGATCTGAGGACATTGCTAGTATCACTGATGATGCAGGGCTGAAGGAATTGTACATGACAGGCATGTACAAAAGCCTCAAAGGGCATCAGACTCTTTGTGATGTGCTTAAAAAGCAGATCCTCAATAGGAACCCTAGGAAAGAGGGTATTGCCTTTGAGAGGAAACTCAATGCTGATGGAACATATTGGAAGCCTGAGCAGTACCCCAAAACCTCATGGGTTGCTGCAAAGGGACCTCCAGTTGATCCATCCAATTTATCTGGCTTTACATGTGAATCTCCTCATTCTTCTGATGAGTCATTTGACTCCAACTATAAACTGTACAAAAATCAGAATGGTGAAGTATTTGCTAGATATGTTGGCACTAACTTCAGGAACGATTCCCCTATGAAGAAAATTTGGGTTCCCAAAAGTTGCCTTGAAAGTCTTCAGGTGAATGTCCTCATGACACCACCTGTGAAGAATAGGAACTCCAGATCAAATTCTTCATATGGACCAAATTCTTCATATGGATCCAAGTCCTCATACAGACCAAATTCCTCACGTGGATAAAATTCCTCAAAAGGATCAAAGTCCTCATATGATCTTCATCGTGCTAACCCTTCTGTTTCGCAGGGTAGAGCTAAGGGCTATGAATATGAGCATTATTATTCTAATCATTATGTTCATAAGTCCTCGAAGAATTTCTCTGCTTATTCATATGCTTATCCTAACCCTTCTTATGTGAAACGAAGTGGACTGGCTTCTATGCCACCTTTATCATATGGTGCTCCTAGAGTGATGAATTCTTTGCCACCCCTTCAGATGTGGGTGGTGAAGAAAAAGAACTAATCTCTTATGCAGGGTCGGGTCTCCAGACAAGCTCAAAACGTCTAAAGAATTTGCTAGAGACCTGAACATTGCCTGAAAGGATGCAGGCTAATCATGGAGAAATGAACCTTCATTTCTCACGTCCTCATACTATTTTATCTGTTCTATTGCTTGATGAAATTGATCTGATGATATTGATGTCATATTCTTCACTGATGAAGTATATGAGTTCGTAAGTTGCACTAACTCATCTGTAGGATGATCAACCCAAAGCCAATGAGTGGGTCCTCGATAGTGGATGTACAAATCACATGACTGGTGACAAGAATCTATTGATGGATGCTCCTTTATCACCTTCACATCTGAAGCATATCATCTTCGCTGACAAAGGCAAAAGTCAGTAATTGGGTCTAGATAAGGTTGCGATCTCAAAGGATTGACACATGGAAAAAGTCATGCTTGTCGAGTCCTTAGGATACAACCTCATGTCTGTCTCGATGCTTTGTGATCTCGATATGGTTGTTGTCTTTGGCAAATATCATTGTGTTGTGATCATGGAAGCTGACAATTCCAAAGTCTTCGAAGGCTTTCGGAGAGGAATCTTGTACATTGTTGATTTCTCTACAGGACCACAACCGGCCATATGCCTACTTGCAAAAGCTTCAGAAGGCTGGCTATGGCATCGACGATTTGGTCATGCTGTCATGAGGAATCCGCACACGCTTGCAAAGAAGAAGCATGTCACTGGCATTGAGAATGTCAAATTCCTCAAGGACCACATATGCGGAGCCTATGAAGCTGGAAAGATGACAAAGGCCAAGCATCCAGCAAACACTATCATGACTACCACTAGACCATTTTAATTGCTTCACATGGATCTCTTTGGTCCTAATCATTATTTTGCTATTACAAATGAAGCATCTCTATATGGCTTTGTTATTGTTGATGATTATTCTCGTTACGCATGGGTGCACATTGTCACTTACAAACATGAGGTGCAGGAAGTCTTCAAACGATTTTCCTCGAGGGCTTCAACCAACTTTGGTGTGAAGATTAAGCACATCAGAAGTGACAGTGGGACTGAGTTCAAGAATTCTGGTCTTGATGACTATCTTGATGAACTTGGTATTACTCATGAGTTATCTGCTCCTTATACTCCTCAGCAGAATGGCGTCATGGAGCGCAAGAACAGAACTCTGGTTGAGATGGCTTGCACTATGCTTGACGAATATAAGACGCCTCGTCGTTTCTGGATTGAGGCAAGTGATACTGCGTGCCACATCATCAATAGAGTATATCTTCACAAATTCTTCAAGAAGACTGCTTATGAACTCCTCACTGACAAGAAACCCAATGTGAGTTACTTCAAAGTCTTCGGTGCTAAATGTTGGATTAGAGATCCCCATCACAATTCTAAATTTGCACTGAAAGCACATGAGGGTTTTATGCTTGGTTACGGAAAGGACCCGCACACCTACAAAGTCTTCAACAACGTTCTCCACAAGGTTGTTGAAACTTTAGATGTGCGGTTCGATGAAACTAATGGCTCGCAAAGAGAGCACCTACCTTTTGTGTTAGATGAACCAGCACCTGAGGAATCTATCAAGTTCAAGGCTGCTGAGGATGTCATTCCTACCGAAGAATCTGCTGATGAATTCATTCCAGAACATAAAGAACGTCGAGCTGGGGCACCTGAAGAAAATGGTGATGAGGAAAATGCTCCTGAAGAAAATGCGGATCAAATTCCTCGAAGACAACCCGCTCATCCTCGCATTGCAAACGAAGTGCAAGTCGAGAAGATCATCGATAACATTGAAGCACCAGGTCCTCTCACACGCTCAAAAGCTTCACATTTGTCTAACTTTTGTGGGCACTTTGCTTTTGTATCTATCACATAGACCACTAAGGTACATGAAGCATTTCTGGAGCCTGAGTGGATTCAAGCTATGCAAGAAGAATTACATCAGTTCAAGCTCAACAACGTCCAGGAACTGGTCAAACATCCAGATCCTCGCAAGCACAACATCATTGGCACAAAGTGGATCTACTGCAACAAGCAAGATGAAAATGGCCTTGTGGTCAGGAATAAGGCAAGACTTGTAGCTCAAGGCTACACACAGGTTGAAGGAATTGATTTCGATGAAACTTTTGCACTTGTTGCTAGACTTGAGGCTATTCGCATATTACTTGCTTATGCTAACCATCATGATATTATCTTAAAACAAATGGATGTGAAAAGTGCATTCCTCAATGGTAAGCTTGAGGAAGAAGTATATGTTGCTCAACACCCAGGTTTTGAAGATCCAAAGCATCCTGACAAAGTCTTCAGACTCAATAAGGCCCTATATGGCCTCAAGCAGGCCCCTCGGGCGTGGTATGATACTTTGAAGGAATTCCTTATGAAGAAAGGCTTCAAACCCGGTTCACTCGACCTAACTCTTTTCACTAAATCAGATGATGGTGAATTGTTTGTGTGCCAAATTTATGTTGATGATATCATTTTTTGCTGTACAAACCAACGTTACAGTGATGAATTTGCATATATGATGAGTGAAGAATATCAAATGTCTATGATGGGAGAATTGAAATTGTTTTTAGGTCTTCAAATTCGTCAACAGCGCAATGGCATATTCATATCTCAAGAGAAATACCTCAATGACATATTGAGCAAATTCGGCATGCAAGATTGCAAATGGGTCAAAATTCCAATGCCCACAAATGTCCATCTATGCACTGATGAAAATTGTAAAGACTTCGATCAAAAAGTATACCACTCCATGATTGGCTCTTTATTGTACCTATGTGCATCTAGGCCGGATATTATGCTTAGTGTTTGCATGTGTGCCCGATTTCAAGCTACACAGAAGGAAACACACCATAAGGCTGTGAAGCATATTCTTCGATATCTAGCTCACACACTAAGGGAGTCCGGGACTAGGGGGTGTCCGGACAGCCAGACTATCATCGTCCGCCGGACTCCAAGACTACGAAGATACAAGATTGAAGACTCCGTCCCGTGTCCGGATGGGACTTTCCTTGGCGTGGAAGGCAAGCTTGGCGATACGGATATGTAGATCTCCTACCATTGTAACCGACTCTGTGTAACCCTAGCCCTCTCCGGTGTCTATATAAACCGGAGGGCTTTAGTCCGTAGGACATAACCTCCATTACAACAATCATACCATAGGCTAGCTTCTAGGGTTTAGCCTCCTTGATCTCGTGGTAGATCCACTCTTGTACTACCCATATCATCAATATTAATCAAGCAGGACGTAGGGTTTTACCTCCATCAAGAGGGCCCGAACCTGGCTAAAACATCGTGTCCCTCGTCTCCTGTTACCATCCGCCTAGACGCACAGTTCGGGACCCCCTACCCGAGATCCACCGGTTTTGACACCGACACACACCAGCACTTGGATTATGGTATCCCAAGGGCTCTTCATTTGATCTCATTGGATATTCAGACTCTGACTATGCTGGCGATAGTGTGGACCACAAGTCGACGTCAGGCACATGCTATTTCCTCGGACGATCTTTGGTCTGTTGGCCCTCAAAGAAATAGAACTGTGTATCACTGTCCACTGCAGAAGCTGAGTACATTGCTACTGGATCGTGCTGTGCTCAATTACTATGGATGAAGCAAACACTCAAGGACTATGGCATCAACATGAAGAATGTGCCTCTCTACTGCGACAATGAGAGTGCTATCAAGATTTCTCATAACCCAGTTCAGCACTCGAAGACAAAGCACATCCAGATTCGTCATCATTTTCTTCGTGATCATGTGTTGAAGGGCGATATCTCCATCGACCACGCAAGCACTGAAGACCAGCTGGACGATATCTTCACTAAGACCTTGGATGAGAAGAGATTTAGCAAGTTGGTGTGTGAGCTAAATATCCTAGAATCTTCGAATGTTCTCTGAAAAGGACACACATCCTAACACTTATGCTTACTTGATGACTCAGATGTGCAACACACAAAGTAACATTTTTCTTCAATCAATGAAGACTAACCC
This sequence comes from Aegilops speltoides, assembly GCA_021437245.1. Classification (NCBI taxonomy): domain Eukaryota; kingdom Viridiplantae; phylum Streptophyta; class Magnoliopsida; order Poales; family Poaceae; genus Aegilops; species Aegilops speltoides. The sequence goes on from CM038143.1 coordinate 132,541,525, forward strand.
TGTAAGTGTGAAGAAATTGTTGAAGAAATTGATTCTCAGAGCCCTACAACAATTGTACACTGTGTCTGAAATCAGCTTTCTTATACGGTGGGTTACGCCACCAACCAAAGTTGAAAATCTTCAATTTGAGTTTTTCCTCAGTTTTTCAAATTCTTCAACTTTGCATTGCCTTCACTCTTTCCGTGGTTGTTCTTCATTTGAATATATATATATATATATATATATATATATATATATATATATATATATATATATATATATATGAGTTTATGTCCTCTACAACATTCACTTATTGCTAATTCTTCAAGTTGATTTTTCTGCTAAGTGAATGTGATCGGACCCTTCCCCCTCTATGCTAAACTCAATCCAATCTTTTCACAAATTCTTCATGCGCGTTCTATTTGAAACTCGTTCAAAATCTTCACTATGTCCTAGACAGCCGAAGAAGTTTCGAACGGAACTCTTAACTTATCTTATCTAAATTTTCGGCTTTGCCGCTCAAACCTTTCCGCATCCCACGACAATTCTTATCTATTTACTCACGATCTTACACAATCGCCATCTCTCAGTACGTGGGTGACACATGTCAAGCAAATGAGAAGGGCCAGGGGCACATTCATTCGATTTCTTCGGGTGTACAATTTTTCACTCCCACTATAAATACCCCCTCCTCTTCCTCACTTTGTTTTTACTCCGCTCGTTCTCACTCCCGCTCGAGCTTCTCAAACCCTAGCGCTGCCGCTACTTCATCGTCGCCGGTGAGGAAGAGCTTAACTGTCTTGACCTCGTCGCCGTCGTACTCGTGCCGGTTTCAGATTTCTTCACTCTGCCGCCGCCGTAGCTGTCTTCCTCTGCCGAGTTAGGGCGTGGTAGATCTGAACTGACGAACTTTAAATCCACACTTCCCAGTGTGTCATGTTCTTCATCAAGGGTAATTAAAAGTTACTTTTACTATCCTCTTTGATTCAAATGTTTTCTTACAAATCTTCAAAGGTGTTTATTCCTCAAATCTTCACACACTGAACACCTCACATGTCATCTGCTCTTGATTCGTTTCTCTAAGCAATGATTTTCTTCAAGATTCCTCAATTGTGTGGATTTTCAATCTATACAACTCTGGAACCTAAGACAAAGAACGCTTAGTGAAATTCTTCAAGACTCATCTGGTTAAATTCCTCAAACCTATTCCTTTTTGAAAAACCTTTTGAGAAAGCATATGACCTCTCCAAATTCCTCGCAACAATACTCTGTTCACAGGTGTCGTGTAATTGTCACGGCAGATGTCCTCTTGCAAGGACTTAATCGTAGGGCCATCGCAACTAGGAAGCTTGAAGGGGTTAATTGGGACAAAGGACTGGAGAGAGTTATACTAGTTCGGCCCCTTACGGTGAAGGTAAGGCCTACGTCTAGTTGGGTTGGTATTGCTTGATGTTTCGATGACCAGGGAGCAAGATATGCTATGCCCAGTTCTCGATGAGTTGTTTCTTACCCTCAGCCACCAGCGGGTCATCCCCTTATATACACGGGTGGACGCCCTGTAGCAGATAGAGTCCCGGCCGGCTCATAGATAGTGTCCGGCTCGGTGACTTGTTAAATCTACCTTATGTTACAAGTCATATCATCATGGCGGTTTATCACTATGGGCCTTAAGCCGCCTGTGGGCCTTTAGACCCTTTATTGGACCGCCATCTTCATGCTTGGTCTTGGGCTTCTTTCTGATGAGTCTTCTTTGCGTAACCCGGCCCCTCCTGGGCGGCTTACACAAATAGTTATATCCCCAACATTAGGCCCTAGATTGATTTGAACCGGTTCATGTCAATCTTAAAATACCTTAAAAATAAGCCTTCGGTCTTCTATCTGTGCAAAGGGTTTAACCCGCCATGACGTCATCTTCTGGATCCACGTTAACCCGCCGTGACGTCATCTCCAGTTAAATCCTTATTTTATCCTGCTATATCTTCAACGGATCTTTGCCTTTACTGATTGTCCCGAAACCCGAGGCATCAGGGTCGCTGGATAATAATATCCAATCTCCTCGTTTCTCGCACCGTCTCGATCGGCCCTTCCCTATAAATGGGCTCGATCTAGGTCTTTCTTCATTTCCTCCCTCAATCGTTCATCTTCTTCCTCTCGCTATCTCTCTACCGCTCGAGCTCCGCCGCCGCCGCCGTCATAGATCTCCTTGTCCTCGCCAACTCAGGCCGCTGCACCAACCTGACTTGACCAGAAAATCACGACGAACCTCCGCAGCAACTCTGCATCTGTAAGTTTCCTCCTTCTTGTTCCTCAAATCCACATTAGGACCTTCGAGTTCCTCGGTGTTCTTTGCTGTTCGTCAGGAACCCCTCATAGATTTCATCACCACCGCCGTTTCTTGATCTTGAAGATGGTATAAAACTGATGCGGTAGCTATTTTGCACCCATTTCGAATGCAAGTAGATCCCTTTCCGTCGCACAGAGGCCCCGTTCGAGCCCTTGAGCTTCATCTGTGCCAGTCCTAGGTCTAGAAATTTTTCTTTTCAGAACAGCTGTTTGATCCAAAATAATAGCCGCAACTTGTGAAACCTGTTTGTTCCACACTTAAATAAAAAACTGCCTTTGTCGAATATGTTTAACCACGACTGTCCATGTGGACGGTTTAAGTAAATGATATTGATCTGTCAACCTTGCTTGCTTCTCGCGACTTACGAAAATTTAACTGCTCTTGATACCTGTAGCGGCTTAAACATCACTGCTTAGTTACCCATATATCATTAGGCCCCTTCTTAAGCCGCCATCTTGAATAAACTTTAAAATGTTTTTCTCCGGGTTAAATTTGGACCAGAACCTCTTATTTTGTCCTAGGCTTCAATTTACGTCATGGCACCTAAGGCAACCAAGGCTCCTGTGACCTCTAAATGGGTCCCATCCACAGTCACAAAAAGCAAATTGTCTGAATTTGTGAAGTCTGGCCATCTGTCCAAGAAGGAGGTCATGTCTTATCGTTCCCTTGACCCTTCCAAGGAGAAACCTCAACCCAAAGAAGGGGAGGTGATAGTTTTTACGGATCATATGAGCCGGGGATTTGCTCCACCCGGTTCAAATTTCTTCAGGGCTGTTTTGCATTTCTTTGACCTCAGACCTCAAGACATCGGGCCCAATTCCGTGCCAAATATTTGCAACTTCCAAGTCTTCTGCGAGGTGTACCTGGGGGAAGAACCCAATCTGCTTTTGTTCAGAGAGCTATTCTACTTAAACCGGCAGAATGAACGTGCCAACGGGCCCAGCCTAGAACTTGGTGCATTTCGATTCAGCGGCACAGAGACTGCCTTTTTCCTTATGCTAAACTGCCGAGTCATCCGAAGGATTGGAATCTGACGTGGTTCTATTGCCAGGACACCTCTCCGGCTAACGAAAACCCTCTGCCCGGCTTCCACGCTTTGCGCCTTGAATCCAACCACCCGCTGCCGGATAAACTTTCTGCGGTTGAACGTCTGCCACTTGCTCCCACCATTAGAAGAACCAAAGCTCTTTTGGGAAACGGCTTAGACGGCATTGACCTGGTCCGAGTCTGGGTCACTTCGCGAGTGCTTCCGTTAAGCCGCCGCCCCGGCTTAATGTGCACTTACTCAGGCGAGAAGGATGACCCACTGCGTCATAGTCCCGACGACTTACCAGATGATGTGGTGGAAGCCACGATCCAAACATTGTTGAAAGAGGGCACGGTGACTAGTAATGCCTTTGGCTTACTTCCCTTCTGCAAGAAGAACCCAGCTCCCACACTGAGTTCTCAACCTCAATGAATATTCTTTAATGTAAAACACCTTGCTTTTATTCATAACCCCTTATCATTTTTTCTAGGCCGATGACACCTTCTGGAAGGTCAAGTATAACCATGAGACGGCCAAACAAGCCAGGGCGGCAAAAAGAGCCGAAAGGAAAACCGCCAAGACTGGAACTTCAAAGAAGAGGAAGCCGAGTGCTTCGGATATGTTTCAGCTTGATGACACTGATGATGATGATGAAGAGGTAGCTTTTAACTCCCTTGACTCCTTTGTCATTGATTTACTGACATTCTATCCTTTCAGGAGGATACGGGGAACAGCCAAGCGGTTGACGAAGAGGTAACTATAATCTCCTCCGACCCAGAGCCTTTGCCAAAGCAAAAAGTTCGAAGGGTGACCCTGAAAGTAAGATTTTCACATCCTCTAGCTTATCAAGATCCTCAATTTCTTTTGAAGCAACAACAGTTTGAGAGCCGGAGGGAGACCCGGACCAGCAAGGATGTAGAACTCTCCTCCGGCTTACCTGACGTAACTAGGAAGCGTCAGACTGAGGTTATCTCCGATTTACGTTTTGTTTTACCTTTGGCGGGTTTAATTCGCCAACCTCTCAATTCATCTGACTCTAATTATCAGGATACCTCTCCTTCCTCCATCGAGTCTATGCAATCTAACATGCCGGCTTTCAAGACTGCCCCCGGGTAACGTAACTTTGCTTTCCTTATGCTTTATCTTAGCCATGCTTTGTATTCATCCTTCTGCCTTTGTCCACAGCGTGCAATTGAAGCCCAGTAAGAGGGCAAAAAAGAATAAGCCATCCCAAAACCCGGTCGTGACTGAACCGGAGCTTGGTACGGCTGCTCCTGATAGTTCTACCCATCAGCCGCCGCCTGAAGCAGCCTATGACATTCCAGCACCAACCTCAGATCCACCCGTCGAAGATCCTCTCAACAGCTCCGATAACCCGGAAGCTCCTAGCCCAGCCAAGAAAATTGATCCAGAAGTTGAACTTCTGAAGACTCAGTTTGTTGAGCCAGTGCGGCCCACTGTCCTTGCCAAGTGCTCTGCTAAGGAGGAGCTTCTGGAATGCTGAAAGGCCAAGCTAAACATTGCTGACTACACTAATTTAAGCACTGGAGATATAGTCTCTGGCTATCTCAGTCAAGTACATAGCAGCCGTGACCTGGAAATTGACATGGTGAAACAAATACAGCACAAATCTGAGGTATAACTTATGCTACTTTCCTGAATCTTACTTACTGTATCAGCCCCCAAGTCTATTGCTTATGAATAAATATGTTGTAGACTTAGAAAACTACTTAGTCCAGTTTAGAAAGAAGATATTTAATTCGGTTGTAACATGATACCTTGAACTTGCGACACACATTAGCCCCCAAGTGTCAAGTACCTTTGCTTGCAAACTGCTTGGGACTTAATGTCATCTTACCATATTTCTTAACATGAACCGACATTGTTAGTTAAAATTCTTCAGCATACATTAGCCCCCAAGTGTCAAGTATCTTTGCTTGCAAAGTACTTGGGACTTAATGTTATCTTACCATGATTCTGACTATAACCCGACATCAATGCAGGCCATCATAAGTAAATTTGAGTCGGAGATTGCTGACCTGAAGGGCCGTCTGACAGCTCAAGAACTTGAAATTCAAAAGGCCAACTCCAAATTTGAATTCAGCGTCTCTGAACAAGAGAAGTTGAAGACGAATTTTGAGGCGGAGAAGAAAATCTGGGATGATGAAAAGGATTCACTAGTAACCCGGGCCGAGACGGTAGAGACATCACTTGCAGAAGCAACAGCCGAGCTGTCCGTCTTAAAGCGCCAGATATCCCAAATGGTCTCAGCTATCTTCGGTAAGTTACTGTATATAACCTCCAATATTGTAATCCTTCCTTTGATGACTAGTTTAATCGTTATCTCCGGCTCACCTTATGCTTGTGAACGCAGGCCCCAGGAGCACAAACCTCAAGCAGAACATGTTGACCAAACTGAAAGCGGTTTACACCCTGGTGGAGCAACTGTACACCGAGTCACAACGTGCTTTGGCCGTTGTAGCTTTATCAAATAACACTTCCCACCTCCTGCAAGACGTGCTGAAGTGTCTTGCTGTACTACCTCAACGGGTCCAGGATCTAAGGCGGGCATCCTCAAGAGCCGGGGCCGTAGCCGCGTCGAGCCGGGCAAAGGCATGGATTCCAGAACTAGACCCGGCCGACCTCGCTCTTGGATACCCGAGTCTGAAAGAGGATGGGACCGTATTTGATGAACATGATTTCACCGCCTGCGTCAAAGACATACGCCCCGTGGCTACTCTCATTGGGAACGACACTAACCTTACCAAGTATCAGCCAGGCTATGACAGCGAGAACCGGAGAATTCCAACACCTCCTTATGATCAAGTCAGCCTGATCCCTCCAACTCGTAAGCATACCTTTGCCCCTGAAGTGGACCCAGCCGGTTTAATAGATGATGAAGCTGAGTTTGAAGCCTTGAGTGGCATTGACTGGGCCTCGTGAACCTTCCAGGATAGGGCAACCGACGGAGAGACGGAGAAGGATAACCCGGAATCTTCAAGCCCACCAAAGGAGTGAACCGCCAGGCGGTTATGACTTTGCAAAACAATGCTTCATTATTCAGACTCGGGGAGTCTTGTAATAGGGTAGAGAAAACCTCTTAATTTTGTCATGCCTTCGCGCATGTTTATGGCGCTTAATACTTTCGTAAACCGTCATCACTATATATTTCCAGCTTTATGTTGATCTTTCATTTCCTTGATGTTACATTTGCTTGCTTTATCCTGCATACAAAACAAGCAAAATTCCCTTGGCGGTTTATCGCATCGGGGGTTACATAAGGTGTTGATAACCCAGAGCGCGAATCAAAACAACATATAAAGGCCGGTTTATGATTATATTTGTTTAAACATAATCACAATAGCATACCTACGAACCCTTTGGTAATCTCGCCTGCTTATATGATCTACACCATGCGTGTAAATTCAACTCCTGAAAGTTGGAACATATAATGTTCACCTGGCACTTAACAACCTGGGGTGATCAATATTAAGCCGGAAGAGCAAAAAACCATCTCATAGTGCTTTCCAGAAGGTCTCAATAGGGTATTTGGATACGATCATATAGCCCCCAATGGCTGTAGTGATGCCGATCAAGTGGGTATCGACATCTATGTTCTCTTTGGTTTGAATACAACCTATGTTTGAACAGGAAGCCCCCAGGTGACCATAAGAGTTGTTTAATGACGCTGATTCGAATACGATCCACGTCAGACCCAAAGGGGTTAAGCTATGATTCAAATATGATCAAGAAGCCCCCAAGTGGGTTTGGCAGTACGCTGATCAAATGAGTATCGACAGCTATGTTCTCTTTGGTTCGAATACGACCTATGTTTGAACAGGAAGCCCCCAAGTGATCATGGCTAAATGCAGATATAATCATAAGCCGAACCAAAGGGAAAGCCAGATTCAGATATGATCCGTTCCCTGTTGGTAGTTTCCACCATATGATAAAGAAGACATATAAACCTTTGAGGGTAAAAAGGACAGAGGTCCTGCTTTATTGCTTTATATAATATATACATCGTCAAAATATATACATCCCGAGAGCCGGTGGCTCAAGTATAGTAAGGCCGAGGATGAACGATATTCCACGGCCGGCGGGTCTCCTCCTCCAACTTACGTGAGTCCTTGTGCTCTCGAACATCGATGAGGTAGTATGACCCGTTGTTCAGATTCTTGCTGACCACAAAGGGTCCTTCCCAAGGTGGGGACAACTTGTGCATATCAGACTGATCCTGTATGAGTCGGAGCACTAAATCGCCTTCCTGAAAGGTTTTGCTTCTCACCCGGCGGCTATGATAGCGGCGCAGGTCTTGCTGGTAAATCGCCAAGCGGGCTATTGCCAAGTCTCGCTCCTCATCCAACAAGTCAAGTGCATCCTGACGAGTGTTTTCGTTATCAGCCTCAACGTAAGCCGCCACGCGGGGTGAATCATGCCGGATGTCACTTGGCAAGACTGCCTCTGCACCATACACCATGAAGAAAGGTGTGTAACCTGTAGATCTGTTAGGCGTAGTGTTGATGCTCCAGAGCACAGAGGGTAACTCCTCCACCCAACAACCCGGAGTCTGCTGTAAGGGGACCAAGAGCCGTGGTTTGATACCCTTCAGGATCTCCTGATTAGCTCTTTCTGCTTGACCATAGGATTAAGGATGATAAACAGCCGAAACATCAAGCCGCATATGTTCTTGTTGACAGAACTCTTCCATGGCACCCTTGGAGAGATTAGTGCCATTATCAGTTATGATGCTTTGTGGAAAACCAAAACGAAAGATCACCTTTTTTGATGAACTGAACCGCCGTGGTTGCATCACACTTACTGACCGGCTCTGCCTCAACCCATTTTGTAAACTTATCCACTGCCACCAGGAGGTGTGTGTTTTTATCCTTAGACCTCTTGAAAGGTCCAACCATGTCAAGTCCCCAGACTGCAAACGGCCAAGTAATTGGAATCATCCTTAACTCTTGAGCTGGCACATGAGCTCTTCATGAGAATTTTTGACATCCGTCACATTGCTGACTAGATCCTCTACATCAGCATGAGCCGTTAGCCAATAGAAACCATGGCGGAAAGCCTTGGCCACAAGAGATTTTGAGCCAGCGTGATGACCACAATCTCCTTCATGGATCTCACGAAGTATCTCTTGACCCTCCGCCGGTGACACAAAGCGTTGAAATGCCCCAGTGACGCTGCAGTGATGTAACTCGCCATGAACAATCGTCATGGATTTGGACCGCCTGACGATTTGTCTCGCCAAGGTCTCATACTCAGGCAACTCTCCCCGGGTCATATAGGCCAAATATGGCACTGTCCAATTCGGGATAACATGAAGGGCTGCCACCAGTTGTGCCTCCGGGTCTGGCACTGCTAGTTCTTCCTCTGTGGGTACCTTGACAGAAGGATTATGCAATACGTCGAGAAAGGTGTTAGGCGGCACCGGCTTACGCTGAGATCCCAACCGGCTTAAAGCATCAGCCGCCTCATTCTTCCTTCGATCAATGTGCTCCACTTGATAACCTCTGAAGTGCCCAGCCACAACATCTACCTCCCGACGGTAAGCCGCCATCAGGGGATCCTTGGAGTCCCACGTGCCTGACACCTGTTGAGCCACAAGATCTGAGTCGCCCAAGCACCTTACCCGGCCCAAATTCATCTCTTTGGCCATCCGGAGACCATGGAGTAAGGCCTTGTAGTCAGCTGCATTGTTAGTGCAGGGAAACATAAGCCGTAGCACATAACAAAATTTGTCACCTCGAGGGGAAGTTAAGACAACCCCAGCCCCCGAGCCTTCTAATTGCCTGGACCCATCAAAATGAATAGTCCAATATGTGTTATCTGGCTTCTCCTCAGGCGCCTGCAACTCTGTCCAATCATTGATAAAATCCACCATAGCTTGAGATTTGATAGCAGTCCAAGGCATGTATTTCAAACCATGAGGCCCAAGCTCAATGGCCCACTTGGCGACTCGTCCTGTGGCCTCCCTATTATGTATGATGTCTCCTAGGGGGGAAGAGCTTACCACAGTGATAGGATGACCTTGGAAATATTACCTCAGCTTCCGGCTTGCCATGAACACTCCGTAAACAAGTTTCTGCCAATGTGGATACCTTTGCTTAGACTCAATGAGCACCTCGCTGATGTAGTAAACCGGCCGTTGAACCGGATGCCCCTTGCCAGCCTCTTTGCGCTCAACCACAATGGCAACACTGACGGCTCGTGCATTAGCAACCACATATAATAGTAATGGCTGCCTATCAATGGGAGCCGCAAGGACTGGCGGCTCAGACAACTGTCTCTTTAAATCTTCAAAGGCCGTATTAGCAGCATCACTCCAGACAAAAGTGTCTGTTTTCTTCATCATCTGATACAACGGTAGGGCCTTCTCACCTAACCTGCTTATGATACGGCTCAGAGCAGCAACATGACCTGCCAGTCGCTGAACATCATTGATGCACGCCGGTTTAGCCAGAGAGGTAATTGCCTTGATCTTCTCCGGATTAGCTTCAATGCCTCTGTTTGAAACCAGAAAACCCAAGAGCTTGCCTGCAGGTACACCAAACACACACTTGGCCAGGTTAAGCATCATCTTATAAACCCGGAGATTATCAAAGGTCTCTTTTAAGTCAGATATATCAAGGTTTCGTTCTCCCTGGATTTCACCATGATGTCATCCACATAAGCATGAACATTGCGCCCAATTTGATCGTGGAGGCAGTTATGTACACATCGCTGATAAGTCGCCTGGGCACTCTTGAGCCCAAATGGCATAGATACGTAGCAAAAGGCTCCAAACGGAGTGATGAAAGCCGTCTTCTCCTGGTCCTTAACCGCCATTTTGATCTAATGATAGCCAGAGTAAGCATCCAAAAAGCTCAATCTCTCACAACCCGCCGTAGCATCTATGATTTGATCAATACGGGGGAGAGCAAAGGGATCAACCGGACAAGCCTTATTTAAGTCCGTGTAATCCACACACATCCGCCAGGTGCCGTTCTTTTTTAGCACGAGCACCGGGTTAGCTAACCACTCTGGGTGAAAAACCTCAATAATGAACCCAGCTGCTAAGAGCCGGGCGACCTCCTCTCCAATAGTTTTCCGTCTTTCCTCATTAAACCGCCGAAGAAATTGCCTGACCGGCCTATACTTCAGATCAATATTAAGGGTGTGCTCAGCGAGTTACCTCGGGACACCCGGCATGTCAGAAGGTTTCCATGCAAAGATGTCCCAGTTCCCACGGATGAACTGGATGAGCGCGCTTTCCTATTTAGGATCCAAGTTGGCACTGATACTGAACTACTTAGAAGTGTCGCCTGGAGTAAAGTCAACAAGCTTCGTTTCAGCAGCCGATTTGAACTTCAACGCCGGGTCATGCTCTGTAGTTGGCTTCTTCAGAGGGGTCATATCCGCCGGGTCAACGTTATCTTGATAAAACTTTAGCTCTTCTGCTGCACAAACAGACTCAGCATAAGCCGCATCACCTTCTTCACACTCCAAGGCTACCTTTCGACTCCCATGCACAGTGATAGTGCCCTTGTGACCCGACATCTTGAGCTGCAAATAAACATAACATGGTCGTGCCATGAACTTGGCATAAGCCGGCCGCCCCTGATTTTGACCACCTCAAACGTCAATTTCTCGGCCCTGGAGTCATATTCATCCCCAAAGGCCACCTCCAATTCAGTCTTACCAACCAGATATGCCGACTTACAGCACCACCCCGTGGAAAACGGTGTTGGATGTCCTCAAATTTTGGTCAGTTAAGCCCATGTGTTGAAAGGTCTCGTAATAGAGGATGTTGATACTTCTACCTCCGTCCATGAGTACCTTGGTAAATTTATATCCACCGACTTGAGGTGCCACCACCAAGGCTAACTGCCCGGATTATCAACCCGGGGCGGATGATCTTCCCTGCTCCATACTATCGGCTGCTCTGACCATCTCAAGAAATGGGGAACCGCCGGCTCAATAGAGTTCACGGCCCTCTTATGGACCTTCTGGTCACGTTTGCGCAAGCTAGTGGTGAACACATGATACTGCCCACTATTCAGCTGCCTCGAATGGCTTTGGTAACCCGACTGCTGCTGCTGCTGTCCCCCCCTGACCAGGCTGTTGTTGATTATAGCCACTTTGATTTCTTTGAAAGCCGGAACTTGAACCGCCACCCGGGCCATGAAAACCTCCAGCTCCTGAGCCGCCACCCGGCCCATGATTGCCATCAAACGTGTTGGAATTCTTAAAAGCCTTCATGATCGTGCAATCTTTCCATAAGTGGGTGGCGGGTCGTTCCCGGGTGCCGTGTCTCGGGCACGGCTCATTGAGTAGCTGCTCAAGAGATGGGCCTGACCCGCCAGATCGAGGGTGCGGTTTGCCCTTAGGTCTCTGATTGTTACCCTGTGCATTGGCGTTGGCCACAAACTCCGGGTTACCCTCCGCCTTATGCTTATTGCCCCCTTGATTCATCGGGTTATGCTGCTGACCCTTTCCATTGCCGTTCTTCTTTCCCTTCCCTGTATTTTCCTCATCAGACGCGGGATCGTTGGTACTATCCGAGTCGGCGTATTTGACTAAAGCTGCCATCAGCGTACCCATGTCGTTACAATCACGCTTAAGGTGCCCCAGTTTCTGTCTCAGCGGCTCAAAGCGGCGATTCTTCTCCAACATGAGGACTGCAGAACCGGCATCCATCTTGTCAGACAAATGTATTATCTCCTTGACCCGGCATACCCAATGAGTCGTGGATTCACCCTCCTCCTTCTTACAATTTGTCAAGTCCACGATCGACATAGATTGCTTGCAGGTGTCCTTGAAGTTCTGGATGAAACGGGCTTTTAGCTCTGCCCACGAACCAATGGAATTGGGTGGCAAACCCTTTAACCAAGACCGGGCCGTTCCATCTAACATCATGGTGATGTGTTTAGCCATTGCTGCGTCGCTGACCTCCAATAGCTCCATGGCCATCTCATAACTCTCGATCCATGCTCTGGGTTGTAAGTTGGCCATGTAATTCGGCACCTTTCGGGGTCCCTTAAAGTCCTTGGGTAGGCGTACATCACGCAGAGCCAGCACCAAACAAGGAACACTGCCAGTTCTAGTAGCCACTCCCATCTCAACGGAAGTCATCGGATACTCTAGGAAATCTTGATGAGCCGTCTATTGAGCCGCTAGCTGAGCCGCTCGCTCGTTCTCCTGACGTATCCGATCTTATACCGGGTCATAGCCACCGGGCTGGTTCCGGCACTGGGCGTTGCTTGACAAAGCTTCCGACTCCATGTGCCTGCTGTAACTTGGCCTCCGGTTTTGGCGAGGCAGTGCTAACCAAGGCGGAGGAGTCGAATGAACCCTATCCCGGCTATAAGAATAAGTCTCTTGCTGAGCCAGGGCCGTCTGGACAAGTTCCCTGATCCTCCGGGTCTCCACCGCTGTCGGATCATCACCGTCCACTGGGAGAGCTGCCAAACGCGCCGATGCTACGCTTAAGTTCTCCATGGGGTTGGAAAAGTGACCCGACGGTACCGGCACATAACGGGGCGGTGCCATGTTCCCATGAAGAGGTGCCATCTCCCGAGGCTGAGCCGGTCCTCCTGTTCCGGCTGTCATAAATTGATTTGCATCTGGCGGGTTACTTGGGCCGGCTCCGGGTGTAGCGAAAAGATTCCGAGGGTCATAAATCAGAGGCAAATGGGATTCAGTTTTCTGGTGCCTCCTTCTCATCACCTCATTGGATGCGTTCAGGCTCATCGTAAGCTGGAAAGCCTTGGACTGGAGCTGTTGCGCCCGTGCATCCAAAGCCGCTCGTTCTGTGACTAACCTGGTGTCCTCAGCTGCTAAGGCCTGCTTGGCCCGAGCTATTTCCTCGCGCACCCATGCCACCTCCGCGTCATGCTCATCTTTATTTGCTGGAATAACCGTGGCGGTTAACAGGGCCGTAAGCTTATCCATGAGATCTATCAGCACCTGAGCCGGTGGGCGCAGAGGGCCTCCTGTCCCGATCGCTCCTGACCTGGACGTTATTGTATCAGCGGCTGTAGAATTTTCGTCGGGTTTAGTCCCAGCCATGAAGACTCCTGCCCAGCTTGGCGGCTCATAGGGGTCCGGAATATTGGAGCCATCGGAACAGCCCCCAAGCACACCATCTTGCACTTGATACAGCGAATCTGTTGAACCGGCGGACGAATCACCGTCGGAGAGGACGGCCGTCTCAACACGATCTTCAGATCCTTCAGAAAGTTCTTCTCCGTGGACGCAGCCCACGAAGACACGCTTCATGCCGGGTTGAACTCGTGCGGGTCTCGCACGCTGAGCCATCTCGACGAGGTCGGTGCAATTGTCCGACTCAGGGCCCGGCTCACTAATCCGGCCGATGAAGACGTGGATTCCGCCGAAGGGGACCCGGTACCCGTACTCAATTGAGTCGGCGTCAGGGCCCCAACCTTCGTTGTCGATGTTGATCTTGCCGTGACGACTCTTGGTCATCCGGCCCACTGCGTATCCCTTGAGCCCTTCGAATTTGCCCTTCAAGAACTCAAATCCACCGTGCGCTGGCCCCACGGTGGGCGCCAATTGTCGTGGAATTGTCATGGCAGATGTCCTCTTGCAAGGACTTAATTGTAGGGCCATCGCAACTAGGAAGCTTGAAGGGGTTAATTGGGACAAAGGACACGAGAGAGTTATACTTGTTCGGCCCCTTACGGTGAAGGTAAGGCCTACGTCTAGTTGGGTTGGTATTGCTTGATGTTTTGATGACCAGGGAGCAAGATATGCTATGCCTGATTCTCGATAAGTTGTTTCTTACCCTCAGCCGCCAGCGAGTCATCCCCTTATATACACGGGTGGACGCCCTGCGGCCGATAGAGTCCTGGCCGGCTCATAGACAGTGTCCGGCTTGGTGACTGGTTAAATCTACCTTATGTTACAAGTCATATCATCATGGCGGTTTATCACTATGGGCCTTAAGCCGCCTGTGGGCCTTTAGACCCTTTATTGAACCGCCATCTTCATGCTTGGCCTTGGGCTTCTTTCTGATGAGTCTTCTTTGCATAACCCGGCCTCTCCTGGGCGGCTTACACAAATAGTTATATCCCCAACAACAGGTACACATGTCCGCTGCTGAATCACTAGGTTCTCATCAACTTAACTCTTTTGCAGCGTTCCTTGAAGAAAAGTTGCACACCTCTTCAGAAACTTCAGTTGTTCATATTCCTCAGCTGAAGAAAATGGCTAACAGTAAGAAGCCACAGAAGGGTGGAAAGAGGCCTGAGGTCAACACAGCATTTGAGATCCCTGATGATATTTATGCTAGATACTGCACACCCCCTGAGGAAGATAAAATTCAGCGCAAGGTGCGCATTCAAAAGATTGAGAGGAGATGGGCATAGGAATGGAGGGACTACAGATATGTCACTCCCAAGTATATGAAGAAACTCGCACTCAACCCTCCATGCCCAAGACCTCCATTAGCACCTGGCCAATTGGCAGATCCCACCAGCCTCAAGCGCGGTGAGGATTATCCTGATGAATGGGCAAAGCGCCAGGCCAAACTGGCCAAACAAGCAAAGGAAGCAGTGAGGAAATTTAATGAAGACTCTCTTGCTTTGCTTCATGGTGAGGCCTCTGCTAGCAAGCCGAAGAAGGCCATGGCTAAGAAGCCTGCTCACAAGCCAGGTGCTTCACCCTCAATGCCCTCACGGCCAAGTTCCTCAGCAATGCCCTTACAACCGAATGCTTCAAATCCCTCACGGCCAATTCCTCAATCTGCACCTCCTTCAAAGTCTTCAGCTCCTCCGACAAAGTCTTCAGCTGCTCCGACTAAATCCTCTGCACCTGTGCATCTCGCCAAATGCCAAAGGACTACAGGCATCTCAATTGCCTTAGGAGCCTCTGAAGCCTGGTCAAGCCCTAAGGACAAAATTCCTCATGAAGGAATTGTTGTATGTGCCAAGAACCGTCTATCACATTCTGATGAAGACTATGAGTCCTATCAATGGCCACGACTCATCTTATGAGGAAATTGTTGGCATCATGAAGAATATGCTATTCAACATCATGCATGGCATCCCTGTCAATTATCATGATTTCTTCATGAGGACTCTGGCAAATGTTGCACTTTATCCGTTTGAGCTGAAGCCTTATGCTCCTTGGATCATGAGATTCCTCAAAACAAGGTCTTCACTCAACTACAAAGCTGACTTTCAGAATCACCTCAGCTACTTGCCACCGATTGAAGTCCTCAAGTGGACATATTCCTCAGCTGATGAGAAGGGCAAGGCATCAGCTGTTATTGATGAAGGTATTCGTCCATTGGATGGTCAGTTTCGCAAAGCTGCATCTTATTCCACCAATGACGACTCTGCCACTAATGATTCTGCTACCAATGCATCCAAGCCAAATCCTCAAGCCACTACTCCTCGTGTGATGACTGACCATGAGCTACTTCTTAGTCTTCACCAGAAGGTGGATCGAAACCACAAATGGGTTAAGCGTCAGTTTGGCTCTATTCTTCACAACATGACCTCTACACATAATGCAGTGAAGAAAAACCATTACTACCTCCATGAAGTCTTCGATCGCACCTGGGCTATTCTGTCTCATCTCTACGGTGAAGAAGATTTGAAGCAAATTGGTTTCAAGGAAGATTTTGACTGGTCTTCTCCTCCACCAAAGAAATACAAGAAGGTCAAGGTTCCTTCCTTGGTTGCCAGTTCATATTCTTCATCACGCGACACGGACGATTATGAAGACTTGGACGACACTGTGGCAGTCCCTACAACGACACAAGACCCCAACAACGTTGACGCTCCTCCATCATCATGATATTCTTCAGGGGCATTAGTCCTCATTTTCAACCCTTTTGGTCATTCAATGACAAAGGGGGAGAAATTTGAGTTACTCTTCAAGCGGGTCTATCTTATATGGGAGTTTTTTTTGCTAAGTTGCCACTGTCGTTCTATTGATGACTTTGCTGGATCGAGTTGTAATCTTAAACTCTATGGTGACCTTATACTTTTGCTGAGTTCTTCTGCATGCTTATTCCTCATTAATGTTAATGCACGCATGTTGAATTACATCAGTCACCATATTTTATCATGCATTTCAAATTCTTCATACTATATGTCAAATGCGTGTATGAATTACAAGATATAGGGGGAGATCTCCATGATTATACTCTTCAAGTGTGCATTGCTTCAAAAGCAAATTCCTCACTATGCACATCTTCAGGGGGAGTTCTTCTATATCTTGTAATCAAATTCCTTAATATCAGTATTTACACTTCATATGTTATCCCCGTTGAAAACTTAACCTATATTGTCATCAATCACCAAAAAGGGGGGAGATTGTAAGTGCATCTACTGCCCTTTAGTGATTTTGGTGTATTGAAGACTTCTAGGTTAAGGGACTGATGCGTTTGTGAGTGTACACATGTCTATAAGTCTTTGAGGAGTTTGATATTTACAGAGAAAGTCGACTCCTAAAAATGAAGTTCTTCAACGGAAGACTTTTTGAAGACTTTGAAAGTGAATAGATTGGTGTGACCTTGAAAGACTTGGCAATCATTCGAGGAACATGAAGCGTGAAGACTTTTGTTTTCGTGGTTTCATCTTATCTTTCTTGAGTCACAGGAAACACCGTACTGTTAAAGGGGGTCGAGGAAATACTAAGGAAGAATTTCCATGTGATGCTCAACTCAAAATCCTACACCTACCAATCCCTTCGAGTGAAGCCATTGGAAATCTCATACAGTTCAATCATATTCTTCAGTGACAGAGACGAAGTTCTTCTGGTCTCTAAGGAATTTGTTCTGACTGAGGAGTTAGGAATTCGCCAGTGCGGATTTTGTCGTGGAATTGTCACGGCAGATGTCCTTAGTGTCAGGACTTAGTCGCGAGGCCAACGCATCTATGTGGTAGCTTGAGAGGGGTTGAGTGGGACGAGAGACGCAGGGCGGATCAACACGCAAGACAAGGGTTTAGACAGCTTCGGGCCCCGGGAAACATCATCCGGTAAAAACCCTACATGCTGTTTGAGGCTAGGTCTCATTATCATCACGAGGGAGTCGCCGTAAACCGGCTCTCCTCTTTGTGTCTAACCCTAGAGATTATTGCTTGTAGCTTCTAACTTGTAACTTGTCCCTCTTTGGGGAGCCCCGCCCCTCCTTATATATGTTGAAGGGGCGGTTTACATGTGGAGTCCTATAAGGATTAGGACTAGTCTATCTCTAATACAAACCGGATACAAGTCCAGGTCTTAACTCCTTATAAGACAAATATTCCTTATGCCTTTCCTCTTAAACCGGCCCACCATAGTATGAACCGGCCTTCTGGGCCTTGGGCATCATCATCCATCTAACCCGCCAACCGGGTTACTAATGAACCGCCAAGTCCGGCCGGGTTAACTTCCGGCCGGTTTACACCGCGGCTATATCCCCGACATTAGCCCCCAGTTTAATTTGGATTTATCCATGTTAAACTGATCCTGTAAAATAAACACAAGAACAAACTTGATAGGTTGTGCTCCGGGTTAAGAATTCTTGTAAACCGGCACCTGATCATCTTTAAGTCCTTGTCATTTCCTCCTTCTAGAAAATCCAGGTCAATAAGCCAGCGTCATACTCAATTTTCTGACATTGGTTTCTCACAGAACAATATTGTGAAGAATAATCCACTTGAGTCGGCTTCCAAAGCGCCGGTTTAAGAAATATTGGTCTTGAAATATTCATCTGATATTCAGCCGGTTTGAAGATGCAGAATTTGCCGGTTTATGATTACCACCTCTGTCGGGTTATAATTGATACTTCCGAGTCATGATTGTTGCGAGACACGGTTCATGATTGTTGCCAACACGGTTCATGATTATTAATGACGCCGAGTTGTAGCCACAGGTCATAATGATTCTTGGCGCCGGTCAACCTAGTTTGCTCAATCGAGAATTTGAAAATATTTCTTCGATAATAATATAATACACCTTAGCCCCCAAGTCTTGAGCAGAACAAAGTGATGGCTTAAGACTTGCTTCAATATAAATATCGCCACTTAAGAAGAAATCCATGTTGTTCAACCCAGTCACTTAGTAAAACTGAATACTCCATATTATGTAGCCCCAAGTGCGGGTTGTTATGCTTGCAGCAACCTGGGACTTGTAATTTCCTGATGCTCATAAAAACTTCAACCAGCGTAGCCCCCAAGGGTCGGGTCATTATGCAATAATGAGCAGGGACATTGATATATACTTCAATGAAAATAACAGCATATGATGTAACCCCCATCATGGGGCTTGAATTCACGTCCACAAGGTTAAGAGCCTTGTGCTTTACCAACTGAGCGAAGGACCCTTCAATATAATGAATAAAAAGCTTTGTACCTTGAATTGTTTAACAGAGCAATTGGTAGCCCCCAAGGGCGGCTCATTATAATGTGATGAGTCGGGTCTTCAATAAGATGAACAAAGAATGACTTTGCATTAGCCCCAAGTGTCATGGTGCATGCTTGGAGCGACATGAGACTTGCATATTTGATGTAATCTCAACTTCAATAATGTAGCCCCCAAGTGCGGGTTGTAAGCCCGCAGAACTCGGGACTATTCCTTCAATTGTAGAATATATCCATTGATAACATAATATCCATTGCGCTAAAGCGACTTTGAAAACCTCAATCATAATATTAATAACCATAATAAAAATCCAGCCATGTTGGCTATTCAAGATAATATAATCCGGTATGAAAAATTCATCCAATATCATGATGAAAATTCAGCCAAGTTTGGCTATTTGAATAATATAACCCAATCATTTATAAGCGCATGATTCCACTGGCGCAATACAAATATATACTGGCGACTTATATTCCCAAGCCAGGCCGGTTTAATAATCGCCGAATAATTTCTCATCATATACTGGCAACTTATCGTCTTAAAGCCAGGCCGGTTTAATAAACATCGGATAATTTATCATCATGCTTTATTCAACCTGTTTCTGCATACAACAAGTTTAAAGTGTCCTGGCGGTTTACCGCCGGACGGGTCATAATGCCCAACATATAACCCAGGTTTATAACCAAGGCTGCACTTAAGAATAATCAAATATAAAATATATCATACCTGTGACATTGAATCACATTGTTGGTTTACCAACTTTTGTAGTAAGGGTGATAATCCCAATCTTGAGTACTGATAACTCCTTCCATATTGTGCCGGTTTATGATAAAACCGTACCGGGTTATGATAAACACCGGATTAACAATATATAATACTGGCAACTTGTAGTCGAACCATACCGGGTTAATAATCGCCGGATTATAATTTGATCGTGTACTGACAACTTGTAGTTGAAAACTGAGCCGGGTTGATAACCACCGGTTTACTCTATAATAGGATGGGAATAGAAAATCAAACTGGGCAGATAGTCTCCGGATTAAGAATTGACCGTGTTCCGTCAATTGACAGTCAAACCGGATTAAAACGTTGTCGGTTTAAAAACGCAACAAAAATCGAATAACAGTTATGAAAAAGATATGGAAGCAAAGGCAACAACTTTTTGCAAAAGAAAAGCTTTACTGAGCTGGTCAGATGGCATTACCATGGTCAGATGCAACCAAGCTCCCCGAAGGCGTAGCGATGGTGCCAGTCGGCCAGGTCCCCAAAAGACTCGTGGCATCGCCGCCAAGTGGCATGACATTGGTTCGGGTTCGACCAAGCCCCAAATGACTCTCGCCTCAGAGGCCGACCAAGAGGCGTGACCGGTTCAGACTTGACCGTGTCCCCAAGTGATCTGGTGGCTTTCGCCTATCAAGAGGTGTTGCATTGGTTCGGACACAACCAAGCCCCCAAGTGATATTGTGGCATTGCGCCGATCAAGAGGTGTGACTATGGTTCGGATACGACCAATCCCCCAAGTGATCAATAATATGATAAACCAATAAGGCATGATACCCATGTTTGAACCGCGCATCATGGCAGCAGGTCCTCTTTGGCACCTTTTAATTTTTTGCAAGAGATAAATCCTTCTTGAACCGGGATCTTGAACCGGATATTGAGAGCTCCAAAGCTTTGTGGGAGACATCTTTCCCTTGACCCAGATTTTAAACTGGAATCTTTATTTTCAGCCGGAAATTTTCTGACGGCCTTTAAACTCGAACTTGCGAGAAGTTAATTCCTTTTTGAACCGGAAATTCTTAAGCCGGATTTGAGAGCTTCAGTGAGACTGGCTTCCCTTGAGCCGGATTTTAAACCGGAATCTTTTCTGATGATCCGGAACTTCTTCATTGAGCCAGGATTTTGTAATTGTCATATACTTTCTAAGCCGGAAATTTTCTGGCGGCCTTCAAATAACAGTAGCCTCTAGGACCGGGTTATCTTTCCCTCCATTGTCCTGGGGTTCTTAAATTTGCGGAAACTGGCAAGATTTGCTGAGTCATGTCATCGTAGCCCCCGAGTCTCAAGGTGACTCGAGGAGTTGGCTTGAAACTCCCCATAGTTGACCGTGATATAAACCGGCATAACTTGTATATCATTGGTGTTGATAGCACGATGTGAATCCACAGAAGGTTGAGGTGACTGCGGCGGGTTATAAACGATCCCGTATGAGCCGTGTCAGCAATTCGGCCAATAGTTCCTTCCAACTGGCGATTTGAATTTAACCAAAACTGTAGTGGCGGTGACTTGTGCGCCTGCCCATTGAGCCACCCAGTGCAGACGGCGATTGATAGTATATGATAATTTGCCTCCAATTTGAAAGAAAACCGGGCTACCCAAGCTGTGACTTGCTCATGCAGACATGTGCGGCCTGGTATGTTGATGTAGACCAGGCCACGAGAGACGGATGGCAAGGACGACCGCATCGTCAGAAGCGGCTTAGACATACGAACCGGACACGGCGTTGTAAGCCGGTGCGGACGGGCAAGTTGTCTTCCTTGTTGTAAGCCGGCGCAGACGGGTGAGTCGGCTTGGGCGTGGTAAGCCGGTGCAGACGAGGGAATCGGCCGCGACATTTGTAAACCGGCGCGAATGAGAGAGTATGTGAACTTGTGTTTTGGTAACGAACAAAGTCCATTTTTTCACAAATTCTGGCTTGATAGCCCCCGAGGCTTGAGGCGACTCGAGGAGTCATCTTCAAGCTCTTTGTTCCTGAAATAAAACACATGAATGCATTACACCGTTCGTAATATATAGAACAAAATTAAATAATAATTTTGATGACTTTGTCAACTTGTGTTCAAGTTGTTCATCGTTTGACTCGACTAAGTAGGCTCTCACGTGGACTTTTTTCATGGAATATGATATGTTCAGGGTCGACAAAGTCCATGATAGGCATCAGAATCGATTGACAATACCATACCCACTACTTGGTCGGTTACGAGTTGCATCTGACTTAGTAAAGAATGAACATAAAATTATTTCGCTGATATGTAGGGCACCCATTTTTGAACTGTGCATCATGGCAAATAGTACTCTTTGGTAACCTTACGACTCAACTTTATGAGAAGAAATGATAGCCCCCAAGATTAACTCAAAGGTGCCGGATGTATTTAATTGACTGAAAAAATGAAATTTAAATATAAAAGTGACTTAGCTTGTTTTTATGATGTGGCATAAGCCGGCGAAGTCGGAGATGGTCCAGCGGGAGTCGTAAGCAGGTAACCTGACTGACAGCCCGAGACAGCGGCGAGAGCCGGCATTTTGAAGACTTCGCAGCGCGAGATTGCTGAACCGGAGGTGACATGATCCGAGCCTTCTTAGCTCGAGTCGAAGAAGATCACGATGTTGGTGAAGAGCGTCTCGGCCAAGATATGCGAGGGACGGACTGAGAACGGCCGGTTGGAGTGACGCGGCTGCGGGTCAATGATGACGACCCAGAGGAGGCGAGGCGCGGCTGAACCGGCGACGGGTTGGAGTGGCGCGGCTGCTGCTGCCGGTTCAGCGGGCACGGGCTCCGGCTGGCATGGCGTATTAGAGCGGAACATAGACTGATGATGATCCGGCAACAGCTCTTGGACTTTCCTGACTCGGATGGATGTAGTAATCTGATCTAGTAGCACTCAAGTAGTACTAGTTTTGATCACGTATTAGTTGATTTTCCGGTATTTGACTATTCTTCACGCCAGGTTAACAAGGTAGCAGCAGACCATTGATTCCCATCCCACGGCCTGGGAGTAGCAGTAGAGCTCTGGCGGATTAGGCCGTAGCCTCGGATGACTTGCACATGTACAAAATTCTTGTCGGTCTTGGAGACTTATGGAGGTGGAGACGAAGCGCAGCACAAGCAACTGGGCGACTCTAGATGGAGGAGGCCGGCCATGGTAGTGACTTTGAGGAGCGGGACAACTCCGACACAGTAGCTCGGGAAGTTCTCCGATGAAGGCGGAGCAGTGAACCGGCAGAGGGCTGAGAGGCGCTGGTGGTATTAATCAGATGAAGCGACGGCCGGGGACTCGGAGCACAGTCCGGCTCGTAAGTGGAGCTAAAGCAGAACAGCGCGCCGGCCGCGGTAAAACAGAGACAAGGTGAGTCGGACAGGCAGGTTTGACTCCTCCAGGTCGTGGCCCTCCCTTTTTTTTAGAGACGGGCTGAGAAAATTTTGCTACCGATGATAGATCTTGCAACAGAGATTTGGCATCGACTTGGATTCTTCATTGGACAGCACACTTGAAATCAACCCGGCGATTACTACTCCAGGAGGCTCCCTTGGATGGCTTTGACCTTGACTAGTGGTAGTACTATTGAATAGCGATTGATTAACACGCTTGCTTTTATCAAACCTCAAGTGGTGGCTCGTAGGTGGGACCTCACAGAGACAGAACGCCGGTTTGGATGCGGCAGTAGCAGAACCCTAGCGACTTGAAGCGGGGGTGAGGACGAGCGGCGCAGGCAGAGCCAGCTTGGCGCACTGGCGGTTTGGAGAAGGCCGTGTGGAGGCGACTTGGCGCACTGGCACGGCTCGTAGGTGAGGGCAGGCGGAGACGTGGCACACCGGCGTAGGCGGAGCCCATCGACGGAGGCTGGACAGCGACGCCGCCGAGTCCGAGTCAATTCTCCCGTCCCCGTGCCCGTCCTGGTCTTCATGATAGAAAATAATAGCGACGGATTGCTATTCGCCGGGCTGACGCTTTACAGCCAATAGTAGCAGCTGCCAGTTGATATGAATCCTTTCAAACTGGCACTTGCTGATCCGACGGGTCGCGATCTTCTCAAAACCCTAGGAGAGATCCCTTCAAGAACTCATCACCACCGTGCATTAGCCCCACGGTGGGCGCCAACTATCGTGGAATTGTCACGGCAGATGTCCTTAGTGTCAGGACTTAGTCGCGAGGCCAACGCATCTATGTGGTAGCTTGAGAGGGGTTGAGTGGGACGAGAGACGCAGGGCGGATCAACACGCAAGACAAGGGTTTAGACAGCTTCGGGCCCCGGGAAACATCATCCGGTAAAAACCCTACATGCTGTTTGAGGCTAGGTCTCATTATCATCACGAGGGAGTCACCGTAAACCGGCTCTCCTCTTTGTGTCTAACCGTAGAGATTATTGCTTGTAGCTTCTAACTTGTAACTTGTCCCTCTTTGGGGAGCCCCGCCCCTCCTTATATATGTTGAAGGGGCGATTTACATGTGGAGTCCTATTAGGATTAGGACTAGTCTATCTCTAATACAAACCGGATACAAGTCCAGGTCTTAACTCCTTATAAGACAAATATTCCTTATGCCTTTCCTCTTAAACCGGCCCACCATAGTATGAACCGGCCTTCTGGGCCTTGGACCTCATAATCCATCTAACCCGCCAACCGGGTTACTAATGAACCGCCAAGTCCGGCCGGGTTAACTTCCGGCCGGTTTACACCGCGGGTATATCCCCGACAGATTGCCTACACGGAGAGGAACATGATAGCCCTGAGGAATTTGAGAGTCAAAAATTCCGACCGTTGTTGTGCTATGCTCCAGCTGTCCCAAAATATCTACCCACCTAACGGTCATATCATTGAAGGGCATTTATGTCTTATCATTTTTGGGCTGCTCCCTAGGCTATAAATAGCCGCCCCCTACAACCACTAGCTATTTGGCTGCTCCGAGAGAAACTGACACTTGTCATTTGAGAGCATCCCATCCTCCAAGGACTTTGAGCGAAAATCATCAAGTGAGGAAAACCCAAACCCAACACACCTACGAACCCAAAGTGATTGAGCATCACTGAAGATATTGATCCTATGTGGATCCGACGCTTGTTACCTTTGAAGACTATGCTTCTTCCTGACGGTTAGGCGTCATGGTCTAGAGAATCCAAGAGGAATTGTGGATCGCCGAGTGACCTAGTCTGTGAAGGTTTGGAAGTCACCTGAAGACTTACCACGAGTGATTGGGTAAGGTCTGTGTGACCTTAGCTCAAGGAGAATACGGTGAGGACTGTGTGTCCGGGACTGTGTGTCCTCATGTTTAAATACCTAGCCGCTCCAACCAGACGTACAACTGAGATAGTAGTTGGAACTGGTCTACCAAATCATTGTCTTCACCAAGCTTACAGGTAATATTTCCTCAACTATTTCATTTACTC
Source organism: Aegilops speltoides (assembly GCA_021437245.1). Taxonomy (NCBI): domain Eukaryota; kingdom Viridiplantae; phylum Streptophyta; class Magnoliopsida; order Poales; family Poaceae; genus Aegilops; species Aegilops speltoides. The sequence goes on from CM038143.1 coordinate 132,566,406, forward strand.
ATTTCGGTTGTTGTGTGCTTGTTCATATCAGTTTGAAGACTTTGACTGAAGACTTTCTCAATTTCCTCAGTTCAATTTCTTCAGCCTGTCCGTCTTCATCCTGTGTTTACGCTTTCTATACTCTCTGCTTGTCTCCATTTCATCATGATGACTATGCTAGTGTTCTATTATGTTTACTTCTGAGTACTTATTCCGGTGCAAGTAGTTCTTCACTAAGGAATTTCCTCACCAGCAAATTCCTCAGTGAAGAATTCATAAAAATCACCTATTCACCGCCCTCTAGTCGATATAACGCACTTTCAGTATATATGAACATAGGAAATGCCTGACGACAAGAATGATTTCATTATTTGCGAATACTGCGAGGACAAGCGCGGCATGTGTGACAGAAATTTCCTAGTTGATGGTAGGCACTTCAGCATCAAGCTGGATGAGACCTTCGAAGTGAATGCAGTAAGTCACAACGACAAGTCTTTTTCGTAATTAAGCATATGCTTCATTTGCTTCAACTTATATTTTTAATTTTTCACTATTCTACTAGCGTATCCCCTGCCATGCAAGAATTTTTGTCTTAGATAAGATAGGTTTCAGTACTATGAAAACGATGAAGGTAAAGAGAGTTACTTGAAGACCGAGCATGGTTATACTTTCCACACAAAATTATACAATGCAGACACCTACACCTATTTTGATTGCAAAACTTGGCAAGCACTATGCAAGGCTTATGCATTTGAGCCTGATATGGTTATCACCTTTGATATTCGTTTGGAAGATGATATTGAAGGTAGTACCGATATCTGGGTCGATGTGCAGACGCCTCGAGTTCTACCATTATGTGAGCCCTCAGCCATATTTATGTCTTTGATATTGTTTATTTCAAAAATAGTTGACAACTAATTTCTATTGACAGCTTATTTCCATTCAAGCAAACATGTCTGGCGCTTGGTAGATAGGACCGTCCACTGTCCCGGGGCTGAACTAAACTATGAGGAGATAAGTCAATATGTTTCATGGCTTGAGGATCTTGATGCTGTCAAGACAAATTATTTTCCTAGACTTGCAAAACTTAGTACTCAAAATGTGCGACCCATAGTGTTCGTATTGAACTACGGTCACATCTATTTAGGAAAGATGGTAAGATTTTTACTATTGTCGTCAGTGCATCTTTTGCATACATTATTTTTTAAGCTAAACTTCATTGCTAAGTATGTTACTATACGATGTTCTTCAACAGGGACTCCCAGTGATAGTTGTGCCTCAGTGGATCTCGACTAACGGTCGCATGTCAATGGTTAGCTTACGTCCAAGACATCCTACAGTGCACCTGAGTGCATCCAGGATTTCAAAAACCAAGGAATGCTTAATAGTGAAAGACTGGAGCACAATTGTGAATGGTCGCACAGAAGTACTAGGGGGCAATAATCGGAAGCGCAGCCCACGATTAGGAGACATGTTCATCTGCATGCTCCATGTAAGTGCATCTAGTGCCCCTTAGTGATTTTGGTGTATTGAAGACTTATAGGTTAAGGGACTGATGTGTTTGTGAGTGTACACAGGTCTATAAGTCTTTGAGGAGTTTGATATTTACAGAGAAAGTCGACCCCTAAAAATGCAGTTCTTCAACAGAAGACGTTGGATTTCTGAAGACTTTCTGAATACTTTGAAAGTGAAGAAATTGGTGTGACCTTGAAGACTTGGCAATCATTCAAGGAACATGAAGCGTGAAGACTTTTGTTTTCGTAGTTTCATCTTCTCTTTCTTGAGTCATAGGAAACACTGTACTGTTAAAGGGGGTCGAGGAAATACTAAGGAAGAATTTCCATGTGATGCTCAACTCAATATCCTACACCTACCAATCCCTTCGAGTGAAGCCATTGGAAATCTCATACAGTTCAGTCATATTCTTTAGTGAGAGAGATGAAGTTCTTCTGGTCTCTGAGGAATTTGTTCTGACTGAGGAGTTAGGAATTCGCCAGTGCGGATTGCCTACACAGTGAGGAACATGATAGCCCTGAGGAATTTGGGAGTCAAAAATTCCGACCATTGCTATGCTATGCGCCAGCTGTCCCAAAATATCTACCCACCTAATGGTCATATCATTGAAGGGCATTTATGTCTTATCATGTTGGGCTACTCCCTAGGCCATAAATAGCCGCCCCCTACAACCACTAGCTGGTTGGCTGCTCCGAGAGAAACTGACACTTGTTATTTGAGAGCATCCCATCCTCCGAGGACTTTGAGCGAAAATCATCAAGTGAGAAAAACGCAAACCGAAACACACCTACAAACCCAAAGTGATTGAGCATCACTGAAGAGATTGATCCTGCTTGGATCCGACGCTTGTTACCTTTGAAGACTGTGCTTCTTCTAGATGGTTAGGTGTCATGGTCTAGAGCATCCAAGAGGAATTGTGGATCGCCAGGTGACCTAGTCTGTGAAAGTTTGGAAGTCACCTGAAGACTTACCACGAGTGATTGGGAGAGGTCTGTGTGACCTTAGCTCAAGGAGAATACGGTAAGGACTGTGTGTCCTCAGGTTTAAATACCTAGCCGCTCCAACCAGACGTACAATTGAGACAACAGTTGGAGCCGGTCTACCAAATCATTGTCTTCACCAAGCTTACTGGTTCTATTTCTTCAAATCTTCCATTTCCTCATTTCAGTTGTTGTGTGCTTGTTCATATCTGTTTGAAGACTTTGACTGAAGACTTTCTCAACTTCCTCAGTTCAATTTCTTCATTCTGTCCGTCTTCATCATGTGTTTACGCTTTCTGTACTCTGTGCTTGTCTTCATTTCATCATGATGACTATGCTAGTGTTCTATTATGTTTAGTTCTGAGTACTTATTCCGCTGCAAGTAGTTCTTTGCTAAGGAATTTCCTCACCAGCAAATTCCTTAGTGAAGAATTCATAAAAATCGCCTATTCACGCCCCCCTCTAGTCGATATAACGCACTTTCACTCTATATGAACATAGGAAATGTCTGACGACGAGAATGATTTCCTTATGTGCGAATACTGCGAAGACAAGCGAGGTATGTGCGACAGAAATTTCCTAGTTGATGGTAGGCACTTCAGCATCAAGATGGATGAGACCTTCGAAGTGAATGCAGTAAGTCACAACGACAAGTCTTTTTTCGTAATTAAGCATATGCTTCATTTGCTTCAACTTATAATTTTAATTATTCACTATTCTACTAGCGTATCCCCTGCCATGCAATAATTTTTGTCTTAGATAAGATAGGTTTCAGTACTATGAAAAATATGAAGGTAAAGAGAGTTACTTGAAGACCGAGCATGGTTATACTTTCCACGCAAAATTATACAATGCAGACACCTACACCTATTTTGAATGCAAAACTTGGCAAGCACTATGCAAGACTTTCTCAATTTCCTCGGTTCAATTTCTTCAGTCTATCCATCTTCATCCTGTGCTATCCCGTGTTTACGCTTTCTGTACTCTGTGCTTGTCTTCATTTCATCATGATGACTATGCTAGTTTTCTGTTATGTTTACTTCTGAGTACTTATTCTGCTGCAAGTAGTTCTTCGCTAAGGAATTTCCTCACCAGCAAATTCCTCAGTGAAGAATTCATAAAAATCGCCTATTCACCCCCCCTCTAGTTGATATAACGCACTTTCAATTGGTATCAGAGCAAGGTACTCCCTTGTTCTATGTGATTTTGGTTTAACTGCCTGGATTTTTAGTTATATCGACTGCAGGTATGATCAAGGTATCTGCTGGGTGTCCTACCTTCGATGGAACGGATGACCCCTACTGGAAGAATAAGATGCGAATGCATCTTGAGGCAATTGATAACGATCTCTGGTATGTTGAGGAAAATGGTGTTCCCTCAGTCACACCTTCTCTGAACGCTACTGATGTGAAGAGATTCAAGCAACTCGATTCTGAAGCGAAGAATATCATATGTGGCCATCTAAGCAAGGGGCAGTATGGAAGAGTGAGTGCTTTGGAAACTGCTAAGCTTATCTGGGATAGGTTGTCCAAAGTGAACGAAGGAGTCTCAACTCAACGTGACTCTCGTGTTGACGTTCTTCGCAATCTCTTCAACCACTTCAAAAGACTCGACAATGAAAATGTTCAGCAAACCTTCGATCGCCTCACTGACATCTCAAATGAGCTTCAAGCGCTTGGCGCCACTGACATCACTGACCATGAGGTGGTGAAGAAATTGCTGAGATCGCTCGATTCTTCATTTGATACTCTGGCACTGATGATTCACGAACATGTTGATTACAAGTCACTTGATCCCGCTGATATCCTCGAGAGGCTAAATACTCATGAGTTCCAGCTTGCTGAGGAGAGAGATCTCTATGGTTCGAGCTATGTCAGATCACGTGCTCTGAAGGCCAAGGCAGTCTCTGAGTCTGAAGATGAAGACTCTGCTAGAAGCCTTTGTGATCCTGAAGAACTGAGCCAGGAACTAGCACTGCTCGTGAAGAAATTTCAGAAGTTCTCAAGACGTGGTCTCTTTGGAAAATCCTCAAGGAACAATGATTCCTCATCCAGTGACTACAAGAAGAGGCTATGCCACAAATGCAAGAAACCTGGTCACTACATTCAAGATTGTCCTTAGTGGGATAAGGAATCAAAGAATATGAAATACAAGGACTACAATTCTGATGACGCAAAGAAGAAGAAGAAATCTTTGAAGTCCTCATCATCAAAATCCTCAAAGTCTTCATCTCACGAGAAGAGTAGCTCCAAGAAGGCTCGGGCATTCATTGGCAAGGAAATGGACTCTGAGGCTGAGAGGAACATGAGGACGAGGAGGCATCTAAGGAGTCCGAGTCGGGCATTAATTCGCTACTGCATTCGTCAGCAAGTCTGTCTTCAACTCTAAAGAAAATGGCTTCACCAACAAGGCTGATGAAGGAAATGATGACTATGCTCCCACCTATTGCTTCATGGAAAACGGTGCCAAGGTAACTAAATACCCCTCCTCTGAATCTAGTGAGGATGAATTTGACGAAAACCTCAAGCCCAGCTACTCTAAACTTGCTAAGATTGATGTGAAATAACAAAAGGCTATTGAAAAGGTTCAAAACATGCTAGACAAAAGTGATGATATGTTGGGTGAAGAAATGGATCGCACGAAAACCTTGACTGAAAATCTTCAGAGACTTCAGTCCAAGTTTGACAACCTTCAGGGTCATCATAACACTCTCTTATCTGATCACGAGAAGCTTTCTTATGAATTTCTTCAAAGAAAGCAAGATCTTGAGAAGCTAAGGGTGAGTTATGAAGATCTTCAGAAGGAGCGCGATTCATTACTTGCTCAACAAATCAGCGCTACTCAGGAAAAATTTGTTCCTTCATGTTTCAAGTGCATTGAACGTGAATCTGCTAACTTTTCACCTAAATGTTCAAATGCTACTAATGCTACAAATTCTTCATCTGTCTCTGCTATCACTAATTCCTCATCTGAGGACATTGCTAGTATCACTGATGATGCAGGGCTGAAGGAATTGTACATGACAGGCATGTACAAAAGCCTCAAAGGGCATCAGACTCTTTGTGACGTGCTTAAAAAGCAGATCCTCAACAGGAACCCTAGGAAAGAGGGTATTGCCTTTGAGAGGAAACTCAATGCTGATAGAACATATTGGAAGCCTGAGTAGTACCCCAAAATCTCATGGGCTGCTGCAAAGGGACCTCTAGTTGATCCATCCAATTTATCTGGCTTTACTTGTGAATCTCCTCATTCTTCTGATGAGTCATTGGACTCCAACTATAAATTGTTCGAAAATCAGAATGGTGAAGTATTTGCTAGATATGTTGGCACTAACTGCAGGAACGGTTCCCCTATGAAGAAAAATCTGGGTTCCCAAAAGTTGCCTTGAAAGTTTTCAGGTGAATGTCCTCATGACACCACCTGTGAAGAATAGGAACTCCAGATCAAATTCTTCATATGGACCAAATTCTTCATATGGATCCAAGTCCTCATACGGACCAAATTCCTCACGTGGATCAAATTCCTCAAAAGGATCAAAGTCCTCATATGATCATCATCGTGCTAACCCTTCTATTTCGTAGGGTAGAGCTAAGAGCTATGAATATGAGCATTATTCTTCTAATCATTATGTTCATAAGTCCTCAAAGAATTTTTCTACTTATTCATATGCTTATCCTAACCCCTCTTATGTGAAACGAAGTGGACTGGCTTCTATACCACCTTTCTCATATGGTGCTCGCAGAGTGATGAATTCTTTGCCACCCATTCAGATGTGGGTGGTGAAGAAAAAGAACTAATCACTTATGCGGGGTCAGGTCTCCAGACGTGCTCAAAACATCTGAAGAATTTGCTGGAGACCTGAACATTGCCTGAAAGGATGCAGGCTAATCGTGAAGAAATGAACCTTCATTTCTCACGTCCTCATACTATTTTATCTGTTCTATTGCTTGATGAAATTGATCTGATGATATTGATGTCATATTCTTCACTGATGAAGTATATGAGTTCGTAAGTTGCACTAACTCATCTGCAGGATGATCAACCCAAAGCCAATGAGTGGGTCCTCGATAGTGGATGTACAAATCACATGACTGGTGACAAGAATCTATTGATGGATGCTCCTTTATCACCTTCACATCTGAAGCATATCATCTTCGCTGACAAAGGCAAAAGTCAGGTGTTGGGTCTAGGTAACGTTGCGATCTCAAAGGATCGACACATGGACAAAGTCATGCTTGTCGAGCCCTTAGGATACAACCTCATTTCTGTCTCGATGCTTTGTGATCTCGATATGGTTCTTGTCTTTGGCAAATATCGTTGTGTTGTGATCATGGAAGCTGACAATTCCAAAGTCTTTGAAGGCTTTAGGAGAGGAGACTTGTACATTGTTGATTTCTCTACAGGACCACAACCGTCCGTATGCTGATAACCCACAAGTATAGGGGATTGCAACAGTTTTCGATAAGTAAGAGTGTCGAACCCAACGAGGAGCTAAAGGTAGAATAAATATTCCCTCAAGTTCTATCGACCACCGATACAACTCTACGCACGCTTGACGTTCGCTTTACCTAAAACAAGTATGGAACTAGAAGTACTTTGTAGGTGTTTTTGGGTAAGCTTGAAAGAAAATAAAGAACACGTAAATATAAACTAGGGCTGTTTAGATAAAGAAGCAACAAAGTAAATATAGCGAGTGTGGAAAAGTGGTGGTAGGAGTTGTGGAATTGTCCCTAAACAATTGACTACGTTGCTAGACCGATAATCACTATTGCAATTCTATTTGAGGGAGAGGCATAAGCTAACATACTTTCTCTACTTGGATCATATGCACTTATGATTGGAACTCTAGCAAGCATCCGCAACTATTAAAGATTCATTAAGGTAAAACCCAACCATAGCATTAAAGTATCAAGTCCCCTTTATCCCATACGCAAACAACCTACTTACTCGGGTCGGTGCTTCTGTCACTCACGCCACCCACCATAAGCAAATCATAAACATATTGCAAACCCTACAGTGGGAATCCCTCACGCTTGCGCGACACGGAGGGCACAATAGGACAGCACCAATAACAAAACATGCAACTCAGACCAATCATAGCAATTCATCAATCACCAATAGGACAATGAAAATCTACTCAGACATCATAGGATGGCAACACATCATTGGAAAATAATATGAACCATAAGGTACGATGTTCAAGTAGAGGGTACAGCAGGATGCGGAAGAGTGGACTACTGGATATAGAAGGGGGAAGGTGATGGAGATGTTGGTGAAGATGACAGCGGTGTTGGTGAAGATCGCGGTGATGATGATGGCCTCTGGCGGCGTTCCGGCGCCACCGGAAGCAAGGGGGAGAGAGCCCCCCTTCTTCTTCTTCTTCCTTGACCTTCTCCCTAGATGGGAGAAGGGTTTCCCCTCTCGTCCTTGGCTCCCATGGCTTGGGAGGGGCGAGAGCCCCTCCGAGATTGGATCTATCTCTTTGTTTCTGCGTTCTCTGATTCTACCCCTTCACCGTTTCCTTTATATCTAGAGATCCGCAACTCCGATTGGGCTGAATCTTTTGCCCAGATCTTTCCCATAAAGTTATATTTCTTGCGCCAGAAGAAGAGCATCAACCTCCTTATGGGTGGACCACGAGGGCCAGGGGCGCGCCGGGGGGGGGGGGGGGGTAGGGCATGCCCCCCGACCTCGTGCCCACCTCGGATACCGTTTCGCGTTGATTTTACTTCCCAAAAATCATAAATATTCCAAAAAAAATCTCCATCCGTTTTTTCCCATTTGGACTCCATTTGATATTGGGTTTCTGCGAAACGAAAAACATGCAACAGACAGGAACTGGCACTGGGCACTAGATCAATATGTTAGTCCCAAAAATAATATAAAAAGTTGCCAAAAAGTATATGAAAGTGAATAATATTGGCATGGAACAATCAAAAATTATAGATACGACGGAGACGTATCATATGCCTACTTGCAAAAGCTTCAGAAGGCTGGCTATGGCATCAACGACTTGGTCATGCTGGTATGAGGAATCTGCACACGCTTGCGAATAAGAAGCATGTCACTGGCATTGAGAATGCCAAATTCCTCAAGGACCACTTATGCGGAGCCTGTGAAGCTGGAAAGATGACAAAGGCCAAGCATCCAGCAAAGACTATCATGACCACCACTCGACCATTTGAATTGCTTCACATGGATCTCTTTGGTCCTAATCATTATTCTGTTGTTACAAATGATGCATCTCTATATGGCTTTGTTATTGTTGATGATTATTCTCGTTACACATGGGTGCACATTGTCACTTACAAACATGAGGTGCAGGAAGTCTTCAAACAATTTTCCTCGAGGGCTTCAACCAACTTTGGTGTGAAGATCAAGCACATCAGAAGTGACAATGGGACCGAGTTCAAGAATTCTGGTCTTGATGACTATCTTGATGAACTTGGTATTACTCATGAGTTATCTGCTCCTTATACTCCTCAGCAGAATGGCATTGTGGAGTGCAAGAACAAAACTCTCGTTGAGATGGCTCACACTATGCTTGATGAATATAAGACACCTCATCGTTTCTGGATTGAGGCAATTGATACTGCATGCCACATCATCAATAGAGTACATCTTCACAAATTCTTCAAGAAGACTGCTTATGAACTCCTCACTGACAAGAAACCCAATGTGAGTTACTTCAAAGTCTTCGGTGCTAAATGTTGGATTAGAGATCCTCATCACAATTCTAAATTTGCATCAAAAGCACATGAGGGTTTTATGCTTGGTTACGGAAAGGACTTGCACACCTACAAAGTCTTCAACAACATTCTCCACAAAGTTGTTGAAACTGTAGATGTGTGGTTCGATGAAACTAATGGCTCGCAAAGAGAGCACCTACCTTTTGTGTTAGATGAATCAGCACCTGAGGAATCTATCAAGTTCAAGGCTACTGAGTATGTCATTCCTACCAAAGAATCTGCTGATGAATTCATTCCAGAACATGAAGAACGTCGAGCTGGGGTACCTGAAGAAAATGGTGCTGAGGAAAATGCTCCTAAAGAAAATGCGGATCAAATTCCTCGGAGACATCCCGCTCATCCTTGCATTGCAAACGAAGTGCAAGTTGAGAAGATCATCGATGACATTGAAGCACCAGGTCCTCTCACACACTCAAAAGCTTCACATTTGTCTAACTTTAGTGGGCACTTTGCTTTTGTCTCTATAACAGAGCCCACTAAGGTAGATGAAGCATTTCTGGAGCCTGAGTGGATTCAAGCTATGCAAGAAGAATTACATCAGTTCGAGCTCAACAATGTCTGGGAACTAGTCAAACGTCTAGATCCTCGCAAGCACAACATCATTGGCACAAAGTGGATCTACCGTAACAAGCAAGATGAAAATGGCTTTGTGGTGAGGAATAAGGCACGGCTTGTAGCTCAAGGCTACACACGGGTTGAAGGAATTAATTTCAATGAAACTTTTGCACCTGTTGCTAGACTTGAGGCTATTCGCTTATTACTTGCTTATTCTAACCATCATGATATTATCTTACAACAAATGGATGTGAAAAGTGCATTCCTCAATGGTAAGCTTGAGGAAGTATATGTTGCTCAACCCCCAGGTTTTGAAGATCCAAAGCATCCTGACAAAGTCTTCAGACTCAAGAAGGCCCTATATGGCCTCAAGCAGGCCCCTCGGGCGTGGTATGATACTTTGAAGGAATTCCTCATGAAGAAAGGCTTCAAACCCAGTTCACTCGACCCAACTCTTTTCACTAAATCATGTGATGGCGAATCGTTTGTGTGCCAAATTTATGTTGATGATATCATTTTTGGCTGTACTGACCAACGTTACAGTGATGAATTTGCCTATATGATGAGTGAAGAATATCAAATGTCTATGATGGGAGAATTTAAATTCTTTTTAGGTCTTCAAATTCGTCAACAGCGCAATGACATATTCATCTCTCAGGAGAAATACCTCAAAGATGTATTGAGGAAATTTGGCATGCAAGATTGCGAAGGGGTCAAAATTCCAATGCCCACAAATGGCCATCTATGCACTGATGAAAATGGTAAAGACTTCGATCAAAAGGTATACCACTCCATGATTGTGTCTTTATTGTACCTATGTGGATCTAGGCCGGATATTATGCTTAGTGTTTGCATGTGTGCCCGATTTCAAGCTACATCGAAGTAAACACACCATAAGGCTGTGAAGCATATTCTTCGATATCTAGCTCACACACCAACACTTGGATTATGGTATCCCGAGGGCTCTTCGTTTGATCTCATTGGATATTCAGACTCTGACTATGCTGGCGATAGTGTGGAAGACAAAGCACATCCAGATTCGTCATCATTTTCTTCATGATTATTTGTTCAAGGGCGACATCTCCGTAGACCATGCAAGAACTGACGACCAGCTGGCCGATATCTTCACTAAGCCCTTGGATGAGAAGAGATTTAGCAAGTTGCGGTGTGAGCTAAATATCCTAGAATCTTCGAATGTTCTCTGAAAAGGACACACATCCTAAAACTTATGCTGACTTGATGACTTAGATGTGCAACACACAAAGTAACGTTTTTCTTCAATCAATGAAGACTAACCCTCTAAGTGTGAAGAAATTAATGAATAAATTGATTCTCAGAGCCCTATGACAATTGTACGCGGTGTCTGAAATCAGCTTTCTTATACGGTGGGTTATGCCACCAACCAAAGTTGAAAATCTTCAATTTGAGTTTTTCCTCAATTTTTCAAATTCTTTAACTTTGCATGGTCTTCACTCTTTCCGTGGTTGTTCTTCATTTGAATATATATATATATATATATATATATATATATATATATGAATGTGATTGGACCCTTCCCCCTCTATGCTAAACTCAATCCAATCTTTTCACAAATTCTTCATGTGCGTTCTATTTGAAACATGTTCAAAATCTTCACTGTGTCCTCTACAGCTGAAGAAATTGCGAACGGAACTTTTAACTTATCTTATCTAAATTTTCGGCTTTGCCGCTCAAACCGTTCCGCATCCCACGACAATTCTTATTTATTAACCCACGATCTTACATGATCGCCACCTCTTAGTACGTGAGTGACACATGTCAAGCGAATGAGAAGGGCTAGGGGCACGTTCGTCGGGTTACTTTGGGCGTATAGTTTTCACTCCCACTATAAATACCCCCTCCTCTTCCTCACTTCGTTTTTACTCCGCTCATTCTCACTCCCGCTCGTGCTTCTCAAACCCTAGCGCCACCGCTACTTCATCGTCGCCGGTGAGGAAGAGCTTCACTGCCTCGACCTCGTCGCCGTCGTACTCGCGCCGGTTACGGATTTCTTCACTCCGCCGCCGCCGTAGCTGTCTTCCTCTGCCGAGTTAGGGCATGGAAGATCTGAACTGACGAACTTCACATCTACACTTCCTAGTTCGTCGTGTTCTTCATCAAGGGTAATTAAAAGTTACTTTTACTGCCCTCTTTGATTCAAATGTTTTCTTACAAATCTTCAAAGGTGTTTATTCTTCAAATCTTCACACACTGAACACCTCACATGTCATTTAATGGGTTACCTTATCAGAAAAATGAGGATAAACTATAATTGCCTAAAAACTGCACCGACGGTACCTATGGTCATACGAAGAAACAATATGGCCTAGCTCTTTCAGCCAAGGATCCAGTCCAAACAAACGATAATGAAGGAGCAAGACCAGTGATACAGGTATGAAAATTGTTGCATGACCCTCATGGTGCAGATCCCCCGGACAGTCTAAGTCAGTATTGATCCACATGGATATGCCTACAACATGAGTAATCGGCATGAGGAATAATAGTCTAGAAGCCTGAGTCCTCACTTATATGAATCATCATGGATAACCGTCCGTCAAGTCTGCAGATATTATCTTACAGGCCAAACCCTTTATGCTGGCCGCAACAGGAGACAATCAAAAATTTCGTACGGATCTGATACTCACGACAGTGGAACAAGTTAAGATGATTTAGAAACTTCTGCGATGAGTCAGAATCTGTCAGGAAACGGTTATGTTTTAACTCACGGTTTGGAACCCAAAGGACTTGCATTTAGTGGAGAAACCCAGTGCAATGAGTCAGAGCTTGATTTTTCATAAGAAAATTCTGATCATCATTACATGAAAGGTTGTTAGTGTCGGGTGGCACACCCAACGGAAATCACTTTTGGATCTATGAGATGGACATATATTTCAGTCGTGACAATTAAATCACACTCAGCTAGTCAGCAGATCTAAAAAGAAATTGGAGCCTATATAAGCATGAACAAGCAAGGTAAGATATGTCAGAAGGAGGATACAGTGAATCAAACCACCCTAGGGCCATTCAGATAAAAATTTAATGGGAACAACAATAAAGGTAAAAGGATACCCGAGTTGGAAACGGTTTCCTTAAGTTAGAATATTCATACTAGTTCCCTGAGCATCCAAATCTCGAGGACAAGATTTATTTAAGGGGGTAAGGTTTGTGACAGCCTGATTTTTGGCCCTTTCTTTTTCTTTTGTTTTTCCGAGGTTTTTGCCTGAGTTTTCTTTTTCCGTGGCTTTGTGGTCTGGAAACTGAAGAAGATGCCCTCTTCTTTGCTTCCAGAGTGGCTTGTCATTCCCAAATCTTTCCCTAGACCTGTCATTTCCACCCTAGCCAAAATCCCAATATTCTTTTTGTTTGGAATATTCCTTTTCTATTAAAGGAATAACTCAAATTGCCCTAGGTTATGAAGCAACCTATATTTCCATCACTCCAAAAATTCCCAAATAGTTCTCATGAATTGTTTGGGTCATATCTTGATCAAATATGGCAAAACTTTTCTTTGCCATGTTCAAAAATAATTCCCCAATATTCTTTTTTCTATTCTACCCTGAATGGCACTTTGTGAAGGAAGTGTCATTTATATTTTTCCTAGTGGCTCCCAACCTTTTTGGGAATGTTTATATGTCCAAATAATTGCCTCATGCACAAGTTCAAATTTATTTGCCTAGCCAATCTTCCTCAGTGAATTTTTAAAGTTTTTGTCAGACAGAAGGCTTTGTGAAGGAAGTACTAGCTAGGAGTACCCAAACGAGTTGAACTTTTGCACACTGCTTAATGTGCTCATATTAACCCCTTCCACCCATTTTCAGCTCCATCCAATCATCTATGTGAGCACACAAGCAAATCTTTGTTTCTGGCAATATTTTCAGCTTGTGAAGCAAGTGTATTTATATTGCTTCAAAAATCCTAATAAATTACCAGATCATTCTTATACCCATAAAACATCTCTCCACCCATTTTGGCATCATTTCATTGATCTATTTGATCACCAATATTATTCCAAGTTTCTGTCCAGAGGAGATGTTTGTGAAGCAAGTACCATTTTAGTTGTGCCAAATGGTATGACACTTTGTGAGCATCTTCATATGACCAAATGACTCAGCTTTGCCCTATATTAGCCCAAGTTGACACTCCATGTGAGTGCATCATCATAATCTATTTTCTAGACCATTTTGGCAGTTGCAAAGCAACTATATTCAGTCTTGGTCCATTTACCCTCAAGACCTCTAGGACTGTAGTCCTTCCTAGCCTAAACACCCCAGACAACTTATTTGGAGCATAGCATATCCTGTTGATCACATTGAGCTAATAAAGTTTACTGCAGTAAACTTCAGAGCTCACCAACCATTTAACCAGACCTTGTCAACCAAGTTACCACCGTAGTTGAGACCTACCCTGGATGGACTACGCCCTAGACAACATTTGCCAGCTGTTTGCCTCCCCCACATGCCAGCACTAGTGGTGACCACCGTTTTGGCATGCCATGAGCGTATCCAGTTGTTGTTTGTGCTGGACCCCCTCCCCCTCTCGCTGTCTTTGCGCTCGTGAGCATGTCTGTCGGTGTCAAAACCGGCGGATCTCGGGTAGGGGGTCCCAAACTGTGCGTCTAGGCGGATGGTAACAGGAGATGAAGGACACGATGTTTTTACCCAGGTTCGGGCCCTCTCAATGGAGGTAAAACCCTACTCCTGTTTGATTGATATTGATTATATGGGTAGTACAAGAGTGGATCTACCATGAGATCAAGGAGGCTAAACCCAAGAAGCTAGCCTATGGTATGATTGTTGTAATGGTTGTTGTCCTATGGACTAAAACCCTCTGGTTTATATAGACACCGGAGGGGGCTAGGGTTACACAGAGTCGGTTACAATGGTAGGAGATCTACATATCCGTATCGCCAAGCTTGCCTTCCACACCAAGGAAAGTCCCATCCGGACACGGGACGAAGTCTTCAATCTTGTATCTTCATAGTCTTGGAGTCCGCCGACGATGATAGTCGGCTATCCTAACACCCCTAGTCCAGACTCCTCAAGAGCCCCTGAACCAGGGCTTCAATGACGATGAGTCCAGTAGCGCATTTTGTTCGGCATTGCAAGGCGGGTTCCTCCTCCGAATAATTCATAGAAGATTATGAACACCAGGATAGTGTCCGGCTCTGCAAAATAATTTCCACATTCCACCGTAGAGAGAATATTATGTACACAAGTTCGATCTGCTGACGTATCTTGTAGCATGACGTCACGCCACTACCAAGCCTTTACTTGAATCGTTTTTTATTATACCACCTCAGCGCGTTTGTCGAAGCAGAGATCGTGTTCCCCTTATTCCGGGATTCTCATCAATATGGACGTGGGTAACCCAACCGCGCCCGTCGCCACGTCCCCTCTATCGAAGGCGAGTCCCGAACGGTCACGGAGACGGCTCTTGGTATTCTCCCTCTTTATAATAGGACCAAGGCTCGTTTCTTTTCTTCAATCCTCCATCGAATCTTCTCCTTGCCCCAAGTTCCAACACCCAGAGCCCCAAATTCGAGCGCTTCGGACCTACAACAATGTCCGTCTCCGACATTCAGGGCCGGTGGATGCCCTCCTCTGTCACGGAGGAGGACGTGCTAAAGTTGCGAGAGGCCAAGTACCTGTCTTACGAGATTTCGCACAGGTTGCCCGCCGAAGGGCAGGCCATCCCCACCCCCGAGCCCGACGAGTACGTCGTCTTTGTATCCCACCTCCGTCGGGGTTTAGGCTTCCCGATGGATCCTTTTGTGAGAGGGCTCGTGTTCTACTATGGGTTGGAATTCCACGACTTGACTCCGGAGTCCATCCTCCATATTTCTGCATTTATCATCGTCTGCGAAGCCTTCCTCCGCGTCACCCCCCACTTCGGCATGTGGCTGAAGACCTTCAATGTGGAGCCGAAGATGATCAAGGGGCGTCAAGCAGAGTGCGGCGGGGCGGCTGTAAGCAGGAGGGCCGATGCCTCGTGGCCCGAGGGCTCCTTCCAAGAGGAGCTCGGCTTGTGGCAACAGGAGTGGTTCTATATTACCGCTCCGAAGGGCAGCAGGCAGAAGCCGCAACCCGTATTCTGCTCGGGACCTCCTCGACGGTTGATGTCGTGGGTCAACCAAGGGCTCAACTGGGGTCCGTCAAAGGACGTGCCCCTATTGCAGGGCCGGATTCGAGACCTCCAAGCGAGGGAGATCGATCTGGTCGTGGTGATGCAGGTTATGCTGATTAGGCGTCTCCTGCCCTGCAAACACCGTCCTCTTCGGCTATGGGAGTTTAATCTGGAGGGACACGGATTCTCCAACACTTCATGGGTACGACACCCGTGGAGATGTACGAATTGTTCTTCGGATCACGGGAGGTATGTCCGGAATTGACCGAGGACGCCGGCCTAAGCTGCAATCGCCTGGATACTCAAGTAAGTAGCTCGGTGTTCGGATATACCGTTTGTTTGCCTTTCTACAATTCGCCTTTTAACCCGTTGTCCTTTAACAGGAGTGGATAGCGCAAGCAAAGCTAATACGGTGTCCGCTCCCCCCCCCCCTCCCAGAGACCGCACCGGATCCCGTGCTGTTCAAGATGCTGGAGGTTGCGCCTTCAGAAGAAGGCGAAGGGGAAAATAAGGGAGCTACCGCCTCGCCCAAGGAGGCACTTGAAAAAGGGGGGATCGAGAATCCCTCCCTCCAAGGGGAGAAGAGGACCGCCTCCGGAGACCCGGAGGCCAAAGCCCCTAAGCGGGGGAAGAAATCTTCACCAGAGGGTCCTGTGTCCGGGGAGGCCCCGGCCGCACAGTCTACCCTAAAGCATCAGCCCTCCAGCAAGCCGTAAGTAGAAAAAAGGGAGCTCGCTAATAAGAGACATCCCTATTTGTGCTTCTGAGGATAACCGAATTTTTTACCTTGTAGCTCGGATCTCCGACCTTCTCAGATGAGCTCGTCTTCGGGGGACCTTCGTCCGGAGATGGTGGAGAGCGAGACGCCTCCGTCCGCTACGCCGTCAGATAGGGCGGACGAGCCTGAAGTGTCATCACGGAGGGTATCCCCGAGCCCGGCAGAGCCGAAGAGTTTGGCGCCGACTAGTGTTCGGCCGGGGGAGCTGAAGGATCTGCTTGAGAGGGCGTCCATCTCAGAAGATCACCGTGCATTGATGAATTTGGTGATTGGAAGGATTTCGTCCGCTGAAAGCGGATTGCGTAATGCCGTCAGGAGCTTGCTGGCGGGGTTTGAGGTACGTAAAAAGGACACACATGTTTGACAGTTTTGCACATAAAGTGCGCCCTGTATAGATAGTAGCCCCTGAGACTCGGTAGGTTGTCGAAAGCGACAGCGTCCCGAGGATCAAAATCGCAGGTATTAATTATCGCCTTTCCTATGCAGGTGGCGGATAGTCCGGGGGCTAGCCGGACTAATGGAGTTGCTGAACTAAAGCGGCAACTCGACGTTGCAGATGCGGACATCGCGCTAGTCAACAAGCGACTTGATGAGTCGCAAGGTAAGTTGTTTCTCCGCAGTTACCTATTAAGGGAGCCAAAGCCCACCTCTTACAATATTTGTGCTTGACGCAGATGGTGCCGCTGCTGTGGAGAGCCTTCGGGCAGAACTTGCTCAAGCCAAGGAGCAAGCCAGAAGGAGTGATGCGGCTGCCTCGAGGGCGGCGAAGGAGTTAGAAGCCGAAAGGGCTGCACACTCCCGAAGCAGGGAAGAGATGGCCGAAATGGCCGTGAAGCTAAAAGATGCTACCGACCGCAATGAGGTACTTGAAAAGGAGCGCCTAGCGGAGCGAGAAGACCCGGGGAAGGCCACCGCCGAACCCAAGGATGCCCGTTCTGCAATGCGGGCTATAAAGGAGGAGCTGCGCCAGGCCGGAGACATTGTGGCCGGCAAGCCTTTTCTGCAGCGCCGAAGGTTTACGGATCCAAAGTATGCTCAGCTTGGCCAGCTGTGGAGTCCGGAGGATCCTTATATGGACTTAGCGGCGAGTGCGGCGGATGTCGTTGTGCACTTCCGAAGTCAGAAGGATCACAAGACGGAAGAGCTGTTTTGGTCTCAATTCCATAGTCCGGAGCGTTCACTTCCGCTGACCGATCGGTTGGCCGAGTGGGCTGAGCAGAATAGGTTGTCCGGACTTGCCATGACGGATATCGTAACTCATGTCTGGCCGGATAGGCCCAAGCCGAAGAGTTATTTTGGCTTATTGCAGCAATTTCTTGGGGTGGTGCTGCATATCAAGGCGATGAAGCGGTCGGCCTGCATAGAGGGTGCACGGATGGCCCTCGCCCGTGTGAAGACACATTGGACAGAGATGGATGCCACCGCAGTTGCGACCCAGGGTTCGGACGAGAGCCGGTTACCCGCCGAGCACTATTTTGGGGAAGTTCTACGTGGTGCTCGTGTAATAGAGTCGCAGTACTCAAAAAATTTCACGTTCAAATAAACATTTTATTTTATAAAACAATGTTTATGATGTAGGCGCTTTTTGTACTTGTGCGTTCAAGTATTGAAATATCTCCTGTGCGGCCGTTTATGTATACGTATGTATAACCTAAAAGATGGCAGTCGTCAGCTTCAGCCCCCACGCACAAGGTGCGGGGGTGTTCGCAAAAATAGCACATTTTCACACTTAATCCGATGTCTCAGTCCTGTTAAGGAGGTGGTAGCATAGCAAACGAGTCAACCGGACTATAATGCTTTATCACTTTCACTTAGCCATTGGAGTTCGAGGGTGGGACTACGATATAGCCCCTAGGGCTCTCCAGATTCGGGGCGTGTATGTGCCTGACCGGGAAACGGTCCTTCTTCAAAGCGGAGGAATTCTAAACATTCCGGTAGTCGATCGAGTGGTTGACCAGTCTCTCGCTGTATCATGACAAATTGCATTTCGGCTTTCATCGAGGTGCTCGCCAAATTTAACTGGGCACAATCGCAGATAGTTCTCCGGTGCCGCGTTAGCCGATGATAAACGTAAGGCAGCAAAACACGGAGCCGGGCAAACCCAACATTTGACCAAAGACATGATTCGAGCTGATGCATATAAGGCCTAATCTCGAGACGCCGAACACTCCACGAGGTGTTCGGTCTTTATAATGATGGGCGTAACAATGCCCTAAGCCCCTAGTGTCTGTGCACGGCAAGGTCCTCCGACGCGCCGATGCAAAACTTCATCTCCTCTCTGGTTATAATGAGAAACCAGGGATTATAGCAACAAGAGACAGTAAAAAAGGTTTACGCAGGTCTTAATCAAAAGAATCCTTGCAACGGGTCCCTCTGCACGTGCTTTGTGTCTCCGTTGTGCCGTTATCCTGGACGGGTGTGCACGTTGTTCATCTGTAAAAAGAGAGGAACTTAGTTTGAAAGGAAATTGTGCGAAAAAGTGCATAAAAAATTGAAATATTAATAAATGAATAAAGCTGAGCCTATATTAGCTCATTATTGCTAATATGCACAGCCCCTTGTGAAGGGGTGTGCGGCTAGGGAGCCCCTAGCTTATTTATTCCGGACTCGTCTAGCCGTGTCCGGGGTCTTAAACGACCTTTTAATGAAATGATGTCGCGTAGACCGGGCATTTTAAGTGTAAGAGACGCGTAATGTGGTATTGCGTTAAAGCGGACAAAAGCTTCACGTCCCAATAGTGCTTGATAGCTACTTTTGAATGGGGCGACATGAAAGATTAGCTTTTCGCGTCGGAAGTTGTCAGGTGACCCGAACACAACTTCTAGTAATAAGGAGCCTGTGCACTTGGCGTAAGGGCCTGGCATCACTCCTTTAAAGGAAGTGCGGCTATGTCGAATTTTAGTAAGGTCTATCCCCATCTTGCGGATTGTGTTCGGATATAGCAGGTTTAAATCGCTGCAGCAGTCCATCAGGACTTGTGTAAATTGTAGCCCGTCGATTATAGGATCCAATATCAGAGCAGTCCATCCTGCGTTTCGAATGCTTCTGGAATAATCCATATGGTCGAAAGTGATTGGTTTTGACATCCAACTTCGAGGTTCCGCGGGGGTGGACCGTGCGGCACTTATTTTAGCGGGTGCCGCATTGTTTTTCCGGTGCTCTGCTGGTGGAGTTCATCATCATCCTCGCTTGGTGCGTCGAGCCCCTTGTGTTCGGCGTTGAGTCGGCCGGACTGTTTGAAAACCCAACAATCTCGGTGGGTGTGGTTTGCAGGCCTTCCGGAGGTACTGTGGATTTGGCATATCCGATCCAAAATTTTGTTTAAGTTGGAGAGCTCGTCACTGTTGTCCTTAAGAGGCAGTGTTTTATTGTTTGGCCGTGAGCTTTTGAATCCGGCGTTGACTGCCGTGTTCTTTGGGCTTTTTTCTTTGTTCCGGCGCTGATCCTTTCTGCGCCGTGATTTTCCGTTTCCATCCCTAATCTCGGATGTACTCGGGTCGCTGGTGCTGCATCTTGCTAGCCAGCTGTCTTCCCCCGTGCAAAAGCGGGTCATCAGGCTTGTTAGCACGGCCATTGTTCTCGGTTTCTCTTGGCCGAGGTGTCTGGCGAGCCATTCGTCTCGGACATTATGTTTAAAAGCTGCTAAGGCTTCGGCGTCCGGACAGTCGACTATTTGGTTCTTTTTGGTAAGGAACCTGTTCCAGAATTTGCGTGCTGACTCTCCGGGCTGTTGAGTTATGTGACTTAAATCGTCTGCATCCGGAGGGCGGACACAGGTCTCTTGAAAATTTGCTCTAAACGCGTCCTCAAGCTCTTCCCAGCTTCCAATAGTGTTTTCTGGGAGGCTTTTGAGCCAATGCCGAGCCGACCCTTTGAGCTTGAGGGGTAGATATTTTATGGCGTGGAGATCGTCTCCTCTAGCCATGTGTATGTGGAGGATGTAATCCTCAATCCAGACTCCAGGGTCTGTTGTTCCGTCATATGCCTCTATGTTTATGAGTTTGAACCCCGCTGGAAATTCATGATCCAGCACCTCATCGGTGAAACATAGTGGGTGTGCGCCACCCCTGTATTTGGGTGTGCCGTTGTCTTCGAACACTTGGCGTGTTGTGTTGCTTCCTGGGGCCCTCTTTTTTGGCCTATAAATGGACCTGGCCGGGCCATCTGTTTTCCTAGGATCATGAGTCGGCTTGTGTGCGGCGCCGCTTGTCGCTTTTGGCCTGTCATCTGGTCGTCTATCCGACCAGGCGGCCTCTTTGCTTTTTGACTGTGGGGGATCTATGGCCTCCTCGTCGAATTCAGGCAGCAGTTTGCACTTCGGGTAGCTCTTTGTTTGGTGGCCATTGCCATATTTGTCCGCGGTCTTGAGTACTTTGCTCCACCTCATTCTGAGTATGTCTTCTGCTGTTTTGCGCTTTCGTTTTTCCTTCTTCAGACTTCTTGCAGTGGAGACGAGTCTTTTGTGAAGGTTCTTATGCTCCGGTGGTGTGTCCGGCGTGAGGTCGTCTGGACTGTTGGTTTCGCCGGGCATGGATTGACTATCCGATTCGTCCTGTTCGGACGGTTGCTTGGTTGCATGTTCGTCGTCCACTGGTTTTCCCTGCTCTACTGCTGGGTCATTAGGAGCGCTGTTTTTGTCGAGGCGGGACTTTGGGCGGCATCTGCGTCGCCGTTTTGGTTGTTTGTCGGCGGGATTATCCTTTGCCACGCCCCATTATTCCTCGTTATCGCTTCCTTTTGGGGTGTTCACCATATATACACCATGGGTTGGGGTGGCCTTCCAGTGCTCGGTGAGCGCTGGTTCTTGATCGTCTCCGGCATCGCCGTCCATACCAACGATGTCTTCGGAGTCGTAGTCTAGCATGTCGGTTAGATTGTCGACAGTGGCTACAAAGTGGGTGGTGGGTGGGCTTTGAATTTCTTCATCGTCCGCATCCCAACCATCCTGGCCGTTGTCCGGCCAGGGCTCTCCGGATAGCGAGAGATGCTTTAGCGAATTTAGGATGTCGCCAAAGGGTGAGTGCTGAAAGATGTCCGCAGCGGTGAACTCCATGATCGGCGCAGAATCGGATTCGATTGGCAGGGGCGCAGGAGGCTCGGAGTCCGGCAGGGGGTCCGGCACCTCGGAGTCACGAGCTTTATAAGGGACGAGGTCAGTGTTCGGCTCCATCCCCATGGAAGTTGCAGCTCCCGAGGCAGTGTCCAGCCACCCGTCCTCGATCTGCGCGACCGGCTCCGAACTATGGGTTGGAGCGGATTCGTGTGCGGCCTCCAAGGCACTGTCCGGTGGCAAATTTAGATCATGCCCATCGTGACAGTGCGGCACGCTCGGCTGCGGCTTGGATCCATCGAAGATCAAGTCTCCGTGGATATCCGCCATGAAGTTTAGGCTTCCAAATCTGACCTGATGGCCAGGGGTGTAGCTTTCGATCTGCTCCATATGGCCAAGTGAATTAGCCCGCAGTGTGAAGCCGCCAAATACGAAGATCTATCCGGGGAGAAAAGTCTCACCCAGGACTGCGTTGTTGTTGATTGAAGAAGCCATCAAGCCTATCGGTGACGACACAGAGGAACTCTCAATGAAAGCACCAATGTCGGTGTAAAAACCGGCGGATCTCGGGTAGGGGGTCCCGAACTGTGCGTCTAGGCGGATGGTAACAGGAGACGAGGGACATGATGTTTTTACCTGTGTTCGGCCCTCTCGATGGAGGTAAAACCCTACTCCTGCTTGATTGATATTGATGATATGGGTAGTACAAGAGTGGATCTACCACGAGATCAAGGAGGCTAAACCCTAGAAGCTAGCCTATGGTATGATTGTTGTAATGGTTGTTGTCCTACGGACTAAAACCCTCCGGTTTATATAGACACTGGAGAGGGCTAGGGTTACACAGAGTCGGTTACAATGGTAGGAGATCTACATATCCGTATCGCCAAGCTTGCCTTCCACGCCAAGGAAAGTCCCATCCGGACACGGGACGAAGTCTTCAATCTTGTATCTTCATAGTCTTGGAGTCTGGTTGACGATGATAGTCCGGCTATCCAGACACCCCCTAGTCCAGGACTCCCTCAATGTCCCTTGGCTTT
The DNA here is from genome assembly GCA_021437245.1 of Aegilops speltoides. Taxonomy (NCBI): domain Eukaryota; kingdom Viridiplantae; phylum Streptophyta; class Magnoliopsida; order Poales; family Poaceae; genus Aegilops; species Aegilops speltoides. The sequence goes on from CM038143.1 coordinate 132,589,190, forward strand.
CTCTCATCATTGCCATTCCCCTGGACCCCTCCCCCCCTCCGGCAGCTTCCTCACGGATGCTCGCCGCCGAATGCCCACGAGAGCCAGTAGTGTTTTGGATCCGTTCGTCGCCGTCATCTTCCTCCCTGCGCCCCCTTGGCTTCCTCTGCCCCGTGAGAGCCCCCACTGGTCCTCCTTCGTTGTTTGCCTCCGAGCTCATGCACGCGAGCACGTGTCCGCGGCGCTGGCCACATGTCCGCGGCGACGCCAGCGTGGCTCCATCTCCCCCTTGGCTATTTAAGCAGCACCGAGGCCTCCCGATCGCCCCAAGCTCTTCGCCTCGCTCCCCTACTCCTGCCCAGCCCCTCCATTGAGCTCGAGCCGCTCTCCTCGACTCCCATGGCCGCCGTGCCCGCCGTCGGCCTCGGCCTAAATTGGCTCGATGCCGCCCTCCCTCCTATCTCAGAGCCACCGGAGAAGTCCCTTCGACCTCCGACATTCCCCACCTACTTGCCCTCGCCGGAGTGCCCTGCAGCCCAGTAGCCATGGCGCCCAAGCCCTCCTCCACCGTGTCCCTGCCCGCCCCTTCCAAAGGACCCTCGGCGCTTTCTACGACCGGGAACGGGTGCGGCTCGTCCCCTTGAGCTCGCCCGTAGGTCGCATGGCCTAAGTGGTGGCCGGAGTCGGCCGAACTCATCGCCGGAGCGCGCGGCCTCACCTATTCCCAAATACCCATCGGAGGAAGAAAACAGGCGCTGACTTCCGAGCTCGCTAATCGCCGGGCCCCTCCTGTCAGCGTCCCAAGGGTCGGCCCCGCGTTGACTTGTCCACGCTGACGTGGATAAGTGAAGACGTATTTGGGCATCTACGTTTTCATCCACCGAAAAAGTATTTCCCCAAGTGCGCATTCTGTTTTTCTGTAAAGGGCCTGTTGGTGATGATTTTTATTGCAAAGAGGTCCATGGCAAAAAACTATCATAACTTTTTATCTGTAACTCCAAATAAGGTGAAACCAACTCTCACTTCTTCGTCTCGTCGAGCCCTTTAAGTTGGTCATGCTTTCACTATGGTTTGACACTGTGAAAATGACCTTTATGCCCTTGCCCTTATTCAGCCCCCTCTGAGAGAGAACGTTTTCCGGTGATTTGTTCCGCGAGTTTCTCGCACTTTCTCCCGATGATTTCTTCCACCCCAGGCAAGCCACAATACCCACTTGCATGATAGTTATTAAATGTTTGCCTGTTGAAAAGATGGTTATCGTTGTCCCGGTAATGTTTAGATTTGCATGTTCACTTTTGTGCTATTTTGTTTTGTACTCTATGATCATGTTATACCTACTAGTATTTTCTTTCTTATGTTTATGCTTTCTAGTAGTACATGTTGATGTTGGTGATGTTCATACTAGTCAGTATGCCATGCTCAGTGGATATGATTTATTATTGATATGGTGGATAGTTATGTGGTAACCTCATGATTATGTTGATATCATGTTCATGCATTTTATCATGGCTCAGCATATTTGCATTCAAGTTAACTGGATTAAATTGAACTTGAACAACTGTTGGCTGAGTCATGGTGCCGCTGAAATGATGTTGACCAGTGCAGCCACGCTTACCGGTATGGGACGGTCCTAACTGGGTCTATTGTCGTGCCTCTCGTCGGTGCCTCCAAAGAGGGAAGGTTATGGGAGCACGCTACCCAGATCAGGTAGGCGGACATAAGCCTTGTGTGCCCATTGTTGAGTTAAGTTTTTGGGTCCCAGAGTGGATCGTTGCCACGACGGTGGTTTGAGGTGTCTTGAGGTAGGCACGAGGTGACTTAGCTCAGAGGGGAGTGAGTCGGAGTGGCCGGGACAGTGTCATGGCAGTAGATCGGTTTTGTCGGAACGCCGTTGGTCCACCCGAATGGGAGTGCGAGGCCATGGGTTCCGTAGTGTGGGTACAGTGTACTAACCTCTGCAGAGTGTATATTAAATCTATCGATAGCCACGCCCGTGGATAAGGGCCCAGGTCGAAAGTAGGTCACACCATGAGTCAACAGTAATAAGAATAATGTGCTTAATAACAATGAGATAAGTTGGTTGTGATCGCCGAAAGGATCACAGTTTAGGACCAAGTGTTGGTCGTTGTTGTGATCGCCGTAAGGATCACGGTTTGGGACCAAGTGTTGGTCGTGGATGTGATCGCCGTAAAGATCACCTTGGTATCGAGGATACCGAGTTGTTGTATATTCGTGATGTTGTGCGAGAGTCGTGGGTAAAAATCAATCTCCTTGTGGTAATTTATTGATTACTACGGTATTGTTTATACCAAGCTTGATTTGATTCTGAGATGATCGTGTGATGTCCGAGGTTGGTAAGTGATGCATGTGTTGGTTACAAGGTAACCCGAGCAGAATAAGTGGTGCATATAGTGTCATCATGTTGCATGCTAGTATTGTCGGATTAATATGTTCATGTTGTGTTAGATGTATCATGTTTATGTTGGCCATGCCATGTTATTCTGATGATCTCATGATAATTCTTGTTTAACCTGTAATTGACATGCTGTTGTTTGTCTTGAATGCTTCTGGTTATTGTGAGCTTGCAAGTACATTCAATGTACTGACCTGGCGTGTCATGCCAGTTTGTAGGTCATGCCAGATTTGATTGCTTGCTTGTTGTGGTTTCCGTTCGTGTGAGCTAGGATAAGCATTCTAGCCAAAGTCCTTGTGGAGCGGAGTTCACCACCATCGTCGTTGTTCCGCTGCTAGAGTTCATCCACTGCATCGTGTTGTTCTGCTGCTTGCATAGAGCAACAGTGGCAGGCGTAGTGTCACCGTGCCAATGTAATCATTGTACCCAAATAGATTATAATAAAGAGCTGGTTTGTTCTTTGCTAAGCAGTGGCGTATTCCATAAGACTTCATCTCGATATCTGGGGTGGAATACGGGGCGTTCCGGGTTTTCTCTGAGACGGGTGCCACCGGCTTGGTATCAGAGCAGGTCTGGCTGTAGGACACCCTAGACCGCGCGAACGTTAGAAAGCGGTAGTATAGACCCCAGTTGGTTTGTTGCACTTGATTGCTGCATTTTTTTGTCGCATTGCATGCATATAGATTATTATTTAGTCGCTAACGGTTTATCTGGTGAGTGTAGCTGGCATCGGTTCAGATCCACTACAGCAAAACCTTTGCATTTCTCTAGTTCCCTTTTTCTTTCGGTGTTTGGTGTCATTTATGTCCCAGCAGTGTGATGCCAAGTGATCCCGACACTGTTTGCAAAAATAGTGCTCAGGTATCGCCACGATGTCTTTCCTTCAGTCCCGCCTATCATTTCGGTGATGAACATGCGTCTATCCCGGATCGTTCTTTTGTTTTTGTCGTGTTGGCAACCCTTAATGATCTTAGTTATCAAAAAAAGGGCAATGTCAGCAGCCTCAGTTTTTCCTCGCATTCCTATTTCTTGGACGAGTACGGATCTTTTTCTGTTCGCTTGATAATAATGTGGTTGTGACCTTCGTGTCCCACTGCAGGATTATCGAGTACATCCTCGCCTCCGAGCTAGTCCAGGTTGCTATCTGGCTAAGCTAGCACTTGGTGTAGCGCTTGTTGACACCAGATTTTGGCATGACATAAAAAGAAAATGGGATGGCTTTGAGTGAGAGGGTTTTCAGCATGGAAAGTTTCACATCACCGAGAGGAACAACTTTGATGTTTAAGTCATAGCCATCCGACCTCATCTCTAAGGCCGAAGTTGTGCTCAAAGTACTGGATTTTGTATTCAGAACACTGTTCGGCTGATTAAGCCCTCAAGACGGCCTCGTATGGAAGAATTATCTACAAGAATTGTCTTCATCTCGTCGAAACAACCGATTTTGATATAAAGATCATCGCAATCCGAGGTCGTATGCAAAAGTTAGAGCCCGCATAATGAGACCCTCCAGCGAGCAAAATATGACGCCCGAAACCAGACACATATGTGGGTGTGTCTGATGAGATGCGTGAATAATTTGCTATTTTGCATGAGCGATTTGTCCCTTGGGGTGACCTCTAATGAAAAAACGTTCAACATGAAAGATGTTCGTCTCGTCGAAACAGTCAAGATTGCTTTTGGACTCGTTTCCATCCGAGTTTGTTTGCCAACACATAAAGGACCAGCAAGGTACAGTCAGTTTAAACCGAACAGTTTTGGAAAGTTCGGATAAAACCAGTCCGAATTTGACTAGGGTTTTGGACGTGAATTGATGCAATTTTCTTGTAAGGAAAGCCTAGATGAATCCTTTTCTTGTACGGGAAGTCCAGCCGCCTCTTACATATGTTGGGGGTGACGGCCGATTGAACAACACACAATCGAACAAATCAATATACTACTTTTTCATCTACGTTTTATCTCTCCATTGTTTTTTCTCTCTCGTTCTTCGCTGTTCTTCGTGTTTGAGAGCTGCGAATCCCGAGGCTCTAGGGGCGAGCGAATCAACCTAGGGCAGCCCATAGCCACCGCACTTCCTGACGGGGTCCCTCCCGGGGGTGTGGGGTTTTTGGGTCTGCAAAAGCGCCCGTCGACTGTCTTGTGTATCGCGCTGTCGGTCGGGTCTCGCTCGACGTGAGTTGTGGTGCATCACCCCTGGCGTCGAGGGTACACGTGACGTGTTCGTGTGTCAACACACTTTTTGGCGACTCCGCTGGGGAATCAAGATCAATCCTCATCATCCACCATGTCTGATCTTCCCAAGCCATCTAAGGTAGACGCCGATAACATCATTAAGCCCAGTCTTGATGAGATATCGGATGATCATCGTCAAGTCTATGAGGAGTACAAGAAGGCGCGCGAGGATAAGGACTTGCAGGAGTTCCTTGCAAAGTTCAAGAAGGATCGCCAAGGCAACATCACTCGATTGAAGAAATCAAGTTCCCTCCTCTTCAAGCCGAGCAGTGTTAAACCTCTATAAGTAATCGCTTTTCTCCCGAAAGTTGGGCTGAGATTGAAAGTCATATTGCTGATGGTAAAAATCTAGTCTATCAAACTTTCATAGAAAATACTAATGCTCGTAAGAATACATCTCAATCGCCTAGTGGTAATGATGGTGTAGCTGCTAGTGTGCAAAACCCTAATCTGGCTTTACCTATTGCATCAGAGCCTCCCGTGCCGATGGCTTATTATCCTACCCAAACAAATCTGATTGTGACTGCACCCATCAACCCTATTATAAGCATGCCAGGTTCGGTGGCAACACCGAACCAAACCCTACCTACAGCTACAACCACTCGACCACTACTAAATTATGGGTCGACATACATGCCACAATTTCTACCTACAGCTTGTAACCCTACTCCTCCTATGCCACTGCCACAAGCTTCATCGTCCATGATGGATGATGGTCTAGCTAATCTTAGAGAGGAGATGGCTAAGATGCTTCGAGAGAATTTTGGAGTTGAGTTACCTCGGAATCAGATTTACCAAAAGCCGTACCCCGAGTACTTTGATGCCATCCAGTGCCCTCTAGGATATAAAATTCCAGATTTTGTTAAATTTAACGGAGAAGTGTAAGTGCATCTAGTGCCCCTTAGTGATTTTGGTGTATTGAAGACTTATAGGTTAAGGGACTAATGCGTTTGTGAGTGTACACAGGTCTATAAGTCTATGAGGAGTTTGATATTTACAGAGAAAGTCGACCCCTAAAAATGAAGTTCTTCGATCAAGACTTTGATATTCGAAGACTTTCAAGACTTTGAAAGTGAAGATATTGGTGTGACCTTGAAGACTTGGTATTCATTTGAGGAACATGAAGCGTGAAGACTTTTGTTTTCGTAGTTTCATTTTCTCTTTCTTGAGTCATAGGAAACACCGTCTTTGTTAAAGGGGTCGAGGAAATACTAAGGAAAAATTTCCATGTGATGCTCAACTCAAAATCCAACACCTACCAATCCCTTCGAGTGAAGCCTTTGAAATCTCATACAGCTTCAGTCACTTTCTTCAAAGGATGAGACTAAGTTCTTCCGTCATTGATGAATTTGTTCTCGACCGAGGAGTTAGGAATTCATAAGTCGAATTGCCTACACAAAGGAGGAACATGGTAGCCCCGAGGAATTTGAGAGTCAAATTTCCGACCATTCTTTGTCTTCTTGCGCTAGCTGTCCCAAAATATCTTATCCACCTAACGGTCATATCATTGAAGGGCATTTATGTCTTATCATGTCGGGCTGCTCCCTAGGCTATAAATAGCCGTCCCCTACAACCACTAGCTGGTTGGCTACTCCGAGAGAACTTGACCCTTGTCATTTGAGAGCAACCCATCCTCCGAGGACTTTGAGCGAATATCATCGAGTGAGGAAAACCCAAAACCAAACCCCTACAAACCCAAAATGATTGAGCATTACTGAAGAAATTGATCCTGCGTGGATCCGACGCTTGTTACCTTTGAAGACTGTGCTTCTTCCAGACGGTTAGGCATCATGATCTAGAGCATCCAAGAGGAATTATGGATCGCCGAGTGACCAAGTCTGTGAAGGTTTGGAAGTCGCCTGAAGACTTACCACGAGCGATTGGACGAGGTCTGTGTGACCTTAGTTCAAGGAGAATACGGTGAGGACTGGGTGTCCTGAGCTGCGTGCTCACGATCGGGTGTCCGAGACTGTGTCCTCGAAGTTTAAATACTCACCGCTCCAACTAGACGCATAACCGAGACAAAGAGTTGGGCTGGTCTACCAAATCATTGTCTTCACCAATCTAATCGGTTCTATTTCCTCAACCCTTTCATTTCCTCATTACTGTGTTGAGTGTTTGTTCATATCTGTGTTTGAAGACTTTGACTGAAGACTTTCTCAATTTCCTCACATCAATTTCTTCAGTCTGTTTGTCTTCACCTTGTGTTATCCTGTGTGTCGGTGTCAAAACCAGCGGATCTCTGATAGGGGGTCCCGAACTGTGCGTCTAGGCGGATGGTAACAAGAGACGAGGACACGATGTTTTTACCTGTGTTCGGCCCTCTCGATGGAGGTAAAACCCACGCCCCGCTTGATTAATATTGATGATATGGGTAGTACAAGAGTAGATCTACCACGAGATCAAGGAGGCTAAACCATAGAAGCTAGCCTATGGTATGATTGTTGAGATGTCATGTTCGCCCCATAGACTAAGGCCCTCCGGTTTATATAGACACCGGAGAGGCTAGGGTTACAGTAGTCGGTTACAATGGTAGGAGATCTACATATCCGTATTGCCAAGCTTGCCTTCGCGCCAAGGAAAGTACCTTCCGGACACGAGCCGAGTCTTCAATCTTCTATCTTCGTAGTCCGGGAGTCCGGCGGATATTGATAGTCCGCTGTCCGGACACCACCTAGTCCAGATTCCTCAAGAGCCCCTAACCAGTCTTCAATGACGATAAGTCCGGCGTGCATAATGTTCGCATTGCAAGGCGGGTTCTCTCCTTGAATAATTCGAGAAGATAATGAACACCAGATAGTGTCCGCTCGCAAAATAAATTCCACATTCCAACGTAGAGAGAATAAAATATACACTTAGCTCAATCTGGCGACGTACAGCGGCGTGACATCACACCGCAGCCAAGCCCTCATTTGAATCGCTTTTTACTGTTCCACCTCAAGACGCTTAGCGGCGGTTTCTTGGCACGCCTTGTCGAGCGAGATCGTGTTCCCCTTATTCCGGGATCCTCATCAATACGCGCGTGGGTAACCCAACCGCTCCTGCCGCCACACCTCCTCTATCGAAGGGAATCTCAAGCGGTCACGGAGACGGCCCTTGGTATTTCTTCCCTTTATAAGAGGACCAAGGCCTGTCCTTGTTCTTCAATCCCAAGATCGAATCTTTCCTCCGCTCCCGCCCAACACCTAGAGCTTCAGATTCGAGCGCTTGGATCCTCAACAATGTCCGGCTCCGACTTCCAGGGCCGGTGGATGCCCTCCTCCGTCACGGAGGAGGACATATTGAAGTTGCGTGAGGCCAAGTACCTGGCCTACGAAGTTTCGCACAGGTTGCCAGCCCCCGAGCCCGGCGAATACGTCTTTTTCGTACCTCACCTCCGCCGGGGATTAGGCTTCCCGACGGATCCCTTCGTGAGAGGACTCCTGTTCTACTACGGGCTGGATTTCCACGACTTGGCTCCGGAGTCCATCCTCCACATCTCCGCATTCATTATTGTTTGCGAAGCCTTCCTCCGCGTCATCCCCACTTCGCCTATGGCTGAAAACATTTAAGGTGGAGCCAAGATGATCGGGGCGCTCAAGCGGAGTCTTGTGGGGCGACCATAAGCAAGAAGGTCGATGCCCGTGGCTCAAGGTTCCTTCCAAGAGGAACTGGATTGTGGCAGCAGGAGTGGTTTTACATCACTGCTCCAAGGGGCGACAAGCAAAGCCGCCGCCCTCATTCCGCCCGGGACCTCCACGGCAATCGATGTCGTGGGTCAACCAAGGGCTCAACTGGGGCCATCCAAGACGTGCCTTATCGCAGGGGCGGATTCGAGACCTCCAAACGAGGGAGATCGACCTGATCAAGGTGATGCAGTTATGCTAATCGGGCATCTTCCGCTTCGCAAACGCCGTCCTCTCCGCCTATGGGAGTACAATCCGAGGGACCTCGATTCTCCAACATTTTATGGGTGCGCCACCCATGGAGATGTACAAGCTGTTCTTCGACCGCAGTGGCGTGTCCGGATTTGGCCGAGCACGCAGGCCTAAGCCGCGATCGCCGGATACTCGTAAATAGCTCAGAGTCCGGACATTCTATTTGTATGCCTTTCAAAAGTTCGTCTCCTGACCCTTCGTTCTTTACAGGAATGGGTGGCGCGATCAAGGCTGATAAGGTGTCCGGGCCCCCTCCCAGAGACCGAACTGGAGCCCGTGCTGGTCAGAATGTTGGAGGTTGCGCACACAGAGGGGGGCGACGGGGGAAATAAAGGAGCTAATACGTTGCAGAAGGCGATCAAGAGGAGGGAATCGAGAACCCCTCCTTCAAAGGGAAAGAGGACCGCCTCAAGATCCGGAGGCCAAAGCCCTAAACATGGGAAGAAATCTCACACGGGGTCCGGCGTCCGGAGAGAATCCGGACGCGCAATCATCGCCGAAGGACCAGCTCTCCAACGAGTCGTAAGTATGAAGAAGTTAATTAATAAAGAAGTACCTTCCTTTGAGCTTCTGTAGGTAACCAAACTATTTATTTCGCAGTTCAGATCTGCAACCTTCTCAGATGAGTTCATCTTCGGGGGACCTTCTTCCGGAGATGATGGAGAGTGATACGCCTCCGTCCGCAGCGCCGCCAGATGAGGCAGGCGAGCCTGAAGTGTCGTCACGGAGGGCGTCCCCGAGTCCGGAGGGGCCAGAGAGTCTGGCACCCACCAGAGTCCGGCCTGGAGAACTGAGGAGTCTGCTTGAGAGGGCGTCCATTTCAGAAGATCACCGTGCGTTAATGCGTATGGTGATTGGAAGGATTTCATCCGCTGAAAGCGGATTGCGTAATGCCGCCATGAGCTTGCTGGCGGGATTTGAGGTATGCGAAAATGGTGCACCCCTTTGTCTATTAACAGTTTTGCATATAAAAAATGCGCCCTGTATAGATAGTAGCCCTTGAGACTCGGTAGGTTGTCGGCAGCGACAGCGTACTGAGGATCGAAATCTAATGAATTGAAGTCCGTCGTTCCTATGTAGGTGTCGGATGGTCCGGGGGCTAGCCGGACTAGTGAGTTTGCCGAGCTAGCTCGGCAACTTGACGTGGCAGATGAGGACATCGCACTTGTTAACAGGCGACTTGACGAGTCTCAAGGTAAAATAGTTCTCCGTAGCCACTTTATTGAGTGGGTCAAAGCCCGGCTCTGATACGTTATATGCTGTTTATACGCATAAGTCTGCTGCTGTGGAGAACCGGGCGAACTTGCTCTAGCTAAGGAGCAAGCCCGAAGGAGTGACGCGCTGCCTCAAGGGCGGCCGAGGAGTTGAAAGTCGAAAAGGCGCGACCGTCTAAGCAGGCGGAGGTGGCGAATTGGCCGCGAAAGTAAAGGATGCTACCGACCGCAATGAGGCTCTTGAAAAGGAGCGGTTATCGGAGTGGGAAGACCTAAAGAAGGCCACCGCCGAAGCCAAGGATGCCCGCTCTGCAATGCGGGCTATGAAGGAGGAGCTGCGCCAAGCCGAGAAATCACGGCCGGCAAGCCTTTTCGATCGTTGCGGTTTATGGATGCCAAGCACGCCAATTTGAGCGATCAGGAGTTCGGAGGATCCAGATATGGACTTGGCTGCGAAAAGCGGCCGATGCCGTTAAGCACTTCCGGAGCCGGGGATCACGATACGTAAGAGTTATATTGGTCTCAATTCCACAGTCCGGATCGCCCTCTTCCGCTGATGGACAGGTTGGCGAATGGGCCAACTAAATAGATCGTCGGACCGGCCATGACTGACATCGTGGCCCATGTCTGGCCAAAGAGGTCCAAGGCGATGAGCTACTTCGGCCTATTGCAGCAATTCCTTGGGGCGGCGCTGCACATCAAGGAGATGAAACGGTCGGCCTGCATCGAGGGCGCGCGGATGGCTCTGGCCCGTGTGAAGGTGCAGTGTCCGGAGATGGACGCCACCGCTGTTGCCGCCAGGTTCGATGGAAACCGCTTCTGCCGAGCATTATTTCGGGAAGTTATGCGTGGCGCCAGTGTAATAGAGTCGCAGATGCTAAAAAATGTAACGTTCAATTGAACGCATTATAGTATGAATGCTTTTTATACTTGTGCTTCCAAGTAGTAAAACTTCTCTGTCTGCGGCCGTTCGATACTTGTGCATAACCCGAAAGATGCGATCTTGACTTCAGCCCCTCGCGCAAAGGTGCTGGGGTGTTCGCAAAATAGCGCGTTTTCACACTTAATCCGACGTCTCGGTCCTGTTATAAGGAGGTGGTAGCGTAGCGAATGAGGCAATCCGGACTATAATGCTTTATCTCTTTCACTTAGCCAGTGGAGCTCGAGGGTGGGGCTACGATATAGCCCCTGATGACACCGCACATCTCCGGATTCGGGGTGCGTATGTGCCTGACCGGGAAATGGTCCTTCGTCAAAGCGGGGAATTCTAAACATTCGGATAGTCGATCGAGTGGCTGACCAGACTCTCGCTGTATCATGACATGATCGCCGCTTTCATCGAGGTGCTCGCCCGGCGAACTGGGGCACAATCGCAGAGTTCTCCGGTGCCGCGTTAGCCGATGATACGGAACGTAAGGCAGCAAACCACAGGAGCCGAGCAAACCCAACATTTGACCAAAGACATGATTCGAGCTGATGCATATAATGCCTAACTCGAGACGCCAATACTCCGAAGGTGTTCGGACTTTATAATAATGGGCGGAATTATGCCCTAAGCCCCTAGTGTCCGTGTACGGCATGGTCTTCGACGCGCCGATGCCAAAGCGCCAGTTCGCTTTGGCTATAGGAAGAAGCCAAGGAGAGTAACAACAAGAGATAGTGATAAAAAGGTCTCACGCAGGTCTTAATCTGAAAAGAATCCTTGCAACGGGTCCCTACCGCACGTCTGCGCTACCAGTCTCCGCTGCACCATTATCCTCGATGGGTAAGCACGTTGTTCATCTCAGAAAAAAGAGGAACGCTTAGTTTTAGAAACAGTTAGTGCAAAAATATGCAAAAGAATTAATATAAATAATTAAAGCAAGGTTTATATGAAACCGCGGTCAGTTTCTTGCGCAGCCCTTGTGATAGGGTATGCGGCTAGGGAGCCCTAGCCTCTTTGAGTCCGGATTCGTCTATCCGAGTCCGGGGTCTTTAAGTGACCTCAGACCGAAATGGCGCCATGTGGACCGGGCATCTTGAGTGTAAGAGACGCAGAATGCGGTATGGCGTTGAAGCGACAAAAGCCCGTCGTCCCAACAAAGGCTTGATATTCACCTTTAAATGGGACGATATGGAAAATTAATTTTTCATCGAAAGTTGTTCGCGATCCAACACGACTTCTAGTAATATCGAGCCTGCACTTGGCGAAGGGCTCGGGCGCCACTCCTTTGAAGGAAGTGCGGCTGTGTCGAATTTTGGTAGGGTCTATCCCCATCCGACGGATTGTGTTTGAATATAGCAGGTTTAAGTCACTGCCTCCGTCCATTAGGACGTTTGTGAATTGTAATCCGTCTATGATCGGATTCAATATCAGGGGAGTCCGTCCCGCATTTCGAACGCTTCTGGAGTAGTCCAGGTGGTCGAAAGTGATTGGTTTTGATATCCAATCTCTATGATTTACTGGGTTGGACCGTGCGAAGTTCTTTTTAGAAAGTGCCGCACTGTTTTCCCGTGTCCTCACATGAAGTGAGTTTACTGCTTTGACCCCTTGTGGGAAAGTCTTTTGTTTTACGGTGCCCTGCTGGCGGGGTTTGTCTTCTTCGCTTGACGCGTCGAGCCCCTTGTGTTCGGCGTTTAATCGGCCGGACTGTTTGAAAACCCAACAATCCCTGTGGGTGTGATTAGCGGGCCTTCCGGGGGTACTGTGGATTTGACATATCCGACCCAGAATTTTATGTAGGTTAGACAGTTCGTCACTGTCATCCTTGAGGGGCTGAGTTTTAAGATTGGACCGCGAGCTTTTGAATCCGGCGTTAACTGCCGTGCTCTTTTGGCTTTTCTCTTTATTCCGGCGCTGCTCCTTTCTGCGCCGTGATTTTCCGTTTCCATCTCTTATCTCGGATGTACTTGGGTCGCTAGTGCTGCTTCTTGCTATCCACCTATCCTCTCCCGCGCAAAAGCGGGTCATGAGGCTTGTTAATGCGGCCATTGTCCTCGGTTTCTCTTAACCGAGGTGCCTGGCAAGCCATTCGTCTCGGACATTGTGCTTGAAAGCTGCTAAGGCTTCAGCGTCCGGGCAGTCGACTATTTGGTTCTTTTTGGTAAGAAACCTGTTCCAGAATTTCCGCGCTGACTCTCCGGGCTGTTGAGTTATATGACTTAAATCATCTACATCCGAAGGACGGACATAAGTCCCTTGAAAATTTGCTCTAAACGCTTCCTCGAGCTCTTCCCTACTTCCAACAGTGTTTTCTGGGAGGCTTTTGAGCCAATGACGGGCTGGCCCTTTGAGTTTGAGGGGTAGATATTTTATGGCGTGGAGATCGTCTCCTCTGGCCATATGTATATGTAGTATGTAATCTTCTATCCGCACTGTGGTCTGTTGTTCCATCGTAGGCCTCTATGTTTATGGGTTTAAACCCTGCTGGGAATTCATGATCCAGCACCTCGTCGGTGAAACATAGTGGGTGTGCGGCGCCCCTGTACTTGTATGTGCCGCTATCTTCTTGGGGCTTTCTTTTTGGGTCCATAGATGGACCTGGCTGGGCCATTGGACGGTGGGGGCTGTATGGCCTCCTCGTCGAATTTTGGAAGCAGCTTACCCTTCGGGTAGCTCTTCGATTTGTGGCAATTGCCGTATTTACCTGCGGTTTTGAGTACTTTGCTCCATCTTATTCGGAGCGTGTCTTCCACTGTTTTGAGCTTCCGCTTTTCCTTCTTCAGGCTTCTTGCTGTAGCGATGAGCCTGCGCTTAAAAAGCTCTTGTTCGACGGGGTCCTCGGGCGCGACGAATTTGTCGTCGTTGAGGCTTGCTTCGTCTTCAGAGATAGGCGTGTAGTTATCATCCTCAACCCCTTCGTTTGTAGCCCTCTCGTGGGGGCTTGCTTCTACGTCCTCCTGCGCTGAGTCTTGCTGGAGGGGGTTGTCTTCGGCACTTTCTGGGGTATTGTTGTTTCCTGTGCCGGAATCTATATTCTTGCTGTGGCGGGATTTAGAGCGGCGCCGCTGACGCCGGCGTTTGGGCTGCTTCTTTAAAGAGTCTGCCTCCGCTGCTTCTTCGCCATCCCCTTCTTTTGGGGTGTCCACCATGTATACGCTATATGACGAGGTGGCCTTCCAAAGTGCCTGTGGCGCTGGTTCTGTTAAATCTCGGCAAAGATCGCGTCCATGGCATCGATGTCATCGGAGTCGTAGTCTAGCATGTCGGTTAAATCCTCGACAGTGGCTACAAAGTGGGTGGTGGGTGGGCTCTGAATTTCTTCGTCGTCCGAACTCCAACCATCCTAGCCGCAGTCCGGCCAGGACTCTTCTGATAGCGAGAGATGCTTCAGTGAATTCAGAATATCGCCAAAAGGCGAGTGCTAGAAGATGTCCGCGGCGGTGAATTCCATAACCGGCGCCCAATCCGGATTAATTGGTAGGGGCGCGGGAGGCTCGGAGTCTGGCGAGGAGTCCGGCGCCTCGGGATCACGAGTTTCGCAGGGGACAAGATTGGTATTCGCTCCATCGCCGTGGATGTTGAAGCCCCTGTATGGCGTCTATCCACCGCCTCGATATGGGAAATCGGCTCCCGGCTAGTGGCGAAGCGGATCCGAAAAGGGCCACCAAAGCACTTGTCCGGCGGCAGAGCTAGATCATGCCCATTGTCACAAGTCGGTGGCGCTTGGTCTGTGGCTCGAGTCCGTCAAGATCAAGTCTCCGCGGTCATCGGCCGTGAAGTTTAAGCTTCCGAATCGACTCGACGGCCAGGGCGAAGCTTCGATCTGCTCCAGATGGCCAAGAGAATTGCCCGCATGCAAAGCCGCCAACACGAAGATCTATCCGGGAGAAAAGTCTCACCACGGACCGCGTTGATGGTTGAAGATGCCATCGAGCCTATGGGTAACGATACGAGGAACTCTCAATGAAAGCACCAATGTCGGTGTCAAACCGCAGATCTCGGTAGGGGGTCCCGAACTGTGCGCCTAGGCGGATGGTAACAAGAGACGAGGGACATGATGTTTTTACCCAGGTTCGGCCCTCTCGATGGAGGTAAAACCCTCGCCCCGCTTGATTAATATTGATGATATGGGTAGTACAAGAGTAGATCTACCACGAGATCAAGGAGGCTAAACCCTAGAAGCTAGCCTATGGTATGATTGTTGAGATGTCATGTTCATCCTACGGACTAAGGCCCTCCGGTTTATATAGACACCGGAGAGGCTAGGGTTACACAGAGTCGGTTACAATGGTAGGAGATCTACATATCTGTATTGCCAAGCTTGCCTTCCACGCCAAGGAAAGTACCTTCCGGACACGAGCCGGAGTCTTCAATCTTCTATCTTCATAGTCTGGGAGTCCGGCGGATATTAATAGTCCGGCTGTCCGGACACCCCCTAGTCCAGGACTCCCTCACTGTGATTACGCTTTCTATACTCAGTTCTTGTCTTCATTTCATCTTGATGACCATGCTTGTATTCTATTATGCTTACTTCTGAGTACTTATTCCGCTGCTAGTAGCTCTTCGCTAAGGAATTTCCTCACCGGCAAATTCCTCAGTGAAGAATTCATAAAAATTGCCTATTCACCCCCCCTCTAGTCGATATAACGCACTTTCAATTGGTATCAGAGCAAGGTACTCCCTTGTTCTGTGTGATTTTGGTTTAACCACCTGGAGTTTTACTTATGTCGACCGCAGGCATGAAGAAAGTGACATGCCCTATCTTTGACGGTCATGATTATCCCAAGTGGAAGGCCATGATGAGGAAGCGCCTCATGGCAATGGATAGCAAGCTGTGGACCGTCACTGAGATTGGGCTTACCGATCTATACAAGAAGGCAAGTGCTGATGAAATTCGCAAGTTCACTCGACTCGACATCATGGCGAAGGACATCATCTGTTCCTGCCTATCCAGAGATGAATTCAAGCGCATTATGCATCTGGGACCGAATCTCTGATGTCTATGAAGGTCATCGAACCCGTCATGATCCCTGGTTTGAGGACTTCAAGGAATCTCTCAAAACGATGACTTTTGAGCCAGAATCATCATCTTCTGCATCATGTCTCATGGCAAAGGGTGACGAGGTAACCGAATTCTCCTCATCCGAGTTTTGTGATGATGAATCTGATGATGATGGATCTGATGATGATATTGAATCTAGTTATACCAAACTTGTTTGCATTGCCACTAAACAACAGACGGCTTTGGAACAAGTTCAAAACATGCTAGACAAAAGTAATGATATGTTGGGTGAAGAAATGGATCGCACTAAAGCCCTGACTGAAAATCTTCAGAGACTTCAGTCTAGGTTTGATAACCTTCAAATCATCATAACACTCTCTTATCTGATCATGAGAAACTTTCTTATGAATTTCTTCAAAGAAAGCAAGATCTTGAGAAGCTAAGAGTGAGTTATGAAGATCTTTAGAAGGAGCGTGATTCATTACTAGCTCAACAAATCAGCGCTTCTCAGGAAGAATTTGTTCCTCCATGCTTAAAGTGCATTGAACGTGAATCTGCTAATTCTTCACCTGAATGTTCAAATGCTTCAACTGTTACAAATTCTTCACCTGCCTCTGCTATCACTAATTCCTCATCTGAGGACATTGCTAGTATCACTGACGATGCAGGGCTGTAGGAATTGTACATGACAGGCATGTACAAAAGCCTCAAAGGGCATCAGACTCTTTGTGATGTGCTTAAAAAGCAGATCCTCAACAGAAACTCTAGGAAAGAGGGTATCACCTTTGAGAGGAAACTTAATGCTGATGGAACATATTGGAAGCCTGAGCAGTACCCCAAAACCTCATGGGTTGCTGCAAAGGGACCTCCAGTTGATCCATCTAACTTATCTGGCTTTACATGTGAATCTCCTCATTCTTCTGATGAGTCATTTGACTCCAACTATAAACTGTTCAAAAATCATTATGGTGAAGTATTTGCTAGATATGTTGGCACTAACTGCAGGAATGGTTCTCCTATGAAGAAAATCTGGGTTCCCAAGAAGTGCCTTGAAAGTCTTCAGGTGAATGTCCTCATGACACCACATGTGAAGAACAGGAACCCCGGATCAAATCCTTCACGTGGATCAAATTCCTCAAATGGATCAAAGTCCTCACATGATTATCATCGTGCTAACAACTCTGTTTCGCAGGGTAGAGCTAAGGGCTATGAATATGTGCATTATTCTTCAAACCATTATGTTCATAAGTCCTCGAAGAATTTCTCTGCTTATTCATATACTTACCCTAACCCCTCTTATGTGAAACAAAATGGTTTGGCCTCTATGCCACCATTCTCGTATGGTGCTCGCAGAGTGATAAACTCTTTGCCACCCCTTCAGATGTGGGTGGTGAAGAAAAAGAACTAATCTCTTCTGCAGGGTCAGGTCTCCAGACGTGCTTTAACATCTGAAGAATTTGCTGGGGACCTGACTGCCTGAAAGGACGCAGGCGAATCATGATGAAATGAACTTTCATTTCACACATCCTCATACTGCTATATCTGTTCACTGATTGATGGAATTCATCTGATGAACTTGATATCATATTCTTCACTAATGAAGCATATGAGATTGTAAGATACACTAATTCATCTGCAGGATGATCAACCCAAAGCTACAGAGTGGGTCCTCGATAGTGGATGTACGAATCACATGACTGGTGACAAGAATCTATTGATGGATGCTCCCTTATCACAGTCACATCTGAAGCATATCATCTTTTCTGACAAAGGCAAAAGTCAGGTATTGGGTCTTGGTAAGGTTGCAATCTCTAAGGATAAACACATGGACAAAGTCATGCTTGTTGAGTCCTTAGGATACAACCTCATGTCAGTCTCAATGCTTTGTGATCTTGATATGGTTGTTGTCTTTGGCAAGTATCGTTGTGTTGTGATTATGGAAGCTGACAATTCCAAAGTCTTCGAATATTTTTCCTCGAGGGCTTCAATCAACTTTGGTGTGAAGATCAAGCACATCAGAAGTGACAATGGAACTGAGTTCAAGAATTCCGGTCTTGATGACTATCTTGATGAACTTGGTATTACTCATGAGTTATCTGCTCCCTATACTCCTCAGCAAAATGGCGTCATGTAGCGCAAGAACAGAACTCTTGTTGAGATGGCTCGCACTATGCTTGATGAATACAAAATGCCTCATCGTTTTTTGATTGATGCAATTGATACTGCGTGCCACATCATCAACAGAGTATATCTTCACAAATTCTTGAAGAAGACGGCCTATGAACTCCTCACTGACAAGAAACCCAATGTGAGTTATTTCAAAGTCTTCGGTGCTAAATGTTGGATTAGCGATCCTCACCACAATTCTAAATTTGCACCGAAAGCACATGAAGGTTTTATGCTTGGTTACGGAAAGGACTCGCACACCTACAGAGTCTTCAACATTGTTCTTCACAAGATTGTTGATACTGTAGATGTGCGGTTCGATGAAACTAATGGCTCGCAAAGAGAGCACCTACCTTCTGTATTAGATGAACTAGCACATGAGGATTCTATCAAGTTCAAGGCAACTGAGGATGTCATTCCTACTGAAGAATCTGCTGATGAATTCATTCCAGTTCATGAAGAATGTCGAGCTGATGCACCTGAAGAAAATGCTGATCAAACTCCTCAGCGACAACCAGCTCATCCTCGTGTTGCAAAAGAAGTGCAAGTGGAGAAGATCACCGATGACATTAGAGCACCAGGTCCTCTCACACGCTCAAAAGCTTCACATTTATCTAACTTTTGTGGGCACTATGCTTTTGTCTCTATCTCAGAGCCCACTAAGGTAGATGAAGCATTTTTGGAGCCAGAGTGGATTCAGGCTATGCAAGAAGAATTACATCAGTTTGAGCTCAACAATGTCTGGGAACTGGTCAAACGTCCAGATCCTCGCAAGCATAATATCATTGGCACAAAGTGGATCTACCGCAACAAGCAAGATGAAAATGGCCTTGTGGTGAGGAATAAGGCACGACTGGTAGCTCAAGGCTACACACAGTTGAAGGAATTGATTTCGATGAAACTTTTGCACTGTTGCTAGACTTGAGGCTATTCGTGATATTACTTGCTTATGCTAACCATCATGATATCATATTATATCAAATGGATGTGAAAAGTGCATTCCTCAATGGTAAGCTTGAGGAAGAAGTATATGTTGCTCAACCCCCAGGTTTTGAAGATCCAAAGAATCCTGACATGGTCTTCAGACTTAATAAGGCCCTCTATGACCTCAAGTAAGCCCCTCGGGCGTGGTATGATACATTGAAGGAATTCTTCGTGAAGAATGGCTTCACACCCGGTTCACTCGACCCTACTCTCTTTACTAAATCTTATGATGGTGAACTGTTTGTGTGCCAAATATATGTTGATGATATTATCTTTGGCTATACTGACCAACGTTATAGTGATGAATTTGCCTATATGATGAGTGAAGAATATCAAATGTCTATGATGGGAGAGTTGAAATTCTTCTTAGGTCTTCAAATTCGTCAATAGCGCAATGGCATATTCATATCTCAAGAGAAATACCTCAAAGATTTACTGAGAAAATTCGGCATGCAAGATTGCAAAGGCGTCAAAATTCCTACGCCCACAAATGGCCATCTATGCACTGATGAAAATGGTATTGACTTCGATCACAAGGTATACCGCTCCATGATTGGTTCTTTATTGTACTAATGTGCATCTAGGCGAGATATAATGCTTAGTGTTTGCATGTGTGCCCGATTTCAAGCTGCACCGAAGGAATAACACCATAAGGCTGTGAAGCATATTCTTCGATATCTAGCTCACACACCAACACTAGGATTATGGTACCCCAAGGGCTTTGCTTTTGATCTCATTGGATATTATGACTCTGACTATGCTGGTGATCGTGTGGACCGCAAGTCAACTTCTGGCACTAGTCATTTCCTCGGACGATCTTTGGTCTGTTGGTCCTCGAAGAAACAAAACTGCTTATCACTGTCTACTGCGGAAGCTGAATACATTGCTGCTGGCTCTTGTTGTGCTCAACTGCTTTGGATGAAGCAAACACTCAAGGACTATGGCGTCAACGTGAAGAATGTGCCTCTCCTCTGCGATAATAAGAGTGCCATCAAGATTGCTCACAACCCAGTTCAGCACTCGAAGACAAAGCACATTCAGATTCGTCATCATTTTCTTCGTGATCATGTGTTGAAGGGCGACATCTCCATTGAGCACGTGAAGACTGAAGAACAGCTAGCTGATATCTTCACTAAGCCCTTCGATGAGAATAGATTTAGCAAGTTGTGGTGTGAGCTAAATATCTTAGAATCTTCGAATGTTCTCTGAAAAGGACACACACCCTGACACTTATGCAAAATTGATGACTTAGATGTGCAACACATGAAGAAACGTTTTTCTTCAATCAATTAAGAATAGCACTCTAAGTGTGAAGAAATTAATGAAGAATTTGATTCTCAGAACCCTACGACAATTGTACGCGGTGTCTGAAATCATCATTCTTATACGATGGGTCACGCCACCACAAAAGTTGAAAATCTTCAATTTGAGTTTTTCCTCGCTTTTGAAATTCTTGAGTTTTCAAATTCTTCAACTTTGCAAAATCTTCACTGTGTTTCGCGTTTTTCTTCATTGGCTATATATATATATATGAGTTTATGTCCTCTACAACATTCACTTATAGCTATTTCTTCAAGTTGCTTTTTCTGCTAAGTGAATGTGATCGGACCCTTCCCCCTCTATGCTATACTCAACCCAATCTATTCACAAATTCTTCACGTGCGTTCTATTTGAAACTCGTTCAAAATCTTCACTGTGTCCTTGTCAGCTAAAGAAATTGCGAACGAAACTTTAAGACAAATCTTATCCAAATTTTCGGTTTTGCCGCTCAAACCGTTCCGCATCCCACAATGCATTATTCTATTCACCCATGATCGTACACGATCTCAACTACACAGTACGTGGGTGACACATGTCACAAGAAGGAGAAAGGACAGGGGCACGTTCGTCCCAAATCTTCGGGCGAACAGTTTTTACCGTGTCTATAAATACCCCTCTCCCCTTCCTCACTTCATTTACTCCGCTCGATCGCTACTCTCTCACTCGAGCTCCTCAAACCCTAACGCCGCCGCTACTCCATCATCGCCGGTGAGGAAGAGCTTTGCTGCCTCGACCTCGTCACCATTGTACTCATGCCGACCGCGGAAATCTTCAGTCCGCCGCCGCCGTAGCTGTCTTCCTCTGCCAAGTTAGGGCGTGGGAGATCTAACCTGACGAACTTCACATCTGTTCTTCTCAGTTCATCGTGTTCTTCACTTCGGGTAATTAAAAGTTACTTTTATTACTCACTTTGATTCTCAAACTTTCCTGAAAATCTTCAAAGGTGTTTATTCTTCAAATCTTCACACATATGAACACCTCACACATCATATGATCTTGAACTGTTTCTCTAAGCAATCATTTTCTTCAAGATTCCCTAATTGTGTGGATCTTCAATCTGTACAACTCTGGAACCTAAGATAAGAACACTTAGTGAAATTCCTCAAGGTTCATCTGGTCAAATTCCTCAAAACTTGTTCATTTCGAAAAACCTTCTGAGAACGCATATGACCTCTCCAAATTCCTCGCACCTATACTCTGTTCACAGGTACTCATGTCTGCTGCTGAATCACTAGGTTCTCATCAACTTAACTCATTTGCAGCGTTCCTCGAAGAAAAACTGCATACTTCGTCAGAAAATTCGATTGTTCAAATTCCTCAACTGAAGAATATGGCAGACGGTAAGAAGCCGCAGAAAGGAGGAAAGAAACCTGAGGTTATGACTGCGTTTGAAATCCCTGAGGAAATTTATGCTGACTATTGCACACCTGATGAAGCAAAACTTGGCAAAGAAAACGAAAATCAGCGCAAGGTGCGCATACAAAGGATTGAACGGAGATGGGCAAGGGAATGGAGGGAATACAGATATGTCACTCCAAAGTACATGAGGAAATTCGCCCTCAACCCTCCATGCCCAAGAGCTCCATTGGCACTGCCAAGAAGTCGACCCCACCAGATCAAGCGTGGTGAGGACTTTCTGAAGAATGGGCTAAGCGCCAAGCTAAATTGGCAAGACAAGCCAAGGAGGCGGTGAAGTTCAATGAGGATTCGCCATCGCTATCGCTCTCGAGGCCTCACCAAACCGAGGCAATCCATGCCAAAGAAGCCTGCTCGTAAGCCAAGTGCTTCACCAACAGCGCCCTCACGGCCAAGTTCTCAAGAATGCCCTCACGGCAAATCCTCACACTGCTACTACTCCACCA
Organism: Aegilops speltoides; assembly: GCA_021437245.1. Lineage (NCBI taxonomy): Eukaryota > Viridiplantae > Streptophyta > Magnoliopsida > Poales > Poaceae > Aegilops > Aegilops speltoides. The sequence goes on from CM038143.1 coordinate 132,611,198, forward strand.
AAGTCCTCGGCAGCTCCTTCAAAGTCCTCGGCTCCTGTGCATCGGCTACATGTCAAAGGACTGCTGGTTTCTCGATTGCCTCTGGTGTTTCAAAGAAGTTCCTCACCGCACCAATTTCCTCATCAGTCCCACACCGTTGAAGACTAAAGCAACAATGGGGCGAGGTCCTGGCCAAGTCCAAAGAAGAAACAGTCGCATTTCATGTGCCTTCGATGATGAAGCTTCGATGATGAACTTGCGTAAATCATCGAGATGAGACAGTGAAGGCCGCTAGAGCCAAAGGCACATCTGTACCCTTTGCTTTTGGATCCGAGGAAGATCCTCGACTACATTGACCTCTTGCACAAGGATCCAAACACCCCAATGCCTGATTTTCATCGACTCTGGTCAAAGTCACATCTTGACCCATTTCATCACCAAGAGAAATGGAGTTTGAAAAGGCAAGAGAGATCAAGAAAGCGCAGATGAAAGGAGAAGCTCCTCAAGAAAAATGTTGTCGAAATGACACGAGGAACTTCTTCAGCTCGATCTGAAATTCAAGCCCTCGGCAAAGACTTTGATGCCTACTATGCTGATTGGCAAGGAGCTAAAGTGAGATTCGCTCAATCGACGAAGAAATTCACAAATGTTGCAGCCCCATCGCAACAAGAAAATCCTCGAGCTGCAGACTCTGCTCAGCTGCTTTGAAGAACATGCCAAGACCGTTGATGATTTTCAGCTGTTGAAGAAAATGCTAGTTCCGTGGCTGATGACTCCATTCCACCGGCACGAAGAAATTGCCGGGGCATCCACTAGTGGTGCGCTGAAGAAATCGAAGAGAACAGGCAATCGTGCATCGATTCCAAGAAAATCAACCAGATTCCTCGGCTCCTCCGCGCCTACACCAACTCTAATTCTTCCATCTGCCTCTGATGTGAAGAAGACCAAGGCTGCAGAGTGAGCTGCAGTGAAGAAACGGAAGGCATCAGCTGCGTCAAATTCTTCGGCTGCGAAGAAAATGAAGCCAATGACCAGCTCATTTGAAAATCCTATTGATGCTGTTCTAATTTCCTCCATGCCATCAAAGGACCTTGTTCCTTTTGGAGAAGACTATGAGATCCCAAGGATCTGATGAAGGAAATCATTCTGCTGTTTCATCAGAGCAGATTGATGAAGAAATTGAAGTGGACGAAATCCCTTCAACGCCTGTCATTTCCTCACCTATGCCTCAGTTCACAGCTGAAGAGGCTGGTGTTGAGGAAATTGAAGATGAAGATGTGGATATAGTATGCACCACACCTGTGATGAATGATGACTTTTGGGAAAGTCAGCATCCCAATACTCCTCTCTTCACCCCTATCCAACAGATTCCTCAGTCCCCTGCACCTACAGTTCAAATGGGCTCTGAAGAAACTCAACCCACTCCCTCTGTGCATGAAGACATTCCAGCCGCTAGTCTTTGAAGAACCTGCTCTCTTCGATCCTCAGGTTGCACAAGAAGAGGAACCAGAAATTCCTTAGCCTGAAGAACCTGAGCTCGCGATTCCTGAGGTGGTGATGCAACTCACTGACACCCCTCTGCCAAAGCCAAAGAATCCATTCTCAAGTAAACAGAAGTTCAAGGCTGAAGACTTCTTTGCCAAGCATGTATTCTTCACTGATTACAACCCCTATGACTCTGCTCTCATAAGGAAGAGGCGTTTCTGGACTGCTAGTCAAGCCAACTTCTATTCCTCTGTGCTGTTTGACAAAGACAAAATCTTCGATCATGCACATATTCCTCACGTGGACATGGAATCTCTACCATGCTTCGAGCTAGTCCTCGGTGTTCTTCACGATGCAGGATTACTAAATTTCTGCACGGACATTTGCGATTGGAATGAAGAACTCATTCTTCAGTTCTACGCGACACTGCATATCACTGGAGACGCTGAAGATGTCAACTCATGGGTGTTGGACTGGATGACTGAAAACACTCACTACAAGGCACCGGCAACTGAATTGCTTCGTGTCCTTCCTCTGAATCCTCCCCATGACGAAGGCATGTTGCACCTCAAAGTGACCACGAATCGACAAATCACTATATGCAAGTGCTCATGAAGCCTTTGAAGCCTGGGCAGGCCCCACGAACCAAATTCCTCGTCAAGGAATTACTCTATGTGCCTCGGACTGTCTATCGCATTCTGACGAAGACAATGAGTCCTATCAAAGGCCATGACTCAAATGATGAAGAAGTCGTTGGCATCATGAAGAATATGCTTTTCAACATCATTCATGGCGTTCCCGTCAACTTCCATGATTTCTTCATGCGGACTCTAGGCAATATTGCTATGTCACCATTCGAGCTAAAGCCCTATGCGCCTTGGATTATGAGATTCATCAGGGCAAGATCTTCATTGAATTACAAAGCTGACACTCTGAACCACGGTAGCTACTTGCCTCCCATTGAAGTCCTCAAACGGATAGTTTCATCAGCTGATGATAAAGGCAAGGCAGCTGCTGTGATCGATGAAGGCATTCGTCCATTGGATGGTCAATTTCGCAAGGCTGCATCTTACTCTACCAATGACGACTCTGCCACACATGACTCTGCCGCAAATACCTCAGCCAAGCAAAATCCTCAAGCCACAAACCCTGTGGTGATGATCGACCGTGAGTTACTCCTCAGTCTTCATCAGAAGGTTGATCGCAATCACAAATGGGTAAAGCGTCAGTTTGGTACACTTCTTCACAATATGACCTCAACATACAATGCACTGAAGAAGAACCAATACTACCTTCATGAAACCTTCAACTGCACCTGGGTTGTCCTCACTCATGTCTATAGCGCTGAAGAACTGAAGACTATGGGTCTCAAGGAAGAATTTGACTGGTCTGCACCTCCTCCGAAGAAACTCAAGAGGGTCAAAGTTCCTCCACTGGTGGCCAGCTCTTATTCTTCATCCCGTGACACTGATGAGAATGAAGATTCGGACGACACTGCGGCAGGCCCTGCTACAACAAACAACCTCGACAATGCTGGAGCTCCTCCATCGACTTGAAATTCTTCAGGGGCGTTAGTCCTCAGATTCAATCCTTTTGGTCATTTGATGACAAAGGGGGAGAAATCTGAGTTAGTCTTCAAGCGGGTCTATATTAAGGGCATTTTTTAAGTTACAACTCTCGTTCTTACAAACTTTTATTTGGATCGAGTTGTAATCTTAAACCCGATGGTCTTGATACTTTTGTTGCATTATGCTTTTGATGCTTTCGCATGCTTATTCCTCATTAATGACATTGCACGCATGCTGAATCTCATCAGGCACCATATTTCATCATGCATTTCAAATTCTTCATATAATATATCAAATGCGTGTTATGAATTACAAGATATAGGGGGAGATCTCCATGATTAAACTCTTCAAATGTGCATTGCCTCAAACGCAAATTCCTCACTATGCACATCTTCAGGGGGGAGTTCTTCTATATCTTGCTATCAAATTCCTCAATATCAGTATTTACACTTCATACATTTATCCCCGCTAAAAACTTAACCTATATTGTCATCAATCACCAAAAAGGGGGAGATTGTTAGTGCATCTAGTGCCCCTTAGTGATTTTGGTGTATTGAAGACTTATAGGTTAAGGGACTAATGCGTTTGTGAGTGTACACAGGTCTATAAGTCTATGAGGAGTTTGATATTTACAGAGAAAGTCGACCTCTAAAAATGAAGTTCTTCGACTGAAGACTTTGATATTCTGAAGACTTTCTGAAGACTTTGAAAGTGAAGAAATTGGTGTGACCTTGAAGACTTGGTATTCATTTGAGGAACATGAAGCGTGAAGACTTTTGTTTTCGTAGTTTCATTTTCTCTTTCTTGAGTCATAGGTAACACCGTACTGTTAAAGGGGGTCGAGGAAATACTAAGGAAAAATTTTCATGTGATGCTCAACTCAAAATCCTACACCTACCAATCCCTTCGAGTGAAGCCTTTGGAAATCTCATACAGTTCAGTCACTTTCTTGAAAGGATGAGACGAAGTTCTTCAGTCACGATGAATTTGTTCTAATCGAGGAGTTAGGAATTCGCCAGTCGAATTGCCTACGCAGATGAGGAACATGATAGCCCCGAGGTATTTGAGAGTCAAATTTCCGACCGTTCTTCAGTCTTGCCACCACTATCCCAAAATATCTTATCCACCTAACAGTCATATCATTGAAAGGCATTTATGTCTTATCATGTCGGGCTGCTCCCTAGGCTATAAATAGCCGCCCCCTACAACCACTAGTTGGTTGGCTGCTCCGAGAGAACTTGACACTTGTCATTTGAGAGCAACCCATCCTCCGAGGACTTTGAGCAAAAATCATCGAGTGAGGAAAACCCAAAACCAAACCCTACAAACCCAAAGTGATTGAGCATCATCAAGAAATTGATCTGCGTGGATTCGACGCTTGTTACCTTTGAAGACTATGCTTCTTCCAGACGGTTAGGCGTCATGGTCTAGAGCATCCAAGAGGAATTGTGGATCGCCGAGTGACCAAGTCTGTGAAGGTTTGGAAGTCGCCTGAAGACTTACCACGAGTGATTGGGCGAGGTCTGGTCACCTTAGTTCAAGGAGAATACGGTGGGGACTGGGTGTCCTGAGCTGCGTGCTCACGATCGGGTGTCCGGATCTGTGTGTCCTCGAGTTTAAATACTCACCGCTCCAACCAGACGCATAACCGAGAGACAGCAGCTTGGAACTGGTCTACCAAATCATTGTCTTCACCAACCTAATCTGGTTCTATTTCCTCAACCCTTTCATTTCCTCATTCTTGTGTTGAGTGTTTGTTCATATCTGTGTTTGAAGACTTCGATCAAGACTTTCTCAATTTGCTCGATCAATTTCTTGATCTGTTTGTCTTCACCTTGTGTTATCCTGTGATTACGCTTTCTGTACTCAGTGCTTGTCTTCATTTCATCTTGATGACCATGCTTGTATTCTGTTATGCTTACTTCTGAGTACTTATTCCGCTGCTAGTATCTCTTCGCTAAGGAATTTCCTCACCGGCAAATTCCTCAGTGAAGAATTCATAAAAATCGCCTATTCACCCCCCTCTAGTCGATATAACGCACTTTCAAGAAGGCACAAAAACCACATGGGAGCATGTTAGTCAATATTTAGCACAATTGGGTGAGGCAGGCTCATTGAATGAATTGAAAGTGCGTTTATTTCCTTTATCATTAACTGGTACCGCATTTTCATGGTTTTCTTCTTTACCACATGGTTCCATTCAGGTTTGGTCGCAGCTAGAGCAGAAGTTTCATGATCACTTTTATAGCGGCGACAACGAACTCAAGTTGTCACATCTAACATCAGTTAAACAGAAGCATGATGAATCAGTCTCCGATTACGTCAAGAGATTTAGAGAAACAAAAAACCGGTGTTTTAGTTTGGTGATAACCGAGAGAGACTTAGCAGACCTAGTGCTGAGTGGTTTGAGGACTCCCATTACAGAAAAGCTAGAAGGGTATGAGTTCTTAAATATCAACCAAGTCTTACAAAGGGCTTTCGCTCAGGAAAGCCAAAGCAAAGACCTCAAAGAAGTGCATAGATACAAAGCCGATCGTCCAAAGATGAATATGGTGGAATATGATAGTGATCACTCAGACGATGAGGGTGATGTTTTTGCTACTGAATTTGTTTGGTCGTCTAAGGCCAAACCCTTTACTTGCAATGATCTGAAACCGATTCATAAGAATCGTGATGAAGAGATGAAGTTTACTTTTAACATTGCTAAGTGTGATAGAATATTTGATGCTTTGCTGCAGGCCAAGATTATTAGAATATCTCATACTTTACCGCCGTTTGAAGAGCTGAAACGGCGCGCTTATTGCAAGTATCATAATTCTTTTTCTCATGCTACTAATGATTGCAATGTTTTTGGACGGCAGATACAATCGGCCATTAATGATGGACGATTGAACTTTTCTGAGATGCAAGTTGATAAACAGCCCTTTCCAATGAATACCATGGAGTTGGAGGGGAAGAAACTACTCATTTGGCCGGAGGTTGCCGAATCTGCTAATAAAGCTAATGTCATTGTTGGTGAGCCCAGGAAAGACAAGGAGGGCGACAAGGTCTTGGGGAGACAGGTTGTGCTTGACAAGCAACCCGGTGGCAAGGAGATAATCAAAATCACCATCAAGAATCCTACACTCGGGGGGCAACCGCAAGTGCAAGAAAATAATCATGTTAAATTTGTCAAGCCCAAGGATCCAGAAGTTGACAAGTGGAAGACGAATGAATCTAAAGTGGAGCGCAAGAAAATCAAGCCAACTTTTGATATGCTGTTGTCCAAGTATGCCAATCAACCAGCCGGTTCTGGCTCTAACCGGTCATCAAATTTGAAGCGCTCAAGGTCACCTCCTCGGGAAGAATTTCAGCATCATGCAAGGCCATATGGGTCGTGGGTGCCGGGACCGTGTATGCCGCCACCCCCCTATGTGCCATACTACGTGGGAGACTTCAATGGAGGATGGTGGCAGCCCCCAATGGCCCCTTATGCTTTTCATCCAGGTTGGGCAGAACCAAGGAGGCCTGTTCATGAGACTCTTTCTTATCCCACACGAGGCCGTTTGAACAACGGTGTCAATCGGCCAGTGCAAGATAATCAGAAAAGGGTCGGCAAGCAAGAATGGCGTGTTAAGTCGCCAAGTGCTGCAGCGGTCGAGTCAAGCAAAGGCAAGGAAAAAATCAATGCCGACTCACTCATCTTGGGCACCAAAACATTCACCATACAACAGTCGATTATGCATAGCAATCCGATTGAGCCGATACTTGCTATCGCGCCAAAGCACTCGGCTAATGACCATGAAGCAAGCACCAGCCAAGTAAAGACGAGAGATCCTAAATACACTCAGCCAAAGTGGTGCCCTCCAGGGCTAACAAAGACACAAAAGAGGAAACTACAGAGGTTAAGGAGTCAAGAGATGATAGAACAAGAGGCCGAGAAGCAAAGGGATAAGTTGTTCAATGACACTCGGCCCATGGTGCATACAGAACAAGTGTGGAGGCCTAAACAAGTACAAGATGCAGTGGCTTCTACACCTACCACGGCAGCACCTGCATGACCAAAGGAGGACGATGCGACAGCTATTGCATCGTCTGCGACACTTCTTACTTCTCCTTCACTTGGACAGATTCCAGAATCGGTGGATGCACTTGAAGAAGAGGATGATACGTTGGACTATGAGTCTATGCCAGTTCATGAAGGTATGGATATCAATATGGTATATTACTTACCTGTTGAGTTTCGTGCTGTAGATGAGGAAGGGGAGGTGGCTCAGCTGGATTTTGGCCCTAAAAACGCAATATTCGAGAAGCCAAAAGACCCAGTAGCGCATCTGAAACCATTATATATCAGAGGTCATATCAATGGGTCACCGCTCACTCGGATGCTTGTTGATGGTGGTGCTGTGTTGAATCTTATGCCGTATTCGGTCTTCAAAAAATTTGGGCTGCATGATGAAGAGTTGATAAAAACCAACATGGTGCTCAATGGGTTTGAAGGCAAGGAGAAAACTGAAGCCAAAGGTGTGATGTATGTGGAGCTCACGGTGGGAAGTAAAACTTTGGCGACCGCATTCTTTGTCGCTGAGGTGCAAGGCAACTACAACGTCATACTAGGTCGTGATTGGGTTCATGCAAACCAGTGCATGCCATCCACTATGCACCAGTTTTTGATCCAGTGGGTTGATGATGAAGTGGAAGTCATTCATGCGGATAAGTCGGCCTGTGTTGCTTTGGCCGAGGCATCAGTGGATTGGCAACACCCAAATGCTACTTGCTTGACGGGACGTGACTTGTCAGAGTTCAATTTTCTCAGCGCGACCAAGAATGGTTTTGCGCCTGTTTCTTTAAAGCCGACTGAATGCAATCGGCTCCAAGGTATGATATGTTTAAATGGATCCTAACTCAGAGTGGTTACAAAAGCGACTTGTAGAATATCGGTCCAATGAGAACGATATGTATGAGTCCATAGAAGAGTTAGATGATATGGATAAATTAGGACAAGGTTTTACATCGGACGATCCATTAGAAGAGATATATATAGGAGATGGTTCTATTTCTAGGTCGACGTTTGTAAACAAAAATTTAAGAGCCGATCATAAAGCTAGGTTGATCGAGCTTTTGAAAGAGTATGTTTGTTGTTTTGCACGGGAATATCATGAGATGCCAAGTTTAAGCCGAGAGCTAGTGGAGCATCGGTTACCTATAAAGGCCGGTTTTAGACCATACAAGCAATCGGCCAGAAAGTTTAATCCAAAAACGTATGACCGGATCAAGGAAGAGATCAGTCGTTTTCTTAAAGCTAATTTTATCATACCTTGCAGGTATACCGAGTGGATTTCTAACATTGTCCCAGTGGAGAAGTAAGGATCCGGCAAGTTGAGGGTGTGCATTGACTTCAGTGATTTGAATAGGGCTACACCCAAAGATGAGTATCCCATGCCAATAGCCGATATGCTTATTAATGAAGCTTCTAGACATAAGGTTATTAGCTTTCTAGATGGTAATGTCGGATACAATCAAATTTTATTGCCGAAGAAGACATGTCCAAGACAGCTTTTCGTTGCCCTGGTTTTCTTGGTTTATTCGAGTGGACAGTGACGACATTCGGATTAAAAAATGATGGCGCCACATATTAAAGGGCTATGAATTTGATTTTTCATGATTTACTCGGTGTCATACTTGAAGTTTATATTGATGATATTGTTGTCAAATCGGATGCTTTTGAGTCTCACTTGGCTGATTTGCGTTTAGCTTTTGAAAGAATGAAAAAGTATGGACTGAAGATGAATCCTTTGAAGTGTGCATTCGGCGTGTCAGCTGGTAAGTTTTTGGGTTTCATTATCCATCAAGATGGCATAGAAATTGATCCCAAAAAGATAGAGGCCATACAGAAAGTGGAGGCTCCAACATCCAAGATAGATATGGAAAAGTTCCTTGGCAAGGTCAATTACTTGAGGAGGTTTATAGCTAATCTGTTAGGGATGGTTGACGCCTTTACTCCTATCCTTCGGTTAAAGAATGATGCTGATTTCACTTGGGGGGCAAAACAACAAGAAGCATTTGATATGATCAAGAATTATTTGTGCACTCCTCTGGTGATGAAAGCACCCAAGCATAGGGAACCTTTCAGGCTTTACATTGCAGCAGAGGAAGGAATTATTGGTGCTGTTTTGACTCAAGAAACCGAGGGAAAAGAGCATGCTATTACATATTTGAACAGATGCTTACTGGATGCAGAGACAAGGTATACATTTATTGAGAAACTATGTCTATGCTTATATTATGCTTGCACAAAATTGAGACATTATTTAGTGCCAAGTGCTTGTATAGTAGCTTGTCAAACCGATGTCATTAAATACATGCTGCATAGGCCAATTCTTAGTGGTAGAATTGGCAAGTGGGCTTATGCTTTGATTGAATATGATTTGGCTTATGAATCTCTAAAATCTATGAAAGGCCAAATCATTGCTAATTTTATTGTTGAACATCGGATTGATGACAAGCATGACATAGATATAAACCTTGTCTCATTAGTACCGTGGAGATTGTATTTTGATGGTTCAGTTTGTGGCAATGGACAAGGTGTTGCTATTGTTTACATATCTCCTCATGGTGTTGTTTTAGAAGCCTCATGCCGCTTAGAATATTTACAAACAATCAAGCCGAATATGAAGCATTGTTATTCGTCCTAGAGATGTTACTTGCTATAGGTGTTACACATATTGAGGCTTATGGTGATTCGTTATTAGTAGTGCAACAAATATCCAAAGTCTTTCAATGCTTTGACGAATCACTTAATGTTTATCTTGATATATGTCTAGATATAATTTCTACTTTGGATTATTTTAGCATTGCTCATATATCTAGACATGACAATTGGAAAGCAAATGAGTTGGCACAGCAAGCATCCGGCTATCATGATTGTGGCATGTTTATTATTTCTGAAAAGCCGATGTCTAGTCTTGCCAACATAGGGGAGGCCGAACCGGAGCCCACCATTTCGGCCACTAATGAAATATTCAATGCAAGAGGAAATCAAGACTGGAGGAAACCCATTGTTGATTATTTGTGTGATCCTAGTAGAAGGGTGGACAGGGCTGTTTGGCGTATGGCTTTTAAATACACCATGAGAGATGATGGTCTCTATCGCCGAACGGTTGATGATGTTCTTCTAAAGTGCTTGGACGAAGACCAAGCGAGAGTTGCTATGGGGGATGTCCATGAAGGTATTTGTGGCACTCATCAGTCGGCTCCCAAGATGAAATGGTTGCTACTATGTGCTGGATTTTATTGGCCGACTATGATTAATGATTGCTTCAGATATTACAAAGGGTGTGAAGCTTGTCAAAAATTTGGTGATATTTAGTTGGCTCCTGCTGCTATGTTACATCCCATTATCAAGCCGTGGCCTTTCAGAGGATGGGGTTTAGACTTTATTGGACAAATTCATCCGTCTTCCTCAAAGGGGGGTCGGTTCGTATTGGTGGCAACCGATTATTTCACTAAATGGTCTGAAGCAGTACCTCTCAAGAACATGACACATGCGGAGGTAATTAAATTCATAACCGAGCATATTATTCATAGATTCGGCATTCCTCAAACGTTGACTACAGATCAAGGCTCATCTTTTATGTCACACCAAGTCAGAGATTTGCCGAATCTTACAACATAAAGTTGCTCAATTCCTCTCCATATTATGCCCAAGCCAATGGACAAGCTGTGTCTAGCAATAAAATTTTAATCAAACTCATCAAGAAGAAGATTGAGGATAATCCAGGGAGATGGCATGAGTTGTTGTCTGAGGCTTTGTGGGCACATAGGATCTCAAGGCATGGTGCTACGAAGGTGACTCCATATGAGCTAGTATATGGTCAAGAGGCTGTTTTACTGGTGGAAATAAATTTGAATGCTTTGAGAATTGCCAAGCAAAATGATTTATTGACAGTATACTTTTATAACTTCATGATGGACAACATTGACGAAGTTGCCGATAGATGTTTGGCTGCTTTGAGGGCCATAGAGAGAGACAAGTTGAGGGTGGCAAGAGCTTACAATAAGAAAGTTAAGTTGAAGAATTTTCAAGTTGGTGATCTCATCTGGAAAGTGATTCTGTCGATTGGTTCAAGAGATAAAAAATTTGGGAAGTGGTCTCCAAGTTGGGAAGGTCCTTTTAGGATTACAAGAACAGTTCCCGAAAACTGATATTTGGTGGAATCTGTACAAGGGGCATTGTTACCTCGAGCTCTCAATGGCAAGTACTTGAAGAAATACCACCCGAGTGTGTGGCAAGAAGCCTAAATAGGTAATGGCCGATACATAATTATCTCCCTAAGAAAAATAAATGGCCGATGGAGTGTTGACATCGTCCTTAGAACAAACACCACCCATATTATTTTTCGGCGTGCAAGCCTTGCCGAAAAACAGAGGGGCATGTGTTGACACCAGATTTTGGCATGACATAAAAAGAAAATGGGATGGCTTCGAGTGATAGGGTTTTTAGCATGAAAAGTTTCACATCGCCGAGAGGAACAACTTTGATGTTTAAGTCATAGCCATCCGATCTCATCTCTAAGGCCGAAGTTGTGCTCAAAGTACTGGATTTTGTATTCAGAACACTGTTCGGCTGATCAAACCCCCAAGACAGCCTCGTATGGAAGAATTATCTACACAAATTGTCTTCGTGTCGTCGAAACGATCAATTTTGATATAAAGATCGTCGCAATCCGAGGTCGTATGCAAAAGTTAGAGCCCGCACAACGAGACCCTCCTGCGAGCAAAATATGACGCCCGGAACCAGACACATATGTGGGTGTGTCTGATGAGATGCGTGAATAAGTTGCTGTTTTGCTCGAGCGATTTCACCCTTGGGATGACCTCTAATGAAAAAACGTTCAAAATGAAAGATGTTCGTCTCGTTGAAACGGTCAAGATTGCTTTTGGACTCGTTTCTATCCGAGTTTGTTTGCCATCACAAAAAGGACCAGCAAGGTACAGTCAGTTTAAACCGAACAGTTTTGGAAAGTTCGGATAAAACCAGTCCGAATTTGACTAGGGTTTTGGACGTGAATTGATGCAACTTCTTGTAAGGAAAGCCTAGATGAATCCTTTTCTTGTACGAGAAGTCCAGCCACCTCTTATATATGTTGGCGGTGACGGCCGATTGAACAACACACAATCGAACAAATCAATATACTACTTTTTCATCTATGTTTTATCTCTCCATTGTTTTTTCTCTCTCGTTCTTCGTTGTTCTTCATGTTTGAGAGCTGTGAATCCCGAGGCTCTAGGGGAGAGCGAATCGACCTAGGGCAGCCCATAGCCGCCGCACTCCCTGACGGGGTCCCTCCCGGAGGAGTGGGGTTTTCGGGTCTGCAAAAGCGCCTGTCGACTGTCTTGCGTATCGCGCTGTCGGTCGGGTCTCCCTCGACATGAGCTGCGGTGCATCACCCCCGGCGTCGAGGGTACACGTGACGTGTTCGTGTGTCAACAGCTCTGTTTACACCAATTCTTCCACACATTTATTCTTCCTCGTGCACATCATCACAGCATGCTAGATCGTAGTACCGGAGTTTCTGCGTGATTTGTGTGCTTAGGTGTGCATGCATATTATTGTGTGAGTAGCAGTAATATGTGGTGATTGCTTAATTATATTAGTAGTATGCTTGTGTGCTTTTGTTTTAGTCGTTTCTGTTGGGCCTTCGGTGTTACAATTTTTTCCCTATTAAAGTTGCTCGTCAACCGACACGAGACCCGAAGAGTCAGCAAGAAATGCATATATTTGGGAATTCAGCTAAACAAAACGGAATTATCAGCAGACTGCAATGAAAATTCTAATATCTCGTCTGAATGCAAAAGAAATCCTGGGTGGACCGTCAGTATCAAGTTTGCATTAGCGTGCACTCATCACAACCAAATGATTAAATCAGCAAGAAGATAAATTGTCTGCAAGGTTGATAGAATATTATCAAAGGTATGGCTCAGATGCAAGTTTAATTTTTCGTTGAGGATGATTTTGGAACTTGATGTACCTAGAAGCAAGTAAAAATATGGCATATACTCAGAAAGGAGGATAGTCCAGTAAAACCTTGTTTCATACAAGAAATCAACATCAGAAATATTAAGATGGTATGTATATGTGGAAATCGATCCGCATATCACAATAAGAAGTTTCTGGTGTAAGCAACCCACTCTTCCCTCGCAAAATACCAGAGAAGTTTCCAAGGCAAGATTCATTTATCTTCCTCAGTACGATATGTGGATGATTCCCCGTGTGAGGTACTCTGTCTTCTTCAGTAAGCAACCGTGAAGACTTTTGGCATAAGGTACTAAGTCTTTCCCCAGCAAAGTCTTTAGGGGGTAAGTTTCTGACGCACGATACCCAGTCTTCTTCAGCAAGCTGTCCGATGAAAGTTTCGAGTACGAGCCAGCAAATATTCCTCAGTAAGACATTGGTACAAGGTAGTACGATGTGAATTGACATCATATGGCAGTGAATCCCAAGAATCAGATCCGCAACATTTTGGTCAGAAGCAAGAATCAGTCAGAATGCACGTCTGTCTCGGAATCAGGTCCTCATATATATATATATATATATATATATATATATATATATATATATATATATATATATAGCATACCATCAAGATCTTACAAGTCACTTGGATGAGGATCTGACAACCACGTGAGGATGGTTAATAGAAGAAAGCCAGTATACACAGCAGTATGACAAAGGATTATGAGGATTGACGACGTCAATGAGCTCAATACAAGTACCCGTGAACCTGGAAAATGATCCTGATGAGCCCTTGTCCCCTTTTTCTCCAATGACGGCACCACGCCTATGATCTGAGCTGTTTCTAGCTATCTGGGGTGGATGCCTAATTTTTGTTTCTCTCTTCAACGACTATCACGAGTCTGAGCTGCTTTTCAGCCATCTCGTACAGCTGTTGAGTTTCTTTTTGTGATAGTGGCCCTATAGCTGCTTTTTGGCTATTTTAGGGAGCTGCCACCTTCTTCTTATCGACCCGGACTCACGCTCTGAGCTGTTTTTTTCGGCCGTCCTGTTCCATGGTTGAGTTATTTTAGTAATGTCCCAGATCTAAGTGGTAAAGACTGTTCTGGTGGCTACTGATTTATTTGCCAATTTCTTGCAAGGGTTTCAGATGATCATTTCCCAACGATCAGAACTTGAGAGGTGTTGAACCTGCCATTTAATGGGTTACCTTATCAGAAAAATGAGGATAAACTATAATTGCCGAAAAACTGCACCGACAGTACCTATGGTCATACGAAGAAACAATATGGCCCAGCTCTTTCAGCCAAGGATCCAGTCCAAGAAAACAATAATGAAGGAGCAAGACCATTGATACAGGTATGAAAATTGTTGCATGACCCTCATGGTGCAGATCCCCCGGACAGTCTAAGTCAGTATTGATCCACATGGATATGCCTAAAGCATGAGTAATCGGCATGAGGAATAATAATCTGGAAGCCTGAGTCCTCACTTTTATGAATCTTCATGGATAACCGTCCGTCAAGTCTGTAGATATTATCTTACAGGTCAAACCCTTTATGCTAGCCGCGACAGGAGACAACCAAATATTTGGTACGGATCCGATACTCACGACAGTCGAACCAGTTAAGATGATTCAGAAAGTTCTGCGATGAGTCAGAATCTGTCAGGAAACGGTTATGTTTTAACTCACGGTTTGGAACCCAAAGGACTTGCATTTAGTGGAAGAACCGATTGCAATGAGTCAGAGCTTGAGTTTTCATCAGAAAATTCTGATCATCATTACATGAAAGGTTGTCAGTGCCGGGTGGCACACCCAGCGGAAATCACTTTTGGATCTGTGAGACGGACATATATTTCAGTCGTGATAATTAAATCACACTTAGCTAGTCAGCAGATCTAAAAAGATATTGGAGCCTCTATAAGCATGAACAAGCAAGGTAAGATCTGTCAGAAGGAGGATACAGTGAATCAAACCACCCCAGGGCATTCAGATAAAAATTTAATGGGAACAACAATAAAGGAAAAAGGATACCTGAGTTGGAAACAGTTTCCTTAAGTTAGAATATTCATACTAGTTCCCTGAGCAACCAAACCTCGAGGACGAGATTTCTTTAAGGGGGTAAGGTTTGTGACAGCCTGATTTTTGGCCCTTTCTTTTTCTTTTGTTTTTCCGAGGTTTTTGCCTGAGTTTTCTTTTTCCGTGGCTCTGTGGTCTAGAAACTGAAGAAGATGCCCTCTTCTTTGCTTCGAGAGTGGCTTGTCATTCCCAAATCTTTCCCTAGACCTATCATTTCCATCCTAGCCCAAATCCCAATATTCTTTTTGTTGGGAATATTCCTTTTCTATTAAAGGAAAAACTCAAATTGCCCTAGGTTGTGAAGAAACCTATATTTCCATCACTCCAAAAATTCCCAAATAATTCTCATGAATTGTACGGTCATATCTTGATCAAATATGGCAAAACTTTTCATTGTCATGTTAAAAACTAATTCCCGAATATTCCTTTTTCTATTCTGCCCTGAATGGCACTTTGTGAAGGAAGTGTCATTTATATTTTTCCTAGTGGCTCCCAACCTTTTTGGGAATGTTTATATGTCCAAATAATTGCCTCATGCACAAGTTCAAATTTATTTGCCTAGCCAATCTTCCTCAATGAATTTTCAAAGTTTTTGTCAGACAGAAGGCTTTGTGAAGGAAGTACTAGCTAGGAGTATCCAAATGAGTTGAAATTTTGCACACTGCTTAATGTGCTCATATTAACCCCTTCCACCTATTTTCAGCTCCATCCAATCATCTATGTGAGCACAGGAGCAAATCTTTGTTTCTGGCAATGTTTTCAGGTTGTGAAGCAAGTGTATTTTATATTGCTTAAAAAATCCTGATAAATTACCAGATCATTCTTATACCCATAAAACATCTCTCCACCCATTTTGGCATCATTTCATTGGTCTATTAGATCACGAATATTATTCCAAGTTTCTGTCCAGGGGAGATGTTTGTGAAGCAAGTACCATTTTGGTGTTGCCAAATGGTGTGATACTTTGTGAGCATCTTGATATGACCAAATGACTCAGCTTTGCCTATATTAGCCCAAGTTGACACTCCATGTGAGTGCATCATCATAATCTATTTTCTGGACCATTTTGGCAGTTGCAAAGCAACTATATTCAGTCTTGGTCCATTTACCCTCAAAACCTCCAGGACTGTAGTCCTTCCTAGCCTAAACACCCCAGACAACTTATTTGGCCCATAGCATATCCCTGTTGATCACATTGAACTGATAAAGTTTACTGCAGTAAACTTCAGAGCTCACTAACCATTTAACCAGGGCCTGTTTAACCAAGTTACCACCGTAGTTGAGACCTACCCTGGATGGACTACGCCCTAGACAACATTTGCCAGCTGTTTGCCTCCCCCACATGCCAGCACTGGAGGTGACCACCGTTTTGGCATGCCATGAGCGCGTCCAGTGGCTGTTTGTGCTGGACCCCCTCCCCCTCTCGCTGTCTTTGCACTCGTGAGCATGTCCATTGGCTTCCTCTCATCATCGTCGTTCCCCTGTACCCCTCTCCCCCTCCGGCAGCTTCCTCACTGACGCTCGCCGTTGAACGCCCACGAGAGCACAGTAGCGTTTTGGATCCGTTCGTCGCTGTCGTCTTCCTCCCAGCGCCCCCTTGGCCTCCTCTGCCCGGTGAGAGACCCCACTACTCCTCCTTCATCGTTTGCCTCCGAGCTCATGCACGCGAGCACGCATCCGCGACGCCGGCCATGCGTCCATGGCGATGCAGCACGGCTCCCTCTCCCCCTTGGCTATTTAAGCAGCCCCGAGGCCTCCCAATCGCCCCAAGCTCTTCGCCTCGCTCCCCTACTCCTGCCCAGCCCCTCCATTGAGCTCGAGCCGCTCTCCTCGACTCCCCTGGCTGCCGTGCCCACTGTCGGTGTCAAAACCGGCAGATCTCGGGTAGGGGGTCCTGATATGTGCATCTAAGGTTAATGGTAACAAGAGGCAAGGGACACGATGTTTTACCCAGGTTCGGGCCCTCTCGATGGAGGTAAAACCCTACTTCCTGCTTGATTGATATTGATGATGTGGGTATTACAAGAGTTGATCTACCACGAGATCATAGAGGCTAAACCCTAGAAGCTAGCCTATGATGATTATGATTGTGTATTTGAGGACTAAACTCTCCGGTTTATATAGACACTTGAGAGGGCTAGGGTTTACATGGAGTCGGTTACAAAGAAGGAAATATAATATCTTGATCGCCAAGCTTGTCTTCCATGCAAAGGAGAGTCCCATCCGGACACAGGACGAAGTCTTGAGTCTTGTATCTTCACGGGCCAATAGTCCGGCCAAAGTATATAGTCCGGCTGTCCGGATACCCCCTAATCCATGACTCCCTCAGTAGCCCCTGAACTAGGCTTCAATGACGATGAGTCCAACGCGCAGTTTTGTCTTCGGCATTGAAAGGCGGGTTCCATCTCCGAATACTCCAAAATACCTGTTGTAGCGAACAATGTTCGTCTTCCCATCAATGTTGTACTCCTCGGCTTCTGTGCTTCAATAATGACCATATCCACGTGTCGAGCGATACGAGGGGCCGGGGCATTTTTGCATTCGCCACCCCGGTCCTGCAAGAAAAACCGTCTATTTGAAGTGACGGGGATTCTCTGGTCCAAGCTTCACCTTCTTCCCTTGTGCGAGCATCCAATAGAGGGTGCCCAGAAAAAATTATTCCAGCATGGCCGGTCGTCGCAGTTCCTCCTCTCACTCCCGTAGCTCTAGGCCAGGGGATTGGGAAGAATGTTCGGTTCCTCAAAACCGCTTAATAGAGCTGCAGACCCAAGGGTTTCTTCCACCGGCGTTCATGTCCCCGTCCGAGCCAGAATAGCCACCTACAATGGCGGGGAGCAAGCGGAGAGATCTCCTAATCCATACCCGAGGGAGCGAATATGGCTTATCCCGCATCTGCTAAGGGGCGTCAGGTTTCCAATCCACCCATTCCTTCGCGGGCTCCTGGAGTTCTACGGCCTCCAGTTGCACAATTTCACCCCTGCCTCCGTACTGCATATAGCAGGATACGTTGCTCTTTGTGAAGTATTTATGGGCTCCGAGGCTCACTTCGGGTTATGGAAGAAGTTGTTCTGCCTCGTTCCTCGCAACCAGGGGGAATCCATATGTCAGGTGGGCAGAGCCGAAGTATGGCGCGTCGCCGAGACTGGAAACCTATCCGGTACTCCCAAGAAGGCGCCGGAGAACTGGCCCTCGGAGTGGTTTTATGTTGACGATGTTCCCCTTCCGGATCCAGTCCGGACAGGTCTCCCTGAGTTCAGTAATGCTCCACGAAGGCACGCCGAAGTTGGCGCCCTCGGGGCCCCCAAGAGGAGGATACCAGAGAGATACACTTCCTGATGAGTAGGATAAAGTTACTGGCCACATCAAGGCTGACAATAGTCGAGGTTATGGCAATATGCATAATGCAGGGAGTGCAGCCGCTTCAATATCGGGGGAAGCCCATGTGGCACTACAGCGGAGAAGATGTTGCCACTTGCTGTGGTCGTAAGGGTCTGGACTCCGCCACTGCTCTGGCGAGGATCTTGTCCGATTTGTATATAGGAGAAGAAGAAGAATTCCTTCATATTAAGCCACGGGATGGGTTTTCTATGTACAACCCTCCGAGCTGGGCAAGTCATCACTCTTTCCCCCGCTTCATTCATTCTGGAGTCCTTCGCCGAGATTATTTACCTTGATGTCTCTGAGCAGGAACTGAGGAGCGCCGTAGAAGGATTCTTCAGCCCCTCCCCGCAGCCAGAGGACCCCGGAAGGGCCTTCGATCCAGGACTCAAAGAAGACTTGGATATCACTGTGGAGCTCATCAACGGGACATTTTATTAGGCGAGCTGCGATGGCGCCTCAGTGGCTATCATCGCCGACTATCCCGGACTGCTACCTGCATCGCGTGTAAGCAAAGCCAAAAAGCCTATCCTCTGAAGAGCACTCCTTTCTGATGCCATGCCTTATGCCTGAGATATCGTTTTTTGTAGAGATGACAGTCGGAACGCAGAGCCGAGCC
Organism: Aegilops speltoides; assembly: GCA_021437245.1. Taxonomy (NCBI): domain Eukaryota; kingdom Viridiplantae; phylum Streptophyta; class Magnoliopsida; order Poales; family Poaceae; genus Aegilops; species Aegilops speltoides. The sequence continues at coordinate 132,630,301 of CM038143.1, forward strand.
CCCGGGGGCTGGTCGGCAAAGGGCGTCCGGATCGGGTAGGCTTAAGAGGAAGGCGGTTAGAGCCGAAACGCCGCTACAGAGGTATGGTAAAAACCCGCTCTGTGATTATTGTGTTTGAAATATGACAGCGCCCTTTGTGTCCTGGCAGAAAGAGGAGTAGCCGGACTGTTTCCGGAGATCCTGCCAGTCGCGCCTCCACCAGCCAGAATCCAGGACTAGCTTTGAGAGAGGAAGCGGACGCGGGGCTGATGCCGAATTGTCCTCCGATAGAGGATGCGGATATGCTCTCCACCATGAATTCTGAAGTACAGAGTGCCATGAATCACCGGCGCCGACGGGCCGTACTACACAACAACATCTTTTCCAAAGAGGCATTTAATGCTTTCCATTCGGGAGACGCATACATCCGAGCTGCTCAAGGCTGGCTTGCCCGGGCGAGGGACCAGTATGCCAAAGATATACGGGTAAGAAAATTTGATAAGCATATATAGCAATAGCCCCTGAGACTTTGAACGGTTGGAACAACTGTTTCAAGGATCAATTTATGCACAGGTCCTTGTAGATAAGAATGCCCAATTGTCTCGAGAGTTGGAGGAGTGCAAGACTTAGCTGAGGGCCACGGTTGCCAAGCTAGAGGAATCCCAGAGGGCCTCATCTGGTAACATTTATCTTAATTGTATGGAAATGTACCAATTAGTAAGTGGCTTGTATGATAAGTCTAACATAAAATTCTGCAGACAATCCCGGGGTGAATCCGGAGGCCGTAAGAGGTGACGAGTCACATCTCTAGAGGCAGCTAAGAGCTGGCGAGCGTATTCTTATGCAAGTTAGGCAGGAGAAGAACAGTCTTCAAGATGCCAATGTCCAGCTGGGCATCGATTTAGGAGATGTTCGTGCTCAGCTAGTAGACTCCGTGAAGGAGAACAGAAGGCTTCGTCGCGGCATTTATGGTAAGAGCCAAGACGAATTGTAGTACAGCTCAGCGAGGAAGCATATTGAAAGAATTTATATCTATAGGTATGTTGACGGGCCGCCCTGAAGAGGAGATGCCCACGTTTGCAGGTGATTTGCTGCAAGACCTCTCACGGCTGCACGAGCGAGCTCGGCAGGTGATTCAGGGTATTGCCCAGGCCTTGTGGCCATCCAGTTTCCTGCCAGAAGGCATGGGGGAGCTCGTGGATATGCTCCAAGGAGCACGGCGGCGCTTCTGATTGTGGAAGATGTCGGCCTGCCGACAAGGTGCAAGAGAAGCTGGGCTATGGTGAAGACGCGCTACACCAAGCTTGACCCGAACCATATGGCCGAAGTTGGACCGGAGGGGCCAGATGGGCAAGAAATTCTCGTGAGTCTAGTGTATGACCAGGTAGCGTTAGCCGCAAAGTATTCCCAACAGGATTGTAAGCTAGATAGCCTATTGGACGGTATAGAGGAAGAGTATAGTCAGTCCAAGTGACTAGGTAATTCAATGGACATATGTAGTCCCTAGCCGGATTAAAATAATTTGTCATGGCGGACCTTTTCGCTTCAGCCCTCGGATCCGACAGTCCGTGGTGTATCCGAATACCCGCTCAGTTATGCAGAACCGGGGTATGTGTGGAAACTAGGCGTAGGGGTCGTAAGTGCTTAAATAGACAAGTACCCAACTAGTTATGTTATATTACATGGATAGTAAGAAACATCTTCCAAGAAGAATAGTTCTTTTAGGGGTTCCTTTCCCTGGGTACGCATGCAGCGATGTACATGTCCGGACTGCGAACAGAGACGCAGGATGCAAAACTTCTGGGGATTCACGTTGTGATAAACGAAATAAAAAATCTTTTGTTCACTGACCGAATATTCCCTTAAGAACGCTAGCTTTCGGCTTCACCCAGTCTGAGGTACACATCCGGCTGAACCGGCAGTAAAAATCGCAGAGGTGCTCCCCTTATGCCCTAGCCGAATTAACGGGAACGTAGGGCATAAACACAAGAGCCAGGCAACCTAGCATGGCCACATCTTAAGTCATATCGATGCATATAATGGTGAAGAAAAGGCACATATGGAAAAAGGACGCATATGTGATAGGTAAGAAGCCATGAAAGCAATTATATTTAGCTTCTGTATAGGAAGCCCCCAGGTATGGCTTACACACATAGTGCAGCCGAAGTGATCCGAGCATCCGCACTGTATTTAGTACTTTGTGTGGAGAAGAAAAAAGGGCGAGAAAGGAAAAAAGGTGGAGGAACGTAATTAAAAAGGATTGGTAAGGAGACGAACATTGCGTTCAACGCTAGGCGTAGTATCTCTGGAGTCTGGCCGCGTTCCATGGGTTCGGCTCGAGTCTATTATCGGATGCATTACATAGGCGGTTCACTCCTCCAGTGAGAACTTTGTCAATAACGAAGGGACCCTCCCACTTAGGTTTGAGTTTGTCCTTCTTCTTCTCTGGTAGGCGTAGAACGAGTTCGCCAATATTATAAGTTTTGGCCCGCACTTCTCTGCTTTGGTACCGTCGAGCCTGCTGCTGATAGAATGCGGAACGGGCTTTTGCGACGTCGCGCTCCTCCTCTAGGGCATCTAAGTTATCCTGCCGGTCTAACTCGGCTTCCTTCTCTTCGTACATGCGTACGCGAGGCGAATCATGTATTATGTCGCAGGGTAGCACTGCTTCTGCGCCGTATACCATAAAAATGGTGTATATCCGGTGGTGCGATTTGGCGTGATCCGAAGCCCCCAAAGTACGGAGTCGAGCTCTTCGACACAGTGCGTGTCCGATTCTGTCAAGGATCGCACTAGTCTGGGTTTAATGTCGCTCATGATGAGACCGTTTGCATGTTCGACATGGCCGTTTGTTTGGGGATGGTAGACGGAGGCGTAATCGAGCTTAATGCCCATGTTGCCGCACCAAGTTTTCACTTCATCGGCTGTGAAGTTAGAGCCGTTGTCAGTGATGATGCTGTGGGGGACACCGTATTGGTGTACAACCCCGGATATGAAGTCTATCACTGGTCCGGATTCGGCTGTTTTGACTGGTTTGGCTTCTATCCATTTGGTGAACTTGTCCACCATGACCAATAAGTATTTTTTTTCTTATGGCTTCCCCCTTTAAGGGGTCCGACCATATCCAGCCCCCAGACCGCAAAGGACCAAGTGATGGGGATTGTTTGGAGAGCGGTAGGGGGCATGTTGCTCTGATTGGCAAAGAGCTGGCAACCGACGCAGTGTTGGACAAGGTCTTGTGCGTCTGCTCGAGCTGTAGGCCAATAAAAGCCTGTGCGGAAGGCCTTGCTGACAAGTGCCCGAGCCGCAGCATGGTGTCTGCCGAGTCCGGCATGGATTTCAGCCAAGAGCTACCGCCCTTCCTCTTCGAAGATGCATCTTTGGAGCACTCCGGTCACACTTTTCTTATAGAGTTCCCCCTCGTGGACCTTGTAGGCTTTGGAACGCCGCACGATGCAACGTGCTTCATTTTAGTCCTCGGGGAGCTCCTGCCTATTTAGGTAGGCCAAGAAGGGCTCAGTCCACGAGGCGATTACAGCCATGATTTCGTGGGCCGAAGGTCTTATTTCGGTGGCGGAGCCTCCGGTTATGTCTGACGGTTCGGAATCTGGGGGTGTATTTGGATCCGTGCTAGTGTTGCCGGACTCCCCTTCCCATACCACAAATGGCTTGAACAACCTTTCGAGGAATATGTTAGGTGGGACAGGGTCGCGTTTAGTGCCGATGCGGGCGAGGATATCCGCCGCTTGATTGTTTTCTCGAGCCACATGGTGGAATTCGAGCCCCTCGAACCGAGCTGACATTTTGAGGACAGCATTATGGTAGGCCACCATTTTTGGATCCTTGGCATCAAAGTCTCTGTTTATTTGTGATATTGCGAGGTTTGAATCCCCGCGCACCTCCAGGCGTTGAATTCCCATAGAGACTACCATCCGAAGATCATGTAACAGAGCCTCTTATTCGGCTGTGTTGTTGGAGTCTGTGTATAATATTTGGAGTATGTATTGGACCGTGTCTCCGGTGGGAGACGTCAGAACTACACCTGCTCCCAATCCGGCCAGCATTTTAGATCCATCAAAGTGCATGATCCAGTTAGAGTACGTGCCGTACTCTTTAGGGAGTTCGGCTTCTGTCCACTTGGTGACAAAGTCAGCCAGTACTTGCAATTTAATGGCCCGCCGTGGTTTGTATGTTATGTCGAACGGAAGGAGCTCGATGGCCCATTTAGCAATCCGGCCTGTAGCGTCGCGGTTATTTATTATGTTGTTAACTGGTACTTCGGAGGCCACTGTAATCGAACACTCTTGGAAGTAGTATCGTAGCTTCCGGGATGCCATGAAGACCGCTATGCTATCTTTTGGTAGTGTGGGTATCGAGATTTGCATGGAGTGAGGACCGTGGATACATAATATACCGGCTTTTGGAGCGGCAATTTGTATCCGTCGGCCTCTCGTTCGACGACGAGCACTACGCTTACAACTTGAGTGTTGCAGCTATGTACAATAGCCTAGGTTCGCCAGTATTTGGAGTTGTTAGGAATGGATTACTGGCCAATAAGGTCTTTATTTCGTCCAGTCCGGCCGCGGCTGCATCTGTCCACACGAAGTGTTCAGTGCACCGAAGAAGGCGGTAAAGGGGTAATGCCTTTTCTCCTAATCGGGAGATAAAGCGGCTTAAGGCAGCCACACATCCAGCTAGTTTCTGGATATGCTTGAGGTCCGTTGGGACAGCCAACTGCGACAGGGCTCGGATTTTTGCCGGATCCGCTTCAATTCCTCTATTGGAAACAATGAAGCCGAGCAGCTTCCTAGAGGGCACGCCGAAAACACATTTTTCCGGGTTTAGCTTGATGCCGTATGTTTGGAGGTGATTGAACGTAAGCCTCAAGTCATCTATTAGGTTTTTGACGTGTCTTGTTTTTATGACCACGTCGTCCATGTATGCCTCCACTGTTTTGCTGATTTGCTTCTCCAGGCATGTTTGAATCATGCATTGATAGGTTGCGCTAGCATTTTTAAGCCTGAAAGGCATAGTGTTGAAGTAGAAAGGACCATATGGCGTTAAGAAGGCCGTTGCAGCTTGGTCGGACTGTGCCATCTTTATTTGATGGTATCTAGAGTATGCGTCGAGGAAACACAGTGAGTCATGTCCTGCTGTGGCGTCGATGATTTGGTTGATGCGAGGGAGGGGAAGGGATCCTTGGGGCAAGCCTTGTTGAGGTCTTTGAAGTCGGCGCATAGGCGCCAGTTTGTCCTTCTTGGTACCATTACAGTTGCCGACCAATCCGGATGCTTGATATCTCTGCTGAATTCGGCCTCAAATAACTTGGCTAGCTCTTCTCCCATGGCTTGCCGTTTGGGCTCTGAGAAGCAGCGAAGAGTCTATTTGACAGGCTTGTATCCTTTCGGTATATTGAGGTTGTGTTTGGCCAGTCTGCGTGGGATGCCTGGCATGTCTGAAGGGTGCCAGGCGAAAATGTCCCAATTCTCGCGTAGGAATTCTCGTAGTGCGGCATCCATTATGGGGCTCAGCTGTGTCCCGATGGAAGCTATCTTCATGGGGTCCGTTGGATGGACCTGGAATTTGACTACTCGTCTGCGGGTTTAAATGAGGTGGACTTGGGTCGCTTGTTGAGTATCACGTCGTCCCTGTCCATGGTGGCACACAGCGTTGTTAGTTCTTCGGTTGCTAGAGCTTCGAATAATGCTTCCAGGGCTAGTGCTGCGGTTTTATTTTCGGTGCGAAGTGTGACGTCCGGATCACTGGCTAGAGTGATGATTCCATTGGGTCCGGGCATTTTAAGCTTCATGTACCCGTAATGGGGTATAGCTTGAAAGCTTGTGAACGCGTCCCGCCCTAAAAGGGCGTGGTATCCGCTGCTGAAAGGAGCTTCGGACCTGTAATTCTTCGGAGTGCCGAATACCACATCGAGTGTGATCTTTCCCTCACATGATGCTTCCCGACTAAGGATGATTCCCCTCAAGGTTGTGCCGCTTTGCTCAATGCGGTTTTTATCAATTTCCATCTTGTTGAGTGTTTCTTCGTAGATCAAGTTTAATCCTCTTCCGCCGTCCATGAGTACTTTAGTGAGCTGAAAGCCGTCCACGATTGGGCTAAGGACCAAAGAGGGTGGTGCCCGGACTGTCTGGAATTGAGGTTCATCACTGGCACTGAAAGTTATAGCAGTGTCGTTCCACGGATTTATTTTTGCCATGTGGCAGATTTCATCGAAATTTCGATGAGCTCGCTTGCACCTATTATTTGAGGAAAAAGTCTCGAAGACTGTCAGTACCGTATTGTTTTCTTTGGCGGGATGTTGTTCTGCTTTATGGCTTACAAGAAGATCCTCGCTGCTTTTTGCTATCTGCCGGAGTATCCAACATGCTCTAAGGCTATGTGTCGGTATCAAAACCGGTGGATCTCGGGTAGGGGGTCCCGAACTGTGCGTCTAGGCGGATGGTAACAGGAGACAAAGGACACGATGTTTTTACTCAGGTTTGGGCCCTCTCGATGGAGGTAAAACCCTACTCCTGCTTGATTGATATTGATGAATGGGTAGTACGAGAGTAGATCCACCAAGAGATCACAGAGGCTAAATCCTATAAGCTAGCCTATGGTATGATTGTTGTTCGTCCTACGGACTAAAACCCTCCGGTTTATATAGGCACCAAAGAGGGTTAGGGTTACACAGAGTCGGTTACAATGGTAGGAGATCTACATATCCGTATCACCAAGCTTGACTTCCATGCCAAGGAAAGTCCCATCCGGACACGGGACAGAGTCTTCAATCTTGTATCTTCATAGTCCAGGAGTCCGGCCGAAGATGATAGTTTGGCTATCCGTACACCCCCTAGTCCGGGACTCCTCGGTAGCCCCGAACCAGGCTTCAATGGCGAGTCGAGTCCGCGCGCATATTGTCTTCGGCATTGCAAGGCGGGTTCCTCCTCCAAATACTTCATAGAAGATTTTGAACACAAGGATAGTGTCCGGCTCTGCAAAATAAGTTCCACAGACCACCGTAGAGAGAATAATATTTACACAAGTTAAATCTGCTGATGTATATCGTGGTGTGACATCACACCAATGCCAAGCCTTTATTCGAATCGTTTTTATTGTTCCAGCTCAGCGCGTTTAGCGAGGCGGTTTCCTTGGCACGTCTTGTCAAAGCAGAGATCGTGTCCCCTTATTCCTGATTCTCATCAATACGGGCGTGGGTAACCCAACCGCGCCATTGATTACGGCGCTTGGGAGAGAAGCGAGTTTTACCAGGCTGGTGGGGACGCATAGTTTCGTCCGTCCATATAAGGGGATAAGGATCCACCTTTTTACCTACGCCTTCTTCCTCCTTTGCTTATCCATTCCCACGCACTCGAGCTCCAGCGCCCAAGTCCGCACATCTTGCCTTAACCTTCCCCAGCCATGTGCGGAGTGGGAGGCAAGTGGATGGCCTCCTCCGTCATGGAGGGGCACATCAAAGTTGAGAAAGCGGATACACTGCAACGACATTGCGCACGGCTTCGAGACGAGGGGCAGCTCGTCCCCACCCCGAGCCCCATGAGAGGTGGTGTTCCTCCCCATTTCCTCCATGGACTGGGCTTCCCTCCACCCATTTGTCCGAGGGCTCATGTTCTCTCGACCTAGATTTCCATGATCGGCCCCAATTTCATCCTCAACATCTCAGCGTTTATCGTTGTGTGCGAGGCCTTCCTCCGCATCAAGCCCCACTTGACTTATGGTGAAGACCTTCAATGTCAAGCGAAGGTAGTGGGCGGCCAGCGAAGCGGAGTCTTGGAGGCGCCATGGTGGGCAAGATGCCCAACGTTATATGGCTCGAGGGCTCCTTCGTGGAAACCATCAAAGGGTGGCAATCAGGGTGGTTCTACATCACCGAGCCGCATGACCCTGAATGGGCAGCGGCCCCCGAATTCCGATCTGGCATCCCCACACGGCTCACCTCCTAGAAAGAGAAGGGCCTGACATGGGGTGATTTGGTAGAGCTGTCCGGACTCCAAACCTGCGTCCAAAACCTTGTGAACAAGAAGATCAAGCTCGTCAACGTAGTCCAGGTCATGCTCATCCGCCGGATACTCCCGTGCCAACAACGGGCCTTCAACTTGTGGGAGTTTGATCCGGCACAGCACCAAACCTTGAGCAGGCTCTTCGACACTACGTACGAAGATGCCTGGAAGGTGCTGTTCAAGGGCGCCGAAGCTCCCGCATCCTCTACCGAAGATCGCGGATTCAGCTCGCAGCGTCAAGCCAGCGAGGTAAGCCATTTTACCCTTTATAGGACACTTGTTTTTCATAGTTTGACTCTATGCGGGATCTAAACTCCCTTACCTTTGACAGGTGTAACGCCCCGGACACACCCGCCGGTGGTCGTTACTCCTGGTGGGATCTAGACTGGCCCCACAGATCAATACTAGTCTTTTCTGCACACTTTGTCCTCACTGCGTGCACTTTGGGAGCAACTTCGGTCGGTCACCCATCCTGAAACTACTCCAAGCTGAGCATGCTTAACTTTGGAGTTCTGTCGGAATTGGCTCCCGGAAAAGAAGGAATTCCTTATTGATATGAGTAGTCTATCATCCCTAATAAGCCAGGCTATCACATACACCCACACTCAGAGGAACCGACGTCCTCGTCGGGCCACAGGGACGTTCCCTCTTGGCACATACGTCTGTGCTTCCAGTCCGGCACATGTGCCATACCGTGTGCCACGAGGGGTCACAAACGTCATGCACAACATGATCGCGCACCTGTCCGCAACCATCTGTGTAACCGCGAGGGTCGGCTCTGATACCAACTTGTAACGCTCCGGACACACCCGCCGGTGGTAGTTACTCCTGTTGGGATCTAGACTAGCCCCACAGATCAATACTAGTCTTTTCTGCACACTTTGTCCTCACTCGTGCGCACCCGAGAGCAACTTCCCGGTCGGTCACCCATCCTGAAACTACTCCAAGCTGAGCATGCTTAACTTTGGAGTTCTCGTCCAATGGCTCCGGAAAAGAAGAATTCCTTATTGATATGAGTAGTCTATCATCCCTAATAAGCCAGGCTATCACATACACCCACACTCGGAGGAACCGGCGTCCTTGTCCGCCATTGTATGTTCCCTCTTGGCACATCGTCGTGCTTCGATCCGCACATGTGCCATACCGTGTGCCACGAGGGGTCTAAGCGTCATGCACAACATGACCCGCAAGACCTGTCCAAGAACCATCCGTGTAACCGCGAGGGTCGGCTCTGATACCAACTTGTAACGCTCCGGACACACCGGCCGGTGGTAGTTACTCCTGTTGGGATCTAGACTAGCCCCACAGATCAATACTAGTCTTTTCTGCACACTTTGTCCTCACTCGTGCGCACCCGAGAGCAACTTCCCGGTCGGTCACCCATCCTGAAACTACTCCAAGCTGAGCATGCTTAACTTTGGAGTTCTGTCGAATGGCTCCGGAAAAGAAGAATTCCTTATTGATATGAGTAGTCTATCATCCCTAATAAGCGAGGCTATCACATACACCCACACTCAGAGGAACCGACGTCCTCGTCGGGCCACAGGGACGTTCCCTCTTGGCACATATGTCTGTGCTTCCAGCCCGGCACATGTGCCATACCGTTTGCCACGAGGGGTCACAAACGTCATGCACAACATGACCGTGCACCTGTCCGCAACCATCTGTGTAACCGCGAGGGTCGGCTCTGATACCAACTTGTAACGCTCCGGACACACCCGCCGGTGGTAGTTACTCTGTTGGGATCTAGATCGCCCCATAGATCAATACTAGTCTTTTACGCACACTTTGTCCTCGCTAAATCGCACTCAGGGAGCAACTTCGATCGGTCACCCATCTGAAACTACTCCAAGCTGAGCACGCTTAACTTTGGAGTTCTGTCCGAATGGGCTCCCGGAAAAGAAGGAATTCCTTATTGATATAAGTAGTCTATCATCCCTAATAATCCAGGCTATCACAGCAGGCCTGGCAGAAGAAGTCTGGGCAGGTTAATTGTCCGGCTCCCTTGCCAGAAGACCCAGCGAACGCCCGATTGACAGGGCTGCTGGTTCCGGCACCTCACGTGGTGCCGGAGAAGAAGGCCAAGAAGAAGGCCACAGGAACTCGAAAGAGTTCCCGGCGCCAGGTGTTATCGGACTCATCGTCCGATGACTCTAAGGCGGACTCCTCCCGCAAAGACGGGGAGGAGGAAAAAGAGGCCTCTCCCCAAGCGGGGGGAGAGAAGAAAAGGAAGGCCGCCCCAATGGGGAGGCCGAAGGGTCCAAGAAGGAAGGACCCTCCCTCCGGACTACTCCACCAACACCGACGACGGCGAAGAGGAGTGGCCACTGAGGACTAACCCCCTGAAGACATCGTAAGTGTCCGGATACTAGAATAATTCATGGCGTTTCGTTTGTCGCATAGAATCTCCTAACGCCGAATATAACCCTGCACCCCGCCCAAGGACGGGCTCGACACTTCAACGAGCGGCTCCCTGGCGTCGTCGGATGTGAATAGCACTTCACTTCCGGCCGTCTCCTCTCCTCGCGCTGCGGATGACGCCGAGGTGGGGTCCCAAAAGGGGCTCGGCCAGGAGGAGGAGGTCCCAGAGGCGCCGCAAGGCAACCTCCCGGACTCCAGGCACAAGGGGGATCAAACCCCAAAGGGCTCTAAGTCCGGCCCTCGGCCGGACTCCGCACCGGAACCTTCAGTGGTTCCGGAGTCTGGCAGGCGGGCCCTTCATAAGAAGGGCGAGACTGCGACACCGGTGACCTCCGTCCAACCAGAGGCACGGATAATCTCTTGGGCGCTTAACGGCGCCTCCATCGACGAGGAGCACCGCCTTTATTATGAGTGTGGTGATCCGAAAGTTCGATCTGCCAAGAGCAGGCCGATGAAGCTTGTGCCAGCCTTCTAACAGGCTTTGAGGTATGTATTAAGATATGTAAAAATATTACCGCATAGACGGTAGCCCACGATGCTCAGTTTGGTGTTCGGAAAGAAAATCTGAATTAGGGATCTAAAAAGATGTACGTATGAGTCTAACATAAGTATGTCAATATGGGAATGCAGGCTGCATCGCTTGACCTCTGCAGACCGCAAGGAGGTCAATGCTTTGAAGCGAGCCTCGGCGATCTGAGCAGAGCTCGACCTTGCCAAGAAGCAGCTCGAGGACAAGGAAGCTAAGTAATACCTTATGGAAGTATATAAAAGATGTGATTGCAAAAAATAATAGGAATAACGTGAGAATTGCAGGGGCCACGAACGAGGTGGCGACCCTGAAGGAAGCAGTGTCCAGGGCCGAAAGCAATGCGGCCACGGAACTCACCGAGCGAGAGAAGAAGGAGGCGCGGGTGGCGGAGGTGCGGCAAGAGCTCCAGGCTCTCGTGGAAAAACACGAGATTTTGGAGCGTGACTCAAAGACTCGAGAGTCCAAGCTCGCCTTGGCTCTTGAGAGCGCCAAAGCTGCTAAGGTCGAAGCCCAAAAAGCCCTCCAGGAAATTGAGGTGATAAAGAAGATAGCGGCAGGTAAGGCATTCTTCATGCAGAGCAAGCACGTGAAAGTGAATTACTTGTTACTTACCTGAATCCGGAGCTCTCGAGGAGCATTCGCAGATCTGCCCCGCAGTGCGTCCGACGCTGCCACATTCTACCAGGCCGAGGAAGGGAGCTCAACGGAGAAGGTGTTCTGGTCTCGGTATGCTGAGGCCGGACACCCGGTGCCCTTGAGCGACCAGCTGAAGCAGCTGGTTGAGCTCCATAAGGTGGCCGAACAGGCCATGAAGGGCCTCATAGTTCGGCTGTGGCCGAAGGAGGCCATGCCTGGGAGCTACTTCGGGCTGGTGAGGCAGATGGTGGACGCCTGTCCGTGGATTGAAGTCGTCAAGCACTCCGTTTGTATCGAAGGTGCCCGTAGGGCCCTTGCCCGTGCTAAAGTGCACTAGGGCAAGATGGACGCTGAGAAGCTTGTGACGGACGCTCCACCGCCAGGCAGGGAGTATCGCAAGCCCGAGATGTATTATCTTGAGGCGTCTGAAGGGTGCCCGCCTTATAGCGGGTGAATGCTCCAAAGATGTAATTTTTGAGTAAACTCGCATTTGTTATCATGTACGCTTGAAAACTTGTTCATATGCGCTAAGCAACGCTTGTGAATTTAAAATATTACCTTCTGTGCGGCCGTTTATTAAATTTGAGAGATGGCGAGTCGTTGACTTCTGCCCACATGCCACGAGTGTTGGGGTATTCGGGATAAACTTGAGCGCTCTTTTTCCCATTCTTGGGTCCTTCGAGGGAGGCACTCAACACAACGAACAAGGCAACCGGACTATAATGCTTGAACACTCCCACTTAGCCATAGAATTCTATAATTTTAAATTTCCGCGAAGCCCCTAGTATTCAGAAGACCGAATTCGGGGCGCTATCCACGCTTGGGCCGGACAAAGCCGACTCCTCGCTCTAAGCGGCATAAGTATTTAGGGACTCGAAAAACCTCTCGAACAGCGACCGGTTCTCGCCCTATCATGACGGTCAGTTTAGATTTCTCCACTGAGGTGCTTAACCCAGCTCAACCAGGGCACAATCGCAGTGGTTCTCCCAGCGCTACCTTAGCCGATATAACGGAGCGTAAGGTACCAAAACATGGGAGCCAGGCAAACCCAACTATTGACCCAAGACATGATTCGGCGCCGATGCATATAATGCTATAAGTTCGGGGTGCTGCACTTGTGAAAGTGTTCGGACTTATCACACCATATTTTGGGGTACTTAAGCCCCTGGTGTATTTGGCCGTACCAAAGCGTACGAACGCAACATGTCATAAGTGAACATATATAGATAGAAAAAGAAATGCACTACTAGGCAGAAGCTATGCATTGTTTATTCAAAAAAGCTGCGGTAAAAGCAGAACGATACAAATAGTGCAATAAGCAAGGGACGGGACTATTTGACATGTCTCCCTCCAGGAGCGAGCTGCGGGATGATATGTCGAATAAGTATACTGCTCGTTATAGAGACCACCTGGACACTCGACGTAGCTTTCTACTTCCCTGGCTATTGCATCGTTTGTTCGGTGATTCTACTGCCGCACAGGGCTTCTTGAGAAAGGAGTCCTGAAAGTAAGAAAAAAAAGAACGACACAATTGGGAGCCCCTGGTGCGGTTGAGCCGCATTCTGGGCCTGCCGTGGTCGTGCCCCTCCCCCTATCCCCATGGTATTTCCAGAGCGTAATTATGTACGCGTAGTACTGGTTTTGCAATTTCGCGAGGGCTGGGGTTGGGGCCGCATTGCTATGCGTGCTCAGAACATGCCAGGCGGCCTTGTTGTTGGTTACCCCGGGCGCGCTTGACGGTGTCCGGACGTTTAATAGCCGAACTCAAAAATTGCCTTGAGAGGCTGCTTTGTACTTCCGCCGCAAGAGCCGCTGTATGCTCCTCCGTTCGAAGAGAGCGTTCGGTGTTTCCGTTGACCGTAATGACTCCTCGAGGGCCTGGCATCTTGAGCTTGAGGTATGTGTAGTGCGGCACCACATTGAACTTTACCGTCGGTTCGTCCGAAGCGGGCGTGATAGCCGCTGCGAGCGGGACTATGTCAAAGATTAATTCCTCGCCGGAAGTTATCCGCGATCCGAAGACCACTTCAAGTGTAATCGAGCTGTCATAGCTTGGCCTCTACACAGGTATGGCGCCTTTGAAGGTCGTCTTTGTGGGTTTAATCCTTGAGGGTCTATGCGGTCTTGCGCCCGTATCTGATAAAGCAGGTTCAGGCTGCTGCCGCCGTCCATCAGGACTCTAGTGAGGTGAAATCCGTTAACGATTGGGTCTAGAACCAATACAATGAATCCGCCATGGCGGATGCTAGTGGGGTGGTCCCTTCGATCAAAAGTAATCGGGCAGGAGGACCACGGATTGAACTTTGGGGCGACTGGCTCCATCGCATATACGTCCCTTAGTGCACGCTTCCGCTCCCTTTTGGGTATGCGGGTTGCGAATATCATGTTCACCGGGCGCACTTGTGGGGGAAAGCCCTTCTGTCCTCTATTGTTCAGCGGCCGGGGCTCCTCCTCGTCATCGCTATGCAGCCCCTTGTCATTGTTTTCGGCAGTTAGCTTGCCTGCCTACTTGAACACCCAACAATCCCTATTGGTGTGATTGGCTGGCTTTTCGGGGGTGCCGTGTATCTGGCACGAGCGATCGAGTATTCGGTCCAAATTGGACGGGCCCAGAGTATTTCTTTTGAATGGCTTTTTCTGCTGACTGGGTTTAGAGCCTCTGAATCCGGCATTGACTGCCGTATCTTCAGCATTATCGCCATTAATGCGACGCTTGTGCTTGTTGCGACGCGACCTGCCGTTGCTGTCCTTGGTATCCAAATTACCAGGGCTCTTGGTCATATTGTTACTACGAGCTAGCCAGCTGTCCTCTCCTGCGCAAAAGCGGGTCATGAGTGTTGTGAGGGCTACCATGGATTTCGGCTTTTCCTGTCCTAGGTGTCGGGCAAGCCACTCGTCGCGGATGTTATGTTTGAAGGCTGCAAGGGCCTCTGCATCTGGACAGTTGACAATTTGATTTTTCTTGGTTAGGATCCGTGTACAGAATTGCCTGGCTGATTCCTCTGGCTACTGAATTATGTTGCTTAGGTCATCGGCGTCTGGTGGTCGCACATAGGTGCCCTGGAAGTTGTCGAGGAATGAGGCTTCCAGGTCTTCCCAACAACCAATTGACTCCGTTGGCAAGCTGTTAAGCCAATGCCGAGCTGGTCCTTTAAGCTTGAGTGGAAGGTATTTGATGGCGTGTAGATCATCACCGCGGGCCATGTGGGTATGAAGGAGATAGTCCTCGATCCAGACCGCAGGATCTATTGTGCCATCGTATGATTCAAAGTTTACGGGTTTGAAACCCTCAGGGATTTGATGATCCATCACTTCGCCTGTGAAGCATAGTGGGTGTGTGGCGCCTCTGTATTGGGCTATATCACGACGCAGCTCAAATGGGCTTTGTCTACCGTGTTCGGCCCAGCCGGAATTTCCATGTCTGGCGTGATGGTTATCATCACGTATCATGGGGCGCCCACGCGATCCGTAGATCGATCTTGTTTGCCTTGCCTTGTCCTCCAATATATCCCGCTGGTCTGGCGCAGTTCCCTGTGCCTTGGTATTTTTTGAGCGGCGCTAGGGTGCGGCTTGAGTGGAGGGCCGAGAGGCCTCTCTGTCGCGGCCACGAGGTGGCCGGTCGGCCGTATCATGCACTGGTGATGTAGGTTTAGGTGCTTCCTCCTCTAATCGGGGTAGCAGCCTGCATTTTGGGTAGCTCTTGGAGGGGCATTCGAGTTCATACTCTTCGGCCGCGAGGACTTCAGTCCTTCTGTCAGCTAGCAAGTCTTGGTCAGCTATAAGTTGTTGATGCTTTTTCTTGAGGCTGCTTGCCGTGGCCATAAGCCTGCGTTTGAAACACTCTTGTTCGACGGGGTCCTCAGGCACGACAAATTCGTCGTCGTCGAGGCTTGCCTCGTCTTCGGAGGGAGGCATGTAATTATCGTCCTCTACCTCTCTGTCTGCCGCTCTCTCATGAGGGCTGGCTTCTCCATCCTCTGCGCTAAATCCTGCTTTGGAGGGTTGTCTTCAACCTTGTCAGGGTGTTATTGTCTCCGGTGCTGGAATCTCCGTTTTTGCTGTGGCGGGATTTAGAGCAGCGCCGCTGACGCCGGCGCTTAGACTGTTTCTTGGAGGGGTCATCCTCCATTGTTCCATCGCCATTCCCATCATTTGGGATGTCCACCATGTATATGTTGTATGACGAGGTGGCCTTCTAGTGCCCTGTAGGCGCTGGTTCTTGGTCGTCTCCTGCATCGTAGTCCATACCGTCAATGTCTTCGAAGTCGAAGTCGAGCATGTCGGTTAAGTCATCGACAGTGGCTACAAAGTGGGTGGTGGGTGGGCTTTGAATTTCTTCGTCGTCCGCATCCCAACCTTCCTGACCATAATCCGGCCAGAGCTCTCCTGATAAAGAGAGAAACTTTAGCGAATTCAGGATGTCGCCACAGGGCGAGTGCTGAAAGATGTCCGCAGCAATGAACTCCATGATCGGCGCCCAATCGGATTCGATTGGCAGGGGTGCGGAAGGTTCGGAGTCCGGAGAGGAGTCCGGCTCCTTGGAGTCATGAGCTTTGCACAGGACGGGGTTGGTGTTCGGCTCAATCGCCGTAGAGATAGCAGCCCCCGAGGCGGTGTCCAGCCACCCATCCTCGATCGGCGCAGTTGGCTCCGAGCTAAGGGTCAGAGCGGACACTTGTGCAGCCTCTAGGGCACTGTCCGGCAACAGAGCTAGATCATGCCCATCGTGACAGTGCGGCGCGCTTGGCTGTGGCTCGAACCCGTCCAAGATCAAGTCTCTGTGGACGTCAGCCGTATAGTTCAAACTTCCAAATCTGACCTGATGGCCAGGGGCGTAGCTTTCAATATGCTCCAGATGGCCAAGCGAATTGGCCCGCAGTGCAAAGCCGCCGAATATGAAGATCTGTCCGGGGAGAAAAGTCTCACCCTGGACTGCATCATTGTTGATGATCGGAGGAGCCATCGGGCCTAAACATGACGACACAGAGGAACTCTCAATGAATGCACCAATGTCGGTGTGAAAACCGGCAGATCTCGGGTAGGGGCTCCCGAACTGTGCGTCTAGGCGGATGGTAACAGGAGACAAGGGACATGATGTTTTTACCCAGGTTTGGGCCCTCTCGATGGAGGTAAAACCCTACTCCTGCTTGATTGATATTGATGATATGGGTAGTACAAGAGTAGATCTACCACGAGATCAGAGAGGCTAAACCCTAGAAGCTAGCCTATGGTATGATTGTTGTTCATCCTACGGACTAAAACCATCCGGTTTATATAGGCACCGAAGAGTGTTAGGGTTACACAGAGTCAGTTACAGTGGTAGGAGATCTACATATCTGTATCGCCAAGCTTGCCTTCCACGCCAAGGAAGGTCCCATCCGGACACAGGACGAAGTCTTCAGTCTTGTATCTTCACAGTCCAGGAGTCCGGCCGAAGATGATAGTTCGGCTATCCGGACACCCCCTAGTCCGGGACTCCCTCACTATGTGTTGGTGTAGTGTCCGTCGTGCTGTGGAGTTTACATGGCCCATTGAGCCATTCTACCAATACGGTTCCACGCCCTGGAGTGGGCTTTGGTTTCTTGGAGATTGGATCGGCTAACTTACGAGAGTTTGCCCGTTTAGCTCGGACAAAGATTTTGGTGAGAGCCGGACTATCCCAAAATTTTGTTTGGGTTTTCCAGGCGCTTTCCATCGCACAGTACTTCTGTACTATGGCTGCTAAGTCAGCAAAGTGTACTATGTCACGGCGACTTATAGCATTAAGGATCCCTTTGCTCGTGCAACTTTTGCAGAAAAGTGAGATTGCGTCTTACTCACGACAGTCCGTGACCTTGTTTAGCACAAGGAGGAATCTGGCCCAGTAGCGATGTACTGTCTCCTGGGGCTCTTCTCTGATATGGGAGAGACGGTTTAAGTCCGGGTGGGTGGGTGTAGCTGAATCTAGATTCTGGTCCGATCTAACGCCCAGGGGCAGAGGAGCTTCCGGGCTTGACAGCTCGGGATCCGGGGCGCTGCCCGATTTTTCCGGACCGATACCCGACTCTAAGTCCGAGTGCAGGTCATGTCCTCCGTGAGGGGGGAATCGCTCGAACAGCTCGGTAATCCGGACATAATTCGTCCTCAAAACAGAGGGATAATCCGTATGCGGCTCCTCCACTACCGCTATCTCGTGGGTGATCGGTGGGGATTTAATATCCCATTGGTCGGGTTTAAGCCCAATCTGGTCATAGTCTGTGGCGACTCCCAAAGTGGTGATGTGATCCAAGAGCTCATTAAGGGAGGAGAGCTCCTTTGGATTCATCTGTTCGACAAGTTCCGGATTGACGTGGATGCTATTCGTGATGACCCGAGAGGTCATCGTCGGCGCGGCAGCCAATTGGCCGACCATGACGAAGCCGCCTAGTCGGAGAGTTTGGCCTACAGCCAGCGCTCTCCCAGAGGTGATGTTGTCCTTGACAACGAGACGAGCCATCGAACCTTGCAGTGACAACACAGAGGAACTCTCAATGAAAGCACCAATGTCGGTGTCAAAACCGGCGGATCTCGGGTAGGGGGTCCCGATCTGTGCGTCTAAGGCTAATGGTAACAGGAGGTAAGGGACACGATGTTTTACCCAGGTTTGGACCCTCTCGATGGAGGTAAAACCCTACTTCCTGCTTGATTGATATTGATGATATGGGTATTACAAGAGCTTATCTACCACGAGATTATAGAGGCTAAACCCTAGAAGCTAGCCTATGATGATTATGTGTAGGACCTTGAGAAGAGGTGTCTAGAGGGGGGTGATTAGACACTAAGTACCAAAGTTGCAGTTTTTAAGTTTCCTTAAGTTTAAGTGGAGTTTAGGCACAAGTTTAACATTCACAATAAATAACAAGCAAGCATGCAAGAGTATATGGGCAGCGGAAAGTAAAGCATGCAACTTGCAAGAATTTAAAGGGAAGGGTTTTGGAGAATTCAAACGCAATTGGAGACACGGATGTTTTTGGCGTGGTTTCGATAGGTGGTGCTATCGTACATCCACGTTGATGGAGACTTCAACCCACGAAGGGTAACGGTTGCGCGAGTCCATGGAGGGCTCCACCCACGAAGGGTCCCCGAAGAAGCAACATTGTCTATCCCACCATGGCCGTCGCCCACAAAGGACTTGCCTCACTAGCGGTAGATCTTCACGAAGTAGGCGATCTCCTTTCCCTTACAAACTCCTTGGTTCAACTCCACAATCTTGTCGGAGGCTCCCAAGTGACACCTAGCCAATCTAGGAGACACCACTCTCCAAGAAGTAACAAATGGTGCGTTGATGATGAACTCCTTGCTCTTGTGCTTCGAATGATAGTCTCCCCAACACTCAACTCTCTCTCATAGGATTTGGATCTGGTGGAAAGAAGATTTGAGTGGAAAGCAACTTGGGGAAGGCTAGAGATCAAGATTCATATGGTAGGAATGGAATATCTTGGCCTCAACACATGAGTAGGTAGTTCTCTCTCAGAAAATGTATGCTAGAAGTGTAGGTTCAGTCTGATGGCTCTCTCCACGAATGAAGAGGAGGTGGTGGGGTATATATAGCCTCCACACAAAATCTAACCGTTACACACAATTTACCAAACTCGGAGGGACCGAATCGTTAAACTCGGTCAGACCGATTTAGCAAATAATGTGACCGTTAGGTTTTTCGATGGGACCGAAATGCAACTCAGTAGGACCGATATGGTTAGGGTTAGGGCTTAACGTAATCTCGGTAAGACCGATTACACAAACTCGGTGAGACCGATTTTCGTAATAAGCTTTCCAGAGAGTTGGTCAGGCAAACTTGGTTTGACCGATTACACAAACTCGGTGGGATCGATTTTGGTAATGAGTCAGCCAGGAAGTTTGCATTGTAATCTCGGTAGTACCGATTGCTCAAACTCGGTGAGAACGATTTTGGTAATGGACATACACAAAGAGATTACAATCCCATCTCGGTGAGACCGAGATCCCTATCGGTAAGACAGATTTGCTTAGGGTTTGTGGCAGTGGCTATGACATTTGAAATCGGTGGCGCCAGATAGAAAGAATCGGTGTGACCGATTTTGGCTTTAGGTTTAGGTCATATATGTGGAAGTGGGAAAGTAGTTGAGGGTCTTGGAGCATATCACTAAGCACTATGGAGCAAGAAACTCATTAAGCAACACCTCATCCCTCCTTGATAGTATTGGCTTTTCCTATAGACTCAATGTGATCTTGGATCACTAAAATGGAAAATGAAGAGTCTTGAGCTGGAAGCTTGAGCCAATCCTTTGTCCTTAGCATCTTGAAGGAGTTCCCACATCCTTTAGTCCATGCCACTCCATTGTTGAACTTATCTGAAACATACTAGATAAAAGTGTTAGTCCAACAAGAGATATGTTGACATTAATTACCAAAACCACCTAGGGAGCACTTGTGCTTTCAATCTCCCCCTTTTTGGTAATTGATGACAACATACATGAAAGCTTTAGATAAAGATATAAAGAATAGCAAGTAAAGCTTTGGAAAGACATGTAACAAGCATAGGCTCCCCCTACATGTATGCAATTATGTAAATATGGAATGTAGAGGCATGTGAGAGCATAACCATGATAGAGCAGGCAATGTGTTACATGTATCTTGGTCATATGCATCAGAGCAAAGAATATTAAAGAAAATACCTTCATGCTCATGTGTCCTTCTTGCAAACAGTATGTACATCAGCAAGAATTCCTCATACACATGATTGTGATGCATATACTTACCTTGTAGTCTTGAGTTGGCTTAGGATAGAATGAACCTGCGGAAACAAGGTTAGATAACACAGATGCACCTACTAGCGAGAGCAAACAAAAGAAACTACAATAATACCAAGACTGGGATGACATGTAGAGAGTGAGTACTAAGTACCACATTGGATTAGACATGTCCCCAAGAGTAAAGATATGCAATGAATTTGAATTATATATTTCCCTTAGATGTCTTGCTCCCCCTGAATCTAGCATGGGATACTGGGAGAAGATAGGGAATAGAAAATCAGAGCTGAAAGATATGAATGAACAGGGCTAATGCAAGCTAATGCAAATAAGCACAAAAGATCATATGAACATGTCTCTCCCCTCAAGAAGACATGTGGCATCTCTCCTCTTGAACACAAAGCATCTGGGATCCTTGAGAAATACTTCTCCTTAAGTATTCTCTCCCCCTGGAGATTTCTCTCTCTCCCCCTGAGGAGGTGATAAACTCTTTCTCTGTTGTGATCTCTCTCTTTTTTTTGAAAGGGGAAACAAATGTGCATGAGACAAATGCAAAAACTCATAAAAGAACACAAGAGAACTTCATCTAGAGATGGTCGGCGACAAAGTCACCTATGTTAGAGTATATTGACTTAGGAGTCAAGTGAGATCACTTGATCATAGGTCATACTCATCGTTTAAACTCAAAATGGGGTTGCCATTTTTCGTTCAAGCATCTTGATGTATTCATACCTTGTCGAGTTGCTTTAGCTCATGACTTTGAGTAAAGCTTCTCTAAGATGGAATAACATACCTTGGTTGGTGGTGTTGTCCATGTAGTTGAACTTGTGTGGGTTGCTCAAGGTTGATGTAGCTCATCAAGAATTTGGAGCACCACTTGGAATTTGAGTCCATCTACCTACATTGGTTAGTTCTTGCAAGGAAGAGCACTTGTGTATCCAAAAATGACAATCATAAAGCTCAACATAGAATTTGTCAAAGGATATGTTTGAGTGGTTTCATGCTTCCTTGTCTTCAACCACCATAGTGTAGAGACTTGATGATGTAGAGATTGTTCAAGATGTGAGTAGATTACAGTCTCATGGAATTTGATTCCACCAAGTACCTACATGGGTTAGATAACATGCAAGATACAGATATATCCAAGACATAAGATTTTCATCATAAGAGAAATATCAAGGATTATCATAAGCTCATGTCTTGCAAGTATCCAAGGGAGTTTCTACTCCAAGTTTGAAGCATCAATGATGTTCAGTTCTCCTCTTAACCTGCAAAACACTTTCTCATCAAGAGGTTTAGTGAATATATCCGCTAATTGCTTTTCGGTGCGAACATGCTTAAGATCAATGTCACCCTTAGCAACATGATCTTGAATGAAATGATGACGAACTTCAATATGCTTAGTTCGAGAATGTTGCACAGGATTATGACCAATTTTGATAGCACTTTCATTGTCACAAAGCAATGGAACATGTCTCACATAAATCCCATAATCTTTAAGAGTTTGGGTCATCCAAAGTAATTGAGCACAACATGAACTAGCGGCAATGTATTCTGCTTCGGTGATGGATAAGGATATCGAGTTTTGTTTCTTGGAGGACCAAGACACAAGAGATTTACCAAGAAATTGACAAGTACCCGAAGTGGACTTCCTATCAACCTTGTCACCGGCATAGTCCGAGTCGGAGTAGCCAATAAGATCGAAAGAGGCCCTCTTAGGATACCAAATGCCAAAATTTGGTGTATGGATTAAGTATCTCACTATCCTTTTCACGGCCTTAAGATGACATTCTTTAGGAGCAGCTTGATATCGTGCACACATGCACACACTTAGCATGATATCGGGACGTGAAGCACATAGATATAACAATGAACCAATCATAGAGCGATAAACCTTTTGATCAACCGGTTCACTATCTTTAGTCAAGTCAAGATGTCCACTAGTAGGCATGGGTGTAGTCATACCTTTGCATTCTTGCATATTGAACTTCTTGAATAAGTCCTTGGTGTACTTCGTTTGAGAAACAAAGGTACCTTACTTAGTTTGCTTGATTTGCAACCCAAGAAAGAATTTGAGTTCACTCATCATAGACATCTCAAACTTCTCCGATATTAGCTTCCCAAACTTTTCACTAAAATGAGGGTTAGTTGAACCAAATATAATATCATCAACATAGATTTGGCACACAAATTAGTCTCCACTAACCCTTTTAGTAAAAAGAGTAGAATCAATTTTCCCAATTTCAAAACCTTTTTCAATAAGGAACTTGGTCAAGCATTTATACCACGCTCTCGGAGCTTGTTTAAGACCATAAAGAGCTTTGTGAAGTTTGTAAACATGATTGGGTTCTTAGGATTGACAAAGCCGGGAGGTTGCTTAACATAAACTTCCTCCTCTATTTCACCATTTAGAAAAGCACTTTTAATGTCCATTTGGTACAAGGTGATATCATGATGATTAGCATAGGCAAGTAAGATGCGAATGGACTCAAGTCTAGCAACGGGAGCATAAGTCTCACCATAGTCCATACCTTCGACTTGTGTGTAGCCTTGGGCGACGAGATATGCTTTGTTGCAAACTACTTGTCCATCTTCATCTTGCTTGTTGCGAAACACCCATTTGGTACCGATGATGTTGTGATTGTTGTCGGGCTTCTCAACCAATGTCCAAACTTGGTTCCTCTCAAAGTTGTGTAGCTCTTCATGCATAGCATTTATCCAATCCGGATCTTCCAATGCTTCTTCAACCTTCATAGGTTCAATGCTAGAGATGAAAGAATAGTTTTCACAAAAGTTAGCTAAACGAGTTTTAGAGCGAGTGATTCTCCCGGTTTGAATGTCACTGTAGATTTGCTCGACGGGATGATCTTTAGCAATTCTTGCTCGAACTCGTGAAAGCTTTTGCTTGGGTCTTTGTTGAACATCTACTTCATCTTGTTCTTCTTCTTGGCCTTCTTCATTGTTGGCATTGTCGTTCTCTTGTCGTGGTGGAGAAGGAGGTTGTTGATGTTCATCTTGATGCACTTCCTCGTTTTCTTGATCTTGGTGTGTCCCACTTGTGGATGCTTCCGTATCAACTCTTTGTTCACCTTGTCGTGAAGTAGAATCTTCCACTTGGACGGACGAGGTACTCTCCTTCACCTCCGTTGGACGGACCTTGCCAATAGACAAGTCTTGGATTTCTTCCGAAGGATCTTTGTCTCCTACATCAATTGGCAATTGCTCTACTTGCGAGCCGTTAGATTCATCAAACTTCACATCTACCGTCTCTTCAACCTTTCGGGTGAAATTGTTGTAGACACGGTAAGTGTGAGAGTTTGAGCCATAACCTAGTAGGAAACCTTCATGAGACTTAGGAGCAGATTTAGAACGACGATGCTTATCAAGAATGTAGCACTTTGAGCCGAATACTCGAATGTATCCAACTTGGGGTTTGTTACTGGTGAGGAGCTCGTATGTCGTCTTGCCGAGTAGCTTGTGAAGATACAAGCGATTTGTTGCATGACAAGCTGTCTCAACCGCTTCTGCCCAAAAGTGCTTCGGTGTCTTGTACTCATCAAGCATCGTTCTCGCCATTTCGATGAGCGTCCGGTTCTTCCTATCAACAACTCCATTTTGTTGAGGTGTGTACGTAGCCGAGAACTCGTGTGAAATCCCTTCTTCGTCAAGAAAGGTGTCCACATTTGCGTTCTTGAACTCCGTTCCGTTGTCGCTGCGAACCTTCTTGATCTTCACTTCAAATTGATTTTGGGCCTTCCTAGCGAAGTTTTGGAAGATCTTTTGGACCTGCGATTTATCATCAAGAAAGAAAACCCACATAAATCTTGAAAAATCATCAACTATAACTAGACCAAAAGAATTTCCACCGAGACTCTTGTAAGAGTTGGGACCAAAAAGATCCATGTGAAGTAACTCGAGTGGCCTCCTTGTGGTCATGATGTTCTTCACGGGATGCCTTCCTCCAACCTATTTACCTGCTTGACAAGCACTGCAAAGTCTATCCTTATCAAATATGACATCGTTAACTCCAAGGATATGATTTCCCTTAATAAGCTTGTCAAGGTTTCACATACCAACATGACCTAATCCTCTATGCCATAACCAACCTTTTGAGGATTTAGCAATGAAGCAAGTTTTAGGTTGAGCCTTTTTAGTGAAATCAACAATGTATAGATCACCTCTACGCACACCGGTAAAGACCATTTTATGATTATCTCGACGAAACACTTGGCAATCTACTTTAGTAAATAGGACATTGAAACCGAAATCAGCAAGTCTAGATACTAAAAGTAAGTTGTATCCAAGAGATTCAATGAGCATGACATTTTGTATGGAGCTATCATGTGATATGGCCACCTTACCGAGGCCAACCACCTTACCCTTTGAGTTTTCACCGAAAGAGACATACTTTCGAGGACTATCATTACCAGCAAGCTCACGAAACATGTCTTTATCTCCGGTCATGTGATCAGTACATGCACTATCAAGAACAAAGTCACTATCAGCATCCTCATCATAGTATCCATGTTCAACATCGTCATGTGGTGGATCAAATCCTAGAGAGGGTGATTCGTTAGAGTGAGTTTGACAATGATCTTGCTTGTGAATTTTTATAGCTTCGGAAATAATATCACTAATAATTCCAACATCTCCTTTGGCACGCATAAGGTTTGTAAGCTCAAATAGATTATCACCAACATAGGATCTCTAGTATTCATCTTACTCAAGGCAATAGACTTATGGAGAATTTCATCAAGATTTTTCAAGGAATAATTTGGAAAGCGTTCCTCAAGAAATTTTTATATAGTATAGGCACACTTAAGAGTAGGCAAACATCCAATCAAGTTTCTAGGCAATCCTCTAATGATAAGTTCGGCAGTTCTAAGATTCCTAATCATGTCAATTGTCTCATCATGGGTAGGATGCATAGGATCAACAAGAGGTGCACAAGGGCTAGCAATGTACTTGTTCAAATGATATTGATTGAAAATTACAAGCATCTCATTTTTTCACTCATGAAAATACTCTCCATCAAGGATAGGCACTCTATGTCTAAGACTCCCCAAAGTAGACTCATCCATCTTCCTCCAATGGTGATTAAACCAAGGCAATGGATTAATGCTCTGATACCACTTGCAGGACCTTGAGAAGAGTTGTCTAGAGGGGGGGTGATTAGACACTAAGTACCAAAGTTGCAGTTTTTAAGTTTCCTTAAGTTTAAGTGGAGTTTAGGCACAAGTTTAACATTCACAATACATAAAAAGCAAGCATGCAAGAGTATATGGGCAGCGGAAAGTAAAGCATGCAACTTGCAAGAATGTAAAGGGAAGGGATTTGGAGGATTCAAACGCAATTGGAGACACAGATGTTTTTGGCGTGGTTCCGATAGGTGGTGCTATCATACATCCACGTTGATGGATACTTCAACCCACGAAGGGTAACGGTTGCGCGAGTCCACGGAGGGCTCCACCCATGAAAGGTCCACGAAGAAGCAACCTTGTCTATCCCACCATGGCCGTCGCCCACGAAGGACTTGCCTCACTAGAGGTAGATCTTCATGAAGTAGGCGATCTCCTTGCCCTTACAAACTCCTTGGTTCAACTCCACAATCTTGTCGAAGGCTCCCAAGTGACACCTAGCCAATCTAGGAGACACCACTCTCCAAAAAGTAACAAATGGTGTGTTGATGATGAACTCCTTGCTCTTGTGCTTCAAATGATAGTCTCCCCAACACTCAACTCTCTCTCGGAGGATTTGGATCTGGTGGAAAGAAGATTTGAGTGGAAAGCAACTTGGGGAAGGCTAGAGATCAAGATTCATATGGTAGGAATGGAATATCTTGGCCTCAACACATGAGTAGGTAGTTCTCTCTCAGAAAATGTATGTTGGAAGTGTAGGTTCAGTCTGATGGCTCTCTCCACGAATGAAGAGGAGGTGGAGGGGTATATATAGCCTCCACACAAAATCTAACCGTTACACACAATTTACCAAACTCGGTGGGACCGAATCGTTAAACTCGGTCAGACCGATTTAGCAAATAATGCGACCGTTAGGTTTTTTGGTGGGACCGAAATGCAACTCCGTAGGACCGATATGGTTAGGGTTAGGGCATAACGTAATCTCGGTAAGACCGATTACACAAACTCGGTGAGACCGATTTTGGTAATAAGATTTCGAGAGAGTTGGTCAGGCAAACTCGGTTTGACCGATTACACAAACTCGGTGGGACCGATTTTGGTAATGAGTCAGCCAGGAAGTTTGCATTGGAATCTCGGTAGTACCGATTGCTCAAACTCGGTGAGACCGATTTTGGTAATGGACATACATAGAGAGATTACAATCCCATCTCGGTGAGACCGAGATCCCTATCGGTAAGACCGATTTGCTTAGGGTTTGTGGCAGTGGCTATGACATTTGAAATCGGTGGCGCCAGATAGAAAGAATCGTTGTGACCGATTTTGGCTTTAGGTTTAGGTCATATGTGTGGAAGTGGGAAAGTAGTTGAGGGTCTTGGAGCATATCACTAAGCACTGTGGAGCAAGAAACTCATTAAGCAACACCTCATCCCTCCTTGATTGTATTGGCTTTTCCTATAGACTCAATGTGATCTTGGATCACTAAAATGGAAAATGAAGAGTCTTGAGCTTGAAGCTTGAGCCAATCCTTTGTCCTTAGCATCTTGAAGGAGTTCCCACATCCTTTAGTCCATGCCACTCCATTGTTGAACTTATCTGAAACATAGATAAAAGTGTTAGTCCAACAAGAGATATGTTGACATTAATTACCAAAACCACCTAGGGAACACTTGTGCTTTCATTATGATTGTGTCTCTAAGGACTAAACTCTCTGGTTTATATAGACACTAGAGAGGGCTAGGGTTTACATGGAGTCGGTTACAAAGAAGGAAATATAATATCTGGATCGCCAAGCTTGTCTTCCACATAAAGGAGAGTCCCATCCGGACACAGGACGAAGTCTTGAGTCTTGTATCTTCACGGTCCAATAGTCTGGCCAAAGTATATAGTCCGGCTGTCCGGATACCCCCTAATCCAGGACTCCCTCACCCGCCGTCGGCCTCGGCGTAAATTGGCTCGATGTCGGCCCTCCCCCTCCTATCTGTAGCCACCGGAGAAGTCCCCTCAACCTCCTGACCCTCCCCACCTACTTGCCCCTCGCCGGAGTGCCCCGCAGCCCCGTAGCTTCGCCGGCGCCCGAAGCCCTCCTCCGCCGTGTCCCCTGCCCCGCCCCTTCCAATGACCCTCGGTGCTTTCTACGACCAGGAACGGGTGTGGCTCATCCCCCTGAGCTCGCCCGTAGGTCGCATGGCCTGAGTGGTGGCCGGAGTCGGCCAGACTTGTCGCCGGAGCCCCGTTGGGAGGAAGAAAACAGGGGCGTTGACCCCCGTGGAGCCTTCGAGCTGGTCGCGGGCCCCTCCTGTCAGCGTCCCAAGGGTCGGCCCCGCGTTGACTTGTCCACGCTGACGTGGATAGTGAAGACATATTTGGGCATCTACGTTTTCATCCACCGAAAAAGTATTTCCCCAAGTGCGTGTTCTGTTTTCTTGTTAAGGACCTGTTGGTGATGATTTTTATTGCAAAGAGGTCCCTGGCAAAAAAACTATCATAACTTTTTATCCGTAACTCCAAATAAGGTGAAACCAACGCTCACTTCTTCGTCTCGTCGAGCCCTTTCTGTTGGTCATGCTTTCACTATGGTTTGACACTGTGAAAATGACCTTTATGCCCTTGCCCTTATTCAGCTCCCTCCGAGAGAGAATGTTTTCCGGCGATTCTTTCCGCGAGTTTTGTGCTATGTTGTTTTGTACTCTGTGATCATGTATACCTGCTAGTATTTCATTTCTTATGTTTATGCTTGCTAGTAGTACATGTTGATGTTGGTGATGTTCATACTAGTCAGTATGCCATGCTTAGTGTATATGATTTATTGTTGATATGGTGGATAGTTATGTGATACCCTCATGATTATGTTGATATCATGTTCATGCATTTTATCATGGCTCAGCATATTTGCATTCAAGTTAACCGGATTAAATTGAACTTGAACAACTGTTGGCTGAGTCATGGTGCATTGAAACGATCTTGACCAAAGCAGCCACGCTTACCGGTATGGGACGGTCCTAACTGGGTCTATTGTCGTGCCTCTCGTCGGTGCCTCCAACGAGGGAAGGTTATGGGTGCATGCTACCCTGATTAGGTAGGCGGACATAAGCCTTGTGTGCCCGTTGTTGAGTTAAGTTTTTGGGTCCCAGAGTGGATAGTCGCCATGACGGTGGTTTGAGGTGTCTTGAGGTAGGCACGGGGCCACCCATGACTTAGCCCAGAGGGGAGTGAGTCGGAGTGGCCGGGAGAGTGTCATGGCAGTAGATCGGTTTTGTCGGAACGCCGTTGGTCCACCCGAATGGGAGTGCGAGGCCATGGGTTCCATAGTGTGGGTACAGTGTACTAACCTCTACAGAGTGTATATTAAACCTATCGATAGCCGCGCCCGCGGATAAGGGCCCAGGTCGAAAGTAGGTCACATCATGAGTCAACAGTAATAAGAATAATGTTCTTAATAACAATGAGATAAGTTGATTGTGATCGCCATAAGGATCACTGTTTGGGACCAAGTGTTGGTCGTGGTTGTGATCACCGTAAGGATCATGGTTTGGGTCCAAGTGTTGGTCGTGGATGTGATCGCCGTAAAGATCACCGTGGTATCGAGGATACCGAGTTGTTGTATATTCGTGATGTTGCGCGAGAGTCCTGGGTAAAAATCAAGCTCCTTGTGGTCATTTATTGATTACTACGGTATTGTTTATACCAAGCTTGATTTGATCCTGAGATGATCGTGTGATGTCCGAGGTTGGTAAGTGATGCATGTGTTGGTTACGAGGTAACCCGAGCAGAATAAGTGGTGCATATAGTGTCATCATGTTGCATGCTAGTATTGTCGGATTAATATGTTCATGTTGTGTTAGCTGTATCATGTTTATGTTGGTCATGCCATGTTATTCTGACGATCTCATGATAATTCATGTTTAACCTGTAATTGCCATGCTGTTGTTTGTCTTGAATGCTTCTGGTTATTATGAGCTTGCAAGTACATTCAATGTACTGTCTGGCGTGTCATGCCAGTTTGCAGGTCATGCCGGATTTGATTGCTTGCTTGTCGTGGTTTCCGTTCGAGCGAGCTAGGATAAGCGTTCCAGCCAGAGTCCCTGCGGAGTGGAGTTCACCATCGTCGTCGTTGTTCTGATGC
Organism: Aegilops speltoides; assembly: GCA_021437245.1. Taxonomy (NCBI): domain Eukaryota; kingdom Viridiplantae; phylum Streptophyta; class Magnoliopsida; order Poales; family Poaceae; genus Aegilops; species Aegilops speltoides. The sequence goes on from CM038143.1 coordinate 132,659,892, forward strand.
TAGAGTTCTTCGGCTGCATCGTGTTGTTCTGTTGCATGCATAGAGCAACAGTGGCAGGCGTAGTGTCGCCGTGCCAATGTAATCATTGTACCCAAATAGATTATAATAAAGAGCTGGTTTGCTCTATGCTAAGCAGTGCTGTATTCAAGAAGACTTCATCTTGATCTCTGTGCTGGAATACGGGGCGTTCCGGTTTTCTCTGAGCCGGGGTGCCACATCTAAGCAAAGATTTTCTTCAAGATTCCTCAATTGTGTGGATTTTCAATCTATACAACTCTGGAACCTAAGACAAAGAACGCTTAGTGAAATTCTTCAAGACTCATCTAGTTAAATTCCTCAAACTTATTCCTTTCTGAAAAACCTTCTAAGAACGCATATGCCCTCTCCAAATTCCTCGCAACTATACTCTGTTCACAGGTACACATGTCCGCTGCTGAATCACTAGGTTCTCATCAACTTAACTCATTTGCAGCGTTCCTCGAAGAAAAGTTGCACACCTCTTCAGAAACTTCAGTTGTTCATATTCCTCAGCTGAAGAAAATGGCTGATGGTAAGAAGCCACAGAAGGGTGGAAAGAGGCCTGAGGCCAACACAGCATTTGAGATCCCTGATGATGTTTATGTTGGATACTGCACCCCCTGAGGAAGATAAAAATCAGCGCAAGGTGCACATTCAAAAGATTGAGAGGAGATGGGCACGGGAGTGGAGGGACTACAGATATTTCACTCCCAAGTATATGAAGAATTTCGAACTCAATCCTCCATGCCCAAGACCGCCATTGGCACCTGGCCAATTGGCAGATCCCACCAGCCTCAAGCGCGGTGAGGATTATCCTAATGAATGGGCAAAGCGCCAGGCCAAACTGGCCAAACAAGCAAAGGAAGCAGTGAGGAAATTTAATGAAGACTCTGCTGCTGCTGCTACCGCTGATGAGGCCTCTGCTAGCAAGCCGAAGAAGGCCATGGCTAAGAAGCCTGCTCACAAGCCAAGTGCTTCACCCTCAATGCCCTCACGGCCAAGTTGCTCAACAATGCCCTCACGGCCAAGTTCCTCAGCAATGCCCTCACGACCAGATTCTTCAAAGCCCTCACGGTCAATTCCTCAATCTGCTCCTCCTTCAAAGTCATCAGCTCCTAGGACAAAGTCCTCAGCTAATCCGACTAAATCCTCTGAACCTGTGCATCTCTCCACGTGCCAAAGGACCACAGGCATCTCAATTGCCTCAGGAGCTTCTGCGAGTGCCTCAGCTGCACCAAATTCCTCAACTGGCCCCTCTCTGCTGAAGAAAAAGGCCACAACTGGACGAGGCCTTCGACCAAGTCCTCACAAGAAGCAGGTCGCCTTTCAAGTGCCCTCTAATGATGATGAGGCTGATGATGATGAACTTCCCAAAATCATTAGAGACAAGCAGGCCAGGGCCGCTAGAGCCAAAGGCAACAATGTGCCAATGTTATTGGATCCAAAGTTGATCTTAGACTTCATCGATTTATGGCACAAGGACCCAAACACACCTTTGCCGGAGATGAACCTCACTCCTGGTCAAAGTCATGTGTTGACTGCCTTCATTGAAGAAGAAAAGTGGAAATTTGAAGAACGAAGAAGACTGAAGAAAGGGCAGTACAAGAAGCGCGCTACCTAAAGGACAATGTCCTCACTCTTACCCCTGATCAACTTGTTGCCTTGCAAGCTGAGATCAAGCAACTAAGTGATGAATTCAATCGCTACTATGCTGACTGGAAGGGTGCCAAGGTCCGGTTCGTCAAGCTGACGAAGACATTTGCTTCAAGAGCTCCTGTGCATATTGAAGTCACTCCAGTTGAAGCTTCTGCTCATCCTACTGAAGAACATGCCAGCACCGCTGATGACAATCAGGCTGCTGGAGAAAATGAAAGTACCAGGGCTGATGACTGCATTCCAGCAGCTGAAGAAATTGCCAGGGCATCCACTAGTGGTGCGCCTGAAGAAAATGAAGAAGTCAGGGCAACTGCATCATCTGCGCGTGAAGAAACTGAACCAAATTCCTCTGCTCCTCCTGCACCTACACCAACTCTGATTCTTCCATCTGCATCAGATGCGAAGAATACCAAGGCTGCAGAGCATGCAACTTTGAAGAAAAGGAAGGCATCAACTTCGATAGATTCTTCAGCTCCAAAGAACATGAAGCCTTTGACAAGCTCAACTAACAACCCAATTGATGCCGTTCCTGTCTCATTCATGCCATCAAAGGACCTTGTTCCTTTTGGTGAAGATTATGTGATTCCAAGCGAATCCGATGAAGAGAATCCTTCACTTTCGTCGAGCAGTTGGATGAAGAAATTGAAGTGGATGCAATCCCTTCACACCGATTATCTCCTCGCCTATGCCTCGGTTCACTCTTGAAGAGGCGGCGTTGAAGAAATGGAAGATGAGGGCGTGGACATTGGTTGTACCACACATGTCTTTGAATCATGACTTTTGGGAAAGTCGGCACCCCAACTCTCGATGTTCACTCCACTTCAAGCAATTCCTCGGTCCCTGCTGCTCTTTGAAGTACAAATGGGATCTGAAGAACCTCATGCAACCCCATCTGTCCATGAAGAAATTCCAGCCACTAGTGCTGATGAAAATGTAAATGAAGAATTGAACACCCAGGCTGCAGCTGAAGAAGAACCTCAAATTCCTCAGCCTGTGGATCCTGAGATTGCGATTCCTGAGGTGGTGATGCAATCGACTGATACTCCTCAACCCAAGCCAAAGGATCCCTTCTCAAAGAAGCAGAAATTCAAGGCTGATGACTTCTTTGGTGAGCATGTTTTCTTCACTGAATTCAACCCTTATGACAATGCTCGTCTTAGAAGGAAGTGCTTCTGGACTTCCAGCCAGGCCAATTTCTATTCTTCACTGCTTTTCAACAAGGACAAAGTCTTCGACCACGAGCATATTCCTCACGTGGACATGGAATCAATGCCTTGCTTCTCTCAAGTCCTCAATATGCTTCATGATGCAGGACTGCTCAGCTTTTACTCTGACATAGTTGATTGGAATGAAGAGCTTATTCTTCAGTTCTACGCCACACTACACATCACAGGTGATGCTGATGATATCAACACTTGGGTGTTGGACTGGATGACCGAAAACACTCATTATAAGGCACCGGCCTTTGAATTGCTTCATGCCACCTTAATCAGTCCTCCACCAAAGGTGCTCGTTATGCATACCAAGAGCACGAACTCCTTTGCTCATTACATGCAAGTGCTCATGAAGCCTCTGAAGCCTGGTCAAGCCCCAAGGACAAAATTCCTCGTGAAGGAATTGTTGTATGTGCCAAGAACCGTCTACCGCATCCTGACGAAGACTATGAGTCCTATCAAAGGCCACGACTCATCTGATGAGGAAATTGGTTGCATCATGAAGAATATGCTATTCAACATCATGCGTGGCATCCCTGTCAATTATCATGATTTCTTCATGAGGACTCTGGCAAATGTTGCACTTTCTCCGTTTGAGCTGAAGCCTTATGCTCCTTGGATAATGAGATTCCTCGGAACAAGGTCTTCACTCAACTACAAAGCTGACTTTCAGAATCACCTCAGCTACTTGCCACCGATCGAAGTCCTCAAGCGGACATATTCCTCAGCTGATGAGAAGGGCAAGGCACCAGATGTTATCGACGAATGTAAGTGCATCTAGTGCCCTTAGTGATTTTGGTGTATTGAAGACTTATAGGTTAAGGGACTGATGCTTTTGTGAGTGTACATAGGTCTATAAGTCTATGAGGAGTTTGATATTTAAAGAGAAAGTCGACTCCTAAAATGAAGTTCTTCGACTAAAGACTTTGGATTTCTGAAGACTTTCTGAAGACTTTGAAAGTGAAGAAATTGGTGTGACCTTGAAGACTTGGCAATCATTCGAGGAACATCAAGCGTGAAGACTTTTGTTTTTCGTAGTTTCATTTTCTCTTTCTTGATCATAGGAAACACCGTATTGTTAAAGGGGGTCGAGGAAATATTAAGGAAAATTTACCATGTGATGCTCAACTCAAAATCCTACACCTACCAATCCCTTCGAGTGAAGCCATTGGAAATCTCATACAGTTCAGTGATTTTCTTTAGTAATAGAGACGAAGTTCTTCTGGTTGCTGAGGAATTTGTTCTGACTGAGGAGTTAGGAATTCGCCAGTGCGGATTGCCTACAGAGTGAGGAACATGATAGCCCTGAGGAATTTGAGAGCCAAAATTCCGACCGTTGTTGTGCTATGCGCTAGCTGTCCCAAAATATCTACCCACCTAACGGGCATATCATTGAAGGGCATTTATGTCTTATCATGACGGGCTGCTCCCTAGGCTATAAATAGCCGCCCCCTACAACCACTAGCTGGTTGGCTACTCCGAGAGAAACTGACACTTGTCATTTGAGAGCATCCCATCCTCCGCGGACTTTGAGCAAAAATCATCAAGTGAGGAACACCCAAACACAACACACCCACAACCCAAAGTGATTGAGCATCACTGAAGAGATTGATCCTGCGTGGATCTGACGCTTGTTACCTTTGAATATTGTGCTTCTTACAGACGGTTAGGTGTCATGGTCTAGAGCATCCAAGAGGAATTGTGGATCGCCGAGTGACCTAGTCTGTGAAGGTTTGTAAGTCACCTGAAGACTTACCACGAGTGATTGGGCGAGGTCTGTGTGATCTTAGCTCAAGGAGAATATAGTGAGGACTAAGTGTCATGGACTGCGTGTTCAGGACTGGGTGTCCGGGATTGTGTGTCCTCAGGTTTAAATACCTAGCCGCTCCAACCAGACGTACAACTGAGACAACAGTTGGAACTGGTATACCAAATCATTGTCTTCACCAAGCTTACTGGTTCTATTTCCTCAACTCTTTCATTTCCTCATTTCAGTTGTTGTGTGCTTGTTCATATCTGTTTGAAGACTTTGACTGAAGACTTTCTCAATTTCCTCATTTCAATTTCTTCAATCTCTCCGTCTTCATCCTATGTTATCCTGTGTTTACGATTTCTGTACTCTGTGCTTGTCTTCATTTCATCATGATGACTATGCTTGTGTTCTGCTATGTTTACTTTTGAGTAATAATTCCGCTGCAAGTAGTTCTTCATTTAGGAATTTCCTCATCCGCAAATTCCTCAGTGAAGAATTCATAAAAATCGCCTATTCACCCCCCCCTCTAGTCAATATAACGCACTTTCAATTGGTATCTGGGCAAGGTACTCCCTTGTTCTGTGTGATTTTGGTTTAACCGCCTGGAGTTTTAGTTAAGTCGACTGCAGAAATGAGGAATGTATCCTGCCCCATCTTTGACGGTTATGAGTATCCCCGGTGGAAGGCCATGATGAAGAAGCGACTCATGGCAATGAACAGCAAACTGTGGACCGTCTCTGAGATTGGCCTAACCGATCTATGCAAGATGGCTGAGGCTGATGACATTCGCAAGTACACTCTACTCAACCTCACAGCAAAGGATGTCATCTGCTGTTGTTTATCCCAAAATAAGTACAGGAACGTTCTGCGTCTCAATCATGCAAAGCTAATCTGGGACCGGCTCTCTGAGGTCTATGAAGGTCATCGTACTCGTCATGATCCTCGGTTTGAGGATTTCAAGGATTCTCTCAAGGAGATGACTTTCACACCTGAATCATCATCCTCCTCACCGTGCCTTATGGCAAAGGGTGCCAAGGTAACTGAATGCTACCTTTCCGAATCTAGTGATGATGAATCAGGTGATGAATTTGGCCCCAGCTATGTCAAACTTGCTTCCCTTGCCACTAAACAACAAAGAGCTTTGTAAAAAGTTCAATACATGCTAAATAAGAGCAATGATATGTTGGGTGAGGAAATGGATCAGTCGAAAGCTTTGGTTGAAAGTCTTCAGACGCTTCAGTCCAAGTTTGACAACCTTCAAGGTCATCATAACACGCTCTTGTCTGATCATGAGAAGCTCTCTTATGAATTTCTTCAAAGAAAGCAAGATCTTGAGAAGCTAAGAGTGAGTTATGAAGATCTTCAGAAGGAGCGCGATTCATTACTTGCTCAACAAATCAGCACTACTCAGGAAGAATTCGTTCCTCCTTGTTTGAAGTGCATAGAATGCGAAACTACTAATTCTTCACCTAAATGTTCTAATGCTTCTAATGCTACAAATTCTTCATATGTCTCTGCTATCACTAATTCCTCATCTGAGGACATTGCTAGTATCACTGATGATGCAGGGCTGAAGAAATTGTACATGATAGGCATGTACAAAAGCCTCAAAGAGCATCAGACTCTTTGTGATGTGCTTAAAAAGCAGATCCTCAACAGGAACTCTAGGAAAGAGGGTATTGCCTTTGAGAGGAAACTCAATGCTGATGGAACATGTTGGAAGCCTGAGCAGTACCCCAAAACCTCATGGGTTGCTGCAAAGGGAACTCCAGTTGGTCCATCCAATTTATCTGGCTTTTCATGTAAATCTCCTCATTCTTCTGATGAGTCATTTGACTCCAACTATAAACAGTTCAAAAATCAGAATGGTGAAGTATTTGCTAGATATGTTGGCACTAACTGCAGGAACAGTTCCCCTATAAAGAAAATCTAGGTTCCCAAAAGTTGCCTTGAAAGTGTTCAGGTGAATGTCCTCATGACACCACCTATGAAGAATAGGAACTCCAGATCAAATTCTTCACATGGACCAAATTCTTCATATGGATCCAAGTCCTCATACAGACCAAATTCCTCACGTGGATCAAATTCCTCAAAAGGATCAAAGTCCTCATATGATCATCATCGTGCTAACTCTTCTGTTTTGCAGGGTAGAGCTAAGGGCTATGAATATGCGCATTATTCTTCTAATCATTATGTTCATAAGTCCTCGAAGAATTTCTCTGCTTATTCATATGCTTATCCTAACCCCTCTTATGTGAAACGAAGTGGACTGGCTTCTATACCACCTTTCTCATATGGTGCTCGCAAAGTGATGAATTCTTTGCCACCCCTTCATATGTGGGTGGTAAAGAAAAAGAACTAATCTCTTATGCAGGGTCAGGTCTCCAGACGTGCTTGGAACGTCTGAAGAATTTGCTGGAGACCTGAAACTGCCTGAAAGGACGCATGCTAATCATGAAGAAATGAACCTTCATTTCACACGTCCTCATACTATTTATCTATTCATTTGTTTGATGAAATTGATCTGATGATATTGATGTCATATTCTTCACTGATGAAGTATATGAGTTCATAAGTTGCACTAATTCATCTGCAGGATGATCAACCCAAAGCCAATGAGTGGGTCCTCGATAGTGGATGTATGAATCACATGATTGGTGACAAGAATCTATTGATGGATGCTCCTTTATCACCATCGCATCTAAAGCATATCATCTTCGCTGACAAAGGAAAAAGTCAGGTATTGGGTCTAGGTAAGGTTGCGATCTCAAAGGATCGACACATGGACAAAGTCATGCTTGTCGAGTCCTTAGGATACAACCTCATGTCTATCTCAATGCTTTGTGATCTTGATATGGTTGTTGTCTTTGGCAAATATCATTGTGTTGTGATCATGGAAGCTGACAATTCCAAAGTCTTCGAAGGCTTTAGGAGAGGAGACTTGTACATTGCTGATTTCTCTACAGGACCACAACCGGCTGTATGCCTACTTGCAAAAGCTTCAGAAGGCTGGCTATGGCATCGACGACTTGGTCATGCTGGCATGAGGAATTTGCACACACTTGCAAAGAAGAAGCATGTCATTGGCATTGAGGATGTCAAATTCCTCAAGGATCACTTATGCAGAGCCTGTGAAGCTGGAAAGATGACAAAGGCCAAGCATCCAGCGAGGACTATCATGACTACCACTCAATCATTTGAATTGCTTCACATGGATCTCTTTGGTCCTAATCATTATTCTTATGTTACAAATGATGCATCTCTATATGGCTTTGTTATTGTTGCTGGTTATTCTCGTTACACATGGGTGCACATTGTCACTTACAAACATGAGGTGCAGGAAGTCTTCAAACGATTTTCCTCGAGGGCTTCAACCAACTTTGGTGTGAAGATCAAGCACATCAGAAGTGACAATGGGACTGAGTTCAAGATTTCTGGTCTTGATGACTATCTTGATGAACTTGGTATTACTCATGAGTTATCTGCTCCTTATACTCCTCAGCAGAATGGTGTCGTGGAGCGCAAGAACAGACTCTTGTTGAGATGGCTTGCACTATGCTTGATGAATACAAGACACCTCGTCGTTTCTGGATTGAGGCTATTGATACTGCGTGCCACATCATCAACGGAGTATATCTTCCCAAATTCTTCAAGAAGACTGCTTATGAACTCCTCACTAACAAGAAACCCAATGTCAGTTACTTCAAAGTCTTCGGTGCTAAACGTTGGATTAGAGATCCTCATCACAATTCTAAATTTGCATCGAAAGCACACGACGGTTTTATGCTTGGTTATGGAAAGGACTCGCACACCTACAAAGTCTTCAACAACGTTCTTCACAAGGTTGTTGAAATTGTAGATGTGCGGTTCGATGAAACTAATGGCTCGCAAAGAGAGCACCTACCTTCTGTGTTAGATAAACCAGCACCTGAGGAATCTATCAAGTTCAAGGCTACTGAGGATGTCATTCCTACCAAAGAATCTGCTGAATAATTCATTCCAGAACGTGAAGAACGTCGAGCTGGCACACCTGAAGAAAATGGTGCTGAGGAAAATGCTCCTGAAGAAAATGCGGATCAAAATCCTCGAAGATAACCCGCTCATCCTCGCATTGCAAATGAAGTGCAAATCGAGAAGATCATCGATGACATTGAAGCACCAGGTCCTCTAACACGCTCAAAAGTTTCACATTTGTCTAACTTTTGTGGGCACTTTGCTTTTGTCTCTATGACAGATCTCACTAAGGTAGATGAAGCATTTCTGGAGCCTGAGTGGATTCAAGCTATGCAAGAAGAATTACATTAGTTCGAGCTCAACAACGTCTGGGGACTGGTCAAACGTCCAGATCCTCGCAAGCACAACATTATTGGCACAAAGTGGATCCACCGCAACAAGCAAGATGAAAATGGCCTTGTTGTGAGGAATAAGGCACGGCTTGTAGCGCAAGGCTACACACAGGTTGAAGGAATTGACTTCGATGAAACTTTTGCACTTGTTGCTAGACTTGAGGCTATTCGCATATTACTTGCTTATGCTAACCATCATGATATTATCTTACAACAAATGGATGTGAAAAGTGCATTCCTCAATGGTAAGCTTGAGGAAGAAGCATATGTTGCTCAACCCCCAGGTTTTGAAGATCCAAAGCATCGACAAAGTCTTGAGACTCAATAAGGCCTGTATGGCCTCAAGCAGGCCCTCGGGCGTGGTATGATACTTTGAAGGAATTCCTCATGAAGAAAGGCTTCAAACCCGGTTCACTCGACCCAACTCTTTTCACTAAATCTTACGATGGTGAATTGTTTGTGTGCCAAATTTATGTTGATGATATCATTTTTGGCTGTACTGACCAACGATACAGTGATGAATTTGCATATATGATGAGTGAAGAATATCAAATGTCTATGATGGGAGAATTGAAATTCTTTTTGGGTCTTCAAATTCGTCAACAGCGCAATGGCATATTCATATCTCAGGAGAAATACCTCAAGGACGTATTGAGGAAATTCGGCATGCAAGATTGCAAATGGGTCAAAATTCCAATGCCCACAAATGGCCATCTATGCACTAATGAAAATGGTAAAGACTTCGATCAAAAGGTATACCGCTCCATGATTGGCTCTTTATTGTACCTATGTGCATCTAGGCCGGATATTATGCTTAGTGTTTGCATGTGTGCCCGATTTCAAGCTACACCAAAGGAATCACACCATAAGGCTGTGAGGCATATTCTTCGATATCTAGCTCACACACCAACACTTGGATTATGGTATCCCGAGGGCTCTTCATTTGATCTCATTGGATATTCAGACTCTGACTATGCCGGCGATCGTGTGGACCGCAAGTCAACGTCAGGCACATGATATTTGCTCAGACGATCTTTGGTCTGTTGGTCCTCGAAGAAATAGAACCGTGTATCACTCTCCACTTCAGAAGCTGAGTACATTGTTGCTGGATCGTGCTGTGCTCAATTACTATGGATGAAGCAAACACTCAAGGACCATGGCATAAACGTGAAGAATGTGCCTATCTACTGTGACAATGAGAGTGCTATCAAGATTGCTCATAACCCAGTTCAGCACTCGAAGACAAAGCACATCCAGATTCATCATCATTTTCTTCGTGATCATGTGTTGAAGGGCGACATCTCCATCGACCACGCAAGCACTGAAGACCAGCTGGCTGATATCTTCACTAAGCCCTTGGATGAGAAGAGATTTATCAAGTTGCGGTGTGAGCTAAATATCCTAGAATCTTCAGATGTTCTCTGAAAAGGACACACATCCTAACACTAATGCTGACTTGATGACTTAGATGCGCAACACACGAAGTAACGTTTTTCTTCAATCAATGAAGGCTAACCCTCTAAGTGTGATGAAATTAATGAAGAAATTGATTCTCTGAGCCCTACAACAATTGTACGCGGTGTCTGAAATCAGCTTTCTTATACGGTGGGTTACGCCACCAAGCAAAGTTGAAAATCTTCAATTTGAGTTTTTCTTTGTTTTTGAAATTCCTCGGTTTTTCAAATTCTTCAATTTTGCATTGTCTTCACTCTTTCCGGTGTTGTTCTTCGTTTGAATACATATACATACATATATATATATATATATATATATATATATATGAGTTTATGTCGTCTACAACATTCACTTATTGCTAATTCTTCAAGTTGATTTCTTCTGGTAAGTGAATGTGATCGGACCCTTCCCCCTCTATGCTAAACTCAACCAAGTGTGTTCACAAATTCTTCATGTGTGTTTTCTTTGAAACTCGTTCAAAATCTTCACTATGTCCTTGACAACTGAAGAAATTGCGAATGGAACTTTTAACTTACTTATCTGAATTTTTGGCTTTGCCGCTCAAACCGTTCCGCATCCCACGACAATACTTGTCTACTCACCCACGATCCTACACGATCGCCACCTCTCAGTACGTGGGTGACACATGTCAAGCGAATGAGAAGGGCCAGGGGCACGTTCGTCCGATTTCCTCGGGCGTACAGTTTTTCACTTTCACTATAAATACCCCTGCTTCTTCCTCACTTTGTTTTTACTCCGCTCGCTCTCACTCCCACTCGAGCTTCTCAAACCATAGCGCCGCCGCTACTTCATCATCGTCGGTGAGGAAGAGCTTCACTACCTCGACCTCGTCACCATTGTACTCACGCCGGTTGCGGATTTCTTCACTCCGCCGCCGCCGTAGCCGTCTTCCTCTGCCGAGTTAGGGCGTGGAAGATCTGAACTGACAAACTTCACATCTACTCTTCCCAATTCGTCGTGTTCTTCATCAAGGGTAATGAAAAGTTACTTTTATTGTCCTCTTTGATTCATATGTTTTCTTGAAAATCTTCAAAGGTGTTTATTCTTCAAGTCTTCACACACATGAACACCTCACATGTCATCTGCTCTTGATTCTTCTCTAAGCGATGATTTTCTTCAAGATTCCTCAAGTGTGTGGATTTTCAATCTATACAACTCTGGAACCTAAGATTAAGGACGCTTAGTGAAATTCTTCAAGACTCATCTGGTCAAATTCCTCAAACCTATTCTTTTTGAAAATCTTCTGAGAACGCATATGACCTCTCCAAATTCCTCGCAACTATACTCTGTTCACAGGTACTCATGTCCGCTACTGAATCACTTGGTTCTCATCAACTTAACTCATTTGCAGCGTTCCTCAAAGAAAAGTTGCACACCTCTTCAGAAACTTCAGTTGTTCATATTCCTCAGCTAAAGAAAATGGCTGATGGAAAGAAGCCACAGAAGGGAGGAAAAAGGACTGAGGTCAATACTGCTTTCGAAATCCTGAGGACATATACAAGGGTTACTGCACTCCTGATGAGGCCAAATTTGGCAAGGAGAACAAAAATCAGCGCAAGGTGCGCATACAGAGGATAGAGGGAGATGGGCACGGGAATGGAGGGAGTACAGATATGCTACTCCCAAGTATATGATGAAATTCGCACTCAACCCTCCATGCCCAAGACCTCCATTGGCACCTGGCCAATTGGCAGATCCCACCAGCCTCAAGCGTGGTGAGGATTATCCTGATGAATGGGCAAAGCGCCAGGCCAAACTGGCCAAACAAGCAAGGGAAGCAGTGAGGAAATTCAATGAAGACTCTGCTGTTGTAGCTACCGCTACTGAGGCCTCTACCGATAAGTCGAAGAAGGCGATGCCTAAGAAGTGTGCGCATAAGCCAAGTGCTTCACCCTCAATGCCCTCACGGCCAAGTTCCTCAGCAATGCCCTCACGGCCAGATTCTTCAAAGCCCTCACGGCCAATTCCTCAGACTGCTCCTCCTTCAAAGTCCTCAGCTCCTCTGACAAAGTCTTCAGCTGCTTCGACCAAAACCTCTGCACCTGTGCATCTCGCCACGTGCCAAAGGACTACAGGCATCTCAATTGCCTCAGGAGCATCTGCAAGTTCCTCAGCTGGCCCCTCTCTGCTGAAGAAAAAGGCCACTTCTGGACGAGGCCTTCGACCAAGTCCTCACAAGAAGCAGGTCGCCTTCCAAGTGCCATCTAATGACGATGAGGCTGATGATGAAGAACTTGCCGAAATCATCGGAGACAGGCATGCCAGGGCCGCCAGAGCCAAAGGCAGCAATGTGCCACTACTATTGGATCCAAAGTTGATCCTCGACTTCATTGACCTATGGCACAAGGACCCTAACATGCCTTTGCCGGAGATGAATCTCACTCCTGGTCAAAGTCATGTTCTAACTGCTTTCATTGAGGAAGAAAAGTGGAAATTTGAAGAAGGCAGAAGACTGAAGAAAGCGCAGTACAAGAAGCAGCTCTACCTCAAGGACGATGTCCTCAATCTTACCCCTGATCAACTCATTGCCTTGCAAGCTAAGATCAAGCAACTGAGTGATGAATTCAATCGCTACTATGCCGATTGGAAGGGCGCCAAGGTCTGGTTCGTCAATCTGACAAAGAAATTCACTTCAAGTGTTGCTGCTCCAGTGCACATTGAAGTTACTCCGGCTGAAGCATCTGCTCAGCCCACTGAAGAACATGCCAGCACCGCTGATGACAATCAGGATGCTGAAGAAAATGAAAGTACCAGGGCTGATGACTGCATTCTAGCCGCTGAAGAAATTGCCAGGGCATCCACTAGTGGTGCGCCTGAAGAAAGTGAAAGAAGTCGAGAATCGCATGCATCGATTCGCTTTGAATAAACTGCACCAAATTCCTCTGCTCCTCCTGCGCCTACACCAACTCCGATCCTTCCATCTACATCAGATGCGAAGAAGACCAAGTGTCGGTGTCAAAACCGGCGGATCTCGGGGAGGGGGTCCCGAACTGTGCGTCTAGGCGGATGGTAACAGGAGACAAGGGACACGATGTTTTACCCAGGTTTGGGCCCTCTTGATGGAGGTAAAACCCTACGTCCTGCTTGATTAATATTGATGATGTGTATTACGAGAGTGGATCTACCACGAGATCAAGGAGGCTAAACCCTAGAAGCTAGCCTATGGTATGATTGTTGTAATGGATGTTATCCCCTACGGACTAAAACCCTCTGGTTTATATAGACACCGGAGAGGGCTAGGGTTACACAGAGTCGGTTACAATGGTAGGAGATCTACATATCCGTATCGCCAAGCTTGCCTTCCACGCCAAGGAAAGTCCCATCCGGACACGGGGCGGAGTCTTCAATCTTTATCTTCGTAGTCTTGGAGTCCGTGGACGATGATAGTCCGGCTGTCCGGACACCCCTAGTCGAGGACTCCTCGGTAGCCCTGAACACGGCTTCAATGATGATAAGTCCGGTGCGCATAATGTTCAGCATTGCAAGGCGGGTTCCTCCTTTGAATAATCCATAGAAGATGGTGAACACCTGGATAGTGTCCGGCTCTGTAAAATAATTTCCACATTCCACCGTAGAGAGAATAATATGTACACAGGTTCAATCTGCTGACATATTTTGTGGCATGACGTCACACCACTACCAAGTCCTTTACTTGAATTGTTTTTTATTATACCACCTCAGCGCGTTTAGCGAAGCGGTTTCCTTGGCACGTCTTGTCGAAGCAGAGATCGTGTTCCCCTTATTCCGGGATTCTCATCAATACGGTCATGGGTAACCCAACCGCGCCCGTCGCCATGCCTCCTCTATCGAAGGCGAGTCCCGAACGGTCACGGAGACGGCTCTTGGTATTCTCCCTCTTTATAATAGGACCAAGGCTCATTTCTTTTCTTCAATCCTCCATCGAATCTTCTCCTTGCTCCAAGTTCCAACACCCAGAGCCCCAGATTCGTGTGCTTCAGACCTTCAACAATGTCTGGTTCCAAGCTTCAGGGCCGGTGGATGCCTTCCTCAATCACGGAGGAGGACGTGCTAAAGCTGCGAGAGGCCAAGTACCTGTCTTACGAGATTTCGCACAGGTTGCCCGCCGAAGGGCAGGCCATCCCTTCCCCCGAGCCCGGCGAGTATGTCGTCTTTGTATCCCACCTCCGTCGGGGTTTAGGCTTCCCGACGGATCCTTTCGTGAGAGGGCTCATGTTCTACTATGGGTTGGAATTCCATGACTTGGCTCCGAAGTCCATCCTCCAAATCTCCGCATTCATCGTCGTCTGCGAAGCCTTCCTCCGCGTCACCCCCCACTTTGGCCTATGGGTGAAGACCTTCAATGTGGAGCCGAAGATGACCGGGGGGCGTCAAGCAGAGTGCGGTGAGGCGGCCATAAGCAGGAGGGATGATGCCCCGTGGCCAGAGGGCTCCTTTCAAGAGGAGCTCGGCTTGTGGCAGCAGGAGTGGTTCTATATCACCGCTCGAAGGCGCAGCGAAGCCGCCGCCTTCATTCCGCTCGGGACCTCCGGACGGTTGATGTCGTGGGTCGACCAAGGGCTCAATTGGGGGCCGTCAAAGGCGTGCCCCTATTGCGGGCGGTTCGAGACCTCAAGCGAGGCGGTCGATCTGGTCGTGGTGATGCAGGTCATGCTAATCAGCGTCTTACGCCTGCAAAGCGCCGTCCTCTCCGGCTATGGGAGTTCAATCCGGAGGGACCACGGATTCTCCAACACTTTATGGGTACGACACCCGTGGACATGTACAAGTTATTCTTCGGACCGCAGGCGGCGTGTCCGGAATTAACCGAGGATGCCGGCCTAAGCTGCAATCGCCCGGATACTCAAGTAAGTAGCTCAGTGTTCCGATGCACCATTTGTTTGCCTTTCTACAATTCGCCTTTTAACACGTTATCCTTCAACAGGAGTGGATAGAGCAAGCAAAGCTGATACGGTGTCCGGCCCCCCTCCCAGAGACCGCGCCGGAGCCCGTGCTGGTCAGAATGTTGGAGGTTGCGCCTTCAGAAGAAGGCGAAGGGGAAAATAGAGGAGCTACCACCTCGCCCAAGGGGGCGCTTGAAGAAGGGAGGATCGAGAATCCCTCCCTCCAGGGGGAGAAGAGGACCGCCTCCGATGACCGGAGGCCAAAGCCCTAAGCGGGGAAGAAATCTTCACGGAGGGTCCTGCGTCCGGGAGGTCCGGCCGCACAATCTTCTCTAAAGAATCAGCCCTCCAATGAGCCGTGAGTAGAAAAAGGGAGTTCATTAATAAGAAACATCCCTATTTGTGCTTCGAGGATAACGAAAATTTTACCTTGTACTTGGATCTGCGACCTTCTCGGATGAGCTCGTCTTGAGGGATCTTCGTCCGTAGATGATGGAGAGCGAGGCGCCTCCGTCTCTCTTGCCGTCGAGATAGAGGCGGACGAGCCTGAAGTGTCATCACGGAGGGTATCCCGAGCCAGCGAGCCGAAGAGTTGAGGGCCGACTAGTGTTCGGCGGGGAGTGAAGGATCTGCTTGAGAGGGCGTCCATCTCGAAGATCACCGTGCATTGATGAGCATGGTGATTGGAAGGATTTAAATCCGCCAAAGCGGATTGCATAATGCCGTCGAGGAGTTTGTGGCGGGGTTTGAGGTTCGTGAAAGCAGCGCACCTTTTGATAGTTTTGCACATGAAAGTCGCCTGTATAGATACTAGCCCGGAGACTCGGTAGGTTGTCGAAAGCGACAGCGTCTTAGGAATAAAATCGCAGGTATTGAGTGTCGCCTTTCCTATGCGGTGGCGGATAGTCCGGGGCTAGCGGACCGATGGAGTTGCTGAATTAATGCGGCAACTTCGATGTTGCGGATCACGAACATCGCGCTAGTCGACAAGCGACTTGACGAGTCGCTAGGTAAATGTTTCTCCGCATCACCTATTAAGGGAACCAAAGCCACCTCTTACAATATTTATGCTTGATGCAGATGGTGCTGCTAATGTGGAAAGCCTTGGGCAGAACTTGCTCAAGCCAAGGAGCAAGCGAGAAGGGTGATCGGCTGCCTCGAGGGCGGCGAAGAGTTAAAGCGAAAGGGCTGCACACTTGCCGAAGCGAGGAAGAGATGGCGAACGGCGTTAAATTGAAGGATGCTACCGACCGCAATGAGGCTCTTGAAAAGAAGCGCCTATCAGAGCGAGAAGACCTGGGGAAGGCCACCGCCAAGGCCAAGGATGCCCGTTCTACAATGCGGGCTATGAAGGAGGAGCTGCGTCAAGCCGGAGACATTGTGGCTGGTAAGCCTTTTCTGCTGCGCCGCAGGTTTACGGATCCAAATTATGCCCAGCTTGGCCAGCTGTGGGGTCCGGAGGATCCATATATGGACTTAGCGGCAAGTGTGGCGGATGCCGTTGTGCACTTCCGGAGTCAGAAGGATCACAAGACGGAAGAGCTGTTTTGGTCTCAATTCCATAGTCCGGATCGTTCACTTCCGCTGACCGATCGGTTGGCCGAATGGGGTGAGCTGAATAGGTTGTCCGGACTTGCCATGACGGATATCATGACTCATGTCTGGCCGGAGAGGCCCAAGGCGACGAGCTATTTTGGCTTATTGCAGCAATTTCTTGGGGCGGTGCTGCATATCAAGGAGATGAAGCAGTCGGCCTACATAGAGGGTGCGCGGATGGCCCTTGCCCGTGTGAAGACACATTGGGCGAGATGGATGCCACATTGTTGCAACCCGAGGTTGAGCGGCCGGTTACCCGCCGAGCACTATTTTGGGGAAGTTATCGTGGTGCTCGTGTAATAGAGTCGCGATGCTTTCGAAAAATGTCACGTTCAAATGAGCGTTTTATTTTGTAAAACAATGGTTATGATGTAATCGCTTTTTATACTTGTGCATTCCAAGTATTGAAATATCTCCTATGGGGCCGTTTGTGTATCGTGTGTATAACTTTGAAGATGGCGATCTTGACTTCAGCCCCCATGCACAAGGTGCGGGGTGTTCATAAAAATAGCGCATTGTCACACTTAATCTGATGTATCGGTCCTGCTGAGGAGGTGGTAGCGTAGCAAACGAGGCAACTGGACTATGATGCTTTATCACTTTCACTTAGCCATTGGAGTTCGAGGGTGGGGCTACGATATAGCACCTGGGGGCACCGCGCTCTCCGAATTGAGCGCGTGTGTCCCTCACCGAAAGCGGTCCTTCGTCAGCGGAGAATTCTAAACATTCGGTGGTCGTCGAGTGGTTGACCAGTCTCTCTGTATCATGACGGTCGGTTTTGGCTTTCTCTCTTGAGGTGCTCGCCTAGCGAACTTGGGCTGTCGCGCATAGTTCTTACGGTCGCGTTAGCCGATGATCTGGAATGTAAGGCAGCAAAACACGAGCCGGGCAAACCCAACATTTGACCAAAGACATGATTGGGCTGATGCATATAAGGCCTAACTCGAGACGCCGAACACTCCCTAAGGTGTTCGGTCTTTATAATAATGGGCAGAACAATGCCCTAAGCCCCTAGTGTCCAGGTACGGGCAAGGTCCTCTAACGCGGCCGATGCAAAAATGTCAGGCTCCACTCTGGTTATAATGAGAAACCAGGGGATTATAGCAACAAGAGACAGTAAAAAAGGTTTCTGCGGGTCTTAATCTGAAAAGAATCCTTGCGGACGGGTCCCTCTTGCGCGTCTGCGCCTGTGTCTCCATTGTGCCGTTTATCCTGGACGGGTGTGCACGTTGTTCATCTGTAAAAAGAGAGGAACTTAGTTTGAAAGGAACTCGTGCGAAAAAAAGTATATGAAAAATATTAATAAATAAGTAAAGCGGAGTCTATATTAGCTCATTGTTGCTTATACATACAGCCCCTTGTGAAGAGGTGTGCGGCTAGGGAGCCCCTAGCTTATTTATGCCGGACTCGTCTAGCCGTGTCCAGGGTCTTTAAATGACCCTTTTAATAAAATGATGCCACGTGGACCGGGCATTTTAAGTGTAAGAGACGCGTAATGTGGTATGGCGTTCAAGCGGACAAAAGCTTCACGTCCCAATAGTGCTTGATAGCTACTTTTGAATGGGGCGACATGAAAGATTAGTTTTTCGCGTCGAAAGTTGTTCGGTGACCCGAACACAACTTCTAGTAATAAGGAGCATGTGCACTTGGCGTAAGGGCCTAGCGTCACTCCTTTAAAGGAAGTGTGACTATGTCGAATTTTAGTAAGGTCTATCCCCAACTTGCGGATTGTGTTTGGATATAGCAGGTTTAAATCGCTGCCTCCGTCCATCAGGACTTGTGTAAATTGTAGTCCATCGATTATAGGATCCAATATCGTAGGCAGTCCATCACTGCATTTGAGCGCTCTGGAATAATCCGGTGGTCGAAAGTGATTGGTTTTGATATCCAATCTCGAGGTTCCGCTGGGGTGGACCGTGCGAGACCCATTTTAGCGGGTGCCGCATAGTTTTTCCGTATTATCACATGAAGTGAGTTTACTGCTTTGACTTCTTGTGGAAGTATTTTGTTTTCCGGTGCTCTGCTGGTGGGGTTTATCATCGTCCTCGCTTGATGCGTCGAGCCCCTTGTGTTTGGCGTTGAGTCGACCGGACTGTTTGAAAACCCAACAATCTTGGTGGGTGTGGTTTGCGAGCCTTAGAATCTTGTGGATTTGACATATCCGATCCAAAATTTTGTTTAAGTTGGATAGCTCATCACTGGTTATCCTTAAGGGGCGGTGTTTTGTTGTTTGGCGCGAGCTTTTGAATCCAGCGTTGACCGCCGTGTTCTTTGGGCTTTTCTCTTTATTCCGGCGCTGATCTTTTCTTGTGCCGTGGTTTTCCGTTCCATCTCGATCTCGGATGTACTTGGGTCGCTGGTGCTGCATCTTGCTAGCCAGCTATCTTCCCCAGCATAAGCGGGTCATAAAACTTGTTAGCGCGACATTGTCCTCGGCTTCTCTTGGCGAGGTGTCTGGCGAAACCATTCGTCTCAGACGTTGTGTTTGAAAGCTGCTAAGGCTTGTTGTCCGGACGATCGACTATTTAGTTATTTTAGTAAGGAACCTGTTCCAGAATTTGCGCGCTGACTCTCCGGGCTGTTGAGTTATATGACTTAGATCGTCTGCATCCGGAGGGCGGACATAAGTCCCTTGAAAGTTTGCTCTAAACGCGTCCTCAACCTCTTCCCAACTTCCAACAGTGTTTTCTGGGAGGCTTTTGAGCCAATGCCGAGCTGGCCCTTTGAGCTTGAGGGGTAGATATTTTATGGCGTGGAGGTCATCTCCTCTAGCCATGTGTATGTGTAGTATATAATCCTCTATCCAGACTCCCGGGTCTGTTGTTCCGTCATAAGCCTCTATGTTTATGGGTTTAAACCCTCTTTGAAATTCATGATCCAGCACCTCATTAGTGAAACATAGTGGGTGTCTGGCGCCCTATGTTGGGTGTACCGTTGTCTTCGAACACTTGGCGTGTTGTGTTGCTTCCTGGGGCCCTCTTTTTTGGCCTGTAAATTGACCTGGCTGGGCCATCTGTTTTCCCAGGATCATGGGCCAGCTTGTGTGCGGTGTCGCATATAGTTTTTGGCCTATCATCTGGCCGTCTATCCGGCCAGGCGGCCTCTTTGTTTTTTGACTGTGGGGGCTCTATGGCTTCCTCGTCGAATTCTGGCAGCAGCTTGCGCTTCGGGTAGCTCTTTGATTGATGGCCATTGCCGTATTTGTCTGCGGTTTTGAGCACTTTGCTCCACCTCATTCTGAGTATATCTTCCGCTGTTTTGAGCTTCCGTTTTCCTTCTTGGACTTCTTGCGGTGGCGGCGAGTCTTTTCGCGAAGGCTCTTATTCTCGGTGGTGTGTCCGCGTGAGGTCGTCTGGACTGTTGGTTTCGCCGGGCATGGATTGATTATCCGATTAGTCCTGTTGGACGGTTGCTTGGCTGCATGTTAAATAGTCCTTTGGTTTGCCTGCTCTATTTCTGGGTCATTAGGAGCGCTGTTGTTGTCGAGGCGGGACTTAGGGCGGCGTCTGCGTCGCTGTTTTGGTTGTTTATCGGCGGGATTGTCCTTTGCCACGCCCCGCTGGTCCTCGTTGTCGCCTCCTTTCGGGGTATCCACCATATATACATCATGGGTTGCGGTGGCCCTCCAGTGCTCTGTGAGCGCTGGTTCTTGATCGTCTCTGGCATCGTCGTCCATACCGTCAATGTCTTCGGAGTCGTAGTCTAGCATGTCGGTTAGATCGTCGACAGTGGCTACAAAGTGGGTGGTGGGTGGGCTTTGAATTTCTTCGTTGTCCCCATCCCAACCATCCTGGCCATAATCCGGCCAGGGCTCTCCGGATAGCGAGAGATACTTTAGCGAATTTAGAATGTCGCCAAAGGGCGAGTACTGAAAGATGTCCGCTGCGGTGAACTCCATGATCGGCGCCCAATCGGGTTCGATTGGCAAGGGCGCAGGAGGTTAGGAGTCCGGCAGGGAGTCCGGCACCTCAGAGTCACGAGCTTTATTGGGGACAAGGTCAGTGTTCGGCTCCATCGCCGCGGATGTTGCAGCTCCCGAGGCGGTGTCCAGTCACTCGTCCTCGATCTGCACGATCAGCTCCGAACTATGAGCCAGAGCGGATTCATGTGCGGCCTCAAAACCTTGTCCGGCGGCGAGCTAGATCGTGCCCATTGCGGCGGTCGGCACGCTTCGGCTGCGGATCGGATCCATCAAAGATCAAGTCTCCGTGGGCGTCCGCCGGGAAGTTTAGGCTTCAAATCGACTGACGGCCAGGGCGTAGCTTCGATCTGCTCGGATGGCCAAGTGAATTGGCCCTTGATGCGAAAACCGCCGAATCTGAAGATCTGTCGGGAGAAAAGTCTCACCACAGGCCGGCGTTGTTGTTGATTGAAGAAGCCATCGAGCCTATCGGTGACAACACGGAGAAACTCTCAATGAAAGCACCAATGTCGATTGTCAAAACCGGCGGATCTCGGGTAGGGGTCCCGAATCGTGCGTCTAGGCGGATGGTAGCAGAGACAAGGGACATGATGTTTTACCGAGTTCGGGCCCTCTTGATGGAGGTAAAACCCTCGTCTGCTTGATTAATATTGATGATGTGTATTACAAGAGTGGATCTACCACGAGATCAAGGAGGCTAAACCCTAGAAGCTAGCCTATGGTATGATTGTTGTAATGGATGCTATCCCCTACGGACTAAAACCCTTCGGTTTATATAGACACCGGAGAGGGCTAGGGTTACACAGAGTCGGTTACAATGGTAGGAGATGTACATATCCGTATCGCCAAGCTTGCCTTCCACGCCAAGGAAAGTCCCATCCGGACACGGGACAGAGTCTTGAATCTTGTATCTTCGTAGTCTTGGAGTCCGGCGGACGATGATAGTCCGGCTGTCCGGACACCCCCTAGTCCAGGACTCCCTCACCAAGGCTGCAGAGCATGCAACTATGAAGAAAAGGAAGGCATCAACTTCATCAGATTCTTCAGCTCCGAAGAAGATGAAGCCTTTGACAAGCTCATTTCACAACCCAATTGATTTCGTTCCTGTCTCATTCATGCCATCAAAGGACCTTGTTCCTTTCGGTGAAGATTATGTAATTCCAAGCGAATCCGACGAAGAGAATCCTTCTGCTGCTTCGTCAGAGCGGTTGTATGAAGAAATTGAAGTGGATGAAATCCCTTCAACACTAGTTGTCTCCTCGCCTATGCCTCAGTTCACTACTGAAGAGGCCGGTGTTGAAGAAATGTAAGATGAGGATGTGGACATTGGTTGTACCACACCTGTGCTAAATGATGACTTTTGGGAAAGTCAGCACCCCAACTCTCCAATGTTCACTCCACTTCAAGCAATTCCTTAGTCCCTAGCTGCTACTGAAGTACAAATGGGATCTGAAGAACCTCATGCAACCCCATCTGTCCATGAAGATATTCCAGCCACTAGTGCTGAAGAAATTGTAAATGAAGAATTGAACACCCAGGCTGCAGCTGAAGAAGAGCCTCAAATTCCTCAGTCTGTGGATCCTGAGATTGTGATTCCTGAAGTGGTAATGCAATTAACTGACACTCCTCAGCCCAAGCCAAAGGATCCCTTCTCAAAGAAGCAGAAATTCAAGGCTGATGATTTCTTCGGCGAGCATGTGTGAGGGAGTCCTGGACTAGGGGGTGTCGAGACAGCCGGACTATCATTATCCGCCGGACTCCAAGACTACGAAGATACAAGATTGAAGACTCCGTCCCGTGTCCGGATGGGACTTTCTTTGGCGTGGAAGGCAAGCTTGGCAATACGGATATGTAGATCTCCTACCATTGTAACCGACTCTGTGTAACCCTAGCCCTCTCCGGTGTCTATATAAACCGGAGGGCTTTAGTCTGTAGGACAACATACATTACAACAATCATACCATAGGCTAGCTTCTACGGTTTAGCCTCCTGATCTCGTGGTAGATCCACTCTTGTACTACCCATATCATCAATATTAATCAAGCAGGACGTAGGGTTTTACCTCCATCGAGAGGGCCCGAACCTGGGTAAAAACATTGTGTCCCTCATCTCCTGTTACCATCCGCCTAGACGCACAGTTCGGGACCCCCTACCCGAGATCCGCCGGTTTTGACACCGACATTGTTGCTTTCATTGAGAGTTCCTTTGTGTCATCACCGATAGGCTTGATGGCATCTTCGACCAACAACACCGTCCAGGGTGAGACTTTTTTCCCCGGACAGATCTTCGTATTCGGCGGCTTCGCACTGCGGGCCAATTCACTTGGCCATCTGGAGCAGATTGAAGCTACGCCCGGCCGTCGGTCGATTCGAAGCTTGAACTTCACGGCCGATGTCCGCGGAGACTTGATCTTCGACGGACTTGAGCCACAGCCAAGCGCGCCGCACTGTGACGATGGGCATGATCTAGCTCTGCCGCGAATAGTGCCTTGGTAGCCGCTGCGGATCCGCTTGACCATTAGCGGAGCGATCGCCCGGATCGAGGCTGGCGGATAGACGCCGCCAGGGGCTTCAACATCCGGCGATGGGCGAACACCGATCTTATCCCTGCGAGACTTCGTGATTCCGGCGCGCTCCGAGCCTCCGCGCCCCTACCAATCGATCCGGATTGGGCGCGGTTATGGAATTCACCGCCGCGGACATCTTTCAATACTACGCCTTTTGGCAATATTCTGAATTCACTAAAGCACCTCTCGTTATCGGAGAGTCTGGCGGACTATGGCGGGATGGTTGGAAATGCAGACGACGGAGAAATTGAGCCCGCCCACCACCCACTTTGTAGCCACTGCCGATGACCTAACCGACATGCTAGACTACGACTCGGCGACATCGGCGCTATGGGCGGCGATGCGGAGGCGAAACAGAACCAGCACCTACGAGGCAATGGAAGACCACCTCGTCATCGACATATATATGGTGGACACCCCAAAAGACGGGGATGGCGAAGAAGCAGCGGAGGCAGACTCTCTAAAGAAGCAACCCAAACGCCGACGTCAGCGGCGCCGCTCTAAATCTCGCCACAGCAAGAATGGAGATTCCGGCACAGGAGATAATAATACTCCGGAGAGTGCCGAAGACAATCCCCTCCAGCAAGACACAGTGCAGGAGGATGCAGAAGCAAGCCCTCATGAGAGGGCAGCAGACGAAGAGGTTGAGGATCATAACTATATGCCTCCCTCCGAAGACGAAGCAAGCCTCAACGATGATGAATTAAATGCGTGCCGAGGATCCCGTCAAACAAGAGCGCTTCAAGCGCGGGCTTATCGCCACAGCAAACAGCCTAAAGAAAAGCGTAACAGCTTCAAGCTGATCGGGACTCTCTGCCAATCGATGGACCGAGGTCCTCGCGACCGAAGAGTACAAACTCGAACGTCCCTCCAAAAGTTACCCAAGACGCAAGCTGCTCCCCCGATTAGAGGAGGAAGCATACATACCTCCGTCACCAGAGCACGATATGGCTGACCGACCACCCCGTGGTCGCGATAGAGAGGCATCCAGGCCCCCAGCCAAGATCGTACCCCGGCATCGCTCCAAAAGTACGAAGCCAAGAGGGAACACGCCGGACTTGCGAGACATACTGTAGGACAAAGCAAGGCAATCCAGATCCATCTACGGATCACGTGGGCGCCCTACGACCCACGACGAATACCGTCGTGCCGGAAACAATAACCCCGGCCGAGCCGAACACAGCGGACAGCGCTCTCTCGAGCTGCGTCGCGATATCGCTCAATACAGAGGCGCAGCACACCCTCTATGCTTCACTGATGAAGTAATGGATCATCAGATCCCCGAAGGGTTTAAACCCGTAAACATCGAATCCTACGATGGCACAACAGAACCCGCGGTTTGGATTGAAGACTATCTTCTCCACATCCATATGGCCCGCGGCAACGATCTCCATGCCATCAAGTACCTCCCACTCAAGCTTAAAGGACCAGCTCGGCATTGGCTTAACAGCTTGCCCGCAGAGTCAATTGGGTGTTGGGAAGACCTGGAAGCCGCATTCCTTGATAACTTCCAAGGCACATATGTGCGACCACCGGACGCCGATGACCTAAGCCACATCATTCAGCAGCCAGACGAATCGGCCAGACAATTCTGGACACGGTTCTTGACGAAGAAAAATCAAATCGTCGATTGTCCGGATGTAGAGGCCCTTGCAGCCTTCAAACATAACATCCGGGACGAATGGCTAGCCCGCACACAGGGCAGGAAAAGCGAAATCCATGGCAGCCCTCACATCGTTAATGACCGCTTTTGCGCGGAGAGGACAGCTGGCTAGAGCTGCAGCAACAATCTCCGTAAAAATTCGGCGGTCCGGATACTAAGGACAACAACGGCAGGTCACGTCGAAACAAAAACAAGCGCCGCGTTAACAGCGGCGATAAGGAGGATCTGACGATCAACGCCGGATTCGAGGCTCTAAACCGGTCGTGGAAGAAGCCATTCAAAAGAACCACTCCGGGTCCGTCAATCTGGACCGAATACTCGACCGCTTATGCGGATACATGGCACCTCTGAAAAGCCAGCTAACCACACTAATAGAGACTGTTGGGTGTTCAAGCAGGCCGGCAAGTTAATTGCGAAAACAATGACAAGGGGCTAAGCGGTGGCGACGAGGAAGAGACCCGACCGCCCGAACAACGAGATGAGAAGGGTTTTCCCCACAAGTGCGAATGGTGAATATGATATCGCGACCCACATACCCAAGAGGAGAGAAATGCGCACTAAGGGGCGTCTATGCGATGGAGCGATCGCCCCAAAGTTCAACCCATGGTCCTCTTGTCCGATCACTTTCGATCGAAGAGACCATCCGACCAGCATACACCATGGCGGATTCGCGCATTGGTTTTAGACCCAATCGTCGATGGGTTCCACCTCACGAGAGTCCCGATGGGCGGCGGCGGCAACTGAACCTGCTTTATCGAGGATACAATCGCAAAATGGGCATAGACCCATCAAGGATTAAACCTACAAAGACAACCTTTAAATGTGTCATACCAGGAGTGGAAGCCAAGCTATGCAGGCTCGGTCACACTGAAGTGGTCTTCGGATCCCGGATAATTTCGGGCGAAGAGTTAATCTTGACATAGTCCCGTTCGCGCGGCTATCACGCTCTGCTTTCGGATGAACGCGTTTGCAAAATTCAGCGCGGTGCCGCACTATGCATACCTAAAGCTCAAGATGCGAGGCCCTCGCGAGTCATCACGGTCAATGGGAATACGGGCGCTCCTCGAGCGGAGGAACATACAATGACTCTCGCGGTAGAAATCTGAGCAGCCTTCTAAGGCAATTCTCGAGTCCAATTTTAAAAGGCGGATCAGACAAAAGCGCGCGGAGCAATGCCAACCAAGACCACTGGCGCGATCGAGCACAGCGTAGCAATCGGCCCCAACCCTCGCCCGGACATGATCGCAAGAATAACACTCCGCGTACATCATTACGCTTTGGAGATACCATGGGCACAGGGGAGGGGGCATGATCGCAATGGACCCAGAGTGCGGTTCGACCACACCGGGGGCTCGCAAGTGTGCCCCCCTTCTTTATTTTATTTTACTTCTTTCATGTATACAGGACTCTGTTAACCAGAAGCCCTGTCCGGCGGCGAACCTGCCGAACTCACGATGCAACAGTCAGGGACTAAAGAAGGCCGCGACGAACACTCAGGTGGTCTCAATTACGAGCATTAAATTCGATTATATACACCAAGTTCACAGCTCATCCCTGGAGGGGGACATGTTTACTTAGTCCAAATCCCTTGCTTACCGCGCTATTTGTATCAGACCGCTCTACTAGCAGACTTTCTTTCATAAATAATGCAGCAACTTTTTGATCGCAATTGCATTACCTTATATATATATATATATATGCTCATTATGTGACATCTTGCACCCGTATATTTTGGTACGGCCTCATACACCGGGGGCTTATGTTCCCCACTCTATGGTGTGATAAGTCCGAACACTTTCACAAGTGCGGCACCCCGAACTTATAGCATTATATGAATCGGCTCCGAATCATGTCTTGGGTCAATAGTTGGGTTTGCCCAGCTCCCACGTTTTGGTGCCTTACGTTCCGTTCCGTCGGCTAAGGTGGCACTGGGAGAACCACTGCGATTGCGCCCCGGTTGAGCCGGCGGCGCCTCGATGGAAAGCTAAAACTGGCGGCATGATAAGGCGAGAGCGGTCGCTGTTCGAGAGGTTTTTCGGGTCATAAAGACTCACGCCGCTTGACGAAGTTCGGACAATGTCCGATGAAGGCGTGGATAGCGCCCCGGATTCGGCCTTCCGAATACCAGGGGCTTCGCCGAAATTTAAAATTATAGAACTCTATGGCTAAGTGAGAGTGTTCAAGCATTATAAGTCCGGTTGCCTTGTTCGTTGTGTTGAGTGCCTCCCTCGATGGACCCAACAATGGGAACAAGAGTACTCAAGTTTATCCCGAACACCCCAAAGACTTTCGTGGCTTGGGGGTGAAGCCAATGACTTGCCATCTCTCGATTTTATAAATGGCCGCCTGAAGGTAATATTTTAAATTAAACAAGCGTTGCTTAACGCGCACATGAACAAAGTTTCAGCGCCGAGGATAATACATAGCAAATTCACTCAAAGATTACATTTGGGGCACTCATCCGCAATATTGCGGGCTCCCTTGAGACAGTTTTATAATACATCTCGGGCGTGCGATACTCCTTGCCCGTGGCGGTGGGTTCGTGAAAGCTTCTCCGCATCCAACCTGTCCCATTGCACCTTTGTGCGGGAAAGAGCCCGCGGCGCCTTCAATCTGGTAGTGCTTGATGACATCCACCCAGGCAGGCATCCACCAGCCGCCGACGAGGCCAAAGTAGCTCCCGAGCATGGCCTGTCGAGTGCCACACCGGACTATAAGGCCCTTCATGGCCTCTTCAGCTACCTTGTGGAGTTCGACCAGCTGCTTCAGCTGGTCGCTTGGGGGCACCGGATGTCCGGCCTCAGCATACTGAGACCAGAAGACTTTTTCCGTCGTGCTCCCCTCCTCGCCACGATAGAATGCGGCGGCATCGGACGCACTACGCGGCAGATCTGCAAATGCCCCTAGAGAGCTCCGAATGTGGGTAAGTATCAGGTAATTTACATTCACATGCTTTCTCTGCATGAAAAATGCCTTACCCGCCGCTATTTTCTTTATATCTTCAACCTCCTGAAGGGCCTTATGGGCCTCGTCCTTGGCGGACATGGCACTTTCGAGAGCCGAGGCAAGCTCGGACTCTCGAGTCTTGGAGTCACGCTCCAAACTCTCATGCTTTTCCATGAGAGCCTGGAGCTCTTGCCGAACTTCCGCCACCCGTGCCTCTTGCTTTTCTCGCTCAGCCGTTCGTGGCACTTTTCTG
The DNA here is from genome assembly GCA_021437245.1 of Aegilops speltoides. NCBI lineage: Eukaryota > Viridiplantae > Streptophyta > Magnoliopsida > Poales > Poaceae > Aegilops > Aegilops speltoides. Next base: position 132,688,163 of record CM038143.1, read on the forward strand.
TTCGACGCAGAACCTGCATCCTTCAGGGCTGCCACCTCGTTAGTGGCCCCCGCAATACACATATTATCCTTGTTAATTTTATTGCAGCCAAAATCCTTTTACGTAAGGTACCTATTCAAAGTGGTGTTACTCACCTTCTTTTCCTCGAGCTGCTTCTTCGCATGGCGAGCTCTTGCTCGGACCGCTCGAGATCCTGATTCAGCACATCGACCTCCGCCGTTAATGCGGCAGAGGCCAGCAGCGCAGCCTGCAAACCCATATTGACATATTTTTAGCAACCCTGCGCATGTCTTGTTAGATCCTCAGTCCGGCTTTTCTTTCCGAACACCGAACCGAGCATCGAAACTCTTGTCTATCGCGGTATTACATTACATGATTTTAACTTCTTACCTCAAAGCCTGTTAAAAGGCTGCTGCAGGCTTCGGTCAGCCCGCTTTTGGCGAGCTGAACCTTTTGAATCACCGCACTCATGATAGTGCGGTGTTCTTCCTCAATGGAAGTGCCTTTAAGCGCCTCCAACAAGCTATCCGGCGCCTCGGTTGGGCGGAGGCCGCGGTGTCTCGATCTTGCCCTTCTTTGAAGGGCGCTTGCCGGACTCTGGAACCACTGCGGGTTCCGATGTAGAGTCCGGCGCAAAGTCCGGGAGACTGCCTGACGGTGCCTCCGGAGCCTCCTCCGGATGGGTCCCTCGCTGGGATCCCACCTCGGCGTCCTTGTCGGCGCGTGGGGTAGAGGCAGTCGGAAGTGAATTCACATCCGACGAGGCCAACGACCCGCTCGATGAGTCGGGGAGATCGTCATCGGCCGGACTAAGGACAGAATGCGGCATTAGAAGGACACTACGTGACATAAAAGATATTGCGTATAAAGGATCCGGACACTTACGATCTCGCCGGACGCCTGGCCCTTGGAGGCCACTCATCCTCGCCAACGTTGGTGTTGGCGAAACTGTCCGGGGGGATAGTTCTCCCCCTCTTGGACCCTTTGGCCCCCCCTATTGGGGAAGCCTTCCTCTTCTTCTCTCCCTCCTCCGGGAGAGAGTACTCCTCCTCGTCGTCGTCTTCGGGGGAGGAGTTTGCGTCGTCGTCAGATGCCTGATTGCGGGAACTCTTTCGAGTCCCCGCGGCCACCTTCTTGACCTTCTTCTCCAGCACCACGTGCGGTGCCGGAACCAGCAGCCCTCCTAAGCGGGCGTCCACTGGATCTTCTGGCATGGGAGCCAGGCTGATAAGCAGCTTGGCCTTCTCCATCCATTCCTGTCAAAGGAAGAGGCAGAATGAAACCTCACTAGAGTCAATTTAATTATCAAAAGTGTCCCGTAATGGGGTTGAATCACTTACCTCGTCAGTTGGATACTGCGAGCTGAATCCATGATCTTCCGTCATGGATGCGGGGCTTGGCGCCCTTGAACAGCACCCTCTAGGAACCTTCGTATGTTGTATCGAAGAGCCCGCTTAGCGCCTGGTGCTGTTCCGGATTGAACTCCCACAAATTGAATGCCCGTTCTTGGCATGGTAGGATCCGCCGCATGAGCATGACTTGGACCACATCGGCGAGCTGAGCCTATTGCTCACCATCTTACGGATCTGGGCTCGGAGTCCCATCTCCACCGGATTGCCCCACTGCAAGCCCTTCTCTTTCCAGGAGGTGAGCTGCATGGGGATGCCAGATCTAAACTCGGGGCCGCCGCCCATGTGGGTTTCTTGCGGCTCGGTGATGTAGAACCACCCGATTGCCACCCCTTGTGAGTCCACAAAGGTCCTTCGAGCCAAGGGCGTTGGGCAATTTGCCCAACATGGCGCCTCCGCATTCGCTTGCGTGCCCTTCACAACCTTGACAGCGTTGAAGGTCTTGAGCCACAGCGAAGTGGGGCGGATGCGAGAGAAGGCCTTGCACATGACGATAAACGCCGAGATGTTGAGGATGAAGTTGGCGCCGGATCGTACAAATCCGGGCCGTAGTAAAACATGAGCCCCGGACAAATGGATGGAGCGAAAGCCCGTCCGCGGAGGAAGTGGGGAGGAAGGCGACCCTCTCATGAGGCCCGGGGGTAGGGATGAGCTGCCCCTCGTCGGGCAGCCGATGCGCGATATCGCTGGAAAGGTATCCGGCGCTGCGCAGCTTGGTGATGTCCTCCTCCTTAGCGGTGGAGGCCAACCATTGCCTCCTGCTCCGGACATATTCGGAGAAGGTCGGCGAATCTTGTGAGCTTAGGCGTTGGAGCTTGAGTGCGCGAGATGGATAAGCAAAGGAGGAAGAAGGCGTAGGTGAGAAGGTGAATCCTTATCCCTTATATATAGGCGGACGAAAACTATGCGTCTCCCACTGGCCTGGTAAAACTCGCTTATCTCCCAAGCGCCACCATCAATGGCGCGGTTGGGTTACTACGTCCGTATTGATGAGAATCCGGAATAAGGGGAACACGATCTCGCTTCGACAAGGCGTGCCAAGAAACCGCTTAGCTAAGCGTCTTTGGTGGTATAGTAAAAACGATTCAAACAAAGGCTTGGTGGCGGTGTGATGTCACGCCGCATATCGTCGACAAATTAAGCTAAGTGTACATTTTATTCTCTCTACGGTGGAATGTGGAATTTATTTTGCGAGCTGGACACTATCACGGTGTTCATGATCTTCTCTGGATTATTCAAGGAGGAACCCACCTTGCAATGCCAAACATTATGTCGCCGGACTTATCGTCATTGAAGCCTGGTTAGGGACTCTTGAGGAGTCTGGACTAGGGGTGTCCGGACAGCCGACTATCATTATCCGCGGACTCCAAGACTACGAAGATAAAGATTGAAGACTCCGTCCGTGTCCGGATGGGACTTTCCTTGGCGTGGAAGGCAAGCTTGGCTATCTGGATATGTAGATCTCCTACCATTGTAACCGACTACTGTGTAACCCTAGCCCTCTCCGGTGTCTATATAAACCGGAGGGCTTTAGTCCGTAGGACAACATACATTACAACAATCATACCATAGGCTAGCTTCTAGGGTTTAGCCTCCTTGATCTCGTGGTAGATCCACTCTTGTACTACCCATATCATCAATATTAATCAAGCAGGACGTAGGGTTTTACCTTCATCGAGAGGGCCCGAACCTTGGTAAAAACATCGTGTCCCTCGTCTCCTGTTACCATCCGCCTAGACACACAGTTCGGGACCCCCTACCCGAGATCCACCGGTTTTGACACCGACAATGTGTTCTTCACTGATTTCAACCCTTATGACAATACTCGTCTTAGAAGGAAGCGCTTCTGGACTGCCAGCTAGGCCAATTTCTATTCTTCTCTGCTCTTCAACAAGGACAAACTCTTTGACCATGAGCATATTCCTCACGTGGACATGGAATCAATGCCTTGCTTCTCTCAAGTCCTCAGTATGCTTCATGATGCAGGCTTGCTCAACTTTTGCTCAGACATAGTTGATTGGAATGAAGAGCTTATTCATCAGTTCTACGCAACACTACACATCACAAGTGATGCTGATGATATCAACTCTTGGGTGTTGGACTGGATGACCGAAAACACTCACTATAAGGCACCCGCCTCTGAATTACTTCATGCCCTGCCAATCAGTCCTCCAGCTGAAGGTGCTCGTTGTCTGTACAAAGAGCCTGAACTCACTGCTCATTACATGCAAGTGCTCATGAAGCCTCTAAATCCTGGTCAAGCCCCAAGGACCAAATTCCTCGTGAAGGAATTGTTGTATGTGCCAAGAACCATCTATCGCATTCTGACGAAGACTATAAGTCCTATCAAAGGCCACGACTCATCCGATGAGGAAATTATTGGCATGATGAAGAATATACTATTCAACATCATGCATGGCATCCCTATCAATTATCATGATTTCTTCATGAGGACTCTAGCAAATGTTGCACTTTCACCGTTTGAGCTGAAGCCTTATGCTCCTTGGATTATGAGATTCCTCAGAACAAGGTCTTCACTCAACTACAAAGCTGACTTTCAGAATCACCTCAGCTACTTGCCCCCGATTGAAGTCCTCAAGCGGACATATTCCTCAGCTGATGAGAACGGCAAGGCACCAGCTGTTATCGATGAAGGTATTCGTCCATTGGATGGTCAGTTCCGCAAAGCTGCATCTTCTTCCACCAATGATGACTCTGCCACTCATGATTCTGCTGCCAATGCATCCAAGCCAAATCCTCAAGGCACTGCTCCTCGTGTGATGACTGACCGTGAGCTGCTTTTAGTCTTCACCAGAAGGTGGATCGAAACCACAAATGGGTTAAGCGTCAGTTTGGCTCTATTCTTCATAACATGACTTCTACACATAATGCAGTGAAGAAGATCTGGGCTATTCAGTTTGACCCCCTACAACATGAGAATTTTGATCGCACCTGGGCTATTCTGTCACATCTTATGATGAAGAAGATCTGAAGCAAATGGGCTTCAAGGAAGATTTTGACTGGTCTGTTCCTCCACCGAAGAAATTCAAGAAGGTCAAGGTTCCTTCCTTGGTCGCCAGTTCATATTCCTCATCACGCGACACGGACGACTTTGAAGACTTGGGCGACACTGCGGCAGGCCCTACATCGACTCAAGACCCCAACAACGCTGGCGCTCCTCCATCTACATGATATTCTTCAGGGGCGTTAGTCCTCATTTTTCAACCCTTTTGGTCATTCGATGACAAAGGGGGAGAAATTTGAGTTAGTCTTCAAGCGGGTCTATCTTATATGGGCGTTTTTTCTAAGTTCCAACTCTCATTCTTTTGATGACTTTGCTGCATTGAGTTGTAATCTTAAACTCTGTGGTGGCCTGATACTTTTGCTGAGTTCTTCTGCATGCTTATTCCTCATTAATGTCAATGCACGCATGTTGAATTACATCAGTCACCATATTTCATCATGCATTTAAAATTCTTCATATTATATGAAATGCGTGTATGAATTACAAGATATAGGGGGAGATCTCCATGATTATACTCTTCAAGTGTGCATTGCTTCAAAAGCAAATTCCTCACTATGCACATCTTCAGGGGGAGTTCTTCTATATCTTGCAATCAAATTCCTCAACATCAGTATTTACACTTCATATATTTATCCCCGTTGAAAACTTAACCTATATTGTCATCAATCACCAAAAAGGGGGAGATTGTAAGTGCATCTAGTGCCTGTGGGAGTCCTGGACTAGGGGGTGTCCGGACAGCCGGACTATCATCGTCTGCCGGACTCCAAGACTACGAAGATACAAGATTGAAGACTCCGTCCCGTGTCCGGATGGGACTTTCCTTGGCGTGGAAGGCAAGCTTGGCGATACGGATATGCAGATCTCCTACCATTGTAACCGACTCTGTGTAACCCTATATAAACCGGGGGGCTTTAGTCCGTAGGACAGAACCTCCATTACAACAATCATACCATAGGCTAGCTTCTAGGGTTTAGCCTCCTTGATCTCGTGGTAGATCCACTCTTGTACTACCCATATCATCAATATTAATCAAGCGGGGCGTGGGTTTTACCTCCATCAAGAGGGCCCGAACACAGGTAAAACATCGTGTCCCTCATCTCCTGTTACCATCCGCCTAGGCGCACGATTCGGGACCCCCTACCGAGATCCGCGGTTTTGACACCGACATTGGTGCTTTCATTGAGAGTTCCTCTGTCTCGTCACCGATAGGCTCGATGGCTCCTTGATCAACAACAACGCCGTCGGGTGAGACTTTTCTCCCGGACAGATCTTACGTATTCGGCGGCCGCCTTTGCGGGCTGATTCACTTGGCCATCTGGAGCGGATCGAAGCTATGCCCCTGGCGTCGAGTCGAGTTGAAGCTCCTAAACTTCATGGCCGACATCCGCGGGGACTTGATCTTCGACGGGCTCGAGCCACAGCCGAGCGTGCCACATTGTCACGATGGGCACGATTTAGCTCTGCTGCCGGACAGTGCCTTGGTGGCCGCACATGAATCCGCTCCGGCCCTCAGTCCGGAGCCGATCGCCCAGATCGAGGACAGGTGGCTGGACACCGCCTCGGGGGCTGCAACTTCCATGGTGATGGAGCCGAACACTAACCTTGTCCCCTGCAAAGCTCATAACTCCGAGGTGTCGGACTCCCTGCCGGACTCCGAACCTCCCGCGCCCCTGCCAATCGAGTCTGATTGGGCGCCGGTCATGAAGTTCACCGCTGCGGACATCTTCCAACACTCGCCCTTTGGCGACATCCTAAATTCGCTAAAACATCTCTCTCTATCCGGAGAGACCTGGCCGGATTATGGCTAGGATGGTTTGGATGCGGACGACGAAGAAATTCAGAACCCACCCACCACCCACTTTGTAGCCACTTTCGACGATCTAACCGACATGCTAGACTATGACTCCCATGACATCGACGGTATGGGCGGCGATGCGGAGGCGAACGAGCCAGCGCCTACTGAGGCCTTTGGAAGACCACCTCGTCATATGACATATACATGGTGGACACCCCAAAAGGTGGGGACGGCGAAGAAGCGCGGAGGCAGATTCCTAAAGAAACAGCCCAAGCGCCCGGCGTCGTGGCGCCGCTCTAAATCCGCCACAGCAAGAATGGAGATTCCAGCCACGGAGATAATAACACCCAGACGGTGCGAAGACAACCCCTCCGGCAAGATTCAGCGCGGGAGGATGCGAAGCAAGCCCTCACGAGAGCGGAAGGCGAAGAGGTCGAGGGCGATAATTACATACCTCCCTCCGGAGGCGAGGCAAGCCTCAGCGACGACGAACTCGTCGTGCGAGAGGATCCCGTCGAACAAGAGCGTTTTAAGCGCAGGCTTATCGCCACGGCAAATAGCCTAAAGAAAAGCAGCAGCAGACTTCAAGCTGATCAAGACCTGCTGGCGAGCGATGGACCGAGGTCCTCGCGGCGAAAATCTGAACTCGAGCGCCCCTCAAAAGCTACCCAAAACGCAAGTTGCTCCCCGATTAGAGGAGGAAGCATACATACCTTCATCACCAGCGCTGTCGGCCGACCGACCACCCGTGGTCGCGACGAGAGGCATCCAGGCCTTCCATCAAGACCGTACCCCGGCATCACTCGAAAAGTACGAAGCCACGAGGGAACGCGCCGGACTTGCGGGACATATTGGAGGATAAGGCAAGGCAATCAGAATCTATCTATGGATCACGTGGGCGCCCCACGACCCGCGACGCATACCGTCGAGCCGGATACAATAACTCCGGCCGGGCCGAACACAGCAGACAACGCTCACTCGAGCTACGTCATGATATTGCTCAATACAGAGGCGCCGCACACCCGCTATGCTTCACTGACGAAGTAATGGATCATCAAATCCCTGAAGGGTTTAAACCCGTAAACATTGAATCCTACGATGGCACAACAGACCCCGCGGTTTGGATCGAAGATTATCTCCTTCACATCCATATGGCCCGCGGCGACGATCTCTAGGCCATCAAGTATCTCCCACTCAAGCTTAAAGGACCAGCTCGGCATTGGCTTAATAGCTTGCCCGCAGAGTCAATTGGGTGTTGGGAAGACCTGGAAGCCGCATTCCTCGACAACTTCCAGGGCACATATGTGCGACCACCAGACGCCGATGACCTAAGCCACATAATTCAGCAGCCAGACGAATCGGCCAGACAGTTCTGGACACGGTTCTTAACAAAGAAAAATCAAATCATCGACTGTCCGGATGCAGAGGCCCTCGTAGCCTTCAAACATAACATCCGCCACGAGTGGCTAGCCCGGCACCTAGGACAGGAAAAACTGAAATCCATGGCAGCCCTCACATCTCTAATGACCCGCTTTTGTGCGGGAGAGGACAGCTGGCTAGCTCGCAGCAACAACCTCAGTAAAAATTCTGGCAGTTCGGATACCAAGGACCACAATGGTAGGTCGCGTCGAAGCAAAATAAGCGCCGCGTGCTTGGCGGCGACAAGGAGGATCTGGCGGTCGGCGCCGGATTCCGTGGCTCTAAACCCGGTCAGCGGAAGAAGCCATTCAAAAGAACCACCCCGGGTCCGTCCAATTTGGACCGAATACTCGACCGCTTATGCCAGCTAATCACACCAACAGAGATTGTTGGGTATTCAAGCAGGCAGGCAAGTTAATTGCCGAAAACAATGACAAGGGGCTGCACAGCGACGACGAGGAAGAGACCCGACCGCCGAACAGTAGGGGACAGAAGGGTTTCCCCCCACAAGTGCGGACGGTGAACATGATATACGCAACCCATATTCCCAAGAGGGAGCGGAAGCGTGCACTAAGGGACGTATATGCGATGGAGCGATCGCCCAGTTCAATCCATGGTCCTCTTTCCGATCACTTTCGATCGAAGAGACCATCCGACCGATATCCGCCATGGCGGATTCGCGCGTGGTTTTGGACCCAATCGTCGATGGATTTCACCTAACGAGAGTCACGATGGGCGGCGGTAGTAGCCTAAACCTGCTTTATCGGGATACGGTCGCCAAGATGGGCATAGACCCTCAAGGATTAAACCTACAAAGGCGACCTTCAAAGGCGTCATACCAGGTGTTGAGGCTAATTATGCAGGCTCGATCACACTGAAGTGGTCTTCGGATCCACGGACAATTTCGGGCGAAGAGTTAATCTTGACATAGTCCCATTCCGGCGGCTATCACGCTCTGCTCGGACGAACCGCGTTTGCAAAGTTCAGCGCGGTGCGCGTTATGCATACCTCAAGCTCAAGATGCGAGGCCCTCGTGGAGTCATCACGGTCAGCGGAAATACGGGCGCTCCTCGAGCGGAGGAACATACAATGGCTCTCGCGGCGAAATCTGAGCAGCCTTCTAAGGCAATTTTTGAGTCCGGCCGTTAAACGGCCGGACACGGCCAAACGTGCCCGGAGCAACATCAACCAAGACCACCTCGCACGTTCCGAGCACGCGTAGCAATGCGGCCCCAACCCCAGCCCTTGCATGATTGCAAGACTAGTCCTTCGCATACATCATTACGCTTTGGAGATACCATGGGCCTAGGGGAAGGGGCACGACCACAACAGACCCAGAGTGCGGCTCGAGCACACCAGGGGCTCCCAAGTGTGTCACTCTTTTTATTTTCCTTCTTTTTATATACAGGACTCCATTTACCAGAGGCCTTGTCCGGTGGTGGACCCGCCGAACTCACGATGCAACAGCCAGGGAAGAAAGAAGACTGCGATGAACACTCAGGTGGTCTCCATTACGAGCATTAAATTCAATTATATACACCAGCCCGCAGCCCACCCCTGGAGGGGGACATGTTTATTTAGTCCAATCCCTTGCTTACCGCACTATTTGTATCCTTCCGCACTCATAGCAGAATTCCTTGAATAAATAATGCAGCATTTTTTGCCTATTATCGCATTACTTTATACACATGTTCACTAATGACATCTTGCACCCGTATATTTTGGTACGGCCGAACACTCAGGGGCTTATGTTCCCCGCATTATGGTGTGATAAGTCCGAACACTTTCACAAGTGCGGCACCCCGTACTTATAGCATTATATGAATCGGCTCCGAATCATGTCTTGGGTCAAAAGTTGGGTTTGCCGGCTCCCACGTTTTGGTGCCTTACGTTACGTTACGTCGGCTAAGGTGGCCTTTGGGAGAACCACTGCGATTGCGCCCGGTTGAGCTGGGCGGCGCCTCGATGGAGAAAGATAAAACGGCGGCATGATAAGGCGAGAGACTGGTTGCTGTTCAAGAGGTTTTTCGGTCCCTAAAGACTTATGCGCTTGAGCGAAGTGCGGATAATGTCCGAGCGAAGGCGTGGATAGCGGCCCGAATTCAGTCTTCCGAATACTAGGGGCTTCGCCGAAATTTAAAATTATAGAATTCTATGGCTAAGTGAGAGTGTTCAAGCATTATAAGTCTGGTTGCCTTGTTCGTTGTGTTGAGCGCCTCCCTAGATGGACCAAAAAGTGGGAACAAGATTGCTCAAGTTTATCCCGAACACCCCAGCACTCGTGGCTTGGGGGCTGAAGCCAACGACTTGCCATCTCTCAGATTTTATAAACAGCCGCAAAGAAGGTAATATTTTAAATTAAATAAGCGTTGCTTCGCGCATATGAACAAAGTTTTCAGCGCACAAGATAATACATAGCGAGTCTACTCAATAATTATATCTCTGGGGCACTCATCCGCAATCTTGCGGGCACCCTTCAGGACAGTCTTATAGTACATCTCGGGCATACGATACTCCTTGCCCGCTGGCGGCGCGTCGGTGATAAGCTTCTCCGCATCTAGCCTGCCCCAGTGCACCTTTGCGCGGGCAAGGGCCTGACGAGCACCTTCAATACAGGGGGAGCGCTTGATGACATCCACCCAGGGGCACGCATCCAGCAGCCGCCGCCTGCGAGGCAAAGTAGTTCCCGGCATGGCCTGTCGAGCCCTGACCGGACTATAAGGCCCTTCATGGCCTCTTCGGCTACCTTGTGGAGCTCGACCAGGTGCTTCACTTGGTCGCTAGAAACACCGGATGGCGGCCTCAGTGTACTGAGACCAGAAGACCTTCTCCGTTGAGCTCCCCTCCTCGCCACGGTAGAATGCAGCAGCATCGGATACACTGCGAGGTAGATCTGCAAACGCCCCTGGAGAGCTCCTAATTCGGGTAAGTGTCAGGTAGTTTACATTAACATGCTTGCTTTGCATGAAAAATGCCTTACCCGCCGCTATTTTCTTCATATCCTCAACTTCCTGAAGGGCCTTACGGGCCTCGGCCTTGGCGGACTTGGCACTTTCGAGAGCCGAGGCGAGCTCTGACTCTCGAGTCTTTGAGTCACACTCCAAACTCTTATGCTTCTCCATGAGAGCCTGGAGCTCTTGCCGCACCTCCGCCACCCGCGCCTCTTGCTTCTCTCGCTCTGCCCGTTCCGCGGCTGCATTGCGTTCGGCCGCGGACACAGCCTCCTTCAGGGCGGCCACCTCGTTTGTGGCCCCTGCAGTACCCATGTTATCCTTGTTATTCTCTTATTGCAACCTAAATCCTTTTCTGTAAGGTAACTTTTCAAAGTGGTGTTACTCACCTTCTTTGTCCTCGAGCTGCTTCTTGGCATGGCCGAGCTCTCGCTCGGACCACTTGAGATCTTGCTTCAATGCACCAACCTCCGCAGTCAGTGCGGCAGAGGTCAGCAGCGCAGCCTGCAAACCCATATTGACATAATTTATTAGCAACCCTGCGTATATCTTTTTAGATCCTGAGTCCGGCTTTTCTTTCCAAACACCGAACCGAGCATCAGGGGCTACTGTCTATGCGGTATTACATTACATAATTTTAACTTCTTACATCAAAGCCTGTTAGAAGGCTACTGCAGGCTTCGGCCAGCCCGCTCTTGGCGAGCTGAACCTTCCGAATCACCGCACTCATAACAGTGCGGTGTTCTTCCTCAATGGAGGCACCTTGGAGCGCCTCCAACAAGTTGTCCGGCACCTCCGGTTGGACGGAGGCCGCCGGTGTCACGGTCTTGCCCTTCTTGTGAAGGGGTCGCCTGCTGGACTCTGGAACCACTGCAGGTTCCGGCGTGGAGTCCGGCGCAAAGTCCGGGAGGCTGCCTTGCGGCAGCTCCGGAGCCTCCTCCTGATGGGTCCCTTCCCGGGATCCCACCTCGGCGTCCTCAGCGGCGCGAGGGGTGGAGGCAGTCGGAATGGATTCCACATCCGACGCAGCCAACGACCCGCTCGACGAAGTAGGGAGATCATCGTCGGCCGGACTGCAGGCAATATGCGGCATTAGAGGGACACTATGTGACACAAAAGAAATTGCAGATCATTCAGGGATCCGGATACTTACGATCTCGCCTGAGGCCTGGCCCTTGAGGGCCACTCTTCGTCGCCAACGTTGCTGTTGGCGGAGCTGTCCGGGGGAATAGTTCTTCCCCTCTTGGACCCTTCGGCCTCCCTGTTGGGAAGCCTTCCTCTTCCTCTCTCCTCCTCGGGAGAGAGTCTTCTTCCTCCTCCTCATCTTGAGGAGAATCCGCCTCGGTCGTCGGACACTGAAAGCGGGAACTCTTTCGAGTACCGTGGCCACCTTCTTGGCCTTTTCTCCGGCACCACGTGCGGTGCGGAACCAGAGCCCGCTAGGCGGGCATCCACCGGGTCTTCGGCATGGGGCCGGCGGATGAGCTGCTCGGCCTTCTTCATCCATTCTTGTCAAAGGAAAAGGGAGATTGAAACCCGCTTAGAATCAATCTATTAACAATAAGTGTCCCGTAAAGGGGTAGAATCACTTACCACGTCAGCTGGACGCTGCGATGAAATCCGCAATCTTCCATCGCGGATGCAGGGGCTTCGGCGCCCTTAAACAGCACCCTCCAGGCGCCTTCGTACGTCATGTCGAAGAGCCCGCTCAACGCCTGGTGTTGTTCCAGATCGAACTCCCACAGATTGAATGCCCGTTCTTGGCATGGGAGAATCCGGCAGACGAGCATGACTTGGACCACGTTAACCAGCCTGAGCTTTTTGTTCACCAGCTTCTGGATACAGGCTTGGAGTCCCGTCAGCTCCTTCGAATTACGCCACAGCAAGCCCTTCTCTTTCCAGGAGGTGAGCTGCGTAGGGATGCCAGATCTGAACTCGGGGGCCGCCGCCCACATAGGGTCGCGCGGCTCGGTGATATAGAACCACCCCGACTGCCACCCCTTGACGGATTCCACGAAGGCCCCTTCAAACCAAAGGACGTTGGGCATCTTGCCCAACATGGCACCTCCGCACTCCGGCAGGTGCCCTTCACTACCTTCGCTTGACATTGAAGGTCTTGAGCCTAAGCGAAGTGGGGCTGGATGCAGAGGAAGGCCTCGCACACGACGATGAGCGCCGAGATGTTGAGGATGAAGTTGGCGCGGATCATGGAAATCCAGCCGTAGTAGAACATGAGCCCCCGGACAAAGGGGTGAAGTGGAAAGCCCAGTTCGCGGAGGAAGTAGGGGAGTAAAACGACCCTCTCATGGGGCCTGGGGGTGGGGATGAGCTGCCCCTCGTCGGGCAGCCGATGCGCGATGTCGCCGGAAAGGTATCCGGCGCTGCGCAGCTTTGTGATGTGCTCCTCCTTAATGGTGGAGGCCAGCCACTTGCCTCCCGCTCTGGATATGGTCGGAGAAGGTTGAGACGAGATGCGCAAACTTGGGCGCTGGAGCTCGAGTGCGCGGAGATGGATAAGCAAAGGAGGAAGAAGGCGTAGGTGAAAATGTGAATCCTTATCCCTTATATATAGGCGGACGAAACTATCGTCCCCACTAGCACAGTAAAACTCGCTTATCTCCCAAGCGCCACCATCAATGGCGCGGTTGGGTTACTACGTCCGTATTGATGAGAATCCGGAATAAGGGAACACGATCTCTGCTTGGACAAGGCGTGCCAAGAAACCGCTTAAACGCGCTGAGGTGGTATAATAAAAAGCGATTCAAGTAAAGGCTTGGTGGTGGTGTGGCGCCATGCCGCAAAATCGCCAAACAGATTGAACTTGTGTACCTTTTATTCTCTCTACGGTGGAATGTGGAATTTATTTTGCGAGCGGACACTATCCTGGTGTTCATGATCTTCTCTGGATTATTTAAGGAGGAACCCGCCTTGCAATGCCGAACATTATGCGTGCGGACTCATCGTCATTGAAGCCAGGTTCGAGAGCTCTTGAGGAGTCTGGACTAGGGGTGTCCGGACAGCGGACTATCATCGTCCGCGGACTCCAAGACTACGAAGATACAAGATTGAAGACTCCGTCCGTGTCCGGATGGGACTTTCCTTGGCGTGGAAGGCAAGCTTGGCGTCTGGATATGTAGATCTCCTACCATTGTAACCGACTACTGTAACCCTAGCCCACTCCGGTGTCTATATAAACCGGGGGGCTTTAGTCCGTAGGACAGAACCTCCATTACAACAATCATACCATAGGCTAGCTTCTAGGGTTTAGCCTCCTTGATCTCGTGGTAGATCCACTCTTGTACTACCCATATCATCAATGTTAATCAAGCGGGGCGTGGGTTTTACCTCCATCAAGAGGGCCCGAACCTGGGTAAAACATCGTGTCCCTCGTCTCCTGTTACCATCCGCCTAGGCGCATTCGGGACCCCTACCGAGATCCGCGGTTTGACACCGGCAGTGCCCTTAGTGATTTTGGTGTATTGAAGACTTATAGGTTAAGGGACTGATGCATTTGTGAGTGTACACAGGTCTATAAGTCTATGAGGAGTTTGATATTCTGAGAGAAACTTCGACCCTAAAATGAAGTTCTTGATTGAAGACTTTGGATTTCTGAAGACTTTCTCAAGACTTTGAAAGTGAAGAAATTGGTGTGACCTTGAAGACTTGGCAATCATTCGAGGAACATGAAGCGTGAAGACTTTTGTTTTCATAGTTTCATTTTCTCTTTCTTGAGTCATAGGAAACACCGTCTTTGTTAAAGGGGTCGAGAAATAGTAAGGAAAAATTTCCATGTGATGCTCAACTCAAAATCGTACACCTACCAATCCCTTGAGTGAAGCCATTGGAAATCTCATACGATTCATTGATTTTCTTGATATGAGACGAAGTTCTTACAGTTCTTTGAGAATTTATTCGACTGTGGAGTTAGGAATTCGACAGTGCGGATTGCCTACACAGTGAGGAACATGATAGCCCTGAGGAATTTGAGAGCCAAAATTCCGACCGTTGATGTGCTATGCGCCTGCTATCCCAAAATATCTACCCACCTAACGGTCATATCATTGAAGGGCATTTATGTCATATCATGTCGGCTGCTCCCTAGGCTATAATTAGCCGCCCCCTACAATCACTAGCTGGTTGGCTGTTCCGAGAGAAACTCACACTTGTCATTTGAGAGCATCCCATCCTCCGAGGACTTGAGCAAAAATCATCAAGTGAGGAAAACCCAAACCCAACACACCTACAACACAAAGTGATTGAGCATCACTGAAGAGATTGATCCTGCGTGGATCTGATGCTTGTTACCTTTGAAGACTGTGCTTCTTCCAAACGATTAGGCGTCATGGTCTAGAGCATCCAAGAGGAATTGTGGATCGTCGAGTGACCTAGTCTGTGAAGGTTTGTAAGTCACCTAAAGACTTACCACAAGTGATTGGGCGAGGTCTGAGTGACCTTATCTCAAGGAGAATACGGTGAGGACTATGTGTCCTGGACTGCGTGTTCAGGACTGGGTGTCCGGAACTGTGGGTCCTCAGGTTTAAATACCTAGCCGCTCCAACCAGACGTACAACTGAGACATCAGCTGGAACTGGTGTACCAAATCATTGTCTTAACCAAGCTTACTGGTTATATTTCCTCAACTCTTTCATTTCCTCATTTCAGTTGTTGTGTGCTTGTTCATATCTGTTTGAAGACTTTGACTGAAGACTTTCTCAATTTCCTCATTTCAATTTCTTCAGTCTGTCCGTCTTCATCCTATGTTATCCTGTGTTTACGCTTTCTGTACTCTGTGCTTGTTTTCATTTCATCACGATGACTATGCTTGTGTTCTGCTATGTTTACTTTTGAGTACTAATTCCACTGCAAATAGTTCTTCATTTAGGAATCTCCTCATCTGCAAATTCCTCGGTGAAGAATTCATAAAAATTGCCTATTCACCTCCCCTCTAGTCGATATAACGCACTTTCAATGAAGGTATTCGTCCATTGGATGGTTAGTTCCGCAAAGCTGCATCTTATTCCACCAATGATGACTCTGCCACTCATGATTCTGCTGCCAATGCATCCAAGCCAAATCCTCAAGTCACTGCTCCTCGTGTGATGACTGACCGTGAGCTGCTTCTTAGTCTTCACCAGAAGGTGGTTCGAAACCACAAATGGGTTAAGCGTCAGTTTGGATCTATTCTTCACAACATGACCTCTACACATAATGCAGTGAAGAAAAACCATTACTACCTCCATGAAGTCTTCGATCGCACCAAGGCTATTCTGTCTCATCTCTATGGTGAAGAAGATTTGAAGCAAATGGGTTTCAAGGAAGATTTTGACTGGTCTGCTCCTCCACTGAAGAAATACAAGAAGGTCAAGGTTCCTTCCTTGGTCGCCACTTCATATTCTTCATCACGCGACACGGACGAGTATGAAGACCTGGACGACACTGCGGCAGGCCCTACAACGACACAAGACCCCAACAATGCCGGCGCTCCTCCATCATCATGATATTCTTCAGGGGTGATAGTCCTCATTTTCAACCCTTTTGGTCATTCGATGACAAAGGGGAAGAAATTTGAGTTGGTCTTCAAGCGGGTCTATCTTATATGGGCGTTTTTTTGCTAAGTTACAACTCTCGTTCTTTTGATGACTTTGCTGGATCGAGTTGTAAACTTAAACTCTATGGTGGGTTCTTCTGCATGCTTATTCCTCATTAATGTCAATGCACGCATGCTGAATTACATCAGTCACCATATTTCATCATGCATTTCAAATTCTTCATACTATATGTCAAATGCATGTATAAATTACAAGATATAGGGGGGAGATCTCCATGATTATACTCTTCAAGTGTGCATTGCTTCAAAAGCAAATTCCTCACTATGCACATCTTCAGGGGGAGTTCTTCTATATCTTGCAATCAAATTCCTCAATATCAGTATTTACACTTCATATGTTTATCCCCGTTGAAAACTTAACCTATATTGCCATCAATCACCAAAAAGGGGGAGATTGTAAGTGCATCTAGTGCCCCTTAGTGATTTTGGTGTATTGAAGACTTATAGGTTAAGGGACTGATGCGTTTGTGAGTGTACACAGGTCTATAAGTCTATGAGGAGTTTGATATTTACAGAGAAAGTCGACCCCTAAAAATGAAGTTCTTCAATTGAAGACTTTGGATTTCTGAAGACATTCTGAAGACTTTGACAGTGAAGAAATTGGTGTGACCTTGAAGACTTGTCAATCATTCGAGGAACATGAAGCGTGAAGACTTTTGTTTTCGTAGTTTCATTTTCTCTTTCTTGAGTCATAGGAAAAACCGTACTGTTAAAGGGGGTCAAGGAAATACTAAGTAAAAATTTCCATGTGATGCTCAACTCAAAATCCTACACCTACCAATCCCTTCGAGTTAAGCCATTGGAAATCTCATATAGTTCAGTCATATTCTTCAGTGACAGAGACGAAGTTTTTCTGGTCTTTGAGGAATTTGTTCTGACTGAGGAGTTAGGAATTCGCTAGTGCGGATTGCCTACATAGTGAGGAACATGTTAGCCCTGAGGAATTTGAGAGTCAAAAATTCCGATCGTTGTTGTGCTATGCGTCAGCTGTCCCAAAATATCTACCCACCTAACGGTCATATCATTGAAGGGCATTTATGCCTTATCATGTCGGGCTGCTCCCTAGGCTATAAATATCCGCCCCTACGACTACTAGCTAGTTGGCTGCTCCAAGAGAAACTGACACTTGTCATTTGAGAGCATCCCATCCTCCGAGGACTTTGAGCGAAAATCATCAAGTGAGGAAAACCCAAACCCAAACACACCTACAAACCCAAACTGATTGAGCATCACTAAAGAGATTAATCTTGCGTGGATCCGACACTTGTTATCTTTGAAGACTGTGCTTCTTCCAGACGGTTAGGCGTCATGGTCTAGAGCATCCAAGAGGAATTGTGGATCGCTGAGTGACCTAGTCTGTGAAGGTTTGGAAGTCACCTGAAGACTTACCACGAGTGATTGGGCGAGTGACCTTAGCTCAAGGAGAAAACGGTGAGGACTGTGTGTCCGGACCTTGTGGATCGCCGAGTGACCTAGTCTGTGAAGGTTTGGAACTGGTCTACCAAATAATTGTCTTCACCAAGCTTACTGGTTCTATTTCCTCAACTCTTTCATTTCCTCATTTCAGTTGTTGTGTGCTTGTTCATATCCGTTTGAAGACTTTGACTGAAGACTTTCTCAATTTCCCCAGTTCAATTTCTTCAGTTTGTCCGCCTTCATCCTGTGTTATCCTGTGTTTACGCTTTATGTACTCTGTGTTTATCTTCATTTCATCATGATGACTATGCTAGTGCTCTGTTCTGTTTACTTCTGAGTACTTATTCCGCCGCAAGTAGTTCTTTGCTAAGGAATTTCCTCACCAGCAAATTCCTCAGTGAAGAATTCATAAAAATCGCCTATTCACCCCCCCTCTAGTCGATATAACGCACTTTCACTCCAATATGATGAATCAGGAGAGCTACACATGTTCTATGCCATTTTACCTGAGAGAGAGAGCAGCAGGAGTGATTAGATAGTTCCTGCTCTTAGTACTTCGTCTCATGTCCGTGTTCTTCATCCTGAACTTAATTATTAGTGATTTGCTTTTGTGGTCTTAGTTATGAACGCTTATAATAATCTCATGACCATGTTGAACTCAATGATATCTTTATTTTTGTACAAGTGATTGTTTCTTCTTTAAGATAGTGTTGGTGGTGATTACATAATGATGATTAAAATAGTGGTAATGACTACATATATATGATGATTATTAGCTAGTGTTGTTGTTGGTGATGATATGAGATGCAAGAGTTTTATATTAATATAACGACGATGATGAGTTATTATATAATTTATGAAAGGGAAATAAATGGAAAACAATCTCTAAATTAAATGGAAAACAGAAAATTAAAGGGAAAATAAATAATAAAACCAAAACCCCTAAACCTTTTAGTACCGATTGGTGGTACAAACCGGTACTAAAGGTCTTCCCGCCCCCGAACTTGCTCCTGCCACGTGGTGGCCCTTTAGTGCCGGTTCGTGCTCAACCGGGACTAAAGGGGAGACCTTTAGTCCGCCACACTTTAGTGTCGGTTGCCAAACCGGCACTAAAGGCCCCTACGAACCGGTAATATAGCTTCGTTTTCTACTAGTGATGTGATGTTCCCTTTACTTCGTGATACTTTACGAAACCCGAGGTGTGTCGGTATCCTCCCGAATCATGCACATGCTCACTATACCGCCATTCTCGTTATTGGTTTTTTCTTCTTTCTCGTTCAAGTGTTCCGATATCCCCGTGGCGTAGTCACCTGTGTCTGGGAAGATGATGATGGATGCTGTCACACCGGGAGGACCCTAAGAATATCTCTCCATCGTCGGAGGGGCAAATCCCACTATTGAGCTATTCATCCCCTTGTCAAATTTTCTGATGGACCTGTAAGTTTTCGTTATGATCACCATGTTTCAGATGACGCTTGAGCAACCCCAAAGTACACCGTACGGTAGGAAGTGACTGTGATACTCTCATGGTTTGAGGAACTAAAACACATGTTAACATCTGTGTTATAACAGTTGATTTCAGATGATATTATCTCAAAGCATAACAACTAAATTTGGGTCAATTCAATATGAACGTTCTTCAAGAGTCATACTCTCAATGTTGTTTTAGGACTATCGTTACACTTAACGATATCGTAAGATTCGGAAAACATGATCACCAACAACACTTGAGTCAGTCTTAGAGGCAAGACTAGGAACCTATTTGTTTACTGTTTATCATTCCACACGTGCATATGAGCTATAGCATGAAATATAAACTCTCAATTATGAATATAGAAATATAATGACATAGTATTATTACCTCTAGGGCATATTTCCAACAACAGGCAACCATGGTCCTATAAGAACAAATTTACCAGGTGGTTGTGGAGTTTATTGTGGGCCTCGCTCGAGGAGAAAATTATGTATCCATCGGACCCGACCTGATCGGTAAAACATTTGAGATAAACCCTCGGTTGCGTGATATGCTAAAAAAAATCCATTCCGAGGTGATGGAACCGAAAGCCCATATTTACATATTAAAGAATTTGAAATTACATGTGATACATTTCAGTTGTAGGATTTGACTCATGAAGAAATTAAAGCAAAATTGTTTCCTAGTACTCCTGAGAAGGAACCGCTAAATTGCTACTAGAATAGCCTGCGGGTACCTTGAATAATTGGTGGAAGTTATCATCTGTGTTCTTCGCTTATTTTGATTCTCAAGGAAAATTCTACAGTATAAGAAGAAAGATTGGTGGCTTTGGGCAACGTTCAAGTGAGCGTTTGGTTGATGCTTATAAAAGGTACCCGAATATACTATGTGAGTGTCCTGAACATTATTACTCTAATTACTTGATTGTGAACCTCACTCTCTATGATTGGTGGCAGGACGCAACCATCTCCGCCCCCTCTTCGCTCCGCAAAGCACTTGCATCAATCGTCCCACTGGTTGCATGGGCCAGTTGGAAGCACCGCAACGCATGCATCTTCAATCAGAGATAACCGTTGATTAGCTACATATTCTCCTTGATCCAAGACGACGTGCGCGCTTGGCCGAACGCCGGTGCCAGAGGGCTAAAAGTTGTAATGACGAATTATTGTAGTGGTTTTGAGCAACCCCCCGCTCTTTCTCTTGAGTGCCCCCGGCACGCCTCCTAGTGTACGAGCCGGCAGCACTCTATCTATGTAACTCACCCATCTATTAATGCAATGATACGCTCCCATGCGTATTGGAGAAAAAAAAACTTCTTTGATAGGCAACTTGATTCACAAAGCAAGCATGCATTAGTCATTGCTTCCCAAAGATCCTTTTTGGGGACTAATATTTCTCAAGCTTGGGGTTTGCTGAATAGGATGCGACAAAATGCTGAAAGTTGGTTCCTATGCTCAAAGGAGAAGAAGAAGAAGATTGATCCCGGTTATGATAATATTAAATTCTTCTCTAAATTAGCGAAGATGAGAAATCTTCGTCATGAACTTAATATTGGAACTTACCCTGCTTTTACGAAGCTTGAACGATTTTTCTGAGTTTTTGCAGATACCAGACAAAGGTTTTGAAAAACATACTAGGGAATCGAAAGCAATCCGCATGGTCGAAGCAATAATGAAGAAGGCTACTCTGCCTCCTAACATGAGAGAGCCTTATTTTCAGAAGAAGGCGAAAGAAAAGGGAGAGTCGCCTCCAACCAAGTTGGGTCTTGTTTCAAAGGTCTCTTCGCTAGGAATTCAAATATGTAATAAATAGTTTCAAAAACGGTTTTTTGGTTCAAAAGTTATGAGCCATTCAAATGATATAAGAAAATGAAATGAAAGTCTTTAGTTTGAGAGAGGGAATCTTGTGTCCATGCAACCCTTGTCTCCTCTCTCACCACGCCTGCGTGGATCAAAGCTGCGGTGCCGCAGCACGCCTGGCAATGCCCCGCAATCACCGAAACGGCAACTGCGAAAGGCCGGTTGCGTAAAGGCTACCCAGCTCCGTCCAACGACCGGTCTCGTCGTCCTACTCCTGGCAGCATCCTGCTAGCTGTGCCGCTGCAAGCCACGACAGAAATCCACCAAAGAGCTGAACGATTGAAACTCGTACCAACCCATCATTCCGCCTCTCCTCGTGAGGGAGAAAAACACGGGGCAGAAGTGGCCTTAAACCCCTGGAAATCAGGCGGCTAAAACCCTACTAGTACTACGGGAAATACACTTTGGAACCTGCATGTATATACACCCTATATGGGAATTGTTTTTTATTATTTTAATAAAAAGCCAAAATAGGTAAGAACTATTTTGACAAAACACTTGACTTACTTTTGCACTAGTAAAAAAATCTGGATGAAAAAAAAAACAAAAGTTGACTTCACAGCAAAAAAGACAAAATTTATTTGCTATTATAGGTCACTATTCACACTATTTAAGCCAAAAATTTGTCTTTTTTGAAAAGAAGTCAAAGGGATATATTTTTTTGTGGATTTATTTTCTCACGAGTACAATAGAAGGTCAAGTTTATTTCAAAAATATTTTCAGGAATTTTCGACTTTTGGTTGAATTACTAAATTTTTTTTGCATATAGGGTGTATATACACCCATAGACCAAAAGTTCCCTCCCTAACTTACTACTCCCCTCCCTCCCACACATATTTCGCATCCTTGACGGGCATTTGCACTGCTCCACCCTTCCCCGCTTGCTTTCGCTCCGCTCTCCTGCCAAAATGGCTCCGCCGGCGTGGATCATCCTGGGTGCCGAGACGCGCGTGTCGGAGCAGCAGGACGCGGACCTCTCCCTCGAGCTCGCCGCGCCGCCGCGCGTCTCCGTCCTCACCGTGTCCCGGCGCGTGTCCCCCGTCCAGGCCGACCCCACCAGCGGCGCCTGCCCCTGGGTGGTCACCGCGGACCCTGCCGCCGGCCTCCTCCTCCTCCGCGCCCCGCCACCCCCTCCCACTGAGTCTCCAACTCCCCCGCCGACCTTCCGCAACGGCGTGCTGGTCCCCGCTGTCACCTACATCACGCGCCACCCGCCGACCTACTTCGTCTGCGACGTCGCCTCCGCCACCGCCTTCCGCCTTCCGCAACCCGGTCGCGACGCTAGCGGGCTACCTCCGGAGATCAACGCGCTGAACCTCGGCGTCGTCGCCGCCCCCGGAGCCGGAGGCGGCGCCCTGCGCTACATGGTCGTCGAGTTCCGCTACATGTTTGCAGACGAACACGCCACGCTCCTCTGCTTCTCGTCCGACACCGGCGAGTGGGTGTGGAAGCCGGTCCACAACCCCCTGGGGCGCTGGATTTGGGGCAGAGACGGCGTCGTCGCCCACGACGGCAAGCTCTGGTGGGTGGATCTCGCCGGGGGGCTCATCTTCTGCAACCCTTTCGCGGATGCGCCGGTGCTGGACATCATCCCGCTCCCAGAAAGCGACTGCCATCTGCCTCGTGCCTCGTGCGCCCACTGCGCCGGGAGATCGGTGGCCCACCGCCGGTTCGTGCAGGTGAGCGCTGGCAAGTTCCGTTGCGTGGAGTGGAACTCTCGCAGCAACGACGAGGCTCCCATGACGGTCAGCATGTGGACGCTGAGTGATCCGGAGGCCAAGGAGTGGGTGCAGGAGTACAAGGTGAGCTTTGAGGAGATCTGGGCCGACGACAGCTACAAGGCTGCCGGCCTGACGGAGAAGAACCCCACGTTCGCGCTCGTCCACCCCATGAATCCGGACGTGCTCTACTTCTTCCTGGAGGAGCACCTCTTCGGCGTGGACCTGCGCGCCAAGAGGGTTGTGGAGTGTGGCGTGTACGAGATGGTGGTGCCACCGTCAGGGAAGCCCCCCAACTGTTTCTCCGTCCGCGCATTGGAGCTGCCGATCGCGCTTTCCCCAGGTAGCCACCCATCACACCTCCATGGTTTCTACCCTCTATGCTGTTGAACACTGCATGTTATTTGCATTGGAATAAGCTATCAAATTTCAGTTGCTCCCCCATCTTGCTATAGGTTTGAACTAACTTGGCTAAATTCAATGGAAGTCGATCTGTGGGACTAGTATTCACATGTGCTAAGTTGCTGAGTTGTTGCTCATGTATGATTATGATGCAGTCCTTTATCTGAACTAATAATGATTCTACAGCTCATCCTTCTGTAGTACTCCCTCCGTGCCATAATATAAGAGTGTTTTCTCGTGCCAAAAACGCTCTTATATCATGGGACGGAGGGAGTAGTTATTTGCTTGTATTTTTCTATTTTGTTTTCTTTATGGCAGGCAAATATCTTGTTCATCTGTTTAAATTGGTCGGTACTAGATAGCACAGTTAAGGCTTATTCGGCTCCTATCCTCTGTTTGCTTCCAATTGAAATTGTTCTGAGAAAGATATATATTACTTGTATTCATCTACGATTGATTTTCTAGTAAGCAAGCAAGATTGCCTGCATGTGCCTAAAAAGAGAGAGAAAATACCTTTGTTTATTGTCTACATTATTATTACATAAAAATTCCAAAATATTCACTGTTATCTGTTTTGCAAACAAGTTTTAATTAAAGTTACCTCAATCTGCATTGGCACACACATCCAGCAGCATGGACATTTTGCAACAGATCCGGAAGTTGAATATGCACTCTTGTATAACTCTGTTTTTGAATTGGATGATGCATAGTACTAAATGGCAATTGTATATAGCTACTGCTCGTATGGTTTAGGTTGATCCATTAAGAAGAGGTTTAGGCGTTTGTTCTTTAGGGTCCCAATCTTGTAGGCTGTTAAGTTTCAGTATTCCAGGTACTGCTTGTAGTGATCACAATGTATATTCTCTTGATTGGTTGTTATCAATTGGGATAGTGGTGGACTGTAAATGTTTGTCTTTCTTATGGCACTGTAACTATCTCATTTATATTGTTCATCTATACGCCCAGTTGGTCTTTGTATGTACTGAATAGTGCTGCCAGTTAATTTCAAACAAACAGGTTTTCCGGAGCATGGGTCACCATGCCATCAAAGATTTGGCAAAGGGACACATGGATTGATCCTTTATGTGCTTTGGTTTTCATTTTTTCTATGCAGCTATTATGTTTCAAACTACTCCCTCCGTCCCATAATGTAAGACGTTTTTTGACACTAGTGTAGTTACATTAGTGTCAAAAAACGTCTTACATTATGGGACAGAGGGAGTAGATATGAAAAGCATTTATATATTTCAAAATTAGTTATCTTAACCATCCACGCCAGTTAAGTTATTGGCAATATCCATATATTGGTGACAATCCCAACAATCGTTATGCGGATCCAATACTTGTTAGTTTTGACTGCGTGTCAGTTGCCGTTTATGCAGGTTTGCTTCCATCTGATGTTGGCAGCGGTTCCAACGGCGAGGAGTCTACCCCATGGGCGTCATCTGTTTCCCTGGTGAGGTTCCATCAGAGATTTATTATTCATGTGGATCACCGCACGGATATTTTTCTTCCATGGCAACGATGATGACAGTGATTTTCTGTTGTGTTCTCTTCTCCATGCAGGGAGGAAGCGCTGAGTCTGCAGATCGAGTTTGAAGGGGAGGAGGGATCTTGAGACAGCACTTATCTGACATGTTCGGCAAGTCGATGGGTCTCCGTGGAGAGATAACTTATATCTTAGTCTCCAGGCCCTCAAGATGGTCTTGTCCTTTTAATTTGGTTGCGGCCTCTTAAGTTCTACTACGTACCCTTGCTAATTTAGTAGTTGTAGTTTCCAACAAGATGCGAGCACTCTAATTATCTTGTTGTGTAATGAATCTATGGTATGCTTTAGTAGCTCGATCTCACTCGCTGCTGGATGACTTATGATGATATCCTGTAAGGAAGATGTCCGGAATGCGATTCTGAATGATTAGAGAACTTTTAAGATGATCCCAAACGATTCTGGATCGCCCGTTTACTTTGATCTAACGGCTAGGGCGATGTGTTACCTTGTAGGATTAGATGGTAAGAGCAGGTGGACGGTTCAGATTTAAACTTCCTCCTACAAAAGTGCTCGGAGGGTTCAGATTTAAACTTTCGCTTCCAAAAGTGCTCGAATGATTAGGAGTTCCAAAAGTGATGTCAGGTGCCATTTTAAATTATTATTTTGCGATGAGCAGGTGCCACATTAGTAGTAGTGGATAGCCATATGAGTTATGAGGTGTGACCAGTAGTATATTTGCTAGAGATGCGTGACTGTTCACATGAAGCTGCACTGATTGAGAAATTAATTTGTTCTTCAAGTGTGGAGGAAATAAAATCGATGGCAGTTTATATCCCCAATCGTGGCTACCCGAGTACTCGTGAGTCGTGACTCTACTCACACTGGTCGACTGTAGATTACGTGCATGCATATACCTCGTGCGCAAGGCAACACCTAACTAATCGTCCTCGAACATGGACAAGGACGTCGGCGGCGACAGCTGGTCGCCGTCGGTGTGGTGGCCCCCGCCTCCTCCCATGCAGTTGGCCCGCTTGCTGGGCTGGAGGAAATACACGTCGTCCATGGCATGGAACGAGAGGTCCCTCTTGATGTTCTCCAGCACCGACGCCAGCTGTACCTCCGGCGCACTCTCGCGCCGCGCACCGTCATGGACGTGGCCCGCCGCCACGCTGATGGCGCCGGCACCGTCGACCTGTCCGGATCCGCCGCTCATCAGGTACTGCAGGAGCTGGCCGTCGGTCCAGTCGTCGCCGAAGGCGCCGTGCGCGGCTGCGGTGGTACTATCAATTGCCTGAACCTCCGCGTGGCTCGGCGCTCCGGGGTTGCCATCCATGTCCGGCGCGACGGCGACGCCCTTCTTGCGGACGCGGCATAGGACCCAGTCGTCCAGCTGCACCCAACATAAGAAATATGTAATTAAGTTTTTTTTTTTTTTTGCGGGGGAGAAATATGTAATTAAGTTGACCGACAACCAGCTGTGCGTGCGTAGATTCATCGAGTTACGCGTATGGTTTGGTACGCTACGCACCCTCATGGAGTCGTGGGGCTTGTGGTGGGTGGCGGCGCCGGCGTCGGCGTGGAGGAGGCGGTACTCGTGCATGACCCACTCAGTCTTGGTGCCCCGCGGGGAGCGGCCCTGGTAGAAGACGAGCGCCTTCTTGACCCCGAGGCAGCGCGCGCCGCCGGCAGCCAGGATCGGCTTGTCGGTGCCGGTGGCCTTCCAGTACCCCGATCCCGCCGTGCGGTTGGGCCGCGCGCCGTTGGGGTACTTGCGGTCCCTCGGGCTGAAGAAGAACCACTCCCCCTCCCCGAACTGCGCCTTGTCTGCATGCACGCACACATTAAAATTGTCAAACTTCCGTCCACTTCTCAGTATATTCAGCATTAGTACAATCCTTCTCTCTTGTAGTCTTGTTCCGAACGATGATATGTACATTAAAAATGGGTGTCGATAGCTGGTCGGCAGCTAACGGTATTTTTTTTCTTGGAAGCTCGTGCATGGACGAGAGTCAAAGAGATAGAAACAAAACTTTGCACTGGTTGCATGGCGTGGCTACGTATGCCGTACGTATGCATGCATGCATTCTTACCGGGCAGTTCCCACGGGTCGAACTTGTAGATGTCGACGTCGGCGATGATGGAGGTGACGGCGGAGGCGGCGGAGGCGACCTTCCTCTTGAGGTAGCAGACGATGATCTCCTGGTCCGTGGGCTGGAACCGGAACCCCGGCGGCAGCTCGCACCCCCGAAACACAAAACCTTCTTCCATCACCGCACTAGCTCGGAGCCGGAGCCGACGAAGAAGAGATGGCCTGATTTGGGAACGCTCCAAGAAGTCGGCTGGCGGATGGCCTATATATACATGCACACGCGTAAGTTACTTAGGCTAAGTAACCATACGTGCCCATGTCGTCAGGGTAGCCAAGCAATGAGATTATGCGAGAGCGACGTGCATGGCGATGGCTCTCGAGTCCTGGACGGCGACGCGCGTGGCGCAGACCGATCGATCGTGGACGCACGGTTGGATTAGCCTCCCTGACGTCCGATGGCATGTCAGGCTACCGGATGATTACGCGTAACGTGACATCGCGTGAGCTTGACAGCCGCGTATTAATACTCCCAAATGGGCCAAACCTCTTCATGATTTACGCCCTTTTCAGCGTTCACATGTCAGTGCGAAGGCAGATTTTGTGTTTATGCACGCATCGATGCTGCTCTATAGCCAGCTGGTGACTGATGTGGAACTACAGTTTTACTCAGGCTTAAACAATACTGTCACTTCGCTACAGCAAACCTACGTACGGTTCTTCGTCAGCTTTCGTACCTACTGTACGTACATAAGACAGAAATAATTACTGCAGAATTTTTATTTTTTGACTTAGGAGCATCTCTAGCTGATACCTTTAAAAGTATCAAAAATGAGAGAGGCGGAGCTGCTCTCCCCACCCCGCGTCCGGCAACCCACCAGCCCTCGGCGCGTGCCATTCGGGCTCGCCGGCCACCATGCTTCGCTCTCTGCGCCCGTTTCATTGCCGCCGCCGCCGCCTCGCCTGCCAAAAAATTTCTCCCCGGTCGTCGTCCCACTGTCGCCCCTGGCCGAGCAGATCTGGATCCGGCGCTGGACGCCGCGGACTCGGATCCGCCCTCCCCGGCCTCGCGCGCGCGGATCCAGGCTGCTGCGTGTGCGGGCGAGGTTCTGGAGACGCCGCCTAACCTTCAAGGCGGGGGTGTGCGCGTCGCATCCATCGTTGTCGCGCCCGACGCGGCTCTGCGGCGCATTCAAGATGAGGCCGCCTTTAATGCGGCGGGCTGCCCGGGCGGCGATGGGACGCCGCTGCGTCGTCGAGCGCCGCCGCCTAGAACGCCGCCGCCAGCGCGGGCGCTTTGAAAACGGCGTCTGAGGATGCCCCACAGAGCTGGTACCGCGAGCGTCGAACGCCGCCCGTCCCGCCGCAGCGACAGCCTCCTCGCCCCTGCTCCCTTGCTCATCGAAGCGCCTTCAAATCCCGGCATCTGCTTGGCAAGTGCTTCCACTGCTTCTCCCCTCTACACAAAGCAAAGGACTGCACGGAGGAGGTGAGGTGCAACAGCTGCTTCAGATCCGGCCACCGCGCAAAAGGCTGCCCAAGCAGGGCACGACCGGCTCATCTCCAGGCGCGGGCGACCTTTCCTCCTACGCCTCGTCCGGCCGCGTCGTCGTCGGCGGCTAGCAGACCACCGGGCTTCCCTGCTGCGACTGCGACTCCGGCGCCCCTTCTCCGATCCTACCGCGACGCCCTCGTCATGCCAAGGCTAGGTGACCCGCACTCCAGGCCGGCCATGGGGCGGGTGGTCGCGCCGACCACGCCTGAGATGGAGGTGCAAGCTGCCGCCCTCACCACCAACTGCGTCCTCATCACTCTGGGAGGTGACCGCCGTCCAGCTCCAACTTCATCCGTCGCCGAGGCGCTGCACAAGGAGTTCAACATCCCGCTGTCCATGGTCACTGTCGTTCGACACTTCCCCGAGGACTACCTTGCAACGTTCACGCATCCTCACCACCGCGACGACGTCGTCAACAGAGGAAACTTTCGGCGCGGCCACCTCGAGCTCCACCCCAAGCCCTGGATCATGGAGGCCCATGCCGAGCACGAAGACATGAAGCATCACGTGCAGCTGAGCCTGGAGGGCGTCCTGCTGCATGCCTGGAACTCCGACACGATCAGCCGTGTCATCGGCGTCGACTGCGAGCTGGACTATGTCCTGCCCCGCTCCACGCGCCAGGAGGATGCCAGGACGCTGGGCATCTGGGCTTGGGCGACAAACCCAAGTGCCATCCCGCGCGTCATGCACCTCACGCTGCCGGCGAGGCGTGGCCCGCAGCGGGTGCCGGCACGGGGGAGGCGCCGTCTTCGATACCGCGTCATCATCCACTTGGGCCTCCACGAGGACTTCTCCAACGTACGCGACGGCGACTCCAGAGCCAGCGCAGACATCTACGAGCACACATGGGTCCATGGCATCGTCGACGGCGACCGTGTGCCGGCGGAGCGCCGGAGGAGCCGGGGCGACTGGGCGTGGGCGGCGCCACGCGGCAGCGAAGATGACGATGCAGCGCGTCGTGGGCGACGAGGCGCGCGAGCTTGACGGCCGGGCTCGAGGTGGTTCGACGCAGCCGGTCTCGCGCCTCCGTGATGAGACTTCGTGACGCGGCGGTGACCAAACAGCGCGCCAACGACGGTCGTGTGGGCGCGATGGCCATCGCCGCCGGGTTCTGCGGTGGATTCTTGGCGAGTCGGTCGCGCCCTCGCGGCGGCTCTTCCCGCTGCACCCACCCCTCGGCGCACGCTCCACATCCCCAACATCGGTTCTCCCAACCCGCCGTCGCTGTGGGCGCGATCACCCCGAGCTTGAAAGATCGCCATCGCAATCGCTGGCGCCCTATCGCCCTCTGCTTGTGGTGGCCACGACAACTCCTCCACGTCCGCTTTGGCTTTGAGGAGTCTCCGGCTCAGTCACGCCTCCCGGCCTCCGGCGTGCTCGCTAGCCCCCACCCCTCGCCAGTGAGCAACTCCAACAACATCTTGGCGCCCCTCTTTGTGCTGCCAGAGGCTCCGATCTTGCCTGGGCCTGTCCGTGCCCCGCCCGGGAACCGTGCAAACCGGAGAAAGACGATGGCTGGCGTGGCCATTGACCCGGGGTTCTCCCTGCGCCGCACCACTACTCATGCCAAGGAGCGTCGTGTTGCTGTTCCGGTGACGAGGGAGGCCGAGAAGCTGGTTTGTCGGAGCCTCGGGATAGTCCAAGATGGCAAGGATGTCACCAAAGGCGCTCTGGAAGAGCTGAGTCGCCGCTTCGGCCGACAATTGTCGCCCTCGGTTCTGTCGCGCTCGGGCATTGTTCAAGCTCGGCGGCAGCGAAGCCACGGCGATTGAAGGCATACGATCAGCCGCGGAGGTCAGGCTGCCATGGACCACGAGATTGTTGCTGCTGATGCAACAGGAGAGGTCTGACTGACTTGCATTGTCAGCAGTTTGAGCTTCAGCTAGTGTCCAATGTTAGCAAATCATCTTGTACCACGTAGTAGTACTAGCAGTATTTGTAGCTTGCTTCAATCCAGTTGCTTTACGGAAGCCTGTAGCCCCCTGGTATCTTTATGTACTACTGTTGTTGTTCGTCGTCGCTGTTACTTAAGGAAGACTTTGTCAACCATGCTTCATCAAATCCCTCCTGTGCAAAGCAACCGTCCCCAGCTAGATACAGAGGAAGCATCCTCCATTGCCAACTACTACAATCTTGTTCTTCTGCATTCAACCCTTCTTGCTGCATGCACATTCGGTCTTTGCTTGGCGGTGCGAAAACCATCGGTTTCTGATGACGACACCAGTATTAATTTTTGTCTTTGGAGCGTGAGGGGTTAAATGACCGGACGGTAGCCTTGTTGTGCACGAGACGATCGCCTCCACCTCGTGCCACATAGTTTGCCTCCAGGAGTCCAAAATGGAAGCTGTCGATCAGTACGTCGCCTCCTATCTTGGCGGCAATAGGCTACGGAGCTTTGCTCAGCGTCCAGCCACTGGAACCAGAGGGGGCCTGCTCATGCTTTGGGACGATAGCGTCGTTCGTATATCCGACGTCTGCACCACAGAGTTCTGCCTTTCGGCAACGGTCAACGTCATTCATTCTGACACCCCTTTCAAGATCACTAGCGTCTACGGCCCTACGGTCTCCAACAGAAAGGATGACTTCTTCAGCGACTTGACCTCTCAAAAACCCACCAGTGGCACTAAATGGATTGTCATGGGCGACTTCAACCAAATTTACCGAGCCCGAGATAAAAATAATAGAAACATTAATCGCAGCCGCCTCAACCGCTTCCGTGCTACGCTGGACACTTGTGAGCTAAAAGAGATCCACCTTCAGAACAGACGATTCACTTGGAGTAACGAGCGTCAGAACCCCACTATGTGCAAGCTGGACTCGGTTTTCTGCAACGCCGACTGGGACATGCACTTTGATTCTCATGTGCTCCACGCCATTTCTTCTTCGCTCTCGGACCATTGCCCTCTCCTGCTTGCTGATGACAAGGGGCCGAAGCGACCAAGATGTTTCAAATTCGAGAATTTTTGGTCTTCTCTACCAGGCTTCTTCGACATCGTATCCAAGGCTTGGGAGGAGCCATGCTCCCATACAGAGCCGTGCCAACGGCTTTTCCATAAGTTCAAGCAAACGGGATGGCATCTGGCTAAGTGGAGCAACAGGCTCTTCTCCAAGGCAAAGATGCACCTTCATGCGGCCCTCCTCGTCATCCTCCGGCTTGACATTGCCCAAGAGACGCGCATCCTCTCTGTGGAGGAGAGGGACCTCCGGGCTCGCCTCAAGCGTCGCGTCATCAGCCTGGCCGCTGTTGAGCGAGCGCGGAAGAAGCAATGTGCCCGCATTGCAAACATCAAAGAGGGAGACGCCAATACCAAATTCTTCCACCTCAGAGTCAACTCAAGACGAAGAAAGAACCACATACACAGGCTTAAGAAGAACTCTGGATGGGTCACGGACCACCAGACAAAAGAGGAAATTATCCACGACCACTTTGCGAGCAGTCTGGGAGGGGGCCAACCCAGACAGAGAGACCTTAATTGGGAGAACCTAAACCTACGGGCGGTCGACCTCTCTGGCATTGACGATGACATCACTGAGGGGCGAGGTGAAGGCGCTATTGATCTTATGCGGGCGACAAGGCACGGGGCGGATGGATTCACGGGATGCTTCTTCAAGAAATGTTGGCAAATTATCAAAGACGATGTAATGAGAGTTGTTCGCCAGTTTAGTAGCCTTCAAACGACAAACCTCCACTGGCTCAACTCGGCCAACATTGTGCTCATCCCGAAGAAGGATGGGGCGGAGGAGATAGGGGACTTCCGTCCCATTAGCCTCATTCATGCTATTGCTAAAATCATCGCCAAGGTGCTGGCTGCCCGTCTTGGCCCTTTCATGAACAACCTTGTCTCCAATACACAGAGTGCTTTCATCAAGAAACGGAGCATCCACGACAACTTTATGTACGTCAGAAATCTCGCGCGTCGCCTTCACAGAAACAAGACTCCATCCTTGCTCTTCAAGTTGGACATTCGGAAGGCCTTTGACTCGGTGCGATGGGAGTATGTTCTTGACCTCCTACGGCGGTTGGGCTTTCCGGTCCGCTTTCGGGATTGGGTGGCGGCCCTCCTTTGCACTTCCACTTCGCGCGTCCTCCTCAATGGTATTGTCGGGCCGGCCATCTCCCACGGCCAAGGACTCAGACAAGGGGAACCCCTTTCCCCCCTTCTCTTTGTCCTTGCGATCGACCCCCTTCATCAGCTCCTTGAGGTTGCCACAATGCACAACCTACTTCACAAGATTCAAGGGCGTGGAGCTACTGTTCGTACCTCTCTCTATGCGGACGATGCGGCGCTCTTCATCTCCCCAACACGAGAAGACGTTGACAACCTTGCGGCCATCCTTAGTGCCTTCGGCGAGGTCACCGGTTTGTCCACCAACTTCCAGAAGAGCTCCGTTGTCGCAATTCGTTGTGGCCACCTCAACCTCGACGACATCCTTCAGAGCCTGCCCGCCTCGCGGACATCTTTCCCTTTGAAGTACCTAGGCCTCCCTCTATCCATTTGGCGGTTGAAAAGGGTGGACTTCCAGCACCTTGAGGACAAGGTCGCCGCCAAGCTTCCTCCATGGCAAGGGAGAAACATCACCACGATCGGTCGGGCGGCCTTGGTCAAATCGGTCCTCACTTCGCAAGTCGTCTACCACATCACCGCCCTCAACGTCCCTCCCGGTGTGTTGCACAACGTTAATAGAATCGAGCATGCTTTTCTTTGGTCAGCTCAGAATACAACTACAGGCGCAAAATGCAAGGTCAATTGGGAGACAGTCTGCCGGCCAACGCATCTCGGCGGGCTTGGGGTCCTACACTTGGGGAAATTTGCAAGGGCTCTCAGACTAAGATGGCCGTGGGTGGAATGGAAGGACCCATCGAGACTGTGGGTGGGCTTAGGAAACCCGTGCTCGGAGGTGGATATGGACCTCTTCTACGCCGCCACAGTCATTACCATGGGGAATGGGGGGAAGACACCCTTCTGGGAAGCGCCGTGGCTGAGGGGGAAAAAACCGAAGGATATCGCCCCCCTAATCTTTGCAGCTTCCAAGCGGAAGAAGTGGGTGGTGAGGGATGCCTTGCAAAACAATGCCTGGGTGCACAAGATCAACCCTTCCATTAACCTCTCGATCAACCACATGGTGGAGTTTGTGGACCTTTGGATTCAACTTGAGCAGTTTCAACTTTTACCTGACATTGATGATGATATCTCCTGGAAATTTGAGGCGAATGGTGAGTACTCAGCTGACCTCCGTGATGAGGATCAATTCACGGGCTCCATGACGACCACCATGAACAAGACTATTTGGAAGGTTTGGGCACCTCCCAAGGTCAAGTTCTTCTCCTGGTTGGC
This sequence comes from Aegilops speltoides, assembly GCA_021437245.1. Lineage (NCBI taxonomy): Eukaryota > Viridiplantae > Streptophyta > Magnoliopsida > Poales > Poaceae > Aegilops > Aegilops speltoides. The sequence goes on from CM038143.1 coordinate 132,721,705, forward strand.
GATTCAAAACAGGATCTGGACAGCGGATAGATTGGAGAAGCGAGGTTGGGAGAATTGCGGTCTATGCACCCTGTGTAGAAGGGAAAACGAGACAGCCGCGCACCTCTTCTTTCGGTGCAGTTTCACACTGCGCGTATGGAGATTGACAAAGGAGTGGCTTGGACTAGGGGCACTGGAGACCCAACAATGGTCGGCGGAGCACAACGTCAAGTCTTGGTGGACGAACATGTCGAAGCCCAACACGGCGAACCGGAAGGCCATGGCTTCCCTGACTATGCTTGTTGGTTGGGTCATTTGGAACGAGAGAAACACTAGAGTTTTCAGGAAGAAATCAACGCCGCCCTTCTACATTCTAAAACTTATCCAAGATGAAGCGAAGCTTTAGGTCCTGGCGGGGAGCTAGACATCTGAGTATCATCATGCCGCGAGAGTAGTTACTGCTTTCTTTTGTTGTCGGACGGGCTATGATGTGAAGCCATTAATCATGTACTCTAAAACTCTTCTTCTCCTTTATTAATGAATGAGGCAAATCTTTTGCCTCTGTTTCAAAAAAAAAACTAGTTAGAGAAGTAAAAATTCACATTTGAAGGTATTAGGGCATATTTCTTCCTTGGTGGTTTTGGTGATTGAAGACAATGTTTTTGCGGACTAATCGTGTGCATTGACTATTTCAGATAATTTATCTTATGGCACAAGACGATTTGAACCCCTCTGGATATTTATGAAGACGATGTTTTCTTGCGTTTCTTTTTCGGTGGAGTTTAGTCATAGGAACATTGTACTATTAAGAGAGGGTCTGCTTCGGGAAGGTTTAGGTGGAATCAACATGTATACTATATCTTTGCACCCTCGTTCTTTCCCGTCAATTGAGCTTGTCCCTCCTTATGTTTGAACCTTGTCAGAACAGGCTAAGCGGTAGTACCGCTCTACACAACGGTAGTATCGCTCCCACGGTACTGCCGCTGTGCAGTACGGCTCCTACTTCCGTCTAATTTGTGGGTTTTGTAAACAAGCGGTAATAGAGCGGCAATTCACCACGGTAGTACCGCTCATGTGGTACTACAGGGCTAACTGCCTCTCAATTACCGCGGGTTTACTAGGCATCTACAGGCTAAGCGAAAGTACCGATGCTCGCCACGTTAGTACCACTCCAGCAGAACTACCGCTGGCTAGTACCGCGGGGAGTACCACTTATCTTCTTTGTTCTGTAAAGGTCTGTTCCACGAGCGGTAGTAGGGCGGCAGTTCCCAACGGTAGTACGTCCTAGGGCGCACTACCGCCCTACCCTTCTCTACTACTGCGGGTTTCGGCTTTAGTTCAACACCACGTGGTAGTACCGCTGGTGGGAGCGATAATACCGCTCTGGTGGTACTTCCGTCTCCTGGACATGTTCAGTTGAACTATTTGGCTAGAAATTCTGTGTCAGCGGAAGTATCGCTCACCCGAACGGTACTATCGCTTATGCACGGGAAGTGGGAGAATAACGGTTGGGTCCCTTCTCCCACTATATACAGGAGTCATCTTTCTTCTAGTTGACAACCTCTTCCCACTACTAGGTAAAACCCTAGTAGTAGCGCGGGTTTAGTGCCCACTAGTAGCGCGGGTGACCGCGCTACTAATAAGGCGCTACAGCTATTACTTAGCAGTAGCGCACGTCGCACCTAAGACTCATAGCCGCAACGTTTGTTCTTTCCCGCGCTGCTGCTAATCTAGCTAGTAGCAGCGTGTTTCCTGTCCATCGCTACTAGTATTCTTTTTTCAATTTTTTCATTTTGAGTGTATTTATATGCCGTTATACAAATTTTGGTACAATACCAATTATAAGGTTTATATCATTATGTCCATAACAGTGTGTCAAATAAATGTGGATTAGATTCAAGTGGAGGCAATATGTGGTGCATGTCAAAAGTATACTACTAATCCAAACTTGATCTAGTTTGGACTAGTAGTACTTTCGATGTGCACCACATGTTGCCTCCACTTGAATCTAATCCGCCAGCACAAGCTATGTAATCATAGTCATAGTCATTACAACCAACAATAGTTATTTAATCATCATAGTCATAGTGTAGCACATCATCATCTTCAAACTCATTCTAGCTAGCTAATCACCACCAACACTAGCTGCCGTAGTTATCTAATCACCACCAACACTCGCTAATAATAATCATCATAGTCATTACCACCAACACTAGCTATGTAATCATCATAGTCATAGTGTAGCACATAATCATCTTCAAACTCATTTCTAGCTAGCTAATTAATCACTCCTGTTGCTCTCTCTCAGGTAAAATAACATAAAACATGTGTAGCACTGCCGCTTCATCAAGTTGGAGCATGCAGATGAACCTGTCTCCTAATCGTGGCTGCGCTTCTGATTGCTGCCCCCTAGTACTTCTCTGCGATTGTTCACAATTTTGCTCCAGTCTTGCACTATTAAGCATTCCTCGCTATTAGAAATCCGGTATGCACTAAAGTGCATTGTAGGATATCTTGGCCGTAAGCTAACATTCTCATGCGACCTTTAGTCTCGATCAATGAGGCACATCATTCATCGGGAGTCCCTGTTGAAGAACATCGTATAGTAACATACTTAGCAATGAAGTTTAGCTTAAAAAATAATGTATGCAAAAGATGCACTGAGGACAAATAATAAAAATCTTACCATATTTCCTAAATAGATGTGACCGTAGTTAAGTACGAACACTATTGGTTTCACGTTTTGAGTACTAAGATTTTCAAGTCCAGAAAAATAATTTGTCTTGACAGTATGAAGATCCTCAAGCCATGAAACATAATGACTTATCTCCTCGCTGTTTAGTTCAGCCCTAGGACAGTAGTAGGTCCTGTCTACCAAGCGCTGGACATGTTTGCTTGATTGGAAATAAGCTGTCAATAGAAATTAGTTATCAACTATTTTTGAATAAACAATATAAAAGACATAAATATGGTTGAGAAACGCACATAATGGTATAACTGGAGGCGTCTGCACATTGACCCAGATGTCGATATTACCTTCAATATCATCTTCCGGACGAATATCAAAGGTGATAACCATATCAGGCTCAAATGCATAAGTCTTGCATAGTGCTTGCCAAGTTTTGCATCCAAAATAGGTGTGGGTGTCTGCGTTGTATAATTTTGCGTGGAAAATACAACCATGCTCAGTCTTCAAGTAAACTCTCTTTCCTTCATAGTAGTTTTCATAGGACTGAAATCTATCTTATCCAAGAAAAAAACTCTTGCATGGCAGGGGATACGCTAGTAGAATAATAAAAACTTAAATTATAAGTGGAAGCAAATGAAGCAGATGTCATGCTTAATTACGTAAAAAGACTTGTCGTTGTGACTTACTGTATCCACTTTGAAGTTCTCGTCCAGCTTGATGCTGAAGCGCCTATCATCATCTAGGAAGATTCTGTCGCATAGGCCGCGCTCATCTTTGCAGTATTTGCAAATACCGAAAACCTTTTCGTCGCTAGACATTTCCTATGTTCATAGTTGAAACATTAATTGAAAATCGATCGAAGACAACTACCACGATACTCAACACACAAATCCGGGGCACTCGATATTTCCTACATATTCTGGCACAAGTCATGCAAAAATTCACGAAAAAATCCGGCATGACCTTTGCTAAAATAGGACATATCGAGCGCCTGAAATTTGCCGGAACGGAAATGAATCTACACTCCAGAAAAACATAGGTCACTCGGAGGTGTAACCTGCAAACATGACCGGCCACTTGGGCAAGCACATATCCTATTTGAGCAACACAAGATATACATTTCAAAATATCTTATAGGACTCATATTGACATGAGCATTCAATAAGCAAAACCAAATTGTAAAATAAATAAGTATTCAAATTAGCATGCATTCAATAAGCAAAAGTAAATCATCTCTTGCATCCGTACATCGTCGAATATTATCACTAATACATCCCGAAAAGTATCATACATATAACATCACTAATACAACTAAAACCCTAGCGAACGACGGGTATCGGCGCGGGCGGTGGATACCCAAAGAGAAGGAACCATCATAGGATCATAGCTCCAGTGAGATCCCTGGAGAACCTGCCATGTATTGGAGAACCTGTGCTCCAGCGCAAACAAGTAGCGACGGACGTGCGCGTCCTCCTCGCTGACACGGTGACGTACCACCTCCGCGGGGTCCTCAAGCCTCTCGACCGTCACTGGCCCACGCGACCGCCACCAAAGAAGGTTCGGGTCAACGACGGGCTGACTCCTCACCAAGCTACGCCCCCCGGTAGGCAGCGCCTCCCAGTACCAGCCTGGAGGAGCTCAGTCCTGGACATGGCCCATCTGGTCAAGCAGGCGTCCTCCACCTAGTCGACGACGAGGATGCGGGATAGGCATCGTCGACGTCGATGCGAGAAAAATTGCTTTAACTAAAAAAATAACAACAAATGTGACATCTTCAAACTAGTTCTATTAATTCAACTAGTTCTTACTAAAAATAAGCTTACTATAAATAAAAATAAACTAGTACCTAATTAGTACCTAGTTCTTACTAACTAATTAGTATCTAGGAACTACTGCCCTAATTACCATCTAATTTGATGAACCTAGGGGTGGAAAGTGGTAGCGGATATTCCAGTTATCCAACTTGAAAGTGAAATAAGTGGTCAAATTTTACTTGTTTTATGATTAATCTTAGAAATTTGATTCGTTTCCACACTTACATGAACACTAACTAATTTGAGCCGCATCCGCATCCGATAACATCCGCATCCGATTCGTTTCCACCCTTACATGAACCGTAACTAATTTGATGCAACTAAAATTTGAAGAACCCTAGGCAGAGGTAGGGGAGAGGGAGGAGCAGGCGTGCTCACCTCGGGTGCCTGCAGCGAGGGAGGGGCAGGCGCCGTCGAGGTTGGGGTCGGGTCTCGGGCGCGCGGCGGAGGGCGGCATCGAGGGGGCGGCGTCGAGGTCGGGGGCAGCGTCGAATCCAGGATCGGGGGCGGCGTCGAGGGTGTGCGGAGAGCGCGCGGCGTCCGACGGGCGACGGTGGTGGCGAGAGCGGAGGAGTTGGATTTGGGGGAAGTGGCCGTGGGGAAGAACGAACCCCGTGGTTAAGTCAGAAGTAGCAGTAGCACGTTCCAGAAAGCGCTCTACTGTTAAGTTAGCTACATCGCGTTCCACGATACGCGCTACTGCTATTCCTTTCTCTTTTCCCCTTTTTCATTTATTTTTCTTTACATTTTTTTCCTTTCACCTTCTTCTATTTCTTTCATTTTCATTTACTTTTCTATTTGCTTTCCATTTAATTTTATATCCTTTAGCAGCAGCGCCTTTCAGCATAAACACGCTGCTACAAAGGAAGTAGCGGTAGCGCGGTTTGATAAACATCGCTACTACTATGTGTAGCCTATCGGCTAAGCCGTGGGAATTTTAGTAGTAGCGCGTTTAACATCAGGCGCGCTACTGCTAGAACTTTATCTGTAACGCCGTTTAGCCAAGCGCGCTACTGCTACTTAGCACCAGCGTGCTTTTTTGACCCGCGCTACTGCTAAAGTTCTGTGTATAAGGTTTTCTCTAGTAGTGTCCTCCCCTAAGCTCCATTGTTGCTCACAAGCTCTTTCTTGGCCGATTTCTCTCCCTAGACAATCAAACTTGTTGATTCTTTAGGGATTGCTTGACAAGGCCTAGATCTCCACTTCCACCAAGAGAAATTTGATTCCCCCTACTAATCCCTTGCGGATCTTGTTACTCTTGGGTATTTGAGCACCCTATACGGTTGAGGTCACCTCGGACCCACATTCCATTGTGGTGAAACTTTATGGTGCTGTTGGGAGCCTCCAATTCGGTTGTGGAGAGAGCCCCAAATTTGTTTGTAAATGTCCAGTTGCCGCCTTCAAGGGCACCACTAGTGGAATCACGACATGTCACATTGTGTGAGGGCATGAGGAGAATATGGTGGCCCTAGTGTTTTTTTGGGGAGCATTGCCTCCACACCGCTCCAACGGAGATGTACTTTCTCTCAAAGGGAAGGAACTTTGGTAACACATCCTCGTCTTCACCGCCTCCACTTGTGGTTATCTCTTACCTTTACATTGTGCAAGCTTTACTTGTGATGTATCCTTTGATTGCTTGTTTTGCTTGTGTTGGAAGCATCACACAGGTTGCTCACCTAGTTACATATCTACAACCTATTTGTTGCTAACCCTAATTTGTTAAGATAAGTTAAAAATTGGTAGTTGCCTATTAACCTCCCCTCTAGTCAACCATATCGATCATTTCAGTTGGTATCCGAGCCTCGTCTCTTTATTAAGGTTTCACCACCCAAAGAGTATGGTTGACGACGGTGGTAGTGGTGATGAAGTGCCCGAGGCCATGGAGTTGACTTGATCACGTGGGAAGACTTAAATGAAGTTATGGCTTCACTTAAGACGTCTATAATGACCGAGGTCAAATCCGTGTTTAAAGAATTACTTGAGGGGTTGAAAACTTCTCCCGATCCATTGCTTGTGGTTAATCCCACCACATTGGAGTCGGAGGCCAACTCTGTCAAGGAAGTGGCTAAAGGTACTCAACCCCCCCTCAAAACAATAATGGGACGGGAACATTTGCCTCTATTCCCCCTCCCCCAGTCTATGGAGGACCGGTCCCTACACCACATATTGACAACCTTGGTCCTCCTCCTAAGCTTGTGTAAGGTGATTTTGCTAATCAGGTGATGTGGAGCATCCCTCGACCATCACCACGGATGTCACACCACCACCGCAAGGATGGAGAGGACCATTGACAAGAGCTCGCACACACACCATCGAGAATGAGGTCAATTCTTTCCTCTTCGAGTCTCGTTCGGAATCACATATGAGTGGGGTTCTACCTCAAAATGGATACATCGTGCATTCTTAGGTACCAAGGACATGACCACGAAGAAGCTAGGAGGAAGACCCAAGCATCCGAGAAGGAGAAGAAGGAGGAAGGAAACGTGAAGAAGGAGGACGTGGAGGCCCTGGACACTCCGGGTGGCCGGCCATCCATGGCCCCGGGTGCCCGCCCACCGGTGGGGGCGCCCAGCCACCAGGTGCACGGCACAGAGGCCCAGTGCCCGCCCCCGACTGGCGCTGGCCTGACCACCCCGGGTGCCCGGGTGATCAACCCCCGGGTGCCCGGACCAAAGGTGGCCAAGGGCGCGACCCTCCCTGAGCACCCCGGGTGCCCGGGCCCTCAACCCCGGGTGCCCGGCCCCACTATCCCAGGCGCACCCCAGGTCCCCGGACCCTTACCACCGGGTGCCCAGCCAACTCCTCCCAGCGACCCCCGGGTGCCCGGCCTCTTTACCGCGGGTGCCCGAACGACTCCGAATATGCTTGCGTGCATTTTGGGAAATTGGCCCTTGTATCCCCCTCTCCCCTCTATTTCATCCCTAGACTACATATACCCCTTCCCTAGCTCATTTAGAGGATAGCAAAGTATATGAGATGATTTAGAGAGCTTTTCTCCTTGTACCCACTCCTCTAGGAGATCAAGACCTCCTAGGAGAAGATCCCTAGTGGATATCAAGCCCCCATCTTGGGAAGGATCCCCATGATAGGATCATCAAGACCTCTCTCCTCATAGGATTGGGATGAACTAGTACCTTGTATCTTTCCTTTGTTGTTCTTGGATCATTGTGACCTCTTGTGTGTTCTTGGATCTAGCATATGTGTGATTGGATCTAGTCAATTTGAGTGTTTCCCCTCTCTTGTGTTCTTTGTGTTCTTGGGGATTTCCCCTCCAATTCGTGAAAGATATCCATCTAGGGTTCCACCCTACAACATCTTGGTATCATGAGCCACGTTTATCACGAATTTGGAGCCCCCCACCGTTTTCTAGCCTTGTTTGTGTGATTTCATCCTAATTTCGAAAAATTCCCCACCAAAAATAGCCCCAATTTTTTTTGTGATTTGTTGGTTTGATGAGGTTTTGTTGGATTTGATCCATGGATTTTCTTGGTTTTAAGTGGATCTAGCCTTCTCCCCATCCATCTCCACCTTTCCCCCACGAAATCCACCAATTCCTTCCATTTTCCCACGAATTTCTGCCCAAATCCGTCACCCCCAGGCACCCGGACCTCCAACCACGGGCACACGGACCCCCACCCACCCCCGCTGACCACCCCGGGTGCCCGCACCCCGAACCCCGGGCACCCGCACTCCCGGGCTGTTTGCCCCGGACCACCCCGGGTGCTCGCACCCCATACCCCCGGGCACCCGGACCCCCGGGCCTCTTCTTCCGCCCAACTCCCCTGACCACCCCGGGCACCCGCACCTCTCACCCCCGGGTGCCCGCACCTCCCAGTTTCATCTCATCAACAAAAACCATTTCGGCCATAACTTTCGCTCCCGGAGTCCGATTTTGACGTTCTTTAACTCGTTGAGTAGCTATTGACACCCCCATCCATATACATAGGTTCCAACATCATTTGACTCCACAAATTTTTTGGCATTTTGGCATCTTTGCCTAGGCCATCCACCATATCATCCGCCATACCACCATCGCTTTCCGCAACTTAACCCATTTTGCTCCATTTAACATTTGTGGTTGCTTGAGAGGTGAATTGAGTCTCCTAAGGTGTTTCGGCTACTTAGGGACGGTTGCTTATCCATCACCCACCACCACCACTTCCGCATTGCTAACTCCAGAACCACAACACATTCCGCTACCACCATTTGACATTTTCCTTGGAGATTTGGAGTTTGCGGTTTTTCCGTTTCCTAGGGTATTTCGGCTAACTAGGAACGGTTCAACATCGACAACACCGCCGCTCACCTTCGACAAGGATTTGACATTGACCGCTTCACCATTTTGACAATCTAACCATAAGCAAGAACGGTAACCTCCATATCACCTTGGTATCATGGTATCCCTTCATTTTACATTCTTGCCTTTACATTGTTAACCCCTTAGCCCATTTTGCGTCGCTTGCCTATACTAGCCATTGAGTATTGCTGGCAACGTTACTTGTGCGCATTAGTGATCCGTACCTCCCATTGCATACATAGCATATCATATTGGTATCATCTTGGTATCATCATATCATCCCTTGTGTCACAAGATTGTTCCCGCATATACACAATTGCTATCTTAGTTTGTGCATTTCGCATAAGTGGCCATATCAAAAAAAAGAATAAGCTTTTAAGCAAAAAGAGAGCAAAAAGCTTGTGAGGAAGAACCATAGCATCATACAACATTGAACATAAGATTGTCATATCCGATCATCTTGGATCATCTTGAGAAGAACATCAGGAACATCATACACATAGCATACTTGGGATAGAAAGCTCATACATTTTGCATCTTCTAGGTTGTGCACAAGTGTCGTATCCGCCTATTGAGCAATCGTGCTAGCGTCTCTCTTGAGTTGTGCAACACGAGCGTTTTCCGTGGATTCCACATTTTGTGCTCATTCCTTGGTTGCACGACCCCATTTATCTATCCGTGTGTGTGTTTCTGTGTGCCACCCATTACTATTGGTATACTTGTTTCACTTGCGAATTTGTGAATCTTTTCCAACATTATTAACTCTTGCTAACTTTTTGATTAAATTTTTGTGCCACTATCCTCACCGAGCTCCACCATAAGCCTTACTTGTGTAGGTGTGAGAATTGACAAGATCCGGTACCAATTGTGCTATTTCCTTGTTACATTATTGAGTGATCATTGATCCATCTTCAACATTGGATAAGGTACATTGGTCTAGTTCTTTCCTTTCTTCCACTTACATTTGCTTGAGTCTTGTGATGGATAGGCAAGGCACTTCATCTCCGGTCTTCCACGACAACGACGATGCAAACAACTACATCACCAAAACGCCCATGTTCGGACTACAACGAGCAATGCGAGGCATTGAATGACTCACCGTCGACATTCACCAAAGCGAATCATGGACAAGGGACTACATCGACACTAAGTTGGACGCACAATTGGATGACATCCGACATGTGTGGGCCAACTACAAGTCTTCTTCATCTTCGTCATCTTCAAGGCGGAGACTTTCGAGTTGCAAGTCTTCGGAATGGCCACAAGATGCAAGTACCACGCGGCACCGTCAAGAAAACCTTCATGAGCACAAGAGAAGATCGCGAGACGAGCACCAACAAGATGGACCTACAACTACTACCACCACTTCGGCATCTTCGCCAAGTGTTGAGCATGGGATTTTCCCATCGACCACGGCGACGTATGATGACTTGAGTGACTTTTCCCACCATACTGAGAGTGAGAGTGACTTCACCACTAGCCCCATATATGATGAGCTGCCACAATTCCCATGTGAGGAGAGTTACCACCACCACTTGAGTGATTTGAGTGACTCCACCATATGTGACATTGAGTGCACCTACCTTGAGGGAGTGAGTGAGCCACCACCACATAGAGAGAGTGAGGTAGTTGATAGGGCATGTGAGGCCACTATGATTTCTAACGACTTAACCTCTACCTCTATTGTGTCTTCTCCTTTGGTGCTAGGTCCCATATATGATGACGTGCCGATCCGCGACGACTTCGTCCTTCCTATGGACAAGACGATGGCCATGGTGGAATATGATTCACCCCACATGGTTACATTGAGTTGCTGATGATGACCACCATTTGGTCTTTGCCCTAGTCCCACTAGTGGACATTCTTGACATTGATTGCTTGCATGATGTTGATCCACCTATTGTCATGTTTCATGCTAGTTCAACTTCCCCATGCGATGATTTACCCATTTATGATGAGTTTGATGATTGCCATGTGGAGTATATTAGTTGTGATGCCATGTTACATAGGATTTCTTGTGATACTTCTCTTGGTCACATCATGTTTGACAATCCGCTTGACTTGTCATATGCTATGCATGAGATCAACAACATGTCATATTTGCAATCTCTTCATAGTGACTATGCATATGCCATCAACATAAACCCAATTTGCACATATGGCATAGATGACAAGCCCATGGTTATTGGCATTTGTTTTTCTTGTGATGATATTGATATGCTCCCTTTGCATCATTTATCTCATATGCCATGTCATGAACACCTAGCTCCGGATATGCATTGTTTTGGATATTCTCCATTTTATCCATATTATGCTTCCGCTATTGCTCATGAGGAGACCCCCATAGTTTCCTCATACCCATTAGGAGATTTTGTTACATCCTATCCATTGCATGATCCCACTACTTGTGTGCACATTATGCTCCCTGAGGGAGTCCTGGACTAGGGGGTGTCCGGACAGCCGGACTATCATCGTCCACCGGACTCCAAGACTACGAAGATACAAGATTGAAGACTCCGTCCCGTGTCCGGATGGGACTTTCCTTGGCGTGGAAGGCAAGCTTGGCGATACGGATATGTAAATCTCCTACCATTGTAACCGACTCTGTGTAACCCTAGCCTCCCCCGGTGTCTATATAAACCGGAGGGCTTTAGTCCGTAGGACAACATACATTACAACAATCATACCATAGGCTAGCTTTAGGGTTTAGCCTCCTTGATCTCGTGGTAGATCTACTCTTGTACTACCCATATCATCAATATTAATCAAGCAGGACATAGGGTTTTACCTCCATCGAGAGGGCCCGAACCTGGGTAAAACATCGTGTCCCTCGTCTCTTGTTACCATCCGCCCAGACGCACAGTTCGGGACCCCCTACCCGAGATCCGCCGATTTTGACACCGACATTGGTGCTTTCATTGAGAGTTCCTCTGTGTCGTCGCCGATAGGGAGGATGCCTCCACCCGTCTTTAAAGACGGTGTTTTCGCCGAAGGGGCCTTGGCCGCCGGTCAAACTATCCGGCTAGGTGGTTTTCTTATGACCGCTGTCCGCCGCCGCTCGACAATGACCTCTCAAGTCGTCGAAGCAATCTTAGCGTCACTCGAAAGCTGCCGAGCAGTTGGATCAATAGAGCTCTCGTCGTTAACGAGCTCTTGGATCGCATCGCCGCCCTGGGAGTCGCTACGGACTACAACCAGATTGGGCTTAAAACCGATCTGAGAGAGATTAACTCTCCCCAGGCCACCCACCACATCGCAGTGGTAGAGGAGCAATACGGCAACTCTCCGCCTGTATTGAAAACTATTCAGGTCCGGATTCCCGAACCCTCCATGACGGATTCCCGCGGAGGAACGGACTTCGATCGAGCATTGAACTTAAAACCATGCATCGCTTCGGACTCGCTGGATCGCGTCCATCAACCCAAGCTTCCAAATTCGGAAACTCCTCGGCCTTCGAGACCCAAGATGGGCAGGGATCCGGACTTTAGTCCACCCACCCGCCCAGACATATGCGATCTATCTCTAATACGGCAAGAGCCCGCTGAAATAGTACACCACTACTGGGCCAGATTCCTCCTGGTTATGGACAGGATAAAGGACTGCCGAGAGGAAAACGCAATCTCAATCTTCCGCAATAATTGCACGGACAAGGGAATATTAAACGCCATTGATCGTCGCAAAATTACATGCTTCACCGATCTGGCGTCCATAGTACGAAAGTACTGCGCGGTGGAGAGCTTCCGGAAAACCAAAACTCTATTTTGGGATAATCCGGCCCCAAACCCAGTCCGCAGCAAAAGGGTGCCTTACACTCAGGCCCCAGATACAAAAAGGAAAAAACAAAAACCCAATAAGGGAAACGGAACCGTACTGGAGGGATGGCTCAATGGACCACATAAGCTGCATATCTGAGAGGAGCAGTCCCAACACATAGCCTTCGAGCATGTTGGATATTACGACAGGTGGCCAAAAGTGGCGAGGAGCTTCTAGCCCCGCAAAACCAATCCAACAATATCGCTACGGTATCAACAGTCTTCGAGACTTTCGCATCAAACAATATGCCAAAGCGAACAATCCGTGGATTCGCCGAAGTCTACCAAGTAGCAACAGCAAATCCATGGAGTGACACAGCTATCACCTTCAACGCCAGCGACGAGCCTAAATTCCGAACAGCCAGAGCGCCAGCCGCACTGGTGCTTAGTCCCATAGTGGACGGCTTTCGACTGACAAAAGTCCTCATGGATGGCGGCAGCGGATTAAACCTCATTTACGAGGAAACTCTGCGGAAAATGGAAATCGATTGGAGCCGTATTGAGCGAAGCAGCACAACCTTCAGAGGAATAATCCCTAGCCGGGAAGCGCGCTGCACCGGGAAAATCACACTCGATGTAGTGTTCGGCTCGCCGGACAATTACAGATCCAAAGAAGTCACGTTCCAAGTGGCCCCGTTCAGCAGCGGATATCACGCTATATTAGGACGAGAGGCATTCACAATTTTTCAAGCAGTACCTCATTACGGGTACATGAAGCTCAAAATGCCTGGGCCCAGCGGAGTAATCACTCTCGTTAGTGATCCAGACATAGCACTCCGCGCCGAAAACAAGACAGCCACACTAGCCCTTGAGGCTCTATCCGAAGCCTTAGCGGCAGAAGAACTCACTGCGCTGCGCTCTACGGTGAACAGGGACGATGTGATACTCGATAAAAGATCCAAGTCCACCTCCTTCAAAACAACAGATGAAATAACAAAATTCCAGGTCCATCCAACGGACCCAACAAAGACTGCCTCCATTGGGGCACAATTGAACCCCGAAGTAGACGCCGCACCGCGCGAATTCCTTCGGAAAAATTGGGACATTTTCGCCTGGCATCCTTCGGATATGCCCGGAATCTCACGCAGATTGGCAGAACACAGCCTAAATATCCTAAAAGGATTCAAGCCAGTCAAACAGGCTCTCCGACGATTTTCCGAACCTAAAAGACAGGCAATGGGAGAAGAGCTAGCCGAACTATTGGAAGCCGGATTCATCAGAGATATCAAACATCCGGATTGGCTAGCAAATCTGGTAATGGTACCAAAGAAGGACAAATCCTGGCGCCTTTGTGTCGATTTTAAAGACCTCAATAAGGCTTGCCCAAAGGATCCTTCCTCTCCCCGCATCGACCAAATTATCGATGCTACCGCAGGACACGATTCATTGTGCTTCCTCGACGCATACTCTGGCTACCATCAAATCAAGATGGCGGAAGCAGACCAAGCCGCCACGGCATTCATCACCCCTTACGGACCATTCTGCTTCAACACGATGCCCTTCGGACTTAAAAACGCCGGTGCAACATATCAGCGCATGATTCAAACATGTCTGGCTACCCAGATCGGCAAAACAATCGAGGCATACGTAGACGACGTAGTCGTAAAAACAAAACACGTCGAAACTCTAGTAGATGACTTGAGGCTCACGTTCGACAACCTCAGAGCATATGACATCAAGCTGAATCCGGAAAAATGCGTTTTCGGCGTACCAGCCGGAAAACTGCTGGGCTTCATCGTGTCCGGTAGAGGAATCGAAGCAAACCCGGCTAAAATCCGAGCTCTATCACAGTTGAACATTCCAAAAGACCTCAAACAAATACAAAAATTAACAGGATGCGTAGCAGCTCTAAGCCGCTTTATCTCCCGTCTAGGAGAAAAGGCGTTGCCCCTCTATCGCCTCCTCGGTAGCGCGAACACCAGTGGACGGATGCTGCCACTGCCGGACTCGAAGAAATAAAGGCCATATTGGCAACAAATCCGGTCCTGGCTGCACCCAATCTGGGCGAACCAATGTTGTTATACATCGCAACAACTCATAAAGTTGTAAGCGCGGTCCTCGTCGTCGAACGAGAGGCAGAAGGGCACAAATTCCCTCTTCAAAAACAAGTGTATTATGTATCCACTGTGTTAACCCCCTGCAAGTCCCGTTACCCGCACTATCAGAAGATAGCATATGCGGTGTTCATGGCGTCCCGGAAGCTCCGACACTACTCTCAAGAGTGTTTGATAACAGTGGCCTCTGAAGTACCACTCAATGACATTATAAATAATCGCGACGCAACGGGCAGGATTGCAAAATGGGCCATTGAGCTCTTACCATTCGATATAACTTACAAACCTTGGCGAGCTATAAAGTCACAAATTTTGGCTGACTTTGTCGCCGAATGGACCGAAGCAGAACTCCCTAAAGAGTACGACGCATACTCCAATTGGACTATGCATTTTGACGGCTCTAAAATGTTGGCCGGACTGGGGGCTGGCGTCGTATTGACGTCCCCAACCGGAGACACAGTCCAGTACGTACTTCAAATAATGTACATGGACTCCAACAATGCAGCCGAATACAAGGCCCTGTTACATGGTCTCCGGATGGTAGTCTCCATGGGCATTCAATGCCTAGAGGTGCGCGGGGATTCAAACCTTGCAATATCCCAAATAAATGGAGACTTTGACGCCAAGGATCCAAAAATGGTAGCATATCGAAACACTGTCCTAAAAATGTCAGCTCGGTTTGAAGGACTCGAATTCCATCACATAGCCCGAGATAATAACCAAGCGACCGACGTACTGGCCCGCATCGGTGCCAAACGTGATGCTGTCCCTCCAAATATCTTCCTGGAACGGCTCTTCAAGTCATCCGTACTATGGGAAGAGGAGCCCGGAAGTGACAAACCGGAAAAAACCGCGCCAATCGGCGATCCAGCCGATGACATAACACCTTCTGCCCACGTCATAATGGCAGTAATCGCCCCGTGGACAGAACCATTCCTAGCCTACTTGCTTAGGCAGGAACTCCCCGAAGACCAAAACGAGGCCCGCTGCATAGTCCGGCGATCGAAAGCCTACAAGGTCCATGAGGGAGAACTTTATAAGAAAAGTACAACCGAGTCCTTCAAAGGTGTATCTCCGAAGAGGAAGGGCGAAACCTCCGGCTGAAATTCATGCGGACTAGGCGGACACCACGCAGCAGCCCGGCCCTTGTAGGAAAGGCATTCCGTCAGATTTTATTGGCCGACGGCCCGGCGGATGCCGGGACTTAGTCCAGAGATGCGTTGGTTGTCAGCTCTTTGCTAATCAGAGCCATATGCCGCCCACCGCCCTCAAAACCATACCCATTACCTGGCCATTCACGGTCTGGGGGCTTGATATGGTTGGACCCCTTAAAGGGGTAACCCACAAGCAAAGATACCTATTGGTCATGGTGGATAAATTCACCAAATGGATAGAGGCCAAACCGGTCAAAACGGCAGAGTCCGGACCAGTGATAGACTTTATATCCGGGGTAGTACACCGTTATGGAGTCCCCCACTACATCATCACCGACAACGGCACGAACTTCACAGCCGACGAGGTTAAGTCATGGTGCAAGAATATGGGCATCAAGCTCGACTACGCTTCAGTCTATCACCCTCAAACCAATGGTCAAGTGGAACGAGCAAATGGTCTAATAATGAGCGGCATTAAACCCGGACTAGTGTGGTTACTTACTAAATGTGACACGCACTGGGTCGAGGAGCTCGACTCCATACTCTGGGGGCTGCGGACAACGCCTAACCGTACTACCGGATTCACACCATTTTTTATGGTATACGGCGCAGAGGCAGTCTTGCCTTGCGACATTATTCATGACTCACCTCGAGTGCGCATGTACGAGGAAAGAGAGGCCGAGCTTGATCGGCAAGACAACTTGGACACATTGGAGGAAGAACGCGACGTCGCTAAGGCTCGTTCCGCATTCTATCAGCAGCAGGCCCGAAGATATCAAAGCAGAGAAGTACGAGCCAAGACTTACAATGTTGGTGAACTAGTTCTACGCCTGCCGGACAAGAAAAAGGACAAGCTCAAGCCCAAATGGGAGGGCCCTTTCATTATCGATCAAGTCCTGACCGGTGGAGCATACCGTCTACGAAATGCGTCGGATAACCGACTCGAGCCGAACCCATGGAACGCAGCCCGCCTCCGAAGATTCTATGCCTAGCGCCGGACTAAGAGTTCGTCCCCTTCCTCCGTCCAAATTTTTATACTTCGGCTGTCTTTTGTTTCTCTTTTCATAACCTTTTTATTAAAAAGCCCTAAGGGCCTACTTTTGCATTTTCCTCAAACACTTGATGTGCCATCCGCACTCATTATACCTGGGGGCTTCTTTTATAGAAGCTCAATTATAAGGGTTTCATGCCCAGAACATGTGTCAAGCTTCCACATGTACCTTTTACTCACCATTATATGCATCGATATGACTTAAGTTTTGGCCAAGCTGGGTTGGTGGCTCTGTGCTTACCCCTCGTTCCCGATTGTTCGGCTAGGAGGTAAAGGAGCACCTCTCGATTATTACTGCCGGGTCACCGGATGTGTACCTCGGACTGGGTGAAGCCGAAAGCTAGCGTTCTTAAGGGAATATTCGATCGGTGACTTAAAAGATGATTTTTACCTACTTATTTATCCGCCCCGGATGTTTTTCTTTTTTTCGCAGTCCGGACATGCACTTTAGGGCATGCCTCCCGAAAAGGAACCCTTAATGGAACTATTCTCCTGGAAGATGTTTCTTACTAACCATGTAATATAACATAACTAGTTGGGCACTTATGCGATAAAGCACTAGTGACCCCTACGCTGGTCTCCATGCATACCACAGTTGTTTCTTAACCAAAAGGTATTCGGACACACTCCGGACTCTAGGGTCCCGAGGTTGAAGCGAAAAGGTCGGCAAAGACAAGCGATCTACAATCCGGCTAGAAGGCATTTCACATGTCACTTTAAAGGAAAACATACATTGTCAAATTCTTGATTGTATTCCTCCTCAATCCCGTCTAACAGTCTGTCTAACTTACAGTCCGTTGGGAAAATTTAGCAGCCAACTCTACTTGGCTGTATACTAAACTCACAGGGATCTCCTTCCCATCGGGCCCCACCGGTCCAACTTCGGCCATGTGGTTGGGATCCGCCTTCTTATAACGCGTCTTCACCATGGCCCAAGCCTCCCTGGCACCTTGACGGCAAGCCGAAATCTTCCACAAATGGAAGCGCTGCTGCACTCCCTGAAGCTTCTCCGCAAGGTCCCCAAGGCCCTCGGGTAGGGAGAGGGCTGGCCATAAAGCCTGGACGACGCCGCTCATTGCCTGCCGAACTCGTTCGAGTGGTTGCAACAGCTCGGGAAGTTGATCACCCGTTGATATGGTCATCTCCTCCGCAGGGCGACCTGTGAGTATACCTACAAGACATAATATGTTAATTTACTTCCTCGCCGAACTCTTCTTTTCAAAAGAGTCCGCTCAAGCACTTACTATAAATGCCGCGACGAAGCCGCTGATTCTCCTTAACGGAGCTGGACAGCCCGGCTTGAGCGCCTTTCCGCTCTTCTCCGAGCTTGGCGTTGGCATCTTCGACCTTGTTCCTTTCTTGCTACACCCTATTCAGCACCCTCTCGCTGGCCTTTAGCTGGCGCAGTAATTCTTGCCTATCCGGATCTTGTCCGGCGGCACCTGCAATGTCACTATTAGACTTGCGCGCACACCGCACATCGCTTATATTTATTAATAAAAATGTGTTACTAGGAGGGGTCTCTGCGTCTCCTCCTGCGGCAGCAAGTGCGGCCTCGAGTTGGGCCTTGCATTCTTGCAGCTCCTGAGACAGCTGGGCATTCTTCTCGGTAAGAGCCTGCGTTTCAAATGATCCTTAAATCAGTTAACATAACTACTTTAAGTCTCGGGGGCTACTGGTATATATAACCATTAAAATTCCCTTACCCGTATGTCTTTCACATACTGCTCCGTGGCTCTGGTAAAACCATCTTGAGCGGCACGGAGATGCGCGTCCCCTGTGTTAAAGGCGTCCAATGCCTCAGGGGAGAAGCACGCTTCACGAAATACTGTCCGGCGGCGCCTATGGTTCATGGCGCTCTCCACCTCAGACTTGGTGGCGGACAGTCTGTCGGTGTCCTCCATTGGAGAAGGATCCGGCCCGCGTCTTGCGCTTGCCTCCCCCCGTGCCGGGCGCTGGAGCCTGGCGGTGTAGGTTGGATCAGCAACTTCGCGCCCTTGATCCGGCGGCGCTTTTCTCCTATAAAAATCATGAGCACTCAGACGTTTCCTAGGAACGTTGCTCTAAAAATTCAAATACGAGCTATACCTTTGCGGCGACGTTTCCGTCCGCACCGCACTCCTTTTCCGCCTGCTGGTCCGAACTGACCTCTGTTGGTCAGCCGCCGCGGGCTCGGCTTCCTGCCGTAAAGGAGCTTCCTGTAAAATACCATCCTTCGCGAAGGTTAGAAATGGGCAAGGAAGAGATAATGGTGTTCGGACCTCGGTCACGGTCACCTGGGAAGCCGGATACAGTCCGGGGTAGTCCGCCGTAATGGCAACCAATGCATTATCCATGCTGAGCTGGTGAAATACCCCGTCGATCAGCTCCACCTTGATGTCCGGATCCTCTTCGGAGGCCGGATCCAGGGATCTTTCTGGATCCTCGGGTTGCGGAGCAGGACTTACCATGTCCTCCACAGTCCGGCGTAGATCCTGCGCCGAAGACACAATGTAAGAAGCCTAAGCTTCGAAAGCATGGGTCGAGCCCTTAAAAGTGTTCGCTTACCCAGCCTCTAGGGTTGTTCATAGAAAACCCATTCAAGGGGTTCGTTCGTAGGAAGTCCTCCTTCTCCCCCTTGTACAAACTGGACAGGGTCTTCACCAGATCCTCGGTCGAATCCGGCCCTTTGCGGCCATGACGGGTAGCGTCATCTTCCCCGTTGAAATCCCACATGGGGTGGCCTCTATATTACAATGGTTGTACCCCCCTCATGATGCATATCGCCATGACTCCAATCATGGTCAACCCAGAGTGGGACAGTAACCTTATTCGGCCCATCAAGTAATGGACGCTCTTGTCTTCCTCCAAACGGGGGCTCCGAGGGCGCCAGCTGAGGCGTTTTTTCAGAGGAGCAGCATTAAACTCCGGGAGGCCAATCCGGACTGGGTCCGGCAGCGGAGCGTCTCCTATGTAAAACCATTCTGAAGGCCAGTCTTCGGACGCCTTCTTAGGAGTACCGGATGGGTATCCGGTCCCGGTGATGCGCCATATTTCGGTGCCGCCCACTTGATATATGGACCCCTCGTGAGAACGGGGTACAAGGCAGAACAGCCTCTTCCACAATGCAAAATGGGGCTCAATGCCCAGGAACAGCTCGCAAAGAGATACGTAGCTCGCGATATGCAGGACAGAGGCGGGTGTGAGGTGGTGGAGCTGGAGTCCGTAGAACTCCAGGAGCCCGCGGAGGAACGGATGTATTGGGAATCCGAGTCCCCTTATCAAATAAGGGACGAAGCATACTCGCTCCCCTTTGTTGGGGCTTGGGATGGCCTCCGCTTGCCTCCCACCTTGATAAGTGACCAGCCCGGCTCGAACCGGGACCATGAAGGCCGGAGGGAGATATCCCCCCGCTTGGAGCTTCACTAGCTCGTTGTGCGGAACAGAGCACCTCCTCCAATCCCCCGGCGGTGGGCTGGGAGCGCGAGAAGAGGAGCCGCATTGACGGTCCATGATGGAATGGATTTTTAGGTCAAAGGCGCTCCGATGAAATGTTCGCGGGAGGAAGATGCTGTGATTTGGATCTGGATTTTTGCCTCTTTTGTAGGCGGACGACTCGCACGACTAGGAGGTAAAACGTAAAAGACACCCTGGCTTTTCGCATTCGTGCGACGCGTGGTAAAGGGCCATTATTTGGCGAAGAAGCCGAGGAACACAGTATTTATGATGAAGCCGGACACTGTTCGGCAGGTACATGGAGCTTGAAGGGAGAACCCGCCTTACAACACCGAAGACTATATACGCACTAGACTTATCGTCATTGAAGCCTGGTTCGGGGGCTACTGAGGGAGTCCTGGACTAGGGGGTGTCCGGACAGCCGGACTATCATCGTCCGCCGGACTCCGAGACTACAAAGATACAAGATTGAAGACTCCGTCCCGTGTCCGGATGGGACTTTCCTTGGCATGGAAGGCAAGCTTGGCGATACGGATATGTAGATCTCCTACCATTGTAACCGACTCTGTGTAACCCTAGCCTCCCCCGGTGTCTATATAAACCGGAGGGCTTTAGTCCGTAGGACAACATACATTACAACAATCATACCATAGGCTAGCTTTACGGTTTAGCCTCCTTGATCTCGTGGTAGATCTACTCTTGTACTACCCATATCATCAATATTAATCAAGCAGAACGTAGGGTTTTACCTCCATCGAGAGGGCCCGAACCTGGGTAAAACATCGTGTCCCTCGTCTCCTGTTACCATCCGCCCAGACGCACAGTTCGGGACCCCCTACCCGAGATCCGCTGGTTTTGACACCGACACTCCCCATGAATAAACATGCTAGTGATGTATCATATACTTGCATTCTCAATTTGTGTCCCCATCGTGTCATACATAACAACTATTCTTTCATGATGGATGACATGTTCTTATACCATGCATCAAATTTCTTTGAGCGATTCTTATCTTGTGCTAACACTCACATGCACATACACATCACGATGGATGATGTGTACATTTACCACGCACACTCTTTCTTTGGTTTGTGTATCTTTTGTGTAGGTACCCATGAATACTTGTCAACCTCGCAATCCCACGAGTTGACAAAACGAGCTCTAGAGAGCAACAATGACTTGGGATCCCTTGGAGTGTCTTTCCCACCGCGCTCTTCGCGCAAAGACTTCGCACATTTCGTCTACATGGCCCTCACTTGGCCATGGGTTATTGTCCATTACATATTATATGCCCATATTTCCATGTTCACCTTGCATGATATGCTCATTCCTATGCCTTTTCCATGCATTTGTGACCCATGCTTTGCATTACACATGATGATTGATTCTACTACTTGTATGTGTATTTGCAAGCTTGGTGGAGATATTGCTTATTCTTGCCATGTCTCCTTTGTGATCCATTCCTATGATGATATCTTGCTTTGTAATCGTGTTTGTGATATGCCATGTGTATTGCCTATGTCTATTATTTGCTCACATGACATGATTGCCTTGATTTCTTCTAGTATGTTGCATCTTCGCACTACTAGCTTGCACGACTTGATTACTATGATTGCTTGCCTTGTTGCATCACCCATGATTCATACTTGCTCACTTCATGTGGTTGATGACAACCATCTACATGCTTTGCACATGATTGTTATTGCTTCTTATCATATATATCCATGTGTTGCCTCTCTCATGCTAAATGATTTGCCATGTATTGATTGCAACAATGCTTTTAGTCTTCATAATGAGATTGCCACCATAGCATTCTCGAATATATTTGGAGCTTTTGACATATTTATTGTGAAGCATGCTTGTCTTACCTCTTTGCACCATATACCTAGTGTCATGAATATATCCATTGTTGCATCTTATTATCCATGCACTTGTGCTTCTAATTGTTATGTGCAAGAGAAGAGAACCATCATGATGGATGATGTGTTTATCTACTATGCCCATACATTCTTTGTTTTGTTGTGTGCATGTGTAGGATACTTGGATTTTGTCTCGACTTCCACTTCATGTGAGTTGACCATTCTAGCTCTTGAGAGCGAACCACCTTCGATCACGATGCTTCTACATCGCACTTGCTTGTGTTTCGGCATTGTGAAGAATGCACAAGGACACGCCTTCAAGGTGACATCTTTCTTGAGCATGGATATTGAGGATCATACTAATTGTGTTGCTTGCACCATGAGACTTATTGGTCATGTTGGACCACTTGATTGCGCACTTGTTAGAGATCTTGCTTTGACTTGCCATTTTCACACTTCCATGCATCATGATATATATGACTTGTGCATTGCATCCAATTATTGGATTACTTTCCCCTGTCACATGTTTGGTTGCCACAATGTCATTCCTTCACATATGTCATGTCTTATTGATTGCTACATGCTTGCCTTGATTGCCTCACATGATGAACAATTGCTCTTTCTATTGTGTTGAGTGCCACTCGATTTTCACTACACCCTATGCACATTATGCTTGGATTGTCTTGCACTTGACGCATGGGTTTAGTCATCTCATTTTCTTGGGTGTTGTGAATGACTCTTATGCCTACCATAGACCGTTCATTGAAAGTCTTATGCATGCTTGCTATAACATTGAGGTAGATGCTTGTTTACTTGTCCCACATACTAGCATCTTTACCTCACCTTTGCATGCTTGTTTCCATGATGCTCTTCCATGTGCTCAAGTTATGTGCTTACATGCCATGCCACAGTCCCTTGTCACACCATATGCTATGCTTGATGACGACACTTGTTTGGTGAATCACCTCTTGAATGCTTGGTTTTGCTCTCATGCCAACCGCATTTGTTTTTCCAAGTGTTTGTTGTACTTGTTCCTTTTGAAGGAATCACGAGGCGGTGCGACATTGGAGAGTGCCCATTTCGATCTTGAATACGGTGAGTACTTGGTGGTTGTGCACTTCTACCAGGCGACACCCTCTCGTTCCCATGGTGATGAAGATCACGATCAATGGACGGATCTCTCCCAAGGGGGGGAACCACCACCGCAAGGACGGAGAGGACCGTTGACAAGAGCTTGCGCACGCACCATCGAGAATGAGGTCAATTCTTTCCTCTTCGAGTCTCGTTCGGAATCACATATGAGTGGGGTTCTACCTCAAATGGATACATCGTGCATTCTTAGGTACCAAGGACATGACCACGAAGAAGCTAGGAGGAAGACCCAAGCATCCGGGAAGGAGAAGAAGGAGGAAGGAAACATGAAGAAGGAGGACGTGGAGGCCCTGGACACTCCGGGTGACCAGCCATCCATGGCCCCGGGTGCCCGGCCACCAGCTGGGGGACACCCCTGGCCACCCCGGGTGCCCGGCCTGGAGGCCCCGGGTGCCCGCCCCCCGACCTAGAGCTGGCCCTGACCACCCCGAGTGCCCGGGTGATCAACCCCCGGGTGCCCGGACCAAAGGCGGCCAAGGGCGCGGCCCTCCCTGAGCACCCCGGGTGCCCGGGCCCTCAACCCCCGGCCGCCCTGCCCCACTATCCCAGGCGCACCCCGGGTGCCCAGACCCTTACCACCGGGTGCCCGGCCAACTCCTCCCAGCGACCCCCGGGTGCCCGGCCTCTTTACCCCAGGTGCCCGGACGACTCCGAATATGTATGCGTGCATTTTGGGCAATTGGCCCTTGTATCCCCTCTCCCCTCTATTTCATTCCTAGACTATATATATCTTTTCCCTAGCTCATTTCGAGGATAGCAAAGTATATGAGATGATTTAGAGAGCTTTGCTCCTTGTACCCACTCCTCTAGGAGATCAAGACCTCCTAGGAGAAGGTCCCTAGTGGATATCAGGTCCCCATCTTGGGAAGGATCCCCATCATAGGATCATCAAGACCTCTCTCCTCATAGGATTGGGATGAACTAGTACCTTGTATGTTTCCTTTGTTGTTCTTGGATCGTTGTGACCTCTTTTGTTTTCTTGGATCTAGCATATGTGTGATTGATCTAGTCAATTTGAGTGTTTCCCTTCTCTTGTGTTCTTTGTGGTTTTCGTGTTCTTGGGGATTTCCCCTCCAATTCATGAAAGATCTCCATCTTGGGTTCCACCCTACAAAATCAGGTTTTTGGCATGAAGTCTCATTTGACTCACAGCTCAAATTTGTTTTTGAAGAATCATCGAGCAAGGCTTGTACCTGCATGATCCAAACAATTTCACCCCAAGAGAAGAGGCAGACAATCAATACAATCACTCCGCATTGTTCATCCTTCTAGCTGTGGTTCCTCCCGAAGATCTATATCACTTGCGCCCCTTCACTCATGCAAAGGATTGTTGGGAACACATCATATCTTTGTACAAGGGGAGCTCAAGCATCTAACGGTCCAACTTTGGTGCGGTTCTTAATGAGGCCAATGAATTTGTGATGCTAGAAGATGAGGATCCTCGTGATCTCTACTAGAGGGTGACAACTCTTGCGGTTGCTCTCCAAGATCATGGGAGCAAGGACATTTATGACAATTCGATCAAGCGCGAGTTTCTCAAGGCCATCATGCCATTCAACAAGGCAATGTCCTCTGTGATTCATCAAAGGCTGGATTTCCACACCTTGTCTTCTAGTGAAGTATTGGATGAGTTTATTTCCATGAACATCATGAACAAGACCGCCGACAATGCTCTTGCTCGTGTCTGGTTAAAGAAATCCTCTCCCAACCTTGCGTTGAAGGCCAAGGCCATTCCCAAATAATAAGAGGAGGGAGAAGAAGAGAGTTTCCCCGAAGACACCAAATATGCTTACCATGAGCACATGGCTCTTGTGTCAAGGCAATTTTGGGCAACAAGAGAAACTCAAGGCCCAACTTCTCCAAGAGCAACTCAGGTGGGTCAAAGAACAAGCAACGAGTGAGGACGTGCTACAATTGCGACAATGTGAGTCACTTTGTGGTGGATTGTCCTTATGAGAAGAGAGAAGACAACAGTGGCAAACTCATTCGCAAAGACAAATCCAAGTCCTTCCCAAACAAGAACAACTTCACCAAGAAGATACTTCCAAAGAGCTTGGTGGCACATGAAGAGTACACCTTCAATGATGATGATGAAGATATAAGTGGTGAAGGAATGGAAATAGCAACCTTGGCCATTGCCACCTCTTCCCCTTCCAAGGTGTCTCTCTTCGGCGCCCCCAACGAGAACCTCATTGCCAAGTGTCTCATGGCAAAAGGTATCAATAAGGTAACCACCAACATCAAAACCACCATCACTACTACACCTTCCTTGTTAGATTATGTAGATGATAGTGAGGTGGTGAATGTTGATGAGAATGAGTTTAAAAAAAATTCTTGAGTAAGCTCAAGGGTGAAACCAAGAAGCACTTTGTTGCTCTCTTGGAACAACTTAGTGAGGCCAATGATATCATTGAGTCTCACGAGGATACTAGGCATAGTCGTGACTATGCCGATGAGATTGCGGATCTTTCCATTGCTCTTGAGGAAGAGTGAGGTCGACTCTTGGGGAGTCATATAATTTTGATCATGCTAAATTGCAAAATGATCTTGATCATGCTATTATTCTTACTCGCGTGCTTTAATCTAAGAAAGTTGCACTTGGGGTTGGCCATGATAGACTCAAGGAAGAGTTTGATAGATTTGACAAGGCCCACAAGACCTTGAAGGGTGTTCATGCCTCTCTAAAGGAGTCTCATGATCAACTCCAAGTGAAACTAACCAAGGAGATTTCCACGTGTCCTCCATTTGTCCTAATTGATAATGCCCATGCTACTAACCCTTGTTGTGGGCATGTGCACCTTGTGGAGGAGAATGCCAAGTTGAAAGAGCAACTTTAGAAGGGCCTTGTGACGTGCATACAAGGGAAGAGGAACCTAAATGACCTTTTGAGCAATCAAAAGGAAGTTGTGGGAAAGGAAGGACTTTGGTTTGTACCCAAGTCAAAGAAGAAGAAGAAGAAGAAGAAGAAGAAGAACAATACCAAGCAATCTCTCCCTCTTAAGGAAGCCTTTGTCAAGGCGGGTGAAAGTACTCATGAGAAGAAGAAGGAGAAGGAAGTGGGTGGTAATGCCAAGAAGGGCAAAACCATCTATACCAACAAAGACGACAACTTCATATGTTTTGTGTCGTGCTAGTGATGGGCATGTTTATGCCAAATTTGTTGGTTCTTCTTACGAGTACATTGAATAGTCTATTTGGGTTCCTAAGACCCTTATTACTAACATCAAAGGACTCATTTGAAAATGGGTACCTAATCCAAGCATTAATCTCTTGTAGGAGTTTGCTTCTGGTGGGGTGTCATGGTTGCTCGATAGTGGAGCAACAAATCATATGACCGGGAGCAAGGACTTGGTAGCGGACATACATGTAGGGAAACATAGTAGAAAACAAAAAAGATCCACCCTACGAACACCCAAGAAAAATATGAAGATGCATGACGGGTTGTGATCAAAGATCGTTACCGACTCCGGGAGTGCAGCAGAAGTAGATGAGTTGGAGTAGATCATACTTGAAGTCCCTAGAACATTGATGATGATCCTGTGAACCACCCAGGAATGACCCCTCGAACGGAAGACCGAAATCACAGCCTCTCTACTTGGTTGCAAGCGTACGATTTTCACGATCCAGCAACGCTTCACCGTCCAAAGCTAATCGTCGCCGGAGAATTAGAGGGGGGAGATTAGAACCACATGGGGCTTCTAATTATGAGGATTAGAGGTGGCTAGGGTTCGCGCTAATTAGTCAACTAGGACCACCTATAGCATGCACTATATTAACTAGAGGAGGCTCCAAAACTTGTATCTCATAGGGTGGAAATCCTTTAGTATATATAGGATTGGGGTGAAGAGGGGGCTGTCACCAAGGGGGCGAAGAGCCCCCTTGGGGCGCCGACCAAGGGAGGGGGAGTAGGACTCCCCCTCCAAGTAGGATTCGCCCCCCCTATTAGGAAAGGGGGGTGCCTCCCTTGCTGGGTCCTTATGGCCCAACTCCTTCTCCACCTCTTGGCCTTATTTGGTCCATTGATATTAAATTAAATATTTTTGTTCTAAACATTTTCAGATCATAATATTTATAATTTAACATCTCCGGAAACATTTTCCACCTATATATATATATATATTAATCTGTAATACCCAGTATTACCCGATATTCACCGAAACCCATCCGGTGACCCCGAAACGCTTCCGGAACCTCTCAAAACAATTTCGAATATTAATGAAACAATTCCACAAATATATTCTCATCACTCCCGTCCTACTAAATTTCAATATATCATCATTACTTTATGCTTGTGACCCCGTAGATTTGGTACCCATAGACATGAACGAAACCCCTTCGCTCAATGACCGATGGCGGAACTGTGGACAATCATATTGGTCCCTATGATTACACAAATGATTTTTGAGTGAACCTTTGGTTATCATGCGATGTTCCCTTTGCTTCGCAATACTTTACAAAACTCTGTGTGCATCGGTATCCTCTTGAGTCATCACCATGCTCACTATACCGTTGCTCCCGTTATTGGTTTTGTTCTTTCTCGTTGACGTGTTACGGCATACCCGTGATGTAGTCACCTATCTGTCCAGAAGATGATGGATGCCTTCACACCGAGAGGGCCCGAAGAATATCTCTCCATTGTCAAAGGAGCAAACCCCAATCTTGAGTTGTCATGCCACTTGTCAAACTTTCTGGTCATCCTGAAAGTTGTCCTTATGGTCATCTTGTTACGGATGACGTTTGAGCAACCCCAAAGCCCACTGTCCGGTAGGAAGTGATCGAGACACTCTCATGGTCTGAGGAACTAAAACACATGCTAACACTTTGTGTTATAATAGATGATTTCAGACGATATGATCACATAGTATAAGAGAGAAGTATGGGGTCAATTCAATATGATCGTTCTTCTAATGTCATACCCTCAATGTTGTTTTTGGACTATCGTTGCACTTAACGATGTCCTAAGATCCAGAAAACATGATCACCAACAACACTTGAGTCGGTCTTAGAGGCAAGACCGGGGACCTATTGTTTACCGTTTATTATTTCACACATGCATATGAGTTTTCCAATGAATCGCATATTCCAGGATCGTAGCAGTTACAACACGAAATATAAACTCTTAATTATGAATAACAGAAATATAATAATGCAATATTATTGCCTCTAGGGCATACTTCCAACAGTCTCCCACTTGCACTAGAGTCAATATTCTAGTTGTATGGTTTTACAAACACCTATGGGTACTCTAGTGTCACTCATGCTTTGCTTGTGGTAGAGCTTTTGTCATTTTTTTGACCTTGAAGACTGTAGGGCTTGCACCCCACAACATTTTATTGATAAAAATAAGCAGAACAATACAAGGTTTCCTCAATATGAGGAAAAGAAAAATAAGAACTACAACAACATATAAAAAGCTATACAAAAGAAAGGGGGTAGGATACTATACCTAATAATTACAGCATTACATACAAAAATAAACCCCCCTCAAGGAGGTAGAAAATCAATCCACTTTAACAAAGCATCCCTATATTTCCTTTTGATTCTATGAGAGAGGAGTGTAAGATCACAAATGAAACCATTTCTCCACGCTCTGAAAGAAGGTCTGATGTTCCTGAAAGCCCTGTCATTCGTCACCTTTCAAATGTTCCACCAAGTAGTAAAGACAACTTCCACAAAGAAAGGTTTGTTAAAATCCTTTATAGCATGAAACGCAATATCCACCATGTCATCACTGTCCTTCCAAACAATCTGAAGATAGATCTACACACGAACACTGAAATTGCACTAGAAGAAAACATGATTTCTGTCCTCAAGTGTGCCAGTTGGACAGAGTACACATTCAGGCCCATCATTAATCCTCCAATGCCTCCTCTGGATCATGTCCTTAGTGTTTACCCTGTCCATTATAACAAGCCAAGCAAACATTTTGATTGACATGGTGCAGCAACTCTTCCAGATCCATCCCAGAATTTGGTTTGCTACCACTAGCTGATAAGCAAAATCATAAAACTTCTTTGCAGTATATTCAAAATTCTTACCATGTCTCCACCTCCAAGAATCAGGGCAGGCACTGTCCAATTGAAAAGAGCCCATCAAGGCTGAAAGATGCTGCAAATCCTGAAAGGCTTGTTCAGACATAGGCAAAAAGAAAAGATTCTGGAAATTGCTAGCCTGAAACGCTTCTCTGACTGAGAGGTTTTTGTGGAGACAGAAGAAAAAAATCCTCGGGAAACGATCTTGAAGAGGAACACAACTGTTCCCAATTTGCCAGTAATCAGACCAGAACAGAACAGTGCCTCCAGTCTGAACCTCAACAGAAGTAACTGCTCTGAAATTATCCATTAACTTGCAGACATCTCTCCACCAAATAGACCCACAGAGTATAGTATCATGTGGGATCCTTTGGAAGTAGTAAGTATCCCAAATCAAATGGACCCATGGCACATCCATCTTGTTATAAAATTTATTCAGATGCTTCAGAAGGAGAGCTTCATTTTTCAAACTAAGGTTTGAGATACCAAGCCCCCCCTTGGATTTTGGTCTGCAAACAAGTGGCCAAGCAGCCAAAGAGTGTCCTCTCTCCTGACCATACTTCCTCCATAAACACTGCCTCTGAATCCTTTCCATTTGCTTCAAAATACCCTGAGGAATTGACAAACTGCAAAGGAAGAAGATAGGTAATGAAGAAATGACAGAGTTCACCAATTGTAATCTGCTCCCTTGAGGCAAAAGCCAAGAGCTAGTTGTCAATCTTCTCTCCATGCAATCCACCAAAGGAAGAAGGTCCACAATTTTGGGTCTAGTAGTCCCCACAGGCAACCCCAAATATGTGAAAGGCAGAGTGCCTAAATTACAGCCAAATACAATAGCCAGATCAACAACATCATGAGCATTCACATTAATAGGATACATGGAGGATTTATGAAAATTTATTTGGAGACCAGTTGCCAGAGAAAAAGAATGAAGCACTGATTTCAGTGCCTCCAATTGACCCCTTTCAGCTTTTAAAAAAAGTAGTGTATCATCAGCATATTGCACAACAGGAAAATCTGGATCATGAGTTGGCAAAGGCCTAAGAGCTTTTGTCATTTGTTTTGACATATTCAAAACTCAAAAATATTTGTGTTAGTTTTGTCTATTTACAGGATCTCAATCCTCCTTGTTTTGAGTTATAATATTTTATTCAAAATAAAATATCATTTAGACTCATTGCACTTCGAATCATATTTTGGATTCATCCATTTATATTAAGATTCTTCCTTACTGGCCATATTCATAATATAATGTTTATGGGCTTTATTTCAACTTTTAGAATACCAAATTATATCAAGATTTTTCTTGATTATTGGAGCTACCCTTTCATATCAAGGCTCTTCCTGATTGTCCATTATTCATAATGTTTATGGGTTTCTTACAATAATATCCAATTATATCAAGACATTTCTTGATTATTGAAGTTTACCAATTTATATCAAGACTCTTCTTGTTGGCCATATTCTCAATATGTTGTTAATGGGGTTCTTTACAACTTTTGTAATATCCAATTATATCAAGACATTTATTTATTATTGGATCTACCCTTTTATAGTCAACTTTGGAACATCTAATGTTTTCAAACTATAAATTATCGTTATAGAATCAATATTGTTCATAAAATAATCTTATCATAGCCCCAATTATATCAATTATGCAGTTTGATATTCATATATTCTCAATAATGAATTTTTAACTTCATATGCTCAAAATAATACATTTATTCTTTTGAGATCCTTGATATCTGTTACTAACACTTAGTAAAACTCTTGGCCCTTTTTCATATATATTATAACTATCAAGATGAATTACTTTCATCTACTCATGCTTATAAGCATCTAGTTATATGACACTGAGAGAAACAATTTATCTATTTAAACACTTTAAACCTATGTCAAAATATATAAAATATTAAGCTCAGTCAGACATATTGATCTACATTTATAGACTGTATTATGCCCAATATTTTGCCTTTTTGATTTGATGAAAACGTGTTTCAAAAAACATTTTATTTTGCTAAGAAGTTATATTATTTCCATTCTAACATATGAGATCATAAATATTATATAGCTTCCACTAAGTTATTTATATACACAAAGTTCCTCTGATAAGATCAAAATCTTAATATCAGCTCACTTGTTATAATTTTCAAAAACTCTTTTGAAGTTTGCACTTTTATCCGCTGTCTTGAGGATTTTAAAACCTTTCTGGTTATATCATCCATACATCCTTGCCTTTTTAGGAAACTTAATTTTAATATCGACTTTCTTCAAAAGTCTTTGAAGTATCAACCAAGTTTCAAACTTGTTTTATTTACGACAACTACAATAAAGTTCTAAACTTAATTATATATTTATTCTGGTGTGCATGGCTATGAACCATTCCTTTGAGCTAGGCGACGCTATTATTTCCTTGTAGTATGCTAGTTCATTTCTTTCAAAGATAAATATCTCATTTGTAAAATTTCAAAAATAATATTCCTGATTTGTATAAACCAGTTACAAGCTATAGAATTTCTACATCCAATGTAGTAACTTACGGTTTATTTTGCAGACAATCTATTAGAACAATTTTCGGTTTGTTTAATCCTGCTAATTACCTTGAGGGTTCCAATATTCCTTTCTAAGCTGTAATGTCCTCCAACTTATTTCTTTGGCACGGAAAACTTTTCTTGAAAAAGTGTTCATCTGTGTTAAACATTTTGCCTTTTGAACATTTCAATGGAAGGAAACCAAATCGTTTATTTGAGATATCCTACAACTTTTATCTGGTTTATAATTCCCACAACTCTTATGATTTCATTAACTAGACTAATATGCAGTGCTCTGTTTAGCGTATATCCTTCCGTTTCAATTTATACCCCTAAAGTATGAATGCAGATCGGTAATAAACAATTCCATAATTATTTGAGTGTTTTTTGCTAAACTTATGACTTAGATTATTTTCTTCATTTTAAAGAATTACTTTATGTTTTGTCATAATTAACCTTATCTTCATTATAAGATATTTGAACTCTTCAAATACATTCTAAAATTCAAATATTTCAAATTTTATAAGTAACTCATATTTACCTAATCTTTTAATGAAGTATTATTATCCATTATGAGATGGCTTGTTTATCAGAATTCATACATCATCGTGTATTTTTATTTGATTTCTCAATTAAGAGATCTCAATGCTTCATCTATATGAAGACTATTTCCCTGATAAAGCCAAGCAGTGATACATCAGCCTTTTAAGACGTTTAGCATTAATGTTAAAAATTTCAAATCAAGATTCATTGAATAAACCATCATAAATTTGTGGCAAATCCAAGCATTTTCTTACAACCACTTTAACAACTATTGTCCAAAATATTATAAGAAGATCCGTCGCATAAACCAAAACATAATGTCTTATACAACTCCAAAACGCAATACCTATTATTCGGTCCTAAGATGAATCTTGAAGATAAACTAAAGCCATGATTCTATTGGTCATGAGCAGCGATCCCATCAACATCCTTGACTAGCATCATGTCTTTATTTCTTCTCAACTTGTGAGCTTTCTGTAGTCCCTGTATTATATTGCACACAAAAGCAATCAATAAGTATCAAATACTTATGACTCACAGAAACAAGATAAATAACATTAACTTTGTATAACATTTATACCTTTACCGCAAGAACAACTCTTCTTGTTTGCTAGATATTTCTTGCAGTTCCACTTCTAGTGAACCTTTTGTTTGCAGTAGAAACATTCAGTCTCTTTAGAGGCTCCGCCCTTGTTCTTCTTCTGAGAGACGGTCCTACTGACACTAGTAGATTTCTTCTTGGAGTTTCCCTTCATTTTGAAACTGGTAGTTTTGTTGACCATCAACACTTCTTTGTTCTTCTGCGTGCTAGCTTCCGTAGATTTGAGCATAGCAAAAAACTCGTTCACACTTTTGTCCATCCCGTTCGTGATGTAATTCATGATAAAACCATCTTGAGATGGGGGAGTGAAGCAAGAACAATATTTCTACCAAGTGTTGGCGGAATTCCAAATTCCCATGAAGCAAGTCTATCAACATAGCCAGCAAGCTTCATTATATGCTCACTCATTGAGGAACCCTCTTTCATCTTGCATTCAATCATGGCCTTGGTTAATTCAAACCGTTCGGTCCTTGCTTGTTTCTTGTATAGAACTTCTAGTTGCCTAATCATAAACTAAGTGGTAGATTGTTCAAAACGCTTCTGTAGTTCAAGATCCATGCAAGTTAACATGAGACACTGGACTGCTTCATAGTCATCACTACGAGCAGTATAAGCAACAACTTCTTCTGGTGGTGCATCCTTTGAGGGAGCATCACCTAGGGGATGATCAAGCATGTACTCCTTCTTAGCACTCCTGAGAACAAATCTTAGGTTGCGGATCCAATCCGCATAGTTTCCACCATTTGCTAAGTTGAACATATTGCGAGCCATTTAATATGCAATGATAAACACACATAATTTTAGACATAATTCATAATTAATATTGCACTAGTTTACTAAAACAAATTTTAACATAAAGTGAACTCCCACTCAAATTATTAAATCTCTCGTAATTAATAGTGAGTGATTCAAGATCCAAGTCTAGTTCTTTGCCATTGATGTGGACATCACTGACGACGAGAATTTTGATCGGTGGGCAAAATTTTGTCGATCATATCTCCATATGACTCATGTTCATCTTTCGATGCTTTGTGCTCCGAGCTCAAAATTATTCTTCTAGAACTTCAAGATAGCCGAGTGTTATCAACATACATGGTCTGACCATCCCCGTCTTACACCTCACATCCCATTTGTACTCATGTGGACATGACGCACTCCGGAATGCTATGTGTTATAGACGGTTGCAACACTAGGAAGAGCACCTTATAAATTGATATTTACTTTGAGAGATCACCCTAATAATTGACTACCGCGAAATCAAAGGGTGCAAATAACAAAAGGATAAACATCTCAGGCAATTCATAATAGCATGACATGGTATAGCCCTGGGCGCCGGGAGATCTTCATGATCGACTTCAATCTTCAGTTGAAGCAACATGACGGACAATATTTCATTGTTGTGGCAACCGTTTCAAAAAATGTTGCCGTGGTGGCAATCTCAGAAAACGTTGCCATGGCAACAATTTCAAAAACGTTGTCGTGGCACCAAAAATCTGAAATTCCTTCATGGCACGAAATTACAGCTCCTTGTCCCGCGCCTAGGTACATATTCTCCTTGACGAGCCTCTCCGTTTACGTCTTGTCACCATCACATGTAATCTATCTCTATGATATTTACATTAAGGTGGCAATCTCGTGGCTCCATCCATCATGCCGTGACGCGCAAGCCACTTAACATTACATCATATAACCATCTCATACATAATATCATTATCATGACAAAGGCTGTACCACATCATATGCAAACCCTACAAAACCAAGTTAGATGTCCTCTAATCTGTTGTAGCAAAAAATTATTTATGTGGTTAACCAGTTTTATCAATTAAGAATAGCTACCAACGCAAGCACAACAAGGCGATGTTCTTGATGCTAGATTAAGTTTCGGGGTATGTGAAAGAGAGACTTAATTAAAAGTCTCATCCCCCACACTAAACTTCATCAATATGCTTGACCCCCTAGAAGATCATCCATCTTTAGCAGCCTCTTGTGTACGCACTATTCCCAACTATGACGTAGCCCAAGGAACTATTAGTAGATCGTTGGCAGCCAAAGCTGATTAATTGTCAGAACCTTGTAGCAAAACTACATCATTTTGCCGATGAACTGAACTGAAGCAACACTTGTGGGAAGCATAGCAAGAACATCAACCCTCACATATCAGATGTGATCTAGACCACAACCTGCATCAACTCATAAACCTTCTTGTGATGCCACTGTTGGGAAACATAGTAGAAAACCAAAAAACTCGCCCTACGAACACCCAAGAACAATATGAAGATGCATGACGGGCTGTGATCAATGATCGTTACCGACTCCAGGAGTGCAACGGAAGTAGATGAGTAGGTGTAGATCATACTTGAAGTCCCTCGAACGTTGATGATGATCTTGTGAACCACCCACGGACAATCCCTTGAACGGAAGACCGAAAGCACAACAACTCTACTTGGTTGCAAGCGTACGGTCTTCATGATCCAGCAGCACTTCGCCGTCCAGAGCTATCGTGGACAAAGAATTAGAGGGAGGAGATTAGAACCACATAGGGCTTCTAATTATTAGGATTAGAGGTGGCTAGGGCTCGCTCTAATTAGTCAACTAGGACCAACTAGAAGTGCACTAGATCAACTAGAGGAGGCTCCAAAACTTGTATCTCATAGGGTGGAAATCCTCTAGTATATATAGGATTGGGGGGGGGAGAGGGGGCTGCCACCAAGGGGGAAAGAACCCCCTTGGGGCATTGACAAAGGGACGGGTAGGACTCCCCCTCCAAGTAGGATTCACCCCCCCTTAGGAAAGGGGTGCGTCTCCCTTGTGGGCCCTTATGGCCCAACTCCTTCTCCACCTCTTGGCCTGATTTGGCCCGTTGATATTAAATTAAATACATTTTTGTTCTAAACATTTTCAAAGGATAATATACATATATATATATATATATAATTTAACATCTCCGGAAACATTTTCCACCTATATATATTAATATGTAATACCCGGTATTCATCGAAACCCATCCGGTGACCCCGAAACACTTCCGGAACCTCTCGGAACTATTCCAAATATTAATGAAACAATTCCACAAATATATCCTCATCACTTCTGTCCTACTAACTATCAATAGATCATGATTACTTTAAGCTTTTGACCCCGTAAGTTCGGTAACCATACACATGAACGAAACCCCTTCGTTCAATGGCCTAGCGGAACCGTGGACATCTATATTGGTTCCTATGATTACACAAATGATTTTTGAGCGAACCTTTGGTTATCATGTGATGTTCCCTTTGCTTTGCAATACTTTACAAAACCCAGTGTGCATGGGTATCCTCTTGAGTCATCACCATGCTCACTATACCGTTGCTCCCGTTACCGGTTTTATTCTTCTTTCTTTTTGACGTGTTACGATATCCCCGTGACGTAGTCACCTGTGTATGGCCAGACAATGATGGATTCCTTCACACCGAGAGGGCCCTAAGAATATCTCTCTGTCGGTGGGAATGACATCTATGGGCTCACGGGAATCCCTACTACGGTTGCAGGGCGCGGGGTCGTGAGAAGAGCGGGATCAGCAATCAGCACAAGCACACATGTCGTTTACCCAGGTTCGGGCCGCGAGGATGCGTAATACCCTAGTCCTGCTTTCGTGTCTATTTGAGTGTTCTTGTTGTTCTTGAGCTAGCTATGATGAGTGTAACTTGTCCAAGGGTCCGAGTCCTTCTCCTGGATGCCTCGGGCCTCCTTTTATAGTCAAGGGGATCGCCACAGTTGATGAAGTCATGTACCTAGGGTAGGGTCATAGACCTGATCTAAGTACCCTACCCAAGGACACCCTCAGAAGAGACTACCTTCCAGTCGACCAAGAGAGACTTCACTCGACGGACTTGAAGGACTCGACCATGAAGACTCACTCGACCACCAGAAGGTCAAGAAGCACTCTGTACCGCAACGGTCTGTAATTAAGTAGACTTTATGGTATTTAGGATACTTTATGTGAGGCGTTACCAGTAACACCTAGACTTAATGTACTTTAAACTCTGCATTACTGAGGGCCGGAGGGGTCTGGCAGGCACTATATAAGCCACCCCCTCCTCAGTGTAAAGGGTTCGCACCCCTGTAATCCATACACACATAATCCACTCGACCGCCCCGGGGCTCTGAGATGTAGGGCTGTTACTTCCTCCGAGAAGGGCCTGAACTCGTACATTTCTTATGTTAACAACTGCTCCATAGCTAGGACCTTGCCTCTCCATACCTACCCCCACTCTACTGTCAGACTTAGTACCACGACAACAGTGGCACATAGGAGGTGGCATCAGTGTACAGTGGCTAAACTTATCGCTTAGCCATTACGGGAAAAGACGCATTTAATGCGCCCCTTAGGTGTCCCCCTCATTCTACCGCCGCCTCGTCTTGCTTCGACACCCGCCCGGGCCAGCGAGGCGGTCAATGCCATGTAGGCGGGCAGGCTGCTAAGGTGGCGCAATGGTAGGGCCTTCACGAAGATTTGCATGCCACCACGTAGGCATGCGCTGAGTTGGCCTAGAAGCCTCATGTCGACACGCAGGTGCCTGCCTAGCTGGTGGGCTGGTAGCTGCATGGGAGTGGCGGTGGAACCTTGGTGAGTGTGGGCCTGGCTGTGGCTCCGCGGATGTCCTCGGCAAGGGCCTTGCCAGGGCCCCGGCAAGGGCCTTGCCGTGGCACGGTGGTCGTCCCCGGCAAGGATCTTTCTGGAGGTCTCGTGGATGCCCTCGACAAGGGTTTTGCTGAGGCTCGTCGTCTTCTAATCCTCATCCAACTCTGTGTGCTTCTTGTCTTCACAAAGATCTGCACGCCATCATGGAGGTGGCTCCCGAGCCTTGGTTCCAATGTGGTTGTCGGAAACCTTGGGCTCGAGGGTGGCGCACTCCGTTGGGGTTGGGAAAGCTGTCCCGGCATGGTTCTTGCCGTGGCCGCGAAGGCTGCCCCAGCAAAGGTCCTTCCCAGGGGAGCCTGCCCTGCCCTCTTGGTCCTTGTGTATTCGGCCTTGGCATTGCTCTGACCATCCTACGGCCTTGGCCTGTGATACGTCTCCAACATATCTATAATTTTTGATTGCTCCATGCTACTTTATCTTCTATTTTGGACTATATTGGGCTTTATTTTCCACTTTTATATTATTTTTTGGGACTAACCTATTAACCGGAGGCCCAGCCCAGAATTGCTGTTTTTTGCCTATGTCAGTGTTTCGAAGAAACGGAATATCAAACGGAGTTCAAACGGAATGAAACCTTCGGGAACGTGATTTTCTCACCGAACGTGATCCAGGAGACTTGGACCCTACTCCAAGAAGTAACAGAGGCGGTCACGAGGGTGGCCCCCCATAGGGCGCGCCCCCTTCCTCGTGGCCCCCCTGTTGCTCCACCGGCGTACTCCTTCCTCCTATATATACCTACATATCCCCAAACGATCAGAACAGGAGCCAAAAACCTAATTCCACCGCCGCAACCTTCTGTATCCACGAGATCCCATCTTGGGGCCTGTTCCGGAGCTCCGCCGGAGGGGGCATCCACCATGGAGGGCTTCTACATCAACACCATAGCCCCTCCGATGAAGTGTGAGTAGTTTACTTCAGACCTTCGGGTCCATAGCTAGTAGCTAGATGGCTTCTTCTCTCTTTTTGGATCTCAATACAATGTTCTCCCTCTCTCTCGTGGAGATCTATTCGATGTAATCTTCTTTTTGCGGTGTGTTTGTTGAGACCGATGAATTGTGGGTTTATGATCCAGCTTATCGATGAATAATATCTGAATCTTCTCTGAATTTTTTATGTATGATTGAGTTATCTTTGCAAGTCTCTTCGAATTATCCGTTTGGTTTGGCCAACTAGATTGGTAGTTCTTGCAATGGGAGAAGTGCTTAGCTTTGGGTTCAATCTTGCGGTGTCCTTTCCCAAGGATGTATAGCAAGGCACGTATTGTATTGTTGCCATCGAGGATAACAAGATGGGGTTTTTATCATATTGCATGAATTTATCCCTCTACATCATGTCATCTTGCTTAAGGCGTTACTCTATTTTTAACTTAATACTCTAGATGCATGCTGGATAGCAGTCGATGAGTGGAGTAATAGTAGTAGACGCAGAATCATTTCGATCTACTTGTCTTGGACGTGATGCCTATATACATGATCATACCTAGATATACTCATAACTATGCTCAATTCTATCAATTGCTCAATAGTAATTTGTTCACCCACCGTAGAATATCTATGCTCTTGAGAGAAGCCACTAGTGAAACCTATGGCCCCCGGGTCTATTCTTATCATACCAATCTCCATTACTTTATTACTTGCTTTGTTTTTTCTTTGCCTTTTACTTTTCACTTTGCATCTTTATACCAAAAATACCAAAAATATTATTTATCATCTCTATCAGATCTCACTCTCGTAAGTGACCGTGAAGGGATTGACAACCCCTAATCGCGTTAGTTGCGAGGAGCTATCGTTTTGTGTAGGTACGAGGGACTTGTGCGTGGTCTCCTACTGGATTGATACCTTGGTTCTCAAAAACTGAGGGAAATACTTACGCTACTTTGCTGCATCATCCTCTCCTCTTCGGGGAAGTCAAACGCAGTGCTCAAGAGGTAGCAGCCTGCTTCCCTTGCCTTGCCAAGTGTGGCCTTGGGCATGGCTCTGATTGCCCGTGCACAGGTAGAGGGGTGCAAACTAGAACCCCTACTTCTGTACACCAACAGGAGCCCCCGGGCCTGGGCCACACATAAGCGCGACGTGTTGTTGGGCTAGGCCCAGAACGGTGCGTTGGTAGGCAGGACCGGTTTTGACCGTGGGAATCCTTTGTCCGCTGCGCTTCCCATGATTTGCGTTGAATGCGTGATGTGGAGATCGCGCGTGGGGTGACCGAAGCATGCTTGCGTTATCCCGAGGTGAATAGTAAAAAGGTGGCTTGTGTGTCCCTTTAAGACCATGGGGCCGCTGCTCATTTACCCTTTCTGCCCTGGAACCGTCGTTCCACGCGTCCCACTACGCCCACCCCTTGCGCCACGTACGCTGCATGCACGACGCAAGGCGGGTGACAGGTGCGTGGAATATGGGAAGACGTGTGCGCGTGGGTCGATACCCACGCACCTTCAATTGGGCGGGGAGGGCGGTCGACGGCCTCGCCCGCTGTCATCTTAATGTGCTGGGTTGGCTGAGAGGGGCGGCCGAGCCCTGACCCCACCCCTTTATAAGGAGGGGAGCGGGAGGGATGGCACCCTTCAGTCTTTCGCCATCCGCCTCCTCCCGATCTTTGCTTCTTCCTCTCCTCTGCCATGGCGAGAGGGCGTGCTGATGCTTCGACGGTGGCGCCGAGGGTTTCTGCTCGACAATGTGTCGCCCCTCCGCAAGGGCCTGTGGCGGCAGAGCCGGCCGTGAGGGGAAGGGGGAGGGGGCGAGGCCGAGGCCATCGTGGCACTCGAGGAAGAGGAGGACGGCGCGGCGCATCGGCCTGGCCTCCGCCAATGGTCCTTCCCCCAATGGAGGGCCATGTCGGGGACCGGCCCCGAGAGTTCTTCATCAGGCTGTGCCGGCCGGCGCATCGTCGTCTTCGTCTCCATACCCCATTCGCTCGGGAGATGGAGCTCGAGCCGCCGTAGGCGCTGAGACTGCATATGAGGGGCTGTGAGAATAGCGGCACATGGGCTGATGTCGATTTCCTAGCCCCTCATGTCATGTATATCCATCGCAGATGGAAAACCTTCGCTTGCATCCACAGCCTGATGGCAGGGCTCATTCTCTATTTCAAGCTAATGGAGAATGGACTCCTCTCCATCAAGGTCTTCGGCGACTTCGGAACTCACCTCAAGTGCTGCGTGGAGAGCTCCTCGGATGACGAAGACTCGTCCTCGAGCAAGAGTGACGAGGAGGACAGCGGCAGCGACGACGAGGGTAGCATACAAGAGGATGACGGGTCCGACTAGGTGTCGGACCCGCTGCCCCAGGGCGGTGCCGGCAGCAGCAGCATCTGCACCGGACCCCTTCTCCCAGTGGGGCCGGCTCCTTGAACTTCTCGGGGTCACCTCCTTGGGCGGCTGGCACGGGGAAGCCCGAGAAGGCGAAGAAGGCGGGTGGCAGGCCATCAAGTTGGAGTACGATGGCATCGACGCCTTCGTAGCGTATTGACGGACCGCTGCCTCATCTTCCAGCTCTTCTCCCGGCACCATCATCAACAGCCTTCGCTTAGGCGGCCGCCGACATGTTCTATTGACGCCTTCTGCTGCTCATACCTCGCCTAGGCGCTCCTTTTGCCCTCTTGCCTTCTTGTCCCGTTTCCTGAGGAGAGGGACAAGAAAGGGATTACGGGCACCTTATCTCTTTTTAGCTTGTAAGCCTACGGGCCTTAGTTAGATTTAAAACTTGTAATCCCCTTGCTCATGTTTACATTCCATATGAACTGTACCTGTGTGAGGTCTATTAATGAAAAAGGGTGTTTGCCGGGTTCTTTGTGCGTGAGCGAAGCCCACACCAAGGAACGGATCCTTGTTATTTTTAACATAAACATTGTCGCCCGGCAACAGGCCTTGCCGCTCCCTTTCTTCATTCGACCATACTCGCGCTCTTGGTGGAGACAGGGGTGAATTAGGGTTAAGCCCTACGCTTGCTTCCTCGCCACCGCGGCTACAACCAGACCCCGACCCAAGAAATAATTTCTCGGGTACGGGCAAGGGGGAGCACGGTAACTTAGGAGCAAAACGAGGTTTCACACGTTCCAACCCACACGAAAATGTAAAACAGGGGAAGGAAAAACTTATCTGAATCTGCAGCCCCTGGCAACCTCAGCTTGCCAGGGCGGACGCTTGTATCTTCAGCCCTCGACAAGCTTGGCTTGCCGGGGCTGGGGCGCCGGCTCGTTCTTCTTCTTTTTTTGTCATCCAGCTTGGCGGGAGTGCTCATGTTTCTTGTGAACCAAAGGAGATGGAAAAGAACAGAGGGACGCGGACTCGACCTCTATGCTAGGGGTTAGTCGCCGCTAAGCACTATCAACCCTAACCGAGGGAGAGACTCAACCTAGCATGCATGCTATAACTTAGGGCGCCAACGCTTCGTTTATTTATGCTCAGGGTCTGCACCTAGCTTTGTACAGAGGGTTACATGCCTTGTCGGCAAGGCTTGTACACCTTATGGGTAAAACTTGCGAAGATGCTCGATGTTCCAGGAGTTGCTCACTGGAATGGCATCTTCGGTCTCGAGGCGGACTGCGCCGGGCTTGGTGACTCGTGTTACCCGATAAGGGCCTTCCCACTTCGGCGTCAACTTGTTGGAATTCTTGGCCGACTGAATGCGCCGAAGAACGAGGTCGCCTTCCTCAAAGCTTCGGGCATGAACCTTGCGGCTATGGTAGCGGTGCAAGGCTTGCTGATAGTGTGCTGCTCTCACAGCCGCTCGAAAATGATCTTCCTCGAGGATCGTCACGTCATCTTGCCGCAATCGCTCTTTCTCAAGCTGATCATAAGCGAGCACTCTAGGTGACCCGTATATGAGTTCCGTGGGGAGAACTACTTCTGCCTGCATACA
The DNA here is from genome assembly GCA_021437245.1 of Aegilops speltoides. Classification (NCBI taxonomy): domain Eukaryota; kingdom Viridiplantae; phylum Streptophyta; class Magnoliopsida; order Poales; family Poaceae; genus Aegilops; species Aegilops speltoides. The sequence continues at coordinate 132,764,248 of CM038143.1, forward strand.
CCAGGTTAAAGGGTGTCTGGCCGGTTGCTCGATTTGGCGTCGTTCTGATCGACCAAAGAACCGCCGGTAACTCATCAATCCAGCGCCTTCCACTCTTGTCCAGCCTGTCAAAAGTCTTCGTCCTCAGGCCACGCAGCACTTCAGAATTTGCCCTCTCTACTTGGCCGTTGCTCCCTGGGTGTGCCACGGAAGCAAAACAGACCTTGCTGCCGAGGTCTCCAATGTACTGCATGAAGGTGCGGCTTGTGAACTGCGTGCCGTTGTCAGTGATGACTCTGTTCGGCACACCGAAGCGACAAACTAGCCCCTTAAAGAATTTGACGGCTCACTGTGCGGTCACCTTCCTCACTGCTTCCACCTCCGGCCACTTTGTGAACTTGTCGATTGCAATGTACAAGTACTCAAAGCCCACGACGGCGCGGAAAAAGGGCCGAGTATGTCGAGCCCCCGGACTAAGAATGGCCAGGAGAGAGGGATTGTCTTCAAGGCTTGAGCTGGCTGATGAAGCTTCTTTGAATGGAACTGGCACACTTCACACTTGGTTACTAGTGCCATCACATCTTGGAGGGTAGTGGGCCAGAAGAAACCTTGCCGGAAAGCTTTGCCGGCAAGGGCCCTTGACCCTATGTGGGAACCACATATGCCTCCACGTATCTCCGTCAACAGCTCCAGTCCTTCCTCCCGGGGATGTGAGGGAGTTGTGGATAAGGGGGTATCCGGACAGCCGAACTATATACTTTGGCCGGACTGTTGGACCGTGAAGATACAAGACTCAAGACTTCGTCCCGTGTCCGGATGGGACTATCCTTTGCGTGGAAGGCAAGCTTGGCGATTCGGATGTTGGATCTCCTTTGTAACCGACTCTGTGTAACCCTAGCCTCCTCCGGTGTCTATATAAACCAGAGGGTTTAGTCCATAGGAGGACAACAATCATAATCATAGGCTAGCTTCTAGGGTTTAGCCTCTACGATCTCGTGGTAGATCTACTCTTGTAATACTCATATCATCAAGATCAATCAAGCAGGAAGTAGGATATTACCTCCATCGAGAGGGCCCGAACCTGGGTAAAACATCGTGTCCCCTGCCTCCAGTTACCATTATCCTTAGACGCACAGTTCGGGACCCCCTACCCGAGATCGCCGGTTTTGAAACCGACATTGGTTCTTTCATTGAGAGTTCCTCTGTGTTGTTGCTACAAGGCTTGATGGCTCGTCTCATTGTCAAGGACAACATCACCTCTGGGGGGCCCTGGCGGTAGGCCAAACTCTCCGACTAGGCGGCTTCATCATGACCGCCCGATGGGCTGCCACACCAACGATGACTTCTCGGGTCATTAAAAATAGCCTCCACGTCAATTCGGAACTCGCCGAACAGATGGATCCAATGGAGTTCTCCTCCCTTAATGAGCTCTTGGATCGCATCGCAGCTCTGGGAGTTGCTACAGACTATGATTAGATTGGGTTTAAACCCGACCAAAGGGATATTAAATCCCCACCGGTCACCCATGAGATAGCGGTAGTGGAAGAGCTATACATGGATTATCCCTCTACTTTGAGGACGAACTATGTCCGGATTACCGAGCTCCCTGAGCCGGATACCCGTTCGCGGGAGGACTTGATCCAGACCCCGAACTTAGAATCGGGCAACGGGCCGGAAAAATTGGGCAACATCACGGAGTCGGAGCTGCCAAGACCGGAAGCTCCTCTGCCTCTGGATGTCGGATCGGGTGAGAATTCGGACTTAACTACGCCCACCCACCCAGACTTATGCCGTCTTTCCCATATTAGACAAGAGCCCAAAGAGACAATACATCACTACTGGGCCAGATTCCTCCTTGTGGTAAACAGGGTCAAGGACTGTCGCGAGGAAGACGCAATCTCACTTTTCTGCAAAAATTGCACGAACAAAGGGATCCTTAATGCTATAAGTCGCCGTGACATAGTACACTTTGCTGACTTAGCAGCCATAGTACAAAAGTACTGTGTGATGGAAAGCGCCTGGAAAACCCAAACAGACTTTTTGGAGAATCGGGCTCTCACTAAACCCTTTGTCCGAACTAAAAGGGCAAACTCTCATAAGTTACCCGATCCTATTCCAAAAAACCAAAGCCCGCTCCAGGGCATGGAACCATATTGGAAGAATGGCTCAATGGGCCATGCAAAATTCACAGCACGCCAGATACCACGCCAACGCATAGCCTTAGAGCATGTTGGATACTCCAGCAGGTAGCAAAAAGCAGCGAGGATCTTCTTGTAAACCATAGAGCAGAGCAACATCCCGCCAAAGACGACAATGCGGTATTGACAGTCTTCAAGACTTTTGCCTCAAATAATAGGCGCAAGCGACCTCATCGAAGTTTCGCTGAAGTCTGCCACGTGGCAAAAATAAATCCGTGGAGCGACACTGCCATAACCTTCAGTGCCAGTGACGAACCTCAATTTCAAACAGTCCGGGCACCAGCCGCTTTGGTCCTTAGCCCAATCGTGGACGGATTCCGGCTCACTAAAGTACTCATGGACGGCGGAAGCGGATTAAACCTGATCTATGAAGAAACCCTCAACAAGATGGAAACTGACAAAAGCCGCATTGAGCAAAGCAGCACGACCTTCAGGGGAATCATCCCTAGTCGGGAGGCACAGTGTGCGGGAAAAATCACAATGGATGTGGTATTCGGCACGCCGGAGAATTATATGTCCGAAGAAATCACATTCCAAGTGGCCCCGTTCAACAGCGGATACCACACCCTTTTAGGGTGGGACGCATTCACGAGCTTTCAAGCTATACCTCATTACGGGTACATGAAGCTCAAAATGTCCGGACCCAACGGAATCATCACTCTAGCTAGTGATCTGAACGTCGCACTCCGTGCGAAAAATAAAACTGCCACACTAGCCCTGGAAGCATTATCCAAAGCCCTAGCGGTCGAAGAACTAACAACGTTGCGCGCCACAGTGGACAGAGACGACGTAATACTCGACAAACGACCCAAGTCCACCTCATTCAACCCCGCGGATGAGATAGTCAAATTCCAGGTCCATCCAACGGATCCCACAAAGACAACTTCCATCGGGACACAGTTGAGCCCCACAATGGCCGCCGCACTGTGAAACTTCTTACGCGAGAATTGGGACATTTCCGCCTGGCATCCTTCAGACATGCCGAGCATCCCACACAGGCTGGCCGAACACAGCCTCAATATACTGAAAGGATACAAGCCAGTCAAACAGACTCTTTGGCGCTTCTCAGAGCCTAAATGGCATGCCATGGGAGAATATCTAGCCAAGCTACTTGAGGCGGGATTCATCAGAGATATAAAACATCCGGATTGGCTGGCAAATCTGGTAATGGTACCAAAGAAGGAAAAATCCTTGTGCCTATGCGTCGATTTCAAAGACCTCAACAAGGCCTGCCCCAAGGATCCCTTCCCCCTCCCTCGCATTGACCAAATCATCGACGCCACCGCAGGACACGACTCACTATGTTTCCTTGACGCATACTCTAGATACCATCAAATAAAGATGGCGGAATCCGACCAAGCCGCAACGGCCTTCATAATGCCCTGTATGGCCCCTTCTGTTTCAACACTATGCCTTTTGGGCTCAAAAATGCCGGCGCAACCTATCAACGTATGATTCAGACATGCCTGGAGAAGCAAATCAGCAAAAAAGTGGAGGCATACATGGATGTCGTGGTCATAAAAACAAGACACGTCGAAACATTAATAGATGACTTGAGACTCATGTTCGACAACCTCCAAACATATGACATCAAGCTCAACCCGGAAAAATGTATTTTCGGCGTACCCTCCGGGAAGTTGCTCGACTTCATCATTTCCAATAGAGGAATCGAAGCAAATCCAGCAAAATCCGAGCTCTGTCGCAGTTGGCTATCCCAACAGACCTCAAGCATATCCAAAAACTAACTGGATGCGTGGCTGCCTTAAGCCGCTTTATCTCCCGATTAGGAGAAAAGGCACTACCTCTTTACCGCCTTCTTCGACGCACCAAACACTTTGAGTGGACGGATGCGGCCGCGACCGTACTGGATGAAATAAAGAGCCTATTGGCCAGCAATCCAGTCCTGACCGCGCCAAATACTGGCGAACCTATGCTACTATACATAGCTGCAACACATCAGGTTATGCGTGCGATGCTTCGTCGTCGAACGAAGCGAGCGGATACAAGTTCCCGCTCCAAAAGCCGGTATATTACGTGTCCACTGTCCTCACTCCATGCAAATCCTGATACCCACACTATCAAAAGATAGCATACACGGTCTTCATGGCATCCTGGAAGCTACGACACTACTTTCAAGAGTGTTCGATTAAGGTGGCCTCCGAAGTACCACTCAACAACATAATAAACAACCGCGACGCCATGGTACGGATCGCTAAATGGGCTATCAAGCTCCTTCCATTTGACGTAACATTCAAACCACGGCGGGCCATTAAGTCGCAAGTACTGGCTGACTTTGTCGCCGAATGGACAGAAGCCGAACTCCCTAAAGAGTACGGCGCGTACTCCAGTTGGATCATGCACTTCGACGGCTCTAAAATGCTGGCCGGATTGGGAGCGGGTGTAGTCCTGACATCCCCCACTGGAGACACGGTCCAATACGTACTCCAAATATTATACACAAACTCTAACAACGCAGACGAATACGAGGCTCTGTTGCATGGTCTTCGGATGGCAGTCTCTATGGGCATTCAACGCCTAGAAGTGCGCGGGGACTCAAACCTCGCAATATCACAAATAAACGGAGATTTTCATGCCAAGGATCCGAAAATGGCGGCCTACCGTAATGCCGTCCTCAAAATGTCAGCTCGGTTCGAGGGGCTCGAATCCCACCATGTGGCCTGAGAAAACAATCAAGCGGCGGATATCCTCGCCCGCATCGGCGCTAAACGCGACCCCGTCCCACCTAATATATTCTTGGAAAGGCTGTTCCAGCCATCCATGCTATGGGAAGGGGAGTCCGGCAACACCAGTCCGGCTCTGAATACAACCCCAGATTCCGAACCATCTGACGTAATCGGGGGCTCCGCCACCGAAATAACACCATCGGCCCATGAAATCATGGTTGTAATTGCCCCGTGCACCGAGCCCTTCTTGGCCTACCTAAATAGGCAGGAGCTCCCCGAGGACCAAAATGAAGCACGTTGTATTGTGAAGCGTTCCAAGGCCTACAAAGTCCATGAGGGAGAGCTCTATAATAAAAGTGCCACCGGAGTGCTCCAAAGATGCATCTCCGAAGAGGAAGGGCGGCAGCTCTTGGCTGAAATCCATTCTGGACTCGACGGGCACCACGCTGCGGCTCGGGCACTTGTCAGCAAAGCCTTCCGTACAGGCTTTTATTGGCCGACAGCCCAAGCAGATGCACAGGACCTTGTCCAACATTGTGTTGGTTGCTAGCTCTTCGCCAATCAGAGCCATATGCCCCCTACCGCTCTCCAAACAATCCCCATAACTTGGCCCTTCGCGGTCTGGGGGCTGGATATGGTCGGACCTCTTAAAGGGGGAAGCCATAAGAAAAAAATACTTATTGGTCATGGTGGACAAGTTCACCAAATTGATAGAAGCCAAACCAGTTAAAACGGCCGAATCTGGACCAGTGATAGACTTCATATCCGGGGTTGTACACTGTTACGGTGTCCCCCACAGCATCATCACTGACAATGGCTCAAACTTCATAGCCGATGAAGTGAAAACTTGGTGCGGCAACATGGGCATTAAGCTCGATTACGCCTCCGTCTATCACCCCCAGACAAACGGCCAGGTCGGGCGTGCAAATGGTCTTATCATGAGCGGCATCAAACCCAGACTAGTGCGATCCTTGAAAGAATCGGACACGCACTGGGTCAAGGAGCTCGACTCCGTACTCTGGGGGTTGCGGACCACGCCGAATCGTACCACCGGATATACACCATTTTTATGGTGTACAGCGCAGAAGCAGTACTACCCTGCGACATAATCCATGACTCACCCCGCTTGCGCATGTGTCGGTGTACTAAAGTAGGGGGGCACCTTAGTACCCCGAACTTGTGCACGGGCAGTCGCAGCACACCGCGGCAAGACTCGCCTGACGTCCGGCAAGGCTCCCCACCACTCCTTATCACTGCCATTCAAGAACAAAGTACCAGCCAAGAACACGAAGGCCCCGGCAAGAGGAGCTTGCCGGGAGGGCTAACCATGGCATCACCAGAAAACTTGCCGCGGCGCCCCGCGCGCCCCGGCAAGGTCTAGTGGCGGCAAGCTTGCGGCACAACAAAGGGACATGGCAAGGCACTTGCAGCAAGGCTGCCACCTAACTCCAGCGCACCCTGTGATGCGTCATCACCAGGCCATCCCAAGAGCACGTGGCGAGATACTACGCAACCATGCAGAGCGAGGTGGCAAACGGAGCTGACAGAGGCGCCATCGTGGCACCCGGAGGCTCACTTAATGGTCACTCCACCTGCACTATTGGGCGACCGGACGGGCATTTAATGCCCTTGTCCCCTGCCGTCAGAGTTAGGTAGGGGCACTGTTGTGCACTGTTGTACCAACCTGCGCTTTTACGTTTCTACCCCCTCTTCCTACGCTGCCACCTGTGGGTACCCCCTTCAGACTATAAAAGGGAGGCCCATGCGCACGTAGAAGAGGTTTGCTCCATTCGACACCCACAGCTCCCCTTTTCGCTCGCACGCTCGAGCTAGATCGAATAACAACACAGAGCAGCAGTAGGGGTGTTATCTCTCTGGAGAGCCCCGAAGCTGGGTAAAGATTGCCTGTCTCCCCGCGCGTGCGCCGGACCTCGATGTGCTCTGCGTGCGGCCCTCACTCCCCCGCCGAACCAGAAGGGGCCCCCAAGTGCCCCATAGGTGCTCGGAGGCGCCAGCGAGCCCCCCGACATCTTTGGCGCGCCAGGTAGGGGGCGTCGAGGTCGTGAGCATCTGATCCGGTCTCCACGCGCACTACATCAGCATCATCGTCAACATGCCACCGAAGAAGAAGCCTTCGGAGGTGGCCGCTCCGTCTACATCAGTTCCACCACCACCGCTGGAGCAAGCAGGCGGTGAGGTGGACGCCGGCGGGACAGCGGGTGCCGACGGTGGGTCTCGCGTCGTCACCAGATCCAGGAACAAGGCCTCGCAAGCGTCGGCGACGGTGCAGACGCCGCGCCCTTCCCAAGAGGTTCAAGGTCAACAACGCCCCGGTGCTCCAAGCACCGTGCTTGCGCTGGAGCAAGGCCAAGCCAGTGGGTCGCGGGATGCTCGCGGTCAGCATGCACGACCGCATGCTGGAGCGAGTGAAGTACGGTCGCCTGGACGAGGTGTTGCTCCTCCCAACCCGGTTGGGAGTCCGAGCACATCTCGCTCCTCGCGCCGCTCGTCACCCCCGTTGCCCAAGACTGCAGAGGAAGCGCTGGCCCGAGCCCAGATGCTTCTAGACATCCCTCCAGCGCCACACAAGATCGACGACTGGAGGATGGCCATACACAGCCTCGTCAGCTTCGCCAATGGCGACAAGCCCCGGCGACCGAACGCGTCGAGGGCCCGACAAGATGCCCCGGCGCAGGACGGCGCCGACAGGACCGTTGGGGGTACTACTTCCGTGCGCTCCCAGCCCCACAGGCCAAGATCGCCAGCTCGCCGGACCAACCTTGACGCCGACTCCACCGCGTCATCGGACCCGCGAACTCGCCGGGATCAGCGCCACGTTCTCCAAGAATGGCAACACGAAGACGCTCGCACTCGCATCGAGCGCCGGAGAGAAGCGCGACGTCAATCTGACCAGCGCACCGGGCCCGCTGTCGACGCGCACGCATCCGGAGAACCAAGCGACTTGCCATATGCGGCAGGTTGCCCTGCGTTCACCCGCGAGCTGCGGCAAGTCCAGTGGCCCAAAACTAAAAACTTCAAACCAGATGTTCCCGAGAAGTATGATGGCAGGATACACCCGTCGGAGTTCCTCAGCATCTACACCATCGCGGTGCAGGCTGGAGGGCGCGACGAGAAGATCCTCGCCAACTACTTCCCGCTGGTACTCAAGCCCAACGTCAGATCTTGGCTCATGCACTTGCCGGACGGCTCCATCTCTTCATGGGCGGACCTGTGTCATCAGTTTGTCGGCGCCTTCACGGGCGGCCACAAGCCTCATGGCCAGGAAAGTGACCTCCATTTGCTCGTCCAGAAGGAGGGGGAGCCCCTGCGCAAGTATATACAAAGATTCAGCCAGGTGCAGCGCAACATTCCGGACGTCCACCCTGCCGCGGTTATCAGCGCGTTTCATCAGAACGTGCGTAACCGCAGGATGAGGGAGGAGATGGCGATGATAAAGATCAGAGATGTCAGCGAGCTCTACGCTCTCGCCGACAAGTGTGCACGGGCTGAAGAGGGGAGGAAAATCCCCGGAGAGGTTGCCGGAGCAGAAGGATCTGACAGCGAGGATGCTGCCCCGGCAAGAAGGAACCGGAGGTGGAACAATAGGAAGAGGAAAGCTAAGGATGTGCTAGCTGTTGAGCATTCCGGCAATGGAGGCGGCTCCGACAAAGCCAAGACCGACGACTCCGGCGAGGCTGTAGCGGCCGCCGACAAGCAAGACGGCTCCAGCAAGCGTTATTGCAAGATCCACCGCACCAAAGGCCATGACCTCCAAACCTGCAAAAAAGTAGAGCAGATGGCGGAGCTGCAGAAAGCTGAGTACGAGCGCCGCGATAAGGAGAGAGCCCAGGGAGGTGGCGGAGGATCCGGCAAGAAGCTTCCCGCCAGGGGAGGGAACCGCGGCAAGGAGACAGGCCTCCCCGCGGCCGCGACAAAGACAAGGGGGGGACAGCGGAGCTTTCGGAGGAAGGAGCTGCGAGTGGCGGAAGTGGGGGAACGGCCCCGGTCCCCCTGCTTATAAACAGGAGATGCGAGCGTTACGCATTTCCTGGAATTAAGTATTGACCCACGTCTCCCACGACGCCGCAATCGACGCGTGCCGTTGCGGGAGAGCGCGGTGGGTGCGGAGCCCGTTGCTGTGCGGACCCAGGCCACGTGTGCCCGTGCACTGTCTTGGGCCTGGCCCAACAACGCTCGGCACCGTGTATGGCCCAGGCCCGGGGGCTCCTGTCGGTGTACTAAAGTAGGGGGCACCTTAGTACCCCGAACTTGTGCACGGGCAGTCGCAGCACCCCGCGGCAAGGCTCGCCTGACGTCCGGCAAGGCTCCCCACCACTCCTTATCACTGCCATTCAAGAACAAAGTACCAGCCAAGAACACGAAGGCCCCGGCAAGAGGAGCTTGCCGGGAGGGCTAACCATGGCATCACCAGAAAACTTGCCGCGGCGCCCGCGCCCGGCAGGTCCATGGCCGCAAGCTTGCGGCACAACAAAGGGACATGGCAAGGCACTTGCCGCAAGGCTGCCACCCAACTCCAGCGCACCTGTGGCGCGTCATCACCGAGCCATCTCAAGAGCACGTGGCGAGATACTACGCAACCATGCAGAGCGAGGTGGCAAACAGAGCTGACAGAGGCGCCATCGTGGCACCCGGAGGCTCACTTAACGGTCACTCCACCTGCACTATTGGGCGACCGGACGGGCATTTAATGCCCTTGTCCCCTACCGTCGAGTTAGGTAGGGGCATTGTTGTCGCTGTACCAACCTGCGCTTTTACGTTTCTACCCCCTCTTCCTACGCTGCCACCTGTGGGTACCCCCTTCAGACTATAAAAGGGAGGCCCATGCGCACGTAGAAGAGGTTCGGTCCATTCGACACCCACAGCTCCCCTTTTCGCTCGCCTTTCCGAGCTAGATCGAATAACAACACAGAGCAGCGAGAGGGGTGTTATCTCTCGGAGAGCCCCGAAGCTGGGTAAAGATTGCCCGTCTCCCCGCGCGTGCGCCGGACCTTGATCTGCTCTGCGCGCGGCCCTCGCTCCCCTGCCGAACCAGAAGGGGCCCCCAAGTGCCCCATAGGTGCTCGGAGGCGCCAGCGAGCCCCCCGACAGCATGTACAAAAAGAAGGAAGCCGAGTTAGAACGGCAGGACAACTTAGATGCCCTGGAGGAGGAGCGCGATGTCGCAAAAGCCCGTTCCACATTCTAGCAGTAGTAGGCTCGAAGGTATCAAAGCAGAGAAGTGCGGGCCAAAACTTATAACATTGGCGAACTCGTTCTACGCCTACCGGAGAAGAAGAAGGACAAGCTCAAACCCAAGTGGGAGGGTCCCTTCATCATTGATAAAGTTCTCACCGGAGGAGCGTACCGCCTGCACAATGCATCCGATAACAGACTCGAGCCGAACCCATGGAACGCGGCCAGACTCCGGAGATTCTACGCCTAGTGCCGAACTCAGTGTTCGTCTCCTTACCCCCGCTCTTTTAATTATGTTCTCCCTTTTTCCTTTCTCACCCTTTTTGCCTTCTTCACACAAAGTATTAAATACAGCGCGGAGGCTCAGATCACTCCGGCCGCACTATGTGTGCTCACCATACCTGGGGGCTTCCTATACAGAAGCTAAATATAATTACTTTTATGGCGTCCTGCCTACCACATATGCGTCCTTTTTACATATGTGCCTTTTCTTCACCATTATATGCATCGATATGACTTAAGATTTGGCCATGCTGGGTTGCCTGGCTTTTGTGTTTATGCCCTACGTTCCCGTTAATTCGGCTAGGGCATAAGGGGAGCACCACTGCGATTATTACTGCCGGTTCAGCCGGATGTGTACCTCAGACTGGGTGAAGCCGAAAGCTAGCGTTCTTAAGGGAATATTCGGTCGGTGAACAAAAGATGTTTCTTTCGTTTATTACAACGTGAATCCCCAGATGTTTGTATCCTGCATTTCTGTTCACATCTCGGACATGCACATCGATGCATGCGTACCCAGGGAAAGGAACCCCTAACGGAACTATTCTCCCTGGAAGATGTTTCTTACTACCCATGTAATATAACATAACTAGTTGGGTGTTGGCGAACGTAGCAATTTCAAAAAATTTCCTACGCACACGCAAGATCATGGTGATGGCATAGCAACGAGAGGGGAGAGTGTTCGTCCACGTACCCTCGTAGACCGTAAGCGGAAGCGTTATGACAACGCGGTTGATGTAGTCGTATGTATTCACGATCCGACCGATCCAAGTACCGAACATATGGCACCTCCGAGTTCAGCACACGTTCAGCTCGATGACGATCTCCGGGCTCCGATCCAGCAAAGTTCCGGAGATGAGTTCCGTCAGCATGACGGCGTGGTGACGATGATGATGTTCTACCGGCGCAGGGCTACGCCTAAACTCCGTGACGATATGACCGAGGTGGAATATGGTGGAGGGGGGCACCGCACACGGCTAAGGAACGATCCGTAGATCAACTTGTGTGTCTATGGGGTGCCCCCCCCGCCCCCATATATAAAGGAGCAAGGGGGAGGCCGGCCGGCCCTTGGAGGGCGCGCCAAGGAGGAGGAATCCTCCTCCTAGTAGGAGTAGGATTCCTCCTTTCCTAATCCTACTAGGAGGAGGAAGGAAGGGGAGGGGAAGGAAAGGCAGCGCCGCCTCCTCCTAGTCCAATTCGGACCAGAGGGGGGAGGGGGCGATGGCCCATCTTGGCCGCCCCTCTCTCCTTTCCCCTAAGGCCCATAAGGCCCATTACTCTCCGGGGTTTCCGTAACCCTCCCAACTCCGTTTTCTCCAAATCACCCGGAACACTTCCGGTGTCCGAATATAGTCGTCCAATATATCAATCTTTATGTCTCGACCATTTCGAGACTCCTCGTCATGTCCGTGATCACATCCGAGACTCCGAACAAACTTCGGTACATCAAAACTTATAAACTCATAATAAAACTGTCATCGTAACGTTAAGCGTGCGGACCCTACGGGTTCGAGAACTATGTAGACATGACCTAGAACTATTCTCGGTCAATAACCAATAGCGGGACCTGGATGCCCATATTGGTTCCTACATATTCTACGAAGATCTTTATCGGTCAAACCGCATAACAACATACGTTGTTCCCTTTGTCATTGGTATGTTACTTGCCCGAGATTCGATCATCAGTATCCAATACCTAGTTCAATCTCGTTACTGGCAAGTCTCTTTACTCGTTACATAATGCATCATCTCGTAACCAACTTATTGGTCACATTACTTGCAAGGCTTATAGTGATGTGCATTACCGAGAGGGCCCAGAGATACCTCTCCGACAATCGGAGTGACAAAACCTAATCTCGAAATACGCCAACTCAACATGTACCTTCGGAGACACCTGTAGTACTCCTTTATAATCACCCGATTCGTTGTGACGTTTGGTAGTACCAAAGTGTTCCTCCAAAGAACGGAGTTGCATAATTCTCATAGTTACGAGGAACATGTATAAGTCATGAAGAAAGCAATAGCAATATACTAAACGATCAAGTGCTAGGCTAACGGAATGGGTCATGTCAATCACATCATTCTCCTAATGATGTGATCCCATTAATCAAATGACAACACATGTCTATGGTTAGGAAACATAACCATCTTTGATTAATGAGCTAGTCAAGTAGAGGCATACTAGTGACTATATGTTTGTCTATGTATTCACACATGTATCATGTTTTCGGTTAATACAATTCTAGCATGAATAATAAACATTTATCATGATATGAGGAAATAAATAATAACTTTATTATTGCCTCTAGGGCATATTTCCTTCATCTCCCACTTGCACTAGAGTCAATAATCTAGATTACATAGTAATGATTCTAACACCCATGGAGTCTTGGTGCTGATCATGTTTTGCTCGTGAGAGAGGCTTAGTCAACAGGTCTCGCAACATTTAGATCCGTATTTATCTTGCAAATCTCTATGTCTCCCACTTGGACTTGGTCCCAATGGAATTGAAGCGTCTCTTGATGTGCTTGGTCCTCTTGTGAAATCTGGATTCCTTTGCCAAGGCAATTGCACCAAGATTGTCACGTAAGATTTTCATTGGTCCCTATGCACTAGGTATGACACCTAGATCGGAAATGAACTCCTTCATCCAGACTCCTTCATTTGCTGCTTCAGAAGCAGCTATGTACTCCGCTTCACATGTAGATCCCGCCACGACGCTTTGTTTAGAACTGCACCAACTTACAGCTCCACTGTTTAATAAAAACACGTATCCGGTTTGCGAATAGAATCGTCCGGATCAGTGTCAAAGCTTGCATCGACGTAACTATTTACGACTAGCTCTTTGTCACCTCCATATACGAGAAACATATCCTTAGTCCTTTTCAGGTATTTCAGGATGTTCTTGACCGCTGTCCAGTGATCCACTCCTGGATTACTTTGGTACCTTCCTGCCAAGCTTATTGCTAAGCATACGTCAGGTCTGGTACACAGCATTGCATACATGATAGAGCCTATGGCTGAAGCATAGGGAACATCTTTCATTTTCTCTCTATCTTCTGCCGTGGTCGGGCATTGAGTTTGACTCAACTTCACACCTTGAAGCACGGGCAAGAACCCTTTCTTTGCCTGATCCATTTTGAACTTTTTCAAAATTTTATCAAGGTATGTGCTTTGTGAAAGTCCTATTAAGCGTCTTGATCTATCTCTATAGATTTTCATGCCCAATATGTAAGCAGCTTCACCGAGGTCTTTCATTGAAAAACTTTTATTCAAGTATCCCTTTATGCTATCTAGAAATTTTATATCATTTCCAATTAATAATATGTCATCTACATATAATATCAGAAATGCTACAGAGCTCCCACTCACTTTCTTGTAAATACAGGCTTCTCCAAAAGTCTGTATAAAACCATATGCCTTGATCACACTATCAAAGCGTTTATTCCAACTCCGAGATGCTTGCACCAGTCCATAAATGGATCGCTGGAGCTTGCACACTTTGTTAGCATCTTTTGGATCTACAAAACCTTCTGGTTGCATCATATACAACTCTTCTTCCAGAAATCCATTCAAGAATGCAGTTTTAACATCCATTTGCCAAATTTCATAATCATGAAATGGAGCAATAGCTAACATGATTCGGACAGACTTAAGCATCGCTACGGGTGAGAAAGTCTCATCGTAGTCAACCCCTTGAACTTGTCGAAAACCTTTTGCAACAAGTCGAGCTTTATAGACAATTACATTTCCATCAGCGTCAGTCTTCATCTTAAAGATCCATTTGTTCTCAATGGCTTGCCGATCATCGGGCAAGTCAACCAAAGTCCAAACTTTGTTTTCACACATGGATCCCATCTCAGATTTCATGGCCTCTAGCCATTTTGCGGAATCTGGGCTCATCATCGCTTCCTCATAGTTCGTAGGTTCATCATGGTCAAGTAACATGACTTCCGAATAGGATTACCGTACCACTCACAGTGCGGATCTTACTCTGTAGACCTATGAGGTTCAATGAAACTTGATCTGAAGTTTCATGATCAATATCATTAGCTTCCTCACTAATTCGTGTAGTTGTCACAGGAACCGGTTCTTGTGATGAACTACTTTCCAATAAGGGAGTAGATACAGTTATCTCATCAAGTTCTACTTTCCTCCCACTCACTTCTTTCGAGAGAAACTCCTTCTCTAGAAAGGATCCGATTTTAGCAACAAAAATCTTGCCCTCAGATCTGTGATAGAAGGTGTACCCAATAGTTTCTTTTGGGTATCCTATGAAGACACATTTCTTCGATTTGGGTTCGAGCTTATCTGGTTGAAGTTTCTTCACATAAGCATCGCAGCCCCAAACTTTAAGAAACGGCAACTTTGGTTTCTTGCCAAACCACAGTTCATAAGGCGTCGTCTCAACGGACTTTGATGGTGCCCTATTTAACGTGAATGCAGCCGTCTCTAAAGCATAACCCCTAAACGATAGCGGTAAATTAGTAAGAGACATCAGAGATCGCACCATATCTAGTAAAGTACAATTACGACGTTCGGACACACCATTTCGTTGTCGTGTTTCGGGTGGCGTGAGTTGCGAAACTATTCCGCATTGTTTCAAGTGTAGACCAAACTCGTAACTCAAATATTCTCCTCCATGATCAGATCGTAGAAACTTTATTTTCTTGTTACGATGATTTCCACTTCACTCTGAAATTCTTTGAACTTTTCAAATGTTTCAGGCTTGTGTTTCATTAAGTAGATATACCCATATCTGCTTAAGTCATCTGTGAAGGTGAGAAAATAACGATACCCGCCGCGAGCCTCAACATTCATTGGACCACAAACATCAGTATGTATGATTTCCAACAAATCAGTTGCCCGCTCCATAGTTCCGGAGAACGGCATTTTAGTCATTTTGCCCATAAGGCACGGTTCGCAAGTACCAAGTGATTCATAATCAAGTGACTCCAAAAGCCCATCAGTATGGAGTTTCTTCATGCGCTTTACACCGATATGACCTAAACGGCAGTGCTACAAATAAGTTGCACTATCGTTATGAACTCTGCATCTTTTGGTTTCAACACTATGAATATGTGTATCACTACTATCGAGATTCAATAAAAATAGACCACTCTTCAAGGGTGCATGACCATAAAAGATATTACTCATATAAATAGAACAACCATTATTCTCTAATTTAAATGAATAACCGTCTCGCATCAAACAAGATCCATATATAATGTTCATGCTCAACGCTGGCACCAAATAACAATTATTTTAGGTCTAAGACTAACCCCGATGGTAGATGTAGAGGTAGCGTGCCGACCGCGATCACATCGACTTTGGAACCATTTCCCACGCAAGCATCGTCACCTCGCCCTTAGCCAATCTTAAGCAATCCGTAGTCCTGTTTGAGTTGCAAATATTAGCAATGTAACCAGTATCAAATACCCAGTTGCTACTGCGAGCATTAGTAAGGTACACATCAATAACATGTATATCACATATACCTTTGTTCACTTTGCCATCCTTCTTATCCGCCAAATACTTGGGGCAGTTCCGCTTCAAAGGTCCATCGCTTGCGGTAGAAGCACTCGGTTTGTGCTTAGGTCCAGACTTGGGTTTCTTCTCTTGAGCAGCAACTTGCTTACCGTTCTTTTTGAAGTTCCCCTTCTTCTTCCCTTTGCCCTTTTCTTGAAACTGGTGGTCTTGTTAACCATCAACACTTGATGCTCCTTCTTGATTTCTACCTCCGCAGCTTTTAGCATTGCGAAGAGCTCGGGAATAGTCTTATTCATCCCTTGCATATTATAGTTCATCACAAAGCTCTTGTAGCTTGGTGGCTGTAACGCCCTCGATGCGGCTATATCTCCCACGTGTCGAAGCACGACTTAGAGGCATAACCGCATTGAAAGCAATGTCGCAAGTGAGGTAATCTTCACACAACCCACGTAATACATAAGGGAAAGAGATACATAGTTGGCTTACAATCGCCACTTCACACAAATACATGAATAAAGCATTACATCATCCAGATACAATCAAGGTCCGACTACGGAACCAAAATAAAAGAAGAAACCCAAATGCGACAAAGGTCCCCGATCGACCCCAACTGGGCTCCACTACTGATCAACTAGAACGAAACAACACAAAGGACAAGATCTTCATCGAGCTCCTCCTTGAGCTTGATTAAATCACCGCTTTCATTAGCAAAGGCACACCGCAAACTGGTTTTGGAAGTATCTGGTGAGCCACGAGGACTCAGCAATCCCATTACCATGGGTATCAAGACTAGCAAAGCTTAATGGGAAAGGAAGGGGTAAAGTGGTGAGGTTGCAGCAGCGACTAAGCATGATATGGTGGCTAACCAATGTAAATAAGAGCGAGAAGAGAACAAGCGGAACGGTCGTGAAGCTAGCAATGATCAAGAGGTGATCCTGAACACCTACTTACGTCAAACATAACCCAGAAACCGTGTTCACTTCCCGGACTCCGCCGAGAAGAGACCATCACGGCTACACACTTGGTTGATGCGTTTTAATTCGGATCAAGTGTCAAGTTGTCTACAACCGGACATTAACAAATTCCCATCTGCCACATAACCGCGGGCACGGCTCTCGAAAGTTTAAACCCTGCAGGGGTGTCCCAACTTAGCCCATGACAAGCTCTCGCGATCATCGAAGGAATAGACCTTCACCCGAGACACTCCGATCAGACTCGGTATCCCGGTACATCAAGACTTTTCGACAATGGTAAAACAAGACCAGCAAAGCCGCCCGGCGTGCCGACATCCTGATAGTAGCCGCGCGTATCTCGTCTCGGGCCACGACCGGATAAGCGAAGCGTACAGGTACCGACGTAACCCAAGTTGCCAAGGGATGGTCCCGCACGGTGCTCTAGTTTGGACCAACTCTTAGACAAGCACTGGCCCGGGGGGGCTATAATAAAGATGACCCTTGGGTTCATTACTCCCAAGGGAAAAGTAGGTGGTGGTGAGGCAAATGGTAAAAGGCAATGTTGGGCCTTGCTGGACAAGTTTTATTCAAAGCGAACCGTCGGGGGTCCTATAAATCACCCGACCGCGTAAGGGACGCAAAATCCGGGAACATAACACCGGTATGACGGAAACTAGGGCGGCAAGAGTGGAACAAAACACCAGGCATAAGGCCGAGCCTTCCACCCTTTACCAAGTATATAGATGCATTAATAATATAAGAGATATTGTGATATCCCAACAAAACCCTGTCCACCATGGAGAAATCTTCAACTTCACCTGCAGCTAGCAACGCTATAAGAGGGGCTGAGCAAAAGCGGTAACATAGCCAAACAACGGTTTGCATAGGAATGGTGTCAAAGGTTAGAGGTTCATGGCAATATGGGATGGCTGGACAAACAGGTATTAGGTAGCGCAGCATAGCGAAAGAACGAGGCAACTAGCATAGCAATGATAGTAATGAGATCCAGGGTAGCGGTCATCTTGCCTGAAATCCCGCAAGGAAGAAGAACGAGTCCATGAAGAAGACAAACGGACGTAGTCGAACGAATCCTCACAACTCCGGAACGAAACCGAAGCTAACGAGAGAAGCAACCCGGAAAGAAACAAACAACATAGTAAACAACATCACATTAACATGTCATGATGCGCAAACAAGTATGATGCATGTCCGGTTTAATGAGGCATGGCATGGCATGGCAAAGTGCAACAAACAACACTACAAATTAAGTGGAGCTCAATATGCAACGAGTTGCATATTGACGGAACACCACATACAATTATTTAGTTCTCTCTCGTTTATGTACCCAACAATATTAAATGTTGTTAAACATGTCAAGGGGTGAAGCATAACAAAACTACCTAACTAGGCAAGTTTAAATGAGGCCGGAAGAACAAACAACGATTCCGGAAAATCCTCATAAGCATATTATGAATTTGGTACTTTTCTGCCCTAAAACATATTTTATAGTTGTTAAACAGGAAAATAAAGTGCACCATGTTAATCTAGGCATTTTTCCACCCCATTTACATATAAAGTTTGTTTAAAACCGAGCTACGGTTATTTAGTTATGAATTAAATCATTTTAACATGGCATTTGAGCAAATTAACACAAACAGCATTTTAAACATTTTAAACATGGATGAAAATGGCATATTATGAAACTAGATGAAAAACTAAGCATTTTACATATAAAGTTTGTTTTAATCCAATGCACCGTTTGTGAGTTATTAAATGCATGATCATGAAGGGTTTTTCTGCAAAACTGGTAAATCACAGGACAATAGGAAAATTCGCAGAACGAAAAAAAAACAACCACGGGCCGAATCTGTCTGGCCCAAAGTGCACAGGAGAGGGGGAGGGGTCTGCTCACCCTGGGCCAAGGCCCGGTTCGGTGGGAGAGACAGGCCGGCGGTGGCGCTGGACTGCTTGTTGGGCTGAAACGGGTGAAGGAAGACACGGGCCCACGCGGCGGCGCTGAGGCACTCGTCCTCCTCCCGCCTGATGCAGAGGACGCAGGCACGGCGCGCTGCTGGGGATGGCGACGGAGCCAAAGGCGCAAGGGAGACCGGGGCCGGGCAGATCCGGCGAGGGAAGGCCGGATCCGCATCGGGATCCGTTCGGCGGTTTCCGCCGCTCGGGCGAAGACGGTGCCGTGGCGCGACCTCCATGGCGGCGGCGGAACTGCATGAGAGAGGGGAGACGAGGAGATGAGGAAGAGAGGAAGGAGAGGGAAAGAAGAGAAGGAGGCGGGCGACGCCATCTGCGGCGGCGGGCGAGGTCCGGCGACGGCCGAATAGCGGCGGCGAGGACGGACTCCTCCCGATCCAGATCGAAAGGGCAAGAGGGAGCTCGGGTCTGCGGCCGAGGGACGGGCCCGATGGGCTTCGGTGCCCGTCTGGCGCAGCGGCGGCGCTGGCTGTGGGGAAGCGAGCGACGGCGATGCTACGTGGCGGCGCGCCATAGGCTGCGGGCGGCGGCACGGACGGAACGGACATGTCCGGCCGTCGGTGGGGAAAATGTCCGGCGGCGCGAGGGGAGGAAGACTAGGGTTTCATCCGCGAAAAAAAATGAAGGGGGAGACTTATTTATAGGTGGAGGGAGCTAGGAGTGTCCAAATGAGGTGCGGTTTTCGGCCACGCGATCGTGATCGAACGACCGAGAGCATGGAGGGAGGTTTGCTGGGTTTTGGCCACTTTGGAAGGGGTGTTGGGCTGCAACAAAAGAGGGCTTTACGGTTATACTTGTTAACTGTTGGAGTATCAAACGACCTCCAAATGGCACGAAACTTGACAGCGGTTCACGGTGCTATACCAAGGCCGCTTGGCAAACCTCGGCCATTCCGAGAAAGTTTAATACCCGCACATGAAAAGAGGGAAGAAGGAACACCGGAGGACATAGGAGTGCCGGATTGCAAAACGGACAACGGGAAAAGGCTCGGATGCATGAGACTTAACATGTATGCAAAATGAAATGCACATGATGACATGATAAAATGCAAATGATGACATGGTGAAATGCAACACGCAAGCAATGACATGGCAACGGCGAATAATAACCGATGACACCGCTAAACGGATCCGGGCGTTACGGTGGCGATGATTGAAGAATTCATCAATGACAATATCATCGGGAGATTAACTCCTAGTTGAATCAAGTGATTATTATACCTAGACATTTTGAGTATGTGTTCACCGACGTAACTATTCTCCTTCATCTTGCAGCTATAGAACTTATTGGAGACTTCATATCTCTCAATCCGGCATTTGCTTGAAATATTAACTTCAACTCTGGAACATCTCATATGCTCCATGACGCTCAAAACGTTGTTGAAGACCCGGTTCTAAGCCGTAAGCATGGCTCATCGAACTATCGAGTAGTCATCGGCTTTGCTCGCCAGACGTTCTTAACGCCCTCGCCAGCATCAGCAGCAGGCACGGCACCCAGCGGTGCTTCCAGGAGGTAACTTTTCTATGCAGCAATGAGGATAATCCTCAAGTTACAGACCCAGTCCATGTAATTGCTACCATCATCTTTCAACTTTGCTTTCTCAAGGAACGTATTAAGATTCAACGGAACAACAGCACGAGCCATCTATCTACAAACAAACATAGACAAGCAAAATACTATCAGGTACTAAGTTCATGATAAATTTAAGTTCAATTAATCATATTACTTAAGAACTCCCACTTATATAGACATCTCTCTAGTCATCTAAGTGATCACGTGATCCAAATCAACTAAACCATGTTCGATCATCACGTGAGATGGAGTAGTTTCAATGGTGAACATCACTATGTTGATCATATCTACTATATGATTCACGCTCGACCTTTCGGTCTCCGTGTTCCGAGGCCATATCTCAGATATGCTAGGCTCGTCAAGTATGACCTGAGTATTCGCGTGTGCAACTGTTTTGCACCCGCTGTATTTGAACGTAGAGCCTATCACACCCGATCATCACGTGGTGTCTCAAAGACGAAGAACTTTCGCAACGGTGCATACTCAAGGAGAACACTTCTTGATTATTAGTGAGAGATCATCTTAAAATGCTACCGTCAATCAAAGCAAGATAAGATGCATAAAGGATAAACATCACATGCAATCAATATAAGTGATATGATATGGCCATCATCATCTTGTGCTTGTGATCTCCATCTTCAAGCACCGCCAGATCACCATCGCCACCGGCGCCGACACCTTGATCTCCATCGTAGCATCGTTGTCGCTACGCCATCTATTGCTTCTACGACTATCGCTACCGCTTAGTGATAAAGTAAAGCAATTACAGTATGCGTTGCATTTCATACAATAAAGCGACAACCATATGGCTCCTCGCCATTGCCGATAACTTCGGTTACAAAACATGATCATCTCATACAATAAAATATAGGATCACGTCTTGACCATATTACATCACAACATGCCCTGCAAAAACAAGTTAGACGTCCTCTACTTTGTTGTTGAAAATTTTACGTGGCTGCTACGGGCTTTAGCAATAACCGTTCTTACCTACGCATCAAAAACCACAACGATAGTTCGTCAAGTTGGTGCTGTTTTAACCTTTGCAAAGACCGGGCGTAGCCATACTCGATTCTGCTAAAGTGAGAGAGACAGACACCCTCCAGCCACCTTTAAGCACGAGTGCTCATAACGGTGAAACCAATCTCGCGTAAGCGTACGTGTAATGTCGGTCCGGGCCGCTTCATCTCACAATACCGCCGAACCAAAGTATGACATGCTGGTAAGCAGTATGACTTGTACCGCCCACAACTCACTTGTGTTCTACTCGTGCATATAACAACAACACATAAAACCTAGGCTCGGATGCCACTGTTGGCGAGCGTAGTAATTTCAAAAAATTTCCTACGCACACGCAAGATCATGGTGATGGCATAGCAACGAGAGGGGAGAGTGTTCGTCCACGTACCCTCGTAGACCGTAAGTGGAAGCGTTATGACAACGCGGTTGATGTAGTCGTATGTATTCACGATCCGACCGATCCAAGTACCGAACGTACGGCACCTCCGAGTTCAGCACACGTTCAGCTCGATGACGATCTCCGGGCTCCGATCCAGCAAAGTTCCGGAGATGAGTTCCGTCAGCATGACGGCGTGGTGACGAGGATGATGTTCTACCAGCACAGGGCTTCGCCTAAACTCCGCGACGATATGACCGAGGAGGAATATGGTGGAGGGGGCACCACACACGGCTAAGGAATGATCCGTAGATCAACTTGTGTGTCTATGGGGTGCCCCCCCGCCCCCGTATATAAAGGAGCAAGGGGGAGGCCGGCCAGCCCTTGGAGGGCGCGCCAAGGAGGAGGAATCCTCCTCCTAGTAGGAGTAGGATTCGTCCTTTCCTACTCCTACTAGGAGGAGGAAGGATGGGGGAGAGGGGGAAGGAAAGGTGGGGCGCCGCCCCCCCTCCTAGTCCAAATCGGAC
Source organism: Aegilops speltoides (assembly GCA_021437245.1). Taxonomy (NCBI): domain Eukaryota; kingdom Viridiplantae; phylum Streptophyta; class Magnoliopsida; order Poales; family Poaceae; genus Aegilops; species Aegilops speltoides. Next base: position 132,786,508 of record CM038143.1, read on the forward strand.
CAGAGGGGGGAGGGGGCGCGCGGCCCATGCTGGCCGCCCCTCTCTCCTTTCCGCTAAGGCCCATAAGGCCCATTACTCTCCCAGGGGTTTCCGGTAACCCTCCGGCACTCCGATTTTCTCTGAAATCACCCGGAACACTTCCGGTGTCTGAATATAGTCGTCCAATATATTAATCTTTATGTCTCAACCATTTCGAGACTCCTCGTCATGTCCGTGATCACATTCGGGACTCCGAACAAACTTCGGTACATCAAAACTTATAAACTCATAATAAAACTGTCATCGTAACGTTAAGCGTGCGGACCCTACGCGTTCGAGAACTATGTAGACATGACCTAGAACTATTCTCGGTCAATAACCAATAGCGGGACCTGGATGCCCATATTGGTTCCTACATATTCTACGAAGATCTTTATCGGTCAAACCGCATAACAACATACGTTGTTCTCTTTGTCATCGGTATGTTACTTGCCTGAGATTCGATCGTCGGTATCCAATACCTAGTTCAATCTCGTTACCGGCAAGTCTCTTTACTCGTTACGTAATGCATCATCCCATAACCAACTTATTGGTCACATTGCTTGCAAGGCTTATAGTGATGTGCATTACCGAGAGGGCCCAGAGATACCTCTCCGACAATCGGAGTGATAAAACCTAATCTCGAAATACGCCAACTCAACATGTACCTTCGGAGACACCTGTAGTACTCCTTTATAATCACCCAGTTGCGTTGTGACGTTTGGTAGTACCCAAAGTGTTCCTCCGGTAAACGGCAGTTGCATAATTCTCATAGTTACAGGAACATGTATAAGTCATGAAGAAAGCAATAGCAATATACTAAACGATCAAGTGCTAGGCTAGCGGAATGGGTCAGGTCAATCACATCATTCTCCTAATGATGTGATCCCATTAATCAAATGACAACACATGTCTATGGTTAGGAAACATAACCATCTTTGATTGATGAGCTAGTCAAGTAGAGGCATACTAGTGACTATATGTTTGTCTATGTATTCACACATGTATCATGTTTCCGGTTAATACAATTCTAGCATGAATAATAAACATTTATCATGATATGAGGAAATAAATAATAACTTTATTATTGCCTCTAGGGCATATTTCCTTCATTGGGTACTTGTCTGTTCAAGCACTACGCCTGGTTTCCACGCATACCCCGGTTTTACATAACTGAGCGGGTATTCGGATACACCCCAGACTGTCGGATCCGGGGTCTGAAGCGAAAAGGTCCGCCATGACAAATGATTTTTAATCCGGCTAGGGACTACATATGTCCATTGAATTACATAGTCACTTGGACTGGCTATATTCTCCTCTATACAATCCAACAGGCTCTCTAGCCTACAATCCTGTTGGGAATACTTTGTGGCTAACGCTACTTGGTCATACACGAGACATACAGGAATCTCTTGCCCTTCTGGCCCTACCGGTCTGACTTCGGCCATATGGTTTGGGTCAGCCTTGGCGTATCGCGTCTTCACCATGGCCCAGGCTTCCCTCGCACCTTGTCGGCAGGCTGATACCTTCCATAACCGGAAGCACTGCTGTGCTCCTTTGAGCATATCCACGAGCTCCCCCATGCCTCCTGGCAGGGGAGCGGATGGCCACAAGGCCTGGGCAATACCCTGCATCACCTGCCGAGCTCGTCCGTGCAGTTGTGAGAGATCTTGCAGCAAATCGCTTGTGGACCTGGGCATCTCCTCTTCAGTACGGCCCGTCAGCATACCTACAGACATAAACTCTTTTAATATGCTTCCTCGCCAAACTGTACTGCAGTTCGTTTAAGCACTTACCATAAATGCCGCGATGAAGCCTCCTGTTCTCCTTCACGGAGTCCACAAGCTGAGGTCGAACATCTGCTAATTCGACGCCCAGCCGGATGTTGGCATCTTGGAGATTGTTTTTCTCCTGCCTAACCTGCGTGAGCACACGCTCGCCAGCCTTTAGCTGTCTTTAGAGATGTGACTCACTATCTTTTACGATCTCCGGATTCTCCCCGGGATTGTCTGCAGAATTTTCTGTTAGACTTATAAAGCAAGCCAACTACTAACTGGTATATGTCCTTAAAATTTTTCTATTGAGACAAATGTTACCAGATGAGGCCTTCTGGGATTCCTCTAGTTTGGCAACCGCGGCCCTCAGCTGGGTCTTGCACTCCTCTAGCTCTGGAGACAAATGGGTATTCTTCTCTACAAGAACATGTGCATACCATGATCCTTAAATCAGTTGTTCCAACCGTTTCAAGTCTCAGGGGCTACTAATATACATGCTTATCAAATTCTCTTACCCGTATATCCTTTGCATACTGGTCCGTCGCTTGGGCAAGTCCATCTTGGGCAGCACGGATGTATGTGTCTCCTGAATTGAAGGCATTGAATGCCTCTTCGGAAAAGACACCGTTGCAAAGTACGGCCCGTCAGCGTCGGTGATTCATGGCGCTCTCTACTTCGGAATTTGTGTCGGAGAGCCTATCTGCATCCTCTGTCGGAGGACAATTCAGCATCGGCCCCGCGTTTCCCTCCTCTCTTGAAGCCGGTTCTGGAATCGGGATGGTGGATGCGTGACCGGCAGGATCTCCGGATATAGTCCGGCGACTACTCTTTCTGCCAGGACACGATGGACGCTGTTACATTTCAAGAATGACAATCACATAGCAGATTTTAACTATACCTCTGCGATGGTGTTTCGACCCTAACCGCCTTCCTCTTGAGCCTGCCTGGCCCGGATAACTTTTGCTGACGAGCCCCCAGGGGCTCGGCGCCACATTCTGATGGTCGCCTCTATAAAAATACGATATTTATGCATAAGGCATGGTATAAGGAAGGAATCCTCTTCAGAGGTTAAGGCTTCACCTTTGCTTACACGCGACGTAGGGAGCAGTCCGGGATAATCAGCGATAATAGCCACCAAGGTGCCGTCGCAGCTTGCCTGATAAAATGTCCCGTCGACAAGCTCCACAAATGTATCCGGATCTTCTTCAAGTCCAGGGTCGAGGGCCCGGCCGGGATCCTCTGGCTGCGGAGAGGGGCTGTTGAACTCTTTCACAGCCTTCCTCAGTTCCTGCTTAAAAATATCAAGGTAAATGATTGTGATGAAGGGCGCAACAATGGATAGAGTTGAGTAAGGAGTAACGGCTTACCCAGCTTGGGGAGTTGTAAATGGAAAATCCATCTCGCGGTTTGATACGGAGGAACTCCTCTTATTCTCCTTTATATAAATTGGACATTATTCTCGCTAGAGCAGTGGCGGAGTCCGGACCTTTACGACTGTAGCGGGTGGCATCGTCTTCCCCGGTGAAGTGCCACATGGGCTTCCCCCGATATTGAAGTGGCTGCACCCCCCACATTATCCATGTTGATATAACCTCGACTATTGTTAGTACTGATTGGGCCAATGTCTTTATCGTGCCCATCAGAAAGCGGACTTCTCTGGCATCTTCCTCCTGGGGGCTCCGAGGGCGCCAACTTTGACGTTTCGTCAGCAGAGTGTTATTAAACTCAGAAAGGCCCGTCCGGATTGGGTCCGGAAGGGGAACGTCATCTACATAAAACCACTCTAAGGGCCAGTCTTCAGATGCCTTCTTTGGAGTGTCGGACAGGTATCCGGTCTGGGTGACGCGCCATATTTCGGCCCCGCCCACTTGATATATAGATCCCCCCTGAGTACGAGGGACGAGGCATAATAGCTTCTTCCATAACTTGAAGTGAGCCTCGCAGCCCAGGAATAATTCACAGAGGGCAATGTATCCTGCGATGTGCAGCACGGTCGTGGGGATAAGGTTATGCAACTGGAGGCTGTAGAACTCTAGGAGCCCACGGAGGAATGGGTGGATTGGAAACCCGACGCCTCTTAGCAAAAATGGGACGAGGCATACTCGCTCCCCCTCAGATGGGTTAGGAGATCTCTCTGCTTGCGCCCCGCCATTATAGGTGGCTAGTCCGGCTCGGACAGGGACCATGTACACCGGTGGAAGAAACCCTTGGGTCTGCAACTCTACTAAACGGCTGTGGGGGACAGAACATTTTTCCCAATCACCTGGCTTAGAGCTAAGGGAGCGAGAAGAGGAGCTGCGGCGACCGGCCATGATGGAATGGTTTTTTCCGAATGCGCTCTGTTGAATACTTCCTTGAGGGAAGAAGGTGATATTTGGATCTGAGGATCCCCGTCTCTTCAAATAGACGATTTGCCTGCAGGGTCGGGGTGGCATATGTAAAAATGCTCTGGCTCCTTGTATTCGCTCGACACATGGAGATGGACATTATTGAAGCACAGAAGCCGAGGAATACAACATTGATGGGAAGCCGGACACTGTTCGCTACAACAGGTACCCTGGATTCGGAGATGGAACCTGCCTTGCAATGCCGAAGACAATCTGCGCGCCAGACTCATCATCATTGAAGCCTGGTTCAGGGGCTACTGAGGGAATCCTGGATTAGGGGGTGTCGGTGTCAAAACCGGCGGATCTTGGGCAGGGGGTCCCGAACTGTGCGTCTAGGCGGATGGTAACAGGAGACAAGGGACACGATGTTTTACCTGTGTTCGGCCCTCTTGATGGAGGTAAAACCCTCGCCCCGCTTGATTAATATTGATGATATGGGTAGTACAAGAGTGGATCTACCACGAGATCAAGGAGGCTAAACCCTAGAAGCTAGCCTATGGTATGATTGTTGTAATGTATGTTGTGTCCTACGGACTAAAGCCCTCCGGTTTATATAGACACCGGAGAGGGCTAGGGTTACACAGAGTCGGTTACAATGGTAGGATATCTACATATCCGTATCGCTGCTTGCCTTCCACGCCAAGGAAAGTCCCTCCGGACACGGGACGGAGTCTTCAATCTTGTATCTTCGTAGTCTTGGAGTCCGCGGACGATGATAGTCCGCTGTCCGGACACCCCTAGTCCAGACTCCTCAAGAGCCCCTTGAACTTGGCTTCAATGACGATGAGTCCGGCGCGCATAATGTCCGGCATTGCAAGGCGGGTTCCTCCCTTAAATAATCCAGAGAAGATCATGAACATTAGGATAGTGTCCGGCTCTGCAAAATAAATTCCACATTCCACCGTAGAGAGAATAAAATGTACACAAGCTCAATTTGCTGACGTATTTTGCGGCATGACGTCACACCACTACCAAGCCTTTACTTGAATCGTTTTTATTATACCGCCTCAGCGCGTTTAGTGAAGCGGTTTCCTTGGCACGTCTTGTCGAAGCAGAGATCGTGTTCCCCTTATTCCGGGATTCTCATCAATACGGACGTGGGTAACCCAACCGCGCCATTGATGGTGGTGCTTGGGGGATAAGCGAGTTTTACCAGGCTGGTGGGGAACGCATAGTTTCGTCCGCCTATATATAAGGGATAAGGATTCACCCTTTCACCTACGCCTTCTTCCTCCTTTGCTTATCCATCTCTGCGCACTCGAGCTCCAACGTCCAAGTTCGCGCATCTCGTCTCGACCTTCTCCGACCATGTCCGGAGCGGGAGGCAAATGGCTGGCCTCCACCATTAAGGAGGAGCACATCACAAGGCTGCGCAGCGCTGGATACCTTTCCGGCGATATCGTGCGTCGGCTGCCCGACGAGGGGCAGCTCATCCCCACCCCGGGGCCCCATGAGAGGGTCGTTTTCCTTCCCCACTTCCTCCGCAGACTGGGCTTTCCACTTCACCCCTTTGTCCGGGGGCTCATGTTCTACTACGGCCTAGATTTCCATGATCTGGCGCCGAACTTCATCCTCAACATCTCGGCGTTTATCGTCGTGTGCGAGGCCTTCCTCTGCATCCAGCCCCACTTCGGCTTATGGCTCAAGACCTTCAATGTCAAGCTGAAGGTGGTGAAGGGCACTCAAGCGGAGTGCGGAGGTGCCGTGTTGGGCAAGATGCCCAACGTCCTTTGGTTCGAAGGGGCCTTCGTGGAATCCGTCAAGGGGTGGCAGTCGGGGTGGTTCTATATCACCGAGTCGCACGACCCTACGTGGGCAGCGGCCCCCGAGTTCAGATCTGGTATCCCTATGCAGCTCACCTCCTGGAAAGAGAAGGGCTCACGGTGGGGTAATTACAAAGGAGCTGACGGGACTCCAAGCCTGTATCCAGAAGCTGGTGAACAAGAAGCTCAGGCTAGTTAACATGGTCCAGTTCATGCTCGTCCGCCGGATTCTCCCATGCCAAGAACGGGCATTCAACATGTGGGAGTTCGATCCAGAACAGCACCAGGCGCTAAGCGGGCTCTTCGACACAACGTACGAAGGCGCCTGGAGGGTGCTGTTTAAGGGCGTCAAAGCTCCCGCATCCGCGACGGAAGATCGCGGATTCCACTCGCAGCGTCCAACCGACGAGGTAAGTGATTCTACCCCTTTACGGGACACTTGTTGTTAATAATTCACCCTAAGCGGGTTTTAATCTCCCTTCTCCTTTGACAGGAGTGGATGAAGAAGGCCGAGCAGCTCATCTGCCCGGCTCCCATGCCAGAAGACCCAGTGGACGCCCGTCTAGCGGGGTTGATAGTTCCGGCACCGCACGTGGTGTCGGAGAAGAAGGCCAAGAAGGTGGCCACGGGAACTTGAAAGAGTTCCTGCTTTCAGGTGTCCAACGACTCCGAGGCGGACTCCTCCCCCGAAGATGAGGAGGAGGAAGAAGACTCTCTCCCAGAGGAGGGAGAGAGGAAGAGGAAGGCTTCCCCAACAGGGGAGGCCGAAGGGTCCAAGAGGGGAAGAACTATTCCCCCGGACAGCTCCGCCAACACCAACGTTGGCGAAGAAGAGTGGCCCTCGAGGGCCAGGCCTCAGGCGAGATCGTAATTATCCGGATCCCTGAATGATCTGCAATTTCTTTTTGCCACATAGTGTCCTTCTATAGCCGCATACTGTCTGCAGTACGGCCGACGATGATCTCCCTGCTTCGTCAAGCGGGTCGTTGGCAGCATCGGACGTGGAATCTGTTCTGACTGCCTCCACCCCTCGCGCCGCTGAGGATGCCGAGGTGGGATCCCGGGAAGGGACCCATCAGGAGGAGGCTCCGGAGGCGCCGCAAGGCAGCCTCCCGGACTTTGCGCCGGACTCTACGCCGGAACCCACAGTGGTTCCAGAGTCCGGCAGGCGGCCCCTTCACAAGAAGGGCAAGACCGTGACACCGGCGGCCCCCGTCCAACTAGAGGCGCCGGACAACTTGTTGGAGGCGCTCAAAGGCGCTTCCATCAAAGAAGAACACCGCACTATTATGAGTGCGGTGATTCAAAAGGTTCAGCTTGCCAAGAGCGGGCTGACCGAAGCCTGCAGCAGCCTTCTAACAGGCTTTGAGGTAAGAAGTTAAAATTATGTAATGTAATACCGCATAGACAGTAGCCCCTGATGCTTAGTTCGGCGTTCGGAAAGAAAAGCCGGACTGAGGATCTAGAATGATATACGCAGGGTTGCTAAAAAATATGTCAATATGGGTTTGCAGGCTGCGCTGCTGACCTCTGCCGCACTGACTGCAGAGGTCGGTGCATTGAAGCAGGATCTCGAGCGGTCCGAGCAAGAGCTCGGCCGTGCCAAGAAGCAACTCGAGGACAAAGAAGGTGAGTAACACCACTTTTAAAATTTACCTTACAGAAAAGGATTTAAGTTGCGGTAGAAATGACAAGGATAACGTGGATGCTGCAGGGCCACTAACGAGGTGGCAACCCTGAAGGAGGCTGTGTCCGCGTCGACCGGCGCGCGGAACGGGCCGAGGAGAGAGAAGCAGGAGGCGCGGTGGCGGAAGTGCGGCAAGAGCCCGTGCTCTCATGGAGAAGCATGAGAGTTTGAGCGCGACTCAAGACTCGAGAGTCTCGAGCCTCGGCTCTCGAAGTGCCAAGTCCGCCAAGGCCGAGGCCTGTAAGGCCCTTCAGGAGGTTGAAGATGTGAAGAAGATAGCGGCGGGTAAGGCATTTTTATGCAAAGCAAGCATGTTAATGTAAACTACCTAACACTTACCCGCATTCGGAGCTCTCCAGGGGCGTTTGCAGATCTGCTGCGCAGTGTATCCGATGCTGCTGCATTCTACCGTGGCCAGGAGGGGAGCTCAACGGAAAAGGTCTTCTGGTCTCAGTATGCTGAGGCCGGCCATCCGGTGCCCCCTAGCGACCAGCTGAAGCAGCTGGTCGAGCTCCACAAGGCAGCTGAGGAGGCCATGAAGGGCCTCATAGTATGGCTGTGGCCTGGACAGGCCATGCCTGGGAGCTACTTCGGCCTTGTGCGGCGGCTCGTGGACGCATGCTCCTGGGTGGAGGTCATCAAGCGCTCCGCCTGTATTGAAGGTGCTCGTCGGGCCCTTGCTCGCACAAAGGTGCACTGGGGCAGGCTGGATGCGGAGAGGCTTCTTCTGAGACTCCGCCGCCGGGCAAGGAGTATCGTACGCCCGAAATGTATTATAAGACTGTCCTGAAGGGTGCCCGCAATATTGCGGATGAGTGCCCCAGAGATGTAATTTTTGAGTAAAACTCGCTATGTATTATCCTGTGCGCTGAAAACTTTTGTTCATATGCTCTAAGCAAAACTTGTTTAATTTAAAATATTACCTTCCGTGCGGCCGTTTATAAAATCTGAGAGATGGCAAGTTGTTGGCTTCAGTCCCCGAGCCACAAGTGCTGGGGTGTTCGGGATAACTTGAGCACTCTTGTTCCCATTTTTGGGTCCATCTAGGGAGGCGCTAAACACAACGAACAAGGCAACCGGACTTATAATGCTTTAACACTCTCACTTAGCCATAGAATTCTATAATTTTAAATTTCGGCGAAGCCCCTAGTATTCGGAAGACCGAATTCGGGGTGCTATCCACACCTTCGTCGGACATTATCCGGTACTTCGCTCGAAGTGGCATGAGTCTTTAGGGACCCGAAAAGACCTCTCAAACAGCGACTAGTCTCTCGCATTATCATGCCAGTCAGTTTTAGCTTTATCCATCGAGGCGCCGCCGGCTCAACCGGGCGCAATCGCGAGTGGTTCTCCCAGGCCACCTTAGCCGACAGAATGGAACGTAAGGCACCAAAACGTGGGAGCCGGGCAAATCCAACTATTGACCCAAGACATGATTCGGAGCCGATTCATATAATGCTATAAGTTCGGGGTGCCGCACTTGTGAAAGTGTTCGAACTTATCACACCATAATGCGGGGAACGTAAGCCCCTGGTGTATTCGGCCGTACCAAAGTATACGGGTGCAAGATGTCATTAGTGAACATATGTATAAGGTAATGCAATAACAGGCAAAAGATGCTGCATTATTTATTCAAGGAATTCTGCTATGAGTGCAGAAAGATACAAATAGTGCGGTAAGCAAGGGATTGGACTAAATAAGCCTGTCCCCCTCCAAGGGTGGGCTGCGGACTGGTGTATATAATCGAATTAAATGCTCGTAATGGAGACCACCTAGGTGTTCATCGCAGCCTTCTTCCCTCCCTGGCTGTTGCATCGTGAGTTCGGCGGGTTCGCCGCCGGACAGAACCTCTGGTGAACAGAGTCCTGTGTATACAAAGAAGGAAAATAAACATAAAAAAGGCGACACACTTGTGAGCCCCTGGTGAGGTCGAGCCGCACTCTGGGTCTATTGTGGTCGTGCCCCTCCCCCCAGGCCCATGGTATCTCCAAAGCGTAATGATGTACGCGGGGGGTTGGCCTTACAATCATGTGAGGGCTGGGGTTGGGGCAGCATTGCTACGCGTGCTCGGAATGCGCTAGGTGGTCTTGGTTGATGTTGCTCCGGGCGCGTTTGGCCGTGTCCGGCCGTTTAACGGCCGAACTCGAAAATTGCTTTAGAAGGCTGCTCTGTACTTCTGCCGCGAGAGCCGCTGTATGTTCAACCGTTCGGAGGGAGCGTTTCGTATTTCCATTGACCGTGATGACTCCACGAGGGCCTGGCATCTTGAGCTTGAGGTATGCGTAATGCGGCACCGCGTTGAACTTTGCAAACGCGGTTCGTCCGAGCAGAGCGTGATAGCCGCTGCGGAACGGGACTATGTCGAAGATTAACTCCTCGCTCCGGAAATTGTCCGGGGATCCGAAGACCACTTCCAGTGTGACTGAGCCTGTACAATTGGCTCCATCGCATATACGTCCCTTAGTGCACGCTTCCGCTCCCTCTTGGGTATGTGGGTTGCGTATATCATAATAACCGTCCGCACTTGTGGGGGGAAACCCTTCTGTCCTCTATTGTTCGGCGGTCGGGTCTCTCCCTTGTCGTCGCTGTGCAGCCCCTTGTCATTGTTTTCGGCAACTAATTTGCCTGCCTGCTTGAATACCCAACAATCTCTATTGGTGTGATTGGATGGCTTTTCGGGGGTGCCATGTATCTGGCATAAGCGGTCGAGTATTCGGTCCAAATTGACGGACCGGAGTGGTTCTTTTGAATGGCTTCTTCCGCGACCGTTTGAGCCTCGGAATCCGCGTTGATCGCCGATCCTCCTTGTCGCCGCCGTTAATCGCGGCGCTTATTTTACTTGACGCGACCTGCCATTGTGGTCATTGGTATCCGGACTGCCAGAATTTTTACCGAGGTTGTTGTTGCGAGCTAGCCAGCTGTCCTCTCCGCACAAAAGCGGTCATTAAGATGTGAGGGCTGCCATGGATTTCGCTTTTCCTGTCCCTAGGTGCCGGGCTAGCCACTCGTCATGGATGTTATGTTTGAAGGCTGCGAGGGCCTCTCGATCCGGACGATCGACAATTTGATTTTTCTTTGTTAGGAACCGTGTCGAGAACTATCGTCCGCCGATTCGTCTGCTGAATTATGTGGCTTAGGTCATCGGCGCTTGGTGGTCGCACATATGTGCCCGGAAGTTGTCGAGGAATGCGGCTTCCGTGTCTTCCCAACACCCAATTGACTCTGCGGGCAAGCTGTTGAGCCAATGCCGAGCTGGTCCTTTAAGCTTGAGTGGAGATATTTGATGGCATGGAGATGTCCGCCATGGGCCATATGGATGTGAAGGAGGTAATCTTCGATCCAAACCGCGGGGTCTGTTGTACCATCGTAGGATTCAATGTTTACGGGTTTAAACCCTTCAGGGATTTGATGATCCATTACTTCGTCAATGAAGCATAGCGGGTGTGCGGCGCCTCTATATTGAGCAATATCACGACGTAGCTCGAGTGAGCGTTGTCTGCTGTGTTCGGCCCGGCCGGAGTTATTGTATCCGCGCGACGGTATTCGCTGGTGGGTCGGTAGGCCACGTGATCCATAGATGGATCTGGATTGCCTTGCTTTGTCCTCCAATATATCTCGCAAGTCCGGCTGCGTTCCCTCTTGGCTTCATACTTTTGGAGCGATGCCGGGGTACGGTCTTGGTGGAGGGCCTAGATGCCTCTCTATCGCGACCACGGGGTGGTCGGTCGGCCAGACAGAGCTAGTGATGCAGGTATGTATGCTTCCTCCTCTAATCGGGGAGCAACTTGCGCTTTAGGTAGCTTTTGAGGGCGCTCGAAGTTCAGACTTCGTCAGCGAGGGCCTCGGTCCATCGATCGGCCAGCAGGTCTTGATCAGCTTGAAGCTGCTGCTGCTTTTTCTTTAGGCTATTTTCTGTGGCGATAAGCCTACGTTTAAAACTCTCTTGTTCGACGGGATCCTCGGGCAAGACGAATTCGTCGTCGTTGAGGCTTGCCTCGTCTTCGGAGGGAGGTATGTAATTATCATCCTCGACCTCTTCATCCGCCGCCTCTCGTGAGGGCTTGTTCGCATCCTCCCACGCTGAATCTTGCCGAGGGGATTGTCTTCGCACTTTCTGGGGTCTTATTATCTCCTCGTGCTCAATCTCCATTCTTGCTGTGGCGGATTTAGAGCGGCGCCACGACGCCGGCGCTTGGGCTGTTTTTTAAGGAATCTCCTCTGCTGCTTCTTCGCCGTCCCCATTGTCGGTGTCAAACCCGGCGGATCTCAGGTAGGGGGTCCCGAATCAGTGCGTCTAGGCGGATGGTAACAGGAGATGAGGGACACAATGTTTTTACCTGTGTTCGCCCTCTCGATGGAGGTAATACCTCACGCCCCGCTTGATTAATATTGATGATATGGGTAGTACAAGAGTAGATCTACCACGAGATCAATGAGGCTAAACCCTAGAAGCTAGCCTATGGTATGATTGTTGAGATGTAATGTTGTGTCCCACGGACTAAAGCCCTCCGGTTTATATAGACACCGAGAGGCTAGGGTTACACAGTAGTCGGGTTACAATGGTAGGAGATCTACATATCCAGATTGCCAAGCTTGCCTTCCACGCCAAGTAAAGTACCTTCCTGACACGGCGGAGTTTTCAATCTTCTATCTTCGTGAGTCCGGGTGTCCGGCGGATATTGATAGTCCGCTATCCGGACACCCCTAGTCCAGACTCCTCAAGAGCTCTCGAACCAGGGCTTCAATGACGATAAGTCCAACGTGCTTGTAGTCTTCGGCGTTGCAAGGCGGGTTCTCCTTCGAATTCCATGTTCTCGCCAACAGGTCCGGCTTTACCTCAATATCTTGTGCTTCTTGGCTTCTACGCCAAATTATGGCCCTCTTCCACGCGTCGCACGCAATCGCGAAAAGCCAGGAGTCTTTTACATTTCACCCCTCGGTTGTGCGGGTCACCAAATTTATTAAAGGCAGGGATCCAGATCCAAACCGCACCATCCTCCTCCCGCGTATACCCCATCGAAGCGCCTCTGACTCTGAAATCCATTCCACCATGGATCGTCGACGCGGCTCTTCCTCACGCGCTCCCAGCCATCGCCGGGGGATTGGAGGAGGTGCTCTATTTCGCACAACGAGCTAGTAAAGCTCCAAACAGAGGGATGGCTTCCTCCGGCCTTCATGGTGGTTCGAGCCGGACTGGTTACTTATCGAGGAGGAAGCCAGGCGGAGGACACCCCAAGCCCCAACAGGGGAGAGCGGGTGTGCTTTGTCCCTTATCTAATAAGGGGCCTGGCCTTCAATACACCCGCCTCCGCTGGCTCCTAATGTTCTACGGACTTCAGCTCCACCACCTCACGCCCGCTTACAGCCAGTACATCATGGGCTACGTAGCCCTTTGCGAAGCTATTCCCGGGCATCGAGCCCCATTTCGCATTGTGGAAGAGGCTATTTCGCTGCACTCCGCTCTCACCAGGGGTCCATATATCAAGTGGGCAGCGCCAAATATGGCGCGATCGGGCTGGACCGGATACCTATCCGGCACCCCTAAGAGGGCGCCCAAAGACGGCCTCGGAGGTGGTTTATATAGTAGACGCCCATCGCTCGACCCAGTCGGATTGGCCTCCGGAGTTTGATGTGCAACTTCGCTATGTATCTATCATCTTGTGGCTTTTTGTTCATATGCTCTAAGCAAAACTTGTTTAATTTAAAATATTACCTTCCGTGCGGCCGTTTATAAATCGAGAGATGGCAAGTTGTTGGCCGGTCCCGAGCCACAAGTCTTTGGGGTGTTAAGGATAACTTGAGCACTCTTGTTCCCATTTTGGGTCCATCTGAGGCGCTAAACACGAACAAGGCAACCGGACTTATAATGCTTTAACACTCTCATAGCCATAGAATTCTATAATTTTAAATTTGTAAAGCCCCTAGTATTCGGAAGGCGAATTGGGTGCTATCCACACCAAATGGGACATTATCCGATGCCGCTTTCGAAGTGGCATGAGTCTTTAGGGACCGAAAAAGACCTCTCAAACAGCGACTAGTCTCTCGCATTATCATGCCCGATCAGTTTAGCTTTATCCTTGAGGCGCTACGCTCGGCTCATGGGGCGCAATCGCGAGTGGTTCTCCATCACCACCTTAGCCGGCGGAATGGAGCGTAAGGCACCAAAAGCGTGGGAGCGGCAAATCCAACTATTGACCCAAGACATGATTGGGCGATTCATATAATGCTATAAGTTCGAGGTGCCGCACTTGTGAAAGTGTTGAACTTATCACACCATAATCACGAGGCGTAAGCCCCTTGTGGTAGTACCAAAGTATCACAGTGCAAGATGTCATTAGTGAACATATGTATAAGGTAATGCAATAACGGGCAAAAGATGCTGCATTATTTATTCAAGGAATTCTGCTATGAGTGCGAGAAGATACAAATAGTCACGGTAAGCAAGGGATTGGACTAAATAAGCTGTCCCCTCAAGGGTGGAGCTGCGGACTGGTGTATATAATCGAATTAAATGCTCGTAATGGAGACCACCTAGGTGTTCATACGCAGCCTTCTTCCCTCCTGGCTGTTGCATCGTGAGTTGGCGGAGTTAAGCCTTGACAGATCTCAGTGAGCAGTCCCGTGTATACAAGAAAGGAAAATAAACATAAAAAAGCGACACACTTGTGAGCCCACGGTGAGTCGAGGCACTCTTCTGGGTCTGTGTGGTCGTGCCCCTCCCCAGGCCCATGGTATCTCCAAAGCGTAATGATATGCGGGGGGTTAACCTTACAATCATGTGAGGGCTGGGGTTGGGGCAGCATTACTCTGGCGATGCTCGGAATCGCTAGGTGGTCTTAGTTGATGTTGCTCCGGCGGCGTTTGGCGTGTCCGGCCGTTTGCGGCGGAACTTCGAAATTGCTTTGGCTGCTCTGTACGCCTGCGAGAGCGCTGTATGTTCAACCGTTCGGAGGCGTTCGTATTTCCATGGCCGTGATGACTCCACGAGGGCTGGCATCTTGAGCTTGAGGTATGCATGTCTGGCGCCGCGTTGAACTTCTGTAGCGGTTCGTCCGGCGAGCGTGATAGCCTTCCCGAGCGGGACTATATCGAAGATTAACTCCTCGCTCAGGAAATTGTCAGGGATCGAAGACCACTTCGGTGTGGCGAGCACAGCCAATTGGCTCCATATCGTCCTTAGTGCGCCCTTCCGCTCCCTCTTGGGTATGTGGGTGCGTATATCATAATAATCCGCGCAGCAGAAACCCTTGTCCTCTATTGTTGAATTGGGTCTCTCCTTGCCAAATGCATTGTGCAGCCCCTTGTCATTGTTTGACAACTAATTTGCTGCCTGTGAATACCCAACAATCTCTATTGGTGATTGGATGGCTTTTCGGGGTGCCATGTATACAGCATAAGCGGTCGATATTCGGTCCAAATTGGGCCGGACGGAGTAGTTCTTTTGAATAGCTTCTTCCGCTGGTGGGTTTGAGCCTCGGAATCGGCGTTGACTGCCGTATCCTCCTTGTCGTGCCGGTGTCACCGGTTATTTTACTTGACAGCGACCTGCCATTGTGGTCATTGGTATCCGGACTGCGAAATTTTCTGCGAGGTTGTTGTTGCGAGCTAGCCGGCTGTCTCTCCCGCTTTCATGGTCATTAAGGATGTGAGGGCTGCCATGGATTTGACTTTTCTGTCTAGGTGCCGGGCTAGCCACTCGTCGCGGATGTTATGTTTGAAGGCTCACGAGGGCCTCTGCATCGGACGTCGACAATTTGATTTTCTTTGTTAGGAACCGTGTCGAGAACTGTCTGGCTTCACGATTAGTCTGGCTGCTGAATTATGTGGCTTAAATGCAATAGGCGTTTGGTGGTCGCACATATGTGCCACAGGTTGTCGAGGAATCGGCTTCGGGTCTTAACGCAATTGACTCTGCGGGCAGGCTGTTGAGCCAATGCTGGTCCTTTAAGCAGAGTGGGAGATATTTGATGGCATGGAGATGCGTCGCGCTTGGAGCCCATATATGGATGTGAAGGTAATCTTGATCCAAACCGGCGGGGTCTGTTGTACCATCGTAAGATTCAATGTTTAGGGTTTAAACCCTTGAGGTTGATGATCCATTACTTAGTCGATTGAAGCATAAGCGGGTGTCTTGGCGCCTCTATATTGAGCAATATCACGGCGTAGCTCGAGTGGCGTTGTCTGTGTTGACCCGGCGAGTTATTGTATCCGGTGGCGGTATAGGTGGGTGGTAGGCGCCGTGATCCATAGATGGATCTGGATTGCCTTGCTGTCCTCAATATATCTCGCAAGTCGGTAGCGTTCCCTCTTGGCCGTACTTTTGGAGCGATGCGGGAGTGCGATGTGGTGGAGGCCTAGATGCCTCTCTCTCCGCGACCACGGGGTGGTCGATGCGGCCCGTGATGTGAGCTAGTGATGCGGTATATACTTCCTCCTCTATCGGAGAACAACTTGCGTTTTAGGTAGCTTTGGAGGCGTTGAGTTAATACTCTTGACGCGAGGAAACCTCGGTCATCGATCGGCCCGTGAGTCTTGATCAGCTTGAAACTGCTGCTGCGCTTTTTAAGCTATTTTAATGGCGATAAGCCTCGTTTAAACTCTCTTGTTGACGGGATCCTCGGGCAAAGGCAAATTCGTCGTCGTTGAGGCTTGCCTCGTCTTGGAGGAGGTATGTAATTATCATCCTCGACCTCTTCATCTGCCGCTCTCGTGAGGCTTATACGCACCTCCTCTCGCTGAATCTTCTTTGGAGGATTGTCTTGACACTTTAGGGTCTTATTATCTCCATGCTGAATCTCCATTCTTCTTGTGGCGGATTTAAGCTGGCCTTGTTGGCGTAACAGGCTGTTTCTTTAAGAATCTGCCTCTGCTGCTTCTTCGCCGTCCCCATTGTCGATGTCAAAAACCGGCGGATCTCGGGTAGGGTCCCGCTTGTGCGTCTGGCCGGATGGTAACAGGAGATGAGGACACAATGTTTTACTGAGTTGGGCCCTCGATGGAGAGTAATACCCTCGTCTGCTTGATTAATATTGATGATATGGGTAGTACAAGAGTAGATCTACCACGAGATCAATGAGGCTAAACCCTAGAAGCTAGCCTATGGTATGATTGTTGAGATGTAATGTTGTGTCCTCGGGACTAAAGCCCTCCGGTTTATATAGACACCGAAGGCTAGGAATTCTGTCGGTTACAATGGTAGGAGATCTACATATCCGTATTGCCAAGCTTGCCTTCCGCCAAGTAAAAGTACCCGGGACACGGCGGGAGTTTTCAATCTTCTATCTTCGTGAGTCGGGTGTCGGCGGATATTGATAGTCCGGCTGTCCGGACACCCCCTAGTCAGAGACTCCTCGGTAGCCCCGAACCCGGGCTTCAATGGCGATAAGTCCGCGTGCTTGTAGTCTTGGCGTTGCAAAGCGGGTTCTCGAAATTCCATGTTCTGCCAGCGATTGCCAACTTTACCTCGAATCTTGTGCTTCTTGGCTTCTCGGCAAATTATGGCCCTCTTCCAGCGTCGCCTGCGAAAAGCCAGGGAGTCTTTACATTTCACCCCACAGTTATGCGGGTCACCACCTATTAAAGGGGCAGGATCGAGATCAAACCGCACCATCCTCCTCCAGCGTATACCCCATCAGGCGCCTCGGACTCAAATCCATTCCACCATGGATCGTCGGCCTCTTCCTCCCGCAGCGCTCCCAGCCATCGCCAAGGATTGGAGGGAGTGCTCTATTCGCCTAGCAGCTAGTAAAGCTCAAGCAGGATAGCTTCTCAGGCCTTCATGGTGGTTCGAGCAGTTGGTTACTTGCTCGAGGAAGCGAGCCCGGAGGACACCCAAGCTAGCAGGGGAGGCGGGTGTGCTTTGTCCCTTATCTAATAAGGGGGCTGGGTTTCCCATACACCCGTTCCTCCTTGGGCTCCCTAATGTTCTGGACTTCAGCTCCACCACCTCCGCCCGCTTACGTATTTTATCGCGGGCTTCGTAGCCCTTTGAATATTCACGGGCATCGAGCCCCATTTCGCATTGTGGAAGAGGCTGTGCGCCGTACCCGTTCTCACCGGTCCATATATCAAGTGGGCAGCGCCCGAAATATGGCGCATCGGCTGGGACCGGATACCTATCCGGCACCCCCAAGAAGGCGTCCAAAGGCGGCCCCTCGGGTGGTTTATATAGTAGGCGTCCATTGCAGACCAGTCGGATTGGCCTCCGGGAGTTTGATCTGCTCCTTGAAAAAGCGCCTCATTTGGCGCTTGCATGAGCCCCGTTTGGAGGAAGACAAGCGTCCGTTACTTGATGGGCGGATAAGATTAATGGCTCATTCGGCTTGACCATGTTTGGAGTCATGGCGATGTGCATCAGCGAAGTGGCGCTGCGTCTGACCACCCATTAATGGGATTTCAGCGGGGAGGGCGATGCTGCAACGCGGCATAAAGGGCGGATCGACCGAGGATCGGTGAAGATCCCGTCCGATCTGTACAAGGGGGATAAGGAGGTTTCGCCGTCCGAACCCTGTGGATGGGTTTTCTATGGTCAATCCAGAGGATGGGTGGCGAAGCCTCGAAGGGTTCTACCGGCGCTTCCAGTTCAAGCTTCTTACATTCGTCTTGGCGCGGGGTCTCTGCCGGGCTGGGAAGACATGGTGAGTCTGCTCCACAACCGAGATCGGAAGGGTGCTGGAGTCCGGCCTCGAAGAGGATCCGGACATCGAGTGGAGCTGATTGAAGGTGTATCACCGGCTAGCATTGACAATGCTTTGGTGCCTTCTGGCGGACTACCCGAATGGATTCGGCATCGGTGACCACGACGAAAATCGGACACGTTATCCTATCCTTGCTATTTACGACCGCGAATGATGGTATTTTGCAAGGCGCCATTACGGCGGGAAGCGGACTGCGGCCGACCCTCTGAGGGTCAGTCCCATGAGGAGAAGGGAGGCGCCCGTCTTGAGCGAAAGCGTCACCTGAGAGGTATAGATCGTGTTTGATCTTTTGAAGCAACGCTCACAGAATCTAAGTGCTCATGATTTTATAGGAGAAAAGCGCCGGGACTGCGGCGAGGTGCCGACCCAACCAACACCCGCGAGCTCCGGCGCCGGGACTGGAGGGAGGAGGCAAAGCGCAGAGCCTGAACGGACCTGCTCCAGCGGAGATACCGACGAACTGTCCCACACCAAGTCGAGAGGTGGAGGCGCTATGAATCATAAGCGCCCAGCGGACAGTTTTCAAGCGTGATTTTCCCTGAGGCATTGGATGCACCTTTAGCAGCGAGGCCAGCGCATCTCGGGCTGCTCAAAATGGTTTACGAGCCCGCAGGCGGTATGTTAAAACTTTGCTCTGGTGAGAATTTTAATGGTTGTATACAGTAGCCCAGACTTAAATTAGTTATGTTAAATGATTTAGGATCATGTAAACTTTCAGGCTCTTTGAGAAAACGCCCGGCTGTCGGGAGCTACGCAAGATTGCAAGGCCCAACTTGAGGCGCGCGCTACCAGGAGGAGGCGAAAGACCCCTCTGGTAGCACATTTGTATAAATGAATATAAGCGGCTGTCGTTGTGCGCGTGAGTCTAATAATGACCTTTGCGGTGCCGCCGAATAAGATCCAGGACAGGCAAAAGCGACTGCTACTGACTAAAGGCGGCGAGCGTCTTTGAGCGAGATTGACGGAAAGAACAAACTCCAAGATGCCAACGCCAAGCTCGGGAGAAAAGGCTTAAAGCGCCGAGCGAGCTATGTCGCTCCGTCAAGGAGAATCCACGACCGTCGCGGCATCTATAGTAAGTGCTTGGCCCGAACTCTCTAAGAAAGAGTTGGCGAAGTGATTGACATAACATGTCTTGTAGGTATACTCACGGGCCATCTGCTTGGAGATGCCCGTATGTCGATGGTGATCAACTTCGAGCTGATTGCGGTATGCCGACAGTTGGGGCAATAAGTGGCGCCCTGCAGGCTTTATGGCCATCCCTTGCCCCCAGGGACCTCGGGGAGCTTCAGAGAAGCTTCTGAAGTCTGGCAGCCTTCCGTTTAATGATTTCGCCTGCGTCAAGAGGTGCAGGGAGGCTTGGGCCATGGTGAAGGCCTTGAGTACAAGCGGATCCCAACCATATGGCGAGTTGGACGGTGAGGCGGCGGAAGGAGATCCTGTGAGTTTAGTGGCAGCCAGGGTAGCGGCTGCTAAATTTCAGCAGGATGTAAGCTAGACGACATTAGGCGGGATTGAGGAAATACAATCAATAAACTTGACAATGTATGTTATCCTTAAAATGACATGTGAGAAATGCCTTCTAGCGGATGTAGATCGTTTTCCCGACCTTTTAAACCCGACCTCGGGACCCTAGAGTCGGAGTGTGTCCGAATACCTTTTGGCTAATAAATAACGTGGTATGCATGGAGACTAGGCGTGGGGTCATTAGTGCTTTATCGAGGCAAGTGCCCAACTAGTTATGTTATATTACATGGTTAGTAAGAAACATCTTCGGGGAGAATAGTTCGTTAAGGGTTCCTTTATTTGGGGTGGCATGCCCTAAAGTGCATGTCAGGACTGCCAATGGAAGCGATAAAACATCACGGGGGCAGATGGAAAAAATAGGTAAAAAGTCATCTTTTAAATCACCGACCGAATATTCCCTTAAGAGCGCTTCTTCGGCTTCACCCGGTCGAGGTACATCGGCTGACCAGCGATAGCTGTCTGAGAGGTGCTCCTTTACCACCTAGCGAACAATGGGAGCGTGGGGGTAAGCCACGAGGCGAACAACCCGGCTTGGCCAAAACTTAAGTCATATCGATGCATATAATGGCGAGTAAAAGGTACATGTGGAAGCATGACACATGTGTTTGATATAAAACCCGTATAGTTGAGCTTACGTAAAAGCCCCGGGAATTGAGTCTTGGTGGCACATCGTGTGTATGCAAAAAATCGAAAATGGGCGAGGGGTTTGTTAATTTAAAATGATACAAAGAAAAAGGAAGACAGCGAAATATAAAAAGGTTGGGCGGAAGGGGAACGAACTCTTAGTCGGCACTAGGCATAGAATAAAGGTAGGGCTCGTTCCATAGGTTCGGCTCAGTCGGTTGTCCAGCGCATTTAAATGAAATGCGCTCAGCGGTTGATACTTGATCAATAATGAAGGGCCTTCCCATCGGGGTTTGAGCTAGTCCTTTTTGCTTCCGGCGGCGTAGAACTAGTTAGCCAATGTTATAGGTCTTGGCCCGTACTTCTGCTTTCATATCTTGAGACTCTCTTGTAAAAATCTTGGAGCAGGCTTGCGGCGTCATGTTCTTCCTCAATGTGTCCAAGCTGTCCTGCGGTCGAGCTCGGCTTCTCTTTCCTCATACATCTTTCGAGGTGAGTCATGAATAATGTCGAGGCGAGAACTGCCTCTGCCCGCTATACCTAAAAATGGTGTGAATCCGGTAAATGGTTGGGCGTTGTCCGAGCCCCAGTATGGAGTCGAGCTCCTCGACCCATTGGGTGTCTGATTTAGTGACCTCACTAGTGCAGGTTTAATACCGCTCATTATTAGACCGTTTGCTCTTTCCACTTGACCGTTGGTTTGAGGGTGATAGTGGTGCATAGTCGAGCTTAATGCCCATATTTTGCACCATGCCTTGACCTCATCGGTGTGAAGTTGTGCGTTATCGGTGATGATGCTATGGGGACTCGTAGCGGTGTACCACCTCGATATAAAGTCTATCCTGGTCGGACTACTGCCGTTTTGACGGTTTGGCCTCTATCCATTTGGTGAATTTATCCACCACCATTATTATTTTTCTTGTGGGTTCAAGGGGTCCCACCATGTCAAACCGGACATGACGGCGGGTAATGGGTATGGTTTTGAGGCGGTGGGTGGCATATAGCTCACGATTAGCGAAGAGCGCAAGCTTGACGCATCGCTGGACCAAGTCTGTGCATCTGCCGATGGCCAATAAAATCGATGCAGGCGCCTTTCCTACCGGGGCCATTGCTGCGTGGTGTCCACCTAGTCGGCATGGATTTCAGCCGGGAGGTTTAGCCCTTCTTCTTGAATACACTCCGATTTTCTCTGAAATCACCGGAACACTTCCGGTGTCTGAATATAGTCGTCCAATATATTAATCTTTATGTCTCAACCATTTGAGACTCCTCGTCATGTCCGTGATCACATTCGGGACTCGAACAAACTTCGTTACATCAAAACTTATAAACTCATAATAAAAGCGCCATCGAACGTTAAGCGTCACGGACCCTACGCGTTCGAGAACTATGTAGACATGACCTAGAACTATTCTCGGTCAATAACCAATAGCGGGACCTGGATGCCCATATTGGTTCCTACATATTCTCTGAAGATCTTTATCGGTCAAACCGCATAACAACATACGTTGTTCTCTTTGTCATCGGTATGTTACTTGCACGAGATTCGATCGTCGGTATCCAATACCTAGTTCAATCTAATTACCGGCAGAATCTCTTTACTCGTTACGTAATGCATCATCCCATAACCAACTTATTGGTCACATTGCTTGCAAGGCTTATAGTGATGTGCATTACGAGAGGCCCAGAGATACCTCTCCGACAATCGGAGTGATAAAACCTAATCTCGAAATCGCCAACTCAACATGTACCTTCGGAGACACCTGTAGTACTCCTTTATAATCACCCAGATTCGCGTTGTGACGTTTGGTAGTACCAAAGTGTTCCTCCAGTGGCGGCAGTTGCATAATTCTCATAGTTACAGGAACATGTATAAGTCATGAAGAAAGCAGCAATATACTAAGCGATCAAGTGCTAGGCTAGCGGAATGGGTTAGTCAATCACATCATTCTCTAATGATGTGATCCCATTAATCAAATGACAACACATGTCTATGGTTAGGAAACATAACCATCTTTGATTGATGAGCTAGTCAAGTAGAGGCATACTAGTGACTATATGTTTGTCTATGTATTCACACATGTATCATGTTTCCGGTTAATACAATTCTAGCATGAATAATAAACATTTATCATGATATGAGGAAATAAATAATAACTTTATTGTGCCTCTAGGGCATATTTCCTTCATTGGGTACTTAATACATTCAAGAAACATTCTTATGGTTTCCACATACCCAGTTTTACATAGCTGAGCGGGTATTCGATACACCCTGCCTCACGGATCCGAGTGCAGAAGCGAAAAAGGTCCGCCATGACAAATGATTTTTAATCCGGCTGGGACTACATATGTCCATTGAATTACATAGTCACTTGGACTATGCTATATTCTCTTCTATACAATCATAGGCTCTCTAGCCTACAATCTGTTGGGGAATACTTTGTGGCTAACGCTACTTGGTCATACCACACGAGACATCACAGAATCTCTTGCCCTTACAGCCCTACCGGGTCGACTTGGCCATATGGTTTGGGTCAGCCTTGGCGTCATCAGCGTCTTCACCATGGCCCGAAGCTTCCCTACGCACCTTGTGCCGGCTGATACCTTCCATAACGGAGGCTCTGTGCTCCTTTGAGCATATCCACTGAAGCTCCCCATGCCTCTGGCGGGGAGCGGATAACCACAAGGCCTGGCACCGATACCTGCATCACTGCCGAGCTCGTCCCAGTGCAGTTGTAGAGAAGATCTTGCAACAAATCGCTTGTGGACTGGGCATCTCTCCTCTTGATGCAGCCCGTCGGCATACCTCAGACATAAACTCTTTTAATATGCTTCCTCGCCAAACTGTCTTCTTGATTCGTTTAAGCACTTACCATAAATGCCGCTGATGAAGCCTCATTTCTCCTCCTTCACTTGAGTCCACAAGCCCAGGTCGAACATCTGCTAATTCGGCCTTGACCGGATGTTGGCATCTTGGAGATTGTTTTCTCCTGCCTAACCTGCGTGAGCACCTGCGCTCGCCAGCCTTTAGCTGTCTTTAGAGATGTGACTCACTATCTTTTCACGATCTCCGGATTCTCCCGGGATTATGCAAGTAATTTTCTATTAGACTTATAAAAGCAAGCCAACTACTAACTGGTATATGTCCTTAAATTTTTCTATTGAGACAAATGTTGCCAGATAGAGGCCTTACAGGATTCCTCTAGTTTGGCAACCCATGCCCTCAGTTGGGTCTTGCACTCCTCTAGCTCACGGAGACAAATGGGTATTCTTCTCTACAGAAACATGTGCATACCATGATCCTTAAATCAGTTGTTCCAACCGTTTCAAGTCTCGGGGCTACTAATATACATGTATCAAATTCTCTTACCCGTATATCCTTTGCATACGGGTCCGTCAGCTTGGGCAAGTCCATCTTGGGCAGCACGGATGTATGTCTCTCTGAATTGAAGGCATTGAATGCCTCTTGGAAAAGAACTTACCGTTTGCAAAAATGCGAGCCGTCGTCGTCAGTGATTCATGGCGCTCTCTACTTGGAATTTGTGTGGGAGAGCCTACTCTGCATCCTCAATGGGAGGACAATTCAGCATCGGCCCGCGTTTCCCTCTCTCTTGAAGCCGGTTACGGAATCGGGATGGTGGATCTTGCGTGATCGGCAGGATCTCCGGATATAGTCCGCGACTACTCTTTACTGCCGGAGACACGATGGAGCGCTGTTACATTTCAAGAATGACAATCACATAGCAGATTTTAACTATACCTCTGCGATGGTGTTTAGACCCTAACCGCCTTCCTCTTGAGCACTGCTGGCCATGGATAACTTTGGCAGACGAGCCCCGGGGCTCGGCGCCTGATTCGATGGTTACGCCTCTATAAAAATCGATATTTATGCATAAGGCATGGTATAAGGAAGAATCCTCTTGAGAGTTAAGGCTTCTGCTTTGCTTACCGCGGCGTAGAGAGGCGATCCGGGAATGTCAGCGATAATAGCCACCAGGTGCCGAAATGCAGCTTGCATGATAAAATGTCCCGTCGACAAGCTCCACAAATGTATCCGGATCTTCTTCAAGTCCGGTCGAGGCCCCCGGGATCCTTCGGCTGCGGAGAGGGCTGTTGAACTCTTTCACAGCCTTCCTCGGTTCCTGCTAAAAATATCAAGGTAAATGATTGTGATGAAGGCGCAACAATGGATAGAGTTGAGTAAGAATAGCGGCTTACCCGGCTTGGGGAGTTGTAAATGGAAAATCCATCTCGCGGTTTGATCTGGAGGAACTCCTCTTATTCTCCTTTATATAAATTGGACATTATTCTCGCTAGAAGCGATTAAGCCAGTCCGGACCTTCTAAGCTATGGCGGGTGGCATCGTCTTCCCGGTGAAGTGCCATGGGCTTCCCCGATATTGAAGTGGCTGCACCCCACATTATCCATGTTGATATAACCTCGACTATTGTTAGTACTGATTGGGCCAATGTCTTTATCGTGCCCATCGTAAAGCGGACTTCTCTCGGCATCTTCCTCCCCGGGGCTCGAGGCGCCAACTTTGACGTTCGTCGTGAGTGTTATTAAACTCAGAAGGCCGTCGGATTGGGTCGGAAGGGGCGTCATCTACATAAAACCACTCTAAGGGCCAGTCTTGAGATGCCTTCTTTGGAGTGTCGGACGAGGTATCCAGTGCAGGTGGCGGCGCCATATTTGGCCCCGCCCACTTGATATATAGATCCCCGAGTCGAGGGGCGAGGCATAATAGCTTCTTCCATAACTTGAAGTGAGCCTCGCAGCCAGAGAATAATTCACCGAGAGGGCAATGTATCTGCGATGTGCTGGCAGTGACGTGGGGATAAGGTTATACAACCGGAGGCTGTAGAACTCTAGGAGCCCAGGGAGGAATGGGTGGATTAGAAACCGGCGCCTCTTAGCAAAAAAATGGGGCCGAGGCATACTCGCTCCCCTCGGATGGGTTAGGAGATCTCTCGCTTGCGCCCCGCCATTATAGGTGGCTAGTCCCGGCTCGGGACAGGGGACCATGTACACGGTGGAAGAAACCCTTGGTCGCAACTCTACTAAGCTACCTGTGGGGAAAGAACATTTTCCCAATCACGGCTTAGAGCTAAGGGGCGAGAAGAGGAGAGGCGGCGACGGCCATGATGGAATGGTTTTTCGAATGCGCTACTGTTGAATACTTCCTTGAGGAAGAAGGTGATATTTGGATCGAGGATCCCGTCTCTTCAAATAGGCGATTTGCACTGCAGAGTCGGGTGGCATATGTAAAATGCTCGGCTCCTTGTATTACTTCGACACATGGAGATGGACATTATTGAAACCTGCGAGCCGGAATACAACATTGATGGGAAGCGGACCTTCGTTACGCTACAACAGTACCACGGATTGAGATGGAACCTGCCTTGCAATGCGAAGACAATCTATGGCTGCAGGACTCATCATCATTGAAGCCCGGTTCGGGGGCTACTTGAGGAATCCTGGATTAGGGGTGTCGGTGTCAAAACCGGCGGATCTTGGGCAGGGGGTCCCGAACTGTGCGTCTAAGCGGATGGTAACAGGAGACAAGGGACACGATGTTTTACCAGGTTAGGGCCCTCTTGATGGAGGTAAACCCTCGTCTGCTTGATTAATATTGATGATATGGGTAGTACAAGAGTGGATCTACCACGAGATCAAGGAGGCTAAACCCTAGAAGCTAGCCTATGGTATGATTGTTGTAATGTATGTTGTGTCCTCTGGACTAAAGCCCTCCGGTTTATATAGACAGGAGAGGCTAGGGTTACCGAGTCGGTTACAATGGTAGGATATCTACATATCCGTGTCGCCAAGCTTGCCTTCCGCCAAGGAAAGTCCCTCCGGACACGGGCGGAGTCTTCAATCTTGTATCTTCGTAGTCTTGGAGTCCGGCGGACGATGATAGTCGGCTGTCAGGACACCCTTAGTCGAGACTCCTCATTAGCCCCTGAACTTGGCTTCAATGGCGATGAGTCCGTGGCGCATAATGTCCCGGCATTGCAAGCGGGTTCCTCCTAAATAATCGAGAAGATCATGAACATTAGGATAGTGTCGGCTCGCAAAATAAATTCCACATTCCACCGTAGAGAATAAAATGTACACAAGCTCAATTTCTTTGGCGTATTTTGCGGCATGTCGCCACACCACTACCAAGCCTTTACTTGAATCGTTTTTATTATACCGCCTCAGTAGCGTTTAGTGAAGCGTTTCTTGCACGTCTTGTCGAGCGGATCGTGTTCCCTTATTCGGGATTCTCATCAATACGGACGTGGGTAACCCAACAGCGCCATTGATGGTGGTGCTTGGGGGATAGCGAGTTTTACCCGGGCTGGTGGGGAGCGCATAGTTTTGTCGCCTATATATATAGGGATAAGGATTCACCCTTTCACCTCGCCTTCTTCCTCCTTTGCTTATCCATCTCTGCACTTTCAGCTCCAGCGTCCAGAATTCGCGCATCTCGTCTCGACCTTCTCCGACCATGTCCGGAGGCGGAGGCAAATGGCTGGCCTCCACCATTAAGGAGCACATCACAAGGCTGCGCTGGATACCTTTCGGCGATATCGTGGCGTCGGCTGCCCGACGAGGGGCAGCTCATCCACCCGGGGCCCCATGAGAGGTCGTTTTCCTTCCCCACTTCCTCCGTGGACCGGGCTTTCACTTCACCCCTTTGTCCAGGGGCTCATGTTCTACTCGGCCTGATTTCCATGATCTGGCGCCAACTTCATCCTCAACATCTCGGCGTTTATAAATGCGTGTGCGAGGCCTTCCCTCGCATCCAGCCCCACTTGACATGGCTCAAGACCTTCAATGTCAAGAGTGAAGGTGGTGAAGGGCACTCAAGCGTGCGGAGGTGCCGTGGTTGGGCAAGATGCCCAACGTCCTTTAGTTCGAAGGGCCTTCGTGGAATCCGTCAAGGGTGGCGTCGGGGTGGTTCTATATCACCGAGTCGCCGACCCTCGTGGGCAGCGGCCCCGAGTTCGGATCTGGTATCCCTATGCAGCTCACCTCCTGGAAAGAAGGGCTCACGGTGGGGTAATTACAAAGGTAGCGGGACTCCAAGCTGTATCCGAGAAATGGTGAACAAGAAGCTCAGGCTGAATTAACATGGTCCAGTTCATGCTCGTCGCGGATTCTCCCATGCCAAACGGGCATTCAACATGTGGGAGTTCGATCGA
Source organism: Aegilops speltoides (assembly GCA_021437245.1). Taxonomy (NCBI): domain Eukaryota; kingdom Viridiplantae; phylum Streptophyta; class Magnoliopsida; order Poales; family Poaceae; genus Aegilops; species Aegilops speltoides. The sequence goes on from CM038143.1 coordinate 132,814,176, forward strand.
ACAGCACCCGGCGCTAAGCGGGCTCTTGACACTAGCGTCTGAAAGGCGCTGGAGGTCTTGTTTAAAGGCGTAAAGCTCCGCATCAGCGACGAAGATCGCGGTTCCACTGCATCAGCGTCCAACCCGACGAGGTAAGTGATTCTACCCTTTCACGGGACACTTGTTGTTAATAATTCACCTAAGCGGGTTTTAATCTCCCTTCTCCTTTGGCGAAGTGGATGAAGAAGGCGAGCAGCTCATCTGCCCGGCTCCCATGCGAAGACCCAGGTGGGCGCCCGTCTAGCGGGGTTGATAGTTCCGGCACCGCACGCGTGGTGCCGGAGAAAGAAGGCCAAGAAGGTGGCCACGGGAACTCGAAAGAGTTCCTGCTTTGGTCGTCCAACGACTCCGAGGCGGACTCCTCCCGAAGATGAGGAGGAGGAAGAAGACTCTCTCCCGGAGGAGGGAGAGGAAGAGAAGGCTTCCCCACAGGGGAGGCGAAGGGTCAGAGGAAGAACTATTCCCGGACAGCTCCGCCAACACCAACGTTGGCGAAGAAGAGGCCTCGAGGCCGGAGCCTCGGCGGATCGTAATTATCCGGATCCCTGAATGATCGCAATTTCTTTTTGCCACATAGTGTCCTTCTATAGCGCGACATACTATGCATTCCGGCCGGCGATGATCTCCCCGCTTCAGTCAAGGCGGGTCGTTAGCGGCATCGGACGTGGAATCTGTTCGACCGCCTCCACCCCTCGCCCGGCCGGAGGATGCCGAGGTGGGATCCGGAAAGGACCCATCGGGAGGAGGCTCGGGAGCGCCGCAGGCAGCCTCGGACTTTCGCGCCGGACTCTGCCGGAACCCACAGTGGTTCGAGTCGGCAGGCGGCCTTCACAAGAAGGGCAAGACGCGTGACTGCCGGCCCCCTGTCCCAACTAGGCGCGCCGGACAACTTGTTGGGCGCTCAAAGCGCTTCCATCAAAGAAGAACACCGCACTATTATGAGTGCGGTGATTCAAAAGTTCAGCTTGCCAAGAGCGGGCTGACCGAAGCTCGCAGCCTTCTAACGAGGCTTTGAGGTAAGAAGTTAAAATTATGTAATGTAATACCGCATAGGCGGTAGCCTCGATGCTTAGTTCGGCGTTCGGAAAGAAAAGCGGTGAGGATCTAGAATGATATCTGTGAGGTTGCTAAAAATATGTCAATATGGGTTTGCGAGGCTGCGTTGTGACCTCTGCCAGCCTTGTTGCGGTCGTGCATTGAAGCAGGATCTCGGCGGTCCGACCAAGAGCCTGGTCGTGCCAAGAAGCAACTCGAGGACAAAGAAGGTGAGTAACACCACTTTTAAAAATTACCTTACGAGAAAAGGATTTAAGTTGCATTAGAAATGACAAGGATAACGTGGTGCTGCGGGGCCACTAGCGAGGTGGCAACCCTGAAGGAGGCTGTGTCCGTGACGAGCAGCGATGCGGCCGAGCAGGCGAGGAGAAAGCGAGAGGCGGGTGGCGGAAGTGCGGCAAGAGCTCCGGGCTCTCATGGAGAAGCATGAGAGTTTGGGCGCGACTCAAGACTCGAGAGTCAAGAGCGAGCCTCGGCTCTCGAAGTGCCAGAATCCGCCAAGGCCGAGGCTGTAAGGCCCTCGGGGAGGTTGAAGATGTGAAGAAGATAGCGGCGGGTAAGGCATTTTATGCAAAGCAAGCATGTTAATGTAAACTACCTAACACTTACCCGCATTCGGAGCTCTCGAGGCGTTTGAAGATCTGCTGCACAAGATGTATCGATGCTTCTTTGCATTCTCACCGTGGCGGGAGGGGAGCTCAGCGGAAAGGTCTTACGGTCTCGATATCTTTGAGGCGGCCATCCAGTGCCCCTAGCGACCAGCTGAAGCAACTGGTCGAGCTCCTAAAGAAAGCGTTGAGGAGGCCATGAAGGGCCTCATAGTATGGCTGTGGCACAGACGTGCCATGCACAGGAGCTACTTGCCTTGTCTGGCGGCTCGTGGGCGCATGCTCCTGGAGTGGAGGTCATCAGCGCTCCGCTTGTATTGAAGGTGCTCGTCGGGCCTTGCTGCGCAAAAATTGCACTGGGGCAAGCTTTGGATGCGGAGAGGCTTCTTCTGACCGCCCTTGCTTGGTAGTAAGGAATATCGTCTTGAAATGTATATAAAACTGTCTGAAGGGTGCCACGCATATTGCGGATGAGTGCCCCAGAGATGTAATTTTTGAGTAAACTTCGCTATGTATTATCTGTCGGCTGAAAACTTTGTTCATATGCTCTAAGCAAAACTTGTTTAATTTAAAATATTACCTTCCGTGCGGCCGTTTATAAAATCGAGAGATGGCAAGTTGTTGGCTTGACCCCGAGCCACAAGTGCTGGGGTGTTAGGGATAACCAGAGCACTCTTGTTCCCATTTTGGGTCCATCTAGGAGGCGCTAAACACAACGCGAACAAGGCAACCGGACTTATAATGCTTTAACACTCTCCTTAGCCATAGAATTCTATAATTTTAAATTTAGTGAAGCCCCTAGTATTCGGAAGACCGAATTAGGGTGCTATCCACACCTTAAATCGGACATTATCCGGTACTTCGCTCGAGTGGCATGAGTCTTTAAGGACCCAAAAGACCTCTCAAACAGCGACTAGTCTCTCGCATTATCATGCCGGTCAGTTTTAGCTTTATCCATCGAGGCGCTTTCATGGCTCAACCGGCGCGAATCGCGATGGTTCTCCATGCCACCTTAGCCAGGCAGAATGGAGCGTAAGGCACCAAAGCGTGGGGCAGGCAAATCAACTATTGACCCAAGACATGATTCGGCCGATTCATATAATGCTATAAGTTAAAGGTGCCGCACTTGTGAAAGTGTTCGAACTTATCACACCATAATCTAGGGGAACGTAAGCCCTCAATTGTGTATACGGCCGTACCAAAGTATCGGGTGCAAGATGTCATTAGTGAACATATGTATAAGGTAATGCAATAACAGGCAAAAGATGCTGCATTATTTATTCAAGGAATTCTCTATGAGTGCGGAAAGATACAAATAGTGCGGTAAGCAAAGGATTGGACTAAATAAGCATGTCCCCTCAAGGGTGGGCTGCGGACTGGTGTATATAATCAATTAAATGCTCGTAATGGAGACCACCTAGGTGTTCATCGCAGCCTTCTTCCCTCCTGGCTGTTGCATCGTGAGTTAGGCGGGTTCGCCGCGAGACTGAGGCTCTCTAGTGAGCAGAGTCTGTGTATACAAAAGAAGGAAAATAAACATAAAAAGGCGACACACTTGAGCCCCTGGTGAGTCGAGCCGCCTCTGGGTCTATTGTGGTCGTGCCCCTCCCCAGGCCCATGGTATCTCCAAAGCGTAATGATGTACGGCGGGGTTGTGCTTACAATCATGTGAGGGCTGGGGTTGGGGCAGCATTGCTCTGCCGATGCTCGGAATCGCTAGGTGGTCTTGGTTGATGTTGCTCCGTAGCGCGTTTGGCGTGTCCGGCCGTTTAGCGGCGGAACTTCGAAAATTGCTTTAGAAGGCTGCTCTGTATTCGCGAGAGCTGTAACATGTTCAACCGTTCGGAGGAAGCGTTTACGTATTTCCATTGACCCGTGATGACTCCACGAGGGCGGCATCTTGAGCTTGAGGTATGCGTAACGCTGCACTGCGGGTGAACTTTGCAAGCCTTGGTTAAATCGAAAGCAGAGCGTGATAGCCGTGCTGGAGCGGGACTATGTCGAAGATTAACTCCTCGCTCGGAAATTGTCCGGGGATCGAAGACCACTTCCGGTGTGGTGAGCTTTGTACAATTGGCTCCATCGCATATCGTCCCTTAGTGCGCTTCCGCTCCTCTTGGGTATGTGGGTTGCGTATATCATAATAACCGTCGCACTTGTGGAAACCCTTCATTCTTCTATTGTTCGGTGATTGGGTCTCTCCTTATCGCCGTGTTGTGCAGCCCCTTGTCATTGTTTTTCGGCAACTAATTTGCTGCTGCTTGAATACCCAACAATCTCTATTGGTGTGATTGGATGGCTTTTCGGGGTGCCATGTATCAGCATAGCGGTCGAGTATCGGTCCAAATTGGACCGGACCGGAGTGGTTCTTTTGAATGGCTTCTTCCGGCGGGTTTGAGCCTCGGAATCGGCGTTGACTACCGTATCCTCCTTGTCGCCGCATGTTTCGCGCGCGTTTTTTTACTTGACGCGACACATTGCCATTGTGGTCATTGGTATCCGGACTGCCGAATTTTTCTTGGGTTGTTGTTGCGAGCTAGCCAGTTGTCCTCTCCCTTTCATGGTCATTAAGGATGTGAGGGCTGCCATGGATTTGGCTTTTCCTGTCCTAGGTGCGGGCTAGCCACTTCGTCAGCGGATGTTATGTTTGAAGGCTGCGAGGCCTCTGCATCCAGACGGTCGACAATTTGATTTTTCTTTGTTAGGAACCGTGTCGAGAACTATCTGGCGATTCGTTCGCTTGCTGAATTATGTGGCTTAGGTCATCGACGTTTGGTGGTCGCATATATGTGCCACGGAAGTTGTCGAGAATGCGGCTTCGAGTCTTCCCAACACCCAATTGACTCTGCGGGCAAGCTGTTGAGCCAATGCCGAGCTGGTCCTTTAAGCTTGAGTGGGAGATATTTGATGGCATGGAGATCGTCGCCGCGGGCCATATGGATGTGAAGGAGGTAATCTTCGATCCAAACCGCGGGGTCTGTTGTACCATCGTAGGATTCAATGTTTCTGGGTTTAAACCCTTCGAGGATTTGATGATCCATTACTTCGTCGGTGAAGCATAAGCGGGTGTCTTGGCGCCTATATTGAGCAATATCCGCGGCGTAGCTCGAGTGGCGTTATGCTGTGTTCGGCCCGGCGGAGTTATTGTATCCGCGTGACGGTATTAAATGCGATGGGTGGGTAGAGGCATACGTGATCCATAGATGGATCTGGATTGCCTTGCTTTGTCCTCAATATATCTACATAAGTCCGTAGCGTTCCCTCTTGGCCGTACTTTTGGAAGCGATCTTGCCGAATGCAGTCTTGGTGGAGGGCCTAGATGCCTCTCTACCCGCGACCACGGGGTGGTCGATCGGCCGTATGTGTGAGCTAGTGATGCAGGTATGTATGCTTCCTCCTCTAATCGGAGAGCAACTTGCGTTTTAGGTAGCTTTTGGAGGCGTTGAGTTCGTACTCTTGACGCGAGGGCCTCGGTCCATCGATCGGCCAGCGAGTCTTGATCAGCTTGAAGCTGCTGCTGCTTTTCTTTAGGCTATTTTACGTGGCGATAAGCCTCGTTTAAACTCTCTTGTTGGCGGGATCCTCGGGCAAGGCAATTTCGTCGTCGTTGAGGCTTGCCTCGTCTTGGAGGAGGTATGTAATTATCATCCTCGACCTCTTCATCTGCCGCTCTCGTGAGGGCTTGTACGCATCCTCCTCGCTGAATCTTGCTGGAGGGGATTGTCTTGGCACTTTACGGGGTCTTATTATCTCCTGTGCTGAATCTCCATTCTTCTTTGTGGCGGGATTTAGGCGGCGCCTTGTTGACGTCGGTAACAGGCTGTTTCTTTAAGGAATCTGCCTCTGCTGCTTCTTCGCCGTCCCCATTGTCGGTGTCAAAACCGCCGGATCTCGTAGTGGGGTCCCGGCTGTGCGTCTAAGCGGATGGTAACGAGAGATGAGGACACAATGTTTTTACCGAGTTGGGCCCTCTCGATGGAGGTAATACCCTCGTCTGCTTGATTAATATTGATGATATGGGTAGTACAAGAGTAGATCTACCACGAGATCAATGAGGCTAAACCCTAGAAGCTAGCCTATGGTATGATTGTTGAGATGTAATGTTGTGTCCTCACGGACTAAAGCCCTCCGGTTTATATAGACACCGGAGGCTAGGGTTACAGTCGGTTACAATGGTAGGAGATCTACATATCCGTATTGCCAAGCTTGCCTTCCACGCCAAGTAAAGTACCTTCCGGACACGAGCGGGAGTTTTCAATCTTCTATCTTCGTGATGCGGGTGTCGGCGGATATTGATAGTCCGGCTATCAGGACACCCCTAGTCGAGGACTCCTCGGTAGCCCCGAACCAGGGCTTCAATGGCGATAAGTCCAGCGTGCTTGTAGTCTTGGCGTTGCAAAGCGGGTTCTCCTTGAATTCCATGTTCTGCCCGAGCGATGTCGGCTTTACCTCGAATCTTGTGCTTCTTGGCTTCTCATGAAATTATGGCCCTCTTCCACGCGTCGCACGAATGCAGCTTTGAAGTCTTTACATTTCACCCCTGGTTGTGCGGGTCACCAGCCTATTAAAGGGCGGGGATCGAGATCCAAACCGCACCATCCTCCTCCAGCGTATACCCCATCGAGCGCCTCGACTCAAATCCATTCCACCATGGATCGTCGTGCGGCTCTTCCTCACGCGCTCCCAGCCATCGCCGGGAGATTGGAGGAGGTGCTCTATTCGCCTGTGCAGCTAGTAAAGCTCCAAGCAGGAGGATGGCTTCCTCCGGCCTTCATGGTGGTTCGAGCGGACTGGTTACTTATCGAGGAGGAAGCGAGGCGGAGGACACCCCAAGCCCCAACAGGGAGGCGGGTGTGCTTTGTCCCTTATCTAATAAGGGGCTCGGGTTTCCAATACACCCGTTCCTCGCGGGCTCCTAATGTTCTACGGACTTCAGCTCCACCACCTCACGCCCGCTTACATGTTGCACATCGCGAGACTCGTAGCCCTTTGCGAGCTATTCACGGGCATCGAGCCCCATTTCGCATTGTGGAAGAGGCTATTACGCCTCGTGCCCGTTCTCACCGGGGTCCATATATCAAGTGGGCAGCGCTTGAAATATAAGGCGCATGATCGCTGGGACGGATACCTATCCGGCACCCCCAAGAGGCGTCCAAAGACTGGGCCCTCGGTGGTTTTATATAGTAGGCGCTCCATTGCCCGACCCAGTCCGGATTGGCCTCCGGAGTTTGATCTGCTCCCTTGAAGAAGCGCCTCGGTGGCCAGAGCCCGTTTGGAGGAAGACAAGAACGTCCAGTTACTTGATGAGCGGATAAGATTAATGGCTCATTCCGGCTTGACCATGTTTGGAGTCATGGCGATGTGCATCAAGCGGGGTGCAGCGGCTGCAATCTGAAGCCACCCCATGTGGGATTTCAGCGGGGAGGGCGATGCTTACCGACGCGGGCGCAAGGGGCGGATTCGACCGAGGATCGGTGAAGATCCCGTCCGATCTGTACAAGGGGATAAGGAGGATTTCGCCGTCCGAACCACCGTGGATGGGTTTTCTATGGTCAATCCCGGAGGATGGGTGTTTAACGCCTCGAAGGGTTCTACCGGCGCTTTGAGTTCAAGCTTCTTACATTACGTCTTGGCGCAGGTCTCGCCCGGATGCGGAGGACATGGTGAGTCTGCTCCACAACCCGAGGATCCGGAAGGGTGCACAGGTCCGGCCTCGAAGAGGATCCGGACATCGAGGTGGAGCTGATTGGCGGGTGTATCACCAGCTTAGCATTGACAATGCTTTGGTCGCCATTCTGGCGGACTACCCGGGCTAAGTTCGGCATCGGTGACCACGACGAAGTCCGGACACCGTTATCCTATCCTTGCTATTTTCGACCTTCGCGAATGATGGTATTTTGCAGAAGCGCCATTACGGCGAGAAGTCGGGACTGCGGCGGCCGACCTCTGAGAGGTCGATCCGAACTAGCGAGGAGAAAAGGAGCGCCGTCTTGAGCGAAGCGTCACCGCGAGGTATAGATCGTGTTTGATCTTTTGAAGCAACGCTCGAGGCTATCTAAGTGCTCATGATTTTATAGGAGAAAAAGCTCGCCCGGACTGCGGCGCGCAGGAATTCCGACCCAACCAACACCAGCGAGGCTCCGGCGCCGGACCGGAGGGAGGCAAGCGCAAAACGCGAACGGACCTGCTCCAGCGGAGGATACCGACAGCTGTCCGCCACCAAGTCGAGGTGGAGGCGCTATGAATCATAGACGCCGCCGGACAGTTTTTTCAAGCGTGATTTTCCCCGAGGCATTGGATGCCTTTAGCGTTAGAGGGCCAGCATCTCGGGCTGCTCAAAATGGTTTTACGAGCCACGGGCGGTATGTTAAAGACATACTCTGGTAAGGAATTTTAATGGTTGTATACACGGTAGCCCCGAGACTTAAATTAGTTATGTTAAATGATTTAAGGATCATATAAACTTTCAGGCTCTTAGCGAGAAGAACGCCCGGTGTCCCAGAGCTGCAAGATTGCAAGGCCCAACTTGAGGCCGCACTTGCTACCGCGGAGGAGGCGAAAGACCCCTCTGGTAGCACATTTGTATAAATGAATATAAGCGGCCATGCGTTGTGCGCGTGAGTCTAATAATGACACTGCGCAGTGCCGCCGAATAAGATCCGGACAGGCAAGCGCTGCTGCTGACTAAAGGCGGCGAGCGTCTTGAGCGAGTTCAGCGGGAAAGAACAAACTCCAAGATGCCAGCGCCAAGCTCGGAGAAAGAGCTTAAAGGCGCCTGAGCCGAGCTGTCCGGCTCCGTCAAGAGAATCAGCGACTTCGTCGGCATCTATAGTAAGTGCTTGGCGAACTCTCTAAGGAAGAAGAGTTCGGAGAAGTGATTGACATAACATGTCTTGTAGGTATACTCACGGGCCATCCTGCGGAGGAGATGCCCGTGTCGATGGGTGATCAACTTCGAACTGTTGCAGTCTGGACGAGCGAGTTGGCGGGCAATAGAGTGGCGCCATACGGGCTTTATGGCCATCCCTTGCCCCCGAGGCCTCGGGGAGCTTCTGAGGAAGCTACGAGGAGTCTTGGCAGCGCCTCCGTTTAATGGAAGGATTTGACTGCCGTCAAGGTGCCAGGAGGCTTGGGCCATGGTGAAGGCAGCGGTACAAGAAGGCGGATCCCAACCATATGGCGAAGTTGGACCGTGGGGCCCGGCAGGAAGGAGATCCTGTGAGTTTAGTGTACAGCCAGGTAGAAGCTGGCTGCTAAATTTTCCCAGCGGGACTGTAAGCTAGACAGACTGTTAGGCGGGATTGAGGAGGAATACAATCAATAAACTTGACAATGTATGTTATCCTTAAAATGACATGTGAAATGCCTTCTAGCGGATTGTAGATCGTTTGCCGTTGCCGACCTTTTAAGCCGACCTCGGGACCCTAGAGTCCTGGTGTGTCCGAATACCTTTTGGCTAATAAATAACCGTGGTATGCATGGAGACTAGGCGTAGGGGTCATTAGTGCTTTATCGAGCAAGTGCCCAACTAGTTATGTTATATTACATGGTTAGTAAGAAACATCTTCGGGGAGAATAGTTCCGTTAAGGGTTCCTTTATTTGGGGTGGCATGCCCTAAAGTGCATGTCGGACTGCCAATGGAGCGATAAAACATCACAGGGGCAGATGGAAAAAATAGGTAAAAGTCATCTTTTAAATCACCGACCGAATATTCCCTTAGAGCGCTAGCTTTCGGCTTCACCCGGTCGAGGTACACATCCGGTGACCCGCGATAACAATCGCGAGAGGTGCTCCTTTACCACCTAGCCGAACAATCGGGAGCGTGGGGGTAAGCACAGGGCGAACAACCCAGCTTGGCCAAAACTTAAGTCATATCGATGCATATAATGGCGAGTAAAAGGTACATGTGGAAGCATGACACATGTGTTGGGTATAAAACCGTATAGTTGAGCTTACGTAAAAAGCCCCGGGAATAACGAGTGCGGTGGCACATCGTGTGTATGCAAAAAATCGAAAATGGGCCCGAGGGGTTTGTTAATTTAAAATGATACAAAGAAAAGAAGACAACGAAATATAAAGGTTGGGCGGGGAAGGGGACGAACTCTTAGTCCGGCACTAGGCATAGAATCGCCGGAGTCGGGCTGCGTTCCATGGGTTCGGCTCGAGTCGGTTGTCCGACGCATTTTGTAGACGGTACGCTCCGCCGGTTAGTACTTGATCAATAATGAAGGGGCCTTCCCATCAGGGTTTGAGCTAGTCCTTTTTCTTGTCCGGCAGGCGTAGAACTAGTTCGCCAATGTTATAGGTCTTGGCCCGTACTTCTCTGCTTTCATATCTTCGAGCCTGCTGCTGGTAAAATGCGGAACGAGCCTTCGCGACGTCATGTTCTTCCTCCAATGTGTCCAAGCTGTCCTACCGATCGAGCTCGGCTTCTCTTTCCTCATACATGCTTTTCGAGGTGAGTCATGAATAATGTCGCGAGGCGAGAACTGCCTCTGCGCGTATCTCATAAAAATGGTGTGAATCCGGTAGTGCGGTTAGGCGTTGTCCGCAGCCCCAGTATGGAGTCGAGCTCCTCGACCCATTGGGTGTCTGATTTAGTGAGTGACCTCACTAGTCTGGGTTTAATGCCGCTCATTATTAGACCGTTTGCTCTTTCCACTTGACCGTTGGTTTGAGGGTGATAGACTGATGCATAGTCGAGCTTAATGCCCATATTTTTGCACCATGCCTTGACCTCATCGGCTGTGAAGTTCGTGCCGTTATCGGTGATGATGCTATGGGGGACTCCGTAGCGGTGTACCACCTCGATATAAAGTCTATCACTGGTCCCGACTCTGCCGTTTTGACGGTTTGGCCTCTATCCATTTGGTGAATTTATCCACCATGACCAGCAGTATTTTTTCTTGTGGGTTCCCCCTTTAAGGGGTCCCACCATGTCAAGCCCAGACATGACGGCGGGTAATGGGTATGGTTTTGAGGCGGTGGGTGGCATATGGCTACGATTAGCGAAGAGGCAACGGCAACCGCGATCGCTGGACCAAGTCTGTGCATCTGCCTCGAGCTGTTGGCCAATAAAATCCGATGCGGACGCCTTTCCTACGGGGCCCGGGCTGCTGCGTGGTGTCCACCTAGTCCGGCATGGATTTCAGCCGGGAGGTTTCGCCCTTCTTCTTGGAGATACACCTTTGAAGGACTCGGTAGTACTTTTCTTATAAAGTTCTCCCTCATGAACCTTGTAGGCCTTAGATCACCGGACTATCGGCGGGCCTCATTTTGGTCTTGGGAAGTTCCTGCCTAAGTAAGTAGGCTAGGAAAGGTTACATCCAGCGGCGATTCTGCCATTATATCGTGGGCGGATTGTTATTCGTTATCTGCTGAATCACCGGTTAGTGCGGCTCTCTCCGGTTTGTCGCTACGGACTCCTCTTCCCGCGATGCGGATGGCTTGAAGAGCCGTTCGGAGAAGATATTTGGAGGACAACATCACGTTTAGCACCGATCGTGCTAGAATGTCGGCCGCTTGGTTGTTATCTCGGGCTATGTGATGGAATTGAGTCCTTCAAACCGAGTGACATTTTCAGGACAACATTACGATATGCTGCCATTTTCGGATCCTTGGCGTCAAAGTCTCCATTTATTTGGGATATTGCAAGGTTTGAATCCCCGCGCACCTCTAGGCGTTGAATGCCCATGGAGACTGCCATCCGGAGACCATGTAACAAGGCCTCGTATTCGGCTGCGTTGTTGGAGTCCGTGTACATTATTTGAAGTACATCTTGGGCTATATCTCTCCGGTGGGGACGTCGATCTGACGCCAGACCCGATCCGTCCAACATTTTGGAGCCGTCGAAGTGCATAGTCAATTGGAGTATCGCCGTACTCTTTAGGTAGTTAAACTTGATCCATTCGGCGGCAAGTCAGCCAAGACTTGCGACTTTATGGCTCGTCGAGGTTTGTAAGTTATGTCGAATGGCAAGAGCTCAATGGCCCATTTTACAATCCTGCCCGTTGCGTCGCGGTTATTTATAATGTCATTGAGTGGTACTTGAGAGCCCTTGTTATCGAACACTCTTGAAAGTAGTGCGAGCTTCGGGGCGCCATGAACACCGCATATGCTATCTTTTGATAGTGCGGGTAGCAAGGATTGCGGGGGGTTAACACGGTGGATCGTAATACACTGGTTTTTGAAGAGAATTTATACCCATACATTTGCTCGTTAAACTGACGAGGACAGCGCTCACAACTTGATGTGTTGCGGCGATGTATAACAACATCGGTTAAGCCTTGAGTGAAGCGCAGCCGGGACGGTTGTTGCCAATATGGCCTTTATTTCTTGAGTCCGGCGGTGGCGCATCCGTCCACTCAAAGTGTTGATGCGCCTTAGGAGGCGATAAAGGGCAACGCCTTCTCTCCTAAATGGGAGATAAAATGGCTTAAGGCTGCCACGCATCTGTTAATTTTGTATTTGCTTGAGGTCCTTTGGGATATCCAAGCGTGTGAGCTCGAATCTTGGCGGTTTGCTTGATTCCTCTACGGATACAATGAAGCCCAGCTGACTTCCCGGTGATACGCCAAACACATTTCTCGGATTCAGCTTAATGTCATATGCTCGAGGTTGTCGAATGTGATTCTCAAATCGTTTACTAAAGTTTCGGCGTGTTTTGTTTTGGCGACTACGTCGTCTCGTATCTGTATTTGTTTTGCCTATCTGGGTAGCGGACATGTTTGAATCATGCGCTGATATGTTGCGCGGCGTTTTTGAGTCGAAGGGCATCGTGTTGAAGCGAGAATGGTCCGTATGGAGTGATGAATGCCGTTGTGGCTTGGTCTTCTTCCGCCATCTTGATTTGATGATAGCGGAGTATGCATCCGGGAAGCACAAGCGAATCGTGTCTGCCGTGGCATCGATAATTTGATCGATCGGGGGGAGGAAAGGATCCTTTAGGAAGCCTTATTGATGTCTTTGAAGTCGGCCTGAGCGCGAGGTTTGTCCTTCTTTGGTACCATCACCAAATTTGCTAGCGGTCCGGATGTTTGATATCTCTGATGAATCCGGCTTCTAATAACAGCTAGCTCTTCTCCCATTACTTGTCTTTTGGGCTCGGAAAATCGTCGAAGAGCTGTTTGATTGGTTTGAATCCTTTAGGATGTTTAGGCTGTGTTACGCCAACCTGCGAGGATTCGGGCATGTCGAAAGGTGCGAGCGAAGATGTCCCAATTTTCCGAAGGAATTCGGCGCGATCTGGCGTCGACTTGAGGTTCAAGCTGTGCCCGATGGAGGCCGTCTTTGTTGGGTCCATTGGGTGGACCTGAAATTTAACTATCTCTTCTGCTGGTTTGAAGTAGGTGGACTTGGATCTTTTATCAAGTATCACGTCGTCCTGTTTACCGTGGGCGTGGCGCGATGGAGTTCCTCTGCCGCTAAGGCTTGGATAGTGCCTCGAGGGCTAGTGCGGCTATCTTATTTTCGGTGCGGAGTCGCGTGTCCGGATCAGCAGCGAGTGATTATTCTGCTGGGCCCAGGCATTTTGAGCTTCATGTACCCGTAATGAGGTATTGCTTGAAAAATTGTGAATGCCTCTCGTCCTAATATGGCGTGATAGCCGCTGAGCAGGGCTACAGGAGCGTGACTTCTTGGATCTGTAATTGTCGGAGGCGAACACCACATCGAGTGTTCGGTGCAGCAGCTTCCGGCTAGGGATTATTCCTCTGAAGGTTGTCTTTGCCGCTCATCTGGCTCAATCGATTTCCATTTTCCATGAGGTTTCCTCGTAAATGAGGTTTAGTCCGCTGCCGCCGTCCATGAGGACCTTTGTCGGTTGAAAGCCATCCACTATGGGACTAAGTACCCGGTCTTGGTGGGGCTCTGGTAGTTCGAGATGTGGGCTCGTCGCTAGCGCTGAAGGTGATAGCGTGTCGCTCCATGGATTTCTTGTTGCTACTTGGTAGACTTGGCGAGTTCGCGGATTGTTAGTTTTCGCATATTATTTGATCACGAAAGTCTCGAAGGCTATTGACACCGTCTTGGTATTGTTGGAGTGGTTTCCGGAGCGAAGCTCTTCGCCACTTTTGGCCTGCCGTAATATCCAAATGCTCGAAGCTATCGCGTTGGGACAGCTCCCCGTATTGTGAAGTTCTGAGGTCCATTGAGCCATCCCTCGATGCAGTTCCGTTTCCCTTGCTGGGTTTTTGCTTTTTGATTTTTGCATCTGGGGCCTGATTGTGGCGCCCTTTACCATGATTGGGTTTGGGGCGGATTATCCCAAAATTGATTTTCAGTTTTCGAAAACTTTCCGTCAGACGATACTTCGCACTATGGGCGCCCGGATCGGTAAAACAGCGTAATCTTGCGACGATCGATGGCGTTCGAGATTCCCTTGTCCGTGCAGTTATTGCAGAATATTGAGATTGCGTTCTCCTCTCGGCGATCCTTTATCCTGTCCATAACGGGAGAATCGGCCCGATAATGATGTCTTGTTTAGAGGGCTCTTGCGAATTAGAAATAGGTCGCGTATATGCAGGCGGGAGGGTGGAATAAAATCCGGATCCTGCCCATCTTTGGGCTCAATGGCGAGGACTTCGAATTGGGAAGCTTGATTTCTTTGAAACAACCCGGTGAGTCGGGGGCGTATGATTTTAGGTTCGATGCTCGATCGAGTCCGTCCCTCTGCGGAGTCCGACATGGAGGGTTAGGAATCCGGACCTGATTGTTTTCAACAATGGCAATGAATTGCGAGTTGTTCTTCTACCACTTGACGTGGTGGGTAGCACGGGAGAGTTAATCTCTCTCGGATCGGTTTAAGCCCAATCGATTGTAGTCATTGCGACTCCCGAGCGGCGTCACGATCCAAGAGCTTCGTTGACGACGAGAGCTCGATCGGATCTAACTGTTCGGCAGCTTTAGGGCTGGCGAAGATTGCTTCGGCGACTTGAAAGTCATTGCGAAGCGGCGGCGGAGGTGGCCATAAAGGAAGCCACCAAGCCGGATAGTTTGACCGGCAGCCAAGGCTTCTCCGGCAAAACACCGTCTTTGAAGGCGGGTGAAGGCATCCGCTCCATCGGTGGCGACGGAGGAACTCTCAATGAAAGCACCAATGTCGGTGTCAAAACCGGCGGATCTCGGGTAGGGGTCCCGAACTGTGCGTCTAGGCGGATGGTAACAGGAGGCGAGGACACAATGTTTTTACCCAGAGTTGAGCCCTCTCGATGGAGGTAATACCCTACGTCTGCTTGATTAATATTGATGATATGGGTAGTACAAGAGTAGATCTACCACGAGATCAATGAGGCTAAACCCTAGAAGCTAGCCTATGGTATGATTGTTGAGATGTAATGTTGTGTCCTACGGACTAAAGCCCTCCGGTTTATATAGACACGGAGAGGCTAGGAGTTACAAGAGTCGGTTACAATGGTAGGAGATCTACATATCCGTATTGCCAAGCTTGTCTTCCACGCCAAGTAAAGTACCTTCCGGACACGAGCGGGTCTTCAATCTTCTATCTTCGTGATGCAGGAGTCGGCGGATATTGATAGTCCGGCTATCCGGACACCCCTAGTCTAGGACTCCCTCACCCATCTTTGGGGTGTCCACCATGTATATGTCATATGCGAGGTGGTCTTCCGATTACTGTGGTAGCTGGTTCTTATTCGTCTCGGCATCGTCGTCCATACCGTCGATGTCTTGGTCGTAATCTAGCATGTCTCATTAGGTGCGTCGACGATGGGCTACAAAGTGGGTGGTGGGTGGGCTTTGAATTTCTTAAGTCGTTCGTATCCCAACCGTCCTGGCCATAGTCGGCCAGGTCTCTCGGATAGCGAGAGATGTTTTAGCGATTTAGGATGTCGCCAAAGGCGAGTGTTGGAAGATGTCCGTGGCGGTGAATTCCATGACCGGCGCCAGCGATTCGATTGGCGGGGGGCGGGAGGTTGAGTCCGGCAAAGTCCGGCACCTCGAGTCCAAGCCGCCAAGGACAAGGTTAGTGTTTGGCTCCATCGCCGTGGAAGTTTACAGCCCAGGCGGTGTCAGCCACCGGTCCTCGATTTAGGCGATCGGCTCTGGGCTGAGGCGGGCAGATTAATGCGACCACCAAAGGCGCTGTCTGGCGGCGAGCTAGATCGTGCCCATCGCGGATCTGTCACGCCGCTTCGGCTGTGGCTCGAGACCGTCGAAGATCAAGTCCCCATAGATGTCGGCCGTGAAGTTTAGGCTTCGAACCTGACTCGTGGCGGGGGCGTAGCTTCGATCTGCTCGGATGGCCAAGTGAATTAGCCCGGTCTGAAGCCGCCCGAATCTGAAGATCTGTCGGGAAAAAGTCTCACCACTGGACAGCGTTATAATGTCGAAGAAGCCATCGAGCCTATCGGCGGCACGCGGAAGGAACTCTCAATGAAAGCACCAATGTCGATTGTCAAAACCAGCGGATCTCGGGTAGGGGTCCCGAACTGCGTCTAGGCGGATGGTAACGGAGACAAGGGACACGATGTTTTACCGAGGTTCGGGCCCTCTTGATGGCGGTAAAACCCTACGTCTGCTTGATTAATATTGATGATATGGGTAGTACAAGTGGATCTACCACGAGATCAAGGAGGCTAAACCCTAGAAGCAAGCCTATGGTATGATTGTTGTAATGTATGTTGTGTCCTACGGACTAAAGCCCTCCGGTTTATATAGACCTTTGGAGAGGGCTAGGGTTACCTGAAGTCGGTTACAATGGTAGGAGATCTACATATCCGTGTCGCCAAGCTTGCCTTCCGCCAAGGAAAGTCCCCTCCGGGACAGGAATGAGTCTTCAATCTTGTATCTTCGTAGTCTTGGAGTCGGTGGACGATGATAGTCCAATTGTCAGGACAACCCCTAGTCGAGGACTCCCTCGGGGGTATCCGGACAGCGGACTGTTGGACCGTGAAGATACAAGACTCAAGGCTTCATCCGTGTCGGATGGGACTCTCCTTGCGTGGAAGGCAAGCACCGGATGTTGGATCTCCTTCTTTCCCGACTATGTGTAACCCTAATATAAATCGGAGGGTTTAGTCCGTCCTCATAATCATAGGCTGCTTCAAGACCTCTGTGATCTCGTGGTAGATCTATGTAATATCATATCATCAAGCAGGAAGTAGATTACCTCCATCAAGAGGACCCAACATGGGTAAATGCTGTCCCCCGTCTACCATTAGCCTTAGATGCATAGTTGGGGATCCCCTACCGAGATCCGCCGGTTTGACCTGCCACGAATACATGCAGTTTCACTCCATTTGGTCTTTTTACATGCAAAACATTGTCAGCCGAACTGGTGCAGGCCGAGACCAGGCGAGGCTACTTTCTCTACTTCTTCTGTTCCTCGGGAAGCTCCCTGTTGGAGAATCGGGGCGGTATCTGCGCCCATCTTTGGAGCACGTGACTCGGCAGCAGGACCAAAGGCACTTCTTCTGCCGTGAGAATGGTTGCCTCCACGACAAGGGCTTGGCGCCCCGCCGGAGTCGGTTGTCCCACGGCAGGCTCGGCATCCACGGAAACATCTTCGCCAGCGGCCCCAGGGAGCTCGGTGGGGAAGTACTTGCTGGGGCCTGACTTCCTTCACTTGTTCTGCTCTGTTGATGGTTCGATGGATGGTTGAGTTAACCGAAGCACAAAAGTACCTGGTTCCATAGGTAGCTTGAGGGCAGCGCGCTTTGACATGTAGTCCGCGATGCAATTCTCCACTCGGGGGATATGCTCTGCCCGTATACCATCAAAGTGCTCCTCCAGTTTCCTCACTTCATCCAGGTAAGCCTCCATCAATGGGCTTTGATAATCCTTGTTGATCTACCTGAGACAAGCTGTGAATCACCCCTGACGATGAGCTTCTTGACCCCGAGGTCTACCGCGATCCTAAGACCAGCAAGCAACCCCTTGTATTCAGCAGTGTTGTTCATCGACATCTCCTTGGGAAAGTGCATCTGGATCACGTACTTGAGGTGCTCCCCCGCGGGTGCAGCGGGCAGCACTCCAGCACCGGCGCCTTCTAGTGAAAAGGCCCCATCAAAGTACATAATCCAGTTGCGACTTGTTTCCTTGCCGGGGAGAGTGGTCTCCTGGATCTCTTCGTCGGGCGTCGAGGTCCATTCGGCAATGAACTCTGCCAAGAATGTGCTCTAAATCGTCGAGGTACTTTCGAACTTCAAACCAAAACTTGACAGCTCCAAGGCCCATTCCACAATCCTCCTCATTGCATCGGGTTATACGTTATCCGTTTACTGTGGGAGGCGGTGGCGACGGTGATCTCGTGCGCTTGGAAGTAATGACACAGCTTCCTCGAGGCCATAGGGAGCCTGAAGAGCAATTTCTGCACACCCGAGTACCTCGACCTAGCCCCCTGCAAGAGGGAGCTAACGAAGTATACCGGGTGCTGCATCATCTTCTTCTTCTGCAACACTTCACCTAGTTGCTGGGCCCTGTCGTACTGGTGTCAGACCTTGCCGGGGCCAGGCCTTGCCGGGGAAAGTTCTGGTTCGCCATCAGTCAATTCTGCCATTGCTGCTGCCTCTTCATCGACCTCCCTTTGCGCCACCAATGCGGCGCTAACCACTTGATTCGTTGCTGCTAGATACAGGAGCAATGGTTCTTGTGGTTTGGGCGCAACCAGCACTGGGGTGGAGGAGAGGTATTTCTTCAAATCCTGCAGTGCTGCCTCGGCCTCCGGGGTCCACTCCATTGGGCCCGGCTCTTCTAGATCTTGAAAAAGGGAAGGGCACGCTCAGCGGACTTGGAGATGAATCTGCTCATGGCGGCGACACAACCAGTGAGCCGACGCACATCATTGATCCGCTTAGGTGCCTCAATCTGCTTGATGGCCTTGATCTTATGCAGGTTTGCCTCAATCACGCCCGACACAAAGAACCGAAGCTTGCGGACGGGACACGAAGACACACTTCTCAGGGTTCAACTTGAGGTTGATCCTGCGCAAATTTGCAAACGTCTCTTCCAAATCTTGCACAAGTGTCGCCTTGTCCTTGGTTTTGACCACTATGTCATCCATATAAGCTTCCATATTTCTATGCAGCTGGGGCTCAAAACCAATTTGGACTGCTCTTGCAAAGGTCGAGCCAGCACTCTTCAACCCGAAAGGCATCCGTAAAAAAACAATATGTACCACATGGGGTGATGAATGATGTCTTCTCCTCATCTTCTCTTGTCATGAAAATTTGGTGGTAGCCCGAGTAGGCGTCAAGGAATGATAACAGGTCGCACCCGGCCGTGGAGTCAACAATCTGGTAGATGCGCGGCAATGGGAAAGGATCTTTCGAACAAGCCTTAATGATATCTGTGTAATCAATACACAGCCTCCACTTCCCATTTGCCTTGCGCACCACCACCGGATTGGCCAACCACGTCGGATGGAGTACCCCTCTTACCAAGCCTGCCGCCTCTAGCTTCTTGATCTCTTCTGTGATGAACTCCTGCCTCTCCAGAGCTTGCTTCCTGACATTCTGCTTGACGGGCCATGCATGAGGACAGACAACAAGATGGTGTCAATCACTTCCCTAGGAACACCGGGAATGTCGGATGCTTGCCATGCAAACACATCGACATTCGCCCGAAAGTGACGAGCTCGTCTTCCTATTTGTTGTCGAGGGTGGAGCTTATGGTGAAACCCCCTGCCGTGCCGTCCTCTCTGACGGACACCTTCTTGGTCTCTGGTGGTGCAGCTCTGGATCTCTTGCTCTTACCGGTGGAGCTCTCTGGCACATCCTCGACGGGATCACGGCACTCCGGAGAGGTGCGCTTGCTGGAGTGGGTGCGAGAGGTCTCGCCGGTCTTCTTCCCTCCCGGTGCTCCAGCGGCAGGAGCAAGTGCCTTAGCAGCAGCTGCTACAACTGCTTCCCGGTAGAGTTGGTCAGTGCAGATCAGCGCGTCCTTCTTGTCGGAGGGGACGGTGATGATTTTTATCGGCCCCGACATCTTCAGTGTATTGTAGGCGTAATGTGACGCCGCCATGAATTTTGCGAGTGTCGGGCGGCCGAGGATCCCGTTGTAGGGCAAGGGGATCTCGGCCACGTCGAAGACAATCCTCTCTGTCCTGTAGTTCAGCTCTCCTCCAAACGTCACGGGCAACGTGACCTTACCCTTTGGCTAGCTTCTCCCCGGATTGACCCCTTTAAACGTACCCGTCTCTTCGAGGTCTCCATCAGGAATCTACAGCCTTTTGAGCATGATAGGCGAGATCAGGTTCAGACCGGCCCCGCCGTCAATTAGCATCTTCATCACCTTAAGGTTGCGGATCATTGGTGACACCAACAACGGCAAACACCTGACCGCAGTTGTGCGATCAGGGTGATCCTTGATGTCAAAGATGATACTCGTGTCGGACCACTTCAGTGGCCTCCGTGCATCGAGTGATGGCTCCACCGCTGTGATCTCACGCGCCCACTGCTTGAGTTCGCGGTGAGAGGTGTGCAGCGAGGCGCCACCATCGAAGCACATGGCCTCCGTAGCTTTCTGAAACTCGTGGTCGCTGGACTCGTCATCCTCGTCATGATCATCGTCTTCCCGTTTCTTGTTATGGCCCCGAGCGGGCCTCTCTTGCTGGTTATCCTTGCCGCGGCGACCTCCTTGGCCGCTACGCTTCTTGCCGGACCCTTCGGCACCGTCTTGACCCTTCTCCTTGTCCCGCCTCTCATATTCAGCTTTCTGCTCTCAGCGAGCAGCTCAACTTGTCGGCAGTTCTGGAGGTCATGGCCTTTGGTGCGGTGGATCTTGCAATACTGCCTGCCGAAGCCCCCTGGCTTGTCGGTAGCCGCCAAGGCCCGGCAAGCGGCACACCCGGCAACCACCTTGCCGGGGTCACTCGCCTTGGCCTTCTTGGCGGTGCCGGTGTCATCGGACCGCTCGACAGCAAGTACAGTCTTGCCTTTGCGCTTCCTATTATGGCGCCGGTCCTTCTTCGTCGGGGCAGCGGTGTCATCGTCCGTGGAGTCAGTTTCCGCGCTGGCGTCATCGCTAGGGTACTTCCTCTCCTCTTCCGCCCGAGCGCACCTATCGGCCAGAACATAGAGTTCGACCACATCCCTAACCTTGTTCACCGCCAGCTCCTCATGCATCTTGCGGTTACGCACATTCTGATGGAATGCACTGATCACGGTGGCGGAATGAATGTCTGGGATGTTATACTTCACTCGGCTGAACCTTTGGATGTACTTGCGCAGGTTTTCTCCTTCCTTTTGGGGGATAATATTCAGGTCGCTTGCCTGTCCATGAGCTTGATGGCCTCCAGTGAAGGCGCCAACGAACTCATGGCACAGATCCGAACAAGAGGAAATGGAGTCCACCGGCAAGTGCATCGACCATGACATGACATTGGGCTTGAGCGCCAAAGGGAAGTAATTGGCAAGCACCTTATCATCGCGGGCTCCAGCAGCTTGCATCGCGAAGGTGTAGATCCTAAGGAACTCTGACGGGTGAGTCTTGCCGTTGTAGTTCTCACCAATGTCGGGCTTGAACGTGCGGTGGGAGAGCCACTGGAACTGCCTCAGCTCATGGGTGAAGGCCGGACAACCCACCTCGTAGGGTAGGCCAGCTTAGCCCCCCGGTGCCGGGTGGTCCATAGTGGGTCCTGCCCGCCTATCTGGTCGGTGGCGTGCATCACGCCGGTGCTTGATGGTGGTTCGAGCGTCTTCAAGGGCTCACTCCTGAAGAACTTGACGCCGGTCGTGGTGGGTACGCGGATCGGACGACTCTATGGATATATTGTCGCAAGTGTCGTTGCGATGGATCAACACCCGCGGTGGCTGGCGTGGGGGAGGAGAGTGCACCGTGGCTGCATCGCCCCGGCCCTTCCACCGCTGGCATGCGGTGGCTCGACGGAGAGACGGCCTTCGGGCCCCGCAGGTCGTGGCTCATCTTTGTTGGCGATGTCGACGAGGCTCTGGACAGTGGCTCTCCACTCGTCGAGCCTCTCCTCCGCAGGAGGAAAGTCGAGGAGGAGCTGTGCGCGTGCCAGAGCTTCTGCTGGCGTGGGCGGCGGCGAAAGCTGCTTGGACTGTGACGCGCTTCGACTTCTAACTATGTTAGAAGGAGCTCTATCACGGCCCTGCGGCTGTTCGCCATTTTCACCAACACCTCGGCGTGCATGCTGGCCTTCTTCGTCCTGTGAAGGACACGTAGGACTCTTCCTAGGGCGGCGCCCAGGGTCACCAGCGTGATGGTGCTGCTCGTCACGCACGACTTGGGAAGAGAGCACCGTGGGCGCTACTGTTGGTGTCTTGGAGGCCACCGCGCCACCGTCGGGTGGCATGGCGACGCCCCTGGAGGGCCCCGTGCCGCCTGTGGGGGACCCAACTCCGTCTCTGGAGTTCATGGCGTGTGGCCCGTCGCCTGGCGCACGAACAACGCCGCTCGCCCGGTCTGGACTGCCAGGGTGATGCGGGTGTTTGCGAGTCAGGACACAGGTTCTTTCCGCGACCGTCCCGCTACTGGCCCGCACCGGTATAGGCAGTCCGGCTTCGGATGAACCAATCGCCGTGGTCATCTTCCTCTTGGGAGCCATGGTGACGGAGTGTTGTTCGACTAGCTGCTAAACCAAATCCTCACGACTGTGCCCCTCTACCTGGCGTGCCAAATATGTCGGTGGGAACAACACCTATGGGATCATGGGAATCCCTACTATGGTTGCGGGGCGTGGGTCGTGAGAAGAGCAGGATTAGCAATCAGCACAAGCACATGGGTCGTTTACCCAGGTTCGGGCCGCGAGGATGCGTAATACCCTAGTCCTGCTTTTGTGTCTATTTGAGTGTTCTTGGGGTTCTTGAGCTAGCTACGATGAGTGTAACTTGTCCAAGGGTCCGAATCCTTCTCCTGGATGCCTCGGGCCTCCTTTTATAGTCAAGGGGATCGCCATAGTGGCACACAGGAGGTGGCATCGGTGTATAGTGGCTAAGCTTATCGCTTAGCCATTACGGGACAAAACGCATTTAATGCACCCCTTAGGTGCCCCCTCACTTTACCGCCGCCTCGCCTGCCGACCGCGCCGGCTCTGTGGCGGTCAGCCATGTGGCGGGCAGGCTGCTGAGGTGGCGCGGTGGTAGGGCCTTCACGAAGATTTGCATTCCACCACGTAGGCATGCACTGAGTTGGCCTAGAAGCCTCATGTTGACATGCAGGTGCCTGCCAAGCTAGTGGGCTTGCAGCTGCATAGGAGTTGCAGTGGAACCTTGGCGAGTGTGAGCCTGGCTGTGGCTCCTCGGATGTCCTCGGCAAGGGCCTTGCCGAGGCTCCGACAAGGGCTTTGCCATGGCACCGTGGTCGTCCCAGGCAAGGATCTTGCCGGAGGTCTCATGGATGCCCTCGACAAGGGTTTTGCCGAGGATCGTCGTCTTTTATTCCTCATCCAACTCTATGTGCTTCTTGTCTTCACAAAGATCTGCACACCATCATGGAGGTGCCTCCAGAGCCTTGGTTCCAATGTGGTTGTCAGAAACCTTGGGCTCGAGGGTGGTGCGCTCCGTTGGGGTTGGGCAAGCTGTCCCGACAAGGTTCTTGCCATGGCCGCGAAGGCTTCCCCGGCAAAGGTCCTTCTGGGGGAGCCTGCTCTGCCCTCTTGGTCCTTGTGTATTTGGCCTTGGCGTTGCTTTGACTATCCTGCGGCCTTGGCCTGCTTCCCTTGCGTTGCCAAGTGTGGCCTTGGGCGTGGCTCTGACTGCCCGTGCACAGGTAGAGGGGTGCAAAGTAGAACCCCTACTTCTGTACACCGACACTCTCCATCATCGAAGGAGAAAATCCCACTCTCAAGCTGTCCGGTCACTTGTTAAACTTTTTGGTGAGCCTGAAAGTTGTTGTTATGATCACCTTGTTACAGATGACGTTTGAGCAACCCCAAAGGCCACCGTATGGTAGGAAGTGACTGAGACACTCTCATGGTCTGAGGAACTAAAACACATGCTAAAACTTCGTGTTATAACAGATGATTTCAGACGATAAGATCACATAGTATAACAGACAAGTATTGGGTCAATTCAATATGATCGTTCTTCTAACGTCATACCCTCAATGTTGTTTTAGGACTATCGTTACACTTAACGAAATCTTAAGATCCAAAAAACGTGATCACCAACAACACTTGAGCCCGTCTTAGAGGCAAGACCGGGAACCTATTGTTTATCGTTTAGTATTTCACACATGCATATGAGTTTTCCACTGAATCGCATATTCTGGGATCATAGTAGTTATAACATGAAATATAAACTCTTAATTTTGAATAACAAAAATATAATAATGCAATATTATTGCCTCTAGGGCATATTTTAAATAGTACAACCTACTCCATCCATTCCCACTCATGTCCAATTCGGTGATGCTTCAACATCTAAGGTATTGGGTCTTGGATAGGTGGTCATCTCACAGGATTTATCTATTGAGAAGGTCATGCTTGTTGAGTCCCTTGCATACAGTTTACTTTCTGTTCATCAACTTGCACTCATTGTCTTTGTGACATTCTTTGATCTTGATATAATGGCTCTTTTGTGGAGCAAGACTCTTAAAGTAGCTTTTGTTGGGCATGTCAAGAATGGTCTTTATGTGGTTAACTCTTCGGAGTGACCCACTAAGACCGCGACGTGCCTAATGGCTAAAGTTGATGTGGGGTGGCTTTGGCATCACTGACTAGCCCATGTCAATATGAGATCTTTGTAAAGTCTCCTCAAAGGGGATCACGTTCGTGGACCAACAAATGTGAGTTTTGCCAAAGATTGTGCTTGCAGTGCATGTATCGAAGGAACGCTTCATGAAACGACTCACCGACCCACGACTATCATCTACTCGAAGAGGCCCTTGGAGCTCCTTCACATGGATTTCTTTGGCCCTCCATCCTTTGATAGTATTGGGGGAATAAAGTATTGCTTGGTGATTGTTGATGACTACTCAAGATATACATGGGTATACTTCTTCAAGAGGAAGAATGAGACTCAACAAACCGTCATCAACTTTGGAAATGAAGCTCAACATCAATATGAAGAAAAGATTTTGATGATCCGAAGTGACAACAGTACCAAGTTCAAGCTACACCTTGGATGAGTTTCTTAGTAATGAGGGGATGAAGCATCAATATGCCGCACCCTATACCCATCAATAAAATGGTGTAGCAGAGAGGAAGAACTAGAAGTTGGTGGATGCGGCAAGAACTATGATTGCGGAATTCAAATCCCTGTACAACTTTTGGGCCAATGTCATTAACACCGCATGTCATGCGTCCAATCAGCTCTAGCTCTGCAAAGGCTTGAACAAGACTCCATATGAAATTCTATTGGTAACAAGCCCAACCTTAAGTACCTCCGAGTGTTTGATTGTAAGTGTCTCATTCTCAAGAAAGGTGTTCGTTGTCTAAATTTGAACCTAGGCTCAAGAGGGCATTTTTTGTTTGTTATGCTACAAACTCTCATGATTACCGTGTTCTCAACAAGTCCAATGGACTCATCGAGGAGATGTCACTGGTACGCGTCGGTGCTATACAAACGGTTTTTAACCTCTTTCCGCGACGACATTTGGAACCGTCGCCAAGTGAGTGTGGGCGATAGGGGGGTCCTTCCCACATGACCCAGAAACCGTCGGCGATATGCCCTCCTGGCACACACAAGCTGGCTCATGTGCGATCGGGCGAGGCACCAAAACCCAATTGTTTCCGTTCGTATGTACATCCCACAAGGTGAATCCCAGAAAAACATTTCTGTTCGTATGTATATCACAAACAGTCAATCCAAGGAGTACGTTTCCGTTCTTATGTACATCCCACACAGCCAATCCAGGGAAGACATTTGTCGTATTACCATGAATTGCACACGCATATGAGACGAAACCATGTGTGTGTCCGAAGGGCATCGCAAACGTTTCACGTCAAAGAACTGTCCTTTTTTTCAACGCACACGCTGTTTTCTTTCTAACCGTGTGCACATTATTTTATTCGCTCATGTACAAATTTTTTTGGTTGTAATTTATTATTCAAATTGTAAATTTTGAAATATGAAACGTGCAATTCAAATTCTCTGCACAATGGTTCAACAACGATTCCATAAATAAAACTGTCAGTGCAATATGTTTAGTAATTACAAGATTAGACAGCAATAAACTATGATGAACCACAATATTTACATGCGGTAAAGGTGAAGAGACAAGTGTAAATCATTTTGACTGCCAATGTTGTTGAAGAAGCGGAATGCCCATAATGTGCCTTCCTGCATGCCATAAGCAAGAACAACTCTTGTCCAACCCCTTGTGACGATCACCCGTTCATCCTTCACCGCTGAGGGAGTCCTGGACTAGGGGGTGTCCGGATAGCCGGACTATCAATATCCGCCGGACTCCCAGACTACGAAGATAGAAGATTGAAGACTCCGGCTCGTGTCCGGAAGGTACTTTACTTGGCGTGGAAGGCAAGCTTGCAATCTGGATATGTAGATCTCTAGCATTGTAACCGACTACTGTGTAACCCTAGCCTCTCCGGTGTCTATATAAACCGGAGGGCTTTAATCCGTAAGGACACAACATTACATCTCAACAATCATACCATAGGCTAGCTTCTAGGGTTTAGCCTCATTGATCTCGTGGTAGATCTACTCTTGTACTACCCATATCATCAATATTAATCAAGCGGGGCGTAGGGTATTACCTCCATCGAGAGGGCCTGAACACAGGTAAAAACATTGTGTCCCTCGTCTCCTGTTACCATCCGCCTAGACGCGCATTCGGGACCCCTACCGAGATCCGCGGTTTTGACACCGACATTGGTGCTTTCATTGAGAGTTCCTCGTGTCGTCACCAATAGGCTCGATGGCATCTTCAATCTTTAGCGCTATCGAGGCAAGACTTTCCTCCCGGACAGATCTTATATTGGCGGCTTTGCTGCGGGCCAACTCTCTTGGCCATCTGGAGCAGATCAGCTTCGCCCAGGCGTCGATTCAGATTTGAAGCCTAAACTTCACGGCCGATGACCGTGGAGACTTGATCTTGACGGACTCGAGCCACAGCCAAGCGCGCCCGCCTTTGTGGCGATGGGCATGATCTAGCTCTGCCGCCGCCGCGGTGCTTTGGTGGCGCACTTGAATCGCCCGGCTACTTGCGGAGCCGACCGCCCATGGCGAGGGTCGGTGGATGAAGCGCCGCCTCGGGGGCTTCAACATCTGGCGATGGAGCCAAATACCAATCTTGTCCCCATGAAATTCGTGGTCGAGGCACGGACTCCTTGCGGACTCCGAGCCTCCGCGCCCTGCTAATTAAACCAGTTAGGCGCGGTTATGGAATTCACCGCCCGCGGACATCTTTCAACACTCGCCTTTTGGCGATATCCCTAATTCTCTGAAGCATCTCTCGCTATCGGAGAATCCGGGCGGACTATGGCGGGGCGGTTGGAGTTCGGACGGCGAAGAAATTGAGCCCACCCACCACCACTTTGTAGCCACTATCGAGGACCTAACCGACATGCTAGACTACGACTCCGGCGACATCGGCGCTATGGGCGATGATGCCGAGACGATCGAGACCAGCGCCCACAGGACCTTTGGAAGGCCACCTCGTCATCTGACGTCTACATGGTGGACACCCGAAAAGAAGGGATGGCGAAAGAGCAGCGGAGGAGGATTCTTTGAAGAAGTAGCCTAAACACCGGCGTCGTGGCGCCGCTCTAAATCCGCCACAACAAGAATGGAGAATCCGCACGGAGACAATAATACTCGGAGAGTGCGAAGGCGACCTCCCCGCAAGATTTAGCGCAGGAGGGCCGGAAGCAAGCCCTCACGATGGGGCCGGCGGGCAGAGGGGTTGAGGGCGATAACTATATGCCTCCCTCCGAAGGCGAGGCGAGCCTCAATGATGGCGAATTCGTCATGCCGAGGATCCGTCGAACAAGAGCGCTTGGTAGCGCAGGCTCATAGCCACACAAATAGCTTAAAGAAAAAGCAGCAATAGCTTCAAGTTGATCAAGATCTGCTAGGCGATCGATGGAATGAAGTCCTCGCGGCCGAAGAGTATAAACTCGAACTCCCCTCCAAAAGTTACCCAAGGCGCAAGCTACTCCCCGATTAGAGGAGGAAGCTTACGCACCATTATCACCGGCGCGACATGGTGACCGACCACCCGTGGTCGCGACAGAAGAAGCATTCAAGGCCCCAGCCAAGACCGTACCCGACATCGATCCGAGTCTGAAGCCAAAATGGAACAGCGCGGACTTGCGAGACATCTTGGAGGACAAAGCAAGGCAATCGGATCCATTTATGGATCACGTGGGCGCCCACGAGCCACGACGAATCTGCGTCGCGCGGACATAACGCCCGGCCGAGCCGAACACAGCGAGACAGCGCTCCCTCGAGCTGCGTCGTGATATTACTTAATCTGGGCGCCGCACACCCGTGATGCTTCACCGATGAAGTAATGGATCACGGATCCCGAAGGGTTCAAACCCGTGAACATCGAATCCTCGATGGCACCACAGACCCAGCGTGTGGATCGAAGATTATCTTCTCCACATCCATATGGCCCTTGATGACGATCTACGCCATCAAATATCTCCCACTCAAGCTTAAAGGACCAGCTCGGCATTGGCTTAACAGCCTGCCCGCAGAGTCAATTGGGTGTTGGGAAGACCTAGAGGCGCGTTCCTTGATAACTTCCAAGGTACATCGTGCGACCTCCGGGCGCCCGACGACCTAAGCCACATTATTCAGCAACAGACGAATCGGCCGGACAGTTACGGACACGGTTCTTGACGAAGAAAAATCAAATCGTCATTGTCCGGGATCACGGAGGCCCTTGCAGCCTTCAAACACAACATCCGGGACGAATGGCTAGCCCGGCACAGGGGCGGAGAAGCGAAATCCATGGCAGCCCTCACATCATTGATGACCGCTTTTTAGCGCGGAGTGGATAGCTGGCTAGCCCGTAGCAACAATCTCCGCAAAAATTCTGGCAGTCCGGATTCTAAGGACAACTACGCAGGTCACGACGAATCAAAAACAAGCGCCGTACTAACGGCGACGACAAAGAGGATACGGCAGTCAATGCCGGATTCCGCGGCTCCAAACCCGGTCAACGGAAGAAGCCATTTAAAAGAACAACCCCAGGCCCGTCCAATCTGGATAGAATACTCGACCGCTCATGCCAGATACATGGCACCCCCGAAAAGCCAGCTAATCACACCAATAGAGATTGCTGGGTGTTCAGGCAGGCCGGCAAGTCAATTGCGAACCACGGTGACAAGGGGCTAAATAGCGGCGACGAGGAAGAGACCCGACGCCCGAACAACGAGAGACGAAGGTTTCCCCGCAAGTGCGAACGGTGAATATGATCTCTGCGACCCACATACCCAAGAGGGAGAGGAAGCGCGCACTGGGACGTCTATGCGATGGAGCGATCGCCCGAAATTCAATCCATGGTCCTTCCGTCCGATCACTTTCGATCGGCGAGACCACCCGACTAACATCGCCACGGCGGATTCGCGCGTTGGTCTTAGACCCAATCGTCGATGGATTTCACCTCACAAGAGTCCCGATGGATGGCGGCGGCAACTTGAACCTGCTTTATCGGGACACGGTCGCAAAATGGGCATAGACCCATCAAGGATCAAACCTACTAAGACAACCTTTAAAGGTGTCATCCTGTGAGTGGAAGCCAATCATGCAGAGCTCTGTCTGCGAAGTGGTCTTCGGATCCCGGATAATTTCGAGCGAAGAGTTAATCTTGATATAGTCCCGTTCGTGGCGGCTATCATGCCCTGCTTTCGGACGTGCAGCGTTGCAAAATTCAGCGCGTGCCACATTATGCATACCTAAAGCTCAAAATGCCTGGCCCTCATGGAGTCATTACGGTCAATAGGAATACTGAACGCTCCCTCCGTGCGGAGGAACATACAATGGCTCTTGCGCGGAAATCTGAGCAGCCTTCTCGGCAATTCTCTAGTCCGGCAACTAAAAGCGGACACATTAAAGCGCCGGGCGAGTACCAACCAAGACCACCGGTAGCGATCGAGCATCGCAGAGTAATCACGGCCCCACCCTCGCCCGCGTATAATCGCAAGAATAACACTCCGCGTACATCATTACGCTTTGGAGATACCATGGGCACAGGGGAGGGGCTTCACCTCAAGGATGGAAAAGTGCGGCTCGACCGCACCAGGGGCTCGTACTAGCGCCCCCCTTGGTGTTATTTTTTATCTTTTCTTTTTATACATGCAGGACTCTACCAAATAGAAGCCCTGCCCGTCGGCGAACTTGCCGAACTCACGATACAACAGTCAGGGATTAAAGAAGGCGGCGACGACACTCAGGTGGTCTCCATTACGAGCATTAAATTCAATTACATACACCAAGTCTGCGGCTTATCCCTGAAGGGGGACATGCTAATTTAGTCCGAATCCCTTGCTTACCGCACTATTTGTATCAGTTCGCTTTATTAGCAGAACTTCTGTCATAAATAACGCAGCACTTACTTTTTTGCAAGTTTATTACCTTTTCACGGCAATCGCGTTATCTTTTACAAATGTTCACCATGTGACATATTGCACCCGTACACTTTGGTACGGTCGAATACACCGAGGGCTTCATTTCCCCATATTACGGTGTGATTAAGTCCAACACTTTCACAAAGTGCAGCACCCGAACTTATAGCATTATATGAATCAGCTCTGAATCATGTCTTGGGTCAATAGTTGGGTTTGCCCGCTCCTATGTTTTGGTGCCTTACGTTCCGTTCCGTCGGCTAAGGTAGCACTAGGAGAACCACTGCGATTGCGCCCGGTTCGGCGGGTTAACGCCTCGATGGAGAAAGCTAAAACCGATCGGCATGATAAGGCGAGAGATCGGTCGCTGTTCGAGAGGTCTTTTGGGTCCCTAAAGACTCATGCCGCTTGAGCGAAGTTCGGATTATGTCCGATGAAGGCGTGATAGCGCCCGGATTGGTCTTCGAATACCGGGGCTTCGCCGAAATTTAAAATTATAGAATTCTATGGCTAAGTGAGAGTGTTCAAGCATTATAAGTCCGGTCGCTTTGGTTACGTCGTGTTGAGTGCCTCCTAGATGGACCCAAAGATGGGAAGAAGAGTGCTCAAGTTTATCACCGAACACCCCAAAGACGTGGCTCGGGGCTGAAGCCAACGACTTGCCATCTCTCGATTTAACAAACAGCCGCATGAAGGTAATATTTTAAATTAAACAAGCGTTGCTCATAGCGCATATAAACTTAGTTTTTGGCGCACATGATAAACATACAATGAGTTCACTCAAGGATTACATTAAGGGACACTCATCCGCGATATCGCGGGCTCCCTTCAGACTACTTTATAATATCGCTCGGCGTGCGGTGCTCCTTGCCGGCGGCGGATCCGTGAGCTTCTCCGCATCCAGCTTGCCCCATTGCACCTTTATGCGGGCAAGGGCTCGACGGCGCCTTCAGCGCAGTGGGCGCTTGATCACATCCAGCCTAGGGCATGCATCCACTAGCCGCCGCACTAGGCCAAAGTAGCTGCCGGCATGGCTCGACCAGACACACCGGACTATGAGGCCCTTCATAGCCTCTTGACTACCTTGTGGAGTTCGACCACCGCTTCACTGGTCGCTTGGGGGCACCGGATGGTCGGCCTCGGCGTCTTGAGACCGAAGACCTTCTCCGTTGAGCTCCCCTCCTCGCCATGATAGAACGCAGCGGCATCAGACGCACTACGCGGCAGATCTGCAAATGCCCCTGGAGAGCTCCGAATTCGGGTAAGTATCCGGTAATTTACATTAACATGCTTGCTCTGCATGAAAAACGCCTTACCCGCTGCTATCTTCCTCATGTCCTCTACCTCCTCACGGGCCCTCTGGGCCTCAGCCTTGGCGGATTTGGCACTTTCGAGAGCCGAGGCAAGCTCGGACTCTCGAGTCTTGGAGTCACGCTCCAAACTCTCATGCTTTTTCATGAGAGCCTGGAGCTCTTGCCGAACCTCCGCCACCAGCGCCGCTTGCTTTTCTCGCTCAGTCCGTTCCATGGCGCGTGCGTTCGCCACGGACACGGCATCTCTCGAGGCTGCCACCTGTTCGTGGCCCCGTGCATTGCACATTTATCCTTGTTAATTTTGTTTGCAACAAAACCCTTTTACGTAAGGTACATATTTAAAGTGGAGTTCTTCACCTTCTTTTCCTTGAGCAGCCTCTTGGCATGGCGAGCTCTTGCTCCGACCACTCAAGGTCCTTCTTTAGCGCCTCGACCTCCATGTCAATGCGGCGAAGTCAACAGCGCAGCCTGCAAACCCATATTTTAGAAACCCTGTATATCTTGTTAAAGATCCTCATCCGCTTTTCTTTCCAACACGGACTAAGCATCGAGGCTCTTGTCTATGCGGTGTTATATCGCAATTTTAAACTTCTTACCTCAAAGCCTGTTAGAAGGCTGTTGCGAGCTTCAGTCAGCCCGCCCTTGGCGAGCTGGACCTTCTCAATCACCGCACCCATGAGAGTGCGGTGTTCTTCCTCAATGGGCGCCTTGGCGCCTCCAGCAGAGTCGACCGGTGCCTCCGGTTGGGCGGAGGCCGCCGGCGTCATGGTCCTGCCCTCCTTTGAGGGGCTGCTTGCGGACTCCGAACCGTTCGGGTTCCGAGTCGAGTCCGCGCAAAGTCCGGGGCTGCTGGCGGCGCCTCCGGAGCCTCCTCTGGCGCGTCCCCCCATGGGATTCCGCCTCGTCGTCTTCGGCGCGTGGGGTAGAGGCAGTCGGGATAGAATTTACATCCGACGGCGCCAACGACCTGCTCATCGAGTCGGGAAAGTCGTCACCGGCCGGACTAAAGAAATAGTGAGGCGTTAGAAGGACACATGTGACATACTATATCGGCATATGAATGATCCGGCAACTTACGATCTTGCGGACGGCGAGCCCTTGAGGCCACTCCTCCTCGCCAACGCTGATGTTGGCGAACTGTCCGAGGATAGTTCTCCCCTCTTGGACCCTTCGCCGCCCGATTGGGGAGGCCTTCCTCTTCTTCTCCCCCTCCTGCGGGAGAGTACTCCTCCTCCTCTTCCTCGTCTTGGGGAGGAATCCTCGTCGTCGTCGACGCTTGATTCGAGAACTCTTTGAGTCCCGTGGCCACCTTCTTGGCCTTCTTCTCCGGCACCACGTGCGGTGCCGGAACCAAAACCTTGCTAATTGGGAGTTCATCGGTTCTTCGGCATGGGAGCCGGATCGATAATCAGCTCGGCCTTCTCCATCCATTCCTATCAAAGGAAAGAGGCAGATTAAAAACCTCGCTAGAGTCAATCTAAATTATCGCAAGTACCCGTAATGGGGTCGAATCACTTACCCGTCGATTCGGAGACCATAAGCTGAAACCGCGGTCTTGATCATGGATCTGGCAAGATCGGCGCTCTTGAACAGCACCTTCGAGCACCTTCATATGTTGTATCGAAGAGCCGCTCAGCGTTTGGTGCTGTTCGGATTAAACTCCCACAGAGTAAAAGCCCTTTCTTGGCATGGGAGAATCCGCGGAGGAGCATGACACGACTACGTCGACGAGCCGGAGCCCATTGCTCGCCAACTTTTTGATGCGAGTTGAAGTCCGTCACCTCCACGGGTTACCCCACGCAAGCCCTTCTCTTTCTAGAAGGTGAGCTGCGTGGGGATTCCAGATCTGATTCGGGGCCGCCGCCCATGTCGGCTCGCGGCTCGGTGATATAGAACCACCCCGATTGCCACCCTTGACGGAGTCCACGAAGGTCCCTTCTAGCCAAGGGGCGTTGGGCGGCTGCCCAGCATAGCGCCTCCGCATTCGCTTGCGCCCCTTCACGATCTTGACGGCGTTGAAGGTCTTGAGCCACAGGCGAAGTGGGGCGGATGCAGAGAAAAGCCTCGCACTGCACGATAAACGATGAGATGTTGAGGGCGAAGTTGGCGCTAGATCGTGGAAATCCGGCCGTAGTAAAACATGAACCCCGGACGAATGGATGGAGCGGAAAGCCCAGTCCATGGAGGAAGTGGGGAAGGAAACGACCCTCGTGAGGTCTGGGGTAGGAACGAGCTGCCCGCGTCAGGCGACCGATGCGCAATGTTTCCGGAGAGGTATCCGCGTCGCGCGGTTTGGTGATGTCCTCCTCCTTGGCGGTGGAGGTCATCCACTTGCCTCCCCTCCGGACATGTTCGGAGAAGGGTCGAGGTGGAATCTGCGAGCTTGGCGTTGGAGCTTGGGTTATGCAGGACGGATGAGCAAAGGAGGAAGAAGGCGTGGGTGAGAAGGTAAATCCTTATCCCTTATATATAGGCGGACAAAACTATCGTCCCTCACCGCCCGGTAAAACTCGCTAATCCCCAAGCGCCACCATCAATGGCGCGGTTGGGTTACCCACGACGTATTGATGAGAATCCGGAAAGAGGGAACACGATCTACGCCCGACAGACATGCCAAGGAAGCCGCTTAGCTAAACGTCTTTGAGGTGGAATAGTAAAAACAATTAAAACGAAGGCTTGGCTGCGGTGTGATGTCATGCCGCATAATACGTCAGCAGATTGGATCGGTGTATGTGTTTTATTCTCTCTACGTTGGAGTGTGGAAATTATTTTGCGGAGCCGGACACTATCCTGGTGTTCATTATCTTCTCCGGATTATTCAAGGAGGAACCCGCCTTGCAATGCGAACATTATGCACGCCGGACTTATCGTCATTGAAGACTGGTTCGAGGGCTCTTGAGGAGTCTGGACTAGGGGGTGTCCGGATAGCCGGACTATCAATATCCGCCGGACTCCCAGACTACGAAGATAGAAGATTGAAGACTCCGGCTCGTGTCCGGAAGGTACTTTACTTGGCGTGGAAGGCAAGCTTGCAATCTGGATATGTAGATCTCCTAGCATTGTAACCGACTCTGTGTAACCCTAGCCTCTCCGGTGTCTATATAAACCGGAGGGCTTTAGTCCGTAGGACACAACATTACATCTCAACAATCATACCATAGGCTAGCTTCTAGGGTTTAGCCTCATTGATCTCGTGGTAGATCTACTCTTGTACTACCCATATCATCAATATTAATCAAGCGGGGCGTAGGGTATTACCTCCATCGAGAGGGCCTGAACCTGGGTAAAAACATTGTGTCCCTCGTCTCCTGTTACCATCCGCCTAGACGCACAGTTCGGGACCCCCTACCCGAGATCCGCCGGTTTTGACACCGACAACCGCCTTCAGGAAGACTTCTAGAGCATTATGATGGTAGCATGAATTATATACTATAACCTTAGTTGCCTCCACTCCGGTCATGTAGTTTGCAAGGTAATCTTCAGTAAATAGCTTCGGAAACCACTGAAAAGAGAAAAATATCAGATGATGAGGTCTAATAGAGTAACTTGTTGTGGGCAGGAGGAAAAGGCAACAGATTACTTACCATCCTAAAGTTCACTCATGTCTTGGACAAAGTGTAAATAAAGAGCTTAATTCCCATCACCCGTTTCTTTCGCCTAACAATCTTCCTTCGTTTCCTCACTTGACGCTTGTTCATGAATATCTCATTGCCCCATACGCAAAAGGGATCGAAGCGTGGATCAGTACCGCTTATATACGTACATACAAGCCACCAGTAAATGTTAGAAGCTAAATGAGATTGCACAAATGATGTAAAATACAACTACCTACATTCCTAAGTACAAGTATTTTTTAGAGATTTCAATATGAACTACATACAGATGTATATAGAATTATAGATATAGTTTAGATTAGAATCTAGATTCATTCATTTTGCTCCTTATGTAGTCTATATTGGAATCTCTAAAAATACTTAAATTTAGGAATAGATGGTGTATAAGACATGGGATGCAGCTAACCTCGACGGCAAACAACAGCATCCCCCATTGTAGCCCTGTGTAAGTACATGGAAAGCCAATGCAAACAGGGTTAACATCCACAAAAATAGCAAATGGTAATAAAACAGCAGCATCTGTAGTGATATCTTCATTGCGAAAGAGTAGCACGATAGCAAAGGGACAGATTAAAAAATGGATACAACTGTTAATTGCAATAGGCTTAACAACATCCTAATTCATGCTTTGTAAGATTGTAGCCATCGAAATAAAACTGTTTAAAAATGGATACAACTGTTAATTGCAACAGGCTTAATGGCACTAAAACCGGTACTGATCAAAATGCAATTGGCAGAGTTAAACAACACAAGGCAGGTGCTGCCAGAGCAGATAATGGCCCGGTTGTCTATAAAAAGGTAGGGAAAATAGTTAAAACGTGTTAGGCTTGTTTACTACAAGATGCTTAAGACATCGACCATACAAAACATAGCCATTAATTGCAACTGGCATTGGTAAGATTGAACTGTGAGTTCATACTTGGTATGTCCTGAGAGGTAGTTGTTCGGGCACTTCATCTTGGCCAGAGCCCGCCCAAAGTCAGCGGCGGCGGAGGCGAGCTCTTCCTTCGGGTCGAAGCATGGATCAGTGCCCCCGACATGTGTACCTACAAGAAGCAAGTAAATGTTAGAAGCCAAACTTCAATTGCACAAATGATGTAAAATACAGTAAGAGATGGGATGCAGCTAAAATCAACGACAAACAACAGCATCGCCCGTTATGGCCCTGCATAAGTACATGGATAGGCCCGTTAAGTACAACAAGGTTAGCATCCACCAAAAATAGCAAATGGGCAGCATCTCTAGTATATATCTTCATTGCGGAGAGTAGCATGGTAGCAAAGTTTGTTGCTGGTATTGGTGAAATTGAACTAAACAGTTAATACTTGAACATCACACAGTGTGCAGTACTGCAATAAACAAGGCATGAACATGCTTAATACATCAACCATACAAAACATAGCCATTGCAAGTGGTATTGGTAAGATTTAGTTGGTCAGATCATACCTGTTAAGTTCTGGGGGGTAGTCGCCGGGAACTTCTTCTGGGCCAGAGCCTACACCATGTCGGCGGCGCCGGAGGCGAGGTGTTCCTCCGGGTCAAGACGCACAACGGCCATTGCGCCATGGACCGCCATCAGCTCCTCGACCTCCATGTGGTATGTTGTTGGGCTTGCGTGGTGATGCTCTGGATGTAGGGACGGTGGGGATTTGGAGGAATGAGGTTGTTTCGCAGGTGCCATTTAAGAAACCAGGCCGGGGCCATGATAGTGACCGCTGGGTTACCTGACTGGATCCAAGCAGAACGTAAATGTGGTTGAAGTTGTGGTTGCGGCGGCGACGGTTTGAGCTGCCGGTAGGGGGGAGGTGGGGGGAGGGGGATGTGGGGGGGGGGAGATACTGAGGAAATTTGATGGGTGGGGATGTGTTTGGAGGAATAAATTCTGAAATCGTGTGCCTAATGAAAATTTCACTGCGAAACTTGAAACTTGGGCGGGGGAAACACACAACGGAGAGGAAGCGCGTAAAATACTCGTGTGCGAGAAAACAGAAAATTGGCAGTTCCCGTCTCCAAAGTAATGT
The DNA here is from genome assembly GCA_021437245.1 of Aegilops speltoides. NCBI lineage: Eukaryota > Viridiplantae > Streptophyta > Magnoliopsida > Poales > Poaceae > Aegilops > Aegilops speltoides. Next base: position 132,851,281 of record CM038143.1, read on the forward strand.
ACATGTGTATTCGATTTTCTCCGGTCAATGGTACACCTGGTTTATTAGGAACCATCGCACAGGTAACAGACTTATGGATCATTAACACACAAAAAACGCACACGGGTGCGGCATAGAAACCGTGTGTTTTGTGATCTTCTAATGATTAATTCAAAAAAGCGGTCACACATGCTAATCAACGCTCAAAGCCCTCAAAGGATGCTCTTACCGACATTGTATGTTAATACTACAAACTTAAAGTACTACTAGTAATTTGCTCTAATACTACAAACTTAAACTACTTCTCACATGCTGCCATCGGAGCATGCTGGCCAGATGTCGGTGTCCTCCTTCCCGTCCTTATAGGCGGCAGCCAACCATGCTTCAATCTCCGCCATGCTCTCCTCATCACGACATGCGGCCTCTTCTTTCTTGCGGCGGCGAGACTCTCTTTTCTTGACTGCTTTCTGCCTTTTCCTATCCTCTTGTGCGGCTTTGGCCACCTCTAGATCCACCGCCCATTCGGCCATGGCAGCCTCAAAGTCCACCCACATAATTGTGTGGCCGCCAGCGGCGATGAGCTTGGTGTGGCGAGATGCCATCGCTTCCTTACCATGTGTGCGGTCGCGGGCGGCGAGGAACGCGGTGCAACGGGATGCCATCGCTTCCTTACCAGTTACTATGCGCTGCAGTGCCATGAACGATGCTTGGAGAGAGCTCTGGGACGGAGGGGCCAGGCAGCCATACAGTGCGGTGGTTTTTAAGAGCTCAACGACAAACAACAAAGGAAATTTTGCTTCCCTTACAATTTTGCTCATTCATTATCGCACACGGTTCATCTCGGCCGCTTCCGAAAACACTGTGCGCTGAGGCTATTGTGTGTTGCGTTATGGTTAGCCGGAATCCCAGCCACGCGGATCGCGTGTGTGCACCGTAGGATGCGCCGCGATCGAACGGCAATCCACGTCCCTCACATCACATCCGTGCAGTTGTAGCTAGATTGGATTTATATGCGCCAAATGCCTAGAAAATCCACATAATCCCTTAAATATGGTAAATGAGCCTGGAAAAATGCCAAATTTGAACACAGTGATTTGCAGGGTGTATGTTTTTCGTAGAAAAAAACTCCAGGGCAAAGAACAAAAGAAATTTGGATTCCCCTTCAATTTTGGTGATTTTCCCCTCAAAAGCATGGAACTTCCCCGACGATGGTTTGATTTATGAAGGGCGTGCATGACGACATAAGCCAAACCTTCTCAAATTTTCACCAGGGCATGGTGAGGTCATACCATGGCACCATGCCAGGCGTCATGTTTTTCAATCATTTATTTCATTTTTTATATAGTTGAAAACCCAATAAACAAATGTTTGTGGTTGACTATTGCCACACTTTTAATGGAAAAATATGTCCATTCCTTGTAAAAGGCATGAGAATTTACTAAATGGCACATGCATCGTTTTCGAGACCGTTCTTGTGCACCCTTTCATGCACCGATTGTTTGAACTTGAATTATGTGCATTAATGCCTAGAAAATGCACATAATCCCCTAAATATGGTAAATGAACCCGGAAAAGTGTCAAATTTGAGCGTGGTGATTTGCAGGGTGTATGTTCATCTTAGAAAAAAACTCATGGACAAAGGAAATTTGGATCCCCCTTCAATCTTGGTGATTTTCCTCTTAAAACCATGAAACTTCCTCGGTTATAGTTCGATTTATGAAAGGCGTGCATGATGACATAAGGATAACATTCTCAACTTTTACCAAGGCATGGAGAGGCCATACCATGGCACCACGCCAGGCGTCATGTTTTTCAAGCATTTATTTCATTTTTTGTATAGTTGTTACCCAGTAAACGACGCATTTATGGTTGACTATTGCCACACATTTCCTACAAATATTTGTCCATTCCTTGTAAAGGGCATGAGAATTTACTAAATGGCACGAGGATGGTTTTCTACACCGTTCTTGTGCACCTTTTCATGCACCGATTGTTCGAATTTGAATTATGTGCATTAATGCCTAGAGGATGCAAATAATCTCCTAAATATGGTAAATGAACACGGAAAAGTGTCATCAGAGAAAAACTCATGGACAAAGGACAAAGGAAATTTGGATCCCCCTTCAATCTTGGTGATTTCCCCCTCAAAACCATGGAACTTCCTCTGTGATGGTTCGATTTATGAAGGGCGTGCATGACGACATAAGGAGAAAACATTCTTAAATTTTTACCAGGGCACGGGGAGGCCATACCATGGCACCACGCCAGGCGTCATGTTTTCCAAGCATGCATTTCATTTTTGTATAAATGTTAACCCAGTAAACGATGCGTTTATGTAACATCCCAAATTTTCAATTTGGAATTTTATACATAGGTCATCATTGCATATCATATTTTAATGCATTTTTGGTTGATCCGAAATTCTAAGCAACTCAAGGACCCACAGAGAGAGTTGGGGATTTCGTTATTTTCATATTTGAGTTTTTCTCAAATTTTGAAAAGAGGATCATTTGGTTTAAGTATTTTTCTCTTCGAATATTTCTTTTATGAAGATAAAAGAGACAGGATAAAATGACTTATCCAAAATAAATAAATATTGGAGGGAAAATATTAAAATCAAATAAGAATTTTATTTGGAGTTTTATTGCTATTTTATTTGAATTAGAAAAAATGTGTTTTTCAAAATTGCATTAGAGGCCCAAATAAATGTTCACTTTGTCTGCAATATTGTTAGAGGACCGTGAAAATTTATTTCAGGATTTTTGGATTCCGTTTAGTATTTCTTTTATTAGTTTTTCTGCGTCAGGATTTTTTTATAAAAAAGCTAACTGGCCTAACTAGGGCGTGCCCGAGCCAGACACTAGCCCGGCCGGCCTTTATAAGGGGCCGAGCCCATGCGCCATCCCAGCCGCCCGCCCCCGAAACCCTAGACCCGCGAGCACCGCCGCCGCCGCCCCGCCTCGCCGCCCGTCTCGCCGCCGCCGCCACCGCCGTCGGAGCCGCCACGACCATGCCGCCGAGCAGCCTACCGCCGCCGACCCGCCCCGCCCGCCCACGAGGTAGCCGCCGTCACCGCCGGTTTTCCCGGAAAAACTGAACGATTTTTTTCCGAAACCCTAGATCTATTTTTTCAGATCGGTTCGTTTTTTTGGTTTAGTTAAATAGCGGACGTTCGTTTGTATGTTCGTTTTAACAAACGTTGTTTGTCCGTTAGCCGCAGACAGCAAACGTTCATTCGTTAGCCTGTTTGTCACGTTTTATTTTCTAGGGTATTTTCCGCGATTATTTTCGATCGCGATTTCTGCCCTGAACTTTGTTTTAGTTTATCTTTTTGCTCGTTCATCCGATTTAGGTGAAACAAGCGCCTAGATCTTCGTTTCGAAGCCCTCTTTCTGTGTAACCAACTTGAACAAGATTTTGGTACTGTAAAATTTGAATTTAGTCCAGATTAGTAAACAGATATTGTTTCTTTCGTAGTTTGAGTTTCATTGCTCCGTTTGATTTGATTCTTTTTGCAAACCGGAGTTCTTCAGTTGAAATATCTGGTTAGATCTTTGAGTTTTACCCGTGCTTCTAGTTGAGTGCTTTTGTTTGTTATTGTTTGTTTGCGATAGAATTCCCGAAGTGCGAAGCGTGCTACTACGAGTCTCTAGGTTTTGCGGATCATCAGCAAGGCAAGTAACACTTTGGTCATACCTCTTTATTACCCAGTTTTTATGCATTAGTCACAACCCTCAAACATTGCATGGTTAGGATCTGAATAACATGTGGGTTTGGGAAGTAGATGATGAGGTAGAACCTATTGCCTTTTTTTATCAAACCTTTGGGAGTTACTTCGACGTTATGCTCAGGATTGCTATGCTATGCTCGTAGACGTGGATTGGGTGAGTGTATCCATGACAGATGTGAGTATTGTTAATTAATGATTAACTTAAGGTGGCTACTTAAATACGCATTTGGGTGGATTGGTTGGGCACCTAGAGAATCCAGTGTTGTCCTAGGATATCCCGGAATGCCCGTGTGATCATCCTACGGTTCGCCACCCAGGCTCAAAGGGATCGTAAGATTATTCATGCTAGAAACTTCCGTGTGCAGCCACAAGCCAATATGGGCTCTGGCATAGTTGAATAAGTTGCGTGAGCTCTTGAAGAGGTAGACTAGCAGATGTAGTGGGTTGTAGGTGGTACTGTCTACCTAGAGTAGGGAGTTAATGCTTCAGAAAGGCTATGTCTCGATCCTCCGATCATGGACGTGTTCGAGTCTTGTGGGGAAAAGTGCGCAAACCTCTGCAGAGTGTACAAACTAATCATGGTTAGCCGTGTCCCTGGTTATGGACATCTTGAGTATCTGGTTCTTGGATTATCATGTTGATCTCATCACTCTAAATTAATTTGATCGGGTTTAATGACGATGTTTAATTGGGATTGAGTTGGAGGAACCTTCTCAATGTTTAACAACCACCATGATAGTTAAATAAAATTTAGTCCTTTTGTTGTAGGGAAAAATTGGCTTTATGAAAACTGTAACCATAGAGCTTTCCACTAGCCATATATGCATGTAGTGATAGCATTCATTCTGTTCATTACTCTATGTGTTACATTGCCAGCATATTCCATGTGCTGACCCATTTCGGGCTGCAACGTTTCATGTTGCAGACTTTTTAGACGACGAGTAAGGTGCCATAGGTCGTTGTCGTTCAGTCAGCTATGCCGTTGGAGTTGATGGACTCACTTTATCTTCCAAGCCTTCTGCTGTTATCGTTTTTAGATGGCCTTAAGCCATATTATTGTAATAAGTTCTCTTTTGAGACATTCGATGTAATAAGTGTGTGATTGAAACTCTGTTATAAATCCTCAAGTACTATGCTTGTCAGCATTACCGATCCAGGGATGACACTGATGCACAGAGACTAGAACGTTTGAGGTCTGGTCGCTACAAGATGGTATTAGAGCACACGCTGACTGTAGGACACGACCACTAAGTTAAAACCATAGGTCACTACTCTCTTCTCATTTCTGACTCCTCTACTTTTCTACTCTATAGGATGGTGGACGTAAGGAACAAGTTTACACAACAGGATGAATACACACCTTTTGGACGACACTTGAAGGAAGTTACTAGGTACCTGAACATTGGAATACCAAGCTTCACCGGGACCTACATTGCCACTTTACCAGAAGAGGAGCGTTGGATGATTCGAGTTCAAGTTCCAGGAAGGACGTTCATGCCAGTCACTGAGCCCATATAGTTTTCCTTTGATGCACCAACCTGGATTATAGGAAAGAGCATGGCAGCCCACATCACCATGGGACGCATTGGAGAAGTTTACCACAAGGATCTCAAGGATACTATCTACCAGATTTGTGGGTGCCGAGATGAGCAATGGGAGATGATCAGCACCAGGAGGGATAGGTCCATTGCAGCTTTCATCCAGGAGTTAATCCAGCACATTCCTCACCAGGAGAACCAGATGTGGGCAGGCATGATAGATCTGAACAAGGAAATGACCAGGATCGTGGAGCTGGAGGAAGAACTCAAGTCTACACACGATGGATATGAGGAGGAAATGACGATACTCGTGGAGAAGAATGATGATCTGACAAGGAAGCTAGGAGTATTCATGGGAGACCCCGCACCAGGAGGAGATGACGATGATTCCAAGGACATTCGTTCGGAGGACTACATCATCATCGACGACACCGACTCGGACCCCGACGATAGTGATGATGACTATGTTGATGAAGCTGGAGCATATATCATGGAGTCTTCCATCGATTAAAGACTTCTAGTCAACCACCATATCAGTAGTAGTATTCCCCATGTATATAGTATAGTCCGAGCACTTTTGTAACGATAGTTAGATTGATTGTATGCCCTTGTTTGAATTGATTAAAGTGATATGTTTGTGTTTGTCTCATGTGCATATGGGTAGTGTTTTCCCTTTAGACCTCATTCTATTATGTTTTCTCACCTTTTCTAAACCCATTAGATGCCTCTGAGACGTGACAATGGATTTGCTTTCCCACCGGAGCTCACTCTGTTTATCTAGCAGCAAAATACCTTGATGCAGCTACTAGTCCAGAATCAGAACTAGGGGAACAACAACAACAACAACAACAACAACAACAACAACAACAACAACAACAACAACAACAACCCACCCACCACCACCACCTGTTGATCACTTAGCCCATTTTCTAAGGCTGAATCCGCTGGTGTTCTCTAGTAGCATCGAGTCGATTGTTGCAGATGATTGGCTCCGCAAGATTGGAAGGGAGCTGACCACTGCGGGATGCACAGATGCGGAGAGAGTGCGTTTTGGCGCACGTTAGCTTGATGGACCCTCAGCATCATGGTGGCAGAATTTCACAGCCACTTACCCCATTAACACTATTACATGGGACCAGTTTCAGCAGGCTTTCTGCACTGCCCATGTCTCAGCAGGAGCTATGGCCATGAAGAAGCGTGAGTTTCGCAACTTGCGCCAAGGAGGACGCACAGTGGGCTAATATGTGGATGAGTTTAGTAAGTTAGCACGTTATGCCCCGGATGACGTTGCTACAGATGCCGCTAAGCAGGAGAAGTTTCTGGAAGGACTGAATGACGAGCTGAGCATGTAGTTGATGGTGTCAACCTTCAACAACTACCAGGAGTTGGTACATAGAGCTCTCATGATTGAAGGGAAGAAGCAGCAGATAGACAACCGCAAGAGGAAGTATGGACAAGGGAAGTACAACTCAGGAGCTCAGCAGAGGCCTCGTTTTACCCCGAACTCGGGAGGACACATTCACCAAAACCATGGAGGCCATAATTCCAATGGAGGAAGTTCGCATAACCATAGTGGCCCCAAGAATGGGAATGGGAATGGAGGAAGTAACGGCCAGAACCGTTCCAACCCAGCAACGCCCGCCAAGAAGGATCTAAGTCACATTACTTGTTTTAAGTGCGGGAAGAATGGACGTTACACCACGGAGTGTTCTGAAGCAAAGAATGGAAATGGCAATGGAAGCCCTGGGAAGAAGCCCATCCCTTTCAACAGGGGACAAGTGAACCACGTCAGCGTGGAGGAGGTTGAAGCGCAACCCGATGCAGTTATAGGTAAGTTTTTGGTTAAGTCATTTACTGCAATCGTTCTTTTGATACTGGTGCATCGCATTCATACATACCAAGGGAATTTGTGGATAAGGATAACCTGCCAACCCAAGCCCTTAGGTCACCCATGTTAGTAACCTCGCCAGGAGCAGAGTATATGGCCAGCCTATGGTGTGACCGGTTACCATTAAGGATTGGTAACTACGTGTTCCCCTCATACCTAATAGTATTGGAATCACAAGGATTGGATGTAATATTAGGCATGGATTGGTTATCAAAGTATGGAGGGAACATTGACTGCGCCAGTAAGTCGATTATGCTCACCACCCTAGAAGGAAGAAGGATTAAGTATGTATGCCGGCATGTGCCGAAGAGGACTCAAGTGAATTCCTTATCAGGAGTTGTACAGGAAGAAGGATATCCCTGATGTATTTCCAGAGGAGTTGCCAGGCATGCCACCAGATAGAGACACTGAGTTTCTGATTGAACTTTTGTCAGGCACAGGGCCAATATTTAAGAGACCGTATCGGATGCCCGCCCAGGATTTGGAGGAAATTAAGAAGAAGATTAAGGAGTTACTGGATAAAGGCTATATTCGCCCAAGTTCATCACCTTGGGGATCCCCGATACTTCTAGTGGAGAAGAAGGATGGGTCATTGAGGATGGTTGTTGATTATCGTGCGCTGAATGAAGTGACGATCAAGAACAAGTACCCACTGCCGATGATCAATGAATTTTTGACTAGTTGCAAGGACCTAAAGTATTTTCCAAGATCGATCTTTGATCAGGATACCACCAGCTAAAGATTCGAGAGCAGGATATACCTAAGACAGCTTTTACCACAAGGTACATGCTATATGAGTATACCGTCTTGTCATTTGGTCTGACTAACGCACCTGCATATTTCATGAACATGATGAACAAGGTGTTTATGGAGTTTTTGGATAAGTTCGTCGTGGTGTTCATTGATGATATATTGGTCTACTCAAAGAATGAAGAGGAGCATAAGGAGCATTTGCGTTTGGTTCTCGAGAAGCTCAGAGAACGTCAGTTATATGCCAAGTTCAACAAGTGTGAGTTTTGGTTGAAGGAAGTTGGATTCCTCGGACATGTTATATCCGGAGAAGGAATAGCAGTAGACCCCACCAAGGTTGTCACTGTGACTAAATGGGTAGCACCCACATGGTCAGAGAGATCCGGAGTTTCCTTGGACTCGCAGGATACTACAGGAGGTTCATTGAGAATTTCTCTAAGATTGCAAAGCCCATGACAGAGTTGTTGAAGAAGGACACCAAGTTCAATTGGACTGAAGAATGTGAGGCCAGTTTTCAGTAGTTGAAGAAACATTTGGTTACAGCCCCAGTGTTGATTCTTCCAGATCAACGGAAGGATTATCAAGTGTATTGCGATGCTTCTCGTCGAGGACTTGGATCAGTGCTAATGCAGGAGGGAAGAGTTGTTTCATATGCCTCACGACACCTTAAATCTCATGAGCTAAATTATGCTACACATGATTTGGAGTTAGCAGCCGTAGTGCATGCAGTGAAGACATGGAGACATTTTCTCATCGGAAACCACTATGAGGTGTACACGAATCACAAGAGTTTGAAGTATATCTTCATGTAGAAGGAGTTGAATCTTAGGCAGAGGAGATGGTTGGAGCTCATAAAGGATTATGATATGAAGTTGCACTATCATCCCGAAAAGGCTAACGTAGTAGCTGATGCATTGAGTCGCAAGAGTCATGTCAATACGCTCATGACCGGAGAATGACCTAAGGAGTTAGCAGAGGATCTTCGTGAGCTATGTTTGGAAATAGTTCCAAGAGGTTTATGTAGCAGCATTGGAAATTCAGTCTACCTTGATGGATAAGATCAGGGAAGCTCAGAAGACAGACAAGGAGATTGCCGAGATAAAGGAAAGAATGAGCAAAGGAAAGGCTAAAGGATTTCGTGAAGATGAGCATGATACTTTATGGTTTGAGGATCGCGTATATGTGCCTAATGACCCAGAGATCAGGAAGTTGATTCTGCAGGAGGCCCATGATTCGCCGTATTCGATTCACCTAGGAAATACCAAGATGTATCTGGATTTGAAGGATAGTTTCTGGTGGACCGGAATGAAGAAGGATATTGCTGAGTATCTAGCAATATGCGATGTATGTCAGAGAGTGAAGGCCGAGCATCAGAAGCCAGCAGTATTGCTACAGCCATTGTCGATACCGGAATGGATGTGGGACAAGCTAGGCATGGATTTTATCACAGGATTGCCCAAGACTCGTTCCGGCTATGACTCGATATGGGTTGTAGTCGATCGGTTGACGAAGGTAGCTCATTTCATCCCAGAAAGACCACTTACACCAGTGCTAAGTTGGAAAAGATATACATGACCAGGATCGTATGTCTGAATGGAGTTCCGAGGACCATTGTATTAGATAGTTTTACCTCAAAGTTCTAGAATCAGTTGCATGAAACTTTGGGTACCAGGCTAGAGTTCAGTACAGCCTTTCATCCATAGATAGATGGACAAACTGAGAGAGTCAAACAGATTTTGGAGGACATGTTGAGAGCTTTTGCGCTAAATTATGGATCTAGTTGGGATGACAATTTGGCATATGCAGAGTTCTCTTACAACAACAGTTATCAAGCCAGTTTGAAGATGGCAACTTTCGAAGCCTTGTACAGAAGGAGGTGCAGAACACCGTTGCTATGGGATGAAGTTGGAGACTGTCAGTTTTTTGGACCAGATTTGATTAAGGAGTCTGAAGAGAAGGTTAAGTTGATTCGCGATAGACTCAAGGTAGGCCAGTCCAGATAGAAGAGTCATGCGGATTCTAAATGCGAAGAGACAGTTTACGAAGTCGGAGATAGAGTATATCTTCGTGTGTCCCCATTTTGAGGAGTTAAGTGTTTTGGAGTTAAGGGAAAGTTAGCACCACGTTTTGTGGGACCATACAAAGTTTTGGAACATATGGGAGAAGTTGCTTACAAGCTGGAATTGCCAGAAGGATTATCACGAGTTCACGATGTGTTCCACGTTTCCCAGTAGAAGATGTGCCATGCAGAGATGGCTGATTTTCCTCTGAGAGATACAGTGCCACTGGAAGCGATTCAGCTGGATGGCGATTTGACTTATGAGGAGAAACCAGTGAAGATTCTCGAGTTTGCCAGCCGAGTCACACGCAATAAGGTTATTGAGTTTTGCAAAGTTCAGTGGAGCCACCATACCGAGGATGAGGCCACCTGGGAACAAGAGGAAGACCTATGGAAGGACCACCCACACCTATTTTCTAGCCAACCCGAATCTTGAGGGCGAGATTCATCTTAAGGGGGGTAGGTTTGTAACATCCCAAATTTTCAATTTGGAATGTTATACATAGGTCATCATTGCATATCATATTTTAATGCATTTTTGGTTGATTCTAGAAATTCTAAGCAACTCAAGGACCCACGGAGAGAATTGGGGATATTTTTATTTTCATATTTGAGTTTTTCTCAAATTTTGAAAAGAGGATCATTTGGTTTTAAGTATTTTTCTCTTCGAATATTTCTTTTATGAAGATAAAATAGAGGGTATAAAACGACTTCTCCAAAATAAAGAAATATTGGAGGAAAAATATTAAAATCAAATAAGAATTTTATTTGGAGTTTTATTGCTATTTTATTTGAATTAGGAAAAAAATGTGTTTTTCAATATTGCATTAGAGGCCCAAATAAATGTTCACTTTGTCTGCAATATTATTAGAGGACCGTGAAAATTTATTTCAGGATTTTTGGACTCCGTTTAGTATTTCTTTTATTAGTTTTTCTGCGTCAGGATTATTTTTAAAAAAAGCTAACCGACCTAACCGGGTCGTGCCCGAGCCGGACACTAGCCCAGCCGGCCTTCATAAGGGGCAGAGGCCACCCGCCAGCCCAGCCACCCACCCCCGAAATCCTAGCCCCACCAGCCTTGCCCGCCCGCCGCTGCCCGTCCGCCGCCGCCCACCGCCACACCATTGGAGCAGCCCCGCCATTATCGACCCGCCGCCGCCCGCCCACCGAGGTAGCCGCCGCCGCCGGTTTTCCTGGAAAAACCGATCGGTTTTTTTGAAACCCTAGATCTATTTTTTTTCATGTCAGTTCGGTTTTTTCGGTTTAGTTAAACAGCGAATGTTCATCCGTACGTTCGCTTTAACGACCGTTGTTCGTCCGTTAGCCACAGACAGCGAACGTTCGTTCGTTAGCCTATTCGTCACGTTTTATTTTCCAGGGTATGTTCCGTGTTTTTTTCGATCATGATTTCTGCCTTGATCTTCAATTTAGTTTATCTTTTCGCTCGTTTATCCAATTCAAGTGAAACAAGCGCCTAGCTCTTTGATTCAAAGCCCTATTTTTGTTTAACCAACTTGAACAAGATTTTGGTACTGTAAAATTTGACTTTAGTCTAGATTAGTAAACCGATCTTGTTTCTTTTGTAGTTTGAGTTTCGTTGCTCTGTTTGATTTGATTCTTTTTGCAAACCGGAGTTCTTCAGTTGAACTTTCTAGTTAGTTCTTTGAGTTTTACCCATGCTTCTAGTTGAGTGCTTGTGTTTGTTATTGTTTGTTTGAGATAGAATTCCCGGAGTGCGAAGCGTGCTACTATGAGTCTCTAGGTTTTGCTGATCATCAGCAAGGCAAGTAACACTTTGATCATACCTCCTTATTACCCAGTTTTTATGCATTAGTCACAACCCTCAAACATTGCATGGTTAGGATCTGAATAACATGTGGGTTTGGGAAGTAGACGATGAGGTAGAACCTATTGCCTTTTTAATCAAGCCTTTGGGAGTTACTTCTACGTTATGCTCAGGATTGCTATGCTATGCTCGTAGACGTGGATTGGGTGAGTGTACCCTTGACAGATGTGAGTATTGTTAGTTAATGGTTAACTTAAGGTGGCAACTTAAATACACATGTGGGTGGATTTGTTGAGGCACCCTGGAGTACCCACTGGTTCTCAGGGCACCTGAAATCCAGTGTTGTCCTAGGATATCCTGGAGTACCCGCGTGATCATCCTACGGTTCGCCACCCAGGCTCAAAGGGATCATAAGATTATTCATGCTAGAAACTTCCGTGTGCAGCCACAAGCCAATATGGGCTCTGGCATAGTTGAGTAAGTTGTGTGAGCTCTTGAAGAGGTAGACAAGCATATGTAGTGGGTTGTAGGTGGTACTGTCTACCCAGAGTAGGGAGTTAATGCTTCAGAAAGGCTATGTCTCGATCGTCCGATCATGGATGTGTTTGAGTCTTGTGGGGAAAAGTGCGCAAACCTCTGCAGAATGTACAAACTAATCATGGTTAGCCGTGTCCCCGGTTATGGACATCTTGAGTATCTGGTTCTTGGATTATCATGTTGATCTCATCACTCTAAATTAATTTGATTGGGTTTAATGACGATGTTTAATTGGGATTGAGTTGGAGGAACCTTCTCAATGTTTAACAACCACTATAATAGTCAAATAAAATTTATTCCTTTTGTTGTAGGGAAAAATTGGCTTTATGCAAAACTGTAACCATAGAGCTTTCCACCAGCCATATATGCATGTAGTGATAGCATTCATTCTATTCATTACTCTATGTGTTACATTCCCACCATATTCCATGTGCTGACCCATTTCGGGCTGCAACATTTCATGTTGCAGACTTCTCAGATGACGAGTAAGGTGCCATAGGTTGTTGTCGTTCACTCAGCTATGCCGTTGGAGTTCATGGACTCACTTTATCTCCAAGCCTTCCGCTGTTATCATTTTTAGATGGCCTTAAGCCATATTATTGTAATAAGTTCTCTTTTGAGACATTCGATGTAGTAAGTGTGTGATTCAAACTCTGTTATAAATCCTCAAGTACTATGCGTGTCAGCATTATCGATCCAGGGATGACATTGATCCACAGAGACTAGACTGTTTGAGGTCTGGTCGCTACAGTTTATGGTTGACTATTTCCACACATTTCCTTGAAATATCTGCCCATTCCTTGTAAAAGGCATGAGAATGTTCTAAATAGCACGAGGATGGTTTTCCAAACCATTCTTGTGCACCGTTTCATGCACCGATTGTTCGAATTTGAATTATGTACTTTAATGCCTAGAAAATGCAAATGATCCCCTAAATATGGTTAATGAGCCCGGAAAAATGTCAAATTTGAACACGTCGCATCTGAGGTAGTATGTTGATCGTTGGAAAAAACTGAATGACCAACTAGGATGGAAATTTGGATTCCCCTTCAATCTTGGTGATTTCCCTCTTGAAAGCATGGAACTTCCTCGGTGATGGTTCAATTTGTGAAGGGCGTGCATGACGACATTAATCAAACCTTCTCAGCTTTTAACCAGGGCACGGTGAGGCCATACCATGATGACACCATGACAGGCGTCACATTTTTCAAGCACGTATTTTATTTTTCTATAGTTGCTAACCCAGTAAATGACGCGTTTTCGTTGACTATTGCCACGCATTCCCTTGAAATCTCTGCCCATTCCCTGTAAAAGGATTGAGAATTTACTAAATACCACAACTATGGTTTTTTTAGACAGTTTGTGTGCACCTTTTCATGCACCGATTGTTTGAATTTGAATTATGTGGATTAATGCCTAGAATATGAACATAATCCCCTAATATGGTAAATGAGCCTGGAAAAATGCCAAATTTGAGCACGTTGCATTCGAGCGGGTATGTTGATTGTAGAAAAAACTGAATGACAAGCTAGGAAGGAAATTTGTATTCCCGGCCCCTTCAATCTTGTTGATTCCCCTCGAAACCATGAAATTTCCTAGATGATGGTTCGATTTATGAATGGCGTGCATGACGACATAAGACAAACATTCTCAATCTTTTACGAGGGCATGGTGAGGCCACACATTTCCTTGAAATATCTATCCATTCCATGAAAAGGCATAATAAATTACTAAATAGCACGACCATGGTTTTCCAGACCGTTCTCGTGCACCTTTTCCGATTGTTTGAATTTGAATTATGTGCATTAATGCCTAGAAAATGCACATAATCCCCTAAATATTTTAAATGAACCCGGAAAAGTGCCAAATTTGAACACGGTGGTTAGCAGGGTTTGTGTTCATCATAGAAAGAAACTCATGAACAAAGGACAAAGGAAATTTGGGTTCTCATTCAATCTCTATCGCACACGATTCATCTCCGTCGCCTCTGCGAATCGTGTGTGTTCACTCACACGTGCAAAAGGAAAAAAGAAAACCCTCGCCCCCTTCATCCCCAACCACTCGCCTCAAACTCCTCCGCAACTCTGCACCTCATCAACTTCTATCACGGCGGCCACCCTAAGCTCGACGGCGTTGTTGTCGGCGGGCGAAGGTCGCGCTCCAAATGGCACGGGATTTCACCCCTACCGCTCTCCGCCGCCTATCTGCACCGACATTCTAGACTCTGGTCAACTGGGGTTTTCTGTGGAATTGGCCCTGGGATTTTTCTCATGGAGAAGGTAATCAACTTAGCAAAACATTCACTCATCTCTTATCGCAATCCGTCCTTCGCCGTTAATCAACCGACGGAAATCATAGTGGAATCATTTTTGTTCTAGCTGATTCGTGGGTATTCATTCATGTGTCCACAGTGCGAGCACAAATTGGGCAACTGTGGTCGCGGTCAGTCGGAAACAAAGTTCTATCTCACCATTCCGGATGACTTCAGGGAGCGCTCGGTATGTTCAATCTCAACCTACCACGGTCGGCATGGCCTAAATATGTGAACATATACCGTCTGTTGCTACATTATCTATATATTTGCATCAAATATTTGTTACATTATCAATTTTTAATTATATACTTTGCTTTCATCTATATATTGATCTGTTCTATCTGTTACTCCCACATTTGCATCTTGCTATGTTATTTCAATATATCTAATTTACGATCTTAATTTTCATTTCAAGCAGTACATCCCTTGCTTTGCAAGAACAGAAGTAGAAGGAAATCTTGGGCTTTACTTTGTTGATGACTCCCAGGATGTCATATTGACAACGCAGCATGGACATACAATGATGGTTAGTGTAGAACTTGATAAAGATGGTCACTCCTATTTTAATGCGGACCTTTGGAGAAAAATGTCTAAGTGTTATGAACTGAAAGCTGGCAATAAAATTCTAGTGCATCCACCACTGCCTGGTCTAACTAACATGGATGTTTACTTCCCCAATGTCATCAGCCGATCAAAGTTTGATCGAGGTTAGTGTCCTTTCAACTTTCTCCATGATGTCATATTTACTTAGCAAAATTGGGGTATTTGTTCTGACTAATTGATCACTATTTAAGCAACCAATTGTGATTTCATTTTCTAACTCCGTTCCTAGGCAGTAGTGAATTCTATTTACCAAATTATGTGCACTATATATTCTTCTTCCATGTTCGAAATAAATAATACCTTTCCACCTTTTAAGCAGGATATGTTGGATGCATAGTGAACGATCTGTATGTTACTAAGCGTACCAAATTTCACTGGAAAGACTTGAAGCATGTCATAAACTTTGTTGATAATTTGACAGAGATAGCACAGTGTATGAATGCAGGATTTTGGATGGGATTAATTATACCTATGGTGCACACATTGAACAAGACCAATTGTGTGCACAAAATGCTGGTAAAAAGTCTTATTTTAATGTTGATGCTCATAAACTATATATATATTCAATGATACGTTATAATTGGTTTTTATTCTACATTTCAACAGAAATTGCCCGCTGTAGCAGTTCCTGGTTCGATTTTCCGGTGTGGTCGAATTACACTTGTGCCTGCTAATAACGCCAAAGTGATTGCAAGGTATTGCATTTCCTGCAGAAATGGAATCATTCAAATTAACAAGTTCACGCTTGTCGTGGCAATGCATCCATATTGGAAAATTGAAGACACTGTTCTACTCATGCTCTATCAAGGCACAGGAGGGCTCTTCCTTTTCAATGACGAGATGTCGAGTCTCCTTGATCAAACTGCTTCCAGCGGATAGTTGTGGTTGTTGGCCCTCAGCCTCTTAAAAGGTGCTAGCTGTTACTATGTTAAGTATGTAGATATGGACCATATGGTTGTTGGCGGTTAGCCTCTTAAAATGTGATAGTTTTTACAGTTGAAGTATCTAGATATAGACCATATGGTTGTCAAAACTGTGTTATGAAGATCCTCCTTTTGTCAAATAGTGGAACCACTATGTATATGTTACTCAAGTGTTGTTAGCCAAGTTCTTAAATTGTCATGGAAAGTATTAGTATCGTACATAGTTCTTTGAGTTTAAGCGTGTGCCCGATGTCCAGAAGGCATTTGCATATTAACTGTCCATATTGCAAATTCACACACATGTTAACATAAGGAAACTTATGTGTAACTTACTAATCATCACACACGAGTACTCGTAGACCCATCGTGTGCGATACTCCTAGCCACCGCAAGCAACTAGTTTGCATTTTTCAAAGTTTTTTGTACGAACAGAATCGCACACAAACTTACTGTAGTAATCGTCTGTGTTATAATTTCTTATCGCAAACAGTTCATCCGAGTGGGCTGTTTGTTACGTATCACACACATCTGGTTTACACGAATCGTTTGTGTTCTTTTGGCTGATTGCAAATGCCGCAGATCACACACATCTTGTTAAGATGAACCGTTTCCGTTCTCTTACCAAATCAAAAATAGTTTGTCCGAGTGAACCATATGATGTATATCACACACACCTTGATTGGCTGACCGTTTCTGTTGCATTCCCTAATAGCACACAGTTCATCGGAGTGAACTGTATGCCCTATATCGCACACACATTGATATGGCTGCTTGTTTATGTTGTTCTTCCTCATCGCAAACAGTTCTGCTGGATTAACCGTATGCCCGGCATCGCACACGCAAGTAAAATCTGAACCGTGTTTAATGTGTCTGCCATCGCAAATGTTTTACACCTTTTTATGGGTTTTTTAGACCACCATTTGCGATTATTGCATCGCACACAGTTTCGTCGAAGGGTCTCTGATCGTAGTGTCGCGTTAGCAACATCCTGCAGTAGTGTGTGTAATGTAGAGGTTGATGGAAATAATGGCTCCCAAGTGGAGCAAAGTGGTCTTTGTGATGTAGGTGATGAAATTCCTCCTCAAGCCATAAGAAGAACGGGGATTGGTCAAATACTCCCCATTGAGGAACCCCTGTGGCCAAAGGAGAAGGATAATGCTCTACTCAAGTGGAGCCATCACCAATGCTAGACCCACATGCTTCCCAAGAACAAAGTGAAGGCCCTCAACCAAGTGAACAAGATCAAGGGAAAGATCAACATCATGATGAAGGTGGTTCACCAAATGATGCCCAAGTTCAAGTTCATGACATCGAGCAAGCTCAAGATCAAGAGGCTAATCAAGATCAAGAGCAAGCTCAATAAGGTTCTCAAAATGATCAAGATGATGAACCTCAAATACCTATTGAGGAACTTCTAGAGCACCATGCCGCCAAGGTGGCTTCCAAGATCAAGCATCAACAACATGTCTTGGAGAATGTGCTTGGAATCTTGAAGAAAGGGGTAACTAGTCGTAGATAATTGTCAAACTTTTGTGAGCATCACGCGTTTGTTTCGTGTGTTAAACCCCAAAAGGTACATGAGGCGCTCGATGATGTGTATTGGCTTGAAGCCATGCATGATGAACTCAAGAACTTTGAGTGCAACCAAGTTTGGGAATTAGTGCCAAGGCCAACGAAGGACCACAATGTCATTGGGACCAAGTGGATCTTCAAGAACAAGCAACATGCGAACGGTGTGGTCGTTCGTAACAAGGCAAGATTGGTGGCACAAGGCTACTCCCAAGTCGAGGGTATCGACTATGGTGAAACCTTTGCCCCCGTTTCTCATCTTGAGTCTATTCGCATGTTGCTTGCATATGCATCTCATCATGATTTCAAATTGCAACAAATGGATGTGAAGAGTGCATTTCTTAATAGTCCTTTGAATGAGTTGGTATATGTCAAACAACCACCGGGATTCGAGGATCCCAAGCTCCCCAATCATGTGTACAAACTCAACAAGACACTCTATGGCCTTAAACAAGCCCCGCGTGCGTGGTATGAGCACCTTACTGAGTTGTTGCAAGATCGTCAGTTTGAAATTGGGAAAATCAATCCCACTCTTTTTACTAAGAGGGTCAAAGGGGATTTGTTCATATGCCAACTGTATGTTGATGATATCATATTTGGTTCTCCTAACAAATCTTTCAATGATGAGTTTGCCGCACTAATGACTGAAAAGTTCAAGACGTCTATGATGGGAGAGTTGAAGTTCTTTCTTGAGTTCAGAGTCAAGTAAAGAAGAGAAGGAACCTTCATCAACCAAGCCAAATATACCTAAGACACACTCAAGAGATTCAAGCTAGATTGTGTGCCTCTCTCCTCCTCTGAGGCCGAATATGTAGCCGCCGCAATTTGTGGATGAGGCAAACTTTAAATGATTATAGTGTCACTTGTGACAAAGTGCCTCTTCTATGTGACAATGAAAGTGCTATCAAGATCTCCCACAATTAGTTCCAACATAGCAAGACAAAGCATATTGAGATTCGTCATTATTTCATTCAGGATCATATCAAGCATGGGGAGATTCAAATTATCTACTTCAACACTCAAGAGCAACTAGCACACATTTTCACGAAGCCCTTGGATGAAGCAAGATTTTGCAAGTTAAGGAATGAGATAAATATCATTGATTCGAGCAATGTGGCTTGAATCTAGGCACACCCCACTGCATTCACCGTATCATCTTCTTCTATATATGTAGGCATGGACATAGGGGGTGTTGCTCTCTCAATGAGCTCTCCCTCCCCCCATTATGCATCATTTGATCAAGTCTTTCACATTACCATTTTTGATGGTACGTGTGCTTCAAAGATGAGTTTTTCCATGGACCCAAGGTTAAAATCTTCGCAGTGCCATACCAGTTGACTCAAACATAGGTGACTTCGGTCATCGCCCTCTCTTTGAGAGGTGTGTCTCCTTTAGGTTTGAGGTGTGCTTTCGTTGCCTTGGCTTTCGGTTGTTGAATTACTCCAAGTGTGCTCTCTTTTTCATTGGCTTTTGACCTTGGAGTACTTCTTCCCATTTGATGTGGTTTATTGTCTCTAACCTAAGCCTTTCCTTACCTCAACCTCTCATACATTGCATAAGCCCATTTTCTCTCCTTGATCAAGTGCAGTTTTCTGGTAGCATGCGATACTGCCGCTGGCAGGCACGATACTACCGCTCTAGCGGTACTACCGCGCAAGTCGGCTGTACTACCGCTGGGGCAGGGTACTACCGCTGGTCCCCGCGGTACTACCACTTCGAGGAATCACGTGGGGGTTAAGTGCTGGGGGCATGGGGAGTTCCAACTCCCCCATACCCATTCACTTCTCCTCCCCCAAGTTCTCTCTTTCTCAGGTGACCCGAAACTCCTCCGGAGGTCGGCTCTGGCTCTCCGAATCCATGTCCTGTTTTCCATCTCCAACCGGTGGATTGATCCCCACCTTCTCCTCTTGCCATGGATACCGGTATTGCCCTCGTTTTCCTCTCATACGGTTCTATTTTTTGAATCCTAGCTTTAGGGCAATGCATGTGGTATTCTTAGATTTTTGGCTAAATCTAGGCATGAGTAGTGGGATGGCTGCTAGATAGGAGTATAGTGGTCCTTACCTAGATTTTGCACATCTATGTCACTGGTACTACCGGATCCACACCACGAAAGTATTCCCATCGGATGGGCGGTACTACTGTTTGGACACGGCCAGTACTACCGCTTGTAGTGGTACTACTGCATGTGCCCAGTGGTACTACCACTCAACTTGCGGTAGTACTACCGTGGCTGGGCATAGTACTACCGTTTTGACCTAGATTTTCATGATTTTCACAATCACTTCTATTCTCATTTTATATCATTTGGCTTATGCAATGACTTTACACCTACTTTTCCCTCGATCTATGTTTTTTGGTTCCATGTGATGGTAGCTCTCGTCCTCATCATGCTCGTCGCAAGAACCCCAATCGTCCAGAGCGCTACCGTACCGCTGATGGCACTCCTACTAGTTCCAGTGGTCCTCCTAGGTGGAATGTGAAGATAACAATAAGCAAGAAAAAGGAGAAGGAGAAGTACACACCGCCTAATGAGATGAGTACAAAGGAGTTTTAGGACTTCCACATTTGCAACCCGTATCGCCGCACTCAAGATGCATCTTTTGTTGGGTGTCCCTTCTGGAACAAGGAGAAATCATTGGTCTATCTAGACATTCTGAAGGCCAAGAAGAACTTGTTTTTCAACGTCAAGTCGATTGATGTCACGCACATGGAGAAGGATCCGACGTACTTTGGTGAGGCCCTTGCTCTTTGCCAACAATGGGGACTCGTTCCCTTCATCACCTACAACAAGGACTATCCAGAGATTGTGGCTCAATTTTATGCCAAAGTTCACTTTCATGTCAATGAGGAGAGATCTATGTCATGGATGACCGGTGGGAGAAGGTTCAGGGTTGATTGGAAGGATTTCATGAATTGCTTGGGCGTTGCTGATGAGGGGGAAGAAAATCCAGTTCGTCTCTGGCCCCACAAGGAAGGACCTCCCACTCATAAGTCCAAGCTTATCCGGTACTCCAGGACCATGAATACACTCAAGGGTCCACTCGCACAGAGCTCATTCCCTTTCTGGACATCATGCACCGTATCTTCTGCAACACTCTTTTCCCTCGCATTGGGAACTTGGATATGATGCACTCTTACCTGGTAGATCTTTTGTTTATGTGCATCAAGGAGAAGGGCAAGTCTTCGATGCTGGATATCTCTCGCATTATGTGGCACGAACTTCGCTCTGCTGTGTTGGATTGCAAAGTGCCCATCTATGGCCCGTATATGTTTAAACTAATTGAGAAGAAGTGGGCTGCTGAGTTTCCTGGAGAGGCACTTCCTACTGAGCACCTGGTGTCTCATCTAGTTCTGAATCTATGCCTGAAGGATAACTAGGGGACTGCGCTTGTTGGCGCCGGAGAGGAGATTTCTCCCACCGATTCTGATGAGGAGGCTGAGCCAGATTATGAGGTTGTTCCCTCTCTAGAGAAGGTTATATCTTGGGCATCTAAGCTTAAGTCGAAGATGAAGAAGCTTTTCTGCATGAAAGCTCAGGGTCAGTACAGGGCTCATGTAGCTGAGAAGGCCGATCGCACCCGCCACAACAACTTGATGAGGGCCCTTGGTCAGGAGATCACTAGTGGCTCTGAGGAGTGGGTCCCAGATAAGGAGGCTTGGGTCTCCCAACACTGCAAGTGGTCAGATTCTGAGACGGAGCATCAGCATGCAGCTGTAGAGTCTGAGGGGCATGAGGAGTCTGAGGGACACGAGGATTTCGAGGGGCATGACGACTCAAATGTGTAGAAGGAGTATTGATGATCTAGAGCTTTACTATTACCTTGATCGTGTCTAGCACTCTTTGCCCTTTTCTCGATGCCAAAGGGGGGAGACTTTAGGGATTTGCCGAGTCACGATTGTGTCTTCTTTGTTTTTTTTCTCTAGTGAACTCTTTTTCGTCGTTTGGTTTGCGTTTTGTTCGTATGTGGAACCTATCATATGGTGTGAAAAATATGCTACCTTATCTTTATCCTTATGTCAAGTGTCATATTAGCTTGTGAGATATTACTTATCGTATGATCTATCTTTATGCTCACATGCTCTGTCTTGCACCCATGTTTTGCCTTCTCATATTATTGTTGCAAGTATTGCCAGTCTATAAAATATAGGGAGAGTGTTGATCCTAGTGTGTGGGCTTTGCATTCCGAAGGCATACCCATATAGTGCACACATTTAGGGGGAGCATGTATATATTTTGTAGATGTTAGGTTTGCATGTTATCTTGTCTCATATTTGTTCAAATTCTGTATTATCATCAATCCACCAAAAGTGGGAGATTTTTGTTAGGGCATATTTATCCCTTAGTGGTTTTGGTGATTGATGATAATGCTTTTGCAGACTAATCATGTGCATTGAGGATTTCAGATAATTTATCTTATTGCAAAAGACGATTTAAACCCCTCTAGATATTTATGAAGGCGGTATTTTCTTGCGTTTCTTTTTTGGTGGACTTGAGTCGTAGGAACACCGTACTATTAAGAGGGGGTCCGCTTTGGAAAGGTTTGGGTGGAATTAATACGTACACTATATCTTTGCACCCTCGTTCTTTCCCGTCAATTGAGCTTGTCCCTCCTTGTGTTTGAACCTTGTCAGAATAGGCTAAGCGGTAGTACCGCTCTACACAATGCTAGTACCGCTCCCGCGGTACTACCGCTGTGTAGTAAGGCTCCTACTTCTGTCTAATTTGTGGGTTCTATAAGCAGGCGGTAGTAGATCGGCAGTTCGCCACGAAGTACCGCTCCTGCGGTACTACAGGGCTAACTACCTCTCAACTAACGCGGGTTCACTAGGCACCTACAGGCTAAGCGGAAGTACCCTGCTCGCCACAGTAATACCCCCCTAGTGGAACTACCGCTAGCTAGTACCACGGGGAGTACTGTGATACGTCTCCATCGTATCTACTTTTCCAAACACTTTTGCCCTTGTTTTGGACTCTAACTTGCATCATTTGAATGGAACTAACCCGGACTGACGCTGTTTTCAGCAGAATTGCCATGGTGTTATTTTTGTGCACAAATAAAAGTTCTCAGAATGACCTGAAACTCCACAGAGAATATTTTTGGAATTAATAAAAAATACTAGCGAAAGAATAAAGGCCAGGGGGCCCACACCCTGTCCACGAGGGTGGGGGCGCGCCTAACCCCCCTAGGCGCGCCCCCTGCCTCGTGGGCCCCCTGGTGCCCCACCGACTTCAACTCCAACTCTATATATTCACGTTCAGAGAGAAAAAAATTAGAGAGAAGGATTCATCACGTTTTACGATACGAGCCACCGCCAAGCCCTATCTCTCTCGGGAGGGCTGATCTGGAGTCCGTTCGGGGCTCCGGAGAGGGGAATCCGTTGCCGCCGTCATCATCAACCTTCCTCCATCACCAATTTCATGATGCTCATCGCCATGTGTGAGTAATTCCATCGTAGGCTTGCTGGACGGTGATGGGTTGGAAGAGATTTACCATGTAATCGAGTTAGTTTTGTTAGGGCTTGATCCCTAGTATCCATTATGTTCTTAGATTGATGTTGCTATGACTTTGCTATGCTTAATGCTTGTCACTAGGGCCCGAGTGCCATGATTTCAGATCTGAACCTATTATGTTTTCATGAATATATGTGAGTTCTTGATCCTATCTTGCAAGTCTATAGTCACCTACTATGTGTTATGATCCGGTAACCCCGAAGTGACAATAATGGGGACCACTCCCGGTGAAGACCGTAGTTTGAGGAGTTCATGTATTCACTAAGTGTTAATGCTTTGGTCCGATACTCTATTAAAAGGAGGCCTTAATATCCCTTAGTTTCCAATAGGACCCCGCTGCCATGGGAGGGTAGGACAAAAGATGTCATGCAAGTTCTTTTCCATAAGCAGTATGACTATATTCAGAATACATGCCTACATTACATTGATGAACTGGAGCTCGTTCTGTGTCACCCTATGTTATAACTATTGCATGAGGAATCACATCCGACATAATTATCCATCATTGATCCAATGCCTACGAGCTTTTCACATATTGATCTTTGCTTAGTTACTTCACCGTTGCCACTGTTACAATTACTACAAAACTGCTACTGTTACTTTTGCTACCATTATCGTTACTTCCATACTACTTTGCTACTAAATACTTTGTTGCAGATATTATGTTATCCAGGTGTAGTTGAATTGACAACTCAACTACTAATACTTGAGAATATTCTTTGGCTCCCCTTGTGTTGAATCAATAAATTTGGGTTGAATACTCTACCCTCAAAAACTGTTGCGATCCCCTATACTTGTGGGTTATCAAGACTATTTTCTGGCGCCGTTGCTGGGGAGCATAGCTCTATTCTTTGAGTCACTTGGGATTTATATCTGCTGATCACTATAAGGAACTTGAAAGACGAGAAAACCAAGATTTATCCATCAACTACGAGGGGAGGTAAGGAACTTCCATCTAGCTCTGCACATGATTCTCCTTCTGTTTTGAGTAAACTTGCAACACCTAGACCTGCTTCTGCTGTTAATTTTGATATGTCGCATGTTATTGATGATGCCACTTCTGCTATGCATGATGCTTATGATGAAGCTACTTCTATGCTTGATAATACTGTGCCATTAGGTGAATTTCTTGATGAACAACTTCTAGGGCTAGAGAGAATGAAATTATTGAAACTGATAATACTGATGAAAGTGATGATGAAGATTCTCCCCCTAGATATGAATTGCCTATTGTGCCTGAGGGTTATGTTATGGACGAAGAAACTGCTAGAGACTTTATTGCTTGCAATGATAGATATGATCTTAAGAAATTATTAGCTAAGCTTAAAGAAAAGTCTTTGAATGCTAGAATGAAATACGACCCTGCTTTTGCTACTTCACCTATCTGTGTTACTGATAAGGATTATGATTTCTCTATCGATCCTGAGATAATTACTTTGGTTGAATCTGATCCTTTTATGGCTATGAATCTGAAACTTTTGTGGCACATCTTACTAAGTTAAATGATATAGCCTCCCTATTCACTAATGATGAGAAAACTCGTTACTACTATATCCTTAAATTATTTCCGTTCTCATTAAAGGGTGATGCTAAAATATGGTTTAATTCTCTTGATCCTGGTTGTGTGCGTAGTCCCCAGGATATGCTTTATTACTTCTCTACTAAATATTTCCCCGCTCATAAGAAACAAGCTGCCTTAAGAGAAATATACAATTTTGTGTAAATTAAAGAAGAGAGTCTGCCACAAGCTTGGGGGAGGCTTCTCTGATTACTTAGAGCTTTGCCAGATCATCCTCTCAAGAAAAATGAAATACTTGATATCTTTTATAATGGACTAACCGATGCTTCCAGAGACCACCTGGATAGTTGTGCTGGTTGTGTTTTCAGGGAAAGAACTGTTGACCAAGCTGAATTGTTACTGAATAATATGTTGACTAATGAAAACAATTGGACACTTCCTGAACCAACTCCTAAGCCAACTCCGAAGAAAAGGGGTATTCTGTTTCTCAGTCCTAAAGATATGTAAGAGGCAAAGAAATCTATGAAAGAAAAGGGTATTAAAGCTGAAGATGTTAAAAAATTTCCACCTATTGAAGAAATACATGGTCTTGATAACTCGACACAGGTAGTAAAGGTAAATTCTCTCTATAGATTTGATGAAGGTGATATTCCTCGTTATAAGTCTGCTAGTCAATGCTTGGATGAGTTTGATAATTTTATTGTTAAACAAGAAAACTTCAATGCTTATGTTGGTAGAGAATTGAAAAGAAATTCTTATATGATTGAACACTTAAGTCATTATATGTCTAGAGTTAAAGGTGAACATAAACTTATTACTAAACATGCTTCTATGGTTACCACTCAAGTAGAACAAGTGCTTAAAGCTCAAAATGATTTGCTCAATGAATTAAATGATAGGAGAAATGACAATAATGTTAGACTTGTGACTAGAGGTGGTAGAATGACTCGGGAACCTTTGTATCCTGAGGGCCACCCTAAGAGAATTGAGCAAGATTCTTAGAGAAATAATGTTGATGCACCTAGTCCTTCTAAAAAGAAGAAGAAGAAAAATGATAGGACTTTGCATGCTTCTAGTGAACCTGTTGTTGACACACCTGAGAATCCCAATGATATTTCTATTTTTGATGCCGAAACACAATCTGGTGATGAACATGAACCTACTGATAATGTTAATGATGATGTTCATGTTGATGCTCAACCTAGCAATGACAATTATGTAGAAATTGAACCTGTTGTTGATCTTGATAACCCACAATCAAAGAATCAATGTTATGATAAAAGAGACTTCATTGCTAGGAGGCAGGGTAAAGAAAGAGAACCATGGGTTCAGAAACCCATGGCTTTTCCTCCTAAACCATCCAAGAAAAAGGATGATGAGGATTTTGAGCGCTTTGCTGAAATGATTAGACCTATCTTTTTGCGTATGCGTTTTACTGATATGCTTAAAATGAATCCTTATGCTAAGTACATGAAAGATATTGTCACAAATAAAAGAAAGATACCGGAAGCTGAAATTTCCACCATGCTTGCTAATTATACTTTTAAGGGTGGAATATCTAAGAAACATGGAGATCCAGGAGTACCAACTATACCATGCTCCATTAAAAGAAACTATGTTAAAACTGCTTTATGTGATCTTGGAGCCGGTGTTAGTGTTATGCCTCTCACTTTATATCGTAGACTTGAATTTAATAAGTTGACACCTACCGAAATATCTTTGCAAATGGCCGATTAATCAACCGCTATACCTGTCAGTATTTGTGAGGATGTGCCTGTTGTGGTTGCAAACATTACTATCTTAACGGACTTTGTTATTCTTGATATCCCGAGAACGATAGTATGTCGATTATCCTTGGTAGACCCTTTTTGAATACTACAGGGGCTGTTATTGATTGCAACAAAGGAAATGTCACTTTTCATGTTAATGGTAATCAGCATACGGTACACTTTCCGAGGAAACAACCTCAACTTCACAGTATCAATTCTATTGGAAAAATTCCATCGATTATTATTGGAGGTTTTGAATTTCCTCTTCCTACAAATATGATATTCTTATTATTGGGGATGTACATATCCCCATTGAGGTAACCTAGTGTTATTCGAAATTTTTCCGATTCCATGTTATTCGAAAAGAGTTTGTTAACAAGACTTGATCAAGCTTGTTAGTGGATTCCTTTTGATGAGCATGAGATGGATGAAGTTAGAAAGCACAACCTTCTGTACCCTTCCTTTTACTTTCTGTTATTTAGTTAAATAAAGCAAAAATAGTATTTTCTGTCTGTTTTCTTAATTATCCTTGCAATAGAAAAATACCCCCAAAATAAAAGTTCTCCAAATGCCCTGAAAATGAAATATGATTTTTTTCTAGAATATTTGGCATCGAGAACACACCAGAGGGGGCAACCACCTGGCCACGAGGGTCCAGGGCGCACCCACCCCCTGGGGCGCGCCCCCCTGCCTCATGGGCCCCTCGTGGCCCCCCTCCACTTATTCCAGCACCCACACACTCCTTCCTCCCAAAAAAATCACCAACCAGCTCAAACTCGTGTTCTAGCTCATCTTGCTGCCGTATTCGATCTCCTTGCTCAAAGCTCCACTCACAAAACTGCTTTGGGGGATTGTTCTTTGGTATGTGACTCCTCCAATGGTTTAATTAGTTTTTGTTTTAATGCTTTATTCATTGCAAATTTTTGCTGCTAAGGTGACCCTGTTCTTGAGCTTGCATGTCAAATTTATATGGTCCCGAGTAGTTCTAATGCATGATATAGTCTCTAGGCAGTTGTGAGAGTAGTTGCCATCAATTTTGTTGAGTTTGGTTCACTTTTATTTTGAGTTACTAAAAATTTCAGAAATTTTCAGAAAATGATGAAGAGATTTTTGAGGGGCTCTTCGAGCCGAAGCTCGAAGGATAAGCAAAGTGAAGAGGATAAAAAGCCCAAATATAATCTCTCTCGCACCACGGAAGTTCGGCCATGTGAATGGCCTTGTGATGTGTTCTTGAGAGCAGCCGGGATTCATGATGATTTTTATTACTTGGCTGAGAACGCAGGCCTCACCGACTTCCTCCACGACCAGCACGAACATCTGTTTATCAGTGGGATCCGGAGGAGATCGCCAACCAGTGGCACACAGATGACACTCCTCCGCACACCGGAGAGGGCAGCTTTGATCAGTGTCCATAGACCAACTTAGGCCAAAAGCCTAAGCTTGGGGGAGTACGTATTTCTCACCCACATTACATTCATGTTCACACACCATTCCAGTTACCGGTGCTCATACTTTTTAATTGTACTATCCATGCTAGTTTATTTTCATTTCTAAGTCTTCTTCTTGTGTGTTTAAAAAACCTTAAGAAAAAACAAAAAAATAGCTAGTTTACTTTCCATGCTTGTAGTAGTAGTAATTAAAAGAAAACCCAAAAAATAATTGTTCTTCTTTTGCTTGTTGGGAGCTTTCTCGTGTAAATAGTTTTATTTCTTTTCTTTTCTTTGGGGGTCGAGAGGAGAAGACCATGATGAAAATGTTGAGTGGCTCTTATATGCATTATTGTTGATTTAACCAAGAGCCCATATTACTTTGTCTTCTCCCTTGAATTGAATGCTTGCAGATTCCAGCTTAGTCCAATACACGTGCACTATTATTATTATCCACACCGTTCGGTCATGCAAATGAAAGGCAATAACAATGATATATGATGGACTGATAGAAATGAGAGAAGCTGGTATGAACTCGGCCTATCTTCTTTTTGTAAATATGATTAGTTCATCGTTCTTGATTCAGCCTATTATGAATGAAACATGTTTGCAATGACAATTATAGATTATAGTTGCTCATGCCATGCTTAATTAGCTAGGAGTTTAGGTTTACCTTGCGTGCCAACATGCTATTAAAATGGTTGTGATGTCGTATGATAGGGTGGTATCCTCCTTTGAATGATTTGAGTGGCTTGACTTGGCACATGTTCACACATGTAGTTGAAACAAAATCAACATAGCCTCCACGATATTTATGTTCATGGTGTATTATATCCTACTCATGCTTGCACTCAATGTTTATTAATTTTAATGCATGTTCATGATTTTTGTCGCTCTCTAGTTGGTCGCTTCCCAGTCTTTTTCTAGCCTTCACTTGTACTAAGCGGGAATGCTGCTTGTGCATCCAAAATCCATAAACCCCAAAGTTATTCCATATGAGTCCACCATACCTTCCTATATGCAGTATCTACCTGCCATTCCAAGTAAATTTGTATGTTCCAAACTCTAAACCTTCAAATGAAATTCTGTTTTGTATGCTCGAACAGCTCATGTATCAACTAGGGCTGTCTATACATCTTCCATGCTAGGTAGGTTATTCTCATGAGGAGTGGGCCCCTGGAGCTCCACCGACCTCAAATCCAACTCCATATATTCACGTTCGGGGAGAAAAAAATCAGAGAGAAGGATTCATCGCGTTTTACGATACGGAGCCGCTGCCAAGCCCTAAACTCTCTCGAGAGGGCTGATCTGGAGTCCGTTCGGGGCTCCGGAGAGGGGAATCTGTCGCCGTCGTCATCATCAACCTTCCTCCATCACCAATTTCATGATGATCACCGCCATGCATGAGTAATTCCAATCATAGGCTTGCTGGACGGTGATGGGTTGGATGAGATTTAGCATGTAATTGAGTTAGTTTTGTTAGGGTTTGATCCCTAGTATCCACTGTGTTCTGAGATTGATATTGCTATGACTTTGCTATGCTTAATGCTTGTCACTCGGGCCTGAGTGCCATGATTTCAGATCTGAACCTATTATGTTTTCATGAATATATGTCAGTTCTTGATCCTATCTTGCAAGTCTATAGTCACCTATTATGTGTTATGATCCGACAACCCCGAAGTGACAACAATCGGGGCCACTCTCGGTGATGACCCTAGTTTGAGGAGTTCATGTATTCACTAAGTGTTAATGCTTTGGTCTGGTACTCTATTAAAAGGAGGCCTTAATATCCCTTAGTTTCCAATAGGACCCCACTGCCACGAGAGGGTAGGACAAAAGATGTCATGCAAGTTCTTTTCCATAAGCACGTATGACTATATTCGGAATACATGCCTACATTACATTAATGAACTAGAGCTAGTTCTGTGTCACCCTATGTTATAATTATTGCATGAGGAATCACATCCGACATAATTATCCATCATTGATCCAATGCCTATGAGCTTTTCACACATTGATCTTTGCTTAGTTACTTTACCGTTACCACTGTTACAATTACTACAAAACTGTCACTGTTACTTTTGCTACCGTTACCGTTATTTACATACTACTTTGCTACTAAATACTTTGCTGCAGATATTAAGTTATCCGGGTGTGGTTGAATTGACAACTCAACTCATAATACTTGAGAATATTCTTTGCCTCCCCTTATGTCGAATCAATAAATTTGGCTTGACTCTACCCTCGAAAATTGTTGCGATCCCCTATACTTGTGGGTTATCATACTGCTTATCTTCTTTGTTCTGTAAAGGTCTGTTCCATGAGTGGTAGTAGGGCGGCAGTTCCCAATGGTAGTACCACCTAGGGCGGCAGTACCGCCCTGCCCTTCTCTACTACCATGGGTTTCGGCTTTAGTTCAACACCACGTGGTAGTACCGCTGGTGGGAGCAGTAGTACCATTCCGGTGGTAGTTCTGTCTCCTTGACATGTTCAGTCGAACTATGTGGTTAGAACTTCCGTGTCCGCGGAAGTACCGCTCACCCGAGCGATACTACCGCTTATACACGGGAAGTTGGAGCATAACTGTTGGGTCCCTTGTCCTAGTATATAAAGGAGTCAGCTTTATTCTAGTTGACTACCTCTTCCTCCCCTAAGATCCATTGTTCCTCACCAGCTCTTTCTTGCCGGATCGCTCTCCCTAGCCAATCAAACTTGTCGATTCTTTTGGGATGGCTTGAGAAGGCCTAGATCTACACTTCCACCAAGAGAAATTTGATTCCCCCCACTAATCCCTTGTGAATCATGTTGCTCTTGGGTGTTTGAGCACCCTAGATAGTCGAGGTCACCTCAGAGCCAGATTCCATTGTGGTGAACCTTCGTGGTGTTGTTGGGAGCGTCCAATTCGGTTGTGGAGAGAGCTCCAACCTTGTTTGTAAAGGTCCAGTCGCTATCTTCAAGGGCACCACTAGTGGAATCACGACAACTCGCATTGTTTGAGGGTGTGAGGAGAATACGGTGGACCTAGTGGCTTCTTGGGGAGCATTGTGCCTCCACACCGCTCCAACAGAGACGTACTGCCTCTCAAAGGGAAGGAACTTTGGTAACACATCTTCGTCTTCACCGTCTCCACTTTGTGGTTATCTCTTACCATTACATTGTGCAAGCTTTACTTGTGTTGTATCCCTTGCTTGCTTGTGTTGCTTGTCTTGCTAGCATCATATAGGTTGCTCACCTAGTTGCATATCTACACAACCTATTTGTTGCTAACCCTAATTTGTTAAGATCAGTTAAAAATTGCTAGTTGCCTATTCACCCCAACCTCTAGTCAACCATATCGATCCTTTCAGAAGGGTTAAACCGGACCTAGCCAATCCCTTATCGATATTAGAGGAGTAAAAAAATTAGTGTTGGTCCTTCCAACCCTTGAATATACTCGACCGACGCATATATTGCTTTTCGCCCTCTAGGGAGTACATGATCATGTTGGAAATATGCCCTAGAGGTAATAATAAATTGGTTATTATCGTATTTCCTTGTTCATGATAAAGGTTTATTATTCATGCTAGAATTGTGACCGGAAACTTAAATACATGTGTGAATACATAGAAAACACAGTGTCCCTGGTAAGCCTCTACTAGACTAGCTCGTTGATCAAATATGGTTAAGGTTTTCTAGCCATAGACATGAGTTGTCATTTGATAACGGGATCACATCATAAGGAGAATGATGTGATGGACAAGACCCAACCGTAAGCTTAGCATCAGATATTTTAGTTTATTTGCTATAGCTTTCTTCATGTCAAGTATATGTTCCTTAGACCATGAGATCATGTAACTCCCTCACACCAGAGGAATACCTATTGTGTATCCAAACATCACTTCGTAACTAGGTGATCATAAAGGTGCTCTACAGGTATCTCCAAAGGTGTCTGTTGAGTTGGCATGGATCGAGACTGGGATATGTCACTCTGTACGACGGAGAGATATCTCTAGGCCCTCTCGGTAGTACATCTTAAAGAGCTTGCAAGCAATGTGACTAATGAGTTAGTCGCAGGATCTTGTATTATAGAACGAGTACAGAAACTTGCTGGTAACGAGATTGCACTAGGTGTGGAGATACCGACGATCGAATCTCGGGCAAGTAACATATCTCCGGACAAAGGGAATTGCATATGGGATTAACTGAATCCTTGACATGGTGATTCAACCTATAAAAGATCTTCGTGGAATGTGTAGGATCAATATGGGTATCCAGGTCCCGCTATTGGTTATTGACCGGAGAGGTGTCTCGGTCATGACTACATGATTCCCAAACCTATAGGGTCGCACGCTTAACGTTCGTTCACGATAGAGTAGTATTGGGATATCTGAGGGTTGGTAACTGAATGTTGTTTGGAGTCCCAGATGATATCTCCGACGTCACAAGGAGTCTCAGAATGGTTTAGAGGTAAAGATTTATATATGGTAAGTCATATTGTGGGTTCCGAAAAAAGATGCAGTTTTTTTGGTATTGTACCATGAAGCTTCTAGAAGGTTCCAGAGGATTTCGCAGGGGTCCGGAAGTCCACCAGTGGGTCCACCACGACCTAAGCGCTAGAATGGTAAGAGGAGAGGTGCCCTGGCCTTATTGGGCTAGGTAGACCAAGTCCTCAAAAGCCCATGTGGCTAGGGAATGGGAAAAAGGGGAGTCCTAGTAGGAATAGGATTGGACTTGGAGTCCAAGTCCTCTCCCCCTTGGTGATCCCTAGGGGTTGGAGGGGTTATTCCCCACACCCATACACCTATATATAGAGGGGAGGGGGCCCCAAGAGGACACACCAAGACTTTGGCTCCCCTCTCTCGCCCGTTACTCCGTAGCTCCTCCGTCCTTGTTCTAGAAGCGCTTGGCGAAGCCCTTTTGAACTAGCTCCACCACCACCATCACCACCACGTCGTCGTGATGGTTTTTATATCATCTTCTTCTCTGCCTTCTCTTGCTGGATCAAGGAGGACGTCATCGAGTTGCACGTGTGCTAAACTCAAAGGTGTCGTCCGTTCGGCACTAGATCGGTTGGATCGTGATCGGATCACGAAGAGTACAACTACATTAACTGCGTTATATACACTTTGCTTTTGGTCTATGAGAGTACGTAGACACACTTTCCCATCTCATTGCTTATGCTTCTCCTAGATAGATCTTGGGTGTTCATACAATTTTTTTTTATTTTCATGCTCATTCCCCATCAGTGGCATCATGAGCTAGGTATATGCGTAGATGTATATGCATGAGTAGAACACAAGGAGTTGTGGGCGTTGATGCTAAAATTTCTTACATATCTTGTCTTATTTGGATTCGGTGGTATTGTGGGATGAAGCAGCTCGGACCAACCTTACATGTCCTCGCACATGAGACCGGTTCCACCGACTAACATGCAACTTGTTTTGCATAAGGTGGCTAGCGGTTGTCTGTCTCTCCTACTTTAGGTTAATATAATTTGACGAAGGCGGACCTTATAGAAGGTTAAAAGGCAACTTGATTATCACCGTTGTGGCTTTGCGTAGGTAAGAACGGTTCTTGCTAGTTTCCCAGAGCAGCCACGTAAAATTTGCAACAACAAATTAGAGGACGTCTAACTTGTTTTTGCGGGGCATGTTGTGATGTGGTATGGCCAAAACGTTATTTGATATATGTTGATGTATGAGATGATCATGTTCTGTAATAGGTTCATGACTTGCATGTCGATGAGTACGGCAATCGACAGGAGCCATAGGATTGTCTTTATTTTATTAGTCGCCATGTAATTGCTTTACTTAATCGCTATGCGTTAGCAATAGTTGTAGAAGCAATAGTTGGCGGATACGACCACGTGACGACACAATGATGGAGATCATGGTGTGATGTCGGTGACGATGGAGATCATGTCGGTGCTTTGGAGATGGAGATCAAAGGCACACAATGATAATGGCCACATCATGTCACATATTGATTGCATGTGATGTTTACCCATTTTATGCATCTTATTTTGCTTACAACGACGGTAGCATTATATGATGATCCCTTCACTTAATTTCAAGAAATTGTGTTCTACCTGAGTATGCACCGTTGCAAAAGTTTGTCGTTTTGAAGCACCTCGTGATGATCGGGTGTGATAGACTATACGTTCGCATACAATGGGTGTAAGCTAGTTTTACACATGCAAAATACTTGGGTTAAACTTGACGAGCCTAGCATGTACAGACATGGCCTCGGAACACAGGAGATCGAAAGGTCAAACATGAGTCATATAGTAGATATGATTGACACGTCTCCAATGTATCTATAATTTTTTCTTGTTCCATGTTGTTATATTATCATTCTTGGATGTTTTACAATCATTTTATAGCAACTTTATATCATTGTTGGGACTAACCTATTGACATAGTGCCCAGTGCATGTTGTTGTTTTTTGTTTTTTTTTACTTCATAGAATATCTGTACCAAACGGAGTCCAAGCGTAGCAAAACTTTTTGGAGATTTTTTCTAGACCAGAAGACATCCAGTGGGGCAAAGAAGTACCAGATGGGAGGCCCGAGGTGAGAACAAGACACCTGGGGCCGCCAGCAGGCCCGGGCGCGCCCAGGTGGGTCGTGCCCACCTCGGTGACCTCCCGCACAGCCTCTTTGTCCTATAAATTCCCAAATATTCCAGAAACTCTAGAGGAGTCGACAAAACACAATCCAGCCATCGCAAGTTCCAGGACCACGAGATCCAATCTAGACACCGACACAAAGGGTTTCATCATCCTCATTGGTGCCTCTCGGATGGTGCATGAGTAGTTCATCATAGACCTACGGGTCCGTAGGCAGTAGCTAGATGGCTTCCTCTCTCTCTTTTGATTCTCAATACAATGGTCTCTTGGTGATCTATTTGATGTAACTCTTTTTTTGTTGTGTGTTTGTTGGTATTTGATGAACTTTGAGTTTATGATCAGATCTATATCAATGAATATTATTTGAGTTTTCTTTGGTTGTGTCTGGCCAACTAGATCGATTTTTCGTGCCATGGGAAAAGGTGCTTTGTGATGGGTTTGATCATGCGGTGTTCTTTCCCAGTGACAGAAGGGGCAGCAAGACACGTATGTATCATTGCTATTAAGGATAACAAGATGGGGGCTATTCCTACATGAATAGATCTTGTCTACATCATGTCATCGTTCTTATTGCATTACTCCATTTTTCCATGAACTTAATACACTAGATGCATGCTGGATGCGGTCGATGTGTGGAGTAATAGTAGTAGATGCAGGCAGGAGTCGGTCTACTAATCTTAGACGTGATGCATATATATTGATCATTGCCTTGGATATCGTCATAATTATTCGATCTTCTATTAAGTGCCCGACAGTAATTTGTTTACACATCGTATGCTATTTTCTTGAGACAAGCCACTAGTGAAATCTACGGCCCCGGGGTCTATTCTTTATCATATTTGCTTGGAGATCTATTTTTGTTCGCTTTTATTTCCAGATCCATTATTCCAAAAACCCAGAAATAACTTGATGCAATTTTTACCACTTATTTTATTTTTCGTTTTATCGAGATCAATGTATCCAATCTACATGACTTTTGTCCCGTCAACTTGACAATTTTTGGCATCGTTACCTGAAGAGGGATTGACAACCCCTCATAAGCATTTGGTTGCAGGTATTTGTTCTTTGTGTGCATGTACCATTTACATCGTGTTGCTTGGTTCTCCTACTAGATTGATACATTGGTTTAATACCTACCGTAGATGTGCTGCATCATCCCTTCCTCTTTGGGGAAATACCGACGTAGTTCAAGCGACATCAAAAGGAATTTCTGGCGTTGTTGCATGGGGAGCGTCATCCACATCTATCAGGTTCCTAATAACATATCTCATCCCCTTGCAATTTAAATTATTTGCCATTTGCCCCTCGTTTCATCTCTCCCACTTCACAAAAATTTGTCGTTTTATTCGTAGTATTTTACGTTTGCCTTTTTCTCGTCGGATCTGTTATTGTTTGCAATCTTGTTTGCATATTCACGATCACTCAAGAAAACACCAAGTTGTGTGATTTTTCCAATACCAATAACAATGATTTCATTAACACTCTAATTGCTCCTCCCGCCACTAGTGCGGAATCTTGTGATATTAATGTCGCTTTGTTGAATCTTGTTATGATAGATCAATTTTCCGATACTCCTAATGAGGATGACGCGTCCCATCTAAACACGTTTGTAGAATTGTGTGATATGCAATAGAAAAAAATATGGACAATGACGTTGTGAAGTTGAATTTTTTTTCCTTTCTCTCTGAGGGATCGTGCAATCATTTGGTTTTCTTCTTTGCCTCGCAATAGTATCCATTCTTGGGATAAGTGCAAAGATGCTTTTATTACTAAGTATTTTCGGCCCGTGAAAATTATTTCCCTAAGAACTCAAATCATGAATTTTAAGCAATCTGAGCATGAACATGTTGCATAATCTTGGGAAAGAATGAAGTTGATGCTAAGAAATTGTCCTACTCATGGTTTATATCTTTGCATGAGCATACAAAAGATTTATGCGAGATTGAACTTTGTTTCTAGAAATCTTTTAGATTCCGCCGCGCGTGGTACTTTTATGGAAATTAATTTGGATGAAGCTAATAAACTTCTTGATAATATTATGGCAAATTATTCACAATGGCATACTGAAAGGGCACCTACTAGTAAAAAGGTTAATTCGGTTGAAGAAATTAGTACGTTTAGTGAAAAGTTGATGCTCTTATGAAATTGGTTGCTAATAGAAGTGCTCCTATTGATCTTAATGATGTGCCTTTGTCTACTTTTATTGAGCAAATAGTGATCCCGTAGATTTGAATTTTGTCTCGTGAAATAATTTTAATAATAATGCTTATAGAGGTAATTTTAATCCTATGCCTTTTCCTGGAAATTCCTCTAATAATTATGGTAATTCCTCTTACAGTAATATTAGGAACACCTCTGATGTTGATAATAATATTAATGAATTTATTAATGCTCAAAAAGTTTTCAATACTAAGATAGAAGAAAAGTTGAATAAGATTGATGATATATCTAGAAGCATTGATAGAACTTCTCACGATGTAGAAAATCTCAAGTTGAATTTTTTTACCCAAGGTTGATGAATCAATTAAAGCTTTGTATGTTTCTATGGATGAAAGTAAGAAAATAAACACTATGCTTAGAGCTAAAATGGATTTTTTAGCGACATCTTAGAAATACGACATCTCTGGGCCCTCTCGGTAATACGACATCTTAGAAAGAGCATTTTCTAGCGATTGCTTTCATAAAAATGATGAAGATCTTAAAGTAATTGGTGTTTCTTCTATTGATTCCTTGTTTAGTAAAATTAAAATTGATGATAAAGGGATTAAAGAACAGTCAACTTTCGGTAGAAGGCATCCCGATAATTGGGGAGGGTGAAAATCTTGATGAAACAATTTGGTAAAAGTGGGTTTGGAGAGGCCAAAACTTTAACTAGTGATGTGCCCACTCTTTTGGATTACAAAGACTTTAATTATGATAGTTTCTCTTTGATTGATTGTATTTCTTTGTTGCAATCCATCATAAATTAACCCCATGCTTATGAACAAAATATGTATTTTACTAAACATATCATAGATGCCATGATGAAAGCTTTGGAAGAAAAGTTGGAATTAGAGATTTCAATTCCTAGAAAATTACACGATGAATGGGGACCTACCATCAAAGTCAAGATTAAAAATTATGAGTGTTTTGCTTTATGTGATTTGGGTGTTAGTGTTTCCACAATTCCGAAATCTCTATGGGATGTGCTTGGTCTTACCGATATTGAAGAATGTTCTCTTAATTTGCACTTGGCAGATTCTACTATTAAAAAGACTTTGGGAAGAATTAATGATGTTCTTATTCTTGCGAATAGAAATTATGTGCCCATAGATTTTATTGTTCTTGATATTGATTGCAATCCGTCTTGTCCAGTTATACTTGGTAGACCATTTTTCGCACTATTGGTGTCGTGATTGATATGAAAGAAGACAATATTGAATTTCAATTTCCACTAAGGAAGGGTATGGAACACTTCCCTAGAACAGGAATAAGGCCACCATATGAATCAATCATGAGGGCGTCCTATGGATCAAAAACTAAATATGACAATACTTGAATCTATGCATTGTGCCTAGCTAGGGGCATAAAACTATAGAGCTTGTTGGGAGGCAACCCAATGAATAAAATTTATTGTCGCCTTTTTCTTTTGTTCTTGAGTGTTTACACAATTACACCTCCGTTATGACAGTGTTCTTATGTTTTAATTAGTATTTGTGCCAAGTAAAGCCTTTGGGATCATGTTTGGTGATAGTTGATTTGATCTTGTTGGAAAACAGAAACTTTTGCGTCCAGTAAAATAATTTTCATAAATCACAAAAGTGACAAAAGTTTCTTTATTTTTTACACAAGATTGATATACACATTACCTATGTTGTCCTAAGTTTTCAGAATTTTTGGATTTACAGAAGTATGGTTAGAGTTCAGATTTCTACAGACTATTCATGCTAGAATTGTGACCGGAAACTTAAATACATGTGTGAATACATAGACAACACAGTGTCCCTAGTAAGCCTCTACTAGACTAGCTTGTTGATCAAAGATGGCTAAGGTTTCCTAACCATGTACATGAGTTGTCATTTGATAACGGCATCACATCATTAGGAGAATAATGTGATGGACAAGACCCAACTATAAGCTTAGCATCAGATCGTTTAGTTTATTTGCTATAGATTTCTTGATGTCAAGTATCTGTTCCTTAGACCATGAGATCGTGTAACTCCCAGACACCGGAGGAATACTTAGTGTATATCCAAACTTCACTTCGTAACTAGGTGATCATAAAGGTGCTTTATAGGTATCTCCGAAGGTGTCTGTTGGGTTGGCATGGATCGAGACTGGGATTTGTCACTCTGTATGACGGAGAGATATCTCTGGGGCCTCTCGGTAATACAACATATTAAAGAGCTTGCAAGCAATGTGAATAATGAGTTAGTCACGAGATCTTGTATTACAGAATGAGTAAAGAGACTTGTTGGTAACGAAATTGAACTAGGTATGGAGATACCAATGATTGAATCTCAAACAAGTAACATATCTCCGGACAAAGGGAATTGCATACGGGATTAATCGAATCTTTGACATAGTGGTTCAACCGATAAATGATCTTCATGGAGTATGTAGGAGTGAATATGGGCATCTAGGTCCCGCCATTGGTTATTGACCGGAGAGGTGTCTCAGTCATGAATACATGATTCCTGAACCCGCAGGGTCACACGCTTAACGTTCATTGATGCTAGAGTATTATTGGGATATTTGATGATTGGTAATAAAATGTTGTTTGGAGTCCCGGATGAGATCCCAGACGTCACGAGGAGTCTCGGAATGGTCTAGAGGTAAAGATTTATATATGGGAAGTCATATTTTGGATTCCGTAAAAAGATGTAGTTTTCTGTATTATATTGTGAAGCTTCTAGAAGATTATAGAGGTTTCCGGAGGGGTCCGGAAGTTCATAAGTGTGTCCACCACAACCCAAGGGATGTCATGGGATGAGGGGAGGCACCCTGGCCTTATTGGGCTAGGCGCACCAAGTTCTCAAAAGCCCATGTGGCTAGGGAAGGGGGAAAAAGGAGTCCTAGTAGGAATAGGACTGGACTTGGAGTCCAAGCGCTCTCCCCCTTGGCTGCGCCCTAAGGCTTCGAGGGGCTATTCCCCACGCCCCTCCACCTATATATAGATGGTAGGGGGCGCCCCAAGAGGACACAACAAGCCCTTGGCGCCCCTCTCTCTCCCGTTCTCCGTAGTTCCTCCGTCCTCGTTCTAATAGCGTTTGGCGAAGCCCTGTTGAACTAGCTCCACCACCACCATCACCATCACATCGTCGTGCTGGTTGTGATCACATCTACTTCTCCACCTTCTCTTTCTGTATCAAATAGGAGGAGAAATCATCGAGCCACACGTGTGCTAAACTAGGAGGTGCCGTCCGTTCGACACTAGATCGGTTGGATCGTGATCGGATCGCGAAGAGTACAACTACAACAACCGCGTTATATACGCTTCAGCTTTCGATCTATGAGGATACGTAGACACACTCTCCCCTCTCGTTACTATGCTTCTCCTAGATAGTTCTTGGGTGTTCGTAGGAATTTTTTTGATTTTCATGCTTCATTCCCCATCAGATCCTGCGCGCCAAAAATATATTTTACCAAGATAACAAAACTTGAAAAAATAGATGTATTTATTGTCCCACCCAAATTCTAGCTGCAATTTTTTAGGGCAAAAGCTTGAGCATGTTGACTTGTGCCAAAAAAAAGTAGAATGACAAAGGTACCTTCAAATGGTACACTTAATTTTGTTTTCCAGTGAAGCATTGTTATCCCATTTTGCATGAAAATTGGCAAGCACGCTTGTTACACTAACATGAACATCTACAAAAAAATAGAATTTTAAAAAAAATCTTTATTTTTAATTTACTGTTCTCCAGGGAGCATATGCTCCATAGAGCCAAAACTCGTTGTCCCGATCAATGACACTTTTCGGGATAAACTTCAGCCTTCCTCCCCCGACTCGCACCGAATCTTCGTCGGTGTTGCTTCCGCGTCCACCCGCAGCCTTCGGCCCCACCTGCCCACTCTAATCAACTTTATAGTCTCAACCGGATCCCATGCCCAAACAAACCACTAAAGTTGCTTCGTTTCTCCCAAAATCAAGCCGATGGACGACAAAGATGATGTAGAGCACCAGCTAAGGAGCTTTGTGCCGTTGTTATCGCGACAAGACTGGCAATCTTTGTAAGTGACTAACAAGCTTTCTCATCAGCCAGGGAGGCCGATTTGAGGCCCGCCGTCTATCCTCACACCCCAAGCTTCGGATTCAGTTCAACACCGTCGGCTAGTGCTCTCTACATCTTCATCTGCAAGGTGTTAGACGAATTGCCGAGGTGCAATTTTTTAGATAATTTCATTTTGGTTAGCCATTTTTGCCAAATTAAACCTAAAATATTGCATAGTGTAGATGAATAGGTTGAGCCAAATGGTGTTTGACGACTCTTCATCAGACGAGGATGAAGAAGATGATGACGATTTCAAAATTGTCAATGTCATGATCGTTAACGAGGACATCCGAGGACCGAGATATATAAGATCACAGTTCAACCGTTTGTGCATCAGTCGAGATAGAGCAGAGGGCCATGGAAATATTATGAAGGATTATTTCAATCCCAATTCAACCTATCCAGAGAAGTATTTCTGTCGGCAGATTCTGGTGCACCGAAGTCTCTTTCTCACCATTGCAAGAGATGTAGAGAAGCATGATGATTCGTTTAAATCGGGGAGGAGTACATCGCGGGAGATAAGCGCCTACCCTTTAGTGAAGTGTATTGTGGTTGTTCGAGTGCTTGCCTATTAGTGTTCGGCCGACGCAATTGATGACTATTTCTGCATCGGGGAAGATTCAATCTTGGAGTCCATTCAAACATACACTGTGATTGGGATCTATGGGCTGGAGTACTTGAGGGCACCCAATGATGAAGATACTGGGATGCTTTTGGCTTCAAATGAAAGTGAGTATGGCATGGTATGCTTGCATCAACTTACTACATGCATCGGACATGGAAGAATTGTCATGGGGATGGAAAGGCTAGTACAAAGGGCACTCCAAAGATCCAACCATTGTTTTTGAGGCAGTTGCATCTTGGGATCTAGAGATTTCACGTTCATTCTTTAGACTGCTTGGCTCCCATAATGATTTGAATGTGCCGTTGAGATCACCACTATTTGCAAGGCTTGTCTTGCAATTATGTTGTCAATGGCCGTCTGTACACGATGGGGTACTACTTTGCAGATGGCATCTATCCTCCATGGGCCACATTTATAAAGACAATTACGCGGCCTCGAGGTAACAAGAGATCTCACTTTGCAATACGCCAAGAGTTGATAGGAAGGATGTTAAGAGAGCTTTTGGTGTGCTTTATAAGAGCTTTGCCATTGTTTGTGGCCATGCGAGTACGGGAACCCACATGTCCTATGGCAAATAATAACATGTTGCACCATTTTGCATAACATGATCATTGAAGATGAGAGAGCATGTCAGAGAAGTTTTGGTACATCGCCAATGGGGATCCTATTGAACCGGAACAAGATGCAAACATGATAGAAAGATTTATCGTAGCGCATCAAAGCATCAACAACGCGAAGTTTAAGCCTAGCTACTGGATGATCTTGTTGAGCATCAGTGGCTACTCCATAGCACCAGTTGATTATTGTTGTGCTTTTATCATACTATTTACTTTATTTGCAACCTTTCATG
Organism: Aegilops speltoides; assembly: GCA_021437245.1. NCBI lineage: Eukaryota > Viridiplantae > Streptophyta > Magnoliopsida > Poales > Poaceae > Aegilops > Aegilops speltoides. The sequence continues at coordinate 132,893,519 of CM038143.1, forward strand.
TGTTTGAATTTGAGTAATTTGATTGTGAACTTTCAATTTGTAATATTCATGGATTAAGTGAACTCTGATTATTAAGTTTTGATTTAATGTGTGTGCAAATATGTAGTTGAAATGTAGTATGTATACAAAAACTTTGAAGAATTGACGGTGGTTTTTTTATGGAGTTAAGTTTTAGGAGTTAGGCTAGGAACATTTTTTTAATGAAGCAAACATAAGGAGTCAGAGGATAAGGACTCTTTGAGGGGCTAAATTGTAAGGAACCGGCTAGAGATGCTCTAAAAAATAGTATGTACCTCAAGTGCATTCAACATATGATTGCACTAGACCACGCATACAGAGGCCGCTCATACCCTGCACCCAGATTGCTAGGGTTTACCCTGCCTCCCGTCGGCGTCATCATTGGTCTACCTTGTCTCTTGTGGTCTTAGAACCATGGAGACACGATGGATCCCGGCCCTTGACAGCGGGAGGGCTTCGTTTATTATTATTAGTTTTGTTAGGGTTTGTGTCATGCTGAGAGATGCGAGGCGGCGATGGCTCTCTGTAGCCAGAATAATGTCATCCCCGCCTAGCCCCCGTTCTGATGGTGTTTCTAGCATCGTCGGAGGGCGCGTGGAGGTTTATCTCCGGCAGATCCCGTGGGATTCGTTCAGCGTTCGTTTTCGGTGGATCCACGTGGATCGGGTCTTTGTTCCTCTGTGTTCGTGTGTCTACAGGTTGGATCCTTCCGATCTGCACTTCTCTTCATCAGCGCCGATTGCTGTCCTGGTGCATTGGCCCTATGGGGCTTTAGCACGATAACTTCCCGACTGTCTATTACAACAAGGTTTGCCCGACTCCGATGAGGGAGGGGCGATGACGGTGGCACGCATTCATCTCGCACCAGTGCTTCTAGTTGTCGCTACGTGGTCTGTGGACCTAGATGTATTTTTTACTTCTAGTGTTTTATGTACTACCTTAATAGTTGATGAATATATCAAAAGTTTTTTCTGAAAAAAAAAGAGCATACGATTGTACTACGACGTATACTTACAACCTGGATGTAGACTAGTTGGCCAGCAAAACAAAACTATGCATATGACGTATTGAACCTTTGTATGATAGCACTACCACGAATAGTATATTCAACTTACTCATGATACAAGCGGTGGTAAAATCAAGGTGTAGTTGTCCACAAAGGGAATATTGTACGTGGTGGTATGCATGCATAAACGACATGGTATTGTCTAGTAAAAGAAGGTAGACGATCCACTTGCGTGGACTCGGAAGAAAATATTCTGCAATTTGCACCAGCGAGGAGAACGATGAACAAAATGTCGCCACGTGACTGTCACAGTACTCTTAGAATAACGTATTGTGTCGTGCTCATGCCATCTTGATCGGCCAGATAGATCAACAGCAACTGGCGGGTAGACGGTGCAAACAATGAAATTAAGAATGGATAAAAAAGACTCCCTCGCAAAAGTAAAAGGATTGGGCTGAACGCTTATATTCCCTTCGATCCATATTAATTGTGGCAGCCTTTTACTATGACTTTAGTACAAATTTTTATGAGAACCGTGAGGTATTAGTCTCATAAGGCTAAGGCTAGCTATAGTGAGAGTAACACAATTAGTAGCATACAAATTTTGCAGGGGCACGCATGTGCAGGAGCATGCACCTATGATTTTTTCTACAAACCATTGATTTGCTATGTGATTTAAATAGTTGTTCGGATGGAAAATTGGTTGAAAAATATAAGAAAATTCTTAACCCTCTCAATATGAGACAATATGGAGTTTACTCGAGAGGAATTGCCACGCCCCCGCGTCGCCAGCCTCTGGCGACACGGGGGAAACCCCACCCGCCGCTGCCAGAGGGCCGGCCAGCCACCGCTGCGCCGGCCGGGCGGCTGCTGTCGCGCCGGGATGGTGGCGGCCCGCGTCACCCAAGCGCTGCTCCCAGCCCAGCCCCCGAGATCCACCACTTGCCGCCTGGTTGCTCCACCTCCTGCCACGCCATCGCCGGAGGGCCGCCACGGCGCGCCCCGGGATGTCTTCGGCGGGCCGGATCCACCGCTCCCGTGCTTCCCCAACCCCCATCACCCCTCCCCGCCGCGTCCTCGAGCTCCCCGCATCCTTGCGCGCGTCGCAGGCGCCCATCCCCAGCTGCCATGCGTCCCTGCCGGTCCGGCGTCGGGTGCGGCGCGCCTGCCATGGCCATGGCGCCCTCCCTTGCGGTCTCCCCTACCCCTGGCTTGGCCCAGCTCTGATGGTGCTGCTCGTCCAAGGGTTGGGTGCGACCTGCGGCCGGTCGCGGGGGTTCGGGGCCTGCCTTCCTGCGCAGGCAGCCCCCCTCGTCCCCGGCGGCCCTTCCTCCCCCACCAAGCCACGATAACGGCTCAGGCGCAGCGGCGACGAGGCTACAGTGCTAGTGGCAGCCTCGGGGCTCCTCAAGGCGGGTGCTTGCTGGCACTGCTCCAGCCCCGGTGACCTTGGACCCGCGTCTCTCCGACGTCCATGGTCGACGGTGTCCTATCTCGGGCAGCTCTGGCCTTGGAGGACCAGCAGTTGCGTCCCATCCAGCTCACTTGGCGCACCGACGTCGCGGCGGCTATGGTCTCGGCAACATGGATCTGCGTCCCTCTAGTCCCTGTCTACCGGCGTTGCTAATTGTCGTCGCCCCACCCGCTCGTGGTTTGCTTTGCCGCTTGTCCTACCCTATACCTCAAAGCCTCGCCTTTTGCTAGATCCAACGCTCGTGTGTTCGGAGATGGTGCCACCCTCCGATGGCAGGTGCAACCGCTCCAACCCCCTTCCGACATGGTGGCTCCGACCAGTGTCGACTTTCTCATCCGACTCCAGATACGGCGGCTATGGGATTGCTCAGCTTGAGGCCCGGAAGAAATCCTTGCTTGGCTTGCCAGTGCTGGCAGCTACGGCGTCTGCGGATGTCTTTTCCTCCTTGGAGGCATTGTCAAGGCCCTCAGTTGCGCCCCTCTTCGAGCTCAGGGGAAACCCTAGGTTTGGTTCCTCCGGACCGGATGACGACGACGTCTTGGCATCGAATTCCTTCTTGAAGGCGCTATCTTGCTCGCTCGCGATGTCCCCGGGTTCTGGCTTATGTTGGAAGTCTTGCTGGTTTGGCATTGTCGCTCTCGATTCGGGCTTGGTAGGTTTAGTTGTGATGTATTCTCTATCCGGGCCGAACATCCCTTGCCTGTCTGCTCTGGACACCATGTTCACGCTTGCGTGCGTTCGTATCATGTGTTGTACCCCTCTCTGTACTCATTCTACTCCTTCTATCAATGCAATGATACGCAAGCTTTGCGTATTCACGAAAATATGAGACAATATACATGCTTATCTTGTACAAGTACTTCGGTGGACAGTTATTGTGATGTCTTTCTTCCTATGTGTATGCTGCATCTCCGCTCTTATAGATAGCTTCTTTATTTTCCAACCATGTTTGAGTCGTCCACTTTCACTGTTCATCTTCTTCTTCGTCGGTTTCAGTCCTATTCCACTCTGAGCTTCCAATCTTCTTTCATCACCTTCTTTCTCTATTTATTTTCTCGATTGTTGTTTATTTCAATTCTTAAAATTAGAATCAACTTCAATAGAAATCTCCTTCATATCAGAAGTCTTATTTCGCTTGCGAAGATGTTGATGTTATTGCATTTGTTAGGATTCAACATTTGTTTTAGTGTAGATTTCAAAAATTATGTGAAAACAATTGTGAATTTGAAAATGTTCATGAATTTGGTAAATGGTCACAAGTTTAATAAATCTTCATGGTTTTTAATGAGAAAATCATAAATTTGATAAAAACTCATAAGTTATAAAAAAGATCATGAAGTTGAAAAAGAATCATGGATTTCAAAAGAGTTTGCGGATTTCAAAAATCTGCTTGATTAAAGAAATTGTGATATGAAAAAAGTTCATGAATTTAGGAAAAGATTGTAAATATGAATAAAATCACATATCTGAAAAGGTTTGCAGATTTGAAAAAAGTTTGCATATTTGATTTTATTTGCATATTAATTTTTCTCCACATATTTTAAAAAAGTTCATAAAAATTAAAACAAGAAAAAAAATAAGAAAATATCAAAAGAAAAACAAAACAAAAAACTATCCAGAAGGTTCCCAAAACTGGATCGGAAGGTTCTGGAATCATCCCAATAGGCTGTTTAAAAACACAGCGAACGCAAAGTGTTGGGGATATGGCCCCACGATGTAACCCGCCCTAGAAGGGCCGGGTTAAGTTGTTGGCGACTTAAACATTGAAGTCTTAGATAGGCCGACCAAGACATGAAGCCAGGGAGGAAATTTACGAGGTGGGCCGGATGGAGGCCCAAGGCAAGAAGACGGTGCATGACCCGGAAGTGTAAGTCGTGCGATGGCGACTTGCCAAAGAAGGCGAGGCGATTTTGATCCAGGATCGGTTACGAAGTATAACCCGACCCGGACCCTTGTAAGCCCAGGGCCTCGACCTATATATATAAAGGCGAGTCCCTACGGCAGGTTGAACTTAAGTTACAATCAATCGATAACTAGGTTAAGTGAATCCGCTCCCTTGTAATCAATACTCAAGCAATAGTAACAAGAGAAGGAGTAGGCTTTTACCTCCACTGTGAGGGGCCGGACCTGGGTAAACTCATGTACTTTGTCCCGCTCAACCCCTTCCGGCTAATCACCATAGAGATAGCCTCACACCTAAGTCCTTTCACTAGGACATCTCCCGTGTTCACCCAACGACAATTGGCACCCACCATGGAGCCAGCGCATGGTGGTTTCGAGTTCTTGAAGGGCTCTTTCCCAGGGATTGAGGGGATCGCCGTTGGCCGGATGACCAAGAGTCGCCACGGCAAGCTCTACATCGACGATGCTGGCTAGGGCCCCGAGACCGACTCAATCGAGTACGGGAGTCAGGTCCCATTCGGTGGAATCCAAGTCTTCATTGGCAAAATCGGTGGATCGGAGCCTGAGCAGGACATCTGCATCGACATCGTCGAGTCGGCTCGGCGCACGCAACCTGCCCGAGTCCAAGTCGGGCGTAGGCATGCTTTCGTGGGATTCACGCAAGGGATGGAACTTGCGGAAGATTCTGCATCTTGGGGAGAGACTCTCATCTACTCAGGTGATGAGTCCTCAACCAGGGAGACAGAGCCAATCTATCAGCTTCAAGATGGCGGGCTTGGGGGCTGTTCCGATGGCGACAGTATTCCGGACCCCTATGAGCCGACGTGCAGGGCTGCTATCTTCATGGCTGACACTAGGCCGGCTCTCAATTCTTCAATGGCGGTTGCCACATCCTCTGACCCGGCCGCGGCAAGGGCTGGTGGATCCGGGTCAGGCAGGCCACCAACTCAAGTATTGTTGGATCTCATGAATACCTTGACAGCTTTGTTAGCAACAGAAGTCACTGCAGTGAATCAGGCAGAGCGCAACGCAGAGATCGCAAAGATTTGTGACGAGATAACCAAGGCCCAGGAGTATATTGTGGCTGAGAACTACCAAACTGCTGCACTAAATGCTCAGATTAACGCAGAGGCAGAGCATATCAAGGCGGATGCTTGGCGTTTAAGTTTGGATCAGAATGCGTTGAATGCAGTATTCCAGAGAAGGTACCAGAGTCGCCTACCATCGATGTATGACCCAAGACGTTTGTTTTACACTCCTGGAGTATGTTCAAGCACTCCAGATGCACGGGTGAATCCTCAGTTAAACCCGGATATGCCAGGGAGTCGGGCGGTGGCTCAACCTCGCCAGCCTGAGCCGGCACGAAGGGAAGAGCGGGTGCCTAACCCGCCCCCAATCAGACACCGCGTCGGCGTGTCCTAACGCCACCCATGCACTTTTCTAACCCAATGGATAACATGTTAGCGGCGGCAACCCGACTGGCGGTGATTCCAATTACCGGTGAGTCACCAGTTGCGGTTGAAACTTGGAATTTAGTTGAGCTTTTACACACAGCCATTGCACAGCAAGCGGCGTATTCATATAGCCGTGATCGTGTGCACTCGACTCCCCTCCTGAGTCGTAGTTATAGCCGGCGTATTGAGTCGCCCGCAGTCTCCAGCAGTGAAAGGCATCGGAACCTGCCCCAGGTTAACTCACCCGATCCTCGAAGCGCGGCTCAAGCAATCGTGGACGCGACTAGGGCCCGTCGAGAGGCGGAAGCATCAAACTAGGGGGCTTATGAGTCATCCCATGTGATCCCTTCAGCTTCGACCGAAGTCGGGGTGAGCACTAGAAGTCTCAGAGTGCCGTGTTTGGTGTCGGCTTTGCGTGATGAGTGCCTGCCCAAAGATTTTCAAGGTCCTTGCAATATACCTAATTATAGAGCAGACCTCCCTCCAGAAGCTTGGATTGAGAGCTATGAGCTAGCATGGAGATGTTAGACATCAGTGATGTTGTTTGTGCCAAGTATTTCACCATGATGTTGGAAGGGCCTACCCGCACGTGGTTGAAGGGCTTGCCGCCCAATTCTATTAACTCATGGGCTGAGTTAAAGGCGCGTATTATCAAAAAAGTTCAAGGGACGTGCAAGCAGCCTCTGACGATTGTGGATCTAGATCACTACGTGCAGCGTGAGGATGAGTCGGCCCACCATTGGGTCCGGCGGGTCTCTGCTATTATTCACTCGTCTGATAGATTGCGGCGGGTCAGGCAATCATGATCTTAGAGAAGAACTATCACTTTGTCCCCCTTAATTAGAAGCTCGGGCGGCTCAACCGTTATTGCAATGACATGGGCGACCTCATGGCGGCTCTCACTAAGTATGCAGACTCTGATAACACAAAGAACCCCAGTTGTGATGATGAGAAATCCAACAAGGGCAAGAAGAATGGAAATGGTAAGGGCCAGTAGCAGAATATGGCAGGACATAATAGCAACAGCCAGGTAACGGTGGTAAGCGGAGGAACCCCGATGGCGGGTCAGATCTAGTGGCTAACACCAACACTGGGTACAAAAATCAGCGCTGCAGCGGTAATGGTAAGCCTCCTTTTGGCAGAGAAAAGCCTTTTAATCTCAAGGCGATGCTTAATGAGCCTTGCCCGAAACATAGTTTTCCCAACAAGCCGTCCACTCATGCCTGGAAGGATTGTTATGTTATGCGGGAGTTTAGGAATTACAGCCTTAACCAGCATCACGGTAGTGCAATGGGCCACCTGGCAGGTCAGGATCCGGGTCTCAAGGGTCCTACTTTGGTGGTGGCAGCTCAAATTCTGTTTATCATGGTCAAGGCGGTCATAATCAGCAATCTGGTCAGGGCAACTAGCAGCAAAATAATCAGTTAGGATATCAGAGTAATCCAAAACAGCTTAATGGAGGTCAATAGAATGTTTTCACTACCAAGTCTTTGCAAACAAGACCAGAAGGTTCATAAGCGGGCGGTTCATGCAGTAGAGCCGGTTGTTCTGCAATATTTGAGATGGTCTGAGCACACAATATCGTGGAGCAGGGTGGATCACCTGCCATGGATTGATAACCCGGGTCACTTAGCCCTTGTGGTGGCCCCCCAGGTAGGTGTCTCTAAATTCACTAAGGTTCTTGTGGATGGTGGTAGCAGCATCAACATCTTATATTATGATACTTTTCGCCGGATGAGTCTGATTGACAAGAATCTCAAGCCGTCCTCCATAGTTTTCCATGGTGTGGTGCGTGGTAAGTTGGCTTACCATGTTGGAAAGATACCACTAGAAGTGTCTTTTAGTGACGAGTATAATTATATAGCAAAGACATTGTGGTTTGAGGTGGTCAAGATGAAGAGTCTGTATCATGCTCTGTTTGGACGACCGGCTTATGCTAAGTTTATGGCTTGCCCTTGTTACCATTACCTGCAGCTTAAGATGCTAGGGCCAAATAGAACAATTACGGTACATGGTGATCGGAGAGTCGCCCTGGAGTCTGAGGAAGGAGATGCAGCCTATGCAGAATCAGCCTGCACCACTGAGGAGCTCGAATTTTATAAGGACAATGTTGACCCAGCTGATATGACCCCCCTAAAAAATCCCACTACTAAACATGACCCTCTATTGAAGTTTAAGTCGGTTGATGACACCAAGCAGATGGATTTTGTCTCTGGCAACTCATCTAAATAGTTCACTGTGGGGGCTAATATGGATCCCAAATAGGAAAGCACGCTCATCAAGTTCATCCATGAGAATCGGGACATCTTTGCATGGAAACCTTCTGACATGTCGGGTGTACCGTGAGAATTCGTTGAGCACAATCTTAATGTGGATTCCAAGTTTAAGTCGGTCAAATAGTTCCTTCATCATTTCAGTGAAGAACAATGTAAAGCTATTGGAGAAGAGGTAGCCCGGCTCTTGGCGGCCAGGTTTATCGTGGAAGTTTTTCACCCGAAGTGGTTGGCTAACCATGTGCTTGTACCAGAAAAATGGCACATGGCATATGTATGTTGATTACACAGATCTCAACAAGGCTTGTCCGGCTGATCCATTTGCTCTCCCCCATAACCACCAGATCATTGATGCAATGGCGGGTAGTGAGAGCTTATGCTTCCTTGAAGCTTATTCTGGTTATCATCAGATTAAGATGGTAGTCAAAGACCAAGAGAAGACATCTTTTATCACACCTTTTGGGGCTTTCTGCTATGTTTCTATGCCTTTTGGACTCAAGAGTGCTCAGGCGACTTCTCAGCATTGTGTCCAGAATTGTTTTCACGGTCAAATTGGGCGCAATGTTCATGCCTATGTGGATGATATTGTGGTCAAGTCAAGGAATAAGGAGATTCTACTTGATGATTTGAAGGAAACTTTTGATAATCTCCGGGTCTACAAGATGATGCTTAACCCGGCCAAGTGTGTTTTTGGTGTGCCTGCAGGTAAATTGCTTGATTTTTGGGCCTCGGAATGAGGCATTGAAGCTAACCCAAAGAAGATAATGGCCACCGCTTCACTTTCTAAGCCGGCATGTGTCAATGACGTCGAGCACTTGGCGGGTCGTATTGTGGCCTTAAGCCGGTTCATAAGCCGTCTGGGAGAGAAGGCAATTCCTCTGTATCAGATGATGAAGAAGACGGATCATTTTGTTTGGAGTGATTCCACTAATGAAGTGTTTGAGGTACTCAAAAAATAGCTGGCTGAGCCGCCCATCTTGGCTGCTCCTATAGACAGAGAGCCTTTGCTCCTGTAAGTGGCAGCCAACAATAAGGCTGTGAGCGTAGCAGTTGTGGTGGAGCGCAAGCAGGCGGGTAAAGAGTACCAGTCCAACGGCCGGCATACTATGTAAGTGAGGTCTTGACTGAGTCTAACCAAAGATATCCACATTGGCAGAAGCTCGTGTTTGGGGTGTTCATGGTGAGTCATAAATTGAAACATTATTTTCTTGGGCATCCTATTACGGTGGTCAGCTCTACTCCTTTGGGGGATATTATTCTAAACTGAGAAGCTACCAGTCGGATTGCTAAGTGGGCAATCGAGTTGGGGCCTCATAATCTGAAGTATGTGCCAAGAACAGCCATCAAGTCTCAAGCTTTCATGGACTTCATAAATGACTGGACAGAGTTGCAAACACCTGAGGAGAAGCCTAATAATACATATTGGATAATCCATTTTGATAGGTCCACGCAGTTGGAAGGCTCGGGGCTGGAGTTATTTTGACTTCCCCACAAGGTGATAAATTATGTTATGTTTTAAGCTAATGTTTCCTTATACTAACAATGTAGCTGAGTATGAAGCTTGGCTCCATGGGCTTCGTATGGCCAAGGAGATGAATTCAAGTCAGGTCAGATGTCTGGGCGACTCAGACCTCATGGCTCAGCAAGTTTTAGGCAAGTGGGTTTCTAGAGACCCGCTCATGGTGGCTTATCATCAGGTGGTTGATAATATTGTTGGTCACTTCAAGGGTTATCAAGTGGATCACATTGATCGACGAGAAAACGAGGCGGTTGATGCACAGTCTCGGCTTGGGTCTCAATGTAAGACGATGCCCCCCAATGTGTTCCTTGATGTCTTACATAATCCTTCGGTTAAGTTACCATCCGAGGAAGATCTTGTCGTACCTGATCCGGAAGGGCAGTTGGTGGCGGCTCTTCATGCTATTCCTGACTGGACGCTACCTTATCTGGCTTATATCACTAGTGGCGAGTTACCCGAGGATGAAAATTTGGCGTGGCAGATCACATGTTCATTTCTCCTGAAGAGGGTTGCGAGATTTTACAAGAGATACATGCGAGCGACTGTGGTCATCATGCCGGCTCACGGTCACTCGTGGCTAAGGCATTTCGCCATGCATTTTTCTAGTTGACGGCTCATGCAGATGCAAAGGATACTGTCAGTAAGTGCGATGGGTGTCAGAAATTTGCAAGGAAAGCTCATGTTTAGGCTCAGGAATTGTGGTGATTCCAATCACTTGGCCTTTTGCGGTCTGGGGGCTTGATATGGTTGGACCCTTCAAGAGATCTAAGGATAAGAAGACCCACCTTCTGGTGGCAGTTGACAAGTTTACTAAGTGGGTTAAAGAAAATCCGGTCAGTAATTGTGAGGCGCCTACTGTCAAGAAGCTGATCTTTCGCTTTGGTTATCCTAATAGTATCATCACTGATAATGGGAAGAATTTGTTTAAAGGTGCTATGAAAGAATTTTGTCAAAAAGAGCACATCAGGCTCGATGTTTCATCAGTTGCACACCCTCAGTCCAATGGTCAGGCAGAACGTGCTAACTAGGATATCTTGAGAGGAATCAAACCCCGGCTCATGGTTCCTTTAAAGAGGACTCCGGGTTATTGGGTGGAAGAGCTTCCTTTGGTTCTTTGGAGCATCAGGACCATCCCCAACAGATCAACGGGTTATACACCCTTCTTCATGGTTTATGGTGCTGAAGAAATTCTCCCAAGAGATATTCGTCATGACTCGCCCACAGTGGCGGCTTATGTGGAGGCTGACAATGAGACGGCTCATCAAAATGCTTTGGATGCTCTCGAGGAAGAACGTGATCTTGAGGCGGCTCGTTCAGCAATCTATCAGCAAGACCTATGTTGCTATCACAGCCGTAGGGTTCGAAGCCGAACCTTTCAGGAGGGTGACTTAGTGCTCCATTTGATTCAAGATCAGACAGGGATGCATAAGCTTTCGCCTCCTTGGGAAGGGCCTTTTGTGGTCAGCAAAAACCTCAACAATGGTTCATACTACCTTATCGATGTATGTGAGAACAAAGATTCACGCACTTCTGAGAAGGAGACCACCAGGCCCTGGAACATTGCTCATCTTCGGCCTTACTACACTTAAGCCACTGGCTCCCATCATTGTATATACCTTCATCAATGTACATATCTTTTTATGATCAACACAACAAAGCCGGCATCCCCAAATTTTGGGGCCTCTATCATTTCATCTCATATTCTCTGTGCATGAGTCTTTATTTGTTGATCATAAGGTCACTTGGGGGCTTCCAACTCACCGAGTTTAGCTTTCATACCCTCTTGACCGGCTTTATATGCATATATGGGTTAAACCTGCCTGTTTGCAACTTGCTACTCCGACAGGTGACCCGCCATACTCTTGACGGTCAATCTTTATATGACTCTGAACTTGTCAAGGTTAAAATGGCGGCTTATGTCATGTGAGAGCCGGCTTACAGAGAGCTAGGATAAACTCACCTGTCTGCTTGTTGCTACTCTACTATGTGGCCCGTTGTACTTTTAACGGTCAATCTTCTCAGAAGACCCTGAACTAGTTACGGTTAAAATGACGGATTTATGTCACGTGAGCGCCGGCTTACGGGATGAAAGGCTATCATGCCAAGCTTCTTTGAAGCAAAAAAAATTGAGTTTTTCAAAACCAATCTTTCTTGGTCGTGCCTTACAAGCCGGCTTTACAAATATTTGAGATATACATGTTTATATTCTCTATTTCTGTTTTGCATAAACCTTTTATGTATTTTCATCCAGATTATATGCATATGACGACTTTCCAGGTTATACAGATCCGGGTCATATTGCTCCACGTTGAGCTTATTGTGGCTATAAGCCGCCAAAGTACTTTTTCAAAGATTGGATCTGACCATGAGTCATTGGGCTATTAACTTGCCCTGGATTTTGATTATAAGTCGCCAGTACAAGACTTGATAAATCTTTTACGGATTATGTGTCAAGATAAAGATATTGACAAGCAAAACATGCATTGACAACTTCATTAAGCATATAAAGAGGTTCAACTGCTCGAACAAAGGATGATAAGAACATGCTCGAAGGCATGACAGGGTAGATAAGAGTTTTAACTATGCTATTACAAGGCTATAGTTGAGCCCCAAAAGTTTTTCTGCTAAGTTTTTCCAGAGTCAAATCACTCCTTTGAGCCAGCGCTTGCGTTGTCCGGGTTAGACCCCGTCGGGTTAACATCGCCTTGGCGCCTTCTGCTGGAGGTTCCTGGGTCATCCTATGTAGGGTCTACGCTGGAAATATGAAGATTGCCCGACGTCCAGTTGATACCCAGTTAAGGCTTTGAAGACGGCTTCATCATTCATAATAGGAGTGGGGTCAATATCATGACCAAAAGTGTACGCCTTGGCGGAGGCAGATCTACAATGTCATGGGACGGCGCCTTAATACATGCATCGTTGCTATCATAAGCCGCCTGGTACTTTGACAAGTCCAGCTCCTGCACAACTTGACACGCCAAGGGCCGCATCTCTTTGACGCATCTGGTAAAGTTAGCTTATTCAAAGATAGACCCATCATCATTGAACTCTGGACACCCGCCTGCCATTTCTATTGGGTCTAGTTCTGATTGCCAAGCTTTTTCCCGACTTAGGGCAGTAATAGCTCCTGAGCGAGCGGCTGACAGTTTCAATTCCTCAACCTGCCCTGGCACCATTGATAGATGATCTAGCACAAGTCTTGATGAGTGTTGGAGGCTTCTTGCCATTTGATACGGCCACATTGTTGGGGAACGTAGCATGCAATTTCAAAAAAATTCCTGCGATCACGCAAGATCTATCTAGGAGATGCATAGCAAAGAGAGGGAGATAGTGCGTCCACATACCCTCGTAGACCGAAAGCGAAAGCGTTAGTTAACGTAGTTGATGTACTCGAACGTCTTCACAATCCAACCGATCCAAGTACCGAACTTACGACACCTCCGAGTTCGGCACGCGTTCAACTTGATGACGTCCCTCGAACTCTTGATCTAGCAGAGGGTCGAGGGAGAGTTTCGTTAGCACGAAGGCGTGATGACGGTGTTGATGATGTGATCCACATAGGGCTTCGCCTAAGCACTACGATGATACTATCGGAGGAGTAAACGGTGGAGGGGGGCACCGCACACGGCTAAGACAATGTTGTACCTTTGGGGTGCCCCTTGCCCATGTATATAAAGGAGGGAGGAGGAGGCTGGCCACCAGCTGGGGCATGCCAAGGGAGGGGGAGTCCTACTAGGACTCCACACCTAGTAGGATTCGGCCCCCCTCTTTTTTTCCTTCTTACGGAGGTGGAAAGGGGGAAGGAGAGGGAGTAGGAGATGGAAAGGGGGTGGTGCCCCTTTCCCTAGTCCAATTCGCCCTCCTCCCTTGTGGGGGGGCGCACCAGCCCCTTGTGGGCTGGTTAGCCTCCCTCCCATGGCCCATATGGCCCATATCTTCCACCGGGGGGTTCCGGTGACCCTTCCGGTACTCCGGTTTGTACCCGATACACTCTGGAACCCTTCCGGTGTCTGAATACCACCTTCCAATATATCAATCTTTACCTCTCGACCGAGACTCCTATTCATGTCCGTGATCTCATCCGGGATTGTGAACAAACTTCGGTCACAAAAACACATAACTCATAATACAAATCGTCTTCGAACATTAAGCGTGCGGACCCTACGGGTTTGAGAACTATGTAGACAAGACCGAGACACATCACCGGTCAATAACCAATAGCGGAACCTGGATGCTCATATTGGCTCCTACATATTCTACGAAGATCTTTATCGGTCAAACCGCACAACAACATACGTTGTTCCCTTTGTCGTCGGTATGTTACTTGCCCGAGATTCGATCTTCAGTATCTTCATACCTAGTTCAATCTCATTACTGGCAAGTCTCTTTACTCGTTACATAATGCTTCATCCCGCAACTAACTCATTAGTCACATTGCTTGCAAGGCTTATAGTGATGAGCATTACCGAGAGGTCCCAGAGATACCTCTCCAATACATGGAGTGACAAATCCTAATCTTGATCTATGCCAACCCAACAAACACCTTCAGAGACACCTGTAGAGCATCTTTATAATCACCCAGTTACGTTGTGATGTTTGATAGCACACAAGGTGTTCCTCCAGTATTCAGTAGTTGCATAATCTCATGGTCAGAGGAACATGTATAAGTCATGAAGAAAGCAATAGCAATAAAACTTATCGATCATTATGGTAAGCTAACAGATGGGTCTTGTCCATCACATCATTCTCTAATGATGTGATCACGTTCATCAAATACAACACAAGTCTATGGTCAGGAAACATAACCATCTTTGATTAACGAGCTAGTCAAGTACAGGCATACTAGGGACACTATGTTTTGTCTATGTATTCACACATGTACTAAGTTTCTGGTTAATACAATTCTAGCATGAATAATAAACATTTATCATGAAATAAGGAAATAAATAATAACTTTGTTATTGCCTCTAGGGCATATTTCCTTCAACTGGAACTTCGTGATGAACTATAGTATGCAAGGGATGACGAAAACGGTTCCCGAGCATTTCGTGATGCTGAAAATCAACGAAGGTAGAAATCAGAAAGAGCATCAAGTGTTGATTATTGACAAGACCACTAGTTTCAAGAAAAAAGGGCAAATGGAAAGAAAGGGAAATAAAGCAATAGCAACATACTAAACGATCAAGTGCTAAGCTAACAAAATGGGTCAAGTCAATCACATCATTCTCCTAATGATGTGATCCCGTTAATCAAATGACAACACATGTCTATGGTTAGGAAACATAACCATCTTTGATTAATGAGCTAGTCAAGTAGAGGCATACTAGTGACATTAAGTTTGTCTATGTATTCACACATGTATCAAGTTTCCGGTTAATACAATTCTAGCATGAATAATAAACATTTATCATGATATAAGGAAATATAAATAACAAATTTATTAATGCCTCTAGGGCATATTTTCTTCAGTCTACCACTTGCACTAGAGTGAATAATCTAGTTCACATCGCCATGTGGTTTAACACCAATAGTTCACATATGTATCTGATTAACACCCATAGTTCACATCGCCATGTGATCAACAACCAAAGAGTTTACCAGAGTCACTAATCTAGTTCACATCGCTATGTGATTAATACCCAAAGAGTACTAAGGTGTTATCATGTTTTGCTTGTGAGAGAAGTTTAGTAAATGGGTCTGCTAAATTCAGAGCCGTATGTATTTTGCAAATTTTCTATGTCGACAATGCTCTGCATGGAGCTACTCTAGCTAATTGCTCCCACTTTCAATATGTATCTAGATTGAGACTCAGAGTCATCTATATTGGTGTAAAGCTTACATACGTAATTCTTTACGATGGATTCTTTATCACCTCCATAATTGAGAAATACTCCCTTAGTCCTCTTAGGTAACTAAGGATAACTTTGACCGCTATACAGTGATCCACTCCTGGATCACTATCGTACCCCCTTGCCAAACTCATAGCAAGGCACACAACTGGTCTGGTACATAGCATGGAATACTTTATAGGACCTATGACTGAGACATAGGGAATAACTTTCATTCTCTTTCTATCTTCTGCCATGGTCGGGCTTTGAGTATTACTCAACTATACACCTTGTAATATAGGCAAGAACTCCTTCTTTGACTGATCCATTTTGAATTCTTTCAAAATCTTGTCAAGGTATGTACTCATTGAAAAATCTTATCAAGCGTCTTGATCTATCTCTATAGATCTTGATGCCCAATACGTAAGCACCTTCACCAAGGTCTTTCTTTGAAACACTCCTTTCAAACTCTCCTTTATGCTTTCCAGAAAATTCTACATCATTTTCCGTTCAACAATATGTCATTCACATGTACTTATCAGAAAGGTTGTAGTGCTCCTACTCAAGTTCTTGTAAATACAGGATTCACCACAAGTCTTTATAAAACTATATGCTTTGATCAACTCATCAAAGCGTATATTCCAACTCTGAGATGCTTGCACCAGTCCACAGACGGATCGCTGGAGCTCGCACACTTTGTTAGCACCTTTAGGATTGACAAAACCTTCTGGTTGCATCATATACAACTCTCCTTAGAGATATCCATTTAAGGAATGCAGTTTTGACATCCATTTGCCAGATTTCTTAAAATATGGCAATTGCTAACATGATTCAGACGGACTTAAGCATCACTGCGGTTGAGAAAATCTCATTGTATTCAACATCTTGAACTTGTCGAAAACCCTTTTGCGACTAATTGAGCTTTGTAGATAGTAACACTACCATTAGAGTCCGTCTTCCTCTTGAAGATCCATTTATTCTCAATGGCTTGCCGATCATCAGGCAAGTCCAAAGTCCAAACTTTGTTCTCATACATGGATCCTATCCCCGATTTCATGGCCTCAAGTCATTTCACAGAATCTGGGCTCATCATCGCTTCCTCATAGTTCGTAGGTTCATCATGGTCTAGTAACATGACTTTTAGAATAGTATTACCATACCACTCTGGTGCGGACTGTACTCTGGTTGACCTACGAGGTTCAGTAGTAACTTTATCTGAAGTTTCATGATCATTATCATTAGCTTCATCACTAACCACAATGATTTTTACCTACGCATCAAAACCACAACGATTTTTTGTCAAGTGTGATGCTTTAACCTTCAACAAGGACCGCCGCAGTCAAACTCGATTCAACTAAAGTTGGAGAAACAGACACCCGCCAGCCACCTGTGTTCAAAGCACGCCGGTAGAACCAGTCTCATGAACGCGGTCATGTAATGTCGGTCTGGGCTGCTTCATCCAACAATACCGCTGAATCAAAGTAAGACGTTCATGGTAAGCAGTATGACTATTATCGCCCACAACTCTTTGTGTTCTACTCGTGCATATCATCTATGCATAGACCTGGCTTGGATGCAACTGTTGGGGAACGTAGCATGAAACTTCAAAAAAAATCCTACGATCACGCAAGATCTATCTAGGAGATGCATAGCAACGAGAGGGGGAGAGTGCGTAGACCGAAAGCGGAAGCGTTAGTTAACGCGATTGATGTACTCGAATGTCTTCACGATCCAACCGATCCAAGTACCGAATGTACGACACCTCCGAGTTCAGCACACGTTCAGCTCGATGACGTCCCTCGAACTCTTGATCCAGCAGAGGGTCGAGGGAGAGTTTCGACAGCACGATGGCGTGATGACAGTGTTGATGATGTGATCCGTGCAGGGCTTAAATTCAGAGCCGTATGTATTTTGTAAATTTTCTATGTCTACAATGCTCTGCATGGAGCTACTCTAGCTAATTCCTCCCACTTTCAATATGTGTCCAGATTGAGACTCAGAGTCATCTGGATTGGTGTAAAGCTTATATCGACGTAACTCTTTATGACGAATTCTTTATCACCTCCATAATCGAGAAATACTTCCTTAGTCCTCTTAGGTAACTAAGTATAACTTTGACCGCTATACAGTGATCCACTCCTGGATCACTATCATACCCCCTTGCCAAACTCATAGCAAGGCACGCAACTGGTCTGGTACATAGCACGGCATACTTTATAGAACCTATGACTGAGGCATAGGGAATGACTTTCATTCCCTATCTATCTTCTGTCGTGGTCAGGCTTTGAGTATTACTCAACTTTACACCTTGTCATACAGGCAAGAACTCCTTCTTTGACTGATCCATTTTGAATTCTTTCAAAATCTTGTCAAGGTATGTACTTATTGAAAAATCTTATCAAGCATCCTGATCTATCTCTATAGATCTTGATGCCTAATATGTAAGCAGCTTCACCGAGGTCTTTCTTTGATAATCTCCTTTCAAACTCTCCTTTATGCTTTCTAGAAAATGCTACATCATTTTTCGATCAACAATATGTCATTCACATATACTTATCAGAAAGGTTGTAGTGCTCCCACTCACTTTCTTGTAAATACAGGCTTCACCGCAAGTCTGTATAAAACTATATGCTTTGATCAACTCATCAAAGCGTATATTCCAACTCCGAGATGCTTGCACCAGTCCATAGATGGATCGCTGGAGCTCGCACCCTTTGTTAGCACCTTTAGGATTGACAAAACCTTCTGGTTGCATCATATACAACTCTCCTTAGAGATATTCGTTTAAGGAATGCAGTCTTGACATCCATTTGCCAGATTTCATAAAATATGGCAATTGCTAACATGATTCGGATGGACTTAAGCATCGCTACGGTTGAGAAAATCTCATTGTAGTCAACATCTTGAACTTGTCGAAAACCCTTTTGTGACTAATTGAGCTTTGTAGATAGTAACACTACCATTAGCGTCCGTCTTCCTCTTGAAGATCCATTTATTCTCAATGGCTTGCCGATCATCGGGCAAGTCCAGACTTCAAACTTTGTTCTCATACATGGATCCTATCTCAGATTTCATGGCCTCAAGCCATTTCGCGGAATTTGGGCTCTTCGTTGCTTCCTCATAGTTCATAGGTTCATCTTGGTCAAGTAACATGACTTCTAGAATAGGATTACAGTACCACTCTAGTGCGGACCGTACTCTGGTTGACCTACGAGGTTCAGTAGTAACTTGATCTGAAGTTTCATGATCATTATCGTTAGCTTCCTCACTAACTGGTGTAGGAGTCACTGGAACTGATTTCTGTGATGAACTATTTTCCAATTCGGGAGAAGGTACAATTACCTCATCAAGTTCTACTTTCCTCCCACTCACTTCTTTCGAGAGAAACTCCTTCTCTAGAAAGGATCCATTCTTAGCAATGAATAGCTTGCCTTCGGATCTGTGATAGAAGGTGTACCCAACCGTTTCCTTTGGGTATCATATGAAGACGCATTTCACTGATTTGGGTTCGAGCTTATCAGGCTGAAGGCTTTTCACATAAGCATTGCATCCCCAAACTTTCAGAAACAGCAGCTTAGGTTTGCTGCCAAACCATAGTTCATACAGTGTCGTCTCAATGGATTTTGATGGTGCCATGTTTAAAGTGAATGCGGCTGTCTCTAATGCATAACCCCAAAACAATAGTGGTAAATTGGTAAGAGACATCATAGATCGCATCATATCCAATAAAGTGCGGTTACGACATTCAAACACACTATTACGTTGTGGTGTTCCAGGTGGCGTGAGCTGTGAAACTATTCCACATTGTTTTAAATGAAGGCCAAAATTGTAACTCAAATATTCTCCTCCACGATCAGATCGTAGAAACTTTATTTTCTTGCTACGATGATTCCCCACTTCACTCTGAAATTCTTTGAACTTTTTAAATGTTTCAGACTTGTGTTTCATTAAGTAGATACACCCACATCTGCTTAAATCATCTATGAAGGTCAAAAAATAATGATACCCGCCACGTGCCTCAACACTCATCAAACCGCATACATCGGTATGTATTATTTCCAATAAGTCATTAGCTCGTTCCATTGTTCCAGAGAACGGAGTTTTAGTCATCTTCCATAAGGCATGGTTCGCAAGTATCAAATGATTCATAATCAAGTGAGTCCAAAAGCCCATCAGCATGGAGTTTCTTCATGCACTTTATACCAATATCACCTAAACGGTAGTGCCACAAGTATGTTGCACTATCATTATTAACTTTGCATCTTTTGGCATCAATATTATGAATATGTGTATCACTATGATTGAGATTCAATAAACCATTAACATTGGCTGTATGACCAAAGAAGGTTTTATTCATGTAAACAGAATAACAATTATTCTCTGTCTTGAATGAATAACTGTATTGCAATAAACATGATCTAATCATATTCATGCTCAACGCAAACACCAAATAACATTTATTTAGGTTCAACACTAATCCCGAAACTATAAGGAGTGTGCGATGATGATCATATCAATCTTGGAACCACTTCCAACACACATCATCACTTCACCCTCAACTAGTCTCTGTTTATTCTGTAATTCTTGTTTCAAGTTACTAATCTTAGCGACCGAACAAGTATTAAATACCCAGGGGCTACTACGAACACTAGTAAGGTACACATCAATAACCTGTATATCAAATATACCTTTGTTCACTTTGCCATCCTTCTTATCCGCCAAAAGTTTGGGGCAGTTCTTCTTCTAGTAACCATTTCCTCTGCATTAGAAGCACTCAGTTTCAGGTTTGGGTCCAGTTTTCGGCTTCTTCCCGGGAGTGACAACTTGCTTGCCATTCTACTTGAAGTTCCCTTTCTTTCCCTTTGCCCTTTTTTTCTTGAAACTAGTGGTCTTCTCAATCATCAACACTTGATGCTCTTTCTGATTTCTACCTTCGATGATTTTCAGCATCACGAAGAGCTCGGGAATCGTTTTCGTCATCCCTTGCATACTATAGTTCATCACGAAGTTCCAGTTGAAGGAAATATGCCCTAGAGGCAATAACAAAGTTATTATTTATTTCCTTATTTCATGATAAATGTTTATTATTCATGCTAGAATTGTATTAACCGGAAACTTAGTACATGTGTGAATACATAGACAAAACATAGTGTCCCTAGTATGCCTCTACTTGACTAGCTCGTTAATCATAGATGGTTATGTTTCCTAACCAAAGACATGTGTTGTCATTTGATGAATGGGATCACATCATTAGGAGAATGATGTGATGGACATGACCCATCTGTTAGCTTAGCATTATGATCGTTACAGTTTCATTGCTACTGTTCTCTTCATGACTAATACATGTTCCTCGGACAATGAGATTATGCAACTCCCGAATATCGGAGGAACACTTTGTGTGCTACCAAACATCACAACGTAAATGGGTGATTGTAATGGTGCTCTACATGTGTCTCCGAAGGTGTTTGTTGGGTTGGCATAGATCGAGATTAGGATTTGTCACTCCGTGTTTCAAAGAGGTATCTGTGGGCCCTCTCGGTAATAGTCATCACTATAAGCCTTGCAAGCATTGTGACTAATGAGTTAGTTATGGGATGAAGTATTACGGAATGAGTAAAGAGACTTGCCGGTAACGAGATTGAACTAGGTATGATGATACCGACATTCGAATCTCGGGCAAGTAACATACCGATGACAATGTGAACAACGTATGTTGTTATGCTGTTTGACCGATAAAGATCTGTGTAGAATATGTAGGAGCCAATATGAGCATCTAGGTTCCGCTATTGGTTATTGATCGGCGATGTGTCTCGGTCATGTCTACATAGGTCTCGAACCCGTAGGGTCCGCACGCTTAACGTTCGATGGCGATTTGTATTATGAGTTATGTGATTTGACGACCGAAGTTTGTTCGGAGTCCTGGATGATATCATGGACGTGACGAGGAGTCTCAAAATGGTCGAGACGTAAAGATCGATATATTGGAAGGCTATATTCGAACATCGGAAAGTTTCCGAGTGATTCGGGTATTTTTTGGAGTACCGGAGAGTTACAGGGATTCGCCGGGGGAAGTAATGGGCCTTAATGGGCCATACGGGAAAGGAGAGAAGGGCCTCAAGGGGTGGCCGCACGCCCCCCCCCCCCATGGGCTGGTCCGAATTAGACTAGGAGGGGGCGGCGCCCCCCCTCCTTCTGAAGGAAATATGCCCTAGAGGCAATAATAAAGTTATTATTTATTTCCTCATATCATGATAAATTTTTATTATTCATTCTAGAATTGTATTAACCGAAAACATGATACATGTGTGAATACATAGACAAACTTAATGTCACTAGTATGCCTCTACTTGACTAGCTCATTAATCAAAGATGGTTATGTTTCCTAACCATAGACATGTGTTGTCATTTGTTTAACGGGATCACATCATTAGGAGAATGATGTGATTGACTTGACCCATTCCGTTAGCTTAGCACTCGATCGTTTAGTATGTTGCTATTGCTTTCTTCATGACTTATACAAGGTCCTACAACTATGAAATTATGCAACTCCCATTTACCGGAGGAACACTTTGTGTGCTACCAAATGTCACAACGTAACTGGGTGATTATAAAGGAGCTCTACAGGTGTCTCCAAAGGTACATGTTGAGTTGGCGTATTTCGAGATTAGGTTTTGTCACTCCGATTGTCGGAGAGGTATCTCTGGGCCCTCTCGATAATGCACATCACTATAAGCCTTGCAAGCAATGTAGCTAATGAGTTAGTTACGGAATGATGCATTACGTAACGAGTAAAGAGACTTGCCGGTAACGAGATTGAACTAGGTATTGAGATACCGACGATCGAATCTCGGGCAAGTAACATACCGATGACAAAGGGAACAACGTATGTTGTTATGCGGTTTGAGCGATAAAGATCTTCATAGAATATGTAGGAGCCAATATGAGCATCCAGGTTATGCTATTGGTTATTGACCGGAAATAGTTCTAGGTCATGTCTACATAGTTCTCGAACCCGTAGGGTCCGCACGCTTAAGGTTTTGTTGACAGTTTTATTATGAGTTTATGAGCTTTGATGTACCGAAGGTTGTTCGGAGTCCCGGATGTGATCACGGACATGACAAGGAGTCTCGAAATGGTCGAGACATAAAGATCGATATATTGGACGACTATATTTGGACACCGTAAAGGTTCCGGGTGAGATTGGGACAATACCGGATCTCCGGGAGGTTATCGGAACCCCCTGGGAGGTATATGGGCCTTATTGGGCCTTAATGGAAAGGAGGGAGAAGAAGCAAAGGAGGGGGCGCCCCCTCCCCCCAAGCCCAATCCACATTGGGAGGGGGGCCGGTCCCCTCTTTCCTTCTTCCCTCCCCCTCTTCCTTCCCTCTCCTACTCCTAATAGGAAAGGGGGGAGTCCTACTCCCGGTTGGGGTTGGACTCCCCCCTTAGGGCACGCCACCCCCTTGGCCGGCCCCCTCTCCTCCACTCCTTTATATACGGGGGAGGGGGCACCCCATAGACACAACAATTGATCTCTTGATCTCTTAGCCGTGTGCGATGCCCCCCTCCACCATAGTCCTTGATAATATTGTAGCAGTGCTTAGGCGAAGCCCTACAATGGTAGAACATCGAGATCGTCACCACGCCGTCGTGCTGACGGAACTCTTCCCCGACATTCCACTGGATCGGAGTCCGAGGATCGTCATCGAGCTGAACGTGTGCTAGAACTCGGAGGTGTCGTAGTTTCGGTGCTTGATCGGTCGGGCCGTGAAGACGTACGACTACATCAACTGCGTTGTTCTAACGCTTACGCTTTCGGTCTACGAGGGTACGTGGACAACACTCTCCACTCTCGTTGCTATGCATCACCATGATCTTGCGTGTGTGTAGGATTTTTTTTTGAAATTACTAAGTTCCCCAACACCTTCCTTCTCCCCTCTTCCTCCTTCCCTCTTCTCCTACTAGGAATAGGAAAGAGGAGGGGAATCCTACTTGGACTGGGGAGTCCTAGTAGGATTCCCCACACCTGGCGCGCCCCCTTGGGCCAGCCACCTCTTCTCTCGCCTCCTTTATATACATGGCCAGGGGGCACCCCATAGACACACAAGTTGATCTTTTGTCGTGTGCGGTGCCCCCCTCCACAGTTACACACCTCGGTTATATTGTCGTAGTGCTTAGGCGAAGCCCTGCGCCGGTAACTTCATCATCACCATCGCCATGCCATCATGCTGACGAAACTCTCCCTCAGCCTCAACTGGATCAAGAGTACGAGGGACGTCATCGAGCTGAACGTGTGTTGAACACGGAGGTGTCATGCATTCGGTACTTGATCGGTTGGATCCCGAAGAAGTTTGACTACATAAACCGCGTTATTGAAACGCTTCCGCTTTCGGTCTATGAGGGTACGTGGACACACTCTCCCCTCTCGTTGTTATGCATCACCTAGATAGATCTTGCGTGATCGTAGGAATTTTTTTGAAATTACCGCGTTCCCCAACACCAGTAACTTGGTGATGGTGACTAGAGAACTCTGTCAATCACTATCTTATCTAGAATATTAACTCCCACTTGATTCAAGCGATTGTAGTACCCTGACGTTCTGAGCACATGCTCACTAGCTGAGCAATTCTCCTCCATCTTTTAGGCGAAGTATTTGTCAGAGGTCTCACACCTCTCGACACAGGCATGAGTCTGAAATACCAATTTCAGCTCTTGGAACATCTCATATGCTCCATGGAGTTCAAAATGGTTTTGAAGTCCCGGTTCTAAGCCGTAATGCATGGTGCACTAAACTATCAAGTAGTCATCATATTGAGCTAGCCAAACATTCATAACGTCTGCATCTGCTCCTGCAATAGGTCTGTCACCTAGCGGTGCATCAAAGACATAATTCTTATGTGCATCAATGAGGATAAACCTCAGATCACGGACCAAATCCGCATTATTGCTACTATCATCTTCAACTTACTTTTCTCTAGGAACATATAAAAACATAGGGAAGCTACAATGCGAGCTATTGATCTACAACATAATTTGCAAAATACTATCAGGACTAATTTCATGATAAATTAAAGTTCAATTAATCATATTAGTAAAGAACCCCACTTAGATAGACATTCCTCTAGTCATGTAAATGATCACGCGATCCATATCAACTAAACCATGTCCGATCATCACGTGAGATGGAGTAGTTTTCAATGGTGAACATCTCTATGTTGATCATATCTACTATATGATCCACGTTCGACCTTTCGGTCTCAGTGTTCCGAGGCCATATCTGGATATGCTAGGCTCGTCAAGTTTAACCCGAGTATTCTGCACATGCAAAACTTGTTTGCACCCGTTATATGTGAACGTAGAGCTTATCACACCCGATCATCACATGGTGTCTCGGCACGACAAACTGTAGCAACAGTGCATACTCAGGGAGAACACTTATACCTTGAAATTTTAGTGAGGGATCATTTAGATAATGCTACCGCCGTACTAAGCAAAATAAGATGCATAAAAGATAAACATCACATGCAATAAAAATATGTGACATGATATGGCCATCATCATTTTGTGCCTTTAATCACCATTTCCAAAGCACCGTCATGATATCCATTGTCACCGGCTTAACACCTTGATCTCCATCGTAGCATCGTAGTTGTCTCGCCAACTATTGCTTCTATGACTATCGTTGCCACTTAGTGATAAATTAAAGCAATTACATGGCGATTGCATCTCATACAATAAAGCGACAACCATATGGCTCCTGCCAGTTGCCGATAACTCTGTTACAAAACAGGATCATCTCGTACAACAATTTATATCACATCATGTCTTGACCATATCACATCATAACAAGCCCTGCAAAAACAAGTTAGACGTCCTCTACTTTGTTGTTGCAAGTTTTACGTGGCTGCTACGGGCTTCTAGCAAGAACCGTTCTTATCTACGCATCAAAACCACAACGATTTTTTGTCAAGTGTGATGTTTTAACCTTCAACAAGGACTGGCCGTAGTCAAACTCGATTCAACTAAAGTTGGAGAAACAGACACCCACCAGCCACCTATGTGCAAAGCACGTCGGTAGAACCAGTCTCATGAACGCGGTCATGTAATGTCGGCTCCGGGCCGCTTCATCCAACAATATCGCCGAATCAAAGTAAGACGTTGGTGGTAAGCAGTATGACTATTATCGCCCGTAACTCTTTGTGTTCTACATACACTACAAAAAAAGACACATCCGTGACATTTTGGGCCCAACGAATTTTTTTCTGTCATACATATGACACTTCTATGACGATAATTGTGACAAAACCCGGTATCATCATAGATGTGGTGGGCTCCTACTTCTATGACAAAAAATCATGATAGAAAATGGGCTTTTCGTCTGGGCGGGCGGAGACGCAGCTGCATGACATTCTTTGGGCCGTCCATGACGGAAAAAACCGTGGTAGAAGCGAGGGGGAGGAAAATTTCGGGGAGTTGCCGGTTACGGTAGGAGAGCGCTGCGCGTTTCTCTCGTACAAGTACGCGCGTGTGTGCGAGGCGTTGGCTCTAACTGAAGCCGAGCGAGGCGTTGGGCTCTAATCAACCCGAAGCGACAGACCGCAGTTACGCGTTCTCGAACCCGAGCAATCGATCGATGGTCGTTAATCGAACCCGATGGAGCGATTCTTCGCTCTCGCTAATCAAGCCGATCGATGCTGCCTCTGGGATGAACAGTGAGCGTTGCGGGGGGTTTGGATGAATAGTGAGTGGTGGCGTCGCCCCTGGATGAACAGGAACCCATAGTGTGGAGGGTTGGATGAATAGTAGACGGTGGAGGGGTGGCGGTGGAGGGGTGGTTGAACAGGACCCCGTGGTGTGGAGGGCTGGATGAACAGTAGATGGTGGAGGGGTGTCCATGGGGGTGGTTGAACAGTAGCCGGTGGAGTAGCGCGCAGTGGAGGCTGGATGAACAGGAGCCCGTGGAGGCTGGAGGAGGTCGACGATAGCCCCTAGAGGCTGGAGGAGGTCGATGGTGGAGATGAACAGTATCCCGTGGAGTCCCGTTTTGCGGTACGCCACACCCTCACCCCCTGCTTTCACCGTGGCGCCCAACACAAGCCGTTTCATCCGCTTTGGCACGCCACACCCTCCCGATCAACAGACCCCGCTTCGACCGTAGGAGGTCCATTTCATCCGCTTTTGCGATCGCCACACCCTCCCGATCAACAGACCCCGTTTCGACCGTAGGAGGTCCGTTTCCTCTGTTTTGCGGTACGCCACACCCCTCCCGATCAACAGGACCCCCGTTTCGACCGTAGGAGGTCCATTTCGTCCATTCTGCGGTATGCCAGGCCTTGTTTCTATCGCCTGTTCCGTCCAAGCCGATTGGCTCCCACGCATTCCGTTTCCTCCCGATGAACACGACGCATTCCGTTGCCTCCCCATGAACACGACGCATTCCGTTGCCTCCCCATGAACACGACGCATTTCATTGCCTCCCCATGAACACGAGCCCTCGCCGTATGTATGCGCGACTAGGCGTTTGAGACCCCGCCCGTATGTACACATACGTGGCCGTATTTTCTTTCTTGCACCCTGGCAGCTGTACATACGTGTACATGCTACGTGCGCGCTCCTACTATGACAAGTGCGCGCCTCTACAACGACCAGTATGTACGTACATGTTCGCGACCAGAATGACAACGTTACGTACGCTTCGACCAGGTGGGTCCCGACTGTCAAGCAGTTCCTTGCGTGCGAAAATGTAGCTGGTGGGTCCCAGCAGTCAGAAGGGCGAATCATTTTTTTTTGCCCGGACGCACTTCCTTTGCATGCGAAGATGTAGCTGGTGGGTCCTAGCAGTCAGGGGGCGAATCTTTTTTTTTGCCCGGACGCACTTCCTTGCGTGCGAAGATGTAGCTGGTGGGTCCCAGCAGTCAGGGGGGCGAATCGTTTTTTTTTTGCCCAGACGCACTTCCTTGCATGCGAAGATGTGGCTAGTGGGTCCCAGCAGTCAGGGGGGAACTTTTTTTCACAAAATACGGTGGCCTGTCTGGTGGGTCCCCGCTGTCAGGTGGAGGAATCATTATTTTCCGCGTAATAAGGAGGCACTTCCTTGCTGCGGCCGTGGACCCAGCTTGTCGGCCTCTCCACGTCATATCCATGTCCGATGGAAGTCGCCTTGACCACGTTGACCACGCCACGGCCGAGAGCACCACGGCGGTGGACGACGGCGAGGCCTAGGAAGGGGCGACTTCGAGCTGTGGAAGATGCAGCGATGGATGCCCATGCGAAGAGGAGTACGAGGTTCACCGTTGACTGCGGTGTGAGGCTCTTTGTCGCCAGAGATTAACAGAGGGTGTGGGTGAGTAGAGGGATGGCCTGGCCAGCGGTGGGAGTAGTAGGGGCGGTGAGGCCTCCGCGGCATCACAGCCGGCCACGGGAGGTAGGAGCACGCGGCACGACCGGCGCTGGTTTGGGCGGCTGGAGCAAGAAGACCAGAGGTTGAAGAAGCACTACAACCATTGGATGAACATCATACGGTAACAGGAGCTAGAATCATTCATATTGACTAAGTGGACAAAGCCCTCCGTCCCCGTCAACTTGGTAGGCCCACAAGTCAGCCTCCCAAGATCTTTGGGTTCCACCGGTGGCGAGGGGAGTATTCATTTTTTTGTGCGTAATAAGGAGGCACTTCCTTGCGTGCAAATATAGCTGGTGGGTCCGACAAGTCAGCGGGGGGCACGTTTTTTTCGTGAAATCAGAGGCCCTTCCGGTGGGTCCCAGATGTCAGGTGGAGGAATCATTATTTTGCGCGTAATAAGGAGGCATTTCCTTGTGTGCGGCCGTGGACCCAGCTGTCAGCCTCTCCACGCATAGCCTACTTCCGATGGTGTCGTTCATTCACCACGTTGACCACACCGCACCGAGCGCATCCAAGGTGGTGGACGACGGCGAGGCCCCGGACAGCAACGAGCTGGAGATTGGAAGACGCGGGAGTAGAGTCGCAGACGGAGAGGTGTACGAGGGTTAACTGGTTCTAGTGCGGTGTGGTTCGGCAGTCGATGGAGAAGAACAGGAGGTGTGGAGGGTTGGAGGGATGACCTGGCCAACGGTGGAGTAGCGCTTCATAGTGAAGCGTGCTAAGCAGAGCTGCTAGCAGCAGGAGGCGGGAGGTGGTCCCGGCGGCGCTTGAGGAAGAAGACGAGAGATTGAAGATGGATGCCGGTCGTTGGATGTAAATCCAACGGCTAACATGTCAGAATCATTTGTTGACTAAATTTACAATGACTTGCGTTGGCTTCGACCTATTGGCCCACATTTCAGCCTCCAAAAATGTGGCACGATTCAACCCATTTTTTCAAATTTATCTTTTTTTTTGCGCGTAGAATTTACAAATCAATTTGATCTTCTTTTTTGAATTACAGCCATTAGTGGGCTGGGTGAACAATCAATGTAGCTTTCATGCGCCCATTTATTTTATTTCCTAAAAATTACAGGCCATTTGCACTTTATCTAGATACACGATTTTGCTGGGCTGATTCTAATTATAATGTTGGGTTGGGCCAGCAATGTTATCAAAAAATAAAAAAGGGCTGAGCATTTTTTTATAAATATATTTAAATAACAAGTGATATTATTACATTCATCCTTAAATCTTACCAAGCTTTTGTACACAATCACTAGGTTCGTGCCAAAACAATCCAGGATTTTATTTGTTAAGAAATTATTTTTATAAGTTAATAATATGTGGGATATTGTTTTCTTACATATGTAAGTATCTGTTAAATATATAATGACAATAAAAATAATATATAATAACATATAAAATAATTTAAATATATATAATATAGTTAAAAGGGAAAAATAAGTTGTACCTGGCGTTCCTATTCTTATATAGAAAAATAGAACAGACCGCTGCGTTTTCTTCAAAAAAATACATAAATTGAGTTGCCAAAAATAAAACCTCGGATGGGAGGTCCATAGGCCGGTCGATACATGACGGCCCTAAGAAAATACAAACAGGCCCTCCCATCCGACGTCGTGGGCTGCGCATGTTAAAAATTAAAGCCTAGACGGGGCAGCCCAAAACCACGTCCAACACTTGCCAAAACTCCATCCCTCGTTTTCTCTGTGTTTCGCACACTCAACATTGTGTGGGCATTTTGACTGTGCATCATATGAAGATGTGCTATGCATGAATGTTGATCAGCATGATGTTAACTGGCTGGTAGTTCCATTTTCGACCACGAATAAAACTTCCAACATGATGTTAACCCTGTTGAAAAGGCCGTGTTAATATAAATCCTCCGCCTCGAAAGTTGCGCTTATCTGAAATCAACTTGCGCTTATCTGAAACTAAAACTTGCGCTTCTTCGCTCTGCACTTTTATACTCCTATGAAACTACATTTTTTAAGTGCTAAAATAGATCTCTAGAATTCATAAAATTCTTCATATGCTCAATATCGCAAATCTGAAATTCAAAAGACATTCATATTTGAAAGTACTCTCAAAATACACAACACAAAACACAATTCACAACCTGCAAATCCGACAACCCTAAGCTCCTCCCGACAATTCACAACCTGCCCGACTATTGGGGTGGGGCGATCCCCTCCTATTCCTCGGCGCAGCCGCCTGCGTGAGACGATGTGAACGGCGAGGGAGACGATGGCGTGGAAGCGTCGTCGCCAACTGCTTTCTCCTCTTGAAGTTGGGTTCGGTCGACGAAGACTCCATCGGTGGCTCTAGCAGACACCTCACAAACGGCACCAGAGATGCTCGATCCTTCAATCTCGGTGGATGCTCCATCTGGGAACGATACTCCCACCACCGCTCCCTCACGATCGGATTCGGTGAATCTGTTTGCTCCATGGCCCAGAGGAGCAGCTCTATGTACTCCGGCACGACTCCCTCCGGGAGTATCGCTGCCTTTTCGCTCTGTTGCAAATATTTGGCCATGGATGTCATTGTCGCCGCTAGTTGGTCCTTGTTGTCAAACCAAGACTGTATCTCCAACATCCTAGCTAGCTTCACAGGGTCGCCGTCTGCGATCCTCACATATCGGTTGTACTCCTCCATTGATCTACTTCTCCACAGCACCTTCACTCACCGGCGGCGGTTTTTGAATGGAAGAGGAGAGGAGTGGCGCTGGTTTTGGATTAGAACGGGAGAGGAGCGATGCTGGTTTTGGACTGGAACAGGAGAGGAGGGGCGGTAGTTTTGAAATGGAAGAGGAGAGGAGCGGCGCTGGATTTAGATTGGAACACGAGAGGAGCGGCGGTGGATTTAGATTGGAACAGGAGAAGAGCGGAAGAGCGGCACTGGTCTTGGAAGTATTTTTTTGTTGTTTTGCGTATTTTGGGTCAAAGTTTGACCACATACTGTATGTGACAAGCAAAATGTGAATGCATGTCACCAAAAATTGTATCGTTTGGTTCGTATCTAAATGTACTTTCAAATTATATTATTTTTGCAACGTATAACATATATTTTATGTGCAAAAATCATGGTCAATTATGACCCAGAATAAAAGCGAGACTAGTTAATGTGGGGTCGCTTATTGAAGGGTAAATTGATTTTGATTTTGATCCAGTCACAGCGCGCCGGCCCTCTCGCCCAATCCTAAATCACTGCCGCACGCTCCTCTCCCTCTTCTCCATTGCAAAACTACCTCCTCTCCTCTCCATCGTCTCCATTCCAAAACCACTGTCTCGCCTTTCCCTCTTCTAATCTTCTCCATTGCAAAACCACCTCCTCTCCTCTCCATCATCTCCATTCCAAAACCACTGTCTCTCCTCTCCCTCTTCTGATCTTCTCCATTGCAAAACCACCTCCTCTCCTCTCCATCATCTCCATTCCAAAACCACCTCCTCTCCTCTCCATCATCTCCATTCCAAAACCACCGTCTCGCCTCTCCCTCTTCTGATCTTCTCTCCATTGCAAAACCACCTCCTCTCCTCTCCATCATATCCATTCCAAAACCACCTCCTCTCCTCTCCCTCTTCTCTATTGCAAGATCATCGTCTCTCCTCCCATCTTCCAAAGCTAGCACCGGACCACTCAGAACGACATCTATGGAGAGGATGCAGCAGCGAATCAGGAAGATTCCCGACGGCGACCAAGCAAAGTTAGCCAAGTTGAAGGAGATCCTTAGTCGGTTTGACAATGAGTGGGAGATTTTGAGGACGGTGCGTACCATGTGGCAATGTATGCAAAAGAGCGAGACGGCGGCGATGAGGGCGGCGATGTACATGTACTCCTCGGCGGCAGTCACGCCGCAGTCCTCCGAGTTCATCGAGTATCTCCTATGGGCGATGGAGCGATGATTCGCCCGAGGCGGCAGCCGTGGGAGGTGGTGGGCGTACAGGTCGAAGGTCGAGCACCCAGAGGATAACGAATCGATCGAGTATGGTGTGCCGCTCGTGAGGGTGCAGAGCCAGCCAGAGCCACAGGAGTATTTGTTCTCCCACCGCAAGAGGAGGCCGAATGGCGCGATGTCACTTCCCCGATGTTCTCCATGGTTCCTCGACGCTCGCCTCGTTTCAACTGCGACGGTAGGGTTTAAGGTAAGCTTCGCAGTAACCTAATCTTCCACCGCTCATGCTTACAATCAGCAGTGACAGACTAATGAAAATCATGCTTACAATCAGTCTCCGAGTACTACACCAATCACCCTAAAATAGCTCGAACCTTTGGGTCAAAGTTGTGACACAAAGGTACAAATAAAGAAAAATAGATTGGTGCTTCTTTCGGAAAAGAGTACTCCTAGAAAACTGCCAAGATAAGCTACTAGTATTTGGTTAGAGGATTTGCCGAGAAAGATCCGCCCACGAGAGCGCCACACATCCCATCGGTTGTGGTGGATGCCAATGCGTCGTGCAACATGGTTGGTGTCGGTAATTTTACTTGGCACACCTCGCACTCTGCATATATGTCGGTTCCATACGTACATTTGTGCAGTTCCACCAAAATGCAAATGAATAACCTGTTTGCACAGATAATGAAAAGCGTGATTACATTATAGTGGCACTAGTTGATGAAACACACAAAATAAATAGAAGAAAATATTGCGATAGTATCACAGTATGCCATGTTGCAAGGGCGAGATGGGCCCTGCAACGCCTCATACGGTACGCCTCATACTGGACATCGTCCCAAGTCTCCCAGATACACCTTCTACCAAAGGATGAACATCGATGTACAGCAGATAGTACAAGGAGGCGCTTTGAGACATTCAAATCTCTATTTTTGTACATATCAAATAAAATTAAGCACCCGGTTTGCGTAAACGCTAAACATTAACAATGGGACTAGTTGATGAAACATACTTTAACAAAGAGAAGCACTTTCTTTATCTACATTGAAATGAAATGATAGAGATGACACTCACTCTATTTTAATCAGATTATTACTTCATTTTATCAGTGACACTAGGGTGGAGCAGGTGGCAAACAAGGTGTACCGTGCGTCGCAAGGATGGAGGCCGGGGGTGCTTAGACTGGGATGCTGAAGCTGGCTCTTTCAATCACCAACATGGATGATTCAATTCATGGGACCTTTTGGTGCAGTTCACCTAAAATGAAGCAATGTCTCGTGAGCTAGCAGCTTCTTCAAAAAAATTTTAAGAAAAGAGCTCCAGCCCCGGTTCCATTTCCATCAGAAAACGAAACCCACAGAGCTTCTTCTTCATTAGTTGCAATAAAATTGAGCAACATCAAGGTTGGTTGTGAAGCTCCTGGAATGCTCAACTATAATTTGGATATCATTTGTGCAGTTCAACTAAGATTGAACGTGAAATGTATATCTCTGTTTGCACAAAAAAGGTGGAAAGGAGGGTGACTAACAAGTAACAAGTGATGAAACATGCATCAAATGAAAAGAAGCATGTTCCTTATCTGAATGGCAATCCTACAAGGGCAGTAGCAATTTCTAAAGCAGTGGCATTGCTAGATATTAGTGTGGGCATCAGGATTAACTATGACAACCGTTAAATATGACATTACTTTGGGCACGGGAGAGTAGGCGGACCAGGACAGTTGCATTTCTAACAAAAAGAACCAACTTATCTTAATGGGAAATTTTAGCAGACATGTAAAGAAGTGCCATTGATTCATATTATCGAGGCATTACATTGAAAACAACATTGGTTTAAGGTGTCTTACTTTTAACAAAGGCGATCGCTACATTTTACCGGTGGCATTACATAAGAGTGGCTCGAGGCAACAAACATCGTAACAGGATATCCGGGTTGGTCCCATTTTTGTTCGGTATAGCCACCTTATATTGTGTGACGCTAGCAAATCTAGTGTCGGACTTACTCGCTGACTTGTCCCCAGTCCCCACTTTCTTTCCTTTTTCAACAAATAGATCGGGTTTATATTGAGTTTGTACTCGCTTCCTTTATTTCCCTATTGGACCTAGAGACCAGTTGGATAGCCAGTCTCTGCTACTTTTCGCCCCCATTATTTCCTCTTTCGACAAAGTCCTAGATTCAGTAACAAATCCTCCCCACCCCCACCCCTTTCTTCCTTGTTTGAACCAAGTAGTACTAGATTCGAGTGCATGAACTAGTTTTACCTCTTAAACATAAAAAAATTAGGTGGTTTTCGAACAGCCGATCGATCCTATCTATGAGGGGGCCTGAGAAATAGTAAAAGTTACAAATGCAGCGACGTCAGGAGCTCGGGAAGTAGAGCAAGGCCGGTTTCGAAGGAAGTTATACCTGATGGTCGCCGGGATGTCGCTAGGTGGGCGGCGGGAGGCCGGATCTGCCCACACTAGGGCAGCGAGGAAGAAGGGGTCGAAGGCCCTCCCTCGCCAGCATTGCTTGGGAGAGAACGGCAAGGCAGGCTGATCGGGACGTGCCCAGCAGTGGGTAAGAGCCGTCGCCGAGGACGACCGCATGAACGTTGCACCTTCTCACCTTCCCCGGCAGAGAGGATCCGGCTGGATCTGTGACCAGCGGTGAGCAGAGAAAGAGAGTGTGGCCACCACTATCGTGTTTAGATCTGGAGAGGCCGAGATGGTGTGAAGAGAGCAACACTAGCAAGCAAGCGCGGAGGCTCCTGCCTATATAGTGGAGTAGTACTTCGTTTTCTTTTGTCTACCGGAGCCGGCTTGACCTCGTCAATGACTGTCGAGAAGTCTTCATGCACATGGCCCGGAGGCCCAGTTGTCGTCATTTTGATCTAAAGCGCTGGATTATAACATATAACACGAAAAAATGCCACATGACAAGAAATCATAACCTCACTGCCCAAAGGAGACAACATGAATCCCGACGGACAAACTAGACGAGGAACAAAGCTCAAATTAAAGATAAACTCGTAGAAAAGGGGTCCGTCGATAGATGTCCTAATTAACATAGCCGGCTTGACCTAGATGGCAGCCGAGTAGCCACTGTTCCTGCATGTGCCCACAATGACTAGCCCAACTCAGTTGTCGCTGTTTAACCCTCGCAGTGATCCGAAGCACATGACACATAATTTTGCGAGATGACAAGAAACCTTTTTTTAGATTTCTCACCACAACTACAGCCAAGTACAACATAGCCTGCACGACATGTAGACGATAGCCAATTCAGGCGTGTCTGCTGGAGACTGGTCACATGCATGGACGAACTGATCTTCCGTGTCTTGCAGGGATCGTCCAGGCACCAACGTAGTACAACACTTCAACACTTCTCTAGTACTATCGCTCGTCTCCCTCTTCTATCATGTCACCTGACTTGCGGGGCCGGGGAGTGTGCCTATGGTCGGTTCTCAATTGCCGTCTCACATGTGTGTGCGAACGCAATATGACGCGCGTTCCATTCGGAGAGCAGCGTGCCAGACCGACCGACAGTCTGGGGTGCGACGCGAATGCGACGTGTGTGCTGTATACTCCGTACATGTGTACCGCTGTTTTCTAGACTCTTTGCTCCATGGCGCGGGCACAATCCATGGATACAAAATTAGTATACCATATACTACTATTTAAAAGTCGAGGGCGGGGCTTTTCCTACGCGGTAGGCGGCGGGACAGTTCCGCCTAGTCGGTTCGACAGAGACGCGAGAAGACGAGGGAGTAGGCTGCTTTGCAAACGTGAGGGTGTGTGATTTGACAAAGAGTTATCACGGACAGGTGGGGCCCCGTGATTTGACTTGCCATTACCATTTTAACTATGGCGCTACGACCGGCGTGAGTCTCCCGATTCCTGACCACCTCCATACAGGTGCCTCTCCCAATGCTCCTCCATGTAGTAGTAGAGGCTGGCTCTTGCATGAGAGCCCACTTCTCCACTTTTTCCTTGCCTCTCTTTCCTCCACATATGCAAAAATGCCATGTAAAGCGCACTATTGTACTTGCTCCTACATGTGCTTAAGCTTGCCACATAGGCATAAATTCTAATGTGGCAAGTTAATCAAGAAGAGAGAGACTAGTCTGGTGACCCAAGGAAGAAACGGTGCTAAGCACGTGTACCTAGGTGAAAAGACAATTTTGAGTCTATAGCTAATTAAATGAAGCAAACTTAGCAACACCACTTCATTGGAAGAGGTCACTCCTTGGCAAATGCAATAAATACTAGTACTCCCTGTGTCCCATTATATAAGAACGTTTTTGACACTAGACTTACGATATTTCAGCATGGAAAAAAATTCATGGAAGTCATGCCAAACAAAAATCAGCACTCCATAATGTTTCAAAACAAGCATCTTGGAGCATTGATTTTTTTTCCATGACTTCCGCGAATGTTTTTCATACGGGAATTTTGCAAGCGTACAAAACATTTGTCAAAGTTACAACAAAATACTTTCAAACTTTTTTGATTATTTTACTATTTTCTATTTTACTACTCATGAGTGAGCATTTGAGCCCGGGAGCATAAAATTGAAAATGAATTATCAAAACAAGTGAACACAAACATGAATTTGAAAAAGGATATATAGAAATTAGAAAAGTTCACGTAAATAAAAAACATTTGCAAATTTTGAGAAAAGTTCATGAACTGGCGGAAAATTCCACACCACTAGAAACTGTTCATGAATTTTGAAAAAAGTTTCTGACATTTCAAAAAAAAGTTCACGAGCTAAAAGATAATGCGTTTGAAAAAAGTTCATTGATTTTCATGAAAAATCAAAAATTTTAAAGAAAAATTCACAAATATGAAAAGAATCACCAACTTTGAAAAAGTTCATTAATTTTTAAGAAATGTTCATAAATTTGAAAAAAAACTCATCAAATTTTAAAACATTCTTTACAATTAGTAAAAAAGTTCATCCATATTCAAAAAAAAATCACAAGTTTGAAAAAGTTCATAAATTTTTAAAATGTTCAGGAATTTGAAAAGATTCATCAATTTTGAACTAAAAACAAAGAATTCAAGAAAAAATTGGCCATATTTTAGAAAAAAAATCATAGATAGATAAAAAGTTCATCGAGTTTGATAAAATGTTCACAATCATGGA
The DNA here is from genome assembly GCA_021437245.1 of Aegilops speltoides. Taxonomy (NCBI): domain Eukaryota; kingdom Viridiplantae; phylum Streptophyta; class Magnoliopsida; order Poales; family Poaceae; genus Aegilops; species Aegilops speltoides. Next base: position 132,930,421 of record CM038143.1, read on the forward strand.
AAAGGTTAAGCAATTTGAAATTAAACAATTACGAATTCGAAGAAAGTTCACCAAATTTCATAAATAGAATCACGGAATTTAAAAAGTTCATCGATTTTGATAAAAAAAATTATGATTTTTTTAGAAAGTCCATCTATTTTTTAAAATACTAAGAATTCAAAAGAAGTTCATCAATTTTTAAATAAGTGCATGAATTCTAAGAAATACTTCATGGTTTTAAAAAAATCACAGGTTTTGTAAAATTCATCGATTTTTATAAAAGATCATGTATTTTTAAATAGAAAATGAAAATGAACAAGAAGAAAGAAAAATAAAAAACACATGAGTAAGAACCTGTGAAAACGCATAAAAAGAACATAGTCCGGTAGGTGCAGAATAAGAAGCAAAAGTTGCGGCACCCGCAATATTTTTGAACGTCAAAATATGAAAATGTACGCCTTTAACCGCCAACTTCAGTGCCACATAGGAAATGCTGGTGTCATTGCCACATGCGTGAAAGCCTAAAACTTTTGATGGGTTGCCCTCGCCACCGTCGCCACGTGTCGCATGCTAGGAGCACCCTAGAGACTTTATTATTATTATTATTTAACACATTTTTTGTTTTAAATGGGTTTTTTGGCGTTTCAGTTTTCACCCTTTTTCGCTAGGTTTTCAAGAAAAAAATTGGTTTTTCGCAAAAAACCGTGTTTTTTTTCTTGAGCGAGAGGCACAAATTTGCTTCTCGTGGACGCACACATATGAAAGGATCGAGATGGACCTAAAGAGGGGGTGAATAGATACAATTACAAATTTTAATTCTTAGTTAGCAATTTTAGGCTATAATGCGGAATATGAAGGTGAGCCTAACAATTGCTAAGATGATACAATGAGCTAAGTAAGGTGATCAAGTGTTACATGAATATGAATAAGAAAGCACAATACGAAATGAGTAAAGATAAAGAGACAAGTAACCACAAGTAGGGAGCTAGGGTTAGGAATAACCGCAACTCCGAGAGACTAGGATGTATGCCAATGTTCACTTCATTGGAAGGAAGCTACATCACCATTTAGAGAGGTGGATGTTACCACAAAGGCACACCAACGCCACGAAGGCTCATCCTATTCTCTCTTTGAGGTATCACCACGAAGGCGATTCTCAACCACTAGTGGTAGACCTTGGGGTAGTCTCCAAACCCTCACAAACTTTCCGGGGGTAATCAAAATGAACGATTCCTCGTCGGAGTACTCCTACCACCTAGGAGTCTCCAACCTCCAAGAGTAACAAGAACGATGGGGAAAAGCTCAGGACTTGCTCAAATCACGAATTCCTTTGGCGCAAAGAGGGGGAAGGAGTGGATCTATCACTTGAGTGGACAACTTCTCACGAATGCTCTTAAATTCCTTTGGGATCTAAGATTTGGTGTATGAGTGTGTGAGAGAGAGTGAAATGTGTTCTTGGGGATGCTCAAGGCACGGGATGGGTGAGAGATATTTATAGTATCTATTAATAAGTGGTCGTTGGAGAAACTTACGCTCTTCAGGTGTTGGACATTCGACGTGTACCGGATGACCGGTGTCAACTGAGACATCGGACATCTGATACTTTGACCGGTCGTCTGACAGCAAGGAGAAGCACAGTGTACATGAGGTGAGGACGAGAACAAAGGATAGTGGCTAGGTGCCACCGGACACCCGATAAAGACCGGTTGTCCGATGATTTGGCTCTGATCAGAGGGCACTGGAATTCCGGTATACAATAGTCGTCCGCACCACCGAACGTCCGACAGAGACCAGACGTCCGTCATTTTGGATCTGGTAGGAACACACCGGATATTCGGTGAGGAACGGAAATCCGACGTTTTGACTATGTGGGACAGTACCGGACGTCCGGTAGACACCGGTCGTGCGATGAGCAGAGAACAAAATATGTGAGTGAAGGAGAGAGGAGAAAAACCGTGGTTTTTGAGCAAGTCTTTTATGAGATCCCATGTTCCCTCTTAATAGTGTGGGATCCCTAATACCCAAGAACAAAATATAAAATGCCTACACTATTTGTCTTGTTTCTTCGTTCTCGAGTAATATATGTATGTCCGTAGTCATGATCCACACACGGTCCTGTGGGGACTAATCCTGAGATAAACTTGACAAACATTATTAATCCCCTATGTGTATAATGTCATCAATATCAAAATGTGATTAAGGGCAAGATTGCACTTTCAACATATGCTTCTGTGAGAGGCACAGTTATGCCTCTCAGAAAGTAAAAAAAGTGTTTCTTTTACTTCCACTAGAGGTACAGATTTGCTTTTCATGGAGGCACAGCGTTGCTTTCACGAGAGGCATGGTTGTGCCTCTGAAAATAAAAAAAACATGTTTCTTTTGTTTTTGTTTTTGTGAGAGGCACAAATTTGCTACTCGTGAAGGCACAAGTTAGCTTCCGTGAGAGCACAACTTTGCCTCTTAGAAAGGGAAAAACATGCATTTTTCGCGAGAGGCACAAATTTGCTTGTCGTGAAGGCATATGGGCAAGACCAGCTTACTTCTTTCTCTTAGTCAGTTCTATCTCATGTTGCCTACGAACTCTTGCTAGGGTCACAATTCCTCTTAGAAACAAAAAATAATGTGTTCTTTTCTCTTCCGCGAGAGGCACAAATTTACTTCGCACGAGAGTTGTGCCTCTCGGAAAGGGAAAAGTCAGAAAAAATCATGCTTCTGACTCTCTTTTTTCGTAAAAAAAAATTCATCGAAACGTATTAACATATGATCTAGTTTCAAAGATCTCGACGCAAGAAATCCAACCGTGAAAATGGTTCATGATTTGGACGCACGGTTTAAGAAACAAAATGTTTAGAATAAACAAATTTACGAAAAAAAAAGGTAAAATTCATAGGTTGCGACAGATGGCGCACATGTATTTTACCACTAGTGCAAGGGGTGGCCTTAATTAATGATTTTCCTAAAACCAACGCTATGAGCGTCAAATACGGTATTCCCAGTCATATCATTTTAAAGAAACCTCTTGTGCACCTGACCAATAGTTGTTCCGTTCATTCATTTATTCGATTAATTTTTCTATTTTTACTTATATTTCTAAATAATATCTATATTTTTAATATATAGTTTCAGAAATTCATTAAAAAATGTTCATGGCGAGTCAAAAATTATTCATGCAAAACATTGTTCATGACATTCAGAAAAGTGTATGTGACATTGAAAACGTGGTTCAAACTTTCAACAATATGTTCATGACATTCGAGAAAAAAGTTCATGAAATGTAAAATGAAAATATGCATAAGTTAGTAAAATTACTGTACCATTTAAAAAATTGTTCATGTCCATGACGCTGGCCTATCTACTCAGACATAGTATGTGCGGGACCGAACAACTGGGTGCTTGTTTTAGGAAACTTCCAGAACCTTCCGCTTGGCTTTAGAAAGGTTCCAAAACTTTTTTCTCCACCTTTTTTGTCTTTTTGTGTTTTCTTTATTGTTCTTATTTCCAAAATTTGAACTTTTTAAATTAAAGAATAATATTACAATTCAGAAATAATTTTCAAAGTTGCCAATGTTTTGAATTCGTGAACATTCCATAATTTAATAAAACAAAATCACAAAATCTTTTTGTATCCAGGCACCTTTCGGATTTGTGAACATTTTTTGACTTAGCAAATATTTTTATTCAGAGGCATTATTGTGAATTCATGAACATTGAATTCGTGGACACTTTTAGAATGTCTGAACATTTTTTTATGTGTGAACAATTGTTAATCTTGCAAACATTTTTGTTATAGGCACCGCCCTTTTTTTAGTTCATGAAAGTTTTTTTGAATTCACAAACTCTTCTGATATTCCTGTATATTACGTACTTTTCAACTTTTAAAATTTCACAAAAAATGGATATTTTAATGGTAATTAAACCGACTAAAATAAAAAAAATGGATTAAAGACAAAAAAAGGTGTGTGCTGCGCTCATAAGATTGTGGTTGCCCTTCTTGGGTCAGGCCCATGTAGCGCCTGAGCATGAGCTATGTTTGAAAGCGATTTTTATGGGCTGAGAATGTCCGTCGCCAGGTGTCGCATGCTCGGCGCTCCTTTAGAAAAAAAAATCTGTAGATGTTTCGGGTTTTAGATGAGTTTTTATTTATTTATTGGCTTTTCGGTTTTTACCCCGTTTCCCCTTTTGTTTTGAACCCAAAAAATCCATTTTTTGCGCGAGAAAACACGTTTTTTGTTCTTTCGCAAGAGGCACATATTTGCTTCTGCGAGAGGTGCGTCTCTCGGAAAGGCAAAAAACATGTCTTTTTCTTCCGCGAGAGGCACAAATTTACTTCTCATGAAGGTACATCTTTGATTTAGCGAGAGGCATAATTGTGCCTCACAGATTTACTTCTCGTGAAGGCACATGTTGGCTTCCGTGAGATGCACAGTTGTGCCTCTAGAAAAGGTAAAAACATGTTTTTGATCTTTCGGCGAGTCACGAATTTGCTTATCGTGGAGGCACAAATTTGTTTTCATGAGAGGCATAGTTGTGCCTCACGAAAAAAGGAAACAACATGTTTTTTCCGTGAGAGACATAAATTTGCTTCACGTGGAGGCACATATTTGCTTCCTCGAGAGGCGGTTGTGCCTTTCGGATAGGAAAAAAAGGTGGGAAAACAATTGTGCATCCGACTCGCTTTTCTTCTTCCGGTTTTTTTGTTTTTAATGAAAAATATAAGTTCTTTGAAACCTATTAACATCAGATCTAGTTTTGCAGTTCTCGACGCGAGAAATCCAACAGTGAAAATGATTCAAGATTTAGATACACGATTTAAGAGATAAAACATTTTAAAAAATAAATCTACAAAAAAAAAACTTCCAGATTACAACAAGTGACGCACATATTGTGCACCAATTGCCGCTGGAAATGTGGGAGTGATCTTTGCAGAGACATCCCTTAATTAGCCATTTCGAAAATAAACATGGGAGCTCCTATATTGCGACCTACGCGCTAGAAATCATCCAAGATCGTACCCCTCGCACACCGCACGTGCCTATCCGCGCCAGCCCATATGCGGGGTGGGACGCCCCTGGGTTTTTTTATTTTCAGTTTTCTTTAAATAAAATAGGGATTTCTGAAAAAGTTAAATTTCAAAATGTTGTGAATTGTGGAAAAATGTAAGCGAATTTTTCTTGCAGAAAATGATAAATGCTCATGGATTGCAAAAAAAATGTTGGCGATGTCAAAACAAATGTTCATGTATTAAGAAATGTTCACAATTTCAAAAATGTTCATGCATTTTTAAGAAAATTTTCACAAGAAAATAAATAATATATTTGCAAATTTCAGAAATTTTCCCAAATTTTATAAAAATGTTCACCAAATTCAAACATGTTTGATCACTGAAAAAACTATTCTTGAATTCAAACATATATTCATAAAAAAAACAAAAAAATGTTCGCCTATGCAAAAATAAATTCACGATTTCCAAAAAATGTATGCAATTTCAAAAAAAATCATGAATTGGAAAAAAGTTCATCATTTAGAAAATGTTGAAATTTTTTCTAAAATCCACTCATTTAAAAGATGTTCGCAATTTCAGAAAATGCGATGAATATTTTTTAATTTGATTAACTAAATTTGAATTCAAAAAAATGTTAACTGCAATTTGAGAAAGCGTTCCCGTATTTTATGGATTGTTTGTGAAATCTGGAAAGGAAACACGTTAAACGGAAAATAATGGAAAAGTAAAATAAAGGAAAAATAACAGAAATAAGATAAAATTAAAGATGGAGGAAAAACTGTGCCGAGCCAACTATTGTAGCGTCTCTGCTACTGTAGTGGACGTTTTTTTGTCTTGTTTGTTTTTCTGTTGATGCACTGCAGTGAACCAACACACTGTAGTGAACGGTGTTTTTGGTTGAATTTTTATTTCGAATTTTTTGAAAATATGATTACTTTTTATTTAAATGAGATTAATTTTGAGCATCTTCTAAAAATGCGAATATTTTTTTGGAACTCTCAACATATTTTAAAATTGGGAGTATTTATTAAAATTTCGAAAATTGAAAATGCAACAAACCACGAGCATTTTTGGATTTTAGTTAACAAATTTAGAAAACAGGAACTTTTTCTGAAATTTTATTTTGTTTGAAAATCTGAACATTTGTTGAACCTTCTTAACAGTTTTTGAAAAGGCTAACAAATTCTGAATATGTAAAAAAACTGAATGCTTTTTTTGGAATTCGGAACAATTTTTATAAACACAAACATTTTATAAGATTCCCTAATTTTTTATAAAATGTGAAGATATTTTTGAATATGTGTACAATTTTTTTTTTGTTTTTTTAAGAAACCAAAAAAACAAAGAAGAAAAAGAGGCAAAAGAAAACCGTAAATCAATTAATGAAAGACTGGTTCAGGAATCGTTTAGAAGCAGTGGCAAAGCTACATATATTTTATGACGTCAAGCGACACCATAGAAATGTTTTGAGCAAGCTAATCCTAGCTATGCTTTAAGTGTACTATATGTTTACATGCATATACAAGTTTAAGTTTTTCACATAACTGACCTCGATTGTTAGCGCGGCCTATGAAAACTGGTAACACCTGGGAAAACCTTCTAGAAGGTTCCCAAAATCTTCTAGAAGGTTTTTCACATATATTTTATGAAGGCTCTCAAAACTGGTAACACCTGGGAAAACCTTCTAGAAGGTTCCCAAAATTAGGATACACGTACCTGCTGAAAAAATGGGTCGGCCCAATAACTCGTATCGATAGCCTATGCGTTTGATCGGCTATTGGACTTAGTGAGTGTTAGATAGGATTTGTCGTTCTTTCCTCTTGGAAAAATCTCAAAATAAATTCACCACTTGCCGGCGCGTGTCAGCTACCTGCCTCGTCGCCACACTAATTTACGACCCTTCTTTTCGGAGGAAACGAGCTCCAGCCACAGTCCCATCGGGCATCAGTATCACACAGACATAGTCTACCACGGCACCATTATCATGCAACAAACTTTAAGGGCATGTTTGGTTGTCATCCACATTTTCCATACTTTGTGCCACAAAGTGTGGCATGCCACAGTTTTTATGGTGACCAGATTGATCGTCACACTTGTGACGAAAGTTGGCTAGCAACTAAGTCCATGACAATGGGGTATGTAACTAAAAAAGTGTGGCATGTCATAATCATGGCTGTAAACAAACATTTGCCTCAATTTGCCACACTGGTGATACAAAAGTGTGGCAAAGTGTGAATGGCAACCAAACATGCCTTGAGCACTGCAAGTCTGTGATACTCTCCGGCCATAACCTTACATGAACAGATTTGTTAAAAATAATAACCCCAGCGGTTATTAGGGGGATAATCTCCTCTCCATTAGATGTGCGGTTCCACATTTGTGGGAACCGTCACGACAGTTGCCTCCCATAGAGGCACCCCTAGCAAATTGTTGTGTCCTTTCCCATTGTATATAAGCACCAATATATCATCAACAAAGATACAGTTGAACCATTTGTTGTGTCTCTCGATCCCCTCTCGATCATAATTTTCAACACATTATCAACACTTGATTGTCTCTACCGAGAAAGCAATTATGGGGACGAGCGATGGAATCGTTCTCGCAATAGCGAACAATGGTGGTGCTCGTCCTCTCGGATGTGGGCAGCGGTTGCGCTCGACCTAGATCCCAACCAGCGTGCAACCCGGCTACTCGGTGCTCGACCCGGTCCAAGCCACCACCATGGCAAAGTGTGAAAACACTCGGACTGAACTCAAGCAAAGGGTATAATCTAGGTATAAATGATCTTGCTCAATAATGAGAAGGTAATACCTACAACAGTTTTTCTTCTGGAAACAGATTTGAGAACAACGGGGTGGTTAAACAAAGAGCAAGTATTGTAGCACAAGGGTTCACGTAGATGCCCAACTATTCTCCAGAGGTGGAATCTCATTCCGATAACTTATATCATTGGCAGTTCAAAATCGTCTATCTCTGCAGTTGATAGATGTAGTGATTACATATCCATATAGATCACTAGATTCAGATATAGATGGTTCCCGATAGAACTTGAATTCTGAATCGTAGTACAAAATGCAACATACATTGTGTAAAATCAATAGTCACCATATGACTTATTATTATCGTCGGTACATTTGGTACAACCGGCATAGTGAGTTCCTTATTCACAAGGATTAGTCCTACAATGATGATTATCCATGTTGTGTGTATGCAATGATGACACATGTAATCATCTAAATGATGGATTTTAAAATGAAGGATTTGGGTAAACCAAAATACCGCTCGTTACTACAAATTAAGCACCTTCATTCATACATTATGGTATACTATGTTGTCTATATCCGAGATATATTGGAGAAATTCATTGTGGACAAATCTTATCCATCCATAGAGAAAGGTCTATTTAAACCAATAGATGGTGAAAATGAGATATTGGGACTCAACATTTCATAATGCCATCGGATCCACCAAATACAATTGGTTGGTACTCAAGAATACCTTTCGATATCTCCAAGGCATCAAACATCTTGTCCTGTTTTCTTTTTCAGTTTCACATAAATGTGAACACCGATATCATTGGATACATCGGCCAGATCCCCACTATGTCAGATCATAGACAAGCTTAGTGTACCTGCGAGGTGTGGTAGCCCTCTCATGAAGAGTCTTCAAAACATACCTCATAGCTACATCCACCAACCACTATCTCAAAGATAATGTTGCTTGTGTTGCCCAAATGCAAACATGTTACTAATAAGCAATATCTTTATATTGCATATCTTGCAAGTAAAATCATGCAACTGATTTGTTCATCAAGTCTCTACCAACTTTTACATTCCAGAAACATGTTCATGGAATTGGTATATGACGGCTTCGGAATTTGCAAGAATCAGGGTGTCACGCCCAAGATGCGACCCTATCCTAAAGGAACTCGAAGGTCACACCAAGGATAGAAGCGCATCTTGAAGACGCTTTTGCAAGGTGGATATCATTACATCAACATTACATAATAGATAGGAATACATACATAAGGCACACAATGCCACACGAATACAACATCATCTTACATAAGAGCACCATCCGACTACGGATGAAACACAAACAGAAACTCAAACGACATCCACCACCTTTAGCCCAGTGCCGACCTAGAACCTATCCCCGATCAAGAAGAAGCGTAAGAAGAACTCCAAAATAAGCAAACATCGCTCTCGCGTCATGATCATGGCATAACCTGTACCTGCAACTATTGTTGTAGTAATCTGTGAGCCATGAGGACTCAGCAATCCCATTACCATGGGTATCAAGACTAGCAACGCTTAATGCGGAAGGAAAGGGTAAAGTGGTGAGGTTGCAGCAGCGACTAAGCAAGTATGGTGGCTAACATACGCAAATGAGAGCGAGAAGAGAAGCAAAGGAATGGTCGTGAAGCTAGCAATGATCAAGAAGTGATCCTGAACTCCTACTTACGTCAAACATAACCCAAAGACCGTGTTCACTTCCCGGACTCCGCCGAAAAGAGACCATCACGGCTACACACACGGTTGATGCGTTTTAATACGGATCTGGTGTCAAGTTATCTACAACCGGATATTAACAAATTCCCATCTGCCACATAACCGCGGGCACGGATCTCGAAAGTTTATACCCTGCAGGGGTGTCCCAACTTAGCCCATGATAAGCTCTCGCAATCAACAAAGGATATTCCTTCTCCCAAGAAGACCCAATCAGTCTCGGAATCCCGGTTACAAGACATCTCGACAATGGTAAAACAAGACCAGCAAAGCCACCCGATGCGCCAACAATCCCGATAGGAGCTGCACATATCTCGTTCTCAGGGCAACACCGGATGAGACATCCTACGAGTAAAACCAGACCTCGAGTTTCCCCGAGGGGGCCTCGCAGTCTACTCGGTTCGGACCAGCACTTAGAGAAGCACTGGCCCGGGGGGGCTAAAATAAAGATGACCATCGGGTTAATTACTCCCAAGGGAAAGGTAATAGGTGGTAGGCAAATGGTAAAATCAATGTTGGGCCTTGCTGGAGGAGTTTTATTCAAGGCGAACTTTCAAGGGGGTCCCATAAATCACCCAACCGCGTTAGGGACGCAAAATCCGGGAACATAATACCGATATGACGAAAACTAGGGCGGCAAGAGTGGAACAAAACACCAGGCATAAGGCCGAGCCTTCCACCCTTTACCAAGTATATAGATGCATTAATAATATAAGATATATTGTGATATCCCAACATAATCCTGTCCACCATGGAGCAATCTTCAACTTCACCTGCAACTAACAACGCTATAAGAGGGACTGAGCAAAGCGGTAACATAGCGAAGCAACGGTTTGCTAGGAAGGGTGAAAAAGGTTAGAGGCTGACATGGCAAATTGGAGGCTTGAAGAACAAGTGATAGGTAGCGCAGCGTAGCGATAGAACGAAGCAACTAGCATAGCAATGATAGTAGTGAGATCCAAGGTAGCGGTCATCTTGCCTGAAATCCCACAAGGAAGAAGAACGAGTCCATGAAGAAGACGAACGGATGAAGCCGAACCAAGCGTGGACGAACGAATCCTCACGATCGCAACAAAACAGGAACTATCGAGAAGAAGCACACAACATGGTAAACACACCACACATGAACAAGACATGATGCACAACAAGCATGATGCATGACAAAGCTACATGGAGCTACTCCTGGCAAGAGATGATGCATACAAGAACAACACATCAAAGCAAGGTTAAATGAGGCCGGAAACAACATATAACAATTCCGGTAAGTCCTCATATGCAAATTTCGAAATTGGTCCAGATCTGAATAAACCTTATGTTCAAGTTGTTAAACAACAAGTTAAGAAGCACAAGATGATTTACACGAGATTCTAGTCAAGTTACATATAAAGTTCATTTAGTTTGGAGCTACGGCCTACAAGATATGAGCAAGACAAGTTAAACATGGCAATGATGCTAAATGCATCCAAACATCAAGCAAACACCTCAAAACAAGGATGCAATATGATAATATGAAACTACATGCAATTCTAAGCAAGTTTCATATAGAGCACACTCAAAACGGAGCAACGAATCAACACATACACTCTATACAAGTTTAAAGGACAAGCTGTCCAAAACAGCAACTAGGCAACTAGCAAGCATAAAGACAATATGCTACAGCACTCCAACATAAGAACAAAAGGCATGAGCATGAAGTACAGGTAAATCATGACAAAACATGAACACTGAGCTATCTCCAGAAATCACTTTAACATGCTCAAAAGGACATGGCAAGATTGCAAATAATAACAGTTTTAGACTTGGCAGAAATGACATCAAGTTGCAATGTTTAGAGCTATCAAACAACATGTTACAAGAACTTAACATGGCAAACAAAGGCATGGCATGCTAGTACTAAAGACAAAGAACAAAACTACCTCATTTAACAAATTCCAAAGATCAACAGAAAAGATGGTAGCATCCATGCAAACATGGCAAATGATATGACAGATTCATACATGGCAGGAACAACAATAAGTAGGCATGTTGGTGAGCTTGTACCACTCACCACAGAGCAATACATGGCATGACAAGGCAACCAACAGTATGAATACATGTTTATGAAGCTAAACATGGCAAGATCAAGTTCATAGGGTGCATAGATCACTAGCAAAACACATGGCAAAACAGAACTTAAAGTTAATCAGGCTGACAGCAACAATACTTAGCAAGTTGAGAGCAAGATTACAACAGGTTACAGCAGGATATAAATGCAACCAGGGGCACGAATGGATAGAGCATGACATGTATAACAAAATATCCTTAGTGAACATCTCCAGATTATGCATAGAATGACTTGTAGCAGCAGGTTTACATAGCATCATAATATAACAGAATCAGCCTAGCAAAACAGTAACATCAAGTACCCTACTTCACGAGCTCGACGCACTCACTACAAGAATCACAAAACTACATGGATGGCACCACTATGAATATGGCATGATGTAGCACAAAACACATGTAGAGCTCATTCTCATAGGATGCACACACAAAATGCAGCGAAAATGACAAATCACCAAGTTCTGTTAACAGACAACAGATAACATCATATAGCACTCTTGCAACGATGATTCGGGCATCAAGATGAACTCAAACAAGCATGGCACAATGGAACAAAATGTAGAGCATCTCATGATGAACAATTTGACATATTACACGTACAAAACGGAGTAGTATGCAACAAGTTATGATGCGATGAACAGGAGACCAGAATGCAAATAATTTTATGACGGGAAAAACGGGGTCAACCTGGATCCAGATCTAGGGTTCTTCATGGGCATGCAAATCGAGGTTAGCTGGAGCTTCACCGGAGAAGAGGAGGACGCCGGACGGAGTTGAGGAAAAGGGTCGGGGGTGGCGGATCCGGCCGGTCCCGTCCCGGATCCGGCCGGGACGCCGGCGGCGGCCTTGGCGCGGCGAAGCGGGCGGGCGGGCGGAGGATTTGGCCCGCAGCGACGGAGCCATGGCTGCGGTGGAAGAGCAACGCCGGCGGCGGTCGGCGTGGAGGCGGGGACGACCGGGCGGCGGCGTGCCGCGGGGACGCAGCGGCGATTCGGCGGCGCTTCGCCCGGCGAACGAGTGGAGGGCGCGGGCGGAGCCTGGCACGGGCCGGAGGCGCGGGCGGCGCGGGCCGAACGGGCGGACCGTGGCGGCGGCGCTGGCTCGCACGGGCCGATCCGGGTCCCATGGGCCGCATGTGATGGTGGGAGTAGAGAAAGGGTGAGGTAGCGGGCGCTGAGAGGCTGGGGCGGCGGCGCGGGTGACGTGGCAGGAGGCGATTCGCCGGGGTGAGGTGGAGGTGGTCGGTGGATGCGTCTGGCGCGGAGGCGGATATGTCCGGTGGCAGGGAGGAGAAATAAACTAGGGTTTTGACCCAGGATTTGGACGGGGAGGACCTATTTATAGGTAGAGGGAGCTAGGAGACTCCAAATGAGGAGCGGTTTTCGCCCACACGATCGTGATCAAACGACCGAGAGTATGGAGGGGGTTTGGATGGATTATTGGGATGCAATGAAGAGGGTCTGGGCTGCAAAGAGAGAGGGGTTTCGGGCTACGCGGTTAACCGTTGGAGTATCAAACAACCTCCAAATGGCACGAAACTTGACAGGCGGTCTAATGGCGGTGTACCAAGGCCGCTTGGCAAATCACGGTCCATTCCGAGAATGTTTAGCACCCGTTCACAACAAGAGACAAAAGGGGGACGCCGGAGGACATAGGAGTGTCGGATTGCAAAACGGACAACGGGGAAAATGCTCGGATGCATGAGACGAACACGTATGCAAAATGAGATGCACATGATGACATGACAAAATGCAACAGGCAAGCAAATGACATGGCAACGATGACGAATAGCTGGCAGACACCTGGCACCTCGGATTCGGGGCGTTACAACTCTCCTCCACTAACAAGAGATCTCGTCCCGAGATCTTAGGAATGAGACGGGAGAGAAAGAAGAAGAGGTGAAGTAAGAACACAAGAGAAAAGGTGAATATGATGAGAATCAAATGCTCATGGAAACAAGATAGACTCTGAAACCACTCCGGTTAGAACGAGATAAGAAACGAATAAGACTGAAAGGATTTAGGCAGCACTCCGGCTGAAACATGGAGGAATAGAACACGAGCTTGAGAGGATGGAATGATACTTGATGAAGACATGACACAAAACCTCCGGAAAGAATTGAAAGAGTTGAATGAAAAGAACGGAGAAGAAAATGACAACTTGTGCCACGAATGAAATTGAAAGCATCTTTAGAAGGAAGGTTTAAACGGAGTTGTTGAGAAAATCACCAACGAAAGAATAAGCTTGTTGTGGACTTATAGGTAACATCTCAAGATCATAAGGTGATAACCGGCCACAAACTGAAATGATTGGATAGCTGAGAAGAACGAAGAAATGCAAAACTCCACTTCAAAAGAAAACGGAGATTTAATTGCACTTCGAAAAGCAAGAAGGAAAGATACTTGAGCTCCTTCGATAAGAATCTTGACGACCTCTTGAAAAATGAATTAAATCATGAAGAACCACCATGAAGAACTCTGGTGACAAGAGGAAGATGAGATAGAATGAAGGATGAAAGAATAAGATTAAAGCTTGCGGTGACTTAGATGGAGGTTCCGACGAAATGGCGAGGAAATTTGCACTCCGGAAAAGAAAAAATGAACTGCTTAGAACCGAGAAATTATTCATCATGAACAATCTCCGAAGGAAGGAATTAATCAACTTGATGAAAGAAGAATAAGAATTATGTTATGCTTATCCTTCATCAATTAAATTGATGCGAAGCAATGGATTTGCATACTACTTATCTGTGACGCCCGGGTAATTAAGCTACAGTAACCATCTGGTATGATGCCACGTCACCACGATTACCATTGCTAATCTCGTGTTAGTTCGAAACCGATTCAAAATCAAATTCGAAATAAGGGCAAACATCAAAAGTTTTCAAATATTAAAACAAAATGTTCGGTTTGTGCTAGTTAATGCATAGATGATCAGGATGTAGAATCCACATTTTTATATAAGGAATAAATGCACTAAAAAGATTTAAACGGTAGCAAAAACATTATTTCAATGCCTTTGGTATTTTATAAAACACTAAACTATTTTATTTTGGGTTAAAACCTTTTATGGCCGAGGGTTATTTTGAAACGTTATTTTAGGAGCTATAGTCATATTTTACTAAGTAAAAATAATGCGGAATTAAAATTAAAATAGAAAAGAAATAAAACAAAATCCAAAAATAAATAAAACAGGGGAGACAAAGACCCTCCCCATCGGACCCCTTGGCCCAATCGGGCCATGGCTCAGCCAGTCCGGCCCACGCCTCTGGCCTACAAAGGCCTCCCCACTCCCACAAACCCTAACCGACGCCCCCACTTCCCCCACCCACTCGCTCGCTTCTCTTCGATCCACTCGATCGGGATCGAGCTCTGGCCGCCCGCCGACGCCAAGGACCGCTTCACCATCGCCACCCGCCGTCGTCGACCACCGCCACAGACGAGGACCCAAGCCGCCGACGCTGCTGCCCGCCGTCACCGCGTCCCGTCCTCCACTCGCCGGATCAAGCGCCCGCCTCCTCGGCCTTGCGACGACGCCTCGTCCCCGTCCTCCTCCACAATGGTCGCCCCCGAGCCTCGCCGCCCCGCTTCTCTCCAACGCCGGTGAGGCCACCTCCGGCCTCCACTCCCTCCTTCCTTCCCCGCGCCATCCCGCTCCGGTCGTCGCTTCCCTGCCACTGGCCTCGCCCCGACAGCTCCGCGCCTTGCAGGCCAGGCGCTGCTCGCGCGCCCACCCAGGGCCTTGTCGCCGTCCCTGCTACTCGCCCGACCGAGCGCGGCGCGCCCCCGCAGCCATCCATGTGCCTTTGCCCGCGCCCACTGCCCGTCGTGGTCCCACCCCTCTGCCGCCTCCCTTGGCCCTGGCCGTCGGCTCCGGCGTGCGCTGTGCTTGCCCAGTGCCCCTCGGGCATGCCCCCATTCAGGTGGTACCCGTTAGCCCGCACCCGTTAGCGACCAAACCCGCCAAGGCCCCTAGGGCCAATGACATGTGGGGCCCAGCCCCAGAATGTTTTTTTAAAAGGGAAAAAAGAATTAAAAATAATTAAAATATTAATTAATTAATTAAAGAATTAATTAGCTCAATTAATCCTTATTAAGATAACCTAATCACTAGTTAACCTAATTAAACCCTAATTAGCCTGTTCAGTCAATGACATGCGGACCCCACACATCAGTTTGACCCAGTCAACACCCTGTTGACTGCTGACGTCATGATGACATCAGCATACACTATTATGGATAATGTTAGAATTAAATAGATAAATAAATTCAGAAGATGATTAAAACTTTAGAAATACATAGAAAATAAACCGTAGCTCAGATGAAAATGTTTTCTACATGAAAGTTGCTTAGAACGACGAGACGAATCCAGACACACAGCCCGTTCGTCCGCCACGCGTCCCTAGCATAGTGAACCTGCAACTTTTCACCTCCGGTTCATCTGTCTAAAACACGAAACACCGGGGATACTTTCTCGGATGTTTCCCCCCTTCACCGGTATCACCTCATACCGCGTTAGAACACGTCTAGCTCTGCTTGTTGACCTGTTATGCACTTGCTTGCTATGTATTTACTGTTTCTTTCCCTCTTCTCTCCGTAGCCCCGTGGCGATCTTGATGCCTCTGTGGACGACTACGCCACCGACGACCCTCCTTGTCTCGAGCAACCAGTGCAAGCCCCCCCTTGATCACCGGATATCGCCTATTCTCCTATATCGCTTGCATTAGAGTAGTGTAGCATGTTACCGCTTTCCTTGATCCTATTACGATGCATAGCGACATTGTTGCTACATCTGTTGATACCTTACCTGCAATCCTAAATGCTTAGTATAGGATGCTAGTTTATCATCATTGGCCCTACATTCTTGTCAGTCTGCCTTGCTATACTATTGGGTCGTGATCACTCGGGAGGTGATCACGGATATATACTATACATATATACATACTACGAGATGGTGACTAAAGTCGGGTCGCTCAAGAGTACCATGAGTGATTCACGGATTGGGGCTGAAAGGACCTTTGTCCCGACGGCCCTCTGTGTGGATCTTTGTGGCGGAGCGACAAGGCAGGTTGAGACCACCTAGGCGAGAGGTGGGCCTGGCCCTGGCCGGCGCCCGCGGTTGCTTCATAATAACACGCTTAACGAGATCTTGGTATTTGATCCGAGTCTGGCCATTTGGTCTATACGCACTAACCATCTACGCGGGAGTAGTTATGGGTATCCCGACGTCGAGGTATCACCGGCCTTCTAGACGTCGGCCGATCGGCGGCGGCGCGGATTGGAACGCAAGCTCGCTCTTGTATTATGGGGCTAGTTCGCTTTCGCCGCCCATAGCGTCGCGGTGTGTGCAATGGGCGATGGGCCCGCCCTGCGCCATAGGAGTTAGACCGGCGTGCTGACCTCTCTGTTAGGCCTAGGTGGGGCTGCGACGTGTTGATCTTCCGAGGCCGGGCATGACCTAGGAAAGTGTGTCCGGCCAAATGGGATCAAGCGTGTTGGGTTATGTGGTGCACCCCTGCAGGGAAGTTTATCTATTAGAATAGCCGTGTCCCTTGGTAAAAGGACGACCCGGAGTTGTACCATGACCTTATGACAACTAGAACCGGATACTTAATAAAACACACCCTTCAAAGTTCCACAGACAACCCGGTGATCGCTTTTCCACTGGGCGACGAGGGGAGGATCGCTGGGTAGGATTATGCTATGCGATGCTACTGGAGATGCTACTTGGAGATGTTACTTGGAGATGCTACTTGGCGATGCTACTTGGAGGACTTGATCTACTCTCTTCTACTTGTCAGCAAGACGGAGGCTGCGAAGCGTAGTCTTGACGTGATTAGCTATCCCCTCTTATTCTCGGCATTCTGCAGCTCACCCACCGATATGGCCCTTTACACATATACCCATGCATATGTAGTGTAGATCCTTGCTTGCAGTACTTTGGATGAGTACTCACGGTTGCTTTCTCCTCCCTTTCCCCTTTCCTTTCTTTACGGTTGCGCAACCAGATCTTTGGAGCCAGGCGCGACGTCACCGTCGGCAGCGACTACTACTGGAGGTGCCTACTACTACGTGCGGGCGGCGACGACCACCGGAGTAGTTTAGGAGGATCGAGCGGGAGGCTGCGCCTCTTCGATCTGATCCCGGTTTGTGCTAGCCATCTTATGGCAACTTGTTTAACTTATGTCCGTACTCAGATATTGTTGCTTCCGTGACTCGTCTATGATCGAGCACTTGTATTCGAGCCCTCGAGGCCCCCGACTTGTATTATGATGCTTGTATGACTTATTTATGTTTTTAGAGTTGTGTTGTGATATCTTCCGTGAGTCCTCGATCTTGATCGTACGTTTGCGTGCATGATTAGTGTACGATTGAATCGGGGGCGTCACAAGTTGGTATCAGAGCCGATTGCCTGTAGGAATCCCCCTTCCACACTCCTTGGCTGAAGTCGAGTCTAGTCACTACAAAACTTTTACTAACTTGGCTGTGTGCCTTACGGGCCCACGTCGCCATTTGGTGGTATTAGGATCTTTTACTTCTCGACCTTTACTCTGGGACTCTGACATCTCTTCTATTCGGGTTAAATGATTTTGCTAAAAACAAAACTAACTTTAGGTTCTCGCAAGTACTTTCTCCCGGAGAGCCCCTTGTTACCGATGATCGCCTGCTGCACCAGAAGATTCCGAAGATACTCTACGATGTGCTCTCGAGACTATGTGCCATCACTTTTGCAATTCACTTCCATCGATAAATCCCTCTGGATAACTACTTACACCTATCGTTCATATTGTCATCCCCAGTTGCTCATGTAATTACAAGATGTCCTGAAGTACTCTTCGATATTCCGAGAATTCTTTATGCTTACTGCCCTACAGTTCCTTGCTGCATGAATACCCCTACGGATAATTACTCGCGCTTGCCGAGTATCCGTTTGTACAAAGTTGTTCATGTGTTTCACAAAAATACATTCAAATACTACCCGATCTTCCGAAAATCCTGAGCAGCCTATTGCTCTTGGAATTCTTGCTTACTTGCATTATGGTTAATCCGATAAGTCTCGTAATCTTAATGGCATCCCTTGTCATTATCATTTTAAGTCCGTTGATTCAATATGTGTGCGAATGCACACAATCATCTATCAACCCTTCTAAATTATCTTTCCGGCTCAGACGTCATTTTGAACATGAGCTGGTTCTCGACCAAACTATTTGTCGTCAATTGTGCCTCTGGTCTATCCAACTTATCCATCTTTAATCAGAGCATTACTTATGATCCTTCGATTTGGATTCATAATTCCTTTGCATTTATGCTTCGAATTAGTCAGATGATTCTATAACCTGATGCCTTTGCATTCTTTCCTTTTCTTGTTGAGTAGCGATACTCACATCAGATCCTTTGTGGACCGTCAAGTCCTTTGTTGGATTATTATCCGGCAGTGTCCTTCATATTCAAATAACCTTGTGAGCCTTTCCACGGATATATAAAGCCTTTGGTAATTTGTATCCTCTGTTTTCTCAACCATGCTCTGTTCTCGAGCTGGTGGTATTTACTATTGAAGCTTGTGGTATATGTTTCCACGATACCCTAACGGGTTGAACCTATGCATTCCTTAATATGTGTGAACTCGAAAGTTTTCACGAGTCATACTCTTCTGGTATTTTGCTAGATAAAATTTCAATACTACAACTTCTTCGGAAGTGAGAGGTGAATGAAAGGTTATACATTGAAGAAGTGGGAGTCGACCTTGAACTTTGTGTTCATGCCCATGGACACGATGTAGATCCTATCATGGAAGCTTCTTGTAATAATAACTATTTCCTTGTTATAATATCATTTGGAATCTATGAATTGATCCTTTGCAATCATGGATCCGACCATATTTTCTACTTGATTCCATTCCTCGGACAAGTTAAACCACTAGTCCTCTACAGATCAATGCACCCATCCAACCTCTATTTTGATCTACCTTCGAGTACTAACCCCTAGTATCTCGAGGATATCAACCGATTGCACTACATCTTATGCATTTCTGATGAAGTAGTGCCTTTCCCCGTCATAGTCACTCCACGGGTTCTAGGTTGTCGTCAACCGAGAACACCGATTAGTGAATCGAATCGCCCCTGTGATTCAGTACTCCTAGTACATTGTGGATGAGAAGTTTAATGCCCCATCACGTCATTCCTAGCCTGATCGGCTATGTCATTTTGTGCTAAAATTAACTATGCTACCTGGTCCTTTCTTCCTGGAGCACAATTTTCGACGATGAGCTAAGCTTACGTCGATTTTCCTCGTCATATCATTTCACCTTGAACAACAAGCTTGATTTCAAGTTTGTGTTGTACCCATGGCTCCAATAACCTTTTGCTTATAATTCCTTTAACTTGATGTCATCGCCGATGCATTACATCTTCGTGGAGCCTCTTGACAAAATTTGTCGTGATCATCATCAACATCTTGACTCCTTCCTGGATATCAATTGAATTCATGATGAGAAATACCATCCTTGCCCTCGATGATTTGTGTTGTCATCGACCACTTTAATGCCTCCCCTCCGACACAAACTTGTTCGTGTTTTGTGTTGTACCTTGAGATCCTTGCTACCCAACTTATGTTATGTTCTACCTTGGAGTATTGCTATCTTCTATGTCAAGAATGTCATGGGAAATTCACCACCCTTAAGAATTCTTGATACAAGTGATACTTATTAACATCACCATTCTTTTCTTGGTCCTTGTGTTGTTTCTAACCGGAATATCGACAAATGGTCTGTGATGTGTAAATTCTAAACTTCTAGCAACCCTATTGCTTTGAAGTTATTGGTCTATAGTTTCATTCTACGTGTATGGCTTATTGAATCATCATTCGAACATTTATCGTGCAACCCATCCCATATTTTGGGTGCACCTGTGAACCAAGGTTTAATTGTGGATGTTTTTCTCGAACATACATCATTATATCATTTGATGTGACAATTGATATCTCCTTCTTCACATAATTGTGGAAGTCCATCTTTTGAAAATCTCGGTGAATTGTCGCTGAGTTCATCAGCTACCTCCTCTTCCTCTCCTTGATTTAATGAGGAACTCTTGTTCGGGACTTGCTTCCATTGTACAATTCCCGAGAATCTTGCCATGTCATCTCGTCAATTTGTTTTGCACCTTTTCTTCTCGGGCATCCTGAGTCTGAGGTATCCTAACACCAATCAGATCTGAACCTCGGTCAGATATGATGGTTGGAGCATATTTCCAAGAGTTATAACATTGGTCCTTGTATGACCCGGTAAGGTGATGGCATGCCTAGCACACTTGACCGGAGGACCTATTGTTATAGTATCCAATGTTACCCATTCTTTCATGAGGAAATTGTAAAACTTATTCTACAAGTTGTTCCTGATGGATCCTTTGTGTATCCAAAGTCCGACCCTTGCTTGAAGACCATGTCTATGCTACTCCGATCATCAATAAGAGCATTTGAAGCACAATGCTAAATTCTCTTTATCAATTATCCAAACACCATTGTATGGGTAATGTCATGTAATTTCTCTCCCCTTTCCTAAAGGGTTTTCTACGTTATATCCTGTCATGGATATCATGCTCTATTTGTCCTTGGGAAGGATATACCCTTGAAATATGTGATTAAACACATTTCTTTTTCATTGTTATGTTTAATCTGAAGATCACCTTTTCCTTTCCATTGTTTTGTTTAACTTTTCTGGTGTTCTATATGATCTAAGCAGTAATATTCTTCTGCTTATGTAAACACCTCGGTGTACAATTCTGTCAACAAGACCCTGTTACTATTGGTGATGACATTCCGGTAACCACCGATGGGCGAGAACTTGGCCTATTGGTCCGCCTCGTTTCAACGAGCAGGAAAATGGTTCTCTTTGTCCTTCGCCCTTGGTACCGACGATGCAGTCAACATAACTGATAGACTATCCTCTGACATGCCTTGCTTACATGATCGTGCAAGACGTCAACGCCCTTCCTACTTTTAACCCACATGGTGGGCCCATAACCCACAGGTCCACTAGACCGAGACCTGACTCTTCTTTACAACCCGGATTCTAATGTATCCTTTGCACCTGGCTTCGTATGTGATTCACGAGCTAAATTCTATACCATTAATCATTCTAGAATCAAACACCATGTTATACTCGTTGTTCAAACCCCCATTCCAGCTTCTGTCTAGTCATCGAATGATTGCCTACCTGTTTGAAACTTTGGTACCATCGTATATTGCACACAACGAATTCACTGGAATACAACTCGTGGGGAGCCTTCTGTATTTTCCATTGACTTCACCGTCAGATGCCCAGCATTGTGGAGATGCGTTCTTTCAGAGTTTTTTTTCCCCTTAGTCGCGTTCGTAGGCCGATGGAGATCCCGAAGAAAGGATGACGACTTGATCATGGTGACTTGACGCAGAGAAATGAAGACATCAACGAAAGGGGTCAACCTACTCGAGAAGAGCAAGCCAGGATGAGAAGACCCGCTAGATTCGTTACCAAACCTTCCCCCCTTTCACTACCTCTTAAATCTCGAGACGAGATTTCTTGTAGTGGAGGAGAATTGTGACGCCCGGGTAATTAAGCTACAGTAAACATCTGGTATGATGCCACATCACCACGATTACCATTGCTAATCTCGTGTTAGTTCGAAACCGATTCAAAATCAAATTCGAAATAAGGGCAAACATCAAAAGTTTTCAAATATTAAAACAAAATGTTCGGTTTGTGCCAGTTAATGCATAGATGATTAGGATGTAGAATCCACATTTTTATATAATGAATAAATGCACTAAAAAGATTTAAACGGTAGCAAAAACATTATTTCAAGGCCTTTGGTATTTTATAAAACACTAAACTATTTTATTTTGGGTTAAAACCTTTTATGGCCGAGGGTTATTTTGAAACGTTATTTTAGGAGCTATAGTCATATTTTACTAAGTAAAAATAATGCAGAATTAAAATTAAAATAGAAAAGAAATAAAACAAAATCCAAAAATAAATAAAACAGGGGGAGACAAAGACCCTCCCCCCGGACCCCTTGGCCCAATCGGGCCATGGCTCACCAGCCGCCCATGCCTCTGGCCTACAAAGGCCTCCCCCACTCCCACAAACCCTAACCGACGCCCCCACTTCCCCCACCCACTCGCTCGCTTCTCTTCCCCCCCGATCCAATTCTAGATCGGGATCGAGCTCTGTGGCCGCCCGCCGATGCCAAGGACCGCTTCACCATCGCCACCCGCCGTCGTCGACCACCGCCGTTGCACGAGGACCCGAAACCGCCTGACGCTGCCCCGCCGTCACCGCGTCCCCATCCTCCACCTCACCGGATCAGGTTCGCCTCCTCGGCCTTGACGACGCTCTCGTCCCGTCCTCCTCCACAACGTCGCCCCGAGCCTCGCCGCCCGCTTCTCTCCAACGCCGGTGAGGCCACCTCCGCCCTCCACTCCTCCTTCCTTCCCACGCCACCCCGCTCGGTCGTCGCTTCTCACCATCGCCTCACCGACAGCAGCAGGCTTGCAGGGCAGGCGCTGCTCACGTCCTCACCTAGGGCCTTGTCGCCATCCTCGCTACTCGCCCGACCGAAGGCCGGCCTTCAGCCCACCCATGTGCCTTTGCCGCCACCGCCTGTCGTGGTCCCACCCTCTGCCGCCTCCCTTGGCCTCGCCGTCGGCACGGCGGCGTCTTGTTGTCGTGCCAGCGCCCTCGGGCATGCCCCATTCGGGTGGTGCCCGTTAGCCCACTGCTAGCGATTAGCGACCAAACCAAGGCCCCTAGGGCCAATGACATGTGGGGCCCGGCCCGAACGTTTTTAAAAGGGAAAAAAGAATTAAAAATAATTAAAATATTAATTAATTAATTAAAGAATTAATTAGCTCAATTAATCCTTATTAAGATAACCTAATCACTAGTTAACCTAATTAAACCCTAATTAGCCTGTTCAGTCAATGACATGCGGACCCCACACATCAGTTTGACCCAGTCAACACCCTGTTGACTGCTGACGTCATGATGACATCAGCATACACTATTATGGATAATGTTAGAATTAAATAGATAAATAAATTTAGAAGATGATTAAAACTTTAGAAATACATAGAAAATAAACCGTAGCTCAGATGAAAATGTTTTCTACATGAAAGTTGCTCAGAACGACGAGACGAATCCAGACACGCAGCCCGCTCGTCCGCCACGCGTCCCTAGCATAGTGAACCTGCAACTTTTCACCTCCGGTTCATTTGTCTAAAACACGAAACACCGGGGATACTTTCCCGTATGTTTCCCCCCTTCACCGGTATCACCTCATACCGCGTTAGAACACGTATAGCTCTGCTTGTTGACCTGTTATGCACTTGCTTGCTATGTATTTACTGTTTCTTCCCCCTCTTCTCTCCGGTAGCCCCCGTGACGATGTTGATGCCCCTGTGGACGACTATGTCACCGACGACCCCTCCTTCTTGTCTGAGCAACCAGGCAAGCCCCCCCCTTGATCACCAGATATCGCCTATTCTCCTCTATACTGCTTGCATTAGAGTAGTGTAGCATGTTACTGCTTTCCATTGATCCTATTCTGATGCATAGCCTGACATTGTTGGTACATCGTATGATACCTTACCTGCAATCCTAAATGCTTAGTATAGGATGCTAGTTTATCATCACTGGCCCTACATTCTTGTCAGTCTGTCTTGCTATACTATTGGGCCGTGATCACTCGGGAGGTGATCACGGGTATATACTATACATATATACATACTACAGATGGTGACTAAAGTCGGGTCTCGCTCGAAGAGTACCCGCGAGTGATTCACTTTGATTATTTGAAAGGACCTTTGTCCCGACGGCCCTCTGTGTGGATCTTTGTGGCGAGCGACAGGCAGAGTTGAGACCACCTAGGCGAGAGGTGGGCCTGCCCTGGTCGGCGTCATGATTGCTTCATAATAACACGCTTAACGAGATCTTGGTATTTGATCCGAGTCCGCCATTTGGTCTATACGCACTAACCATCTAAGCGGGAGTAGTTATGGGTATCCCGACGCCGTGGTATCGGCCAAGCCTTCTAGACGTCGGCCGATCGAGCGGCGTCGCGCAGATTGGAGCATAAGCCCGCTCTTGTATTAGGGGCTAGTTCGCTTTCGGCCGCCCACGCAACGCGGTGTGCAATGGGCGATGGGCCCGGACCCCTGCGCCATAGGAGTTAGACCGGCGTGCCGACCTCTCTGTTAGGCCTAGGTGGGGCTGCGACGTGTTGATCTCCCGAGGCCGGGCATGACCCAGGAAAGTGTGTCCGGCCAAATGGGATCGAGCGTGTTGGGTTATGTGGTGCACCCCTGCAGGGAAGTTTATCTATTCGAATAGCCGTGTCCCTTGGTAAAGGACGACCCGGAGTTGTACCATGACCTTATGACAACTAGAACCGGATACTTAATAAAACATACTGAGGGAGTCCTGGACTAGGGGGTGTCCAGACAGCCGGACTATCAATATCCGCTGGACTCCCAAACTACGAAGATAGAAGATTGAAGACTCCGGCTCGTGTCCCAAGGTACTTTCCTTGGCGTGGGCGGCAAGCTTGGCGATCTGGATATGTAGATCTCCTACCATTGTAACCGACTACGTGTAACCCTAGCCTCTCCGGTGTCTATATAAACCGGAGGGCCTTAGTCCATAGGGCGAACATTACATCTCAACAATCATACCATAGGCTAGCTTCTAGGGTTTAGCCTCCTTGATCTCGTGGTAGATCTACTCTTGTACTACCCATATCATCAATATTAATCAAGCGGGGCGTAGGGTTTACCTCCATCGAGAGGGCCCGAACACAGGTAAAAACATTGTGTCCCTCGTCTCTTGTTACCATCCGCCTAGACGCACGCTCGGGACCCCCTACCGAGATCCGCCGGTTTTGACACGACATTGGTGCTTTCATTGAGAGTTCCTCTGTGTCGTCACCGATAGGCTCGATGGCATCTTCAACCATCAACGCTGTCCAGGGTGAGACTTTTCTCCCCGGACAGATCTTCGTATTTGGCGGCTTTGTACTGCAGGCCGATTCTCTTAGCCATCTAGAGCAGATCGAAAGCTACGCCCCTGGCCGTCAGGTCAGATTCGGAAGCTTGAATTTCACGGTCGATGACCGCGGAGACTTGATCTTCGACGGACTCGAGCCACAGCCAAGCGCGCCGCACTGTGACGATGGGCATGATCTAGCTCTGCCGCCGGACAGTGCTTTGGTGGCCGCACTCGAATCCGCTCCGGCTACTAGCTCGGGCCGATTGCCATGACGAGGGCGGTGGATAGACGCGCGCCGGGGCTTCAACATCCACGGCGATGGGCGAATACCAATCTTGTCCCCATGGCTTCGTGATCCCGAGGCGCCGGACTCCTTGCGGACTCCGAGCCTCCCGTGCCCTACCAATTAAACCAGATTAGGCGCGGTTATGGAATTCACCGCCCGCGGACATCTTTCAAGACTTCGCCTTTTGGCGATATCCTGAATTCTCTAAAGCATCTCTCGCTATCGGAGAATCTGGCCGGACTATGGCGGGGCGGTTGGGGTACAGACGACGAAGAAATTCGAACCCACCCACCACCCACTTTGTAGCCATTGCCGAGGATCTAACCGACATGCTAGACTACGACTCCGATGACATCGACGCTATGGACGACGATGCCGGAGATTTATCAGACCCAGCACCCACAGGCAATCGAAGGCCACCTCGTCATTTACATCTACATGGTGGATACCCCAAAGAAGGGATGGTGAAACAGCGGAGGAAGATTCTCAAAGAAGCAACCCAAACGCCAAGGCGTCGGGCGCCGCTCTAAATCCCGCCACAACAAGAATTGAGATTCCGCACGGGAGACAATAACACTCCGGAGAGTGCGAAGACGATCCCTCCCGCAAGACTCAGCGCAGAGGACGCAGCAAGCCCTCACGACAGGCGGGGCCGAGAGGGGTTGAGGATGATAACTATATGCCTCCCTCCAAGACGGCGAGCCTCAACGATGATGAGTTCGTCATACCCGAGGATCCCGTCGAACAAGAGCGCTTCAGCGCAGGCTCATAGCCACGGCAAATAGCCTAAAGAAAAGCAAAGAACAGCTCCAAGCTGATCAAGATCTGCTAGCCGATCGATGGACCGAGGTCCTCGCGTCAAGAGTATAAACTCGAACTCCCTCCAAAAGTTACCCAAGGCGCAAGCTGCTCCCGATTAGAGGAGGAAGCATACATACCTTTATCACCAACAAGACGACATGGCTGACCGACCACCCGTGGTCGAGGCAGAGAGCATTCGAGCCCCACACCAAGACCGTACCCGACATCGATCCAAGAGTAAGCCAAAAGGGAACGCTACTGGACTTGCGAGACATCTTGGAGGACAAAGCAAGGCAATCCAGATCCATCTATGGATCACGTGGGTGCCCTACGACCCACGACGAATACCGTCGCGCCGGACATAACGCCGGCTGGGCCGAACATAGCAGACAGCGCTCTCTCGAGCTACGTCGTGATATCGCTCAATACAGGGGCGCCGCACACCCGTTATGCTTCACTGACGAAGTAATGGATCATCAGATCCCCGAAGGGTTCAAACCCGTGAATATCGAATCTTACGATGGCACAACAGACCCGGCGGTGTGGATCGAAGATTATCTTCTCCACATCCATATGGCCCGGCGGCGACGATCTCCACGCCATCAAATATCTCCCACTCAAGCTTAAAGGACCAGCTCGGCATTGGCTTAACAGCTTGCCCGCAGAGTCGACTGGGTGTTGGGAAGACCTGGAGGTTGCGTTCCTTGATAACTTCCAAGGTACATACGTGCGACCACCAGACGCCGATGACCTAAGCCACATTATTCAGCAGCCAGACGAATCGGCCAGACAGTTCTGGACACGGTTCTTGACGAAGAAAAATCAAATCGTCGACTGTCCGGATGCGGAGGCCCTTGCAGCCTTCAAACATAACATCCGGGACGAATGGCTAGCCCGGCACAGGGCAGGAGAAGCCAAATCCATGGCAGCCCTCACATCGCTAATGACCCGCTTCGTGCGGGAGAGGACAGCTAGCTAGCCCGCAGCAACAATCTCCGCAAAAATTCGGCAGTCCGGACAATAAGGACAACCACGGCAGTCACGCCGAATCAAAACAAACGCCGCGTTAACGGCGGCGACAAAGAGGATACGGCAACAATGCCGGATTCCGAGGCTCAAAACCTGGTCAACGGAAGAAGCCATTTAAAGAACAACTCCGGTCCGTCAATCTGGACCGAATACTCGACCGCTCATGCCGATACATGGCACTTCGAAAAGCCAGCCAATCACACCAATAGAGATTGTTGGGTGTTCAAGCAGGCCGGCAAGTTAATCGCCGAACACAATGACAAGGGGCTAAATAGCGACGACGAGGAGGAGACCCGGCCGCCGAACAGTAGAGGATAGAAGGGTTTCCCCCCACAAGTGCGGACGGTGAATATGATTTACGCAACCCATATACCCAAGAGGAGAGGAAGCGCGCACTACGGACGCCTGGCAGCGAAGCGATCGCCCAAGTTCAATCCATGGTCCTCCTGTCCGATCACTTTCGATCGACGAGACCATCCGACCAGCATACGCCATGGCGGATTCGCCGCATTGGTCTTAGACCCAATCGTCGATGGATTTCACCTCACAACAGTCCCGATGGACGGCGGCAGAGTGCTGAACCTGCTTTATCGGACACAAGGTCGCAAAATGGGCATAGACCCATCCAGATCAAGCCTACTAAGACAACCTTTAAAGGTGTCATCCCGTGAGTGGAAGCCAACTATGCAGGCTCGCCACACCGAAGTGGTCTTTGGATCCCGGATAATTTCGAGCGAAGAGTTAATCTTCGATATAGTCCCGCTCAGAAGCGGCTATCATGCCTGCTCGGACGAACGCGTTTGTTAAATTCAACGCGGTACCGATTATGCATACCTAAAACTCAAGATGCCAGGCCCTCGTGGAGTCATTACGGTCAATGGGAATACGGGCGCTCCTCCGAACGGAGGAACATCTGGCTGCTCTCACGAAATGCGAGCAGCCTTCTCGGCAATTCTCTAGTCCGCAATTAAAAAGCGGACACATTAAAACGCGCCGAGCAACAACAACCAAGACCACTGCTCGATCGAGCATCGTAGAGTAATGCGGCCCCAACCCCGCCGTGCATGATCACTAGAATAATACTCGCGTACATCATTACGCTTTGGAGATACCATGGGCGCAGGGAGGGCTTAATCACAGGACCAAAGAGTGCGGCTCGACCACACAAGGGGCTCATCGATCGCCCCCTTGGCTTTGTTTTTATCTTTTCTTCTTTACGCATACAGGACTCCATTAACGTAAGCCCGTCCGACAAATGAACTTGCCGAACTCACGATGCAACAATCATGGATTAAAAGAAGGCCGCGACGAACACTCAGGTGGTCTCCATTACGAGCATTAAATTCGATTACATACACCAAGTCTGCAGCTTATCCCTGGAGGGGGACATGTTAATTTAGTCCGAATCCTTTGCTTACCGCACTATTTGTATCAATCCGCTTTATTAGCAGACCTTCTTTCATAAATAACGCAACATTTCCTTCTTGCAAGTACATTACCCTTTCATTGCAATTGCGTTATCTTTTACATATGTTCATTATATGACATCTTGCACCAGTATACTGGAGTACGGCCGAATACACCAGGGCTTCGCTCCCCATATTATGGTGTGATTAAGTCCAACACTTTCACAAGTCGGCACCCGAACTTATAGCATTATATGAATCAGCTCGAATCATGTCTTGGGTCAATAGTTGGGTTTGCCGGCTCCCATGTTTTGGTACCTTACGTTCCGTTCCGTCGGCTAAGGTAGCACTGGGAGAACCATCGCGATTGCGCCCGGTTGAGCAGGTTAACGCCTCGATGGAAAGCTAAACCGACGGCATGATAAGGCGAGAGAGCGGTCGCTGTTCGAGAGGTTCTTCGGGTCCTAAAGGCTCATGCCGCCGAGCGAAGTTCGGATGATGTCCGAAGAAGGCGTGGATAACGCCCGGATTCGGTCTTCGAATACCGGGGGCTTCACTAAATTTAAAATTATAGAATTCTATGGCTAAGTGAGAGTGTTCAAGCATTATAAGTCCGTCGCCTTGTTACGTCGTGTTGAGCGCCTCCTAGATGGACCCAATAATGGGAACAAGAGTGCTCAAGTTTATCACGAACACCCCAGCCTTTGTAGCTTGGGGCTGAAGCCAACGACTTGCCATCTCTCGATTTACAAACGGCCGCATGTAAGGTAATATTTTAAATTCAACAAGCGTTGCTCATGGCGCATATAAACGAAGTTCTCAGCGCACAGGATAAAAATACAGCAAGTTCACTCAAGGATTACATTAAGGGGGCACTCATCCGCAATATCGCGGGCTCCCTTCAGGACAACTCTATAATATCGCTCCGGCGTGCGATGCTCCTTGCCCGGCGGCGGCGGATCCGTGAGAAGCTTCTCCGCATCCAGCTTGCCCCATTGAACCTTTATGCGGGCAAGGGCCCGACGAGCGCCTTCAATGCAAAGGAGCGCTGATCACATCCAGCCCGGGCATGCATCCACTAGCCGCCAGACTAGGCCAAAGTAGCTGCTGTGCATGGCTCGCCCAGCCACAGCCGGACCTGTGAGGCCCTTCATGGCCTCCTCGGCTACCTTAGGAGTTCGACCACCGCTTCACCGGTCGCTTGGGGCACCGGATGGCGGCCTCAAAGATCTTGAGACCGAAGACCTTCTCCGTTGATCTCCCTCCTCGCCACGATAGAATGCAGCGGCATCGACGCACTACGCGCAGATCTGCAAATGCCCCCGAGAGCTCGAATTCGGGTAAGTATCCGGTAATTTACATTAACATGCTTGCTCTGCATGAAAAACGCCTTACCCGCCGCTATCTTCTTCATGTCCTCTACTTCCTCATGGGCCTTCTGGGCCTCGGCCTTGGCGGACTTGGCACTTTCGAGAGCCGAGGCAAGCTCGGACTCTCGAGCCTTGGAGTCATGCTCCAAACTCTCATGCTTTTTCATGAGAGCCTGGAGCTCCTGCCGAACTTCCGCCACCAGTGCCGCTTGCTTTTCTCGCTCAGTCCGTTCTGTGGCCGCATTTCGTTCGGCCACGGACACGGCATCCTTCAGGGCTGCCACCTCGTTAGTGGCCCCTGCATTACATATCCTTATTAATCATGTTTGCAATCAAAACCCTTTTACAGAAGGTACTTATTTAAAGTGGTGTTATTCACCTTCTTTTCCTTGAGCTGCCTCTTGGCATGGCCGAGCTCTTGCTCCGACCGCTCAAGGTCCTTCTTCAGCGCCTCGACCTCCGCCAAGCACGCGGCAGAGGTCAACAACGCAGCCTCGCAAACCCATATTGACATATTTTAGAAACCCCAGATATATCTTGTTAAGATCCTTAGTCCGCTTTTCTTTTCAACACCGAACTAAGCATCGAGGCTACTCTTGCCTATGCGGTATCACATTACATTATTTTAAACTTCTTACCTCAAAGCCTGTTAGAAGGTCATTACAGCTTTCAGTCAGCCCGCCCTTGGCGAAGCCGGACCTTTCAATCACCACACTCATGAGAGTGCGGTGTTCTTCCTCGATGGAGGCGCTTTGAGCGCCTCCAAAGAGGTTATCCGGCACCTCCGGTTGGGCGGAGGCCGCCGGCGCCACGGTCCTGCCCTTCTTTCGAGGGCTGCTCGCCGGACTCTGGAACCGCTACGGGTTCCGGAGTAGAGTCCGGCACAAAGTCCGGGGGGCTGCCTGATGGCGCCCCCGGAGCCTCCTCCTGGCGTGTCCCCCTGCGGGACTCCGCCTCGTCGTCCTCGGCGCGGGGTAGAGGCGGTCGGGATGGAATTTACATCCGACGGCGCCAACGACCCGCCATCGAGTCGGGAAGGTCGTCAACGGCGGACTACAGAGCAATGCGGCATTAGAAGGACACTACATGACATACAATATACGGCATATAAATGATCCGGATACTTACGATCTGCCGGACGCCGCCCTTGAGGCCACTCGTCCTCGCCAACGTTGATGTTGGCGAAACTGTTCGGGGGGATAGTTCTCCCCCTCTTGGACCCTTCAGCCGCCCCGGTTGGGGAGGCCTTCCTCTTCCTCTCCTCCTCCGGAGAGAGTACTCCTCCTCCTCCTCGCCTTCGGGAGGAGTCCTCGCCGTCGTCGACGCTCTGATTCTGGAACTCTTTTGAGTCCCCGCAGCCACCTTCTTGGCCTTCTTCTCCGGCACCACGTACGGTGCCGGAACCAGCAGCCTTGCTAAGCGGGCATCCACTGGTTCTTCTAGCATGGGAGCCGGGCTGATGAGCAGCTGGGCCTTCTCCATCCAGTCCTGTCAAAGGAAGAGGTAGATTAAAAACCTCGCTAGAGTCAATCTAACTACTATAAGTGTCCCGTAATGGGGTCGAATCACTTACCTCGTCAATCGGAGATTGCGAGCTGAATCCGCGGTCTTCGGTCGCGGATGCGGGGGCTTCGGCGCCCTTGAACAGCACCCTCCAGGCGCCTTCGTACGTTGTGTCGAAGAGCGCGCTTAATGTCTGGTGCTGTTCCGGATTAAACTCCCAAAGATTAAATGCCCGTTCTTGGCATGGGAGAATCCGCCGGAGGAGCATGACCTGGACCACGTCGACGAGCCGGAGCCTATTGCTCACCAGCTTCTTGATGCAGCTCAAGTCCCGCCACCTCCACCGGATCACCCCACCGCAAGCCCTTCTCTTTCGGGAGGTGAGCTGCGTGGGGATTCCAGATCTAAATTGGGGCCGCCGCCCATGTGGGCTCGCGGCTCGGTGATGTAGAACCACCCCGATTGCCACCCCTTGACGGAGTCCACGAAGGTCCCTTCTAGTTAAGGGACGTTGGGCTTGCCCAACATGGCGCCTCCGATTCCACTTGCGTCCCCTTCACAACCTTCGGCTTGACGTCGAAAGTCTTGAGCCACAGGCCGAAGTGGGGCCAGATGCAGAGAAAGGCCTCGCACACAACGATGAACGCCGAGATGTTAAGGACGAAGTTCGGCGCCAAATCGTGGAAATCTAGGCCGTAGTAAAACATGATCCCCCGGACAAATGGATGGAGCGGAAAGCCCAGTCCGCGGAGGAAGTGGGGAAGGAAAACAACCCTCTCATGAGGCCCTGGGGTAGGAACAAGCTGCCCCGCGTCGGGCAGCCGATGCGCGATGTTGCCGGAAAGGTATCCGGCGTCGCGCAACTTGGTGATGTCCTCCTCCTTGGCGGAGGAGGCCATCCATTTGCCTCCCCCTCCGGACATATTCGGAGAAGGGTCGAGGTGAGATGCGCGAGCTTGGGCGTTGGAGCTTGGGTTCGCAGGGATGGATGAGCAAAGGAGGAAGAAGGCGTAGGTGAGAAGGTAAATCCTTATCCCTTATATATAGGCGGGCGAAAATATGCGTCCCTCGCCGGCCTGGTAAAACTCGCTCATCCCCCAAGCGCCACCATCAATGGCGCGGTTGGGTTACCCACGCACGTATTGATGAGAATCCCGGAATAAGGGGAACACGATCTCGCTTGACGGGGCGTGCCAAGGAAACCGCTTCGCTAAACGCGTCTTTGGCGGAATAATAAAACGATCCAAACAAGGGCTTGGCTGCGGTGTGATGTCACGCCGCATAATACGTCGCCAGATTGAGCTAAGTGTGTATTTTATTCTCTACGTTGGAACGTGGAATTTATTTTGCAGAGTCGAACACTATCCTGGTGTTCATTATGTTCTCCGGATTATTCAAGGGAGGAACCCGCCTTGCAATGCCGAACATTAATCACGCCGGACTTATCGTCATTGAAGACTGGTTCGAGGCTCTTGAGGAGTCTGGACTAGGGGTGTCCGGACAGCCGGACTATCAATATCCGCCGGACTCCCAAACTACGAAGATAGAAGATTGAAGACTCCGGCTCGTGTCCGGAAGGTACTTTCCTTGGCGTGGACGGCAAGCTTGGCGATACGGATATGTAGATCTCCTACCATTGTAACCGACTCATGTAACCCTAGCCTCTCCGGTGTCTATATAAACCGGAGGGCCTTAGTCCATAGGACGAACATTACATCTCAACAATCATACGATAGGCTAGCTTCTAGGGTTTAGCCTCCTTGATCTCGTGGTAGATCTACTCTTGTACTACCCATATCATCAATATTAATCAAGCAGGACGTAGGGTTTTACCTCCATCGAGAGGGCCCGAACCTGGGTAAAAACATTGTGTCCCTCGTCTCTTGTTACCATCCGCCTAGACGCACAGTTCGGGACCCCCTACCCGAGATCCGCCGGTTTTGACACCGACACATACCCTTCCAAGTTCCACAGACAACCCGGTGATCGCTTTTCCACAGGGAGACGAGGGGAGGATCGCCGGGTAGGATTATGCTATGCGATGCTACTGGAGATGCTACTTGGAGATGCTACTTGGAGATGCTACTTGGCGATGCTACTTGGAGGACTTCAGTCTACTCTCCTCTACTTGCTGCAAGACGGAGGCTGCCGAAGCGTAGTCTTGACGTGATTAGCTATCCCCTCTTATTACGGCATTTTGCGATTCACCACCGATATGGCCCTTTACACATATACCCATGCATATGTAGTGTAGATCCTTGCTTGCGAGTACTTTGGATGAGTACTCACGGTTGCTTTCTCCTCCCTTTCCCCCTTTCCTTTCTTTCTGGTTGCCGCAACCAGATGTTGGAGCCCAGGAGCCAGACGTCACCGTCGACGACGACTACTACACTGGAGGTGCCTACTACTACGTGCGAGCTGCGGCGGCGACCGACCGTGAGTAGTTTAGGAGGATCGAGTGGGAGGCTGCGCCTCTTCGATCTGTATCCCAGTTTGTGCTAGCCATCTTATGGCAACTTGTTTAACTTATGTCTCAGACTCAGATATTGTTGCTTCCGCTGACTCGTCTATGATCGAGCACTTGTATTCGAGCCCTCGAGGCCCCTGGCTTGTATTATGATGCTTGTATGACTTATTTATGTTTTTAGAGTTGTGTTGTGATATCTTCCCGTGAGTCCCTGATCTTTATCGTACACGTTTGCATGCATGATTAGTGTACGATTGAATCGGGGGCGTCACATTATCCTTCTTGAAAAGGATTGAGAAGTGACATATCGCAAACTTGAGAAGGTCCATAACCCACCGGTAGGATTCGAAAGAACGAATGGATTAAAATGATAATTAAGGAAAAAATCCTGAACGAACCACCGTAAGAATTCAAAAATGACTGATGAAAGAGAATGAATCACCAGGAAGGATTGGAAGAACAATATGCTAGAGGGAATTTAGATGCAAAAGAACAAAGAGATCACGAGCTGATTAAAGAATGCTTGAACGAAGCACCGAGATAAATAGAGAACGATAACTGGAATGACGGCCTCCGGTGAAAAGAAACAGAAATCAACTCCTGAAATACTCCGGATGGTTGAGAAAAAGGAATTTCCGACAAACGGAATAATTCGAGAGGGTAACAAGAAGCTAGAACCACGAATCTTCGGGAGAATGGGCAAGATTGAGAGGAAAAACTCTTCTTCGGTCTTCAAATGTTAAGAATGACGACGAGAAACAACACCAAAATTTGTTAAGATGCTCCGGGAGAATGAATACCGAAAAGGTTGAGCCAACAATGAAAAGAATTTGAAAGCGATCTTCGAGAAGGCATGTGACTGATGGGATCCATTCTTACATCACCCTTGAAAAGAGTTGAGAATAACTCTAGGGGAATTAGAAGAGTCAGGTAAGATCCTGGGAAAAGACATGTGGGTTAGGGCCCACTGAAGAGAAAAACACAGTTGGAAAGGATTGTCGAATGAGAAATGATGCACCAGAACGATTGAAATATTTGAATGAGGTGGCAACCTCGACTTAATTGGAACACAGACGAATCTCCCGAGATGTCTTGAGCACTCCGAAAAGATAAACTGTCGAGAGGTGAAAAAGCAGGGAAAACACTTGATCCAAGGGAAAGAATATAATCACTACCAAAAAACATGAATTGAATCCAACGGAAAAGAAAAGAGATGAAGAATGTCAAACGAGACGAGAATTCATCCGTTGGAATAATTGAGGGAAAATTGAAGAGACTCCGTATAAATGAAATTGATGCTCGAAAGAGACTCAGGCTCTGGGAAGAAGAGGGTGGGAGGGCGGGAAAAAACAAAGGCAACTTGGAAGGGGAAAAACCGATGAATAACTTGAAGAGTAAACACCGGTTGAAAACATTGAGGAAAGAAAGCAAAGACTTCTCACGAGTAGGATGGATACTCAATTATGGACTCCGGCTCCGAGAAGAAAAGGGTGGGTGGGTGGGAAAAAGAAAACAACTGAGGATTGAACTTGACAATGATGAAGAGGCTCGAGTCAACTTGACGAGAAATGCACCGGATAAAAAGAGCTGAGAACCAATGATCGGAAAACTAACCGC
The DNA here is from genome assembly GCA_021437245.1 of Aegilops speltoides. Taxonomy (NCBI): domain Eukaryota; kingdom Viridiplantae; phylum Streptophyta; class Magnoliopsida; order Poales; family Poaceae; genus Aegilops; species Aegilops speltoides. The sequence continues at coordinate 132,966,505 of CM038143.1, forward strand.
GTGAACCTAAAGAAAATTTTGAAGGGGAAGAGGGGTAACTCAAAACACCTACGTCGGGATTCCTCACCAGAGCGACGAAGGGGCTGAGGAGTAAAAAGAATTCCTACTCTCCGATATAACTAGACTCAGAAATAGTTTTCTTCTAGACTCAACAACAGCCAAACAATCAAGGGGCTCCTATGGTCGGTCGAGGCTCTGATACCAACTTGTCACGTCCAAGATGCGACCCTATCCTAAAGGAACTCGAAGGTTACACCAAGGATAGAAGCGCATCTTGAAGACGCTTTTGCAAGGTGGATATAATTACATCAACATTACATAATAGATAGGGATACATACATAAGGCACACAATGCCACACGAATACAACATCATCTTACATAAGAGCACCATCCGACTACGAATGAAACACAAACAGAAACTCAAACGACATCCGCCTCGCTAGCCCAGATCGCCGACACGAACCTATCCCCGATCGAAGAAGAAGCGGAAGAAGAACTCCAAAACAAGCAAACATCGCTCTCACGCCATGATCATCGCATAACCTATACCTGCAACTGTTGTTGTAGTAATCTGTGAGCCACGAGGACTCAGCAATCCCATTACCATGGGTATCAAGACTAGCAAAGCTTAATGCGGAAGGAAATGGTAAAGTGGTGAGGTTGCAGCAGCAACTAAGCAAGTATGGTGGCTAACATACGCAAATGAGAGCGAGAAGAGAAGCAAAGGAACGGTCGTGAAGCTAGCAATAATCAAGAGGTGATCCTGAACTCGTACTTACGTCAAACATAACCCAAAGACCGTGTTCACTTCCCGGACTCCGCCGAAAAGAGACCATCACGGCTACACACACGGTTGATGCGTTTTAATACGGATCTGGTGTCAAGTTATCTACAACCGGATATTAACAAATTCCCATCTGCCACATAACCGTGAGCACGGCTCTCGA